>OX371224.1:144807150-147207150 GCA_947310385.1 Nephrotoma appendiculata
ACTAAAATTTAATTTATCATTGTTTTTGTATTTACAGTTTACTATATTTTTGAATATTTCTTTTATTGTTCATGGTTATGAGTAATATACAAAACGGTAATTTTAGCATATTGGTGCAAAACATTCGAAGTCTACGTGCAAATTTTGATACGTTTAGTGTTTATGTAGCAAGCCTTAATGAAATTCCTGATTTAATTTTTGTTACTGAAATATGGATTTATTCTAAAGAATGTTGTGAGTTTAGTTTACCGAGCTATAATTTTAAGGCCTGTTGTAATGACCGTTACCGTTCCGGTAGAGTTGGTGTTTTTATACGCGAAAATTTTGCAAATTTTTCAATCGAAGTTCACAACTGGATTACAGCTGATATTATTCGTTTAGATTTTGATCTTGCAGGGAAAAAGTGGTCATTCATTTGCATCTATCGATTGAATAACGGGTCAATTAATGCCTTTTGTGATGATTTGGAAATTTTATTGCGTACGCTTTCAAACGATAACGTAGCTATACTTGGAGATCTTAACCTAAACCTGCTAGATATCAATGAATCGTACGGTTACCAGACAATGTTGGCTTCATATGGTTTAATCAGCTTTTTAAACGAACCAACTAGAATGCAAGCTTGTTTAGACCATGTATTTCTCAAAAGTGAACAAATATTTAACATTAATATTAGCAACCTTCCTATTCAATTTTCTGACCATAATTTGATTAAACTCCATATATCTCCATCTAGTTCAGTTACTGTCAACTATAGGTCAAATTTATCACATGTTAATTACACTAAACTAAATGATCTTTTAAAGTTTGAAAATTGGGATTCTGTGTATTCCCAATCTGATTGCAATGTGGCTTTTGAAAACTTTATCAATATTCTAAGATCTCACATGTCATCATCCACTTCCATCACTGAAAATCCAAAAATAAAAATCCGCAAACCTTGGATGAATAATAATCTTTTGCATAAGATGAATAAATTGAAAAAATTCTCCAGGAAGCTCAAACGATATCCTGGCAATAAGAGACTGGAAGAATATGTAGTCAATCTATCAAAACAGGTAAAAATTGATGTTCGTACTGCAAAAAATCTCTTCTACAAGAACAAATTTGATTCATCCATTAATGATTCCAAGGCTACTTGGAAAATAGTGGATGAAGTGTTAGGACGTATTTCTCATAATAAGCACATAACTCAAATATATCAATTGCGAACTGAAAATATCCTTACGTGTTCAAAGTCCATTTCCAACGAATTTAATAACTTTTTTATAAACGTATCCCAAGAAATAAATTCTAAATTTAGTATTGTAAATAATGAAAATACTGAACATAACAAATTTATCTTTGGGTCTCTGACAAAAAATTATGTTTCATCATGTTATTTTGAACCTATAACTACTGCGGAAATTCTTAATGAAATTCATAAGTTAAAAAACAAAAGATCTAAAGGTTCGGACGGAATTGATAACTTTGTTGTTAAAAACTGCGCTTGGTACTTAGTAGATATTTTAAAATTTTTGTATAACCTGAGCCTAGACAATGGGGTTTTTCCAAATATTCTAAAATTAGCCATTGTAATTCCAATTTTTAAAAAAGGCGATGAATTACAATTAAACAATTACAGACCGATTTCTCTACTAAGCACCGTATCTAAAATCTTTGAGAAACTAATAAAACGACGATTAGTGTGTTATCTTGATAAAATTGATTTTTTGCACAATAAACAATATGGATTTACTGCTGGTAAATCCACTGAAGAAGCACTGATTGATTTCCTCAGTCAGATACACACAGCGATGAACAGTTCACAGAAGCCTACAGCATTATTTGTTGACATTTGTAAAGCTTTTGATTCAGTTGACACTGGAATAATGCTTACTAAGCTACGTAATATTGGTATACGAGGTAAAATTTTAGGTTTGTTTAGAAGTTACCTTCAAAATCGGCGTCAGATTGTTAGAATAGGTGAAACTTTAAGTGACCCGTGCACTGTAAAATATGGCGTTCCCCAAGGATCAGTTTTGGGCCCGTTATTATTTTTGATTTACTTTAATTCGATTTTTGAAATTAATCTCATAGGATATCCGACTGCTTTTGCTGATGATTTAGCCCTAAGTTATGGAATGCCAACGACTGATATTACTTATGACATCAGTCTTGTTCTTGAAAAGGATCTTCATACTTTAAGCCAATGGTTTTATCATAATCGTCTCATGATCAGCGATAAATCAAAAATCATGTATTTTGGGCGACAGAATACTAGATTAGTGCAACCACAAACGTATCACATGTATAAATCCAATAGAAATCCATACACGGCTCAGTGTTTTGTGCTTGAGTCTGTACAAGAATTTAAATATTTGGGCTTAATAATGGATTCGAAACTCAATTGGAAGTCTCATATCAATACCACAAGGAAGAGTGTAATTTGGGCCATACATAAATTTTATAACCTTAGAAAAGTCTGCCCTAGAACTACACTAAGGAAACTATACCATGCCCTAATAGAATCAACAGTAATGTATGGCATATCCAGTTGGGGTGGTACATATTTTACTAACATAGAGGACCTGTATATCGCACAAAAAAGAATTATTAAATTAATCTACAAACGCCCTCATACAACACCAACAGTTCCATTGTTTCGTGAGCTAAACTTACTACCATTTAGATATCTTTATGTTTATCAAGTCCTCAAAATATTTTTTATTCGAAGTGACAGTTTTCACAATCGCACTGTACATATATACAACACGAGGAACCCCAATAACTTTGCCAATGTTCGTTGTTATAGCGAGAAATTTAGAAGATTTTATCTTTATATGGCACCGTTCTTTTTTCACATGCTACCACACGACATCAAAGGTATCAACCCTGTACGTAAACACAAATTTAAGCGCGAACTTCGATCCTGGCTACTCACCATAGAAAACATTGAACAATACTTTTAATAATTCAATATATTTAGTTATAGAGACAAATCAATAATTTTAAGATAGTGTGTAAGTTTAATATATTTAGTAAATATGTGATATTTTAAATTTTGTCAACTAAAGATTTTGTATTACATAGTTTTAAAAAATATTTTCTTGTTGCTCCACCACAGATTGTAATCTAAAGGAGCTTTACTTTGTTTCATTATACGATCAATTCTATGTATAAACTATTTGTATTTAAACTGAATAAAGATAATAATAATAATAATAATAATAATAATAATAATTTTTTTTTTTTTTTTTTTTTTTTTTTTTTTTTGGGTGGGGTAATAATAATAATAATAATAATAATAATAATAATAATAATAATAATAATAATAATAATAATAATAATAATAATAATAATAATAATAATAATAATAATAATAATTTTTTTTTTTTTTTTTTTTTTTTTTTGTTGGGGGAAGGTGAAAATGCTTCTTACGCACAGTGTGCCGGACTCGCATTACTGCCCTACCGACTAAAAACACCTTCCCACCCTTACACCATACTAGCCTGGAACTGTTTCCCACATTACTTCGGGCTAGTACGTTTATTATGCTCGCTTCGAGCCACCTCTTCCTTACGGGGAATCTGTCCAGATCTCCCTTCTTCTCTCTTAAGACCGACTCTACAAATTGTGAGACAAGCTCCCACAGATGCGCTCCTCCAAGCATGATAGTCACAGCTGTTTCAGGCGTCCATGCTCCCACTTCTATCTCCAGCGCCGCTCTGCGATCATCCCATGCCTGACAGAAGAAGAACGTGTGTTCCGCGTCGTCGCAGCTACCTGGGCAGTACAGGCATTCTGCCGACGTCACCTTCCGCATTCTAAACAGATATGATCGAAAGTATCCGTGGCCGCTCAGGAACTGCGTCAGGTAGTATCCGACCTCTCGTGCACCCTTTCAAACCAGGGGCTCACCTGCTCTATTAGCTTTGCGGTCCACCTACCAGTTGTTTCTTGCTCCCATGTGCTCTGCATGTTTCCAGAGTACGGACTCTTCCCTCCTGGCTCGCTGCTTTCCGGCCGACCTCTCTTTTCCGTTCGTATATGAACTTTCGCTCTTTAGCTAGTAGGTGTATGGGGATACACCCCGCTATAACGAAGATTGCCGATTCTGAGACCGTACGATAGGCCGAGGCCACTCGCAATACACTGCGCCTTTGCACCTGGGTTAGCCTCTTTCTGTACGCTTCCTTCTCTAGGGAGTCAGCCCAAATCTCCGCCCCGTATAAGAGGACGGAATGGACCGCCGCCATTAGTAGTCGCCTCTTGCTTGGTCTAGGGCCTCCCACGTTAGCCATGAGCCTGCTCAATGCTGTGACCCCCCTCGCTGCTTTGTCCGCTGTTCGTCGTATCTGCTCAAAAAAGCTCATTTTTGAATCAATATGGATTCCTAGGTATTTAGCATCGGGCTTTGTGTAAATAACGCTTCCACCAACCCACATCGGGAGAGATGGCTGGATCTCTTCTTTGACAGGATGCATATCTCGGTTTTATTGAGAGCTAGGCCAGGCCGTGCTCATCCATCCATCGATTGATGGTCCTCATTATTGGTTTAGCCTGAGTTGTGCTTGTTTGGTGTCGCGCGCAGCCACAAGCACTGCCACATCGTCCGCATAACCCACTAGGCGCGTCTCGTCGGGTGTCTCTACTCGCAACAGGCCGTCGTAAAATACGTTCCATAGATCAGGACCTAGGATCGAACCTTGGCTGCTCCAGCTGTGATCGGCATGTTCCGCTGTCCCTCCTCTGTTTCATATATGAGGGTTCGGTTCCTCAGTAGTCGTCCAGTATTCGCAATAGGTATTGGTGGTATATCGAATTGCTGCTCCAGTGCGTCAAGTATATCCCTCCATCTCACCGTGTTGAAGGCATTTTTGACATCCAGTGTTACTAGGAGTACGATGCGCCGTGAAAAGTGGTTGTGATCCTCCGCCCTTCTTACTGCCTCCGTGACTTCTCGTATTGCGTCAATGGTGGAGCGCCCCGCTCTGAAACCATACTGCCTGGGCGATAAATCTCCTCCGGCTTGGATCGCTGAGGTAAGCCTAGCTCGGATAAGCTTTTCCAGGACTTTACCTGCCGTATCCAGCATACATAACGGTCGGTAAGATGAGGGGAGCTCAGGGTCGCCATTACCTTTAATAATCAAGACCAGCCGTGCCTTCTTCCACCTGGAGCTAAACACTCCTTCCAACAAGCAAGCGTTGTACATCGACAGCATCAAATCAGGATCCTGTTGGAAGACGATCTTCAGTACTTCGTTCGGTATACCATCCGGACCCGGGGCCTTCTTGCTCTTTAGTGAGGAGATGGCCTTCTGTAGCTCTATCTCCGAGAAGGGCACGACTTCTACCTCTGATCTTTCTGGCATTTGTTCTCGCTCTGGATGGCCAGGAAAAAGAGTCCGAACAATGACTTCCGTAGCGCCGGCATCCATCAGGCGTGTTGGTTTCTGGGAGCCTAATTTCTTCGTGACTATCTTGTAGCCCAGTCCCCAAGGATCTTCGTCGATGTCTTCAATGAGTTTCTTCCAGCAGCGGGCTTTACTTTCGTTGATTTTCCGTCGTAGTGACTTTTTTGCGAGCCGGTATTCCTCGAATACGCGACTGGCTCCAGCTCGGTCTCTGGTTCGTTGGGCCATTCGTCGAAGTGCGAAGCATTTTCGTCGTGCATCAGCTATTTCCGCTGTCCACCAATATGCAGATGGCTTATTGTGACGGGTTTCTTCTTTGGCATGGATGCCTCACAGGCCGAGACTATTACACCCATGGTGGAAGCTATCAGCGCCTCAGTCGCTTGTCTTCGTTCGTTTACTGCCGTGCTTCCAGCCGCTTGCTGCCTGCCACTCCTTAATTTCTCTTCGAACCGCTCGACATCAAGCCTTTGCAGATTCCACCTACCAGGTTTATTCTGCGAGTCGTTCCGCTGTCTCCTACCCACTTCGAAGCTGATGTACTGGTGGTCACTGCCACAGTAATCCTCCATGACCCTCCAGTTGTGGATGAGTGGGACTAGGGCTTCCGATGCAAGAGTGATATCTGGAGTCGTCTCCGCACATCCCGGTCGCCGAAAAGTTGTCGCAGAGCCACTATTAATTATTAAGAGTTTGGTTCTGGCAGCCATCTCCAGGATCAGTCTGCCTCTCGTGTCTGTATTTGGCATTCCCCACTCGGGTGCTCTCGCATTGAAATCACCAGCTATCACCAAGTGCCCAGTCATCCCGGAGATCGCGACCTCCAATGCGTCGAGCTTAACTAAAAACTCGGTGATCCTTTCGTTTGGGGTAAAGTAACAACTAACGTACGTTAGTTCTGCTGTTTTCACCCAGACGAAACCTCTTCCTGTGCCCTTTTCTTTGACATGGACATCTCCCTTCGGTATCCATATAGCGGCTGTGCCCAAAAGATCGGAATACCAGCAAGTAGCATCCTTGCCCAGGTACTGCTCACTTAGGATGAGCAGGTCGGCCTGTTTCTCCAGTGCCAGCTGGTGCAAGAGTTGGTCAGCGGTCCTACTCCTGTTCATGTTTCCTTGCAGGATACGGATCATCTCTGTTTCTTGGCCGCCTGCAGTGCCTCGCGGTATACTTGGCACTTGCCAGATCCTACGGGAAGGGTCAGCTGCGCCTGCTCAAACCCCCTTCTCCATGCATAGCGTGCAGTTTCCCGTGCGGAACACTCTCTTGCCTTGTGCCCAACCCGAAACATTTATAGCATAAATTGCTTCTATCCGTGCCTTTGCACTCTTTGGCAACATGGCCAACCCGCAGCACCTAAAGCAGCCGCGTGACATTCACTCTTTCCCGCACCCTACAGTACACCCATCCGATTTTAATTTTCCCCAGTGCTGATGAGCTTGGCTGCATACTTCTCTCTCATTTCAACAATGGCCACTTGCTGCCCCTAGAGCATGGGAAAATATTAATTTTCATTACCTCACCCTCTGGGATATCCTTTTTAAGTGCCGCAGCTACCTCTGGTTCACTGGTAAAACCGTCAAGATCACGGATTTCTATCGACACCCTTGTTGAAGGTTTAAGATCCTGGCCTGATCTCCTAGGGCATCTTTTAGCGCCCCACAAAAACCATCCATATTCTTACTATTTGGGCCCTAGCTCCAGGAGGACATCCCCTGTTCTCGTACGCCGAATAGTTTGGACCTCCGTCTCAGATTCCTGGGGTCTAACTTTTCCCCGTATCTCACCGAGCACTTGAGCATACGTCATGCCTTGCGTGGTTTTAATCAGAAGCGCCTCTGATCTTGTTTTCCTTTTCCTAGGCGTCTTTTGTTTCTCCCTACCGTTGCGGTTGCGCAGTTGTTTTTTATGCTGGACCATTGTCCAACCCTCTGTATTGCTCTCTTTTTCTACTTCTTTTTTGCGTTTTACAGAGTCCGGCTGGACAGGGCTAGACGCAATTCGTTTGCCGACTGTTTCTTTGGGTGTGGTCGTAGGCTGAGTGACGATGATTTCAGTCACCTTTTGCCTTCCCGATGGGGTGAGTGGCGCTTGTTTTTGCCTACCCTCTACTCCTGCGGGTTTTTGTTCCGCCAGTAGCCATTTATTCCTGTAGAATGCTATGGCATCCATCGCCTCCTCCAGCTCACCCAAGCCATTCTTCACATCGTTAGAGATGTTGCGCTGCCGGTTGGTTGCTTCTTTCATTTTAATTATTATTCTCTTGCACTTCCGCAACTCCTCGTCCTCACATTTCCTCGAGTATGCGATCGAGTCTGAAATGGTTTTGCTTGTATCCCCTTGCGCATGATTTGCCGGTGCTTTTGGCCTGTTGTTTTCCGCTGGAGTACCAGCCATTTTTTCCCCCGAGGATTCTCCCATTTTATTAGGTGGAGGGGTCCGCTGTATCCTTGCGTTCTTTCTGAAAACGCTCTCCTTCTGCCTGATCAGATCTACCGTTTCAACATACGTATTGATGGTGTCTGCTGGCTGTTGTGATGCTGTTAGAGAAGCATCATTCTCATTTTCATTGTTTAATATGATTTCATCCATTTCTGTTCCCACGAGTAGCACGAGAAAAAACGGTCGCCTATGACAGAGCTCTGCGTTATCATAGGAAGGCTACGGGTTTAAACCGAATGTCGCCAAATTCGGAGTTCACATACTAATGACTAAGCATCCCCTTAGCCATGCAGCTATCGGCATATGTAGTACCACCTTAGCTTGGGTGTGCTAGTTTTTGGTCCACCCCGGGTATTTGATTTCCCCGGTACCTGCCATATCTGGCGGGCTGCCCCCTATCCGCCACCTGGGGAGGCGCCCGATGGAGGAACTAGCAAACCCCGCACGGGAATAATAATAATAATAATAATAATAATAATAATAATAATAATAATAATAATAATAATAATAATAATAATAATAATAATAATAATAATAATAATAATAATAATAATAATAATAATAATAATAATAATAATAATAATAATAATAATAATAATAATAATAATAATAATAATAATAATAATAATAATAATAATAATAATAATAATAATAATAATAATAATAATAATAATAATAATAATAATAATAATAATAATAATAATAATAATAATAATAATAATAATAATAATAATAATAATAATTTTTTTTTTTTTTTTTTTTTTTTTTTTTTTTTTTTTTTTTTTTTTTTTTTTGGGTGGGGTAGGTGAAAATGCATTTACGCACGAGGTGCCGGGCTCTTGCAAGCAAACTACCGGCTAAAAACACCTCCCCTTCTTCTAAGCTGCTACGGAACTGTTTGTCACATTACTTCGTAGCAGCTTCTTGTACTTTCTCTCTCTCGAGCGCAGCTACTCCGTGTCACTTCTTTCGAAGTCCACTTTTTTTAGTTTTAGGACACTCGTAATGAAGTGCCTAGTTTGTTTCCACGCTTCCTCATCGTGCATCATCCTCTCCAGAGCGGTTTCCGGGGACCAGCTTCCCCCCACTTCTCGTTCCAGCACTCTCCTCTGTTGCGCCCAGTTCTCACACACAAAGAACGTGTGTTCCGCGTCATCTGAGACGCTCGGGCAATAGAGGCATTCTTCGCTCGCTATTTTACCTATTTTGTGTAGGTACTTTCTGTAGTAGCCGTGGCCACTCAGAAACTGCGTGGTGTAGTAGTCCACTTCGCCGTGTGCTCTGTCCATCCAGGGTCTTATCTCTGGGATGAGCCTTGCTGTCCACCTTCCTTTCGTCTCATTATGCCAAGATGACTGCCAGCGTTCGATAGTGCGGCTTCTCTCATCTGCTCTAGCTCTGGCTCCTCCGTTCTCTGCCTTCTTGTCGTATATGGATTTTCGCTCCGCGGCTAGGAGCTCCACTGGTATGCAGCCGGCTATCACGAGGACTGCTGCCTCAGAGACCGTACGGTATGCTGCCGCGACACGCATGGCCGCCCGCCTTTGAACCTGCGCAAGTCGCTTTCGGTATATTTCTTTCTTGAGCGAATCTGCCCACACTTCCGCTCCGTATAGGAGGACCGACTGTACTGCCGACATTAGCAAGCGTCGTTTGCTTGCTCTTGGGCCTGTTGTGTTGGCCATTAATCTGCTCAGGGCCGTGACGCCCTTTGCAGCCTTGTCTGCCGTCAGCCGGATCTGTTCGGCGAAACTCAGCTTTGTGTCGATTGTTAGGCCGAGGTATTTGACTGATGGTCTAGTGTTGACCAGCGCCTGCCCAACCCACATTGGTATTTCTGTGTGGGTCCTTTTTTTTGTTAATATCGCAATCTCAGTTTTGCTTAAAGCGAGAGAGAGGCCATGACTTTCCATCCAGTCGTTGACCCTGCGCATTACTATATTAAGCTTCAGCTGTGCTAGTTTGGTGTCCCTTGCGGCAATGAGCACCGCCACGTCATCCGCGTACCCTACCATCCGGCTCTCATCGGGCATCTGTGTTCGCAGGAGGCTGTCGTAGAACACGTTCCAAAGGTCGGGTCCCAGTATCGATCCCTGGGCTGCTCCGCTAGTTATCGCCATGGTCCTTGGTCCGTCTGCCGTGTCATATCGCAAGGTGCGATCGTTGAAATAATTATTGAGGATCCGAAGCAGGTATTGTGGTATCCTGAACTCATACTCTAGGGCGTAGAGGATATCCTCCCACCTGACCGAATTAAACGCGTTTCTAACGTCTAGCGTAACGAGAAGTACGACTCGTTTGGAGAAGTGGTTGTGATCTTCTGCTCTGCGTACGGCTTCAACAACTTGTTTTGCCGCGTCGATTGTCGACAAGCCACTTCTAAAACCGAACTGGTTTGTCGATAGATTACCGGCGTCCTCGATTGCTCTCGTGAGCCTCGCCTTGATAAGCTTTTCCATCGCTTTTCCCGCGGTGTCCAGCATACATAGCGGTCTGTATGATTGGGGGAGCTCCGGGTCTCCTTTACCTTTGTTTATCAGCACAAGCCGAGCTATTTTCCATTTTGTGCTGAACACGCCATCCGCCAAGCAGGAGTTGTACATATTTAGCAGCAGCTGTGGTTCGTATCGCAGGACCATTTTCAGCACCTCCGCTGGTATTCCATCAGGTCCTGGGGCCTTTCTGTTCTTTAGCGTTCCAACTGCTTGTTCGAGTTCTTGTATCGAGAACAACGGGGCATTGGCATCTCGGTCCGGGATTTGTCCGGCTCTCGCCGCGTGTCTCGGAAAAAGCGCTTGCACTATTACGTCCATGGTGGTGGCTGCCATCGGGCTCGTAGGTGCCTGCGCGCCAAGTTTCTTGGTGACTAGCTTGTAGCCAAGTCCCCAAGGGTCTCTGTCGACGTCTTCGGTTAGCTTTTTCCAGCATTTGGCTTTGCTTCTGTTAATGGCACTTCTTAGCTTCCTCCTGGCGGTTTTATGTGCTGCCGCGATTTCGCCTGTGCCTGCTCTATTTGACGCGCGCTGAGCCCTGCGGCGTAGCACTAGACAGTTTTTTCGCAGATCTGCGATTTCTGCGTTCCACCAGTACACGGGCTGCTTGCCGTGTCGCGGCGTTTTGTGTGGCATGGAGGCTTCGCACGCAGCTGTTATGAGATCCATTGTAGCTGCTACCAGGGTCTCGGGTTCAATGCTTCCGCCCGTCCTTCGCGTTTCGATGCCTTTGGATAATTCTGTTGTGAAGCGATCGACGTCCAGCCTATCTAGGTTCCATTTTTTCGGCTTGTTTTGTGGTGCGACTTGCGGCCTGTCTCTCCCTACCGCGAAGGCAATGTATTGGTGGTCGCTTCCACAGTAGTCCTCCATGACTACCCAGTCGTGGATGTAGGGTACCATATTCTCCGATGCAAAGGTAACATCCGGAATGGTTTCGGTGTATCCGGGGCGACGGAAGGTCGTGCTATTGCCTACGTTTAGAACAGACAAGTCTGCTCTAGCGGCCATTTCCAGGATTAGTCTGCCTCTTGAATCGGGATGCGGCATTCCCCACTCGAGGGCCCTCGCGTTAAAGTCCCCTCCGATAACCATTTGTCCCGTCATGCGCCGGATTACATCTTCTAGGGCGTCGAGCTTGGCCCGAAATTCTGCGATTGTTTCGTTAGGGGTGAAGTAGCAACTGATGAAGATGGCTTCCTTGCACTGAATCCATACAAAGCCTCGCCCCGCTCCATGGCTTTGTACTCGTACCTTTCCGTTTGTAAGCCATATGGCCGCTGTGCCCGAGAGGTCTGGGTACCATAGCGGAGGGCTCCTGTTGCGATATTGTTCGCTTATCAGCATTATGTCTGCTCGATTTTCAGATGCCACTTGTTGCAAGAGGCAGTCAGCAGTTTTACTGCGGTTCATATTGCCTTGGACGACGTTTAACATAGCCGGGTCTTGGCCGCCTGTAGTGCCTCTCTGTATACTTTACATTTTCCGGACCCAGGTAAATGTGCCAGGTCGGCTTCCTCTATTCCTCTATCTCTGCAGATCGCGCAGTATTCCTCGCGGTGACAGGTCTTCGCTTTGTGCCCTGGCTCCAAGCATTTAAAGCACAGGTTGCTCCTATCCGGTCCGGCACAGCTTCTTGCGACATGTCCGTAGGCAAGACATTTGTAGCATCGTACGACGATGGCCCTTTTTCGTACTCTACAGTACGTCCATCCTACCTTAATCCTACCCTGGTCCAGAAGTCTCCCCGCCGACCTCTCCTGCGTCTCTATGACGGCAATCTTTTGTTCCCTTGGGCACGGGAAAATATTTATTTTCGAGATCTCTATTCCGGGGATGTCTCGTCGGAGTGCTTCTTCCACCTCGTTCTGGTCGGTGTAGCAATCGAGGTCTCTAATTTCGAGGGTAACCCCCCCCACCTAAGCTACTCACTGTTGGTCCTTCTCCTAGAACGCCGCTTAGGGCCTCTCGGAAACCTTCTTTATTCTTCGTATTCGGTCCGAACTCTAGAAGGACGTGGCCTGCCTTGGTCTGCCTTATAGTTCTTATTTCCGCTTCCGTGTCTTCCGGCTTGACCTTTCCCCTTATCTCTTTGACAACCTCCGCATACGTTTGTCCCTCCTTTGGTCGGATTAATAGGGCTTCAGGCCTTATTCTGCGACGTCTCCTAGTTTTGGCAGGGATTCTTTGGCTCTGGTTCGAGGTCTGACTTTCCGCAATTGGGGCTGCGGTTGGAGTTGCGGTTGCAGTTGCCAGTAATGCTTTCGCGATGTTTTTTTGCAGCCTTCGCCCTTTCTTTGACTCCTGTGTTTGCCACCCGTTCGCAGGTGAGTCCCCTCTCACTCTCTTTTCTCCGTTATTATCCGCCGGGCTTGAGGCGGTCCGCTTGCTGCTGGTAGCGGTATTCGGTGTGTCGGTTAGAGTCGGTTGCTCCCATCGCTCTGTTGCTGTTTTTTCCGGCTGCTTTTTCTGGCTAGCGCGGTCATGAGCAATGGCGTCGATCGCCTCTTCAAGTTCGACCAAGCCAGTTTTAATGTCGCTGGAGACATTTTTTTGCCTGCCTGTAGCTTTCTTCATCTTGGCGATTATTTCCATACATCTGCCCAGTAGGTCTTCTTCGCCTATCGTGACGCCTGTGCTGGCCTGTCGCGAGGTTTCATGTGTACGGGTATCGGGTTGTTTCCCTTCACTAGCTGCTGCGCTGTTTGGTCGGGGCGTTATCAGAGGCGAAGACCTCTGCACCATGGAACTCCTCCCAAGCGGATGTGGTGCAATTAGAGAAGCACTATTCTCATTTTCGTTAATTAGTTGATTTTGATTCATTTCTGTTCCCACGAGTAGCACGAGAAAAAACGGTCACCTATGACAGAGCTCTGCGTTATCATAGGAAGGCTATAGGTTTAAACCGAATGTCGCCAAATTCGGAGTTCACATACTAACGACTAAGCATCCCCTTAGCCATGCAGCTATCGGCATATGTAGTACCACCTTAGCTTGGGTGTGCTAGTTTTTGGTCCGCCCCGAGTATTTGATTTCCCCGGTACCTGCCATATCTGGCGGGCTGTCCCCTATCCGCCACCTGGGGAGGCGCCCGATGGGGGAACTAACAAAACCCCGCACGGGGATAATAATAATAATAATAATAATAATAATAATAATAATAATAATAATAATAATAATAATAATAATAATAATAATAATAATAATAATAATAATAATAATAATAATAATAATAATAATAATAATAATAATAATAATAATAATAATAATAATTTTTTTTTTTTTTTTTTTTTTTGGGTGGGGTAGGTGAAAATGCATTTACGCACGAGGTGCCGGGCTCTTGCAAGCAAACTACCGGCTAAAAACACCTCCCCTTCTTCTAAGCTGCTACGGAACTGTTTGTCACATTACTTCGTAGCAGCTTCTTGTACTTTCTCTCTCTCGAGCGCAGCTACTCCGTGTCACTTCTTTCGAAGTCCACTTTTTTTAGTTTTAGGACACTCGTAATGAAGTGCCTAGTTTGTTTCCACGCTTCCTCATCGTGCATCATCCTCTCCAGAGCGGTTTCCGGGGACCAGCTTCCCCCCACTTCTCGTTCCAGCACTCTCCTCTGTTGCGCCCAGTTCTCACACACAAAGAACGTGTGTTCCGCGTCATCTGAGACGCTCGGGCAATAGAGGCATTCTTCGCTCGCTATTTTACCTATTTTGTGTAGGTACTTTCTGTAGTAGCCGTGGCCACTCAGAAACTGCGTGGTGTAGTAGTCCACTTCGCCGTGTGCTCTGTCCATCCAGGGTCTTATCTCTGGGATGAGCCTTGCTGTCCACCTTCCTTTCGTCTCATTATGCCAAGATGACTGCCAGCGTTCGATAGTGCGGCTTCTCTCATCTGCTCTAGCTCTGGCTCCTCCGTTCTCTGCCTTCTTGTCGTATATGGATTTTCGCTCCGCGGCTAGGAGCTCCACTGGTATGCAGCCGGCTATCACGAGGACTGCTGCCTCAGAGACCGTACGGTATGCTGCCGCGACACGCATGGCCGCCCGCCTTTGAACCTGCGCAAGTCGCTTTCGGTATATTTCTTTCTTGAGCGAATCTGCCCACACTTCCGCTCCGTATAGGAGGACCGACTGTACTGCCGACATTAGCAAGCGTCGTTTGCTTGCTCTTGGGCCTGTTGTGTTGGCCATTAATCTGCTCAGGGCCGTGACGCCCTTTGCAGCCTTGTCTGCCGTCAGCCGGATCTGTTCGGCGAAACTCAGCTTTGTGTCGATTGTTAGGCCGAGGTATTTGACTGATGGTCTAGTGTTGACCAGCGCCTGCCCAACCCACATTGGTATTTCTGTGTGGGTCCTTTTTTTTGTTAATATCGCAATCTCAGTTTTGCTTAAAGCGAGAGAGAGGCCATGACTTTCCATCCAGTCGTTTACCCTGCGCATTACTATATTAAGCTTCAGCTGTGCTAGTTTGGTGTCCCTTGCGGCAATGAGCACCGCCACGTCATCCGCGTACCCTACCATCCGGCTCTCATCGGGCATCTGTGTTCGCAGGAGGCTGTCGTAGAACACGTTCCAAAGGTCGGGTCCCAGTATCGATCCCTGGGCTGCTCCGCTAGTTATCGCCATGGTCCTTGGTCCGTCTGCCGTGTCATATCGCAAGGTGCGATCGTTGAAATAATTATTGAGGATCCGAAGCAGGTATTGTGGTATCCTGAACTCATACTCTAGGGCGTAGAGGATATCCTCCCACCTGACCGAATTAAACGTGTTTCTAACGTCTAGCGTAACGAGAAGTACGACTCGTTTGGAGAAGTGGTTGTGATCTTCTGCTCTGCGTACGGCTTCAACAACTTGTTTTGCCGCGTCGATTGTCGACAAGCCACTTCTAAAACCGAACTGGTTTGTCGATAGATTACCGGCGTCCTCGATTGCTCTCGTGAGCCTCGCCTTGATAAGCTTTTCCATCGCTTTTCCCGCGGTGTCCAGCATACATAGCGGTCTGTATGATTGGGGGAGCTCCGGGTCTCCTTTACCTTTGTTTATCAGCACAAGCCGAGCTATTTTCCATTTTGTGCTGAACACGCCATCCGCCAAGCAGGAGTTGTACATATTTAGCAGCAGCTGTGGTTCGTATCGCAGGACCATTTTCAGCACCTCCGCTGGTATTCCATCAGGTCCTGGGGCCTTTCTGTTCTTTAGCGTTCCAACTGCTTGTTCGAGTTCTTGTATCGAGAACAACGGGGCATTGGCATCTCGGTCCGGGATTTGTCCGGCTCTCGCCGCGTGTCTCGGAAAAAGCGCTTGCACTATTACGTCCATGGTGGTGGCTGCCATCGGGCTCGTAGGTGCCTGCGCGCCAAGTTTCTTGGTGACTAGCTTGTAGCCAAGTCCCCAAGGGTCTCTGTCGACGTCTTCGGTTAGCTTTTTCCAGCATTTGGCTTTGCTTCTGTTAATGGCACTTCTTAGCTTCCTCCTGGCGGTTTTATGTGCTGCCGCGATTTCGCCTGTGCCTGCTCTATTTGACGCGCGCTGAGCCCTGCGGCGTAGCACTAGACAGTTTTTTCGCAGATCTGCGATTTCTGCGTTCCACCAGTACACGGGCTGCTTGCTGTGTCGCGGCGTTTTGTGTGGCATGGAGGCTTCGCACGCAGCTGTTATGAGATCCATTGTAGCTGCTACCAGGGTCTCGGGTTCAATGCTTCCGCCCGTCCTTCGCGTTTCGATGCCTTTGGATAATTCTGTTGTGAAGCGATCGACGTCCAGCCTATCTAGGTTCCATTTTTTCGGCTTGTTTTGTGGTGCGACTTGCGGCCTGTCTCTCCCTACCGCGAAGGCAATGTATTGGTGGTCGCTTCCACAGTAGTCCTCCATGACTACCCAGTCGTGGATGTAGGGTACCATATTCTCCGATGCAAAGGTAACATCCGGAATGGTTTCGGTGTATCCGGGGCGACGGAAGGTCGTGCTATTGCCTACGTTTAGAACAGACAAGTCTGCTCTAGCGGCCATTTCCAGGATTAGTCTGCCTCTTGAATCGGGATGCGGCATTCCCCACTCGAGGGCCCTCGCGTTAAAGTCCCCTCCGATAACCATTTGTCCCGTCATGCGCCGGATTACATCTTCTAGGGCGTCGAGCTTGGCCCGAAATTCTGCGATTGTTTCGTTAGGGGTGAAGTAGCAACTGATGAAGATGGCTTCCTTGCACTGAATCCATACAAAGCCTCGCCCCGCTCCATGGCTTTGTACTCGTACCTTTCCGTTTGTAAGCCATATGGCCGCTGTGCCCGAGAGGTCTGGGTACCATAGCGGAGGGCTCCTGTTGCGATATTGTTCGCTTATCAGCATTATGTCTGCTCGATTTTCAGATGCCACTTGTTGCAAGAGGCAGTCAGCAGTTTTACTGCGGTTCATATTGCCTTGGACGACGTTTAACATAGCCGGGTCTTGGCCGCCTGTAGTGCCTCTCTGTATACTTTACATTTTCCGGACCCAGGTAAATGTGCCAGGTCGGCTTCCTCTATTCCTCTATCTCTGCAGATCGCGCAGTATTCCTCGCGGTGACAGGTCTTCGCTTTGTGCCCTGGCTCCAAGCATTTAAAGCACAGGTTGCTCCTATCCGGTCCGGCACAGCTTCTTGCGACATGTCCGTAGGCAAGACATTTGTAGCATCGTACGACGATGGCCCTTTTTCGTACTCTACAGTACGTCCATCCTACCTTAATCCTACCCTGGTCCAGAAGTCTCCCCGCCGACCTCTCCTGCGTCTCTATGACGGCAATCTTTTGTTCCCTTGGGCACGGGAAAATATTTATTTTCGAGATCTCTATTCCGGGGATGTCTCGTCGGAGTGCTTCTTCCACCTCGTTCTGGTCGGTGTAGCAATCGAGGTCTCTAATTTCGAGGGTAACCCCCCCACCTAAGCTACTCACTGTTGGTCCTTCTCCTAGAACGCCGCTTAGGGCCTCTCGGAAACCTTCTTTATTCTTCGTATTCGGTCCGAACTCTAGAAGGACGTGGCCTGCCTTGGTCTGCCTTATAGTTCTTATTTCCGCTTCCGTGTCTTCCGGCTTGACCTTTCCCCTTATCTCTTTGACAACCTCCGCATACGTTTGTCCCTCCTTTGGTCGGATTAATAGGGCTTCAGGCCTTATTCTGCGACGTCTCCTAGTTTTGGCAGGGATTCTTTGGCTCTGGTTCGAGGTCTGACTTTCCGCAATTGGGGCTGCGGTTGGAGTTGCGGTTGCAGTTGCCAGTAATGCTTTCGCGATGTTTTTTTGCAGCCTTCGCCCTTTCTTTGACTCCTGTGTTTGCCACCCGTTCGCAGGTGAGTCCCCTCTCACTCTCTTTTCTCCGTTATTATCCGCCGGGCTTGAGGCGGTCCGCTTGCTGCTGGTAGCGGTATTCGGTGTGTCGGTTAGAGTCGGTTGCTCCCATCGCTCTGTTGCTGTTTTTTCCGGCTGCTTTTTCTGGCTAGCGCGGTCATGAGCAATGGCGTCGATCGCCTCTTCAAGTTCGACCAAGCCAGTTTTAATGTCGCTGGAGACATTTTTTTGCCTGCCTGTAGCTTTCTTCATCTTGGCGATTATTTCCATACATCTACCCAGTAGGTCTTCTTCGCCTATCGTGACGCCTGTGCTGGCCTGTCGCGAGGTTTCATGTGTACGGGTATCGGGTTGTTTCCCTTCACTAGCTGCTGCGCTGTTTGGTCGGGGCGTTATCAGAGGCGAAGACCTCTGCACCATGGAACTCCTCCCAAGCGGATGTGGTGCAATTAGAGAAGCACTATTCTCATTTTCGTTAATTAGTTGATTTTGATTCATTTCTGTTCCCACGAGTAGCACGAGAAAAAACGGTCACCTATGACAGAGCTCTGCGTTATCATAGGAAGGCTATAGGTTTAAACCGAATGTCGCCAAATTCGGAGTTCACATACTAACGACTAAGCATCCCCTTAGCCATGCAGCTATCGGCATATGTAGTACCACCTTAGCTTGGGTGTGCTAGTTTTTGGTCCGCCCCGAGTATTTGATTTCCCCGGTACCTGCCATATCTGGCGGGCTGTCCCCTATCCGCCACCTGGGGAGGCGCCCGATGGGGGAACTAACAAAACCCCGCACGGGAATAATAATAATAATAATAATAATAATAATAATAATAATAATAATAATAATAATAATAATAATAATAATAATAATAATAATAATTTTTATTTTTTTTATTTTTTATACATTTATTTCTATTTCTTTTGTATTTACAATGCAAAACTTTACGAAACAGTACATAATATGTATTTTCCCGCACAACAACCCGCTCCGGAACCACTTTCCGTATTACGTCGAAACGGTGTGCCTTTTGTGTCCTTTGGACTTCCACCTTTTATGTCATCCTGCATTTACTGATCTTAGGTTCCCGCTGTGACATGCTGATCCATATCTGGTTTCTTTAGTCGTAAAATTTCTTCCACGTATTTCGATACCTTTTCCCAGTTGTAGAGATTTACGAGCATACTTTCCACTATAGTATCCGGTGTTGTATGACCGATACATCTGCTTAGATTTGCTCTGGCTGTCCTCCATTTACTGCATTCGAAGAATGTATGTTGTGCATCATCGATATCGGAGTCGCCATACATGCATAAGGAATTTTCGAGTTTTCCTATTGTGTGTAGATACATGCAGAAGTACCCATGACCCGACAGGAATTGAGTGAGGTAGTAGTTTACTTCTCCATGTTTTCTATCCGTCCATACATACAAATTTTTAATTAATTTAGCCGTCCATCTGCCGCGGCATTCTGTTTGCCACCTTTGTTGCCATCGTTGTATGGTTTGATGCCTTCTTGCATTTCCAGCAGTACTGCTATTTACATTTTCGAAGTTCTCCTTCCTCTCTTGTGCCATTAGGTCAATGGGGATTGTACCAGCGATGACCAGGGCAGCAGACTCGGATACCGTTCTGTATGCGCTTGATATTCTGAGTGCACCACGGCGTTGAACGGTTGCCATTTTTTTTCTGTATTTTCCTATCTTGAGTGCATCGGCCCATACTTCGCATCCATACAGGAGGATTGAATTTGTGACCGACATTAATAGCTTCCTCTTGCTTGCAACAGGACCGCCTATGTTAATCATCAGTCTGCTTAATGCAAATGAGACTTTTGTTGCCTTTTCTGCTGTTTGCCTTATGTGCTCCCAGAATGTCATTTTCGTGTCCAAGTGCATTCCCAGGTATTTTACGTTTTGTTTGGTCATAATTTCTTGGTTGTTGACTTGGAACGTTACCTCGGTATTTACTTGGCGTCTTGTAAGAAGTACTAGTTCCGTTTTCTCGGTAGCTAGGCTGAGGCCATGATCTTGAAGCCAACACGTACACCTTCGCATCACCTGATTTATTTTCCGTTGCGCTTCTTCCATGTTGCGAGTGCTAATGATTGCCGCAATGTCATCCGCGTAGCCCACCATAAAAACACCGTCCGGCATCTCCATACGTAGGATTCCATCATACACTATATTCCAAAGATCAGGACCAAGGATGGATCCTTGGGCAACTCCACCTTTTATTTCCTTTCTGCATAGCCCCTGCTCAGTTTCGAAGATAAGGGTCCTGTCTTGGAGATAACTATGGATCATTCTCAGCAGGTAGGCCGGTATTCGGAAAACGTGCGTTAGTGCTGACAATATATCCGGCCACCTTGCGGAATTGAAAGCGTTCTTCACATCCAGAGTCACTAATAGTACAATCTTCCTTGAGAAGTGATTCCCCTGTTGCGCCTTATGAAAGGTTTTCACCACTTCATCTATAGCTCCAACCGTAGACCGTCCTTTCCGGAAACCGTATTGTTTAGGGGATAAATCTCCTGCCTCCTGGATTGCCGCTGCGAGCCTTGGTTTCAGAAGGCGCTCAAGCAGTTTGCCCGCTGTATCCAGCATGCACAATGGTCTGTACGCTGACGGGTTGCCATTCTTTTTGCTTATTAGCACCAGGCGTTGGGTTTTCCAAACCTTAGGGAAAACTCCTAATAATAATAATAATAATAATAATAATAATAATAATAATAATAATAATAATAATAATAATAATAATAATAATAATAATAATAATAATAATAATAATAATAATAATAATAATAATAATAATAATAATAATAATAATAATAATAATATTTTATATACTTGTTTGTAAAATTTACTTTAAAATTTACTTTGTATTTGCTATTTGAAAAAATTGTATTTACTGTATAGGCTTTTTATATTTGTTTTTAAGAAATTTATATAAAAATTTTCATTAGCTTTGAAAATGATGTGGATGAGACATCGTAAGCTCAGTCTTTAAATTTGTTTTATTTTATTTAAAATAAAAAACAAGCCCTAAACCGTTACCAACTTTATTATGCATCAAATATTACGCAAAATAAAAATAAAATATAATTTTGACTAGATATATAGTTGCTAGATGTCGCCATGTTCGGGCAAAGACACGAACCATTATTTAAATATATTATATTCTATTTTTGATAAACTGGCGCCACCGTATGTACGTTTATAGCAAATTTGCAAACCAAAAATATGGCGCCATTTTATCAAACCCGGAAAATATTCTGTAAATGGTTTGCGCCTTTGCTCATTAAGTGCCATCTACCAAATATCTATCTAAACCAAGATAAAATTGTCATCCAGTTTTTACAAAATTTTAAAAAAATCGTTGATTATTTGTGTTGTATAATCTAATCACTAACAAAAAACTAACAGGTCTCACTTTAGTGATACTTCATGTTACTTATTCGATGCTACAGGCATTAACGCACATGCTGGCATCTACAAAAAGTAAAACAAATTATCTTTTCGTTTTGATTTTAGAACAGGTGTTAAAAATATTTAAATATTTATTTTGCTCGTGCATTAGCACAGTCGTATACCTAGATACTTCCGAAATTATAACAAGTGAGCCGAAGCAATGAAAATGTTCAAACCATAGTGGTATTTATTACCATCTTTAGCATTATGTGGTCGACAGCTGTATTGTTTGATGGGGTGTGTAACGAATTCCCGATTTTCAAAATTCCGGTTTTATATAAAAAAAAAAAATAATTTTTGGAAATCCCGGTTTGAATTTTTAAAATTTGGCATGTAGGAAAATGGGACTCTTAAATGATTTGGTGAAAAAATTCAAAAATGAGTTTGCGATAAAGTTCTATAAAATGGCTGGATGGAATTTGGATGGAGCACTACAATTATTGTATTTCAAAATGTTGCATTAACAAAACTTGCAACTACAAAATGTTGCAAGTATTAAATCTTGTAAATGTTGCAAGTAC
Source organism: Nephrotoma appendiculata (assembly GCA_947310385.1). Taxonomy (NCBI): domain Eukaryota; kingdom Metazoa; phylum Arthropoda; class Insecta; order Diptera; family Tipulidae; genus Nephrotoma; species Nephrotoma appendiculata. The sequence goes on from OX371224.1 coordinate 144,828,794, forward strand.
AAAATCTTGTAATTGCTAAAATCTCGCATAGCAAAATGGTGCAATTATATTTCTTTTTAGTAGATGTCATTAATAGATTCTATATAATCTGTTCCTACGTGCGGCACACAGTGCCACATGTTTGCTGATCCCGGCTCCTATGTCCCCCGAAGTTCAAATCTAAAACGTCCCTTAAGCTAGCAGAACACATACAGCAGAACATTACAAGATAGTATAGATAAGTATAGACTAATAAAAGGCTACTTAAATGCCGCATTAAAAAATTTTGGGCTCCATCAATTCCAACTAAAACACGGGTTCTGCTAGCTTTAGAAAAAGTTAACATAACCCATATAAAAAAGTGATTTAAAAGCAACTGGAAAATTAAAGGTTAATTTTAGGCTAATTAAATGCCCTATTTAAATTTTTTTATTCTGCTCGGTCTAGAAAATGTAAAAGGCTTTATATATCATTTCAAATTTAGCAGAACCCAAATCGAAAATCGGACCAAAACCGAAATTAGAACACAAAACAAGATCTATTGACAAAAAAAACGATTTAATGTCTTTAAATGACTTTGAGCAGAGACTTCATGATTCCTTCGAAAATTTTTGATGTCATTATAATATTACTTCTGTTGAAAGTGTTTAATAATAGCTTTTAAGGAATTGTCTAATTCAGCAACCGTAACTTGTTCAACAGATGGGCCACAGAATTGCCCATTTTCAGGACGGATGGAAGGATAAATTTGTATAAATCGAAGTAGAAATCCATCAACACGGATGGTAGTTGGGTAGCTGGAATATTTAAAAACACATTTCCATTCGTCATCTTTTCCATTTTAATTGCTGAATGGATTTCTAATAAATGTTGAGTTTTACATGCCTTCGAAACTTTCTCAACCGGTTGATCTGGAATTTTTAAAATTGGCTTTCTCAAGAAGTCCGGCCCATTCCACCAAGTAGAATTTGTTTTAAATTCTAAAGCATCTGACCACGTGAAACAGCATCAGCTGGATTTTTCACTTTTGGGACATAATGCCAATGATTAGGCGAAGTTAAATCTTAGATTTTTCAGATTCGTACAGATCTGATCCAAAATAATGCGATTTCGGAGTCAGTACAGTCCATACTTGCCAAAAATTTTGTTGCTAGTTGGGACAATAATACTGAGGCGCAACAATTGCAGTTCTGGAGTTGATCGACCTTTAATAGTGCCACTCTTGTTTTAGTACAAAGAAATTTTACAACACTATTATTTGTCGAATCAACTGATCTAATGTAAATGATGGCTCCGTATTCTTTATCCAAAGCATCTTCGAATCCAGTGGCGAGAGAACGGTAACACACCTTGGAACACAAATTTGTCCAATAGAACTAAATCCGTGGTAAAACCGGTTCTAAAAAGCACACAACTCTTGGGGAAGTTCCTCCTCCCACTCGAATTCTGATTCTCAAAGTTTTTGAACAAACGATTTTGTTGTTAGGACAATCGGTGCACATAATTGGAATCAATGGATCAAATACCCGAGCGATCCCTGAAAGAATAGATGATTTCGTACATGATCCGGTTATCAAGTACTTCTCGAATGTGAATGTAAATAGATTTGATTCGGTGTTCCAGTTCATTCCCAATATTTGAATTGATTTGGGTCGTTCCATGATACTTGTCGAATATGACTCAACATTCTTATTGTTGCTTTGAATTTTGCAAAGTTCAAATCCTTCTCGAGCTAATATAGCGACGACGTCATTTTTTAGTATGACTGCGTTTTGCTCGGTGTGAGATCCCGTTAACATGTCGTCACGTAAAAAGCTTGTTTAAGAATTTTGAACGCGTTAGGAAATTAATATTTTTCGTCTTCTGCAAGTTGAGAAAGAGTGCGAATCGCGAGAAATGGAGCACTGGATGTTCCGTAAGTTACCGGAGACAGTTTATAGTATTTGAGTGGACCTGTACCTCCAGATGAATTATGTTGATTGCTATGAACGAGAATTTAACGGTACATTTTAGTTATGCCTCCAGCTACGGCAATCTGATGTTTTCGGATTCGCATCATAATCCATAACAGATCTTGCTGAATTGTTGGGCCTACCATGCATTGAAAACCACCCTTAATTTGGTCGTATTACTACTCTGTGCGGTTTCTGCATTATCGCATGATTGGGTAGATAATAGGTTTTGTCAAAGATGCAATTTGATTCCTTCGGCTTATAAACCTCTTCTATATGATGATTGTTGATATATTCAGACATAAAATCTGAACATTGTTTACGAAGCGTTGGATTGGAATTTCAGCGCTTGTCCATTATATGTATGAATATTGTTTTAACGCACTGATCGATGAGCCTCTTAACTGTATATCGACTGTATATCGAATTAAATTAAACAAAAATAATTTTCAATTCTAATTTCGGTTTTGTTCCGATTTTCAATTTGGGTTCTGCTAGCTTTAGATTAAATGACCTGACGTTTGGTCAAAAACGGGTGAAGCCCAATTTTTGTTAGTAGTGCATTTGGTTAGGCCATAATGAGCCTAAAAATATTTGTTTGTCAATTGATCTTGTTTTGAGTTCTGATTTCGGTTTGTTTCCGATTTTTGGTTTGGGTTCTGCTAGCTTTAGATTAAATGACCTGAAGTTTGGTCAAAAACGGGTGAATCCCAATTTTTTTAGTAGTGCATTTGATTAGGCCATAATAAGCCTAAAATTATTTGTTTGTCAATTGATCTTGTTTTGAGTTCTAATTTCGGTTTTGTTCCGATTTTTGGTTTGGGTTCTGCTAGCTTTAGATTAAATGACCTGAAGTTTGGTCAAAAACGGGTGAAGCCCAATTTTTTTTAGTAGTGCATTTGATTAGACCATAATGAGCCTAAAATTATTTGTTTGTCAATTGATCTTGTTTTGAGTCCTAATTTCGGTTTTGGTCTGATTTTCGATTTGGGTTTTGCTAGCTTTAGATTAAATGACCTGAAGTTAGGTCAAAAACGGGTGAAGCCCATTTTTTTTAGTAGTGCATTTGATTAGGCCATAATGAGCCTAAAATTATTTGTTTGTCAATTGATCTTGTTTTGAGTTCTAATTTCGGTTTTGGTCCGATTTTCGATTTGGGTTCTGCTAACTTTAGATTAAATGACCTGAAGTTTGGTCAAAAACGGGTGAAGCCCAATTTATTTTAGTAGTGCATTTGATTAGGCCATAATAAGCCTAAAATTATTTGTTTGTCAATTGATCTTGTTTTGAGTTCTAATTTCGGTTTTTTTCCGATTTTTGGTTTGGGTTCTGCTAGCTTTAGATTAAATGACCTGAAGTTTGATCAAAAACGGGTGAAGCCCAATTTTTTTAGTAGTGCATTTGGTTAGGCCATAATAAGCCTAAAATTATTTGTTTGTCAATTGATCTTGATTTGTATTGTAATTTCGGTTTTGGTTCGATTTCGATTTGGGTTCTGCTAGCTTTAGATTAAATGACCTGAAGTTTGATCAAAAACGGGTGAAGCCCAATTTTTTTTAGTAGTGCATTTGGTTAGGCCATAATAAGCCTAAAATTATTTGTTTGTCAATTGATCTTGATTTGAGTCCTAATTTCGGTTTTGGTTCGATTTTCGATTTGGGTTCTGCTAACTTTAGATTAAATGACCTGAAGTTTGATCAAAAACGGGTGAAGCCCAATTTTTTTTAGTAGTGCATTTGGTTAGGCCATAATAAGCCTAAAATTATTTGTTTGTCAATTGATCTTGTTTTGAGTTCTAATTTCGGTTTTTTTCCGATTTTTGGTTTGGGTTCTGCTAGCTTTAGATTAAATGACCTGAAGTTTGGTCAAAAACAGGTGAAGCCCAATTTTTTAGTAGTGCATTTGATTAGGCCATAATGAGCCTAAAATTATTTGTTTGTCAATTGATCTTGTTTTGAGTTCTAATTTCGGTTTTGGTCTGATTTTCGATTTGGGTTTTGCTAGCTTTAGATTAAATGACCTGAAGTTAGGTCAAAAACGGGTGAAGCCCAATTTTTTTAGTAGTACATTTGATTAGGCCATAATGAGCCTAAAATTATTTGTTTGTCAATTGATCTTGTTTTGAGTTCTAATTTCGGTTTTTTTCCGATTTTTGGATTGGGTTCTGCTAGCTTTAGATTAAATGACCTGAAGTTTGGCCAAAAACGGGTGAAGCCCAATTTTTTTTAGTAGTGCATTTGGTTAGGCCATAATAAGCCTAAAATTATTTGTTTGTCAATTGATCTTGATTTGAGTCCTTATTTCGGTTTTGGTCCGATTTTCGATTTGGGTTCTGCTAGCTTTAGATTAAATGACCTGAAGTTTGATCAAAAACGGGTGAAGCCCAATTTTTTTAGTAGTGCATTTGGTTAGGCCATAATAAGCCTAAAATTATTTGTTTGTCAATTGGTCTTGATTTGAGTCCTAATTTCGGTTTTGGTTCGATTTTCGATTTGGGTTCTGCTAACTTTAGATTAAATGACCTGAAGTTTGATCAAAAACGGGTGAAGCCCAATTTTTTTTAGTAGTGCATTTGGTTAGGCCATAATAAGCCTAAAATTATTTGTTTGTCAATTGATCTTGTTTTGAGTTCTAATTTCGGTTTTTTCCGATTTTTGGTTTGGGTTCTGCTAGCTTTAGATTAAATGACCTGAAGTTAGGTCAAAAACGGGTGAAGCCCAATTTTTTTAGTAGTGCATTTGATTAGGCCATAATGAGCCTAAAATTATTTGTTTGTCAATTGATCTTGTTTTGAGTTCTAATTTCGGTTTTGGTCCGATTTTCGATTTGGGTTCTGCTAACTTTAGATTAAATGACCTGAAGTTTGGTCAAAAACGGGTGAAGCCCAATTTTTTTTAGTAGTGCATTTAGTTAGACCATAATGAGCCTAAAATTATTTGTTTGTCAATTGATCTTGTTTTGAGTCCTAATTTCGGTTTTGGTCTGATTTTCGATTTGGGTTCTGCTAGCTTTAGATTAAATGACCTGACGTTTGGTCAAAAACGGGTGAAGCCCAATTTTTTTTAGTAGTGAATTTGATTAGGCCATAATGAGCCTAAAATTATTTGTTTGTCAATTGATCTTGTTTTGAGTCCTAATTTCGGATTTGTTCCGAGTTTTGGTTTGGGTTCTGCTAACTTTAGATTAAATGACCTGAAGTTTGGTCAAAAACGGGTGAAGCCCAATTTTTTTTAGTAGTGCATTTGATTAGGCCATAATGAGCCCAAAATTAATCGTTTGTCAATTGATCTTGTTTTGAGTTCTAATTTCGGTTTTGGTCCGATTTTCGATTTGGGTTCTGCTAGCTTTAGATTAAATGACCTGAAGTTTGGTCAAAAACGGGTGAAGCCCAATTTTTTTTAGTAGTGCATTTGCTTAGGCCATAATGAGCCTAAAATTATTTGTTTGTCTATTGATTTTGTTTTGAGTTCTAATTTCGGTTTTGTTCCAATTTTCGATTTGGGTTCTGCTTGCTTTGAAATCATAAAGCCTTTTGCATTTTCTAGATCGAGTAGAATAAAAATATTTAAATAGGGCAAGCTAGCAGAACTCGCGTTTTAGTTGGAAGATCACCACTACCTTACGTTATGTTGAATAGGAATTAAATGCATAAGTGATTTTTTAGATCGAGTTCTCTAGTTTGGCAAATAAAACGGGGTAAAAGGGAATTTAAAATTAATTCTGTAAGAAGTTTTTGAAAATAGTCAACCTTTTATCCGTGAATCACTTCGTAACCGACTATAACGAATTTCCAAAAATCATTTGCGGAATCAATTCTGGATTATGGCCGACAATGTTGGATCAAGATAATGGATTCAATAATATAATAAGATAATGGATGTTGGATTCAAAAATTGCTTAAGCAATAAGATTTGGAAAATAGCCAATCGGGATGAAAATGCGCCATTTTCTTAACGTGTAATGATGAATTTTGTTATGTAGATAGGTGGCAAATTGATTACACAAATACTTCGTAGAAATTAATAATTTCATATCGAGACCACAATCCGGAAGGATATTTCCAATCGAGTTGAATATACAATACTGGACGGGCTTAGTTTACAGCAAACCGAGAGTATTTATGCCAATTCCATTTAAAACTATGATTAAATATCAATCTTCCTGAGACAACATAATCCTCTGTACAAACGATATATGTACATACTTACTTAATTGAAATACTGTGTATAGTGTTCGACCAACGCGTTCAAAATAATTTTGTATTTTAAACATCATCATGTAAAACATTTTCCACCTGTTTCGTGCGAATTTGAGCATATCGAATTCTGTTTTTATTTACGTATGGTCCAAATCAAATGAAAAACACAACCAAACCAGAATTTTACGAATTTTTAATAATTTATTTTCAAAATATATTTAACATAAAGTAACAAATAAAAAAAATATTTTACAGTCTTATTAAAACATAAGATATCTTCTTATACATAAAAATTTATAAACGAGCCGCTTTGCGTTGGATACGCGCCCAACACAAAGTATTTAATACGTACATTGTTAATCTTAATTGTTACACGCTATCTATGTGAGATTGTTACACTTTTACCGCCGTACTCGAGCACAAAAATGTTTGTTTAATTTTTATTTTTAGCTTAATATCGAACACATAGTAGAGAATCGGCCGACAGAATGATAATGAATAGAATACCGCCACTAATCCAATAGCGTACAGTGGTTTTATCGTTGGATACTTGTGCGACGTGAACGGTTTCTTAATAATTTCGAACAGTAGGGATAAATAAAATTTTTGTAATGCAAACACGATGAATGTGATCGATAGGAAAAACGATAGTTTTAGTATTCGACCAACATGTTCATCCAATACTAGTTTACCACTCTTCAATTCGATCAACGTACGTTTCGATTTAATAAGCTTTACAAATAGATTGATGAGCGTGAATAGTAATAAAATGGTCGGAATACAAATCTTAATAAAAAATATCAAGTAACGCATAATTAAATTATTTTCTTTGTTGAAATTTAGTACGCCACAAAATTTCGGATGCTGCTCATTTGGTATCACGTTCGAGAACATAAATAGCGGGAATGAAACAGATGCGGCTAGAAACCATATAAACAGTACCGGTAATATTACGGATACACTATATTTTCGTTTACTATAGTCTATTGTAATGGACCGTTTATTAAAATCACCATCTTCCACACTTCGCTGTTCTGTGACAATATCGTCGTCGTTTGCCTCCTCACCATCGTCGTCATTCGATTCGGGCAGCATTGATTTACGCGTATTTTCTTCCAAACGATAAATTTCTTTTAAAGCTAAATTATATGTTGATATTGAATGAAAATTGGCGGCGATTATAAAATAGAAAACTGCCGTCGTTGTAAACGATTCGAATCCCATATAAAATGAACATACTTCGATTGGAAATATCCAATATCGATTTGTCATGTACAGTATTTCGATGGGGGCGACGAGTAGCAGCCCAATATCACAGAACGTAATTTGCAGTATTATGTAGAGTAGACCTGAAACGAAAATAAACAAAAATAAAATTTTTAGTCATCTGTATTTTTTTTTTTTATTTATTTATTTATTTATTTATTATTAATAATAATCATAAAAGTGTAAATGACAACTAATGGATTTAATGTCCTTTAAAAGCTCGTCGTTCACACTTATGAATGGTACAAAACATATACAGCATTAGGCCTTGCATTACTGGTAAACGGTAAATCGATTTACCGGTTTTACCGTCCAAATTTCTTTACCGAATTACTGGTAAAAAATCAAATATTTACCGATAAATTTCAGTTAAACAATTTTAGAAAAAATAAAACAAATAGTTAAATTTTTTTTCAACTTTATAATAGTTTTATGATTATGTAATAAATCATGCATTAACCCTAATGTGAGTGACGTGGGTACCCGGGTACCCTTTGCAATTTTAGACGTCTATTTTTGTATGTTTTACTTCCAATAAAACTTTAAATTTTATGAGAACTTCTAGTTCAATTGGTAGATTACGGGGGCCTACTATGGATATCGATCGCCAACGTGTTTTGTTCGTTGTTTATATTCAGCAATAGTAATTACTATTGCTGAATATAAACAACGAACAAAAAATGTCGACGGTCGATTTCCATAGTAGGCCCCACGATCATATTTAAAATTGAGAAATGTTACAACTTGGACGAACGTGGAAAAAATAATTTTCCATACAAAATGCATGCAACTCAAATTACGATATTTTTTCTTCACTCACTTGAGGGTTAAAAATAACATGGATATTTAAATTCTCTTTTTCTCTGCGCAAAATAAAATCAGGGGGCCCTACTATGGAAATCGAACGTCGACGTTTTTTGTTCGTTGTTTATATTCAGCAATAGTAATTACTATCGCTGAATATAAACAACGAACAAAAAACGTCGACTATCGATTTCCATAGTAGGCCCCCCGTTCTCTAGTGCTAATATAGAAATTTAATAAACTTTCTAGTAGTGTGTTTGCATAATCGTGATATAATAATATATTTTTATTGTTTTCTATGTGTGCTGTGTTAGCTTAGTAGTATAAATTGTCATAACGGTATTATTTAATAACGGTACCTATTTACGTGTGTTCAGGATATTTTGAGCAAAAAATAAAAACTAGTACATATTCACCTGTTTGATGTATAAGGAATCAGAGATATGCATTTTAATTTTCTTAGATACGAATAAGATAACAGAAAATAGATTTTAATTAACCAATCTATATAATTACTTTTAACAGATATTGAAATCACGTGATTTTATTATTTTAATAAGATTTTTTTTATATATTTAAACTTAGATCGGTATGGCAAGTTCAAACTCTTCTAAACAAGATATTAAAAAAACATCATGGGAATACTTTCTGCGACAAGGAAAAGATATGACAAGTAATAAGGAATGTAATAAAGTTTTAAAAGCTGTTGGAGGTTCCAGCAGTGGACTTCATTACCATCTCAGAGCCAACACCATGTTAATTTGTTAAAACGAGATGAGCCAGTTCCTTCTACATCATTCAGTCAAACCAAAACACAGTCGGCTACTACTTCAGGACTAATTAAAAACTATTTTAAGAGTTCAATTGATGATTCACTACCGGCTATAATTTCAAGAATGGTAGCCAAAGATGGTCTACCATTCGTAAAATTTTCCACCTATTATGATTTAAGGAAGTTATTAACCGCCAAAGGATATTCCGTCCCAAAATCGTCAAATTCAATAAGAAATATTGTAACGGCTTACGGAGAAAAAATTCGTGATGAAATTCGTAAACAAATTGGAAGCCAGATAAAAAATGGTGACAGTTTTAGCCTCACACTCGACGAATGGACGTCAATTAAAAACCGCCGATACATGAATATAAATCTTCATAGTCAAACAAAATCTTGGAATCTAGGACTCGCACGGCTACATGGAAATATGCCTGCAAACAAGTGCGTTGAAATTCTAGAAAACAAATTGCAAGAATTTGGAATCAACTTTAGTAACGTTGTTGCAATAACAACAGATGGTGCAGCAATGATGAAAAAGATGGGTTCAATTTTAAATACTCATCATCAGTTATGTTTTGCGCATGCTATCCAACTGGCGGTGATTACTGTTTTGAACAAGAAAAATGAGGTGTTATTTGAATTAGAAAATGAAGCTACTTATTCTGAAGGCGATGAAGAAGACGAGAGTGATCATGATATTTCTGATGGTTTAAGCATAATAATAACAGATGATTCGCAAGTTCAATTTGATATATCCCATGACGACTTATATCCGGTTATCAATAAAATACGACGAGTAGTAAAGATATTTCGGCGTTCACCCACCAAAAACGACAATATACTTCAAAAGCACGTCATAAATGAATTTGGAAAGGAAATGGCTCTAATTCTGGATAGCAAAACCCGCTGGAATAGCTTATTGGCTATGCTGGAACGGTTCTTCAAATTAAAATCTGCTGTTCGAAAAAGTTTGATAGACTTAAATATCGATATCAGCTTTTCAGAACATGAATCAAACCTAATTAATGAAATTATAAAGGCACTGGAACCTGTCAAATTGGCAGTAGAATCGTTAAGCTCATCAGATTTTACTTTATTAAGTGCAGATGTCACACTTAAATTCATGCTAGATGAATTATCTGAACAGAATTCATCACTTAGTAAGGAATTACAGCGTGAATTAATAATTAGAATAAAAGAGTGAAGAACCAATTATTCCGATGTATTCCAGTTTCTACAAAATCCAATGGATTATGGCAGGACAACTGATAATAGGAATTATGGTTTATTTAATTTACTAAGTAAAACTGCAATAGTCAAAATAATTGTGAGCATCTGATGATCCAGAAATACTTTCCGAACCACAACCGGTCACGATGAAAGAAAGATTACAACTCGTCATTCAGAAGAAACAAGAAATAAATTTTAATGATGAGAGCGCGCCAATTAATACCAAAAAGTCCTTAGATAAAATAATGAAAAAAGAAATAGATTCGATTTTAGAGGAGAAGCGACTTGGAAACTATTTAGATTTAGCATTAAAACACTTGTCCCCAATAAAACCAACAAGCGTGGAGAGCGAAAGAGCATTTTCTGCTGCGGGGCAAGTCATAACTAAATTACGATCCACCCTAACTGATCTGATATTTGTTTTTTACGCGGTTATTTTAATCAGGACAAACTATTAATGGAAATCTAAAATAAAGTGAATTTTATTTAGGCAATGAATTCAGAAATATTACAAAGTTAAATGAATTAATAAAATGAATAATGAATTAAATATTTTGTATGTTTTCTTTAACAAAATACTAACTGACATGAAACATTAGATGACCACATTATCGTTTTAAGTTGTTGGTTGGAAACTATGTTAAATGTGCATTTAAAAGCTATTGATTTGCCGGTAAATTACCGGTAAATCGTTAAACCGAGCGAACTTTTATCATTTACCGGTAAATGAAAAACTCGGTAAATTTGCAACCCCTATACAGCATATAGTGTCATAGTGACTAAAACTACATTACGCATAATAAACAATAAAATATAAATATATAACAATATAATTAAATTTAATTAATTAATGATGATTGGTTTTATTAATCACAAATAATCTTTAACTGATGATAGCAGATGAGATTTTATCATTCGTTTAAACATAAAAATATGTACAGCATTCCTAATATTTTCAGGTAATTTATTATAAATATATGACCCAATAAATGTTAATGATTTTCTGCCATATTCCGTTTTAATTTGGGGGCACTTCAACTGACAAGAACCTCTGGTTGAATAGCCATGACCTCGAAATTCGAATTGTATAGACGCAAGTAAAGATGGGATGTGCAGACACTTAAACATGTAGATCGACACATACATCTCAAAAATTGCTTTAATTGGAAGAATGCCTATAGCAACAGTTCGATAGAGCTATACAGTAGGAAACAGGTGAGGTAGCTTAAACATTGCTTTACAGCACCTATCTTGTAAAATCTGCAATTTATTCAGTTTTTCTTTAACTTGAAGTGGTGGTAAATAAATGTGCCGTAGGCGTGGGGAGTGAAAAATTATATATTTCGTTTTGTTAAAATTTACTAATATTTTGTTCAGATTCAGAAAATCTAAAAGTAAAATAATATCATCCCTCATTTGTGACATTGCTACCTGACAATCCCTGGATTCATAAAGGAGGGCCGTATCGTCAGCAAACATTCTAATATCACCCGTGAGCGGTAAATTGGCCATATCATTTACGTAGATTAAGAATAGCAAAGGACCAAGTACACTCCCTTGAGGAACACCACAGTTCACAGCTAAAGTGGAGCTTTTTACACCATTTAAAATTACAAACTGCTTTCGATTACTAAGGTAACTTTCTAAAAGTTTGTGTGATAGGCCACGGAAGCCATAAATTTGTAATTTCTGTAGAAGTAAACTGTGATCTATACAATCAAAAGATTTACGAAGATCAAGAAATAAGCCAGATATATAGTTTTGCTTATCAAAATTACGATAGATCAAATCAGTAATGTCTGTTAGGGCCAAATCTGTACCAGAACATTGTCGAAACCTATACTGATGAGAATAGAAAAAATTCGACAGCGATCATCCGGTTAGCAATAATTTTTTCTAAAATTTTGTCAAATACAGACAAAACTGAAATTGGACGATAATTATTAACTATTTTGGAGTTTCCAGACTTAAAGATTGGCGTCACTTTAGCAATTTTAAGACAATCGGGGTAAACACCGGTTTCCAAAACTACATTAAATAGATCAGATTGTAATTGTGAAAAAATTGGCGAATAATTCTTTAGAACCACATTACGAATGTTATCGTAACCACCACCCTTTGTATTACTGAGAGTTGAAATTAAATTCGATATTTCGCTGCAGGAAGTGGGCGAAAAGAAACATGAACTAATACTAGGCTCCATAGTGTGAAATTTATTTAAATCATCTGAGTCAGGGCTAGAACTATTTGCTGGTACAGAAGAATCAACATGGTTAACAAAACTGCGATTAAATATATTAACAATAGCAACAAGATCATGATACTCAACATCATTAGAAATAACGGAGTCGATCCTATTATTAGAGTTATTTTCCATGAAATGATTTAACTGTTTCCAGATTTCTTTTTGGCTCAAATTATTAAATAAATTGTTAAAATAACGCTTCTTTGCAAAATATTTTCCGTGTTTGATCTTCCTATTTAGCAAATCTAATTCATGTTTCATTGCTAAATTAGTACTGTTCCTTTTAAAACGTTTCAATGTACGGCTTTTAAGTTTAATTAAATCCCAGAGATCAAGAGTCATCCAAGGACAAACATTAGCATTTTCAATTTTTACATTTAATTCCTTCAATACGGAAAACTGTAGAACAAGTTTATCATACATATCAAAAATCCGTTCAAGAGTAGATTCAGGATTTCTGACGTCAAATACGGTAATCATTAAAAAATATTTAAAGGACTGATTAACCTTTTTGTAATTAACGTGTCTTTTCGTTAGTGTCCGAGTAAAATATTTAGGCTTGAAGCGAAATTTTGAGAGTACAAAACTATAATCACTTATGTCGGCTTCAATGGTAAAATTCCGAACTTGCTCAATATTATGGATAAGCTACTTACAGAGTGGTCTAAAATATTACGGCTCACAGGTCTAGTAAAGAAAGTATTTGTAACAATCATTCCATGAGAGAGCAAAGTTGTGTTATATTCTGAGATTAAGGTAAAAATTTTATTAACAGGTATGTTAATGTCACCAACTAAAATAAAATCGTGAGTAGATTTATAGTTTCGGAGAAGTTGTTCCAGAAAATCAAGAAACGATGCACTGTCTGAATTCGGTGGCCTATATATTCCGCATATCTTCGTTAGATTAAGCTGCAAAAGTTGAATGCATATATATTGGAATGTTAAAGAACCGTCATCTATACTTATCATGGTGTATGGAATGTCATTCCTAATGAACATAGCGATGCCACCATCTGTTCTATCATCCCTACAAGAGAAAATACTTACTTAATCTCTAATGTTATAAGAAAATGTATTAGAACTTTGAACAAATGTTTCCGAAACAACTACAATATGTATATCAGTTTTAAGACTCTCTATAAAAAGTAATAACTTATCGAACTTAGCTAGATCATTCATACCCCAAATATTGATTTAAAGTATATTTAGATTAACATAATTTGAACGTGATACATCAATATTTGCCGAATAATCATTAACATTTTCTAAGTAAAAGTTGTGGCACTTAGATTTTAATGATTTAAAGCTCATAACCACAATAATAAACATTTAAACTTGCAACCATAAGACAAGCAAAAGTAAGAGATATAAACAAGAAAGTAACGATAAAAAACAGAACCATTATCAGAACCATTATCAAACAAATAATTATTAATAGGAAAAAAATGCATCTTAAAGGAATAATGTAATAATATAATGATAACTAATGTACAATAACTTACTGCGCAGAAAAAATTTATATTATATCCCTTTTTCAACCAAGAAAACAAAAAAATCGGCTCAGTTTTAGTCCAACCCACACAAATGTGTGATTAAAAAACTATAGTATGTAATGGCGTTGTTGATAAAAAATTTCGCTTGATTTGAAGTAAAACCAACACAATTCGCTTCGCACATTCTAAAGTATTCTAAGTGCGGTTAGCATGTTTTAGAAAGATTTGATTATTGAATTTGATTTTAGTTTATTTATCATCTGTCAAAAAATTAAAGCAATACGTCATTTCCTTTAGACGCTATGACATTTTTTGTAGTTAGCATATTGCAACGAAATAATAGTATTTACAAACTTAATTATACTAAACGCTCTTACTATTCTTTGGTTTGGAGAAATTATGATTTTTTTTTCTATTATGTTAAGTTAACTTGATTTTGAACGGAAGTTTCTCTCTGCTTACTATACTAAGTGGTGTTAGTATACTTTGTCTAGTAAATATTTTATATATAGTATACATTTTTAATCTTAAATTGCGTTTAGTATAATTCAGAATGTAAAATTTTAAAATTAAATAAGGTTATGTCAACATACAATAATTGTAATTGGAACTTATCTGAAAGTTAAAAATAGAGCCTGCTCAAATTGTTACCATTGACTGCCAAGGTGTTTGTTCTATGTTATCGTATATTTGAGAGTAAATGTGGCAACCCTTTTGCAACGGTAAAATAGCTTCATTTGATTTTTACGTGCATTGGTGAAGATATTAAAACACATGTCTTCGAGTTAGTATACTTTTCCACACGATGATGAACAGGTCAAAACTAATGGTGACTTTAGCACAACAAAATTTAAAAAATTTGATGGGTAAGACAATAAAATCTACAAATATACAATATTATTTTTAATTTATTAATTTTTATATTATTATTTGGTTATTGTATTAACGCACAATAATAATACATAGGTAATAATGAAGATACAATCCGACATAACCGTCCTGTAAACCAAGAACATAACGGTAGAAATCAAATCGAATAAAATTAATTAATTACTAATAATAATAATTCATTCATTTTAAGAACATCTCGATACAAGTGAAAGTGTTAACGAATCCTTAATGACAAATGTTGGCAACCAAGCTCTAGAAGTAGTCGACAATTTTTATCAAGATAACATCGAAGAACAGGACGGCGATCGAGAAGAACCTAAAACGTATTAGATGAACTACTTAATAATAGCGATTTAGAGGAAGAAGGCGTCTATGATAGTGATAAGGATCGAGAATATTTCCCATCCTGTTATGAAGGTAATTAGAATTTATATGTTAAATTTGCTATGTGCCGATATTTGAATTTTCCTAAATTTATTAGATTCGTCGGATAGCTCATCTCACAAATCATCTATGTTAATTCATAGCCCAATAACACCACAAAGAAACATTCCTACGGTTCATTCTTCAAGCAACCTTGACATTACACCAGTCTCTGCAAAGCGTTCCAGAAAACGCAAACGAAACCCACAAAACTGAAGAAAAAATGTTTTGAAAGCGAAGCGAAACAAAGGCGAGGCTTATTGCATAGGTGATAAATTTATGCTGGGTAAACGATTGAAGCCTAATTGTGGGGATAGCTGTATTCTCAAATGTAGTAGCAATTTTCTAGAAAACGAAAGAAAAGCTATTTTTGACAAATTTTATAATTTGGGCGACAAAACGAGACAGTGGGAGTTCATTCTGCAATTCATTAAAGAAATACCCAAAAAGAGTTGTCGCAATTTAAATAATAATAGCCGTCGTTCCTTCACTAGATCTTACTATTTACCTACAACAGCCAGCAAATCGAATATAAAAGTGTGTAAGACAATGTTTTTAAATACCCTGGCAATTACCCAACAATCAGTAGAAACAGCTTTAAAAAAGCAAAAGGCTGGTGAAGGAGTTGTACAATCAGATGCAAGAGGAACGCATATTCGCACACCAAACCTGAACACTCAGCAAATTTTAGAAATTGTCTGCCAGCATATCGAATCATTGCCACGGCTTCCTTCTCACTATTGCAGAGCAAATACTAGTCGAGAATATTTAGACGGAGGTTTGAATATCGCAAAACTGTACCGGTTATTCTTAGATTGGTTGAAATTACAGCAAATTTCAACCCCACGAATAACTGAAAGGCAATATCGCGATATTTTTAACTGGAAGTTTAACTTAGGGTTTGGGTTTCCCAAAAAGGATCTATGCGATGTTTGTTCGGCATATGAAAACATGAGTGAGAATGAGAAAATGAGGAATCAGACATCGCACAACGAACATCTATACAATAAGACCAAAGCCCGTGAAATGAAAAACAACGATAAACTAAAGGCACTTGAAAATAACGCAATCAAAGTTATTTGTTTTGATTTCCAAAAAATTCTGCAAGCTCCTTGTAGTGAAGTCAGTATTTTTTATTATAAGAGAAAACTCTCGGTGTTTAATTTTACGATTTATGATTTCGCCACTAAGAAGGGATATTGCAATGTATGGGATCAAACAATTGCAAAAAAAGGTGCAAACGAAGTAAGTAGTTGCCTTTTCAAATTCGTTTCAGATGCAGTTGGTACAGGTGTTATAGAACTAATTTTTTGGAGTGATAATTGTCACGGTCAGAACAAAAATAGCATTGTTTTTTCTGCTTACGCATATATGGTGCGAAAGTTTAAAATTAACATTACACATAGATTCCTGGAAAAAGGACATACACAGAACGAGGGAGACAATGTGCATTCAAATATTGAACGAGCAAAGAAGCATAAAACAATATATATACCAGCTCAATGGTATAGCGTAATGCGAAATGCTAAGGTGACAGGGGACCCATATGATGTAATAGAAATGATTCAAGATCAATTTTTTAACTTTAAAGCTATTTCTAAGAAGTTAAATTTCAATCACAATGATAATAATGAAAAAATCAACATGGCCAAAATTCGAGAAATACATATATCGCATGAGGCCCCCAATATGCTCCTATATAAACATAATTTTGAGGAAGCACACAAAACTGTCATACTATATCACGTCGCAAATCCTAGCGATCAAGCAAAACGCGGTCGAAAAAAAAATTAATTTCGAGTTTGATATGTTGCAAACTGCATTTGATGCACCTATATCTGTGCCAAAACCAAAGTATAAGGACTTAATTTCCCTTTGCGATGGAAATTTCATTCCACAATTCTACCAAGGATTCTATAGAGCATTGAGATGTAACGACGAGAAGGAAAATGATGATGATGAAGTCGAATTGTAGATTTACAAATATAATTTACTTTTATTTTGTTTTTTTTACTTGTGATAACTGAAGATATGTCCTAATATTCTGTTAAACAGGATAAATTATTATTTTTTACACTGAGTATAATTTTATTTAATCAAAATTTATTGAATTTTATTTTAAAAAAATGTTATGCAACTTAACAAACTCTGTTTTATTGAACTTATAAAAGTTAGATATATCGTGTATACTAAATGTAAATCAATAAACTTAATAAACTTTCCAGGTAAAAATAATTTTACCGTACATAGTGTTTCATTTTTAGTAAATAAAATCAAAAATTCCAAATAATAACATACTAAAGGTCTTCAATATGTTTTTTTTTACATTACTTCCCGGGATAAACAAACTAAACCGACATAGGGTTTCGTTTTCAAAAATTTGCCCAATCTAAAATAAACTACTCTAAATATCTCCAGAACTTGCTGGTTGAAAATGCAGGACTTTTCAGAAAATCTTTACTTTCACTAAGATCTAACTTATTAATGAAAAAAATTTCTCATATTTTACGCGTTTACTTTAAAATTAAAAAAAAAAGCCTTAAAATCCTTCTACTGAAAAGTGATATTTTTGAGATAGTATACTTTAGAATGTGCAAAGCGAATTGTGTGTATAGATATAGTGTTTTTTTGGACGAAAATAATTTAAAAAGGAATTTACAAATGTGTAAGTTGGTTCAAAAAACATACAAAACTAAATTTTTGACATGGTACTTTTGCACTACCCGCACAATTGTGTTAGTAAATCACTAAAGGGATATATCAATATACGGTGAATAACACTAAGCAATAAAATGAGGTAGTGTGTTATGCACTTTAAAATATGCTGAATTCTTATTAAGAGTTTACCACTACAAAATAATGAAAATGAATAAAAAATAAACAAAAACTGTTTAGTATAATTAAAGTTGATTACAACCAGGGATAAAAATAGGTAATAAAAAGTGAATAAGCGTTTACAGCTAGACCCGTACGAGAATGAATTTAAAAAAAACAAAATAATATATAAATACTGCTGAATTGCATATAACATGTCAACATTTAGGTAAACAAATACGTAATAAGAATTCAAGAGTGAATTGTCAAATATGTTTGGAAACGAATTTTTAAAAATAAAAATTGAAATAAAAGTGTTAAAGTGTTATTAGTTACAAAAATAAAACTAAATAAAAAAGTGAATAATAAATCAATAGTTACTATGCTAGTGGTGAATTTAGATGACATCCTTTGGTATGATTGTTGGAGTATCTGCTGCTGCAACGGATGAGTCGTTGGCTTTAAGTAGACGGTTGATGTCGTTGAAAGAATAAATATGGTACACTTTCGAGTCCGGTGACTTGCGTAAGTAAACTTTGTTGTCCTTACACCATAGAAACTGATACTTAAAGTTAAGTTTAATCTATTTAGCTGCGTTGTACAAGCGAGACTGAAACCTTGTGAGATGATGAAGTATCAGGATTTTATGATTAGGAGGCACCATTGAAAACTCCGCACCAAGTTGATGTAGGTAAATATACTTTCTCTTTCGAAATGCGTTTAATATTTCTCTCTCTCTCTCTCTCTCTCTCTCTGGCACTATACATCCCATCAAGGGATTTGGCCGCCTCAAATGAGGTTTCGTAATGATACTTTCATTTCGGATAATGAGTGATTAGTTCATTGATCCTGAACCAGCCGTGAAAATTTTTCCTTGTCACCACCGGGAATCGAACCCAGGGCCTCCGGTCGCTGGAGCAAGCATGCTGACCACTTTGCCACCGGGGCGGCGCGTTTAATATTGCGTTTTTTAAATCAACGTTATTTAATTTAACAATGTCTGAATGTTTCAGCTGTGATGCCGATTCATTATTATGAGATATTTGTTTCACAGAAATTATATCGTCACTGGCGATAGGAGTGTCGGCTGCACCAATGACCTTAACAATTAGTTTATGGACATCATCAATGTCTGTTGGAATAATCATGTCCAGCTAATGTCCAGCTGTGCCTCAATTAAATTAAGTTTATTTTCATGAACATCCACTTTATTTTCCAGAATAGAGATTCTACGCGTGCAACTATCGGAATCCTTGGTTAACTTCTCTATTGACATTTTCATGTCATCCAGTATTTTGCAGCAGAAACTTACTGATGCTTCAAAAGCATCTAACTGGTTTTTCATCCCTTGAAGTATGATAACCACATCACTTAATGCTGGGTTGTCGTTTAATAAATTAGGACTGTGACTGCCATCGCCAATATCCTCTAAAATGGAACTGTTCCATTAACTGCGACAATCAGGACACAACCATGAAGTAAAACCACTATTAAGCTCTCTAAGCACATCGTCAGATATGCCAGCACATTTAACATGGAATAAACTCGCGCAAACACCACATTTAACACCAGGAAACCGTGCTTTGGATATTCCTTTGAAACACTTCTCACAATTGGAAGCCATTTTAAATTCGCGCCAAGAAATACGTCAACAAAAAAATTAAATTAAATTAAAGATGAACTTAAATTTACGATTAATTTTTAAATTTGTTGATAATTGTAGTTAAACGATTTGAACGATGTTGATAGTCGGAACGACGAAGTGCGAATGAATGTATTGATTTTAAAATTTTTATTAATAGAATAAAGGATTATTAGATTTTGTTCGGTCACGTCACGGGTATATGTGTAACACGCGCTCAGGATTCTGTACTAACAAATGTGTAAATATGAGTTATCGTTTAAGCATTTATCTATTAACAATATTTCTAAAAGTACAAGATAGTTTTTCAATCGAATATACTTGAAAGCTTGTAACAATCCGGAGTATGAAAGCATAAAATCGACTGTCGTATACTATTCCGAGCGCATTAGTAGATTCCAAATTTTAAACCTAGCTGGCTTGGCTTGATCAATTATCTATTCATCAGTCAAATGTGTACAGTAGTTCAATCATTAGCAGATGCCTACTTCCATGGTGTACCGATAATCATAAAAATTGGATTTTAAGAAAATGGCATAATATACACATGTGGACGTTTTAATTGCGATAATTTTGTATCAGAAAGAACAGGAATGCTTCTTTAGAAGAGACCAAAGAAATGGATGCGTTCTTACTATCAGTCTTCTAGCGAAACCTATTTAAAATCGCGAATAATGTTCATTTTAAGAATCTTCAAGCATATGGCACCTCTCCCAAGAACCGGCAAACCGCGCAGAATTATAATTTTCACGGTATAATTTACACAACGCACCATAAATACAACTACCAAATCCAGAAATGGTTGAGCCAGAGTTGGATCATATTCAACACCTGTGGTTAGCAATTCAGAGTTGATTTAAAGTTAGCAGCATTCAATTTTTAAGTTTCACCGTCCAATGCCGAGGCAATTCAGCTAGTTGTTAATAAATTTATCAACTACTGTAAGAGCTTGCATTTGCATTGATGCATTTCATTAAGCTGTTATAGGTTCACAATCAGATAAACTTCTGGCCACTTCCTGGAGTAGTTAATACACACAGAAGGATTTAAAATCCCTCCTGAGCTTCTGGCAACTGGTCTTGTTAAAAACATTTTATTCTGCTGGCCTTCTCCAATAGTTTGAATGGTATGTATTTCAAAACGGGCTGCCACTTACTTAATTTTGATTTCGAGCTTCTGCTCGATTTTTTCTTCAAATCTCTTGAACTGACCATCACATTTACCTTAAAGGACTTTATTTCTCCTCTTAGCTCTTGGGGGGTGCTGAATTTGATCGAGTTGTTAGTCCATACTGGTGAAATTTCTCGTTTTATTCTATACAGAGCTCAGTAAATTGTCATCAATGCTCAACTCGAACTTCTGCCATTTTGCCGCTGATTTTCTTGCTGTTCTGATTTTGCTCCTTATTTTGTGCGAAATTTAATGA
Source organism: Nephrotoma appendiculata (assembly GCA_947310385.1). NCBI lineage: Eukaryota > Metazoa > Arthropoda > Insecta > Diptera > Tipulidae > Nephrotoma > Nephrotoma appendiculata. Next base: position 144,849,934 of record OX371224.1, read on the forward strand.
ATTTGATGTGAGTATGTTTTCTAATTGGAATTTAATTTAAAAGCGTAGAAGAATTTCATTTAGTAATAGTGTTATATAGAGTGTATAACCTTAAACGCTTTAACCATCGTTATAAAATAAATACTTTCCAGCAAATTCTATTTGCGGGTTCATTTTTGATTCCGCATGAGGTTTATTTATCTTTCTCGAATAATCTATGAGTTGCATTTGGAGTTTAAATATATTTGAATAATAATTTTTAAAAGCTACTGCCATTTTTGGCGCTGATTTGTATGGCCAATAAACTTAACTTAAAGTAAACAACTGAAAATGACTCCAATAAATTAGTACTAGAAATCAATATTCTCATTGATCTATGGTTTATGAATGCCCTACTACTTCATAAATAACCTTTCTAAGTTGGATTCAGTTAACAGGGATGCACGGGCTTTAGTATAGACTTTTTAATCTAAACCTCACGCTTGATTCAAATCATTTTATATTTCGCTAAGCTACTGTACGAATTTTTTACTGCACGAAAGCTGAAATCACAGTGTTAAATCTCTGCTTATTCAAATCATTGAAATATGAGAATATTGTTATCATTGAGCATCGATAGTAAGAGTGTGCTTAACTGGTTGATTTTTAACCCTTGATTAATGCTAAACTTTCCAGACCACTTAGAAGCTCAAAGTTGTTTCAATAAAAAATACGTGTTTTGCTGTTATTTCCGTTAATATACTGTATAAATGTAAAATGTGTACGCGCTGCACTTTACAATGACCCTTTATTCATACATCGATCCACTTGATTATAATATCGCGTAAATTAATTATTCAATCAACTATAAGATCCATTTCCGATTGTACAAGTATTCTTGAGTTTGGTCTCATTTTTTTATTTTCCATAATAAAAATGGTTATAAAAAATGTTTTACGAGTTATATATGATGCTGCGTCACTAATTTTATTCAATTAGATTATAAAAATTAAATTCGATTAATTTTTATTAGGGGTTATACATCTACATATTTTCAATTACACTTATGTCAAAACTTATTTAAAATAAATTGTGTGCGCAAGACATAACAAATAATTTATGGCCAACACATTTATGGTACTTGCAATGTAAGTGACAAGTTGAATGGCATATTATTGATGAGTTTTGGTCATGCATCTCATTCATCTCCGGTTTGTTGTCGAATCCAAGTTGATACCAAGAGTCGGAGTGTTATTAACAATGTGTGTAGAATGTGTGGATTAAGTACGTCTATATTATTTTGTACAGGACAAATAGTTTTCCATAATTTCTTCATAGTACATGGTTTTATTTCCGTTCAAGCTTCTTGCATATTCAGAATAGAAATATGCTATTCATGATTTGGAAAAATTCTGTCATAGGTTCAAGATCTCGATTATCGATGGATTCTATTAAATTGTACGTTTTAGAATTTAAAATGATGTGTGATCCATATAGGATTATGTTAAAGCTGTCGTATTTTTGAGTAGGTTCTCGAATTTCACTGTACCACATAAATCGAATAAGCTGATGAGGGATCTCGGGGCATTGTCTTACAATAGTAGTGATTTTTTCTAACGTTTCAGATTTTTAAATATTGTTTTCGAGGCGGGCAAAATTAGTTTTAAACCTGTCCTCAAATACATAAGAAATCATCGCTTTTTCTTTCATTTCCAAGCAGCTGGCTAACTGGCAAGTAATATTTATAAAAAAAATTGAGTGCTTCAACAGATGAGAATGGTATTTTCTGGGAACGAATACGCGAACAATTCTGCGAACGATAACTTGGGAATGATAACTTAATATCATATCATATCATATCATGCCAAATATCAAATATCAAATATTAAATATCAAATATGAAATATGAAATATGAAATATGAAATATGAAATATGAAATATGAAATATGAAATATGAAATATGAAATATGAAATATGAAATATGAAATATGAAATATGAAATATGAAATATGAAATATGAAATATGAAATATGAAATATGAAATATGAAATATGAAATATGAAATATGAAATATGAAATATGAAATATGAAATATGAAATATGAAATATGAAATATGAAATATGAAATATGAAATATGAAATATGAAATATGAAATATGAAATATGAAATATGAAATATGAAATATGAAATATGAAATATGAAATATGAAATATGAAATATGAAATATGAAATATGAAATATGAAATATGAAATATGAAATATGAAATATGAAATATGAAATATGAAATATGAAATATGAAATATGAAATATGAAATATGAAATATGAAATATGAAATATGAAATATGAAATATGAAATATGAAATATGAAATATGAAATATGAAATATGAAATATGAAATATGAAATATGAAATATGAAATATGAAATATGAAATATGAAATATGAAATATGAAATATGAAATATGAAATATGAAATATGAAATATGAAATATGAAATATGAAATATGAAATATGAAATATGAAATATGAAATATGAAATATGAAATATGAAATATGAAATATGAAATATGAAATATGAAATATGAAATATGAAATATGAAATATGAAATATGAAATATGAAATATGAAATATGAAATATGAAATATGAAATATGAAATATGAAATATGAAATATGAAATATGAAATATGAAATATGAAATATGAAATATGAAATATGAAATATGAAATATGAAATATGAAATATGAAATATGAAATATGAAATATGAAATATGAAATATGAAATATGAAATATGAAATATGAAATATGAAATATGAAATATGAAATATGAAATATGAAATATGAAATATGAAATATGAAATATGAAATATGAAATATGAAATATGAAATATGAAATATGAAAGATGAAATATGAAATATGAAATATGAAATATGAAATATGAAATATGAAATATGAAATATCAAATCATATCATATCATATCATATCATATCATATCATATCATATCATATCATATCATATCATAACATATCATATCATATCATATCGTATCGTATTATATCATATCATATCTCTCTTTGAAATAAATATCCGCTCATTCGTCAAATGCCCATTTCATAGATGCCGTAATACGCACTATAGTTCCAGACGTGCTGATTTCAATATAATACTGCCCGAAAACTATTTAATGCGGAGTAACTTAATTAGTGCTGAAGCAATTTCAGGTAGGAGTTTACCCGATTCCATGTGGTTTTCTACTAGACTTATGATCTAAAGTAAGTTAGAAAAGATCGATTTGCTAATAATATCGCAATTACCATTAACGGAACGTATATATGGACCTAAAAAACCGACGACAGTTCTTAAATTAGCCAGATACTTTTCCTTTCTCTTTTGGCCTTATCCGATAACTTTTGGTCCTCGATATTTTACACTGAGTAGTTTTGGATGTAGATTTGCACATATTTGATCATTCCAGTTTTTTATATGTCTTTTAAAGCTGAACTGGAATGGCACGAATAGACACAACCAACTACCATTGCGGGAATTCTGCTTCCTCCTCATATCCCCACTCGGATGCCGGACATATTAGAATTTTAAGATTCTATATCTTGAAGTTGCTTATTGCGTCACTCGAGGCTATCATTTATTTCTCATCCATGAAGTATTTCTCGGTCATATGAAGTATGATGAATTTAAATAATTTAAATTCCGGAATTTAAATTCCGGGTGTATTATGCCAGTTGGTTGTAGTTTTGCGTGGAAAGTTTCTCAGAATGATCGTGACAGAGCTCTGGCAGCATTCCAATTCAATGTCTTTGAATAATATGCCCTAGGTTGTTCTAAAATATTCAGTCGTTTAAAAAAAACTCCGACCTCCGACCATATTCCAACGGATGTGTCATCTACCTGAACAAAGGAATGTTGTGAATAATCTGCATCAACTAACACCGGTGCAGTTTTAGGTAGGTTTTTAGCTTATGAAATGCAAATTGAACTTTCTTGTTCAAAACGATAAATCTTTTTTTTTTTGATTTGATGAAGTCAGAGCAGTTACTGAGGAATCATTTTGTACAAGTCGTTTGTGCTATCCACTCACACCTAAGAATCTTCATAAATTTTTCATGATCGATGGTCTTGGACAACTTTCCCGGATCTACTCTAATACATCGTTCACAGACAATATGCAATAAATATTTAATTCGTTGCAGCACAATAAGGTTTTTTTCTATTTTGATGTGATGGTAAAGCTATCCCTAGGTAATCAAGACGTCACAAGCTCTGGATGATCCTCAAATTTGCCTTTTGTTTGAGTCTATTATGTATCACGACTCGTGTTTTGTGGCGCATTGTTTTGGGTTTCGCATCATCGTCGAGAGAACTATTAGATTATTCTATTACATCTATCTCAATCAGTCGATCTAGTTCGGCTATCAGAAATGTTTGGATCACAGATGAAATAGCTTAATGTCGCTGCTTCACAGCCCTCTCGTCTTGTGTATCAATATTATAACCTAACAAATTACGGATTGCAAGTAATCCTCTGGGATGGTATATTTAAATTATCGTAACCGAACAATCGTTCTATTACCCCATTAGCAATGGTTAAAAACAATGAAAAATTGTAAAGTTAAAAATGTATTGTTAAATATAATTGTGGCAACCTCTACCAAGGGCGCTAACATTAACTCTCGTGTCGAGGAGGTCACAAACGATTATATGTTTATTTTAATAAACGGTTTTATAATTTTAATTATTTTTTGGTACAACTGCTCCATATCTGCAGAGGCTAAAATTAAACTAACTCCTCCTCCTCTTTTTATCGGTGTAATTTAAAAAAAAAAAAAAAAAAAAAAAATTTGTGTGGGATAAGATTCTCAGGGTTTCACCTTTTGTACTTGCAATATGTTGCATTTTGTCACTGATGATTTTGTCATCCATTATCCAATTTCATTCTCCTGGGTAGTCCATATCTCATAAAAATTTCATCAATCAAAACTTTAGCAAATGCCTCAATGCAACTAAACCCATCGACTTATAGTATCTGCTGCGATCAACAATCCAAATAAGTTCACAGCTATGACTACTCCAAACCGTTGTTGTATTGCCGGTTTTTTGAGTAGACTACTTGGTTTTAAATGACTAGCTTTAGCCCATTTTCACTCGTTACGATATTTGATAAACTCGGCGATGTTTTTCGCAAAATTTTGCAGGTTCTGTATTATGAGTAACATAAATTTATTTATTATCGAAAAATGTGCATTGTTTTAATGCGATCTGATACGCGTACTGATGACGTAGACCAATTAATGTGACGAGATGTGATAATGGCTTAGTGCGAGAAAGGTTTCGTTTTCCGTAAAAATTCTATTTATTTCATCCCGTTACAAATGGAACACCTTGGATCAGGGTTGAGTACATTAAACGATGATACATCGGTAGGTAATTTTTTATTTAGATTATCATTCTCCAAAGAAAATTTTATTTCCGAATCGTGAAACTTCCACTTATTTTCAGAGAAGTTAATTATAATTTGGGAATTTTGAATAAAATAAACGTTTTTGCCTTTTTTTGCATTCGCCAAAACAATAAAAGTTGTGGCAATCATCCGACCTTTTAAGCGAGACTTTTCCAAAATATTATATTACGATTTTGAACAACTCAAGGATTATCAAAGTCTGTAGTTGAAGCATTAATTCGAAGGATTGCACTTGGGACATGTACTTCGTATATATCCTGGCATACCACAAACGAAATAACAATAAGTAGATTTGGTTGTCTCATGAATAGAATTTAAAAAAATTTCACTTTATAGAGCTCTTTGAATCTTTTGGTCTCTTTTGATATTTTTTGAATAGACCCAACATTTGTAAAACGACTAAACGAGTCACATTTTTAGATTTGGATTTTTTTTTTTTATTTGATTTTCATTCTGGTAAAAATCGTCCTGGCTAGTTTTATCAAAACGTTAATGTTATTAAAAAACTCACGTTTAATTTTTGAAATCATCCAGGGTTTAGGAGGCAGTTGTAAAAATAGCGTTTAGCTTGCATTTTTTATTAAACTATGCGACTATGCAAAAATACAAACTGCACAATCGAAGTGTACTACTTTCTTTGAGCAGATAAATTTCGCAAGAAAATATGACGGTACGAACTATTGAAAGATGCTTGCCTCATTAAATAAAAAAGGTCACCGCGGAGATTATAGAAAATCTGCCTAGAAACTACGAAGCTTTACCGGTGTCGAGTTTTTGGACATGTTCAAGTTCTTTGGACAGAAATTCATACGTGTACACTTTTTAAAAAAAATTTAAGTATGTGGGCAATAATTTAAGCTAGTGTGCATTTTAATAAAAATAACATAAGTCGTAGGACTCATGTAATAAATTTTTGAAGTTTAACCAATTCATCATGTATTGGATTTGTATTAAAACTTTTTTCGACCCTGCACTATGTCAAATAGCAAAAATCTTGCATTACTGATTTGAATATCTTAATATATTCTTTTTCAAACGTATATAGTCACTATACCAGCCAATCTCTGAAATTTTTGTTGTTTTACCTCTTATATTACGCCATATGATTAAAAACGAACGAATATTGATGAGAGTTTGATAAGGGAGTAACTTTAAATGCAACACTGCTTCCATCTATATTAAAACTACTGTCAAATTTAGATTGTGTTTGACGGTCATTGAAAACAGACAACCTCATGATCAAGAAAACCAAGGAAAGGCTTGATAAATACTATGGGGACTCTACAGAAGAAGAGGTTTACTGAGTTTTGTTGTGGCGATATCAGCACCAGTAAAAACCTGAAAGAGGTCATCACATCAAAAATAGTCGATAAAATTTATGGAATGATACTGGACGATCCGAGAATGAAAGAATGTGAGGTGGCTGAGGCTGTAGGCATCTAAACTGAGCGAGTACATTACATTTTACATAAATAATTGGACATGAAAACGCGCAACAGTGTGGCCACTTCTCATGAGTGTTTAGCGATGTCCACCGGAATCCGAACGAGTTTTTGTGTGTGGACGAAACATGGATAATCCATCACAATACACCAGAGACCAAAGAACAATCAAGACAGTGGGTTTCTCCAGGTGAACGTGCACCAAAGAAGGCCAGTGTTTTTTAGGTTGCACGCGGTGTCATTCACATCGATTACCTTGAAAAGGATAAAACGATCACCGGCGAATATTATTCAGAGCATTTGGACAGATTTGATATTTATTTTAAGCAAAACGACCGCATTTGGCGAGGGTGTGCTGGTTGTACAAGCTAGTATAACCACGCGAGTACGGGCGCGGTAAAACCCTACTTACTTTGCCTTGAGGGGGAAATACTCATGACAAATTCTGACACGTCTGTTCTCCATATTAGGGGCGGCTCTTAAAAACCTGGCAGTAGGTATAAAATGCTAAGCGAAGGAACCCATAGAATCTATAAAGGGCTACATAGGCTCTCGGGAGTGAGCGAGCAGGTTTTTATTTATTTAATTGCAATTATGATTTCAAATTTAAGAAAGTAAAATATAGAATATATTAAAAAAGGAGACAAAATAAAATTTTAAACAAAAAAAAAATATAAAAAAAATAATCTATTCACACTTACATTATATAAATAAATAAAAATTATGTATAAAACAATTATTTAAATTAAAAGTTAGCAGTTCAAATATGAAACTGTCAAAGGACTTATTTAAATATTTAGAAAATAAGATTTTAACTTGTTTTTAAAACTGGTTTTTGATAAATTAAAATCAAATTGATCAACTACGGTATTGAATGATTTTACTGATCGATTAATGGGATTGTTGTCGCCATAGTTGGTTGGATGGTGTTCGAGCGCCAAAAACTGATGATTACGTAAAGTCCTGCTTGGAACATTTATGGTTATTTTTACCAGTATGAAGGATGAATCGATGTGGCCGAGAAGGACATTTCCGATGAAAGCGGAATCCAGAAGTAGACGTATGTTTTCAAGTGGGCACATGTTATTTTCATTGCACCTTGTAGAGTAAGGAGGTAAGCGAGCCACATTTTCATAGAATGGTATGTTATAATCATAATTCCAGCCAGTTTTTTTCAACAGGAAGATAAGGAATTTTTTTTGTATGCTTTCGAATCTATTCATGTGCACCGCGTAAGAGGGGCTCCAAACCGTTGCAACATGCTCCACTTGAGATCTTACATAAGCGTAATATAATGTGCGTAGAGTATGGATATCCGTGAATTCCCCAGTCCACCGCTTAACAAGGCCAAACATGGAGTTAGCTTTAGCAATACATTTATCTATAGGACGGTTTTTTAACCTAACGTTTTCAACAAATGTGACTCCCAGAACAATAATCTCACGTACTCTTGGAACTTTCACGCCATTTATTTTATATGCCGAAGTTATTGGATAATTTTACATTTCTTAATTTTGAGGTGTAATGAATTTTGAACACACCACTCACTAAGTCTGTTGAGGTCATCTTGTAGTTTATCAACATCATGCTCATATTTAATAGTACGAAAATTTTTTACGTCATCAGCAAATATTAGAACATTTGAGTGCTTAATTAACTTGACTAGTCTATCGATGAACAAAATAAAAACCCAGGGTCCAATATGAGATCCTTGAGGGACACCGGAGGTCACTTTGATAACGTTGGATTTCTCATTCCCAATTAAAACATATTGCAGTCGATTTGTTAGATACGATTTGAACCAATTATTAAGTCCGGTTGAAAATCCAAATGCGCGCAGACTTTGAAGTGCTTTGAGGTGGGAAATAGAGTCAAATGCCTTGCTAAAATCCGTATACGCTACATCTACTTGATGATGATTTTCTATCTCATTTAACACTTTATAGGTAAATTCAACCAGATTGGTAGATGTCGATTTTCCAGGCATGAACCCGTGTTGGTAGATAGAGATGTGACGTATCAATGTAGATTTAAAAGCATTGCACACAAATAGTCAAATAATTTTGGAATTGATGAAGATGTTGAAATACCTCTGTAACATGAGACATCCTCTCTCTTACCCGATTTAAAGATGTTATTTTTGAATTTTTCCATTTATCAGGAAACACGGCTGTGGTTATTGATTGGTTAAACAGTTTGTAGAGTGGATTTATGAAGCTACTCGCAAACATTTTTAATATATATTCGGGTATATCATCCGGAACACATCCATCTCCAAATTCCTTTAAGGCTGATAGAACATTATCTTCATGTATGACAGGAGGAATAATAGATGTATTGTTGTTGCCTATTTGATCAGTGTATCCCATATTATCACAAGGGCTATAAACTGATTGGAAAAATGCTGCAAACGTGTCTGCTATCACTTTTGCCTCCAAGGAGCTGGTATTATTATAAGTCACATTGGAAGGATATCTCTCGATTTCCCGATTGGATCGAAAGTATTTCCAAAATTCTTTAGGATTTAATTTAATTTTTGTTTCAATACTTGCAAGGTAAGACCTGTACTTAAAATTGAAATAGACATCAAATTCATCACTGCGCTGTAAGCCCGCTCGATATTGCAACTATTGCGTGTGGTAAACTACTGAATTGTTTAATCGGATGAGTGTTTCTTCTGACGCAGATAACATTTGGTGACGTTAGTCCTTGTGCCTCATGAATAGTTAAGACTTTACTAGAAGATGGTAAGGTGAGCTGGCCCATTAATAAGCGCTTATCTGCTTTGGTAAAAGTTACATAATATGTATTATCAATTACAGGTAGGGATGATATATCAGATGGTAATTTGAAGGATCGCATTGACACCTCTACGTGTTGTATAAGATAGCAGAAAATTTCTAGCAGAAAAAATGAGTTTTTCTATTCATCGCTAGAGGCATCACTATCACAAAAATGAAATTTTTTCTGCTAAGGCTACTGACGCCAGGTGTAAATCTTATGTTGCTCAAGTATATAGATTATGATCTAGTCTACCATAAAAACATACACCCAGGGTAGTTACAGGGGGGTTTTTCTAACACTTTTGTTAAAAAACTGAAAATATTTCACATTAAAATGACTTCAGAAATTTATGGAATGCTTTCAACGATGGCGATTTTTTTGATGTTCCCCTATGTTTGCATAATGATGATTATGGTAATTTTAGTATGTTTGAGAGTCCTTACACTATACATATGCAAATCGTTTTTTAAAGTAAATTAACTCTCATCGCTTCAAAACATTTAAACATACATTTTCTCTTCTTTTTCATAAATTCTCTGATTTTTCATAAAACTTTCTGCTGAGAATTTTTAATTTGCATAAAAATTTCAAAAATTTTCTGCTGTTGTGAAAAAATCTCAGCAGAAAAAAATTTATTTTTGTGGTTGTGATGCCTCTAGCGATGAATAGAAAAACTTATTTTTTCTGCTGGAAATTTTCTGCTATCTTATACAGCATCATCTCTATAGGGTTTTTGGTACTGATATCAGGATAATATTCTTTTAGTGCTAATTTTACATCTACAGGACATCTAAATGTAACATTTAGATGATCAGAATTCGTAATAAATTTATTAGCATCGTAAAATTGAATATTGACATGGTGCAATCTGTCATGGAATTTGGTTTTTATCCCCAAGAAATTATATTTTTGAACATTTACTGAGCATGGCCACCAGTACAATATGACCTGCATGTATCACCATATATTCATCAATAAAAACCGAGTCATAACGTTGGGTTCCATTAATTAGGTATGAAGCAATCGTTTTATAGTTAAGCTCAACTTTGTTGAAATCCATCTTCTCCTTAATACAACGAGTGGCGACTTTAGATTTGAGATCAGCAAGACCTTCCTTAGTGGCACATAAGACAAGATCAAAGCTTAGCTTGTGATTGTTTATGATCCATGTCAATAACGATAGTTCGCATGATATTGTCAATTGCATAGATGTGTTGTAAATTTGAATATGTCAGGAGATCGAGCATAATTTCAGTGCCAGCGGAGCAGAAAATATATCTTTGAGATTGTAACGATTTGTAATGGTCACCCGGTACGCATGAACTCTTTTTGTACAAATAAAAACGGTTTGTTTTTATTATAGGGATACAAATGTGAAATTAGATTTTTGTCAAAAAAAGATTAAAATGAAAAAATACAAAAAAAAGATATAAAAAAAAATTTGCGGATCAATCAGTAGTCAGTCGCACGCAAATAATTAAATCGAAAAGACCTCCAGCATCGACTGGGTTTTAAAATTATTAAAGTAGTACCATAAGTTAAATAAATAAAAAGTAAAGTTACAATTATGAAGATATGTAATATAATAGATACCGTGATTGTTTTAATTAAATAGTAAATGCACGACATAAGTTAAAACGTTATATACCATTATGTGTCAGTACCCATTAGGGTAAATAGGTATTAAAAAATTGCTTAACGGGGTATATGCCCATACAAAAAAGAAATAAATAAATAAACTGCTGAGGCATATGTATTAAAAATTAAAATATAAGAAACTAGTCAGTGAAGACGTAGTCGAGAAGTTGCGATCCTTGTGCATGAATAACCTTAAGCGCACCAACAAAAATTTGCTTAATACCATAAAATAATACATACAATAATTTGCTATAATATACAAGAAGAGCTGAATTACGAAATTTTAATAATATTCTACTTACAAATAAAAAATTAAACAAATTCTTATGCATAATTGGCTATAACAATTATTGGCACGAATGAGGCAGCTCGATTAAGTAGCTTGCTTGATTACTACCACCATTATTTGTCATATTGAAATCGCTGTAAAAGTGACAATAGTGGAACAATATATGGATGCTGTTAGGAAGCTTCTACATCTACCATCGGATCCGCAACGCAACGTTGAATTGTATTATGCCGGCAAGTTAAGTTTACTTTAATTTAGTTTTTTTAGTTTTTAGTTTAGTTTTTAAGATTAAAAAAAAAAATTTTGATCAAAATTTAAAAAATTTTTTTTAACAACATTTATTGAATTTAATAAATATCATAATTGTCAATTGTAAGTTTAAATAGTTAGATATAGTTTTTTTTTCATATACATTTAGTTATTTGAGAATGATTGGCTGACCGCTCAAAATGTATTCCTAGTGATGAGGGTGTCGAATAACAGTGCGATTTTTTTTGCCGAGTAAATTTTTTTGTTTATACACTTTTTATTGAACTTATTTGTGCAATGGCCACCGCGTGAGTGATATGGAACCCCCATGATTCCTGAAGATGCTATCTGGATTTTAATTTTAGTTGATCACGCGTTGCTAAACGAAAATGCAAGCCATTGTTACAAAATGGCGCCGAAACAGGGACCGAATGTGTCCACGCGTTATCTTTAATCGGAAAACGTGCTTAGATTGTAATCTTTATTATTCTCGATGATCCGTTGACGGTTCTTTAAATTTGGAATTCCGTTTCATCGAGCATAATGGATATTTCCGTTTTAGCCATAACCTTTGCGGTAGTTAAAATAAAATTTCATTTTTTTTTCGTTTCATATTTTAATGTTCAACTTTCAATTCCGTGATTAAAGGCGGATTCATTGTTGTAGCTCGTTCTGTTCATTCCGTTCGTTCCGTTCGTTATGGTTTTTTGTAAACCAATAGGATTTGTCGCAAATGACGTTTTATTTCTTCGGTAATTTTTTCATCAAGTTGATCTATCTTCAACTATTTTACCGAAGGAACATGGCAAGAAAGAGACGACATGATATATAGTGTAATAGTAGAAACAAACAGACACATTTACGATATTTTTATTTTGTAGTCAAGTACGTTGTTCATTTTGTGTTTTGACGTTTTGTTTTTTCATCAACAATGAACTCATTAAAATAATACTCCAGTAAAAAAATACCAAACACAACGAACGGAACGAACACAACGAATTACAACAATGAATCAGCCTTAAATGTTACAATAAAATGGCGTCAGAATGGGCATCAGCAATTGAACGGTCTATCATTTAGATTACTTGCTGGGTTCACACTGAGTACATAATAACATTTTTCTTTATCGGTAGTAATTGATTAAGTAAACAAATATCCTGATTGACCCTCTGAATAATGCAGTTATATCATAGATAAATGGACGCTTTTCTGCTACCGAACATCGAAAATAAACTTAATTTTTTTCCTGCGTAAAAATTTTGTTTTGAAATTTCACGTGGGTATTTCATAATTTTTTTTTCTGTACTTATTCGGTTACCCATCATCATCACTAGAATAAAATATCAATTATTAATAAACGAATTTAATACATTTTTCATAATTTCACATATTAACCTTATTTGAGTTTAATTTTATTATTTTTTATATATATCATTATTATGTATTATATTATTACCATATTTAATAATTTTCATTTGGTTCGGTTTTCATATTGCACAAGTAACTTGCGTTACCAATTTCGCTAGTTTACATTTTTATATTTTATTTTGCAATTCACAAATTATAATTTTGCATAGTTATTTTGGTTGTTGAAGTATAGAGCGTTGCAAAAATTTTAACAAGCCTTTGCCTTAAACAACAAAAGTCTCGTTTGCACTATGAGCTTGTTAGAAAATTGGGACCCTCTTAAAGGACTAACGGATGACGAAATCGAGATAGAATGTATGGTAAGGGGAATTGAACGATCTCAATCACAATGGAAAGAAACTTTAAGTAATGCTCTTACATCAGAACGAGGTAACCCCTCATTAAAACCCACTGTTACACATACTGGCGATGCTCAACAGGAGTTGAAACGCTGTTCGAATCAAATCCCCGTTTTAACTCGAATTTTGGAAGACGAGCGGGTTATAAAATTGGATTCATTAGCTGACATAAAAGGTCGAATAAAACATTGGAGAGACAGAACATTTCGATTAAAAGGGTGTTTCCACCAAGATAACGAGGTGGACACACTGATAAACCATTGGCGACGTCTAGAACGTTTGTATCAAACATGCGTAGAAAAGTTGAAAGACTCTCAAACTAATCTAAAGGATTCACCTAATGATACGGTATTATCGGCGGTGACAGAGGCTCCAAGTAATCTAACTATCGGTACTAAGTCCGTAGAATCAGTGACTCCTAATTTGCAACAACTACATATTCATCCGGTACCCACATCTATTTCTTATACATCATCAGATAGTACAATTTTATCACGGACACACGAATCAACTATGGTTACGTGGAGCACGAAAGATAATTTCACACCAAAAACTTTAGCGTACCAACTTGTACCTCACACTCTGAACCAGCATACTACTGAAAACGATAAAGCCTTGGTGAATAAACCAATTCCGGGATGTTTCAATCAATGACCACTTTAAACCTTTAAATCACGCATCTACCTACCAGACTAGGCAACCTAATCGCAATCAAGATCCGGACTTCTTTCAACCTCCGTATATTTCCAATAATTATCAACCTCCTGTATCATTTCCCGCCCCGACTAACTTTCCGTACACATATAAATCTGAGCCAAAATGGAACATAACTTTCTCCGGACAACCTCAAGGCCTAGAAGTTCATGACTTCATATTTCGAATGGAGTCAATTGCTTGGCGAGAGCAGGTGCCACTGAACCAATTATATGCTATCATGCCGAAATTTTTGACCGACGTGGCAGAAAAATGGTATTGGATTTTTATCCAAAAATATCCAAGAGCCTTATATCCCCAACTACGACAAGCAATAATACAGAGATTTAGTAGCATAGACACCGATCGCGCAACTCGAAGAGCGATTGAGACACGGAAGCAACGGACTAATGAATCTCTAAGCGACTTCCTTCTTGAAGTAGAAAGTATGAACCATAGGTTGAATCGACCGTTACCGGAAATAGATTTGTTAGAGATTGTAAGAGAAAACATGAACTTCGAATTACAACAAATGACTCTTCATTTGTCTATATCCTCTAAATGGGAAAATAAACGAAGAAGCGACAGGCCGGTCATAGATCGTAGAGTAAGGTTTGTAAATGAATTAATGGCACCAACTCAAAACCAATTCACTGACGTTCGACGTAGGATACCCCTCGACTATAGTGACGATAAAAGTAATTACGATTCATTTCATCCTGACGAAAACGGATATTATGTCGAGGAAATGGCCCTTAATATAAATAAAGCTTTGCGCCAATATCCAAAGGACAGTAATTACAGGCAACGAAAATTGATATGCTGGAATTGTAACATGCCAGAGCACCGATACCATAAGACTGTAATCTACCTCCGCAAGGAATATTCTGTTACGGTTGCGAAACAAAGGATATATTAAAGCCCAACTGCACCAATTGCCAACGAGTTTCGGAAAACTATTCACCGGGAGTGAGTCGAGCGGGATTGACACAACCGGTAAAGATTATGACCCGCTTGCAGAGGCCAACAACTCCGCCAATGAGATACGCGACGGATGCAGCCTCCAACACCGAACCGCCTCGTTACCGTTAGAACCACATCCATATAATATGACCGCTAATAAGGAAGTATTGGGTAGTGATACGTTAATTCAATATACTAGTTTTAAACTCAATACCTTATTAACGACCTTTCAGCGAACTATAAAATATTGGAAAGAGAGACGTAATTTCGTTCGCGCCTGTGCTGAGACTTGTATAGGAATGGCAAACGACAATAGACCCTCTGCGATTGTTGAGATTAATGGGACCGTTATTCGTGGGTTAATGGACAGCGGCGCCTCTCTTAGTATATTAGGACATCGGTCATTAGAATTCCTAAAGAAAATAAAGGCTAGTTACAAATGCATTGCAGCTAAAGTCTCTACTGCTGATGGTTCCAAAAACAAAATTGTCGGTTATGTCGATTTGTCGGTAAAATTTAATAACCAAATTAAAATTGTGCGGTTTTACATAGTGCCCTCTTTACCTGGGCAAGTTTATTTAGGTATTGATTTCTGGAATCTTTTCCAAATCAAGCCACAAATAGTCGATTTCCTCGAACTTAGTTCTGCTATAACTACGGATGAGAATAAACATTCCCTAACACCTGCACAATCCACAGAATTCAATAAAATTTTAACTTCTTTCCCTTCGTATGAAAAGAACGGATTAGGTCATACTAAACTAATTGAACATCACATCGATGTTGGAAATAGTTTGCCAATAAAACAACGATATTACGCTGTCTCGCCAGCAATCCAGGAACTGATTTACCAGGAGCTTGATCGGATGTTATCTCTAGGGGTAATAGAAGAGAGCTCGAGTTCATGGTCATTGCCAGTTGTGCTTATTCGCAAACCTAACAAGATTAGGCTGTGCCTTGATTCGCGAAAGGTTAATGCCGTGACGAAAAAGGAGGCCTATCCCTTCCTTTAATCAATGGCCTCCTAGGTAGATTAAACTGTACAAAATATATCTCCAGCATTGACCTGAAAGACGCCAGATACCACTCGCTCAAAACCGCATTCACAGTTCCTGGCCGACCGTTATACCAGTTTCGAGTAATGCCATTCGGCTTATGTAATTATGTAAGACGATGAGTCGCCTGATGGACAAAGTGGTGCCGCATTGTTACATCAACAAATATTCGTATACCTTGACGACTTGTTGATCACTTCTGCTACAATTGAGGAGCACTTTAAACTGCTAGCCGTCGTATCTAAACAACTTAATGATGCGGGGTTAACCATAAATGTCAATAAAAGTCACTTCTTCATGAAGCAAATCAAATACTTGGGCTACGTGGTTGGAGAAGGAGGAATAAAAACCGACCCAGAAAAGGTGGAATCTATCAAAAATTTTCCATCTCCTTCCACAGTAAAACAAACCCGTAGGTTACTCGGTATGACAGGATGGTATCAGCGATTCATACAATCATACCTAATTACGCCTAAGTGACAACCCCTATCACTAATTTATTAAAAAACAATCTAAATTTATTTGGACAAGGGAGGTTCAAGTTGCTCTAGAAAAGTTAAAATACCTGTTATCAACTGCTCCTCTCCTAACAAACCCAGACTATTCACAGCCATTCTGGATTCGTTGTGATGCTTCGAAAACCGGAGTTGGGAGTGTTCTATTCCAAAAGGATATCGAAGGTAATGAAAGACCAATAGCTTTCATGTCAAAAAATTTGAACCAAGTGCAGAGTAATTACTCTACGATGGAACTGGAATGCCTAGCAGCGGTGTTAAGCCTACGAAAGTTTCGCCCCTATATTGAAGGTTATCACTTCACCATAATAACCGACTATTCGAGCCTTAAATGGCTAATGGCGCAAAACGACTTAAACGGTAGACTCGCCCGCTGGAGCCTGAAACTTCAGGCGTATGATTTCGATATTCAACACCAGCGTGGTTCAGAAAATGTAGTGCCTGATACCCTATCGATAATGTATGGCGACACGATGAATACAGAAATGGTTTGTACTATTGATCTCTCCTCAGTGGGTTTCAACGATCTCGATTACTGTCGACTACGCGAAAATATTAACAAATCCCCAGATAAATATACTTCGTTTAAGATTATATCAGAGCGGATTTACATAAAAATTGATTCAAACTCCGATCCAAAGTTAACCGATGTCTCGAATTGAAAGCTTTGGATACCACGAAGTATGACCAAGCATCTAATAAAACAATATCATGATATCCCCCTAGCTGCACATGGTGGCATTATGAAAACTTTAACAAGATTACGGCAGCATTTCTATTGGCCAGGGATCAGAAAACAAATTTATGATTACGTCAAGAACTGCGTAGTGTGTAAGACAACAAAAAGTGCTAACTCTTTCTCAAAACCTCCTCTAGGCCAATCTCAATTTGCATCACGACCTTGGGAACATGTCTACATCGATCTAATGGGACCTTATCCCCGATCGAAACAGGGCAATACACATAATTTAGTGGTTTTACACCAATTTACTAAATTCGTGCTTTTAAAGCCCTTAACATCGAGCACCATAGCACTACGAATAAAATTATAACCTACCTGAAGAATGACGTTTTTCTGGTTTTTGGTGTACCAAAGCAGGTGCGAACGGACAACGGGCCTGAATTTGTGAGCAAAGCTTTCAGTGAGTTCCTAACCAGCTTTAACATCACACACAGTAAAACGGCCGTATATTCACCGCAGGCGAACGCATCGGAACGCGTCAATAGATCTGTTGTGGCGGCAATTAGAGCATACGTTCAAAGCGAACATAAAACTGGGATAAGTATTTGGGTGAAATTCCATGTGCCCTTCAAACCGCAATACACCAAACCATAGAACATTCGCCATATTTCCTACTTTTTGGATACCATATGATAACGAACGGTAAATCTTACGACATGTTACGAGAAATGCAATGTTTAGGAGAAGATATTGACGTATTACCAAATACCGACAGGATTTCAATATTACATTCTACGATAGGTAAACATCTTCGAGAAGCTTTTGAAAAATATTCCAAATATTAAAATTTGCGAACTCGCCATGTTAATTTCACTCCTGGACAAACTGTGTATATTCTAGAACATCCCCAAAGCTCTGCAGCAAACAATATTTGTGCACAATTCTGTCCGAAATATGTAAAAGCAGTAATTGTTAAAAAAATTGAAAATGTTACTTATATGTGCAAAGATGAAAACGGGAAAATATTAGGAAATTTTCATGCAAAGGACATAAAAGCATAAACGTATACTGTACTGAACACTCAGATTCGAACTTTGCTTGCTAAAACATGGCATGTCTTTTCGAATCTGTCCTGTAACGATTTGTAATGGTCACCCGGTACGCATGAACTCTTTTTGTACAAATAAAAACGGTTTGTTTTTATTATAGGGATACAAATGTGAAATTAGATTTTTGTCAAAAAAAAATTAAAATGAAAAAATACAAAAAAAGACATAAAAAAAATTGCGGATCAATCAGTAGTCAGTCGGTTTTAAAATTATTAAAGTAGTACCATAAGTTAAATAAATAAAAAGTAAAGTTACAATTATGAAGATATGTAATATAATAGATACCGTGATTGTTTTAATTAAATAGTAAATGCATGACATAAGTTAAAACGTTATATACCATTATGTGTCAGTACCCATTAGGGTAAATAGGTATTAAAAAATTGCTTAACGGGGTATATGCCCATACAAAAAAGAAATAAATAAATAAACTGCTGAGGCAAAATGCAAGCCATTGTTACAAGATGTCAAAAAAGAGTTTGTGGACTCGCTTTGTGGACGGCTTCAAATGCATGTATTTGATGTAGTAGCGTTAGAGGTGGCGCTTTTAATGATACTGTCAGAATGTTTAATATAAAACAGTATTTCCATAACAGAGTTCTTATAGTAGAAATCCGCGCTGGTATCAGCAAAATATGAAGGAGATGCAGCTGGCACATAGTTTTTAATCGTAGGCTTCAAAAATTTGGAAGGCTCACCACCTCATCCAAGAAAATAATGCTGTTCCATCAAGACACTGTACGGGTGCACACGTGTGTAGCCACCATGACAAAAGTCCACAAATTGGGCTACGAACTGTTACTTCATCCAGCATATTCTCCAAATTTAACCCCTGCGACTATTTTCTGTTTCCAAAGCAGAAGAAATGGCTGGGCGGTAAGGGATTTGGGTCTAACGAAGAGGTTATCACTCTAAACCTTTTATTTGGAAGGAATAAAAATTGAAGAAAGCTATACTAAATGTATCGAGCTTAAAGGTACTGGTCGAGGTACTGACTGGGTTCGAATCCCACCAGAGGATGGATACATGGCGAATTTTCGTAATCGATTACGTTCGGTGATGTTAATAAACACAACTATGACCCTCTGTTGGAGTGCAGAATTCGGTGCCGACCCACCGTCCAAGTCAGTTTACAGGTTGACATAGAGCTTTCAATGTGCAGGTGCATTTCTGTATTATTAGTTGTCCTTCAAAGGACGTTAAATCCACTGGACAATTAATACTTTTTTTTTTTTCTAAAAAATTAAAAGAAAAAAGGAGACTTTATTGAGAAATAAAACGCTTTATTGTCGATAAAAATATCTTTTATTCAAAAAGTCACTGAATTATCAAACTGCCCTCGTACTTACTTTAATTATTGCCTAAAAACTTAAACTTTTCCAAATCTGTCCAAATAATTTGTACATGTCCAAAAACTTTACACGGGTCGAAGTTTTTAGTAAAGATCAACCGGAAGGAACACTTTATTCCAGTTTATGTCGAAATTTCTGGTAAAAACTCATGTTTAATGTAACTCTGCAACTTGGATGTCTCGGAAGAACTTTGCAATGATGGTTAATTGTGATGGCGATCGGTCAATATTATTGGATATTCTTGCTGGTCAGCGTTTTTTGTTATAAATTACGAATACAATGAAGACCCCATAAGAATTATACGCCACGGTATGCGGACATGAGAAAATTATCTTAAGCGTCAGTTTCAGGAGTATATATACACATATACGCAAACTCATCAATATTCTAAACACATACATACAACAAAGACGAGGTACATATACCGAGAACAAAATAAAGCAAAATCATCTTAATCGAATCAAGATTGCTATATAAGAAATGTAGTTATAGTTAAAAATTTATGATTAATATTCGTCTTGCTAAAAATAGAAAAACACAGAAATATTAAGATGAATCTCAAACTATCGATCATTATGTGAAATATCGAAAAGATCTAAGCCAAAAACCGCAATCTTTTTATATTTTCAACCTAACTCGTTCACCTCGAACTAGGGGATAAGCGCGTTTCGCGAATACCACGACTCTAAGTTAACTTAAATTGTAAATATTTTGATATAAAATTCTGATTGTTTATTTTGCTTGTTGTACCATACGATATATGATCACGTTTCATACGTACGAGTACGTATGGAACAAAAGATTTTTTTTTTTAATACGAATTTATTCAAATTTTTCTGTAGAGTACATATTTATTATAAAAAGTGCGATTGCAACAACAATAATTGCTTATTTATTCATAACTTTGAAACTTGTAGGGCATTAACATAATCGTATGTTTATGTATATGCATAAGGTTGGGAGAGGCAAGACATTTTTTGCACAAATTTGTGTTAAATACTTGCATAAATTTCATAGATGGTGGGTTTAGTAAATATGTACATGTCGTGTGCGCATGAGATGACCTGTATTTAGAACAGACGGAGAAAATTATGATATGAAAACCTTGATAAATCTCCCACTTCAGCCATACGGTTCAATTAAATCAAGATTAGTTTTTGGTTTTATGCGTTGGTGACTTAGTTTTGTTGTTGTCTTCTTATTTACACACAATTCACTATACATGTAAATAATACGCGTCTATGCTGATCGCGTACACCACTGAAAGGTGGGCGCAATCCACGATATATAAACAAATCGTAAAACCATCAACGTTTTCACAGTATTTCAATAAAAAAATTAAAAATTATTGCCATAAAATTTGGAAACAATTAACGTATATAATTTAGCAGATGCGCGATGATATCAGATATGGCAGCAAGTATAAATTTCACAAACAAAAACAAAATCTGTTTTAACGAATAAAACCTGTAGGTGCCATGACCAAATGCTAACAAATCAAATAACACATTTGCGGAAGTCAACAAATTTTGTGGTGCCAAAAATATTATATAGAATTAACATTAGTAAAACTATAAAACACATAATTGTATTAGCATTTCGCATTCACACACAAAATAAAAAGTTTATAATTGGATCTTATTATAAAAAAGCAAAAATATTTACATTTCCGGAGTACACCATAAACCACTATATATGTAATTGAACCAAACTCGATTCGCTGTCGATTCTATCTAAGCGTAAGCTGTGCAATTTATGACACTGACAGTGAACCTACACCACTTATAATTTTTAATTAATTCAAATTTCGGCTTTAATTAATCAATGAAATCATACATTTCATAAATGTATATTGAGCATAAAACATAATATAGAATCATAAGCGAATTTCTTTGGATATATATTCGGTTTGTGTTTTGTAAGCAATTAGTTTCGATCGCAGCTATTGTTTCAACAAAATAATGGTACGCGGTGGGATGTGAGTCATTTCTAAAAATTGATAAATAGGTTTTTGGCCTAATGTAGAGGATGTCGGGTGAAATTTTATTATGATTCTTATTTCTCATTATGTATTATTTTACATTTCGTATTTATATCATGTCTGAGCTCAGTGATCGGTAAACTTGTAACCACGAGCGATTTGATTGATTAACTTAATAGTTGTTGTGTATTCGATTATCCTTAAGAAGATCCATTAGTGCGGGTTCGGAAATTTGGGTGAGAGTGGTGGGTAAAAATTTATGAATGGTCAATATAGTTGCGATGTGATACAGAAGCTAGTGTTTAATTTTGTAAAAGTAATTGTAAACGATTCTTCAATTATTGTTTCTACAGTAGTAAACAATTCATTATACGCATTCAAAAATATTTGGATTATTTTTTATTTAATTTACTTATATTTAATTTTTTTAATTATTCTAATATGTTTACGTTAAAAAATTATAAAAAGGTGTTAAATAATTAATTAATTAATAATTTGTAAAATTTATTAAAAATATTTAAATTTAACAAGAACTAGTTGACCCGGCAGCCCTCGTTCCGAAACAACTCTACTCAATTCTCATGAGACGATTGAGTTGAGTGCACATTCTATTCACTTTTTCATCGAATTCAACACTAATGTATTGAAAAGTGATTATTATTATTAAAAAAAATAGGGCCACAAAAAATTATGAATTATTTGGTGGGCCGCGAGTAAAAAAGGTTAAAAACCACTGGTCTACATCCTTGTTCTTTACTGTCAAAATCGCTCGTTGCCTGAGTCAATCGTGATTCATAACTTCGGCGGATGTCCGGAAATAGTTTCGTGATAAGTTCTTCCTTCGACGTCGTGAACATGCAAAAATTCGAGGGAATCGAAATGGATCCGGTCGAAACATCAACAGGAATTTGCCAAGTGCCAACAGTTCCTTGGAAAAATCAACAGTTGATGAGTCGTTCCCTAACGCGACTCTCATGTTCAACAGTAACTTCTTCACATAGCGCCACAGTCTCAATGATTTCTGACATGCATTGAGTTTGTCTGCAGCTGTTGATCTCGGAATGACAGGTAGCGTTTGATGAATGAAAATCGTCGGCCAGTAAGTCCTGCATCGTTTGGTTGAACGCTTCCAATGATCGTTTGCGTAATACCTTGGCCATCGCCTAGTTCTTGGCAAGTGAGCACACTGGTTTGTCATTCGTGTGGATATTCATCGGCAACTTTAATGCAGAATGTGCCATCCGGCAGGTAACGCTATTTGATATCTCGATCGAATTGTCGCCAAAAACTATGAAATCAGAAATGTTTTACCTGTTCCACCGGGAGCACCGAGTACCAATAATCCGCCGTGTTCTTCGTCAACTGCCTTCATCAATGCGCCTCGTACACGTTCTTTTGTTGTGCATTCAAAAGCGGGACATTCGTTCGTACTATTTGGCTCATTGAATCTCGATCGTGCACTTGCTCACGTTGCAATTCACAATTAAATGCATCGTGTATCGAACGAACTGGTGCTGGCATGGCCAATTTCGACAAATAGCTGCCGCACACGTCTTCAATCATAATCAAAACTTCGTTGCTTATCTCGTCGCTCATTACAAGTTTATAATTCGATGTTGTAGTGCGAACTCGATACAAAATGCCATCTCGTCCTTGTATTTGTTCCACAGTTTAAATGCGTTCGATGGATGACACGCTCGTTATGATGATCGCGAGCAATGTACAAATTTGGTTTGGCGGTATAGAAACAGTGGCATCGGCGAGTGTTGAATCGCAATATGAGTCCTTTCCAGTAAATTCAGACGTTGGCAAGCCTCTCGATAAGTTGCGCCCAACACACCATCTATATAGTACGAAGCAATTCGAACGAAGTAAGAAAATAGAAGCATTCGTCTTGTCGTGGATGAACGGTGTGTACACATTTACGTATCCTGCAACAGCTAGACATTTATTTCGTTTGTGGTCTTTGCAGCATCCTCTTGAAGCAGTAATTTACAAGTAGCGAGAGTTGATATACACATTCGCCCTGCTTGGTAAAATGAGGCGGGTTGTGCCTTCTCGACCGAGTACATCCATGGATGTTGTTGATCTGCAATCTCATTAAGAGATAAGACAATTTTGAGCTTTTTTCGACGTAAGGAAATATGATTTGAGCGTTATAATTGAAAACTGACTGTCCATAAAAAATGTGGATGTTCCTTGCCGATATTAAATACCTCAAGTCAACGACTTCCCTTATCTTGAGTTCAGCTTGATAAACTCTACAGGAGTCCGGGAAACGAAAAGAGAGTTTTACATTTATAATTCTTTACAGAAAACGCCATCGTAACCTTTCTTACCATCTTTGAACCACCAGTGAAGAAATTAACACCTCCAGTATTCAGAAATGCTTCTCTCAACTAGTCCTCTCTGGTGGGAATATCAATCCTAAACCTTTAATTAAAAGTTGCTTTACTCAAAATCGGTATAAAAAAACTACAAGCTAGAAAAAATCGGGGACGAATTGACTTACCGTGTAAATGAAAGACCCTTGGGGAAGGCCCAGCCGAGGGGAGTGTTGGAATGTGACGAGGCAAATAAAGGATCTGAAAAAAGATGTTTCAGCATGAGTAAAAATTATGTAAGAATAGAAGTCCACCAACGGATAAGTGAAACAGGAAAAGGCGGTAGCAACAGGATCGATTTTCGAGGATAACAACATCACGAGCGTGTGAGATAAATTACATATACCGATTTTCGACGAGGTGATTTAATGTGGTTTTACAATTTCAGGAAGCAGAAAGACGAATCTGAAGATGCAAAATGCAATTGGAAAGGTAATGTGTATCGGAAATAAGGGAATCCCAGAGGCTAACAGGAAGTCGTGAAATCCGATAGATTGAAGCGATATGACAGGTGGATGTGTCTGATCGGAAGAAACAGATTTAAGGTTGCGTATAATGTTACGAATTCTACTCTATACAAATAAAACACTTGGTGGTGGTCAAGTGGTTAACATGTACAATACCAAGTGTGATCATCCCCACAGCCTCTAGTTCGGGTCTTGTCGAAATTAATGATTTTATTGGTTGATTGTATATTTTTAACATACATCGATGTTAACGGATTAAGTCCGTCCCCCTTTCAAGTGAGGGGAATATTGGAATAACGAAAGCAATTATATGTGTATCCTGTTGGCCAATGCGTAACGTTCTTTAAATCGTATCAGATTCTCCAGATATATAAGACCTTCATTAGACCGCATGTATCGAGAATATCTGTCAATTTTGGAATGGAGCAATTGGTATTGCCCTCCAGTTACTGGGTTAGGATTCAGTGGCGTGCCATCCGAATCATACGCAAACCAAGACTTACAAAAAGTCTAAACAGTCTAGAACACCGCAGAAATGTTTCAGAATCCGGCATGTTCTACAGATAAATACATAAATACAACCATTCGATGCACCAGTGGCACTATTCTGGTAATTCCCCGAGAATAGGGAAATGGGGAAAGAATTTATATGTACATAATTTATGTTCAAATATTTTTTTCCGGCCTACTGAGGAAAAAAGTTTGTTTTAAATATTTATTAATTGGGAATAATTTTTCCATAGCTAAAGCTGTGTTACTTATTTAAATCTGTAGATCGCGCAGATTTTCATGTCTGAAATCAGCTTGATCTAATCGATCTAAAATAAGTAACAGATTTCAGATTACTTAGATCAAATAAGGTCAACTGTCATCTGGATCCGAAATTTTCAAATCAGTTGTTTAAATTTTTTACACATGGTATCTTAGCAATTTTATTTATTGTAATAAAACGAACGACCTAAAGAAACAAGTGTGTGGTATTTGGCAAATGTAGAAACATTTAGGTATTATTAATCTTATTTTAATAAATTTTCTGGAATTGTTTACATATAACTTGTATAATACAGGACGGTGCGGCTAGTAGATTTAATCTATCTCTTGTTTCCGCATTTTATACAGAACCTGCAAAAGGCTTATGAAAATCAATGTGATTAATTACATAATTGAATGGAACTCGGAAACTGAGCAACATCGGATTTCTATAGAGGATTTCCAAATTTTCCGGGTAATGTGTATTATTTAATGTCGTAGGTTATTAACTATTATAAAATCATTATACTACATAAGTAGCAGGTGCAATTGACGGATGCCATTTCAAAATAAGTCAGCCCAAGCAACACTATTCTTCATATATTAACAGAAAAGGATACCATTCTTCTGTGGTGTTACTAAGGTATTTGTAACGACCGTAAGCAATTTGTTGATTGCTATTTGCTACGTAGGCGAGGTTGGTTCTGTACATAATGCCACAGTATGGAAGAGGTCCCCTATTTATAGGCATTTTTTTAATGGAACCAAACAAATAAAACAAGGGTTCCACTTAATTGGGGACAGTGCTTATCCATTGACGGAATTATTATTATTTCCATATAGATATACTGGCTGTTTGACAGATAAAAAGAAATATTATAACCGTTGTTTATCAAAAAGCAGAGTAAGAATTGAAAATTCATTTGGGATTATGAAATCTCGGTTTAGGCGGCTAAAATTAATAGAAAATAGACGACTAGATTTTATTGTGATACTTATATGTCCTGCTGTGTTTTACATAATGTATGCATTAATTTTAATTGTGAAGTCGAGGACGAAACCGTTGACAATGATGAAAATGACATGAACAGGAGTAGAAATGAATTATCAGAACCATCGGGTACAAATAAAAGAAATACAATTTGTAATTCATTATAAAAAAAAAATTATATACGTTAAACTTTGAATTGTCTAGTTCAAATTTTTTAGTGTAAATGAATTGTGGCTGGATTATCAAAAATAAATACACATTTCAATGTATTATAAGTATTACAATATTAAATGATAAAGTAAACTTTATTTGTAATTCACAACGACATACATAAATAATTTCAAATAAATTCCTTTGGGTTTCATTAAAATATATCACATTCTTCATTTAGTTTGGGTTCGTGTTCAATTGAAAGCATCACTTTACTGTCCTAATTATGACCCTAAAAGTTTGTGATAGTTTGGTCACGAATTAATCAAAACGGCAACGATCAGTATTGAATCCTTATTTAGCTCACTAAAATATCCAACACATGTCAATATAACCTAGAAATTCTAAATTCTATTTATTGTAATTAATAGTATTTATTTTCGTTTTAAGTAAATTAAAAATATTTAAATTAGTGTAAAATTAAATAAATATACGTAATCTAAAAACTGATTCTAACTTTTTGGAGAATTTAATTTTAGTTGCCTCCTTAAAGTTGTATATCAGTATTATATACACACATGTAAGTAAAGGAGCACAATTATATTTTATTACCATGGCAATAAAATAAAGCATCTTCAATAATATTATAGTCCCGATGACATTATCAACGCATTCCAGTGTATGTCAAATTAGTTACTGTACAAAAAGGTTTGTACACTTTAAATGAATACATAGGACCAATCGGTTTTAATAATGGCAGAAGACCAAAATATTTGAAGAATGGATGCCTATTAGATGCCTATTCGCAATTCCCACAACGAATTTAGCTAGCATCGGATTCTTCGTCTACCATATGGAAACGAGTTTAAAATTTTCAACCCACTTGCTCCATAGTAGACTGTCATTAGCATTTTGTTCAGCAGAATTCATTTGCTCTTTGCTAGAAATCACAAATATGACTAACATATGACTAACATGGATGCATCGCTCGGTGGGTTTTGTACTCTGACAAGGGGACATAATAGTTGTGTTCAGCCACATCACCGACCGACACGAGACGTTGAAAAATACCATGCGCATCCTGCCCCTACCGGCGGTCAACCCAGGTACTTTTCAATTTTACCGATTTTCTAAACCCCCATCGGTGTACCATTTGGTCTGCAATGAACACACATTGAAGTATCAACAATTTAGTATCATTTAAATTTTATTCTAAATGTTATTCAATACTATATTCTAACATGTGTAGTATAACTAATCAACCGGAAGACAGTAGTAGACTCGATTACAGACAGTAGTAGACTCAATACCTTACTAAGGCGACTAAATCTCTTCAAGGGACGTAGCGCCAGTCGAATAAATTAAACCAATTAATGAAGCGAATGAATGAAATATGAATTGAAATGCTTTCATTGACATTTTAGAAACCGTCCTGCAATCAAAAAATTTGACAGTCAATTTAGAAATCATTGAGCAATATTTGCTACCCATTGATGATTCACATTGATCAGCAGGATCGGTTCAAATTGAAAATGTAAAATTTCATTCAAATTTTGTTTTAGATTATAATTTTAATATCAAATTTATTGTATCATGTAATATGAACTGAAGACTTAGATCACGCGTTAAGAAAACCGGCTATTATTGCACCATTCGATTCGCAATCGAACATTTTCCCAACGATATAAAGAGTAAAATTATCAAATGTTGCGTGTTAGTACAGCTAAATAACTGTAGCAACATGTCATTTTCATAAAAATCAAAATTTAACCAGACGGTGCTGTGAAAATACTGCCCATCCAATAAAAGTTATTTTGAGTATAATATTACTAATTTACCTTGTGCAATAAACGCAATATAACAAAGCTTTGCTTTCGGCACCAAAGTAGAAACAAATTTTTAATAAGAGAATATTTGTTTCTACTTTTGTGCCTTAGAGGTTTTTATATTTGATATTTTGCAAAATACAAGTATTTTGGTAAGTTTTCATAAACTCAATAGTATATTAAATCAATAGTTTTAAAAAGGAAACCAGCTCTTAAAATTTCTGGTATTTTCTAAGTAATTATGAAGATCAAACTGCAAATTGTCGCGCCATATGTCAGTATTAGCTGTGTTCCAATGGAAACAATTTGCTACTCACAAGTACTTGTGAGTAGATAACCAAAGGAACGGGCAAAATTATGACAGCAACTTATTTTGTTGTACAAAATCAAATTTGTTTGAATATTTTCAGACAATTTGGTAATACATAATGTCAAAAATTGGACATACCATGAAGGCAAAGCCTTAATCTGAGCGTATGCTGGCAGGAAAGAGGAGTATTGAGGTTCTAATAGTGAAAATGTAAATAAAATTAATTTATATATATTTATTATAAAAATCCACCGCTTTAATAGTCGAATCAATTCCATCAGGTTAATAATTTTAAATATATATATTAAGATATTTATAATTGGTTCAATTTAATAATTATAATTAGTAGCTAATTGTAATTTTACAAATTTTATTGCAATTTCATAAGTAATTTTCCACAAAAATCCCTTATTGTCAATCAATCGAATATAAACAAACAAAAAATTGTAATAAATCTGACATTTCAACATAATCAAACCATCACAAAGCCATCTGTTAGATTTTTTGAAACTAATATACCTACCGTCAAATTTATGCGTAACTACTTTCAACATCTACACCACCATTTGAGCATGGGTAGCTGCGAGTAGTTACAAGTACTTGTGAGAAGTTTGCTTTCTCCATTGGAACACAGCTATTATAGCCACTTACCTATATCGTTCGTTGAGTTTTAAAGTGACTTCGAATGACACCGATGAATATTTGACATTACTAACACTACATCAAACCGACAACTTTTTTTTGCAATGAACGCAACTACTTAATTATTGGAAAATAAGCTGTTGTTCATGTGAAATTTTTCACATGGAACTATATTAGCCAACATAGATTCAAGCACTTAAAACCTAAATAATTTATAAACTTAAATTTCATATTAAAGATGGGCCGAACTAGCATATGTACAGTCAGAACGAAAATGATCATACAAACTGGGTTTTGAGAAAAATTTACAAATTATAAGGATTATAGAACTTATTTTGCAGAGTTTTTTATTAGATTAAATAATTTTAAAAATTAACAAATTCAAAAATACAAAATAGAAATACATTTACCGTTTATAAAAAAAAAAAAAAAATCAAGAATATTTTACAACGAAAATGATCATACACTTATATCGTTTTCTTTGACAAACAAACCTTGATCCTGGGATTAACAATTTGACGTAAAGTTTGATCCAACATGGCGTTGTTTACATTTTTTGTCTTTTTATTTTTTGATCCCGGATCAAAAATAAAATCCAAAAAATTTGTTGGATTTTTTTTGACGTTTACTCACACATAAAAAAAACTAAACGTCATGTGAAATTGTCAAAAAGACTTCACGCCATTTCTATTTTATTATATTTGTGATTGTTTAAAGTGCAAGTTGTGTTTAATAAAATAAAAATTGTGTTTTATTCAAAGTGTTACTTTAAAAGATTATTGTGCACCGAAAACCAAATAAAATATAATATCGAAAACGATATACAAATAATTTTGATAGTGTATTGCGGGTGTTTGAAATCAATAACACAAAATGGAAAATATAATTGTCGATGTAGTTATTCAAGAACTATTATCTTCCTCATCATCATCGGCATCATCAATATCGATATCTTCATCAACATCGTCTTCATTATCGATATCGTCATCATCTTCATTATCGATATCGTCAGATGACGAACTAATTAAATTGATTGGTTTATCTAATCATAAAAACAAAAAACCTCGAGTTGAAAACTTTGTGGAGGACGTAGTTCATAAATATGTTTGCGGTGCACAATAATTTTCTAAAATAACACTTTGAACAAAACACAATTTTTATTTTATTAAACACAACTTGCTCTAAACAATCACAAATATAATAAAATAGAAATGGCACGACGTCTTTTTTGGAAATTTCACATGACGTTTAGATTTTTTTTTTATGTGTGAGTAAACGTCAATACAAATCCTACAATTGTGTTCTGTGGCACAAAAAAATCTTGAACCAAGTGGGATCAAGTTTTTTTTTGTCAAAGAAAACGATATTATAACCTCTTTCATATTGAATACAGGCGTACACAAACTAAAATGTAACGATTGCGAGGCGTTCGGCTGGTATTAGAAGGAAAACTACCAGCGAAGAGCGCCAAGTAATAATTAATATGAAACGTACTGGAAAAT
Organism: Nephrotoma appendiculata; assembly: GCA_947310385.1. Taxonomy (NCBI): domain Eukaryota; kingdom Metazoa; phylum Arthropoda; class Insecta; order Diptera; family Tipulidae; genus Nephrotoma; species Nephrotoma appendiculata. The sequence goes on from OX371224.1 coordinate 144,880,914, forward strand.
CTGTGGACGAAATTGGAAAATTAGATGGCCGAAGTCATTCTACAGTGGTCCATATTGAAAAGCAACATGTTCCAATCGGGACGACCGAAATATTTTGGGTTTGGTGAGCAAAAATCCAAAAACAGGCGCTCCAAAACTAGCTTTAGATGTGGAGAAGATACCTAATAAAGCTATCCACCTAGAAAATAGTAGAAGGGCTTTGAGGAAAAATGGATATCATGGCCGTGTGCCACGCAAGAAGCCATTAATTTCGAATGTCAATTCCAAAAAAAGCATTGAATTTACAGGAAAATTAAAAACAAAAGAATTCAACTTCTGGACGACGGTTGTTTTTACGGATGAAAGTAAATTCAACATTTTCGGAGCCGATGGGAGAGATAAAATTAGGAGAAAACCTGCTACAGCACTGAAGCCAAAACACATCATCCCAACTATTAAACATGATGATGTTGTGAAATTTGGATAGCTGGAAATACCAAGGTGTTCTAAAGGATAATTTAAAACCATCCGTGGAACAATTGAGGCCCGTGCCATCATGGATCTTCCAGCAAGATAATGATCCAAAGCATAGGGTACACATTGTGAAAAAATGGATTCTGAATAACGTCCTAAACCAGTTACATTCGCCACCCTAATCGCTTGACCTGAACCCCAATGAAAATTTATGGGATCACCTGGAACGCCAAATTAGAAAATACAGTAATACCAGCAAAAAAACGTTGCAAGAAACAATAATGAAAGAATGGGATAAAATTTCATCGGAACTTACCAAGAAGTAAGTAGAACCAATACCTAGAAGACTGAAAGAGGTTATCAAAAATAAAGGAGGACCAGCTCGATATTAACATAATTAAGAAACATAATTTATGTAAATGATTTTAAAAAAATCAACGATCATACTATAGTGTATTATAAACGGTAAGTGTAGAAATTCACTTTTGTATTTTTGGATTTGTTAATTTGTAAAATTATTTAATTTAATAAAAAACTGCAAAATAAATTCTATAATCCTAATGATTTGTACAAACAAAATGCAAAACTCAGTGTGTATGATCATTTTCGTTACTGACGGTATATTTGAAAAATGAACCGATCAATGCTCTTTCTGGCATAAACCTCAACCAGTCAAACTTAAGAGCTTAAGTTGTGCTCCGTTTTGGACCACTTAGAAGAGCGGTACGACCACCAAAATTTTAGAGGTCAGTTGTTTATTTGTGACGAGAAGCCTATAAAATAAATTTTGTGATTGTAGCACTAACCGAAGTGGTGCAATCGGCGTGTAACTTAAGCTCTTAAGTCTGACTGGTTGAGGCAATACTCGTACACATTGCTACTGATTTAATTGTGCTTGGGTATCAATGATGCGAATCACATACTCCAGATAAATTTTACACCTGCATCCCAAAAATGTGAAAAATTCATAATCGTTCCAGCCATGCCTCAAAGGTGTAGCAATTAGCGACGGTTAATAATTTATTTATTTTATAGCACCATATACGGAAAAGTTTATTATTACGACATGGAACTAGTTTTTTGCAGTCGATATAGTAAAACACTACCTAGATGTAAATTTTATAACCGGTATAATGTAACAGAGTAATGGTAAACATTTTTTTTAAATGTAATTTGCAAATCCCTGAACAATCTCTCGAATCATAAATCGCACAGAGGTGTTTCAATAAAACACTTTGACCTGATTTATGATTTTCTATATACAAATATGAATCACGATGCGCTCGTAAACTCTGTCAGATTACATTTTTAGAGAATAATATTTTTTGTGAACACAAAATTTTATTACTTTGGTGGTCACGATTCAGTAATTTAAATAATTTCGCGTACTATAAAGTAAATAAATAATTTTAATACACCCACCGGTACATTTGGTCCGTAGTAATCCAATAATTATAATTCCATTGAGTAGTAATCCACCAATACAAATAATTCCGACGAAACACCAGACATACAAATCAGGCACAATTCTTTCACGTTTAATATTATTTCGTATCACATCCACAATCGATGATAAATTATTTAATTGATCAAAATCACTTAATTTTATATAATCATCGTTATCACTATTTAAAATACTATTACTATTACTACCAGCACTACTCGAAGTAACACTATTCAGAATCGAATTCATTTTCCTATGTACACACAAAAATCATTTTACAGACGAAATACCAGGATTGAGCTATAGTTTCAGATTTGTAGATAAAACAACTGTAAGAAGCACGGGCACAAGGGAATAATTTTTTTTAAAAATAAAAACTTTAAAAAGATCGTTAAATAAAACCGCGATCGCGTGATATCTTTACAATACAATTGATAAATTTATACTAAATTGTATGTACAGTAAAAAAACAAAACAGATCTCACTCTCTTGAGAATAAGAAAATCAACAGAAAAACAAAATTCTTTACTAACAAAATTGTTGTACAAGGTACAGTGATCTTTTCTTAATGTTGTTTTTTATATGAAGATCGTGGCAATGCGACATGACAAAAATGAAAATGAGAATAACACGCCGCGCGATCGCGCGATCGTCGAAGAGTTTTTTTTGTACAATTACATATTTTGTGTGTATGAGTTTTAAATATACGCCGGATAATTTTTAAGATGTTTTATTATTTTATTCCTTATTCTGTGCGGTTACTTGCTGCTACTTGATCGGTCTTGAATGATGAGTTGATATTGCCTTTTGTGTGTGAATATACTTATAATATTTTGTTGTTTTATGATTGCAATGGAATTTTATAATAAGCGTTTACTTACACACAATAAGGCGGCTGATTTAATTATAGATTTGGAAAATATTTTCTGTATTTTTAGATAAAACAACTAAAATAAGAATCCGATTGGGAAAATCACGGAAATTTATTCAAAAACATGTTATACCTTTTACGAAAAGATGACGATGATGTGCACAATAAGAAGATGAAACAGTACATTTAAGTCGCGAAACGCGACACTGTTCAATGTTTGTAATCGATATGTAAGTATATACGAGTATGTATTATCATAACTCGATCATTGTTGGTGCTGGTTTACGGTATCATATGTGAATCATCTCTAAATCTACAATTGTTTTAATCTATTGTGTCTTTCTGTTTAAATACGGATTAAGGGAATCACTTGGTTGAAGTTCAACTCTTTGTTCATACTAAACTGACCGATTAGCATTCTTTTGTTTCATTCAATTCAAATTCGGAAGTTATAATTAATCATTGTTTACGATTTAGTTGGTCATAATTTGCACGTTTTAATTTATGCAAATTATATCAAATGTGGCAAATACAAATACTGTGTCGATCATGACAACGCTAAACTATTCCTAAACACGCCCTTTTTAAAGCGGTTGGTGATATACTAGTAATACATTGCACTAGGCGAAATATATACAGAGTGTTCCATTTGAAACGAAACACTCGGAATGGGCGAAGTTTTGTTCCTCTCAGATTCAGAGGTTGCGAGAGCTAATATTTGAGGCGCCGGGGGTTGCGTGATATATCAATTGAAAGTTATTTAATCAGCCAACAACTTGATTATTCAAATATTTTTCAATATACATTTAGTTGAAGATATACATTTCTATACTTCAAGACATAATCCAAACCCTTAATTTGAGTAGAAACAGAAAGCGATTTACCTCATGAATTTGTGTATCGGAACTAACTTAGCGCTGCCCACTCCTAGGTACTTACACAAATAAACCGTTATAAATTTGGATAAAAAATTATCTGAAAAGATCATAATCATTACCATAATTAATTTTACGGTAGCCAAAGGTGAGAAAACGCGCGTCGTATTCTGAATAGATTTAAGCACCCCATTTCGTAAGGTGGATGTGATTTCATGTATGTACGGGGGGTTGTCTGAAAAACTTACGACCTAACAAATATACATGACATTTTTTCTTTAAATTTATTTTTATTTCTCTACATAGCCTCCTTGCAAGTCTATACACTTCTCACAGCGATGTTTCCATTTCTTCAACCCGTCCAAATAATACTCGGCGTCTTTCTCTGCAAAATAGATGTTCAGAGCGCAACTTTTAACTTAGGGAACCCAAAAAAGTTACTTGGGGCTAGATCTGATGAATAAAGAGGATGGTCAAGCATTTCAACAATGAATTTTCGCCATGGCAATCACTGAGGTTTAAGACGGCAGATTGTCTTGGTAGAGCAAGATTATTTTTCTGCAAATATCACTGTTACAGCTTGTCAAGTAATGATGCGTATAGTATGCTCCTTTAATTTCCCTTTTTTGTAGATAATCGATTAAGATACCTGCATGACTGTCCCATTGAAAACAGTCGCCGTTACTTTCTCTGCCGAAAGTACAGAATTTGCCTTTTTTGGAACTGATTCCCCCTTGAAAATCCACTGTTTTGACTGTAATTTTGATTCCAGAGTGTAATAGTGTGTCCAAGTTTCATCAACAATAATTAGCCGACGCCAAAACCCTAATTGCGCCTAAATTACGCCAACAGAGCGTTGAAAATGTTCATTCTAACACGTTTCCGGTCCAAAGTGAGCAGACGCGGCACCCAACACGCGGACAGCTTTCTCATGCATAAATCTTAGTTCAACATTTGACAAACACGTTCTTTGGACATATTCATAGCCCCTTCTATCGCTCTAACTTTAATTCGACGGTTGTCTAGCACCATTTGGTGAACTTGAGCGATGTTATCGTGAGTGGTTGCAGTTTTGGACGTCCAGAAGGTTCATCGTCATCCAAGCTGGTACTGCCACATTTAAATTCAGCTGTCCAAAAATTTCACGGTGGTAAATGATGGTACCGAGTCAAGTGGTAAATGATGGTACACAGCGTGAAATACGTCAGGAACGAAGAGATCTCCTCGAGCGACAAGTACAATGTCTGCTGAAGAAACCCCCACATGACCTATCGACCCCTAGAGGCCGATGCAGAGCCACAACGAAGCAACATAAGAGAGTAGGGACGTTTCCCCAACAGACAAAGCCTCTCTTCGCCCGGAGAGACCTCTAGGTACTCTTCCACAATTCACACTCCGACAGCTTGAGACTACCGATATGCCACGGAGAGACACATATGCTGAACTCGCCACTGCGACACTGTGAATGTCATGCCAAGGGAATGATAGGGAGTGACAAGCCCAGCCTGTAAAATATGGAACAGACACGAAATAAGATTCCCCCTTTCAGCATACCGAGCCGAAAATTTAGTAATTCATTTTATAATGCGCAAGAAAAAAAAATATAAAACCTAGTGCCAGGAATAAGTCGCCATGATGTATTTTTAGTTATTTAAAAAAAACACCAGGACTGAAGGAGAAAAGTGGGAAAAGAAGAAATGGCTGAAAGACCGGTTAATAAAAAATTAAATAAAAGTAGAAATCAAAAATGAAATAAAATGAACATCCCAAAATTGTGAGGCGAGACCAATGTCCATCAAGTGCCCGCCAAGCAACTGAAATTAGTTTAAAAATGGTGTTCGACGTCATCCCACCGTAAACCGTAAATTGGAATGGCCTCAACAGGCTACCCGTAAACCGTAGTTATCGTTGGGCATCTTCCCGCCTTTGTCCGAAAATTTGACCTTGATAGGCCGCCAAAAAGGTTGGGCGTTGTCTCGCCAAAACCGTATACCACGTTAGGCGTCTTTCCTTTTGTTTCTTTTGAATAAAATGCTGATTTAACAAGAACTATGATACACAATGAACTATGTCTCATTCACAATTTCCTTGCTTCACAAATTTATTGAACATCTAACATTACTTCAGAAAAACGATTTATTAATTGCCGGTGGGAATTATTTGATTTTAGAGCGCACAACATAACTCGTCCTGAATACTCATAAAGCCGACTTTATCAATTCTCCTCCATAACTTGACTTATTTTACAAGCTACCATATTCAAAACTAGACGCTCACTTTCTAAAATTCCAAACTACAACTAGACTAAATTTCTCGCACTAAACACAAAAATTCCAGAAAAATATTTTTTGTCGTTTTTCGTGCGCTTCACTCGCCTACCCTGTACACACCGCACATCAACCAACACGCCAAAATGAAAAACATACCAAAAAACATATTCCTCTATATCTTTACAGTCGCACACACGCCCAAGGTACACATTGGTGCTCTCAATTTACTCAACGTTTACGTAATACAATAGGGATGGGTAAAAACATAAAACAGCATAGCCCACGCACAATTAGAAACTTTAATGACAATGCCATCAGTAAAGTGCATTACTTATTTGATGGTAATGAAATTAAAAGGTGTCAGAAAAACCGTCGTATTTATCCAATTGGGTATATTTATCATATCACCAATATATAGATAGGCTTACTCTTTCGTAGTTTGATCCGGATTCAGTGATCCGGATCAGTTCAAATTTTATATGGAAAATCTGATCCAAATTTTACTTTAAAACACAAATTTTGATTTGAAATCATGAAGCATGAAGAAACACAGCTAATAATACCGAATTCATTTGGTGATTTGTCTGGTGCATAAAACACTTCAACACTACTGTTAAATATTCAACAACTTTCCGTGACGTGGCTTTATGAAAGGGTTTGAGCAAAATAAATATGATCAAATGGTCTAACACTAATCCGTTGAGAAGGTCTTCCTATTGGATACGCATATACTATGAGCATATACCTAAATATATTTGCTTATGTTCTCTAGAGTTTTGTTAATCCACCATGAGCAGAGAGTGGATTATGGTGATTCTCGGCACTTAATTTGATCTTGAGCAAACCGACAGATAGCTCACATTATACTTCGACTTAAGTCAAATACAAATGAAATCATCATTACCTTAAATGCGGGAAAATAAGTTGTTCACGGAGTTTGCCATATTCCACATCTTCAAAACCAGCTTAGGCAAAGTTATGTCTTACCAAAAGTTTAGGAAATTTTTCGTTGAATTTACAAATTTCGTTGCAATATATTCGGGCCAACATATCGGCTTATTACCGGTATCTTGTACTTTTTAGTAAAAAATTTTAGTGGCATTCTTGAAGTTTAAGATTCCACCTTGTTACGACGCCTTTTGGGGTCATAAAATTCTTCGTACTCCGCAAACTCTGTTTGTCGTTAAAATCTTATAATTATACTATTTTTACTGATGATATTTCCACCTATCTGGTAATAGAAACACTAAAACTAATTTTTTTCGATATTACATCGTATTTACACACCACGCCACCATGTACCGTAAAATCCACGCGGTTTTCTCGTGGCACTTTGGCGGTTTCATTGTGTCGAAGTGTGAATTGTGGGAGATTTGCTGGAGGTCTCTACGGGTGAAGAGAGGCCTGGTCTGTTGAGAAGACATCCCGACCCTCTAATGCTGCTTCATTGTGGCTGGGCATCAGCCTTTCGAGGTCAATGGGTCATTCGGGGGTCTCTTCAGCAGACTGGGTACTTGTCACTCGGGGAGATCCTGTCGCCGTCGGATGGGCATACCCGGTTATAATTATTTTATTTCGTTCCTCTAGTTTCGTCCGACAAATTTCGGCGGAGCATCCGGTTTTTTTATTTTTATTTTTAATTTGCGTTTTATTTTAAATTTTCTGTAAACACGGTATAGGCCAGAGTCATGCAAGCCTCCAAATCCCCACGACCTAATACCTACCGGTCAGACTGTTAAGTCACAGTATTTTTTTTGGAACACTCCAATTTGCTGAATAAATAGTTCGTTTGATCTTTTGGAAGTTTCTGACGCCTAAATCTAATAATTCTCTTAATATTTTTTCATCTATTTGAAATAATATTGCACCGATTTGTTTCATTCAACCATCCCAAGTAATCTTCTAGTTTGCTTGATCGTACTAGCCGGTTTTAGGTTTACAATTTCATCAATTGTATAGAGGAATCCGGTACCCAACATAATGTTTTTCCTCAAAAGCAAAGACACTTTTAACTGATTTGAACTCAGTCCTTGTGCCCGAAGTAACTCGTAGCTACCAACTCTTACAATTCAATTTCGGATGCCCAATACCGGCGGCTTTGCACGGAGTGCAAGCGTTCCACCTACCGTCGAGATCCATCAAATCTAGCATAAACATGCCTAGGTGACAGTGTATCAACTTAGGCCAAGCCCTGTGTTTTTAGTCATCCAATAGGCCGCAACCAACTCTTACGATTCAAGATGATCCCGAAATTACCAAGAGGGCATCTCCATCTCTACTTTCCATTGAATGTTTTAACAATGGTGACCGGAGAGCTCCAAAAATGTTTGCTCACTTCATTACATGCCCAGACTCAGCATGCTGTCTATATCTGGATATAGATCGTTTTGTGGGGAGGCGGGATATAGTACCGTTTCTTAATTGGTTTGGCACATTGTGTAATCTCGATTTAGTGCTTGTAAAGTGTCGTTCTATTCACTCCATTTTTGCAGAAAAAAAAGCAATTTAATAATCCGATCTGAATCAATTTTGCCGCCCGTTGTCAGTTGGTGGTTGGTTTTATTGTTGGACAACGGGTCTTCAATAAACGTACTACTTGATCTCGTTATAGTGATACCATCGGCTGTCATCATAAGTGACTTTAAAGTATGATATTTAATATTTCCATCATGTAAAAACATCAATGAATATTTTGTGTCGCAGTCCAGAAGTCTGGATCATTTGTTAAGCTGGTACCCTAAAAATAAAAATTACGAAGAAGATTTTACCTCAAAAAATAACACTCATTATCGGAACTCTTGGTTATCGGAACTTTTCTTACAGAATTTTTAAATTCTGACCTCAAACTCATGATCAGCGATTTCGAAAAGCCTCTAGGTGATGTTTTGATCGATTTTCATAAACATTGGAAATTGATCCTTTATGGTAGCCATCTTGGGCGCGCTGTCTTCAATTTTAAAGTTCTAACCTCAAACTCATGATCAGCGATCCCGAAAACTGATGATGATGTTGATGATGATATTTCTTGTTTTTTTTTTTTAATAAACGTTGAAAATTTGTGATCAGCGGCTCCAAATTTCTCTTATATTTATTTATTTATTATTTATAAATGGTGCCTACAGTAACTACAATCGGCACAACAAAACAATTCGTAAAAAATTACATTACATCAGCTCGACTAAAAAAGGTTATATAAAGCTTTCTTAAATGAATCTCTCGACAAGTTATAATCAAAAGCTGCGTAGACCGTATTAAATACCCGCGATACCCTCGGAATTGGATCAGAAAGACCGTAGTTGGTTACCGCTCGGTCGATGAATAAAGCTCCATCGCGTTGACGCTTCCGACGTTCGGTAGCATAGAAGTTGATATGTGCTCATAACTCGATACAATCGACGCGGGAATTAATAATCTCGGCGATTACCTAGACGTTGCAGTTTCAAAAGTTTGCATCGGTTCCGATAAGGCGGAAGAACGTAATCCACAGCACACATGGATGGTAAACGTCGTATCGCAAACAAAATAAACTATTTCTGGATACTCTCAATCCTCTCAGAATGACATTGGTAGGAGGGTAAAAAAACAGGAGATGCATACTCCAAAATAGAGCGAACAAAGCATACGTATAATGATGTCAAAGTTAACGGGTCACTAAAGTCCTTGCAGTTTCGTTTAATGAAACCAAGCATAATGTACGACTTTGAAATAATGGCGTTAACATGTCTGGTAAATATGGCGTCAGATTCAAAGATCACGCCAAGATCCGAAATGTACTCAACCCGATCAATGGTTTCGTTGTACAGTTGATATTGATAAAAAACGGGCGAGCGGATGCGGAAGAAAGAAAGAGTTTTGCATTTTCGCACGTTTAAAGGCAGTATGTTGTTGATTGACCAACTGCAGAAACGGTTTAAGTCATCTTGTAACAATTTGCAGTCTAACACACAACCGCGAAGAGGAGGCAGTTGGCAAACTTAAAACATTTTACTACGTCGTCAATGAATAATGAAAATAACAGTGGGCCAATATGACTACTCTGAGGCACGCCGGATGGCACCCAAAATAATGAGGAGAAAGAATCCTTCTGAAACGTAAGAAAACGTATCTGAAAGGTAAGAACGCAACCAGTCGATGGGAATGAAATGACAATCGAGACTCTCCAACTTGCTAATAAGAATAGAGTGATCAATAACATCGAAAGCCTTTGCGAAGTCGGTATAGACAACGTCAAGCTGCTGTTTGGAGTTCAGACTGTCAAATAAATGACCACAAAAAGAGGACACGGTAGACCTACCGGATTAAAATCCATGCTGAAAAGGATAAATAAGTCTCTTGGTATAGAAGTGCAATACTCTGTGAACTATGAACTCAAACAGTTTGGGTAAGACAGAGAGGATGGCGATCCCACGATAATTACTAACCTCACTTCTATTATCCGTCTTGAAAATTGGATGAATACATGAGATTTTCCAGGGATCCGGAAAAAAACCACGGCGAAGGCTTTCGTTAAACAAGAATGTAACTGCAGGGGCCAGATTTACAGCACAACGTTTGAATAAGATCGGTGGAAAACCGTCGTAACCCGCTCCTTTACTAACGTCGATAAGGAGCAGTTGATTCTGAACCTCCTGTTCGGTAAATTTTAAATGAAATACAATGGAGGTGAAAGTAGTAAGAGACCCGCTGTCTATCGATCGAATCGTCTTGTAGACCGATGCAAAGAATTTGGCAAACAAATTAGAAATATCAGACGACGGACTGGCGGTGGAGGTCTGGTAAGACATATTCGACGGAAAACCAGATACATTTTTCTTACTGTTAATGAAGTTCCAAAATTGTTTGGGATTAGATGTCAAAAACTTGCTCGATTTGCACTACGTAATTATTGTAAAGGAACCAAATTAAGGAAATTCCTTACGAGCTTTGGCAAAATCGGGATAGTAATCTGCGCCGTAAAGCCTGTACAGGGAATGAAACTTGTTGCGTCGTTTCTCGAGCACCATCAACTCGGTATTATACCATTCTAAAAATAAAGTGAAAATCGTTAGAAAATTGATTAATTGTACATTTAGTATAAAAAATATTTATCGTAATTGGTGTGTGATAAATGCTCTCACGTTCAGTGAAGTCCAAGCACGGAGCAACGTAGGCATGCAAGACATCGTTGGCAAACAGCAAGTTTAAGAATTTCCCTCGACTGTTGCTAAAACGGTTAAGCTGTGTTGTTGATCTGGAAGCGAAGTAATCGATGATAGTCAATGCTTTCTCATCAGTTGAGGATGGAGAGACACACTGTCAAGATCGTTCCAAGATATACCAGGTAAGTTAAAGTCACCAACAATGATAATCTGATCACAAGGACGAACTGAAAGTATAACGGCTGAGTCGATGTAGTTGATAAACGTGTTATAGACATCCCGGTCAGATCCGTAAGGAATGTAAACGGCAACGACAACAATCGAGGTATTGTAAGCTAATCTGATGCGAACAGCAATGACGTCAAGGCAGGAATGGTAGGCGATCACTTCGTTGGAGGCTGAATTCTTTACAGCAATTAAAAAGCCACCGCCTCTACAACTGGTGTCAAAATCATATCTACCCTTTCTATGAACGACATAGTCAGATGGAAAATACTCTTCTGATAACATATTGATCGTTGGCCAGGTATCGCTGATTATAATAATATCAAAATTATTGTCACGTATGCCTAAGCGGAAATCCCTGGTTTTACTTCGGACACTGGAGGCGTTGTGATAATAGATAGAAGTGAAGGCGTTGATGGTATTAGATGAAGCGACGGTCGTTGATAAATTAAACTGATTGATTAACGCAGTATTTACTTTGGCTGTTGAAACGTAGCCATACTTTTAGATCATGTTTCTATTATCTTCATGAGCGTGTAGAATTTGCCACTTTTAGCGACCATCTTAGATCCATCATTACATAATATTTAAAAAACAACTAAAAGATTTGTAATCAGTGACTCAAAGACAACATAGTTAAAATTATGTTTTTATACCGGTTTTTAAAATTAAGAGATTTTTTTAGCAGAGATTTTCTTTTTCCGCCATTGGTCATTGTTAGTCCACCATCTTGAAAACTCAAATAGGCCATACCTAACTAAAAAATAAATATGTGAAAAAAAATTTAAGCTACAAACGGATTATTTATCTACACCACATGATTATGGGGGGAGGGAGGGGTTGGTAGGGGGCCCAATACCCATAATATACATCCGGCGAGTGGTTGCTAATCTCTCCTATCGAAGTGTTCCCATGTGACGGATAGTTGAAATCCCTCACAGCGGTGATCGGATAGAGGAAGGAGAGAGAGAGTTTTGGTTAGTCAACCAATGTGCCATGATCACCACCGGTCATTTGCAGGTCATTTCTCAATATATATACCGGAAAAGGACTGAAGCGACGAACCGGCAACGACAGTGCCGAAGATGTCCCATTTAAGAAGGAGATGGTGCGCATCCTGAATGCACTTCAGCAAGCAGAAAATAAGAATGCTGTACTTAGCAGAAAAGAATGAATAGCAGAAAACGAGCTGGACTTTGTCGTTCGCACCCGGGCCAAAGATTCAGCATTGTGAACAACCTTTGTTTACGTTTTTGGAAAGCGTGTCATGCTTTGACACAACGGTAGCTGATCTGTCAGAGAAGTAGCTGTTAATTAAGTTAAAAATTAAGAACAAGCCATTATTTTCAACTCTTCCATTATATAGGGCACCATAGATTATTAAAAGCTCCAGATACATCCATGGAAGATTCTTAAGGCGTATACTTTTTTTCTGACCCCTAGACTTCCGCTACTCTGCAATACGTTCAACAATGTGCCGGTAAACAATTTCTCAAGTAATTTACCTAAGTCCGGTAGCAGGTTTTTTTGACTTTACGATTATTACGTTGATATTTTTTCAGCATTTTGGATCGGTCGCAGCTTAGAGGCAAAAAATTCCGAAGTTATTTCTTTGTTAAATTTCTTTATTATCGTATAAAAATGTTACGCACTACCCACCACCTACGTGAACCCGTGACATTTTATTTATATAAAATTATTGTCTTCAAATCGCTCATCAAACTCCGCCTCCTTATTATCATCCTCAGGTAGCAACTTCATATCGGGAATTTCTAAATAATCTTTATTCGACCAATCAATTTCACTGTTGTACCGGCTTACATCTTCCGGCTCAATATGCGTCAATAACGGTCGGCCTTTCTCGTTCACCGACAAATACTTCAACAAATTTCCATCAAAAGGCCGATGAATAGGTAATGCATTACCCGAAATCGGTATATCTTCTCCAAGTGACCAAAGTCCAGTTACTTGTTTACCTTTTTGGAAATTCTCCGGTAAACAATGATGCTGCACGCAATAATAATTTTCCTTGCCATCATTATGACACCAAGTACCATCCGGGAAATATGGATCGACTCCAATATCATTCAGTTCAATTCGTGGTGTATAGTATGAGCCGGTGTCTGCGCGACGGCAAAATACTGCGCAACCCATCCACAGTCGTACAGATTCATGAGGTGCTTGTAAACCTTTACCGGCTGGATCCAATTCCGGTAAGCTTAAGCTGAATATTTTACATCGTTTTGAGGCATACTCGATAATATTCTTTCGTTGATTGGGTCGACAAATTTTTTGATCAGCACACAACACAACGTCGTATGATAGGCCATCACAACCTTCATCGGTATTTTTAGGTTTCGGATTATCGCACGTGCGTTGTTTTACTTGATAGCCCTTTGATTTTAAAGTACACCCAGAATTGCATTGTTCAAATTTCCATGGACTCCAACCACCTTTAACAATCGTGATTGGATTTGGCAGTTGCTTTTTAAAGGTGCACGATCCCCCTTCACACCATTTACCTAAGCCGCAATCGGTTCCGTCGAGTGCTGGTCCCGATGAATAATATCCGGTACGATGAGGAGTACGACATTGAAGATTGAAACAAATTGTGTCTATATTTTTTTGAGGTGAAACATAAGCATCTTTGTCGGTCAGTAGCACTTCACATTGGCGCTTTGCGGTCCACGTTTGACCCGGATACCCGTAATATTTCCATGCGTTATAATCTGGATTCGTATTAGTCGGCTTATCAAAGAGACATTTGGCATAATTTAATTTTGTGATCACATCGGCACTGCAAGAAGACCAAATCGTTTCACCTTGAAACCCACGTGACGGTGACATTATGTAACCTTCTTTAGGGCAGGAATTCCCACTCGAATCGTGATGCATTCCTAAACTATATAAATAAATAGTATTAACCTGTTAGTTCAAATTAACGTTAAAAGACTTACTTGTGCCCCATTTCATGAGCCATTATATAAACCGAAGTGAATCCGGCCGATGGATATGGTTTGCCAAATGAATTAGTTGTCCCGTACTCCGCTATGATACAAGCATATTGATCAATACAAACACCGCCGACCGTAGCCAGCCCCATGGTCACCGTATTTTTACGACCATTCTCGTACGCAAAGAAGTCTAATCCTGAAATGTACAGTGCCATATCCCAATGCCCTGAATTTTTATCATCTTTTGGATTTTGTTTCTTTTGATAGTCACAAAATGAATCCAAAAGCGGGCCACGCTCACCGTCATAGTGCCGCATTGCATCCGGTTGCCGTTTCATAACCTCCATGTAAACAATCGAAATATCGATCCGTTCGCCAAGCGACGGATGATGATACAGAGCTTGTACTCCGTTCATGTATGCCAAAATCATATCGGTAACTTTATCGTCATCATACTTAAAAAATGGTGCAAATATATTATAGCCCGCCTCGTCAAAAAACACACCAGTCTCTATTGTATATTTCAATTCTTTTGAGCCACGTTTCTCGTGTCGGTTATAAATTCGCTCGGCCATATTTTTGACACCATCCGGTTCGCCAGCAAAATTTGAAAAGAAATTCTTACGAATTTCAAAATCATTTTCAAATACCGAACGATCGATTGGGGCCGCTCGTTTTATAATATGCGGTACCGATTCCAAATATTCGGTCGAATCATCCGCGCTTACTAGAGGCTCAGCCATGTGTATTAGTGATTGTAAACGTTTTGTAAGCGGACGAATTTCTAGTGTAGAATTTGGTAATAGTAATATTCCACTCTATACATATAAATGAATATTGCGGGATTGTAAGTTGCGCACTTTTATATATATACGAATTTACAAATAATGTACTTACAATTTCGTTATCGATGCAGTTACTGACGGCGGCGGCTGACTCGTCATCCGAATGCAAATAATGACAATTTTTAATTGAATGACTTCCGTTGACCAACACAATTTCCATATCATTTTCATCTTTGCGCACAATTCGTATTGTTGGTGATGCGATTACATCATTGCGTCGAAATTCCAATTTTACTGGCCGCCCGAATACATCAAACTCCATTTTTAAATTATCATTGTCTAATTTTGTCGGTAAATTCACAATCTCATAATCGGGATTGTACGCCGGCAATCGCTTATGTTTTGGCCCAAAATAATATTCTAACTCATCGTCGTTCATAAAACTATGCAGGTTATCACGTTTAATCCGAGGCATTTCGGTATATTCCTCCTGACATAAAACTACCGTTAATCTGATCGCGCACACAACAACAAACAACTCTTGTAATTTAAACATTTTACGTGTACAACGCGTACGCACTTGTTACAATTTAAGAATACAAACTAAGGATGACTATAAGTTGATTGATTCAGCTCACCTTTATATAGGGAACCGTAACTCCATTGTGCGATATCTGTGACACAAAATGCGGGTGGCTTATTGTTGTTTTGTATTTTGTGTTTTTGTGTATGTACTTTTGGTTGTCAGAGTCTAACGGTGAGTAACTTAAAGTTTTATCTCTTTTGTGCGAGGTGCAAAAAAAATTAAGAATAAAATTAATTATTACTTTGTGCGAAATGTAATTTTAATGGAATTTCAATTTTTGCACCTTTTGGTATTTTCGCATATTTTCTCCATACAAGCGAAATTATCTCATACATATGACACGTACAGCACCTGTTTGAAAAATGTCAAAATCTACGATAGTTATGGTTTAAAAAGTCATGAATTTCTGTTTGAACTTTTGGCTGGGAATTATAATGATAATTTTCATAAAAATAACTAGCTGTTGCCCGCGGAATGGGTATACAAAGGGCCGAATATCGAAGAAAAAATTGTTCATCCGCCACCTGAGACATTTGGCCCTATATCAGCCTTCTGGTAATAGGTATATGGTACAAAAAATTATTAAAATATTTAAATTAAATAAAAAGAAAAAAATCGGCCCTACGACCCATACGGCCCTTTGACCAATTTAGTCCTTCGACACATTCGGCCCTTCGACATTCGGGCATTCGACTTTCGGCCCTTTGATATCATACCTTGCCCGCGACTTCGGTCGTGTGGTTTTGGTACTATTAAAGTTAGCCGAAAGTGTTCAGCCGAAAGATAAAAAAGTCGATAATGCAGATAGTGTCTTCGTTTTCTCAGCCGAAAGTGTATAAATACGTCACCGTTGATCAACATCCTTCAGCCGAAAGTCATCAGCCGAAAAATTTAATTCAACAACACATAAACTGAAACCAATTTGAATGTATTATTAAGTTTGTTGTAAAACCTAATTCTATTTAAAATTGTGAAATACAACTGTTTAAATCAATCAATCATAATTTGAAAAGCATTATTTTCAACCTTGCTTCAAATGAGCATAAAATATGGTGGGGATGCCACTATGGTCATTTGATATGTCATAATGTTGGTAAACTTCCGTCTAATTGTGGAAAAATTCTGATGGGGATACAGGGGTGTAATTTAGAAAAATTTCGCTAAATCAATATATCGAGCATTGAATGGCCTGTCGTTCTAGGTTAACATGTCGATCATTTGATAGGTCACCATGTTCGTCAACTTCGGCCTAACTGTCATTTGATAGGTCACCATGTTGGTCAACTTTGGCCTAACTGTGGAAAAAAATACTGAAGGCGATACAGGGGTGTAATTTAGGAAAATTTCGCTAAATCAATATATCGAGGATTGAATGGCCTGTCGTTCTAGGTTAACATGCTGTATCATTGATGCCACTATGGTCATTTGATAGGCCGACATGTTGGTCAACTTCGGCCTAACTGTGGAAAAAAATACTGAAAGCGACACAGGGGTGTAATTTAGGAAAATTTCGCTAATTCAATATATCGAGCATTGAATGGCCTGATGTTCTAGGTTAACATGCCGTGTCATTGATGCCACTATGGTCATTTGATAGGCCACCACGTTGGTCAACTTCGGCCCAACTGTGGACAAATTCTGAAGGGGATACAGGGGTGTAATTTAGGAAAATTTCACTAAATCAATATATCGAGCTTTGAATGGCCTGTCGTTCTAGGTTAACATGTCGGTCATTTGATAGATCACCATGTTGGTCAACTTTGGCCTAACTGTGGAAAAAATACTGAAGGCGATACAGGGGTGTAATTTAGTAAAATTTCGCTCATTCAATATATCGAGCGTTGAATGGCCTGTCGTTCTAGGTTAACATGTCGGTCATTTGATAGGTCACCATGTTCGTCAACTTCGGCCTAACTGTCATTTGATAGGTCACCATGTTGGTCAACTTCGGCCTAACTGTGGAAAAATTCTGAAGGGGATACAGAGGTGTAATTTAGGAAAATTTCGCTAAATCAATATATCAAGCATTGAATGGCCTGTCGTTCTAGGTTAACATGCTGTATCATTGATGCAACTATGGTCATTTGATAGGCTACCATGTTGGTCAACTTCGGCCTAACTGTCGAGTTAGCGAAATTTTCCAAAATTACACCCCTGTAATCTGTATCCCCTTCAGAATTTTTTCACAATTATGCCGAAGTTGACCAATATAGTATTATGACACATATATTAAATGGCCATAGTGGCATCCCCACCATATTTTATGTACATTTGAAGAAAGGTTAACAATATAGCTTTTCGAATTGTGATTGATTGATTTAAATATTTGTATTTCACAAGTTTGAATAGATTTAGGTTTTACAACAAACTTCGCATAATAATAAACTTAAATTGGTTTTTGTTGATGTATTGTTGAAATAAATTTTTCGGCTATGTTTCGGCTAAAGAATGTTGTTCAACGGTGACGTATTTATACACTTTCGGCTGAGAAATCGAAGACAATATCTGCGTTATCGACGTTTTTATCTTTCGGCTGGAAACTTTCGGCTAACTTTAGTAAGGTGTGGTTTTGAATTTAATGCGATAATAATAATAATAGTACGATTAATCGGGCTGCGTTTCAATGCCACCCAAAGAAAGGAAGTGTGTGTGTTTTAATTCCGTTTATGTTAGTGTTTTTGGATGCATATTACATTTTGTTTTTCCGTGTGGTGCGTACACAATTAAATCAGAAGATTTTTCGGCACTTGAGCAGACTTCATAGACAGCTGACCACGCGAGAACCATAGACTTTCAGAATTTAGTCCAGACACTTGTACCGATTGCCCTTGTGCTTTATTGATGGTAATTGCAAATGCAAGTCGCACCAGAAACTGCAAGCATTTGAATTCGAATGACATATCTGTCGGAATCATAGGGATGCGTGCGGTAACAGTACATCTTCTCCTTTAAATTTTCTTTTGTGGATGTTAAACCGTGAAGCGACATGCCTAGAAAATCAAGTGAATTCAAGAATTCAGTTGAATAATTGACAACTACGTCTTGATTCATGACCGTGTCGATGGACTTATACGCTGCTACTATAGCACGTGTACTGAGCCACTGGTTTTTTGTATTTTTGTGTAACATTTGAGAAAACTTTGTAAATCAATTTTTCTGTGGTTACGGGCCACCCAAAAACTGTTCATTCATCTCAAATCTTTTAGTTTAGTCACATGTTCTTCGTAGATCGGACACATGGAGCATGGAGATCGCTCTAGCAATGCACAACTCGATGTGCTTAGTGAAGCTTATGTTTTAAACGAAAGTAAATGGTAGGTATTTAGTTTCAAGTTTACTATAATGTTAGAGAAACTCACACCATGCTAGATTGTCAATGTTTTCTTGGAGCTTAGTGGTATCGCCAACTGACTTGATGACTCTGTAGATTTTGATGTCATATCATATGCGAACATCAGGTTTTTGGAATGCTTTATCACTTCAGTAATAAAACCATTAATGACGATTGTAAAGATCCATAGGCCAACGTAAAAACCTTACGGTACACCGGAAGTTGCTTGTATTGTAATCAAACTTTTATCTCGTATTTCAATATGTTGAACCAGGTTACGAACTGGTTGAAAATCAGAACTTGAGTGTAAAATGTGTTTCAAAGTTTTGCAATGACTGGCGAAATACTATGAACTGGAGTACTTTACTCATTCCAGAGTTTTTGTTGATACTGAATGTTGATTATTCAGTGATTTGCATATTCAATAGCAATTTCAGTGCTGAATACTGTGTTGGGCCCCAATCTAAAAGAGTTGCCGTAATTCCAGAATGATGCGATTGCCAGTGCATTATTGTTTCGTGATTGTATTAAATGTATTAAGTAACTGAAATGAGAAAAGTTTTGAATGTGTCTCCGGGTGCATCTAGGATATACAGTCTTTCGATTTGGCTTGTATAATTGCATGTATAATTCTGTCATACGCTGTGCGTTGTTCTGGAACCAATTTCAAAAGATTCGTTTGAATAAATGTACTCAATTCTATGACATCAAAGAGTGTTTCTTGCTGCAAATTTTGATCGAAAATTGGTGTTAATTGAATGTCCAGATTTTCAGGTAGTCGTAGTGTTTCGTTGTTCGAAGAATGTAGGTCAAAGTATATTGATTTACAGTAATCGCAGGTAAAAGCATTCAGCATTGTTTACGTGAGCAGTGTACAAACGGCAACGTATATGTGTTTGTGACGTTGAAACTATTCGCGTATGCATTCCATGTTGGTACTTGGTATGGCATCTGTGCAAACGTATCATCTCCACACAATGAGAAATTAGAACTTAACGATGTTGGTGGTGGTGACAATGCTCCTGTACGTGCAGCTTCTGTTGCTAAAAACTGCCTTCTGGTGCACTGTCAAAGGAACAATTGGATGTCATTGAATTGGAAATCATAAAACGCGCCATTATTTATAATCAAGTAGGGACCGTCCCAGTTGAAATTGATTGATTTCATCGATAGATGCAGTTGCATTCCCCACTCCACAACTACCATATCGCTTTCTTTGTTGGCAAATACCTTTCAACGATTCACCAACGATTATTGACTTCAATATAATTGTTTCGTTTTTTTAAGTGATGGATTTGCCGAAATCTTCAGTTGATCGTGGACAGACGATCCGTCACTGATAGTGATAGTATCAGCAAGTAAGTCTGTTGGGTATCGTTTCGTGATTTTCTTATCAGATATGCATGGTAAATTGTTTTTGTGTAAGCCACATGGGGCCATGAATCAGGTTTTTGGCAACGACTTCAAATACGTCGGGATCATTGTCAAGGTCTGGTATTTCGACTGAGATGACTAATTTGATCTGTTGAGACTTTTTTTGATCAAATCAAAATGTGTGCATGTGGAAATGCTCTTGTATGTCATTCAATGGAATATATCTTAGCGGCGAGATGAGCGAATATATGTTATTATATCTTGTGCGTATTTATGCATGTGTCGTGGGCCCACAGTAAATTTGGCAGGTGGTACGGGCATTGTTCCCAATTCATTGGGATTCACATTGCTATAACAACTGCATCACATAAATGAATGTAAATTCCTTCTGAACCTTGATTCGATTACATATTGACAGTTGATTGTTGGAACAATTGATACGATTAGATCAGCGATACGATTTTCAGCGTTTTCATAAATCATCAATCGATTCTTAAGCGTTTTCTCACCTGTTTGTGAATTTTTCAAATTGATGTTGTACGATATCCATCTTCTTCTGGCCAAAATAAAATCGGATATTGCAATTCGTCGTATGAGCGACGAGTTTCTTAAAACTCGCTGAACACATCACCATTTCTGCGATGAAGAATTACATCACGTGGGTTAAATTCTTCGTTAACTATAAGCAGAGACAACCTAAAAGAGATATTTCATCCTTTGTAAACGTAAAAATTCAAACTGCGTATACATTTTTTGTAAAAAGTCGAACACAAACAAAAATATTTTGTTTTTTTGCGTATACGTATACGCAGTTTAACGAAAAATCACAGATACAACGATAACATTGGAATTATCAGAAATAAATTTTGTTTCACTTTTTTTTTTAGTTCAAATGATATATCTCTTTTGATTGTCTGTGCTATAACGTTCGCCACTTCATCAATTGTTGGTGTATTGGACTGTCCTTTGTGTTGGCCGACAGTTTTTTTGTGTGCTCTCTGCACTACAATTTTATGGTCGTCAGGTTCAAGAGCACTTCTGAACAATTAAATTAATTCGTTGCGTTGTTCAAATAAAGTTTGTATTGCAGCGATGTTGGTATGACTGTCAGTGACATCTGTGCCAAATGTCACATCAAAATAATCGTTAGTGTTTAGTATACGCTTGTCTTTCAGAAGTACAAAAAGTGCATTTGGCGATTTTTACTACTGTGGGCAAAAAAACGTAAGACTTATTTGTTCATAATTTTAAAAATCTTTATCTATTTCTCCAAACCTATTTTGTCCACCTCAAAGTAATCCCCCCCGGCCTCAATACACTTGTGCCAACGTTTTGTCCAAACCTCAAAACAATTGTTAAAGTCAATTTCCGGAATAGCCTCCAATGCGCGTAGCGATTCACGTTTAATGTCTTCAATTGACTCAAAGTTTCCCCGGAGCAGATATGGGTGGAATTTTTGGCGAAAAATCAATTAAAACCAATGCAGTATGAGAAGGTGCATTATCGTGGTGCAAAAACCAAGGGTTTTCACTGATATTTCCGATATTTCAACGATGCCATTAAGGTCTCTGACTGTTAATCGTCAATTCTCGAGCACCAATTCCTTGATTTTATTAACGTGTTGATCATCAGTTGATGTTGATGGCCGTCCTAGACGTGGTTCGTCGTCAACACGTTCTCGACCCTCTTTGAACAATTTGTACCAATCAAAAACACTTGCTCGCGACATACAATTATCACCGAAGACCTTTTGCAACATTCTGAACGTTTCGGCACCACAAAATTGATTCCGCACACAAAATTTAATAGAACTTCTTTGTTGAATAATTTCACTTATTACGTAAAAATCGCCGAATGGACTGTTTGTACTTCTGAAAGACAAACGTATACTAAACACTAATGATTATTTTGATGTGACATTTGGCACAGATGTCACTGACAGTCATACCAACATAGAAAAAAAAATATTTCGACGAATGGTTTTCTGAGCGAAATTTAAATTAAAAAGTCTTACCATTTTTGCTCACAGTAGTAGCTCATTCATCTTTCTCTTACCACCAAAAAAATGAAACCGTTATCACTGTATTGGCTGGCGCGCCTCGTTTTGCCACAAATCATTTGATGGCAGCTGAAAAGGCATGATAAATCACCCAATGTACCACACTTGTTTACAATTTTTTTTAATGATACTTCTGCCGCCAACTATCCAAAATTGCTGTCTCGTCAGGTCAAATATAAAAGCTAAACCAGGATGCAAGTCTCGCTCATGAAGAATGCTCATGAATTAACTAACTCAAAATAACATTTCCAGTAATAAATGGTCTTCCTCTTTGTATAGGTTTTCAAGTTCTTCAAGTTCTGTGTATGTTTTAATATGGCAGTTATTTCATATACGGTAAGAAAAGTTGCAATTTCGTTACTCACTGGTGATCGTATGTTGTTCAAAAATCTAAAAACATATCCGAATACTCTTATTTAGTGTAAGATGATGTTCTGCCAATTAATAAGATTTAATGAGTTTTTCTCGCTCTCATCAAATGTTAACCGTTCTCATGAAATACACTTTGAGGAAAAAATAATACGCAATTAGGGCTCCTCAACCATTCCGTACCATGCCATCATTGAAGTACTCCTCTTGATGTACAATCCACTAGATTATGTCCAGATCTTAAAATATTTGAGTACTGTTAGGTACAAATGTTCTCCATCTTGCTGGATGTGGTTATCAATACAACCGTTGAATCGGTCCACCCATAAAATTTCGTGGGATACTTAATTATTTATTTCACCAGCGCCATAAGTTTAAAAAAATATTCTCGGCAAGGACACCAGTTACAATGGGAGCTATTTTAGTTTTTGATTATTTTTGGCCATAAGGCTCACTGTAACTTCACCATTGTAATGAACTGTTCTGTAATACACTACTGCACTGTATGTCTTTTAACACTGGCATCTGAGAATCCATGTATCTCTATTCTGCAATCTTTTGGAATGTATATCGCTTTATTTTAAGCATTCCGCAAAATTATAATCCACTTAAATTTTTTTGTAGGTACTTGCTATGTCAATCGTTGAGCTTGAAAAATTACCTTGAAGCCTTCCAACTAAGTGGATCATCCGCTTTGGCTCTCCGCATTTCAAAGACAATCGTAAGGTGAATACATCTTCATGATTGAACTGAACGACCAATATTTTCTATCTCCATTAAAGAATTATGTAACATCGAAATCTGATCGATAGATATTCTGTCAGTGTAATATTTGATAAATTTGGTTTCCACTTTCTCAAACTAAATACGTCAGCTCGTAATACGTCCTTTATTTTCTCTTTTAAGTTTTGCACTTCTTCTATCGTAACTGCCTCATGATGAAATCATAGAAATCGTTTAAAATGCACGAAATTTATGAAGAATCTTAAGCTTTGGTTAATATGCTAGACAATCTGCCTCAATTTGCCCCATGCTGATTACATGAAAGAATCTATCGGAAACAATTAAAATATCAACTTGCCCAGCTCGGTTATATTGAGAATCGACCAATTTCATATTGTTAAAAAAAACCAATATCTTTAGAGTTAAAATCCGAATAAGGTAGCCTGTGTGGTAGTTAACCAACTATGAATACGTCAACTTGAATCATGTTCAATGAAGAGTACACCTGTTCAACGCAGAGAAGACCACCCCCTCTGGTAAACACTTTTCCTGGTGTTAAATCAGTTATAGAAATATTTCCCTTGAATAGGTAACTTCAAACTTTGCATACATGCCTTTACTTTGTTTCAAATGAGGCTTGTGACCTGAGTCTATCAATAATTTACATTTGAGCATCTTCCAGATTCGCCAGTTAACGTCTTTATCGCTGTTGGAAGTAATGACGGGAAACTAGGTACAGCCGCCGTATTCGCTTCAATATTGATCACTGCATTCACCACCGAACTATTTAAAATTTTACCATTTATGCAGTTCCTTCACTGTTTGAAATTTTTAGTTCTTGAAATTGCTCGCATTTGATCCTGATACCTGGAAGCAAACTTCTCATTCCCATGATTAGAATCATAGCAGGACCGGCATCATCCGGAACGCAAGCTTAGGTTTGGTTGTACATCCCTAATATCAATCTTTCAATTCCATAAAATTAATCTACATAATGTGTGTTGGAAATTCAAAATTTGTTATTGAAAATGAAAGTTGGTTCTGTGCCATTTATGTATGGAATACTACATCGTTCATGTGGTCGCCACGACTCCTGTTACAGGCCTGCATCCAAATAAAAAACTGTTGATGGCTTTTAATATCGAAGATGTTTTTGGCGTCACATTATATAGAAAAATACAACAAAATTTTGTCCCAAGAATATGCAACGAAATAAAAAAATAAAAATAAAGTAAATACCAAAACACGCTGGAGCGTCGAAAATCAATTTTTGGGCTCAAACTATATAAATACAAGTACATACTCTACCCCAAAACAAATCAATAGGCTTAAGCTGTTTTAGTTAGGCCTTAAGCAAAATTTCAAGCTCCATCTTCGATGTTTAAATTTTTAGCCTTGGCTCAAACTTGGGATTTTTTAATAAAAGCAGTTCAATGGCCTCAATTTCTGCTCGAATGTTGTTTTTAAAGTTTTGAATTGTTGGTGGATCATTGCTATCAGCAGACTCGAGATAACGTAAACAAAATAAACAAAATAGGAATGTTAATAGTTTTACATACACTATACGAAATATTGATAAGACTAGCATTTTGTTTTAATTCTTGTCGTTTCATCAGTAAAATTTTTAATTGAATTATACTCGTATGTGTAAGAAACTTTTAAATAATTAAACAATAATTTATTGCAATAAAAACTAAAAAATTAGTGAAAAAGCTGAACGGGTCCAAGTAAAGAGTTGACGAGTAAGGAGCATGGGAAAGTTTTGGTCTACTGTGTATCTGGAATTACAACGCAAGGAATAGTTGCTCGAAATGGTAGAAGTAAGGCAGTGGTTATAAATTTGCTGGCGTTGATAGAACAATACGATCAATAGAAATCTCTGGGAAGAAAGGTCAGTTGAAAGGAATCAGTTAACTATGCTAGGGAGGTAAGCGATTGGCAGTTCACAAATCGAATAGCTCTGCTGCAATTCGGAGTTCTCTCAAACTCAACATGGATGTAAGATGGGTTTAGCAGATTTTGTAAGCTGACTGTTACTAGGAGTACACGAAGTCAGTTGCAAAACCACAGTTAACAGTTCTTCATCAGATGAGTGAGATTACGTTTTAGGAAAAGGAGCGGACATAGGTTATATTTTCAGATGGGAAAAAGTTTAACCTTGATGGTTCTGATGGATCACAGAAACATTTCCACCATACTCGAGGAAAACCGCAAGAGAGAAAGTCTAGTAATCTTGGAGGTGGATCTATCTCAATTAAAATAAATGCAACCAAGTATGTTGAATTGTTGAATGATTTACTAGTAATCTATGGAGATGAAATTGGCGGAACAAATTATATTTTTAAACAACATAACGCCTCTATTCATTCGAACCCAGCAAGAGAGCAGAGTCGCGCCTGTAGTTCAGATTTAAACCCTCGATCGAGAACGTCTGGGTAATATTATGAAATAAGTTTTTTAAAATAGTTTCAGTTCAACTTTGTTCAACAACTAACAGGAGTTGTGAAGACCGAATGGGCCAAAATTGATCAGGCCAGCATTAAAACTTATAAATTATATGCCACGCCATTTATAACAAGTTATTATCAACCAAGGTGCTAATACGAACTATTCAATTAGCAATTATGATATTTAAACAAATATTTTATTGTAATAAAAATGGTCTTATCATTATTTCGTAAGGGTGACAAAATCAAAGTTGCTTATCTACGTATTTATATTTGTATCCCAAATAAAGTTTCTAACATAGTTTAAGCTAACTCTTATGATTTAATTATTTTATTTGTTACTACATTGTTAATTATTTTGATTCGATAGTTTAGCGTTTACCAAGCGTCTTAAAACTGTTATCGCTCAAATTTCATAAAAACAATTATTTCATTTAAATTCACCGTGCCTTCTTCAACCCATTGTAAAGCCCCTTTGTCAATTATTTCTTTGGCCGAATTTTTCTCTTTCGGTTCTAGAACAGGTTTAAATTATTTAGTGACACCGATACATCAAAAACAATTCAAGGAAATAAACTACTTCTTATTGCATTTTGGTGCATTAACTACTTCTTATTACATTTTGGTGGCATAAACATTGTTATTATGTATCCATAATGGGTGTTAAGTCGTATGGAGCATTATCCAACAATAAAAGAGCTTGGCAGACTTTGGCTTTTCGGAAATTTTCGTACCTAACTTGATAAAATGTTAATTTAAATTTATTGGTTTAGAAGATTTTTTTACCTGCGGCCCAAATGACCAATGGTCAATGGAACAAAGATCAATTTTTGGATTGCAATTTTTTTTTAAACGGCTCCACAAGCTCTAGTTGAAAGGTAACTCCGGTAATTTTAAGGTATTGCACGCCAATACGAATTTTTGAAGCATTGTAGCCACGGAAAGTGCTTTGATATTATTTTATTTGACTATGTTTAGCCTTTTCTTTAAGCAAATCGCCACTTACACTAATATTTTTGTAGCGATGCCGATGAAACCATCGATAATAAGATCTTCTCTATTTTAGGATAACCTGACATTTTAAGGGTTCTTCTCTTACCACGCACTATAAAGGTGCTGTTCACCACATTTAAAATTCCATCACTTTTTTGTTAATATCACAAATAGTGGACTTAGCAACATTAAATTTCCCAATAAATTTGGAACACTTGCCCCTTTACGAAATTGTTCGATAAGTTCAGATTTTTCCTTTAATGTTAAAACTGCTAACTTTCTAACCACGGAGGAAATAAAACTTTTTATAAACCACACTAGTTGACCGCACAAAGTAGTTTTTCTTACTGATGCATTTTCACCTGTACTCGATACTCGAATCAAATTAAATTTGAAAAAAGAACAAAATGAGAATCCCCGAATTGCATTTTGAACTTTACTCGATTGAAATGATCAAAAAAAATCAAATCGAGAATCTGTAACGATGTGCTTTAACTGGATGTTACCATTCTGGTTAATAAATTAACTAGGGATTGAAATTTGTAACTTTTATTTACACCGTTATCAGAAATCTCTAATTGGAGAGAAATAGTGAAGCAGCACATTGCCTGGCTAGGTGGCAGTCAGGTGGGGGGGATCTTTTTTTTTTTTTTTTTGCTGCTTGGATCTATAATATAAAAAAAAACAAAAAAGTAACACTCATCATGTAAATCTTAGGTTTAGCTATGCCACGTGAAAGTTAATAACATTTGTAGTCTACCGTGTTATTACTGTATGAAAACCATGCTGCCTGAAGTATCCAAGGTTGCGGTGGTTAGCTGTTAATAACCACCTTTCGTTACCCACCCAAACACGATTACATGTTACACCTAGATTGGTGTATCCCCATGTCTAATGGAGCGCGGAAACTTAAAACATCACTTTATATTTACCACTTCATTACGAAGTTTTACGACTGACGTAAAATTCAATGATCACACATATTCATACACTATTTAATGAGAAAATAAATAAGACGTAACGTACAACAATTCGCTTTAAACAGTATATGTAATGCAATTTATTTTTGAAATTTAAGAAAACTTTTATAACATTGCTCATCAATAGCATTTGGGCGCAATCAAAATTGCATGGATGCACATATAGTATATATTAACCAAGAAAAAATGTTAGTAGAAGTTAGTTAAATTAGATAGGTAAAATAATATATAAACAAATATTTAATGAAATATTACTAAAACTATCAAAAATTATATAATATACATAACATACATAATGATAAATATTTGTAATAATTTAATAAATTTTAGTCTAAGGATTTTTCTTAAGAATTATTTTCATCAAATTTGAACCATGGTCCCGCACTAAATTAAGAGTTTCATACAGACATTGCCATATCAAAATGAAAGGTGGCTTTGCTTTGTTATTTTAGGATACAATATTTTATGCAATAACTATGATAATTTTACACGGATTTCCATATTTTAACTCCAGCACAGTGACCTTGATTTTCCGTTTATTCGTTTGCGCCACACCCGCAATGACGCCGCTTGATATTTTAGCTGGTTAGTATGCAAATTTTAATTTTCGTTCACGGCAATTAAGATACTGTTTAATAGTATTCTTTAAGAAATTTTAAATTCGTCTGTATTACTTTAGCAATTTTCGGCTTTTTTTATAGACAAATATTATTTTCTATGACATTCACATTGTTTGAGACCTTTCGGGCCACCAAAACAAGAGGTCATTTACTTACAATATCTCTACCATAAAGTAGAAAATTCATTCACCCCCCCCCCCCCCCCATTTTTTCTCATTCCAAAAAAAAAATAATATTTGTCTATAAAAAAAGCCGAAAATTGTTAAATAGTATTCTTTTAGAAATTTTCGTTTACGATACTTTCGTTCACGATACTTTAATTCACGATACGTTATTTGACGATACGTTCGTTATTTCACAATACGTTATTTGACGATACGTTCGTTATTTCACGATACGTTATTTGACGATACGTTCGTTATTTCACGATACGTTATTTTTCGACCAAGAAGAACCGCGCAAGGTTCGTGGTTTAGTGCTCGCGTAAATCACTCGTGTGGTATGTTGCCTACCACATGAAATAAATAATTACGATTAAATGACTTACAGTTTTTATTGCGTATAGTACCGGAATATTTATCCGTAAATTCCGTTTTAGGTACTTTTGTATAGGCTTCACGCGTTCTTCTACACGATAAAAAATAAAAAGAAAAACAAAGCACATTTTAACCAGAACTAGGTATATGGATTCACTTAGGATTTACAAAATATTTACCTTGGCTTTTAAGTTAAGTTTTAATTTAATGCCATAAGGCTAACGAGGAAAATAATAATTAATCTAATTAAATTATTTTAATCACAATACTTAAGAGCACTTTTTTACTGATTGAACCACGATTGATGACTGCCAATATTTTGATTTTCCTAATTGAAACCACACCTTTACAAAGACAATTTTGGCAAACGTATACCGTACTCAGCATCAACTGAGTTTTATTGGTAATCGGTGTATAATGTACATTTATTGGTTTTTATTGATCATATACAATTACACGCAAACAAACTTTGATCACCCTAAAGCCGTTGTGTAAATCAAACACAGCTTGGTAAGCAAATTGCGTTGCACATACAGTGCGTACCATAATGGTACTCTGAATATTCATGTAGCGCGATTTGAAGGTACGATCATTCGAATTTTAACAATGCAATTGTGACAAATTCGCAAATCGTGCGAAAGAACATGCGGACATGCGAGAGTAGAGAAAAATAAGTTCACGGTATCGAGCTTTTTAATTGGTTGCGTTATCGAGTAGTACATGTAATTTAAAAAATGTTGACGTTACCCGGAGTTCACAATATACGGCGTTCATGCTATCACGAGTCTACGTACTTAAATTTTCAAGAAACCCCAAAGAAAATAGTCTAACGCTGTCAAATCGCAAGATCTTGGTGGCCAATTGACATCAGAATTTCTTGAAATTATGCGATCATCGGACTTGTGGTTACCAATTAGTCGAGTATTTCACGGTTTGTGTGCCGTCTTGTTGAAACCAAGATCATCCTACTCAATTTCGTTCAATTTTGGCCACAAAAATCAAGTTAGCATGCCACGAAGCAAAGGGATGTCCATGTTGACCAAAATCATCACGTAATTTACGAAATGTTTTTTTTTCTAGAGCAACCATTTTCGAAATAAATTTGGATAACCAAAACGCGTTGTTGTTTTGTAAACGAACACATGACTAAAAATGGCACAGATTTGACTTTTCATTTGTCAAAAAATTTTAAAAAATATTTGTTTTTCAGCTTAAAGAAAAACTAACAGATGGAGCACCCTTTCACCATATAT
Source organism: Nephrotoma appendiculata (assembly GCA_947310385.1). Lineage (NCBI taxonomy): Eukaryota > Metazoa > Arthropoda > Insecta > Diptera > Tipulidae > Nephrotoma > Nephrotoma appendiculata. The sequence continues at coordinate 144,911,200 of OX371224.1, forward strand.
CACTGAAGACAAGATTCACCATACATCACTGCAAAAAGGAACGACTATGGAACGCCATTCCACTAACTACGGACAACCCAATGGATATAGATTGGCTAAATATTTTAGAATTGCAGAGCATCCATTTTATTTTAACTTATCAAAGGACAGCTATACGAAAACAACCTAAAACTACTTTTCACATTTATAACTTAATTTTTTTTTAACTGAAGTCATGATGTTGTATTCATTGGCACCGAGGGTAATGAAAATTGATAGGTTCTGAGTAAGTCGTACGAGAAGAATTTGTTTTGTTTGAATACATTGATCGTCAATTGGATCCTTTTTTTACCAAATGCTACGCATTACTGCACCACCGTGTACAATACTTATTTCACAGTAACCAGATTAATCTTTAAAATGTATAGAATAAAATTCTTTGTTTGTACAGCGTGCACATTGCGCGATGAGAAAAGAAAAGCGAAAGTAATAATGGATTGTTGATCTTGATTCTAGTTTTTTGTTGAATTTTTTGTTTTGTTTTCTAAGAGCTCGAAAGTGATGGGAAATTATAATTAAAAATTACATCCTTTGTATGCACATAAACGACTATAACTTGTGTTGTCTTATAATTATATATACATATATGTGTGATTACTCTGGCAATGGGAAAGTGTATTGTGCACATGTTCGCCCATATTAAATCAAGAAATCTTCTAAATAAACTGCGCGCGAACGGAAACTATGTGATAACCGTGCCGTCGTCATACCTTTTTATTTTTATAAACTTAACTGCGATGCGATGCTGTGTTGACATAAAATCGTTGTAGTTTATAAACAAAACACGCGAGAGGTGTAGGTGCTTACTACTAAAAATAGGTATACTTGGGTGTCATCATTATGTTGTATTATTGAGATATAATTTTGAATGATATGCTGCTTAATGTTTATAGTACGACTAACAAATTTCTAATTATATCCGAATATCTTAGTATTTATAATCTAAACAATTATCATAATTAACATCACTGCGTTTACTTAATAACATAAAGATATATTTCTTCAAAATCGTTTTATGGTGTGGTGTGTTAATTATCATAAATTGTATGTTTTTTGTTTGTTATCTTTGATCAAGTCACACACACATCAACTATAAGTCAAGAAAGTCGTTAAAAAGTGCATGCACAATGCACATCACATAAATTGTGGGTGGTACATTAAACTTGTAAATGACCCGTATTTTATTTAGTTGTATTTATGACGATGAGTATGGCTAACCTTTAACTACCTTGCCGCGCTTATACGGTCATGATTTTCTCTCACCCGACCAAAAAATATAAATTTATAGATGATCATCATCTTATACATAACATGCATTGTAAAACATAACAAAAAGCTTCTCTTAATTAATCGATTAAAGTAAAAAAATTAAGAAAAATAATTAATCGTTTTAATTGTGATGTAGTTTATGCCCCACGATTGAAAAGTGAAATTAAACTGGTATATTTTTTATCAGCTTATTTTGTATAATTTATGTGTATCAATGTTCAATGTATGATTAGAAAAAACAATTTTTATTCCCAGTTTACACAGTGATTAAAATACCATAAATACCCATAAATTTATGAGTTTATCATGAGTCAATAAACCTAAATAAAATAGAATTGGTCGCGTAAGTGCTATACGATTATGGCCAAGAGCCCTATTCTTGAAATCGGTGGAAATTATCGTAATCGGTATACAATTTGCTATGAAATTCTTTATATTACTAAAATTTTTCGCTGGCTACTTGGAAAAATTCCGACTGGGTAAGTCGATACGGAATTATTCGCTAAGTAGGTAAATAAATAAAAGAAAACTTGCATACAAATTTAAACAAATGATTAAAGTAGCCGCTGAAAAATTTTAGTAATAAAGGGTGATTTTTTTGTGGTTAGGATTTTCATGCATTAGTATTTGACAGATCACGCGGGATTTCAGACAAGGTGTCAAAGAGAAAGATGCTCAGTATGCTTTGACATTTCATAATGAATAGACTTACTAACGAGCAACGCTTGCAAATAATTGAATTATATTACAAAAATCAGTGTTCGGTTCGAAAAGTGTTTCGCGATTTACGTCCGATTTATGGTCTACATAATCGACCAAGTGAGCAAACAATTAATGCGATTGTGACCAAGTTTCGCACTCAGTTTACTTTATTGGACATTAAACCAACCACACGAATGCGTACAGTGCGTACAGAAGAGAATATTGCGTCTGTTTCTGAGAGTGTTGCTGAAGACCGTGAAATGTCGATTCGTCGCCGTTCGCAGCAATTGGGTTTGTGTTATTCGACGACATGGAAGATTTTACGCAAAGATCTTGGTGTAAAACCGTATAAAATACAGCTCCTGCAAGAACTGAAGCCGAACGATCTGCCACAACGTCGAATTTTCAGTGAATGGGCCCTAGAAAAGTTGGCAGAAAATCCGCTTTTTTATCGACAAATTTTGTTCAGCGATGAGGCTCATTTCTGGTTGAATGGCTACGTAAATAAGCAAAATTGCCGCATTTGGAGTGAAGAGCAACCAGAAGCCGTTCAAGAACTGCCCATGCATCCCGAAAAATGCACTGTTTGGTGTGGTTTGTACGCTGGTGGAATCATTGGACCGTATTTTTTCAAAGATGCTGTTGGACGCAACGTTACGGTGAATGGCGATCGCTATCGTTCGATGCTAACAAACTTTTTGTTGCCAAAAATGGAAGAACTGAACTTAGTTGACATGTGGTTTCAACAAGATGGCGCTACATGCCACACAGCTCGCGATTCTATGGCCATTTTGAGGGAAAACTTCGGAGAACAATTCATCTCAAGAAATGGCCCGGTAAGTTGGCCACCAAGATCATGCGATTTGACGCCTTTAGACTATTTTTTGTGGGGCTACGTCAAGTCTAAAGTCTACAGAAATAAGCCAGCAACTATTCCAGTTTTGGAAGACAACATTTCCGAAGAAATTCGGGCTATTCCGGCCGAAATGCTCGAAAAAGTTGCCCAAAATTGGACTTTCCGAATGGACCACCTAAGACGCAGCCGCGGTCAACATTTAAATGAAATTATCTTCAAAAAGTAAATGTCATGGACCAATCTAACGTTTCAAATAAAGAACCGATGAGATTTTGCAAATTTTATGCGTTTTTTTTTAAAAAAAAGTTCTCAAGCTCTTAAAAAATCACCCGTTATAAAGAATTTCATAGCAAATTGAATTCCGATTACGAAAATTTCCACCGATTTCAAGAATAGGGCCCCAGGGCCGCATCAACCGATAAGCACTGTACTCATTCTGGCTTATGAAAACCACAAGATGATAAATACGCACAACTTGGGAGTCTTAATTGTGCATCTGTTTGTCTGTCAATTTGGCATCCGCCCTCAGTTCAAAAATTATTTTACGAAAATTAGTATTGGATCAAATCACGTTTTTATTTGGCTGAAAAAAATGAATTCGGTAGGTTTTGATCGGGTTTTATAAAAATAAAATTGGTATAGAGAGGCCGCAGAACGGTATGATCTGATGAATGAACCTAACTTTTAACCGATAAATTTATTAAATTTTTAATTTCAAACGAAAATTTAATTTTTTTTGTCATTAATTAAAACAATAACTAAGACAGAATCAGACTTTTACTGACTTATAGGAATAATGGACAAGCATCCTTTTTGGAAGATACGGAACTCCAGTAGTCTAAATTCGAATATTACCCATCCTCCTCCATAACATATATGATATAATTAATAATGGTGTTGACCAAATTTTAGTGAAGGAGTTTTGCTTCAAGGAAAGTTTAGTAATCCTTCGATCACCCGTGTTTTTCTTTTTACCTTTTCCGATTCGAAACATTTTGTAAAAATTGGAGAAAAGCGGTTCTCGGTGAGGCCGTCATGCTGCCTCGTGTTGCGTAACCCTATATCAGTTCTGTATATGTGTCTCAAACTACGTTTCAATGAAGAAAATGGCAATCGAATATAAGTTCTAATCGTGTCTTCTTAATAATTTTGTATTAGAATGAATGCAAACTATCTATTTTTCAAGACAATATGATAGAAATGTCTGTATTGTATTGTTACGAATTTGCCCTGCCAAATCCGCTTCATATCACTGCATTATATGAATATAATCATACATTTGAGGGTTACATTAACAATTTCTGTAAACTATACTACTCAAAATAATCTCTCACGTACTTACCTGACACTTATACCACTGAAATATGTCTACAATAATTTTCCCACTATTATCCACTACATAGTCATTATAATAAAACAATAATAATATTCACAATTACATATTTATCAATTCGCATAACACTCCACTTACAATTATTTTTAATTACACCCCTATTTTCACTTTTTACACCACTAATACTTTCTGCCGCTGTTCCATATCGCCGCTGTTCCAAATCTCTTTAAATCGCCCTCCTTCTAAATCTCCTAAATGACTGACTTAAGTCAGTCAACAACAACAATTGCGACCAATCTGGTACAATCTAAAATACCACTAAACTGCTATAAAACTACTTCTAATGCCACTACTTAAGCTTAGATGTTACTAAATTTTATAAAAATGCTATTAAACCGATTAATAACATCGATTGGTCGCTTAAGGTGAATCAACGAGCCCAAGCGATCAATCCATATGGAATTGACGCCACAATTGGATTCTACAATTCAATCCGTACAGCTCTAGCCAATTTAACCTCTCCTTTGTTGTCACCTCTCGACGCTTGCACTTACCATTTAAGGTTCATTCTACCTCCGCCGGCACCTGACTCTCTCAAATTTTAGATATAGAGTCTAGAGCGCTCAATTAAATATCTGTCTCTATTCCTCCTTGCCGTTTCGGCAACCCTTCCGTGGACCGTCTTTCATACCGATTGATCTCCATGCGGCTCGTGCTCGTCACTGCTCCTTGCCAGTGCCTCCGTCTGACAAACATATGTATTCCACATATTTTTCTACAGGCGGTACTCTCCTATATGTATTTCAAAGCTATATGTTTATCCTTCGTGAAGATTATGCAGGATCCCTTTCTGATTTTTGCAAATTCTGTACAACTGGAATATCGATCCTAAGATGACCTCTCAATAATCCCATAGGGATGTGGTACGCATTCGAGTAAGTTATGTCTCTTTATCCCGTCTAACACCCTTATTCCGCTAGTCGAGTCGTTTGTCGTTTCATGTGACTGTAAAAATCTGCTATTTGTATGAAAAATTAGCCAGTTGCCATACCAATAAATGACTTAAGGCGAGAGAAACCATTAAAAACTGTCATTTTGAGTCGTGTAAAATTTTAAAATGACTAGAAAAAAAAATGCATAAAATACGACGTTTGTCGTTTGAAATGACTACGATAATATGCATACTAGATATTTTGGCAAGGCAGCCGCCTTTGGTTTCATATTAAATGAGTCACTTGAAACGACAAACAACTCGACTGGCGGAATAAGGGTATAACGTAGCTACCACAACTACTCTTGGCAATCATCCAAGAGCATCGCCGCACCTGAAACTAGTCATTAACAGCATTAACATTTTCCTCAAATTTACTGCACAACACTGGGGCGAAATCATGTAATACGATGACTAATCTGCTAAAAGATATAAATACAGTAGGAGGAGCCTAATACCGTAGACAGACACAAAATTTATCGCGATTTTCAGTTATCTAGATTGAAAATTAAATTTTTGAAATCGTGATAAACAAATTGGGATGATAGACAGAAACCCGATTTTTGCGAGTGTGCCTAATTTATCGGAATAGATTGCATTTATCTAGTTATGAAAACTTAATAATTCTGTTTTGAAAAAATCGTGTACAGACAGACAGACAGCAGAAATAACTTAATAATCTAAATAACGAGGTTATCTAGTTTGTGTCTGTCTACGGTATAACAAATTAGAAATAACTTTAAGTTAGAGTTTAACTTAGTTTAACTTTAACAAATTAGAAATAATTTTAAGAAGTGTATTAGTTGTAAAAAACGAACTGAAGAAAAATTTAATTTTCGAAATCGATATTCCTAAAAACAAATATATATTGTCACTCTAAGGAAATTTTACAAGTGTTTTTAATTAAAGCAAGTTAATTCAATGCTAAAAGATTTTAGATAGATCATTTTATGTTTGACCATTGTTTGACCAAAATAGTCGAAACCATTCGCACCAGGTGGATCCGCTGACATTGTCACTCACCATAAGCACTGCTTCTCACGACTTCTGCTGACCAAGAAATGGTTCACTATCAGACATCGATTCTGCATCCGATGCGGCATCCATCCCAAATTCCTTGTAGATCGTTTCTTTCTTCTTGATCTGTGCATCTGAAGCCATCCCGGTCGATTAGTTTATCATTTTCGTGCTGGCTCCGGTGATTCTCCTTATCTGCTGTCTCCCAGCCACCACTCCATTCCACCAAGCTCAGTGGTTCCTCCCGACAAATGGCACTCACTCCATCATCTTCCGAGATCTTCACCACACAGGGGTCCCATTTGAAACGCGATATTTTAAAACGCGATATTTTCCGGTTCGTGTCACTGGATTGTGAATACATTCATAAATTTGACGGTTTCAACAACAATACCTGTAATTTACACCACTTCCGGAATCTTCTCTAGAATACCAGAAAAATATCCAACACGCTTACACCACTACCGTAATACTTACACCAGTAAAATATTCCCACAATATGCTGATAATAATTTTCCCGCTATTATTATTTCCCGCTATACTTTATACACCACTAATAATTTTTCGATTTAGACTCTCTCTAGAGACGACGTGCGCAGTGCGTACACACCAGATCAACAATATACGAATAAAAAGAGTTATCCACGAGGCATTTACAAAACGAAACAATCAAAATATATCCACGGTATGTCAAAACTGCAGGTCGATTCTGGCTTTTCCTAAGAAATAGGAATTAGGAAAAATATTTACAATATTCACGTTTTTGTCAAAATTACCATTTTCTGGCCTACTGAGAAATCATGTTTAATCTAAATTTTTACAATTTAGGAAATATTTTTTCCGTATAAAAATTGAATAGGAAAAATAATCCCAAAGTAATTTTGTTTTTGAAAAAAATTTACAACAACCGTTTACCATAGTCTGCCGCCCCGGTGGCAAAGTAGTCAGCATGCTTGCTCAAGCGACCGGAGGTCCCGGATTCGATTCCCGGTGGTGACAAGGAAAAAATTTCATGGCTGGTTTAGGATCAATGAATTAATCACTCATTATCCGAAATGAAAATATGATTATGAAACATCATTGAGGTGGCCAAATCCCTTGATGGAATGTAGTGCCAGAGAAAGAGAGAATGTGAGAGAGAGAGAGAGAGAGTTTAAAATAGTCCGCCAGAAAAAAAAGCTTTTGCGACAAAAATGCTATGTAAATATTTTTCCTAATTCGTAGTTCCTATGTAAAGCCAGAATCGACCTGCTGTTATACAAAAATTGATAAAAAAAGCGGCAGATCTCTCTCTCTCTCTCTAGCTTGCACATCCCATGAAGTGATGATGTTCCTGCACTACTGTGGTCCTCCGTCTCGTTTCATCGCCCCCGTCCTCCAGTTTCGACATTCTATTTTGCTAAGTTCTTGTTCGACGTCGTCCTGCCAGCGCAGTCGAGGTCTTCCTCTACGACGTACACCGACTGGTTGCTGTTGGAACATTTTACTTATCATGAGTTATTGTGAGGATATTGCAATGTGGCCAAGCCATCTAACGTGATTGAATTTTATGAATTCGATGGGCTATAGACAAAACGAATGGCACATTGAAGGTTGGTGTACAGCTTTATAAAGTGCTTTATAAAGTGCCATCTTGCACGATGTTTTCATTGCAATAACCTTGATTGGTCATAGAAAACTCGATATCCGGCAGCAATACATACTTCATTGTCTGTTTGTATATCATTTGACGATGTGACTACTGACCTGAGGTATTTAAAGCTTTCTACACTGTCAAAATTATGGTCGCCGACCAACATTTAGTTATGCTACTGTTCAGTTCCAAACCAAGTTGTTTTGCGTGGCGATCGGGAAAACCTGCATATCCAAGAATTTGGCCTGATTTATTAAATATACAGCATGAAGTGTCAATGTTGCTTTTCCATACCACGTATTCCTGGCCAGTGACGCGTTGGCTATTGTTGTTACTGGTGTGTTGTAAGCTATGGTAGGACCGATGTGCTATGTATTTTCTGCACTACCACCGATTTTTACTTTAAAGATCCACGATAATTTTAATTAGTCGTGATATTTAATTTTTTTAGTGTGCAGCGACCGGGCTTATTAGCAAATATAGAGAGGGCGACAGTCGATGATATGTTACTTCACGTGCCGATGGATTAGAAAGCCAACTCCACTCCTTGATTCCACTCCCATACCACCTAAGCTGTTGTAGTGCAAATACGTCTAACGAGTAACTCATTGCCTTGTTAGGAAGGTTTAGGAGATTTCAAGGTCTTGAGAGGCTAAGCACGTTACATGCGCACGTTAGAGTTCATAACTTAGTTGTTTTTTATGAAAAAAGGTAGTTAGCCTGTCGCTCAACCCGCTTCTTACGTGTGTGGATCACGTATTGTTGGAGAATCTTAAAGCATACAGTCTTACCTCAAACACCATAGTCTTACCTTGAAACCTTGAAATAGCCCAAAAATGCTCGAAGATGTTTTTAGGAAAAAATATATATAATATACTGAAATTGTTCGCAAATGCTATGTTTTCTATTACAGACTTATACATCTCTAGCAATCGCGACAATTTCACAGTTTTTATTTGTCTTATTGTTTGGTATTTTCAATTCAACAGCAGAACCGAAATTATATCAATGAGAACTGTAACTTTCTTAAGTATTTTAAATTGAAAAATAATTGTAGCTGGGTTTATTTTTTATTATACGGAATGAATGGTGTATTAGTCTGTGTGTTATTATTTTTATTTAAAATTAAATTTAACAAAAAATCTTCTAGTCACTTCTTAAAGGGTGACCTAAAAACGCCCCATAATTGGAAAGTGATTTATTTGCACACAGTGTGTGATTAAGTCTTACCTTGAACTTTTTATACGCAATCGTCTTTTATAACGATTCAGCGGTTTTAATATTTATTTATATAAACAGATTTAAAAAGTAGTTGTAATGTTGTGCGGTGCCGCGCCGCGACACACCTTAAACAGAAAACAAATAATAATTAAATTCTTGCAAAAAATGTTGATTTTTAATTTTATGCCTTATATGAAAATGGCTGTAGGTGAAAAATCAACAAATTTCGCAAACAAACGTATTTATCTAAGATTTTATTTTGAAAGTTGGATCGGGCATAATTAAAAATCGACACCAACACGACAGAAAATTAGAATTTATTTGTATTCAATGCCCATCCTGTTGTTTGTTCGCTAGAATACCGCACACACCGAAATAACGAATCAATTTTGTTTGTTTTGGGAATGTTTATGCGCTGAAAATTCTTCCAAGATCTCAAAATCGAGATAAAAACGCACACAGAATCTACAAGTATACCAGAATCTACAAGTATAAACGTACACAAAGATTAATATTTTTTTTTAAATTGCATTTCTTAAAATACGTACATAGTACGCGAATAACATCTTTTGTTTTCTCAATTAAAGCAAATTGATGGAATGGTGTTCGTTCGTACGATTCTATCAAATTATGCGGTAATTAAACTGTTATATTCTAATCATGATAATGACAGCAATTAGATCAAGGGTTAGATCTTACACTTAAAATTAGAAACAAGTAACTTCTACGAGGGTTGCCTTTTATATTTCGGGATTGGACAACCCTAGTGTTGCAATCTGGCAACTGACAGCTCTATCGTAAAGTTTGACATTTTTGAGATTATACGCACTCAGAACGTTTTGACATTCGAGGGCTATTTGTGTTTTTACAGTACTCATTAACTCAACATCTCGGCGAAAAAATGGAATTAAATCGTGAACATTTTCGTGCGATTATTTTTTACAACTTTCGACGTGGATTAAGGCAGCAAGAGTGCATGGATGAACTTAATTCAATTTTTGGCAATAAAGCTCCATTAAGGACCAGTGTTTATCGATGGTATGGTGAATTCAATCGAGGTCGTAGTTCACTCCAAGACGAATTTCGTGAAGGTCGTCCAGAATCAGTTGTTGTTCCGGAAACCATTGATGCTGTGCGCGAACTGATATTGCAAGATCGTCATGTGACCTATCGTGAGATTGAGACAACCTTAAGCATTAGTGGGACCAGCATACATTCAATATTGCATAAACATTTGAATGTCAAAAAAATTTGTTCGCATTGGATCCCACACAATTTGTCAATCGCTCAAAAAAGGCTCGTGTCGATTGGTCGAAAGAAAAGCTCAAAAAATACGATCGCGGTGCTTCAAAACCCGTCTATGACATAGTGACAGGTGATGAATCGTGGATTTACGCGTATGAGCCCGAAAGTAAACAGCAGTCGACTGTATGGGTGTTTCAAGATGAGCCGAATCCAACAAAAGATGTTCGCGTACGAAGCACTTGCAAGCAAATGATCGCCTGTTTTTCCGGAAAAAATGGACATGTCGCAACCGTACCACTAGAACAACGCAGAACAGTCAATTCTGAGTGGTACACAACCATTTGTTTGCCAGTTGTCTTCCAAGAAATCAGGAAAACCAACTGCCGAAGACGGATCACTCTTCACCGCGACAATGCGAGCTCTCACACATCGGCTCAAACAACTGCATTTTTGAGCACTCAAAACATCGATTTGATGAGTCATCCGCCGTATAGGCCTGACTTGTCACCGAACGACTTTTTTTTATTCCCGTACGTAAAAAACAAACTGGTCAACGTTTTTCGACACCTGAAGAAGCGGTTGCTGCGTTCAGAATGCATGTTTTGGAGATACTTCAATCAGAGTGGAAAAAGTGCTTCGACAATTGGTTCAAACGCATGCAAAAGTGTATAGATCTTCATGGGGAATATTTTGAAAAACAATAAAGCGATTTTCGATGATTAAAATTTGTTTTTGTTCTCTAATCCCGAAATATAAAAGGCAGCCCTCGTATAAATAACCGGGTGTCTGCGAAAAATTTACAAAAATTGTTATATTAGCTAGTTAAAATGCCTTCAACCATACGTACAGTAGCCGCGTTTCCTTCTGATCACAGACTTACTTTGTTGCACTCGCTGTTGTATCGCTTCCCAGCTATACAGCTATAACATTTCCAAATAGTAATTGACTTGGCTATATAAATTATCTTCTCTGATCCAGACTGTATCCTCTTTCTCCCATCTTGATGTCATCATTTCAAAAAATTTTGAATTTGTTGCCGCATATTTTGCCATCTAAACAATTTATTTTGACTTCCTCAAACCAGGGTTCTGGAATAATGGTCAACGAGTGGCCAACCAAGAAATGTGGAAGTGTAAAAGTTGTAGATCAGCTGGAACATCAAATATTCTGCATAATGGTCTCGAGTTTAGTATTAACCCGATTTAGTTAGTAAACTTGACAGGTTCTCGAAATAAAGGTTAAAATCTTGGACTCGAATGGTATTTGAAGAATTCATAGATGACTCCCTCAACTTGAATAGAATACTCTTCTTCAAAAGAAATTCATAGCTTGATAGTATAGTTTGATTATTTTGTAATCTGCAGCTGTAACACCTTTTGTGATTTTCCCGTGACTCACTTTTGCTTTTATTCTATCGAGAACCACATCTTAACCAAGACTCTCGGAAGACTAACTTAAAACTCACCATTGTGCTCGTCATACTCGTATTAATATACTGTACTGAATATTCTAGATTGTCCACGATCAACCGCAATCAATCTTCTATAATCTGCAATACCACTAATTTGTTATAAAATTCTACTACTTAAACGTAGATGTCACTAAACTTTATAAATGTTTTAAACTCTTAACCCTTGATTGACCAATTTATGCTGAATTAATCTCTTGCCCAACTAAGCTATCTATGCGGAATTTATGCACACCCAAACCACCTCAAATGATTATTAGTTGGGTTGGTTGACGGGTTATCTCTTGATTAAATGTAATAGATGCTGTGTTTTTTTATTCGCTATCCGGGCGGGCTATTGAGCACTACAAGAGAAATTATCAATACGGAATTCCGCTAGCACCCGTCAAATTTCCCATTAAAATGGATAGCGGCGCCCGATAAATAGGTAGAGCAAAATATTTTTATGTCGATTTTTAACTAAAAAGTTGAATGAAAATCTTAGTTTAAAGTAAAATAAATTAATTATATGCAAAAATAGCGCGCTAAATATTAGTTTTGACATAGAAAATTGGGTGCTTCGAATACATATATCAGGCACTAATAAAAAACACGGCTTATTCAAGCCATGTTTTTTCATTAGCGCCCGATAGACGGATCCGGAGCACCCAATTTTCTATGTCAATATTTTTCGTATAATTGATTTATTTTACTTCAAACTAATATTTTGGATTCAACTTTTTAGTTAAAAATCGAAATAAAAATATTTTGCTCTACCTATTTATCGGGAGCGCTATCCATTTCAATTGGAAATTTGAAAAGGTTTTTTTTTGTAAACCCCTGAAACCATTAGAAACGTAATCTTAACGCAGCAAGATGAATTCTTGTTTATAACGTCGTGTTCATGTCAAAATAAATGTCAATAAGTATATTTCAGGTCGATAAATGTTTTTTTTATTGCTGCTTTTATTTTTCATTATTATGGTATAGCGACACCAGTAAATAATAGCTGCAGTATTAGTAGAAATTTCCCACTTGGCGCCGGATAGTGCTCGAATCATAAAACATTGCTTTCGTTCCCATCCCGGTAGTAAAAGTGAAATTCTGTGGTTCATTAAGGGCCTACAACAGCACGTCATTCTCATTTCATTCGTTGAGATATGCTTCCTCTGTACCCTACCAGACTCCACATTTGCACTTACAAAATGATACCTGGTATCTATATGTTTTACTGTGACATGTAAAACGTTTTGATGCTTAATCAATTGCACTTTTGTTCTTACAATACATGACAGTTATGGTATCTAGAATTGTTAAAAGCTCTATTTTGAGCGATTTAATCCCGAGAGCATAATGGGTTTCAGATGACTTCGCTATATATGTATTCTGTTTCTATTGAAGTAACACGATTGTTTGTTATTTTTTAGAATCGTTCCTCTTTAATACATGAAAACTGATCGATTCGCGTTCGTCTTCATCACTGCCCCAATAATCATCGCAGTAAGCAGTGATACATGAAGTTGTTAAATTAGAGAGTTCTAATTTCGCGCTAGCAGTTCCCTTTAAATACCACAGAACATACTTCACTGCCAACCGGTGCACTCTTCCGGGACTGTTACAAAATAGTTATAATTTCTGGCCAAGAAACTTGGAACGCAAAACTGAATGCTTCCCACTGTGCTTACTGATACGGTACATTCCACATGGTCGCAAGTGATTTTAAATAACTTAAGGTGGGTAAACCTCAACACTGGCACGTAAGTTTCTCACATTATAATTGCAGCTACGTTCAGTCTAGTTCATATTGTGTGCGATTATGAACACACTCCAAACAAAAAATTATCAAACATTGGAAATAAATTAAAAAAACATGGACTGATAAATAATAAATAGATCGTTAATTAAATTAATTTTTGCTTTAAATTTATAGGACTGTCAAAAATCTATTTTGCTTCTGTTTTCATTCTTTTTATATCCCTTTTGTTGGCCAAGTGGCCAGTAACACAATTGTGCGGATAGGGCAAAAGTACCATGTCAAAAATTTAGTTTTGCATGTGTTTTCAACCAACTTACACATTTATTGTGAATTCCTTTTTAACTTATTTTCGTTTAAAAAAAAAACATTATATCAATACACACAATTGTGTTGGTTGTACTTCAAATCAAGTGAAATTTTTTATCAAAAAATTCGTGTGGGTTGGACTTACACAGAATTCTTTGGGAAAAAAATGAACAAAAAAAATTGATCATGATCAAAAAATTTTGATCAGAAATACCTGATCATGTTCTTGGGAGCAAATAATTGATTTTTTTTTTGATCAGTGATCAAATTTCGAAATCCTAATTTTTTGGAGGATTTGTTTTGTGATCAAAAAAAAGAAGATAAACGTCAGTGTCAAAAACAAAGAAAAAAACGCGCCATTTTCATTATCGGCATTATAATTTGGTGTTTATATTTTAACGTGCGTTATAAGTGTTTATTTAAACTAAATGTTATAAATAATATTAATTTTTTTGTAATTTAAAGTGAATTTGGTGTAATTAAAAGTGTTTTTCTTTTTACGTGCAAAACATTTTTTGTTGTAGTTTGTTTTGATTTCCCTTTAAACAAATGTAAACAAACCATTTTTTCTTTTTCGTGTTCTTTGGAGCAAAAAATAATTGATCTTTTTCAATTTTACCAAAGGTGTCGATTTTTTCCAAAATTCGACAAGTTGACGAAATAACCGCATGTATATTAGTAGTGGTACGTGTATTTGTTTTAGTACGAATGTGTGACATTTAATTTTTTTGGATATGACATTTCTAGATATCATTTCCTATTATCATTTAAAATATGTAAATGCAAATAAATATGCTTTAAATAAAACTAAATTTATTTAATTTTAGTTTTAAAATAATTTCTAATTCTGTGTTTCTGTGAAAACAAAACATTTATTCGACATCACATTAAAAAAAAAAATTGAAATGTGTAGCTAAAATATTTTTTCCTTAACACATTGAGGCACACTTTCTAAATGTGTGTGCTCAAGAACACATTTGATAACTTTTGTAATTGCAATGATATTTCGTCGCGGAAAGGAATATATTGTGAAAACTGCAAAATATGTCGAGTTATTCCTTAAAATGTGTTAAAAAACGAAAAAGTTGTATGAACGCTATAGCAGTAATTAACGCGAAGGTGTTAGCTCACCACTCAAATACTTGGTGAGATGTCAAAAAACTCAGACGACGAAAGGACATAAGCACCAAAAAACTGAACCGATTTGTACCGATTCATAATTTTTGATGCTTACATTCGCAGAAAACAAACAAATATAAACACAGAAAAATTACACACACTAATATAAAAATGTATACTATACTCCTTATACGTATACGAAAACGTCATTCGTCGTTCGTCGAATTTTGGAAAAAATCGACCATAAAGAATTTGATATTAAATTGAACTAATTTTTATTTTTTTGGTTGACAAAGGGATATGTACATATGTATTTCATATATCATACAGAATATTCTTCTGGGATATTCTACACGTGGTAAGTTTTATATCCCTTTTTCAACCAAAAAAAATTGGCTCAATTAAAGTCCAAACCACACAATTGTGTGAGTAAACAACCATAGTATGTAATGGCGTTTTTGATAAAAAATTTCGCTTGATTTGAAGTAAAACTAACACAATTGTGTGTATAGTTTTATTGTTTTATATCGGACGAAAATAAGTTTCAAACGAATGCACAAATGTGTGTTGGTTAATAAAATATACAAAAATAAATTTTTGACGTGGTACTTTTGCAGTACCCACACAGTTGTATGACAAGGCAGCAAAGGCATATTCTTCTTTGGAATGAATAAAAAACGGCACCCAATGGGCCTTTCCACACTTGTATTGTTCATGACACATATCGACAACACTTTTCGTTTATATTTGTATTCTTCGACTGTTGTTACTTATCTATGTATATGTAAATTATTTTCATTTCGTAATTTGACGCGCACAAGAGAACAAGAGAATTTAAAATTACATATTGTACACGTACTTTATGGAAAAATTTTGATTAATAAAAAATATTAAATAATTTTGTTATGTAATAGTAAGGTTTGTTCCTTACTCCACCCACCTTACATTGAATTAATTTCCGACATTTTTTTACAAGATATTACTTTTTTTATTTTTTTTTTGTTCTTCACGAGACGACGTTAAAACAAATTAAGTTAAAAATATTGTTGTCAACCTCAAACGCAATTTTTTTGTATATACGTATTTATTTTTATTATCTTTGTGGTAGTGCGTAACAACACGATAAACAAAAAAAAATTTGTTGAAAATTTAACAACACAAAACCCCCACCTCAAATTTAGTTTGTAGGTAAAGAGGAGAAAAACGAGGAAAAAATCTGATGCAAGAATACAAGTGTGGAAGGGCACAATATAAGTACGTTTGTCACTGCCATCTCCTAACGAGATTTGTAAACTTTATTTGAAAGTACAAAACGCACCCATAAATCGCAGCCAACGAAACAAAAACAAACACTTTTTCACGTCTTTTCAAATGTCAATCTCACACGAGTGACATGTGTTTATTTTGGTTAAATATTTAAAACTTGTTTTTTCTATTTAAATAGTTTAAATAATTAAAATAAAATCATGGTGCGTCACAATAATCAATTGCCTGATAATTTGCCACAGCTGCAAAATTTAATAAAACGTGAACCCGACCTGTATCGCGAAGAATTTCTGCAACAGTACCGCCACTATTTGAGTCTGGTTGAAGTGTTCCAGCTGGAGCCGGACAAGCAGAATAAAAATCTCGATGAATTGGTGATGTTTATTGCACAGGTAGCTCAATGCTTTGCCGATGATTTAATTAAATTCCCACAGCAGATTGTGGATTTATTAAAATCACATTCGTCCACATTGGACCCGGGAATGCGGAACACCTTCTGTAAAGCGCTGATTCTCTTACGAAATAAGAATTTAATATCGGCATTGGATTTGCTCGAACTATTCTTCCAACTACTCCGGTGCCCAGATAAGTCACTCCGAAAGTTCTTGGAAAATCATATAATTACCGATATAAAAAATATGAACGCCAAACATAAGGACAACAAGCTCAATTCAACTCTGCAAAACTTTATGTACTCGATGCTCAAAGATTCGTTTCCGAAGGCGGCCAAAATGTCAATCGATATCATGATCGAGCTGTACAAGAAAAATATTTGGAACGATTCCAAAACTGTAAATGTAATTGCAACAGTCGGCTGCTTTTCTAAAGTCACCAAGGTCATGGTTGCCTCCTTAAAATTCTTTTTAGGTACCGATGACGATGAGGACAATAAATCCGATGATTCAGACAGTGAAAACGAGCCAGATTTGAAAATGGCCATGCTTGCAAGTCGAGTCAACAAAAAGACTAAAAAACGTAAGAAGCAGTTAGAACTAGTTAAAAAAGCCGTTATAAAATCAAAAAAGAAGAAAAGCCAGGCCCCCGGTTTTAATTTCTCGGCTATACATTTAATTCATAATCCGCAAGGAATGGCCGAGGATTTATTTAAACAGCTACAAAGTGGAAATGAGCGATTTGAAGTAAAATTAATGCACTTGGACGTCCTATCTCGTCTAATTGGCTTGCATGAACTGTTCTTGTTCAACTTTTACCCATATGTAACTCGATTTATTCAGCCGCATCAGCGAATGGTTACCAGGATACTACAGTTTGCGGCACAAGCATCACATGAGCTTGTACCCGGCGATGTCGTTGAACCCGTAATAAAAGCTATTGTGAATAATTTTGTAACCGAGAGGAATTCAAGTGATGTTATGGCGATCGGTCTAAATGCGATACGGCAGGTTTGTTCACGGTGTCCATTAGCAATGAGTGAGGAGTTACTACAAGATTTGGCACTCTATAAAACGTACAAAGAGAAATCGGTTATGATGGCAGCGCGGTCGTTGATTTCTTTGTATCGCGAGCAGCTACCTGGTTTATTGAAGAAAAAAGATCGCGGTCGACCGACTGAGGCAATGGCAGAGAAAGTAGAAAAAAAATATGGTGAAGTTATCGCCTTCGATCATATACCTGGTGCAGAGGTGTTACTTAAAGAGACTCCCGAAATTGAAATGGAAGGGAGCGATTCTGAAGATGAGGATTCGGATGATGGTTGGGTCGATGTGAAACATGATGAAGTTGGTGGTGATGTGGAAGTCAGTGAAACTGGGGAAGAGGATGAAAGTGATGAAGAGGGTGAAAGTGATGAAGGGGACGAAGAAGACGAGGATGGCGAAGAAGAGGAGTCTGATGACGAAGGAGAATCTGATGAAAAGGAAGAGTCCGATAAAGACGACGAGAAGGAAGATAATTCTAAAGGTGAATCAATATCTAAATCTGATGTGCCCATTCTCGACGCAAAACAAGCCGCCCAAGAGTTGATTTCAACGAAATTTCTAACAGACGAGGATTTCAAACGTATCGATGCCGCTAAAATTAAGAAGGAAGTGACCCATTCGCGTAAACGTCCGCTCGAAACCGAACGCTCCGACTTTGTAAAATTGGATGATATTGAAATGATCCACAAGAAGCGGAAGCACGACAAGCAGGCGCGTATTGAAAGTGTTGAAGCAGGTCGAACGGATCGAGAGAAATTTGGCTGGAAAGATAAGCGCCTCAATATTCACTGTTCGAAAACAAATCGGGAAAAGAGTAAGACGAAGAATTTCCAGATGATGCGGCACAAGGCACGTTCTAAAGTTAAAAAATCGTTTAGGGATAAACAGATTAAGTTAAGGAATCATTTGTTGAAACAGAAGAAAATGAAATAAAGATAATTTGTGGCCTTGTGGGTTCCATAAAAAATGTTTTTAATTTTTTTATACGAAAATATTGCAACCAGTTTTCTAATAAGATTTTTTTTTTGATTTAAATACCAAACACGAGGTGGCACTATGTATTGGAAAAAAGACTAACGTCAAATTCATTAGTTTTGACGTATAAAATAAAAATTTGCTCGTATTGAGGCAAAGTCGCAAAAAAATTAGTGCAGAAATTGAGAATAAAATTATAAATATTACAAAACTATAATTAAATATTTGCAAAATTGTTTGATTAATATATTTACAGTGTTGACGGGTTATTTACACTTCAATTTTGAGTATATTTGTACTACGATTCAGAGTTGAGCACGTATATTTGTTGTGTATGATTTTGACGTGTCAAGAAAATGTCAAAAGAATCACGAATTTAAATTTTCTTTTTTGGAAAATTACAACACGACCGGAATATATATAAAATTTTAATGTATCCATTATCACGAGATTAAATTGAATACCGAGAAAATTATCCAATTATCAAATTGTACGAAATGTCATTCGTGAGTGGAACGACTGGGAATGAAGTAGCACAAAAATTCCTAGAAGTTTTACAAAACGATTTTCGGAGCTTGGGCCAAGAGACAAAGAAGAAATATCCCCAAATCAAGGAGGTATGATATTATTTTAAAATTTTTCATTATCTATGTTCCACATCATCTACAATAATTCGGCTTATCAATCAATAAAATTCAGTTTATGTGATTCATACAGGTTTTGTTTACTGTTCGACGTCGTGAATCGCGATTATGCAATCTGCGATTGTTATTTATTGTATTATGTTTAATTACCCCCCACCTTTCTAGTAACTTAAAACAATACGTTACATTACGTACATTATCACCAACACCATCACTAATTGTATATTGTCTGATTTAATTCGTTTTCAGTCATGCGAGGAAGCGATACAGAAACTTAAAAGTGCTGCGGCCAATCCTCAAACGCCAGTATATTATGTAGTGAACCAAATTCTATATCCTTTAGTGCAAGGATGTGAATCTAAGGATGTCAAAATTATCAAGGTAAGCGTTTTTGAATATCCAAGACTATACTTAAGAGTAATATACGACTAAAACCAGAATAAAAAGTTCACGTTTCGCGCTAAATCAAATTAAAATTAGAAAGGTTAAGGTTAATGGGTGTACAATTTTGATAAATGCATTTCATGCTTGAATTAAGTTTGAATATTACATTTTGCAACTCCAAACTCATTTTACAGTGGTTTGTAATTACGATACATAAAACAGATTAGTTTCAATATACCTAGTTTTTTAATATTTTTTCAGTTTTCAATGTCATTTAGACAATTCCCAGAAAATCGTTTGTACTAAACTAGTAAATTTTTTTTTTTTAGTTTTGTCTTGGTATGATGCAACGACTCATCACACAACAGGTTGTTGATCAAAAAGGTGCGCGATACATTACCGACACGCTATGGATGCTAATGGAAAATGGCACGGAAGAAGTAAAAGTGTTGCAAACGGTAACGCTTCTACTAACCACAAACACAATCGTTCATGGTGAAACATTGGCTAAAACTTTAGTCCTTTGTTTTCGACTACATTTTACCAAAGATTCGACGACTATTAATACAGCTGGAGCAACCGTTCGACAGTTGGTTTCACTAGTTTTCGAGCGGGTGGTTGCCGAAGAAGATGAAACCGATGTTTCGGAATTGAAACGGGATGTAAATTTGGAAGAACTTAAATTGGCAACCGGTCTACCACCTAAAGGACTGAAACCTTGTGCCGCTGATGCATATTTATTATTCCAAGATTTAGTGCAACTTGTAAATGCCGATCAACCCTATTGGCTCCTAGGCATGACCGAAATGACACGAACTTTTGGCTTAGAGCTACTTGAAACTGTTTTATCTGGGTTTACTCCAGTTTTTTATAAAAATCCCGAATTTTCGTTTCTACTAAAAGAACGGGTCTGCGCCCTGGTAATAAAGCTTTTCTCACCAAATATTAAATATCGTACGGTTATGCCACAAAATGCACAACAGCAAACACCGCACGATAAGCCATATTTTCCGATCAGTATGCGATTACTTCGCGTCGTGTCAATTTTAATACAAAAATATCACAATTTATTGGTAAGCGGCCCATTAAAATAAAATCATTAAATAGACCATTAATAAACCATCTCGATTTTAGATAACAGAATGTGAAATATTTTTATCATTAATTGTAAAATTTTTGGATCCTGATAAACCATCATGGCAACGCTCGTTGGCCCTTGAAGTGCTGCACAAAATGACAATTCAACCGGAACTTTTGGTTTCGTTTTGTAAATGCTACGATCTTAAGGATCATGCCACCAATATTTTCCAGGATATTATTAATTCACTTGGAGCATACGTACATAGTTTATTTGTAAGTCCACAACTGGTTGGATCAACGCCGATTTTATCATCAACTTCACAATCTCCGGCACTTATATCTGGTATCCCAATGGGTGGGGGTGTGTCTCCACA
This sequence comes from Nephrotoma appendiculata, assembly GCA_947310385.1. Lineage (NCBI taxonomy): Eukaryota > Metazoa > Arthropoda > Insecta > Diptera > Tipulidae > Nephrotoma > Nephrotoma appendiculata. Next base: position 144,932,296 of record OX371224.1, read on the forward strand.
ACCAGGCTTTTTATTTAGAGGAGTTTGGCTTCCACTTGTGATTACATTCCCGATCGGCCAAACGAAATCGACATAGTAAATAATTGCTGCTCTAAATCAATTTGACAACGATCTAACTTTTCAATTTAATTTTTTAGTTTGGATATGCTCGACAAAATGGAACCACCAAATATCCCGGACGGATTTGGTATATCTGTTGCGTATGCGTGCCTGCTAGATATAGTCCGATCTATATCACTGGCAATTAACGGCCCATCAACAATTGGTGAGGAGACGAAAATTCAGATTAGAAATAAGGAAATTAACGAAGACGAGCATACCTTACACTGCCAGCTGATTAATTCAAGTTGGTGTGGACTCTTGGCTGCCATGACTCCATTAATCGACGCAGCCACTGATGAATCGGCAACCGAAAGTATTTTAAAATCAATGCAAACTTATGCTGCTATATGTGGAATGTTGGAATTACAAACCCCGCGGGATGCTTTTATCACAGCCATTTGCAAAGCTTCATTGCCACCGCATTATGCTCTCTCCGTTTTAAATATGGGATACCAAGGGACTGGATTTAAAACTCATTCACGGGCAAGCAGTCAAGATTTAGGAACTCAATATATCACGCAATGTGGTGAAAATGAATTTCGTCATCAGGTGGTAGCTGTTGGCACACCACTACCAACATCTTCCTTGCCAATCGGCGCACAACAAGGTCCTGTTATGTTAACGGCTAAAAATTTACAATGCATGCGTGCAATATTACATTTAGCTCACTGCCATGGTCCAATCTTAGGTACATCGTGGCATATAGTCCTGGCCACTTTACAACATTTAGTTTGGATCCTCGGGTTGAAACCGTCAACTGGAGGGAGTCTACAGGCTGTACCAAAAACAACCACTGATACAAATGCTGTTATTACTACCGCTGTAATGGCCGATCTTCCAGTCCTCTCCCAAATGTTAAGTCAGCTCTTCGAATCTAGTAAATATTTAGATGACGTGGCTTTACACCATTTAATCGATGCACTCTGCAAACTCTCACAAGAGGCGATGGAGCTGGCATATTCAAATCGTGAACCATCACTGTTTGCAGTTGCCAAATTATTAGAAACTGGATTAGAGAATTTGCCTCGGATTGAGGTTTTATGGCGGCCATTAACTAATCATTTGCTGGAGGTATGCCAACATCCTCATATTCGAATGCGAGAGTGGGGTGTTGAGGCAATCACATATTTAGTAAAATCCGCATTGAAATTTAAATATGACAAACCGTTAAAGGATAATTTGAAGCTTCAGACATTATTACTTGGCCCTTTGGCTGAACTATCAACGGTACCCCATGGCGATGTACGACAGAGGCAACTTGAATGTGTACTACAGGTTTTAAATGGTGCCGGCGAAACACTATCTCATGGATGGCCACTTGTTTTAGGAATAATTGGTGCAGTAAATGATCAACATGGTGAAGCTTTGATTCGTATTGCTTTTCAATGTCTTCAGCTCGTAGTAACGGATTTTTTGCCCGTTATGCCATGGCGCTGCCTACCGTTATGTGTTAATACTGCTGCCAAATTTGGATCCCAGACCCAAGAACTGAATATATCGTTAACCGCCGTGGGCTTGATGTGGAACATTTCTGATTATTTCAACCAAAATCAAGAAAAGCTTTCACAAACTGTAACGGAGGATATATCGGTACTACCCGATTTTCCAGGCACATTAAATATGCCACATTTTGATCGGCTCTGGATGTGTCTATACGCCAGACTTGGTGAATTGTGTGTTGATTCGCGACCAGCTGTAAGAAAATCGGCGGGGCAAACCCTTTTCTCTACAATATCAGCACATGGAAATCTACTAAACCCACCAACATGGCAGGCCGTGTTGTGGCAAGTACTATTCCCGCTTTTAGATAAAGTTCGTAATTTATCGAGCTCCGCAAGTAACGAGAAAGTGGATACGAGTGGAAATATTTTAATTCATCATTCGCGGAACACAGCACAAAAACAATGGGCCGAAACCCAGGTACTTACACTATCTGGAGTTTCCAGAGTATTTAATACAAAACGACAGCTGTTGCAAATGTTGGGAGATTTCCCACGTGCCTGGAGTTTATTGCTGGAGTTTATTGAAAATTCGGCTCTCAGTAAAAGTAATGAAGTTTCATTAGCCGCACTTAAATCATTCCAAGAGATCTTATATAATAAGCCGGAGAAAGCTGAAAAGGATAGCAGCGGTGCTGTGATAACAAAAGCTGCGAGTCCTGAAGATAACGATATTTGGAATGTGGCGTGGCGGGTTTGGTTGACTATTGGTACGGAAAGTACGAAACCGCCGATTACTGAAGGTGCCGACAAAACGGATGAAATCTATATACCTAGTCAAGCATTTTTAACGGCACTTGTGCAAATATTCCCAGCATTATTTCAACACATTCGGGCACGTTTTAATAATAAAGATTTAACGCAGTTATGCTATGTGCTAATGAATGCCGTAGCGGTTCCAGTTCACAGTGATTCAACACCATATATAATGTCTACGATATCAGATTCATTACTTACACCTCTGCACGATGGCGTACTAGATTGTATTGATCTACTACAAAAGGAAGCGCTTTCCGGAACACCAAATTTCCAAACCATGATTCCATCGATATTCAATCAGTTGTTAAGTTTTAGTAAATTTTCATGTACACCACCAACGTTTGAACGTATCGAAACACGTCCTATTAAATCACGTAATAGTAATCAAAACACAAGTGTCGAATGGGTCAGCATGAATTACATTCCGTTTGGAGAAAAAGCTCTCTCCGTCGCAGTAAAATTATATCAATTGACCGCGAAAGAGGAAACGGTGATTGAAGGGCAGATTCTACATGAGATTATCAATGCGTTACATGTCCCACTGGCACAAAAATACAAGTGCATGTCGGCGAGTACATGGAAATTAGCAATATCTAGTTTAATGACAGTGCTGCATACAGGCCTTCCAGTAGCTCGAGCCTATCCAAAACAATTTGTCGCAATGTGGAACGATCTGGCTGATACACTCGATCAATTTTTATTCCCGAAAAGTGTATGCACAATCGAAGATCGTGGGCTAGAGGAGATTGTACTCGACGAAGCAATCGATTGTCAAGTAATTGAGCTACTACGGGACGAAGTCTTGCCTTATTCAAATGATATTCCAAATCAATTTACGCTGAAAGTGGTTGTGCTATTAAATAAGGGTTCGATACATTCGGCTACGACATCAAACGTTGGTTGTGAAACGGATTTAAAATTACGGGAGGAATTTGCCAAGACGTGTTTTGATACGCTTTTGCAATTCTCGCTTTTGGACGATACAACACATAATAATCCGAATGAAGGTGGAGTTGCTGGACGTTTGGCGGTTACTGCACTGCTTCATCGATTTCAGGAGGTGTTGAAGAAATTTAATGACGATGAGCGACAAAGTGGAAAGTGTCCATTACCTCGGTATCGTCTTTCGGAAATATCGTTTGTCTTAAAGGCAGTGGCTACATTGATAATTTCTATGAAGAAAGCACCTCTTTTAAAAGGTAAGTGAAAAAGACAATTATATTAATTTAAATTGTAAGATAACGTGGAAGATATAGTGCATAAGTGTTAATATGTAGTTTGCCATTAGTAGGCGCTTTGTGGGTCGCCAATGAACTTGCCATTAAAGAAATTATTGGAGTATTTTACCTTCCGCCATATCGCCAAAGTTCAAACTAAAAGTTTGAGGCTATAAACTAGTCTAGACGCTCCGACCTACCGGTGTGTAACTCCAGAGTTTTCCATAAATTGAGAGATCGCAGTAAAATTTGGCGGAAATCGGCCTCTCCGGAGTGATAGATTCCATAGGAGCTTTTTCGTTTGTTGCAAATATTTTGAAGAGAATATGAAAAAAATGAATCTGAACTAAAAGACACTACATGTTGGTTCAAAATTTTAGAGAAAAGTACGATTTTAATACAAAACTGGTTTTCCACAAAAATTCTATATCTCTATATCCCAGACGTATTGTCAGATCTGGATGAAACCCCATAGTCAAGCTTTCCCCATAAATTTGAAGGTCCAAGTGATTTTTCACTGAAATTGACCCACCGGAAGTGGCAGATTCCAAAGGAGGTTTTCCGGTTTCTGTAAATATTTTAAAACGTTTATCATTTAGGAGAAAGATGACTAGACATTCTTTAAATTTGCATCAATATTGCCCACAACAGTTTTTCACAATTTATGCGGAAATACCATTGATTGATTGATCGGGATGAAATATTATACATAAGCTTTTCCCATAAATTGGAAGCTCCCAGCGAAATTTGGAAAAATCTAAATTTATTTTACTACGTAAAAAAATAAAAACGCGACAAGTCGAGACGATGAACACCGTTTTTTTTATTTAGTTCGTATGTACAGTAATCAAGAAAAATTTTCACCTCGGGATTTTTACAGATTTACCATTTGCTATATAGCCGAAGTCAATAAAGTAGTTAGTAAGAAATCTCTGTGTGAGTGCGTGCTTAGTGTCCTGCAGACAAAATGTTGGTTTTCTCCAGCCCAGACGGATTGAGTGATAGAGGCGAAATTGCATACTTAAGCATTTTCCATAAATTGGGAGATCTTAGTGATTTTTGACCGAAATCTGTCCTTTGGAAATGCCAATTTCCATAGTAGCTTTTTTGCAAGGATTTTAAAAAGTATATCGAGAAAAACGAATATGAACTAAAAGATTTTAGTTTTCCAAAATTTAACCGAAAATTACGAAATATTTTTCAACAATTCGGCCCAGCTCAAATATCATTCAATTTGAGCTGGGCCAAATTGTAGGGGTGAAACATTTTGAAAAGTATAACATGTATAACATTGGTGAGATATTTTGAAAAGTATAACATTTACGAGAAGAACGACTGTGAACTAAAATATTGTAAATTCAATTTCACAAAATTACGTTGAAAAAAAGATTTTCATTAATTGAGAGACTTGCGAAATTTTGTGGAAATCTGTGAATCGAGAGTGGCTGAAACTGCTTTCGAAAAAATATATTTTGATAAGGTATTGTAAAGAATCTTTTTCGGTTGTGTGTAGTATACTTATTACTTTGACTGCTAGAAAAGCAGTCTCGGGTAGAGTTGAAAATGACGTTTACAACAATGAGGGAACATTTTTTACTGTTAACGAACAACAAAACACACGTCGCTGTTAGGTGGAGGTTTATGAACAGTTAAGAACTGCCATTGTTAACAATATTGTTACGCTGTGGATTTTTTGAACACACCCCAGAGGAATTTTTATATGAAAAAACAAAATGAAGGAGAAATATTTTCTAGCGTTCAAGCTAAATCATTAAGTTCTGCGTTTAGATCAAAAATTATAAATTTTTGCTCGCACTAGTGCAGTCAGCTTTAAACAACATTAAACTTCTCAAAGATAATAGCACACTTTACACTCTTAAAAACTATTTTTATAAGCAAACTTGTTCCTTTCTTAAAAGCCATACAATTTTTTCTATTATCACCTTTCTTAAGCTAAGTCTATCAAGAGCATATTCCAATCAAACGAACCGATTTGAATGAGTATAGAATAATCATAGCATTTAAAATACAATTTTCATTAAAAACTGAAAAAATAATATTTTTTTTTTTACAAATTCCAGTTGACAAAACCGCTTGGGAGCAATTGATCGATTTGTATCCATATCTAGTTGATTGCACAACCACATCTTCACCCGAGGTGTCACGTTCACTGCGTGAAGCTCTACTGCAATATTGTGATCTATTATCAGCACCACCAAATTCATCAAATAGCAGCATAACTTCAAACGGTTTGACAAGCCACTGCTAACAACTTTAACACTGCCAGTAGTAATGAAAACCTGTAAACAACAATAACTTCTAAATAATTAATTTTAAAATATGTTTTCAGTATTTATTTGATTAATGACAAGAAATTTAATTTAATTTATATTTTTATTTTAAATAATAATTGTTAAATTGTGCCTAAATTAATATTGGGAAATATTTTGCTAAAATTACGTCATCAATACGCTTTACAAGAAGAACTAATACATAATATCGTGTAACACTATTATGTAGAGATAATTAGATGCATAACTACAATTTGGTAAGTGCAAACGTGTTGTGTGCAAAATGTGTTTCTGGTTGTTTCAGAGAAATAAAATATTATTTTGGTTAGTCAAAATTTGTTTTTATAATTTATTTACGTTTTAAAAACTATACACAAGTACATCGAAGATATTTTAAAACTACATGTTTTTGGTTTATTTATAATGAATCATCCACAACTAAAATAATAAAAATATATAAAATAAAATTTAGTAGTACAATTAAATATAAAAATTATTAAAATAAATAAAATATTCAAAAATAATTTTTTATAGTTGTAGATTTATTAATTAAATTTTAAAATATTTAAGATCAGTACCTATATATAATAAAAATTATATTTAAAACCCAAGCAAAAATGATTAATAATAAAATAAACAATTTTTATTAAATTAATTAATAATGAGTAATTCACAATAAATTGTGATTTAATAATTAAAATACTTATGAGAATTAATGTTAAATAATTTTTTTGTTTTATCTTCATTGGATGAATTAAATTAATACACAGACACACAACTTATTAAATATCTATTCACAATATGGCGAAATCGAATTATTTTTATTTATTTTAAAAATAATTGATTACTAAATAAAATTCAAATGAAAAAAATGTTTTGTTTTTGAATATGGATTTAGCAATGTTTAAAGTAAATTTTCAAAGTTAAGAAAACAACATTATCTGCATTAACATTGAAGAGGAAAGTACAAAATCTAAAAGCACAGTTAGTTCCATCCGAGTTGGTCATATTCCAGAAGTTTTTCCAAAAATCTGTTTTAAACCCCCATTTCTATCCAACATTCCCAATTACATTATGATCGATTAAAAATTTTGCTAGTTCCCTCTCAGGTGACTAAAGTCCCATTTCCATCCATATATCCAATTCGATCATGATTGGTTAAGAAATGTTCTAATTCCGTCGCAGGTGGCCAAATTCCAGAAATTCCAAAAATCATTTTAGAATATTGAAACCTTTTACAGGCAATACTGAAATATCGAGGCAACTTCAACAATGATGTCATCGCTACACCCGAATTTGTGCGCTTCATTAAGGATACCTTCAACTTAGACAGCGTTTTTAGCACACTAATCCCGACGACTTTAGAAATCTTAATATAGTCTGGATCTCACATTCACCAGGAATATCAACTCTGGGACTCTTCAGTTCATATCGTACTTCTCGTACACAAGCACTTAATAGTTACCTAGCATCTCCACCTGATATAATTTATATCATTACCATTAAAATAAATGGTGCGAGAATTTTTTAATATGACGTCGGGTGTAGTAAACGTAACATAAATTTGACTTTTGAAACTCATTCGTTTATTAATATTCAACAGCGTCATTTGAGTCTTATGTCACCAAACATAAAATAATTAAAATTTCTATTGGTTATTGGCTATTGACGCCATTTTAATTTTAACGAATAAGCTGATGTATATTGGCGATTTTCATCGAATGTAGATAGCGTTGGTTTCTACGTCTACAAGGGGGACGAGAATTGTCAAATTGATTGTTATGACAGTTTTAATCCCCTTGCTTCATAGCAAACTGCGATTTACATTTTGTTTACCAGATGTCAGCTACTTTGTTGCAAACCGCGAATAAAGTCAGCCTAGGATTCATCCCGTAAAACGCCGATGGCAACACTAAACTATCACGACAGTTTTCCATCCCAGGATATTACTATCAGCCCAGAAATTTTACTATCCCAGAATATTTCATCCCAGGAAAGTTTATAATGAGAGAAAACTATCATCCCAGAAAATAAAGTTAGGCGAGCTATCACTACAGCGAAAGTTCACCATCCGATCACTATCAGCCCGGAAATTACACCCATTCCGTAAAAACTATAGCAACTACATAATAACTAAAGTAATAAAATTATATTAATGGGACGAAAGAAATCATAGGATATAATAAAAAAAATTATTAAATAAATCAAACTAATTCTACATATCCGCTTAAACATCACATTCTAAAAAAGTTTCGTATTAGGACGAATGCTGTTTAGATGCGGCACATTAACATCTTCATACAGGATAAGTTTCATAAAACTTCTATGCGTCCAATTTGCGCAATTAAATTTTAAATTCCCAAATTCAATAAATTACTCAATATTTTAATACTCAGGCTGTGTGCCAAACTTAAGGTAAAAGTCAATTTTAGGTAAATTTTTCGGTAAATTCAAATATTTTTCAAAAACTCTATGGCAAACTGATTGAAATATCTGTCCTAAAACCGGCTTTTACCGTAGTAAACGATTTACCTTAAGTTTGGCACACAGCCTCAATCGCTTTCTCAGTCCGTTCTATAAAAGTGTCGGATTAGAACGAACGTGTTATAGATACGGCACACTATGTTCTTTATACAGGATAAGTTTCATGAAACTTCTATGCGTCCAAGCGGCGCAATTGAATTTCAAATTCCGAAACTCATTAAATTACTCAATATTTTAATACTCATTCGCTTCTACAACAAGTAACAGTTTGACGATGTTGCAGAAGCTCCTAGTAAATGACTCCTTTCCAATCCCACCAGACACAGAGTAATACTTTTTCGTCATGAATTTTCATTTTTGTAACTGATGTTGATGGGTGGCCTGGATCAACCTATGGTTTTCTACTTTTAGGATTACCCGTAATGATTGTTTCTTTTGTCATTTTACTATATGAGCAAAACAGTTTCCTTCCGTCTGTATTTTCCTACCATAGCATGCAATCGAAGTGATATTTCTTGGTGAGTAACTACTAACTCCTAAGTGCTCTGCAAGCTCTTTCTGAGTTTGATACCGGTTTTTATCCAGTAAAACTTTAAGTTATTCGTCTTCAAATTGTTTAACTGCACCTGGACGTCGCTCGTCCTCAAGACCAAAATTGCCATCACAAAATTTTGCAACCTACTTTTTTACTGTTGAATGACTCACAGAATGTTCACTACTCGTCCTTATCCGACATTTTTATCGAACGGGCTGTGAAAGCGTTTAAGTATTAAAATATTGAGTAATTTAATAATTTTCGGAATTCAAAATTCAATTGCGCTGCTTGGACCATAGAAGTTCCTTGAAACTAATCCAGTATGAAGATGTTAGTGTGGTTTTTTGAACCAACTTACACATTTGTGCATTCCTTTCAAACTTATATTGTCGTCCAAAAAAAACACTTTAACTATACACACAATTGTGTTGGTTGTACTTCAAATCAAGCGAAATTTTTTATCATAAACGCCATTACATACTATGGTTTTTTACTCACACATTTGTGTGGTTTGGACTTAAATTGAGCCAATTTTTGTTTTGGTTGAAAAAGGGATATTTAATTACGTCTCTTAGGCTGTGTGCCAACTCAAGGTAAAAGTCAATTTTAAGTAAATTTTTCGGTAAATTCATTTATTTTTCAAAAACTCTATGGCAAACTGATCGAATAATCTGTTCTAAATCCGATTTTTACCATAGTAAATGATTTACCCGACTATTGGCCCGCAGCCATAGTTGGCGTATTTATCAGTAGTAATTAAAGTAGAGTTGGCTTCAAATAAAACTAACAAAAAAGATTTTCATAAAACCGATTCGGATAACAATTATTAGATAAAAGCCAACTATGATGAACAATTATATTCCGTTACTGGAAATTCACAAACAAATATTGCTGAAACCAAAATTGGCCTCTAATATTAAAGCTAAGCGAGATTTACGAAAGAAACGCAGCTAAATTTAAATTTAAAAAAAAATGTATCTATTGGCATGGCAAAATAAATCTAGTAACTATATTTCTGATCGCAAATATTTAATTTGCGACCGGATGGAGGATATACCCCATAATAGTTCGATAGTTTTGCGAGTCTCCACTAGCAAACTGTTCGAATATTAATGGTGTAATTCAATGGTAATGACAGGTGGGGAGTTTAGGTTAATCGTTTGCATACCGTCGATGGCGTGAATATGCTAATAATAAATAAATCGGTTTAACAAACTTACAATTTATCATATGAGCCGTTTATTTTGAAGTGGCATAAGTCACTTTTTTTAAATCGAGATATTTAAGGGTTTGCGTTTTAACACGTTTAAAAATATTGATGCCAACTTTCGAGAAGATTTACTTGAATTTGGTATCTCAGGATACTTATATTTTTCTCAGTATAAATAATTTCGTATAGTCATTGAAAAATTATCATTTTTCACAACGGAAAGAGACTTATGCCACTTTCAAAATAAATAGTATTGAAAAATTACTGACTTATATTAATTTTGTTCGATCTATTTTACTGAAGTGGTCTTTTGAAAGGACAGTGATTTAAGATAGTTAACGAATAAATTACATATATAACAATTGTCGTTCCCTGAATAGGGGTGTACGCGTTGTTACTTTTAAGTGATTAATTCAAGATTTTATAACAAACACGTGCATGCACGTACAGTTAGTCACAGAAGATTACGTACACCACTAAAATTTGCAAAATCTAGATAAATGAAACGAACTAAAAGTTGTAAAAATAATATTTTTAATATTTTTTATGTCTACATACAGTAAATAAAACAAAACGATCATGTTCAGACACACTTAAGAACCAAAATTAATATTTAGTTGGGCCACCATAAGACTCAAAAAGAGCGCTTAGTCGCCTGGGCATTGATAAAACTAGGGTCTCAATAACCGCTGGAGAAATTTCATTTCTCATGTACTGGAAAGGGAATTTTTTAATGAATCTCTATTGGTAGTCCTATATTTTCGGACCCTTTGTTCCAATTCATACCAGATATGCTCTATTGCTCTATATTATATTTTGATTATATTTTGAATCATTATCTTGATGTAAGATTCGCTGGTTGCCTAGTCCTAAGCATTCAGCCGACGGTTGTAGATTGCTACGTAATATGTTCGGTGATCCATATTACCTTCTAATACTAATTTTCCGATACCAGCTGCAGCCATCGGTCCCCAAACCATTACATTGCCAGCCCTCCTCCATTGGATCTGAATATATTGAATTTACTTTCTTTAGCGCAAAGCAATTTGCTCCAAAATTCAGTGCCTTCATTAACGTATGTTTTTGTAAATTCAAGCTTTTTCTGCTTATTTACTAGGCTTTTAAATGGGTTTTTCCTTGGCACTCTTCCATTAAACCCTTCCTTTCGTAAAATACGACAAGCTGTTTCGGGATGAACATGCTTACCAGTGCTATTCCATATCCCAACCGCTATTTTTGGAGCACTAATCCTCGGATTGGAAGCAACTTTTTGAATTATGCTTCGAACTTTCCGTGCGTTAAGTTTTTTAGGTCGCTTATATACCATAGACACATATCTGGTTTCGTAACTAGGATTATGAAACTATGATTTGCGAGATGAACACTCAAGACACACTACAATTTCTTTTGTCTTCTAATTTGGTTTTAAATAGTAATGGAGTAGGCATTGACAAAAATGCCAAGATTGACTGTTAAATTGTCATAAATGACTTTTATGTTGACAGAACAGAAAAAAAATTGTTCCCGCCAACCAAATATCTCAATGACAAATAGAAAACTCAAAGGAAACTAGATTTTCTTGGTAAACTATTAGTGTCCGGAATCTGCATTTTTGATGTATTCGGCGTTGTGAGCACTAAAATGCCTCTGGATGAGAAAAAATATCTCATTCCGAAACTACGTTAAAACCGAGTTGCAAACCATGGTTAGGGGTGACACATTACAACGAAATCATGGTTAACTTGAAACCATAGTTACGAAACCAGTAATAATGTGTCTATGGCATTAGATCGTTGTTTATTTTAAATACTTCATCTGTTATCAAAATTTTGCACTATTTATTGTTTGTGTGGTTGCTCGACCTTTACCAATAATTTTAGGTATTTCTTTATAACTCTTATTCTGATCCCGTTATTATTAAATTTCGTATTTCGATTGACACTTACGTTCGACGCACCGTTTTTTAATGCCAGAGGCGAAAAATACTCTTTACTCAAGGCGAATGCAAAGTTAATACTGAAAGTGTCGATAGACGTGCGTAGGTATTTATATAAAAAAAGATACGGTACGGTACGTTGCAAAAATTCGAGAATAAATAGAAACGTGCAACTGTATGTAGATTTTTTTGTGATTTAAATTTTATGAATTTTTTGAAAATTATTATTTTTTTTATTCAATATTTTTTTTGTTTATATATATTATTTAATTAATATTACAACATTTAGTTCGTTTTTTCGTTTTCAACATTTATCTCGATTTTGAAAATTTTAGTGGTGTATGTAAACTTTTGTGAGTGACTGTAACACTTTGACAGATTGGTCTTAATAATAAATTGGACGAATAAGAATTCGATGTTTAATAAATAAAAAGTTTCCATATAACAATTTTTTGACGTTAATTAATACCAAAATATCATTTCGAGATAACCTACATTTCCTCCGATTTTAGAAGATATTAAAGAATTTTTACAAATAAAAAAATTATTCCATAAATTTGTATTGTACTTTCCTACGGGTTCCGCTCGGAACGCGATATTTCAAAACGCGATATTTCGAAACGAGATATTTCAAAACGCGATATAGTACAGAATGTGCATTGCGAAGCGACAGGAGCGCAGCGACCCGCCTGATATAACCCGATCCTATATACTCTCGCTCCTATCGATTTTAAAATTTAAAATTTTTAAAATATCGCGTTTTGTACCTATCGCATTTTGAAATATCTCGTTTTGAAATGGGACCCCTTTCCTACAATATCTCATTTATAACGAATATGAATTTTCTTATATTAAAATTCATAAAACATTAAATCTATCTCTCTTCCACTAATCCCAGCAATTAATTTTCTGAGTACAGTGACTTCTGTCACTTTCAAAATAAACGGCTCATATTTCTCTTACACTCTATGGACGTTAATAAGCAAAACAGCAAAACACCTTTAGTTTCCTTCTTGGTCTGATAATTTTTCGTTTCTTATAGAATTAAAAAAATAAATTCTGTATGTGGTTTGGGGTCCTGGAAAACGGCAAATTAGAATGAAGCTAAGTCATTCTTCGAACATTTATCAACAGAAATGAGATTCCAAAATCATTCATCATCTCTAGATGAATTTTCTTGAGAACGGTGTGTTATCTGTTCGTTCACAAACATGAACGTCTTATACAGATACTAGGAGTATCGCGTTGATATAAAAATCTCTATGCAACAATCCGTCGACCGAAAATATTGGGAATTAAAAATTTCATAATACATCTTCTTCATTTGTTTTATTGGAATTGTTTTCCGTACCAAATGCAAAACCTTCTGCCATTTCATCGTTCTCTTTAATCTGCATATTACCTGTCCTCTGCCGCTTTATCATTTGCCTCTATTTCTTTAAGAAGCTGTAATAAATCTTTCAGAGCATCCAAAGGATTCGGTTCATTTTCGTTCATCTTTTTGTCATCTTCTTCGATAACATTTAGATTCTCGCCTAAATTGAAAACCTCGCGAATCCGAGATATTGTGTTTATCGCACTTTTCGTTAGAATTACAACTTCCACTCACATGATTGGAATACGACTGAAAAAAATGAAAACATTTATTTTTGTCATATATATTTCATATATTCAGTTGAGAGAGAGGAAAATACATTTGATTCAATTTTTTTTAATTTTGTTAAAATATTTAGTGGTATGGGTAAAAATAAATTAAAAATATGTTTTGTTTCTTTCTAGCTGCTTTGAATTAATTGGGTCTATCTTTGTTCTTCTTAGACCTACATGAAGTGAGTTGTGTTCTTCTTTTACAATGTGTAAGAAGCAACAAAAAATAAAAATTGTTGTTGTAATTCGCAGTGGTATTATCTTAAGTATTAATCATTGATTATACTATAGATATAACATCGACAGTATTGTTTTGAAGTATCAATTTTGTAATGTTTTTGTTATTGTTTTGATATTTTTTTGGAATAGAGAAAGAAAAAAGCGGGATAACAACATTATAAATTTCATAACATCATGTAATGACGGTGTGAATTGTTACATAGAGTGGGGTATAATCTAAGGGGTAACCATATTGAATTCTTGAGCATTGTTTTTCGTACACAATGAAGCCTGTAGTTTCTTTGACCTTGGTCCAATTTATTTCGGTGTACTTTCTTTTAGTGTTCTTTGTTTGGTAAACTATGTTTGGTAAAATTTGTTTGGTGCAATTTGTTTTGTGTATTTTGTTTTAATTCACTTTATTTAGTGCAATTACTTTTAGTATATATTAGTGGAAATCTCGTCGTGCACTGTCTGTATTTTATCTTAATATATTCCATATCGGAAAATGCTTGCTTGTTGGACATCTACCTCAATGTTTACTGCATAGTCTTAGTCCACTTGTTTTAGTGTGCTATGTTTAGTGTTATTTGTTCGTAGTATTGTTTGTTTGTTTTGTATTAGTACAAATCTCGTAGTGCAGTTTAGTGTACTTTTTTTTAGTGTATTTGACTTGTAATCTTGCTTGCTTTGCTTATAGACATTTATCCCAAATGTTTAGTATTGCATATAGTCATAGTGAGTAAGTGGACTTTGTTTAGTTCCGTTGGTATTAATGCTCGTAGTGTGGTTCATATTAGTGCACTTTGTCTTACTGCAATTTCACAAGGAATCTTGCCTGCTTGCTAGATAGATACCCTAATGTTTAGTGCATAGTCTTAGTACAGAGTGTTTGGTGCATTTTGCTTAGTGCACTTTGTATTAGTTCGCTTTTGCTAGACATCTACCCCAATGTTTAGTGAATATAGTTTTAGTGCATTCGGTTAGTGCATTTTATTTAAGTGCATTTTGTTTGTTTTAGCGCATTTTGTTTAGTGCACTTTGGTTAGGTGCAATTCTTTTAGTGCACTCTGTTTAGTATAATTTGTTTTAGTGCATTTCTTATAAAGAATCGCAGTTTGATGCTTGTTAAGCATAAAACCAAATTTATTTTGTTAATCTATTCATATACGACTGAAAAAATACTTACCTTGAATGACTTTGCAACAAATCACAATTCAGAAGCAAAAATTTCCGTTTTCATTATAGAAATTCAAATACCATTTTTCTTAACATTGTTTTATTATTAAATTAATATAGTTTATTGAAAATAATAATAATATTAATTAATAAAAATAAAATTAAACAATATACTTAATAATTACACTCAGGTTTCACGGTCGTCTTATCTTGCATTTATATATTTAAGTATCTTAAACCGTCGTCCTCAAAACTTAAACAAACAAATAAGAAAAAACTTTGATGATTTTTCTAACAAATTATACTGAAATTTCGTTGCCTTATCTTCAACATCATTATCACCTTAAAGTGGTTAATAACCAACAAGATGCACAGTGTCGACACAAATATTATGGCAGTAAATTATAAATTTTTAGGAGGAGAACCACGACATACTTGTTAGTTCTTTAGATAGGTTTGTCTGTTTTTTACTGGCTTAAAATTAGACTATGTAATGTTTCTATTTCATATAAAAATTATATTTATCGACTAAAATAATTAAACAAAAATTTTATTATTTACAAAAAATAGTTCCGTAGTTTATATAAAAAACTAAATAAAAAATAGCGCGCGCTTCGGAAACTTTTAAAAGTTTTGTTCTGTTCTGCGTTAAAAAATTTAAAAAAAAAAATAAAAACAAAATTTCTCTAAAATATGGCTTCTAAAATAATAGGGTTAGTAAAAAAAATTGAGATAGTATATGTGTATTGTGTGTACATGTAAGTGGTAATTTTGTTGGGGTTTTGTTTAAACTATGAATTGTGTAAGATCAGGGAATTTAAATCCTTGAAATTGGGAGAACTGCTGTGGAAATTGTCTTGATCGTATTTGACGTTGTAATGTGAAATCGGTCTGTCTCAATTCACGTGAAGGTGTTGATTGCAGCACGAGGCCACACTGAGCGCTGCATACATCGTCTCGTAAAATTGATTCACGCGGCCATTCCCGTGCTAGCTGGGCACAGTCTGTTATTCGCAGTGAAGCACATTGTGCCTATATAATGGATAATAAACATAATCAGTTAGTATTTATCGTGAATATAAAATTCGTGTACAACTTACGCCTTCACTGGTGCAAATACAACTTGTGCATGGTGATGGGAATGCAGATTCACCAATGTTTACACGACGCCCCCCAATTTGGCAACCTTGTACATTTTCGCGCCATGCACTTAAGTCAATTTGTTGCATCGCATGACAAGGTACCCGTGGATTTCTATAACGGTAAAATAATATAATAAATAATTATTATAAATAATATTTATGCAAATTAAGGTATATATACTCACAAGAAATTGCTTGGTAAATCGAAAGCAGCCCGTTGCATATCTCCAGGAATATCTAAATTCTCGCAGAAAATCTTCGAGAGTGTTGTCTTACGGATTTCAGTCAATTGTGCTTCTGTAAATCTGGTCACTGGATCATCATTTTCATACCAAAATCGATCACATTTACGCAATTGTCTGAATTGAATGGCAATAATGCAGGCAAATGTTGGCCCAATCATACCACCTTGTAGCGGACGTTCGGACATGGCTCCCGGGAATAGATCAATATCATCAACTGTTGCATAGATGCGCTTCAATCTTGAAATAACCTCTGGTGGAATTTCACGTCCTAAATCTTCCCATGTTTGTGCTCGTTTCAAATTGCAAAGTGCACGATAATTATTATATGTTGGAATACCATGATCACGAGCTCTTTGAATATTCAACGAAATTAAATCAATTCCTGAAAATGGAATTTTACGATCTTCGAACAAGTGATTGGTAACTTCACCGGTGATAAATTGATCTAGGGTTTCCATTGGTGTTGATACTAAACCACGGGATATTTCATCGATTATGCTGGGGATCTCAAGGATCATGTCAGGTTTGAAGAAACCGTCACGTAACAATAGGGGTGGATCAATTGGTTGATGTGTTGGACTCAAACGAGGAATGTGTGGACGAAGTAATGAATGCCCGATACGGAAAGCGGCTGCAGCGAATTCAGTAACAATTGATGGATTACATGTTGGGTTGTATTCTTTATAGTATCCTTGTGGTAATAATTTTAAACCATAAAGATTTACTGCGTTCCAACTAAGTACACGAGGTAAGAATTCATTGTATGAAATATGTTGATTTTGGGCAATCACAATGCGACGGGCATGTTCGAATAATTGTTCTCCCGACCAATGAGGATTAACGCCACGAAGTCCTTCGACAATTCGGTTATGTTCTCGTAAGAAAATAGTGTGAATAACGGTAAGCGCAGGCTGTTCTGAAGCCCGACCATCTCCAGCAATGAAACACTGTCCACTTGGAGCTTTACACTCAGGATGTGATGGTGATTGTGGCAGAAGTTCTTTTCCGCGAATTGGATGTATCGTTGAATTTAGGCGTCCTGAAAATCCTTTCAATTTTGTTGCTACACAATTATTTTCACCATAAATTTGCGAGGCATCCAGGAAAGCTGTATTTTGATTTACTTGTTCACGTGGGCCTAATGTTTGTTGACCAGGTAACGATCTCATCGATGGGAAACATAAACGTTCTCCACTTGTTACATTTACTTCTGGATAGTAATGATCCCGTGGCGGAACTGGGAATGGATTACATTCTGGATGCACTGTTCGTGGTGAATCGCATGATCGGCAACTTGGAATTGATTCTTGAAAACCTTTGTGAATCGGTGTCATAGTTAAATCGTGATCCAAGAATTGGGCGTACTGCATCGTCATTAGTGAGTATCTTGTGTGTAGATTTGATATATCTGGATGAATTAATGCTGAAATTGCGCGTGGATTAGGTAGCGGGGCTCCAGTGACCGATGTTATGCGCGGTCGTGAAATACCATCTTCGTATTGCGGTGGCAATAATCGAGCGAATACGGTTAATGATTGTCCCAAGGCTGGGTTACGTAAATTATTACAGTGACCTGATAAGCTACGGAATGGTGTGTTTGTATCACATGGAATTGAGAAATCTTCGCATTGCGGTTCTAGATTGACTGGTGAAATTGAACCGAGCAGCGAATTTACATCAATGCTCTGTAGACTTTCACTGAAGTCATTGCTTGTGAATGTTCCTAGATTGTTGTCGAATACTTGACGTTTACGACGACGAAGTTTATGTAGCTCGTGTATGATTTCATTTGAGGTAAGTTCATAGAATAGAGACGAATTGGCGAGCAACAAAGCATTTCTATTTGCCTTACTGAACGATGAGTAAGTACCATCGGGAGAGCGGGCATCAAGTCCACCTTGGTGCAACCATGAATCATATTCCAATTTCTTACGAGTTTTTAATTCTTCTTTAGCGCGTTTAACAGCGTGTTCTAAAATTTCTGGACTAATCTCTTCGATTTCTTCTTTTTCTGTAGTGGTTTCTACTGAATCGTCAGTTTCATCATCAATATAGTCTTGCTCCACAAGTTGCCATGTTTGCAAATCTAGGCCGGCGAATTGCTCACACGATAGGCGGACATTTAAATATGGATCCTCACGAATGAAGGCCTTTGGTTGAGATTTTGTAATTGCCTTGTTTGCACATAATAGACCCGATAATGTTACACGTCGAACGGCTTGTAATTGATTTAAATTAAGGGATGATGGTGGTAGATCATTTTCATACCAGAATCTATCACTAATCCTGAGATTTGAAAATTGCGCCGCTATCATACAGGAAATGGTTGGACCGAATACTGTTCCAGGTGCTGGTTTTTCGGCTAGAGCGCCTACCAATAAATCAATATCTTCGGGATTTTGGTATAATTTCTCAAATCGTTTAATATCGTCGGCTGAAATGCCAACATTTGCCAAATCGGAGAATTGAAGTTTTGTATTTTTTTCCAAGCCTAAACGTGCTTCACATAAGTTCAATAATTTATAGTACGATGGAATACCATGATCCCGTCCTTGGTGAATCGCTAACTCGATTGGTGACCAATTTTTATAGTTTTCTACAGTAATTGGATGATATGATTTTTGTAGAGCTGGTGTATCGATTAAGATATCGGCCGATGCGGTTTCATTGAGCATTTCTGGAGGTAGCATGGTTAAAAATGCTGGAATTCCACCAACGGCGAATTCGTTAAAAATACCAGCACGATTTACACTTGCATATCCATTATAGTGTTTGCCTGATAAAAGTCGTAATTCGTCTTTGTTGACAATTGGCTGGCCCAAAATAATTGGTAAAAATTCGTTGTATGTAATGTGTTGAATTTGGGCGGTCACTGCACGTCTTGCTTCATAGAAAAGGGTATTATCATTCCATAATGGATTGAGGTTTGCTAGAATTTCTGTAATTCGATTGTGTTCGCTTAACAAGAGCGTATGTAAAGCTCCAACTGCACCTGGTTCGTTGCAACGGTGGCATAATTTAGCGTCTACTTTACCATTGGAATAGGTACGAATACTTTGAATATCTTCCTCGGTAACACCATATAATCCTGATGCGTCGATAAATCCAGAGGCGGCATTCATTTGTTCACGTTGCACGAATTCGCACGATGTGATATCGTTTGATGGAATGGAACGGTAATAATCTTTACAATTGTCATTTGTAATGTAGCATTGGACCAAATCATTATTGTCCAAATTTTCTGATCCGCAGCATTTTACGGTAGTATTTGGCGTTACAGTTTGAATTAAATCATACGACAATAGTTGCCCCCATGCTGGTAGCATAGCAGTAATATGCGGATGACTTATTTTCGCATTAATATTAGACTGCAGACTATCGATAATTGTTTTCGGTGTTGGCAATGATTTTTTCGTTACCGATAATTTTGGCTCACTCAAACCATCGGAATAAGCTGATCCCAAAATTCGGAGGAATACATCACCCCGCGCGCCATACGTTCGATGTATAATATTATTACATTCTCCAGTAGCCGAACGGAATTTACTTGGCGGACATGCTGCCGTTTCACGGATGGCTTGGCATTTGAAATTACCATTTGGTACCTCTAGTGCTATAGCGCGTTCGGCCCTTATCCTTAGATCATCTGCTAATATATCATTATGGCTATTACTAGTTTGTATTGAATTAACTACGGTTGTGACTAGAGTGAAACTGAAAATAAACGTAAAGAGAAAAAAAAATGTTAGATCGCATGTCACTTGAGCAACTTTTTATTTTACTTATTACTCTATGAATAATTGAGATTATAATCGGGCATGCATTTTATTTGTAGTTTGCATAATTGCATAAATTTGCTATTCATTGACAATAAAGTAACATATACAATAATGGTTTGTATAGAAGGAAGCCCTATAAACTCCGGATGAATAATAAAATTTAGTTGAGTACTATTAGGTGAGTAACACTTAACATGTATACATAGCGCTTAAATATCATGGTAATTAGTTTTGGTTGTGCAGTAAGTACGACGTTATGCAATTTCGTTTTGAAATTTGTAAATCGTTTATTGGTTAATGCATTTTGCTAAAGGTGTTTTCGGTTAATAATTGTGTTTAACAATATAGTACAAAGGAATGACAACAACTAAATCTCTGTGGTGTATTATAGACTTGGTAATGGTTTTAAAAATTCCATCGCTACATTCTAGTTATAAATATTTTGGACTTCTTATCGATCTCGTAAGTTATAATTGTTTTCTTATTCGCGTTGCTTTTGTTTTGAGTCGAAAAAAAAAATGAAAAGTAAATTTACTTTCGATTTATAAGGAAAATTGCGAGGCCGGTTTAACCCATTCTCGGAGTAGAGTTCTTTGTTAAATCGATATAAACTGAATTTAATCAAAATTCGTATCGATATAATGTTGCATTAGAAGATCGGCGAGATCACATAAAAATAACTTTTGCTTTTATCCAAAAACATTTTAAACCACTCCATAGTTCTCTGAAGGTCACCTCGTTATTTATGTTTGGCGCCCATTCTCTGATCACATTTCATTTACATATTTTTGATAACATTTTATGAAAAAATAGCGCGTGATTTCCGGGGTCAACGTAAAAACGATAAATTTGTATTCGATTTATAAATTAACCACTTTAATCATCATCAAAAGTTATGTTTTGTATTGCGGATAAGTCCTGTCATGATCTTACCACTCTACTCAAGTTCACTTGAGTAGACTGGTAAGATCATGATGTCATATGTATTTTAAAAGTTTATTTCCCTTTTATTGTTGTTTTGATACACAAACCACATGATTAAAATCACATGATTTTGCGGTATGGGAAGATCAATCATCTTCAAAAAAAAATTAAAATTTAAATCCTGCTTCTCTGATGTCATCATCATCATCTCGTGATCAAGTCTGTTTTCTTTATACGTATTCATATAATATATAATATGAGACATTACAAAAAGTAAAAGCGAACACGTAGACTGTGCAAATTGAATTAACACACTTGTGTATTATTAAAAAAACGAAATCTTTGGTTTTTCATAAAAAAATGTTAATTGTTTTTAATTTGATTAAATCACGTGGAAGTGATGATGATCTTTTCACAAGTATAGCTAATAAAATATTATTTGTAATTAACATGAAAATTAAATATTTATTACAAATATTTTTGATGAATGGGGTATAACTCTCTTACTCTCTCTCTGAGTTTATTTTTATATTACAATAATAAAAAAATTGTAAAGATCGCGATATAACCTCTTATAACCTTAACAATGATCTTTTACTATTTTATACGTACCTTTCAAAATGTACATAGACTATATAATAAACCTGTTCAATTTGTTTCAGTCTTTTTGTTGCTTAAATTTCAACTTTTCTTTTCTGTCACCATGTAATCTCTTTATGGTGGCGGATACATTCATAAAAATTTACTTACGTATATGATTATTGATCTTGAAAGTTTAAGATTTTGTTTGTATTGTAAAATATTTTGCCGCAAGCTAAAGTGAAATTTATTTATTATTTGGGCGTTTTTCATTTTTACGCACATGACGTTCACAAAGAACTTTATTGTTTTATTAATATGTCAGTTCTATATGTAAAACAACTGTAATTCGCTATCACGATAGTTGTTGAAAAATGTACTAACCAAATTGAAATTTTATATAAATTGCAGTGAAGTTAGCTACATTTATATTGTTCAAAAAAAGACGTGATGTCGTTTGTCAATTGTTTTGAATAATCGTGAATTTTATTATTTTAAAAATTATTATTTATAAATATTCTATAAACCATGGGTTGTTAATTGTGAAGAAATACTATTTAATTTGTTCTTAAGTTATTTATGTGTGCTTCAAAAGGGACATGGCGATTTGCACGGTTAATCTTTTCACGATTTGACATGTTCACCCCAAGGTATTAACATTATTTAGCATTTTGCAATAATTATAATAAAGTGTTTTTAAGTATTTTGCAATCGCTTGTTGTGTAGTTTTGTTTATAAAAGGAAATTAATTTTTAGTTCCGCCGGCGCATTCGCACCAAAGTTAATTATTTTACTGTGTAATTAATGCTTTATGTCAACTTCCAGTAATATCACTTTCAAATTTGTTGCGTCTTTCTATAGAAAAAATAGTTGACCGACTATTTATTATCATTAACGTTATATGTAATTTTTTAACTTCACTCAAAAAATTCCGGACACTACATTTTTGTACAAAATTATAGCTGTGTTTCCTGACGCTTGATCTGATCCAGTTCAGTTCATGTTTCATGAAACAAAACAAAGGCGCTTGCTAGATTTAAAATCAAAAGCTGTGTTGCTTTCAAAAGATTACAACAACAATTGCATTGTATTCAAGCCAATTGTCTTAGAATGTAAAGAACAAAATTGTTAGGATTAGGGGAAATAAAACCATTTTATGTTTATGGTGTTTACCGCAAAGCGTTATTTTTTCTATTTTCTCGAAAAATTTATTTTGTAGAATAATTTAGTATTTGTTATTTGATAGCAAAATACCGATTTAATTTGTTCTATTTCATAAAATAAAAAAAAATAAAATAAATATTAAGAAAATGAACCAACACAGAAAAATTAAAACGCATTAAAAAATTAAAGCCAAAAGTTGTTGCATTCACATTTCTTAGCTAAGCTAAGCGGATTAGCGAAAGCAACACTACTAAAATTTGTGATCTAAAACAAAATTTGGATCATGTTTTCCATATAAAATTTAAACTGATCCGGATCAATGAGCGTCAAGAAACACGGCACATATTATATGCGCCAAAATGAACTAACGGAACAAGTTTTTGTTTAATAAAAGTAACCAGGATCAAAATAAATGAAATAACAAAATTAACGAAAAGCGGATACTGATATATCTTCGTCTTTGTTTAAATAAAAATCAACAATCAATCTAAGCGGTCGGTACTCTAATATCGAATATTTGGCATATGGTGCACCAGGTTTGCAATGTATTCCTGAGGTATGATTTCCCATTCTTCCTGCAGAGAAGATTGAAGATGGTCTAAGGTTTCTAGAACGACTTCCCTTTGCTTTAAATGACGCCGTAGCATATTGTCATGCACTAATAATTGAAGTGTCCAGAATTTTGTGACGAGCAGTTAATTTTATGTGTTATAAACTGCTAAAGAAAAAAATACTATGAAGATGCAAGAATTTTGGAAGGCACTCGGTTGTTTCAACTCTAATCAGAAAATAGTCTCGATATTTAAAAATTTTATAAAACCACCCAACATAAGCATGAATTCCTCTAGAAAATGCCATTCAGTTTATAGAAATTGACAATTCGTTGTATTACCTTATTCAATATTTCCCCATTTCTACAGTTAAGGCTGTTGAAATATATTTATGCTGTGCGATGTCAGCTTTGGAAATTCTTGCTTGTTTCCACAAAATTATTTTAGAGAAAAATATTTACACCAAACTGGTTCATTCCATCAGCAGGACGGAAAATTATAATTTATCAAAAATGTTTTCCGATTCCAGCAGTGGCATAATTCCGGTTTTCCCTGGAAATAGGGAATTCGGAAAAACTTTTGTATTGCAAAAATGCTATACAACATTTCTCAACATCAATTCTATTTTTCTGGTCTACTGTTGGAACTAGTTTAGTTTAAATATTTTCGTAACAAAGTGACATCTAGTAATCGGACCCAGAATTTTTCAAAGTAGGTAGTATTTATATTATAGATTTGAGATGATTTGTAATGATTTGGATATGAAATTGTTGTGTGCGATACAATTTCAGAAGCTTGTATTTTCGGTCTGAACAATAAAGAGCAAATGTTTTTTTTTTCGAAAGCCTACCGGATGAACGTTGATGAATGTTTGTTTTGTTTTTTACTGCGCCATATCGTCTAGTATAGAAATTACATATTATCCTGTTTCTATGTAAATTTAAATGTTAAATCTAGGTTTCATTCCAGATTAAGTTTATAGAAAGTGTTGGATTAGGTGTTCCTGTTCCATGATATACTGCGTATATGGGTAAATATTATTAATTGCTTCTAGAAAAAGCAGGTAAAATATTTAATTTTCTTTTGTTTTTACTTGTATGTTAAGGAAAAAAATATTTTTTAGTAGAGGAATAATTTTAGGTGGCAGGCGCCCCTCTGAACTTTGCTTTACATGGCTACTCCATCTGACATATTTTATACCATTAACATGACATTTTCTGCTAGAAAAAAAATAAAAGTGTTGTTCGGTGAGGAACATCTTCAAGATTTAGCAGTTTCAATTTTTTTTAAAATTAAATTAAATAAACACAAATTTTTAACGATATAATAGAAACACACACAATTTCAATAATATCACAATTTTATAATCTAATTAATTTTTACCACACAAAGAAAAAGAGCGACTCACAACAAACACATCATTCATTTAGAAATTTAAAAATTGACATAAATTGGTATAACTTGAAGTCATGCAAAGCTGGTAGAAAATATTTTTTTTCAAATCGACATTAATATTTTAAGTCTCCACCTACAACTGGCAGAAATTTAATGGTATATTAATGGTATATGGGGTGTGTTACACCTTGTAACTGGAATTCATAAGATGTTTGCAATAAATGCTGTTTCTGTGTTTTCGCCAATTGAAAAATTAACATAAATTAAAAAAATTAACGAAGCTTCGTTAAATATGGATTGTCATTTAATAAAAATTATTGGAGTGAAATTTTTCGTTAAACCTTAGAAAAAATTTAAATATGTATCGTACTATCTAAAAAAAACAAACAGCTGTCATTATAACAAATAACTGTCATTTAACATTCAACAATGTTTACCGGATACGACTAGTATGGCTGGAATGGTATTATAAATTAGTGTCGTCAACATTTTTAATTTTATAATTTTTTTTATGGTTGGCCCTATAAGAAAGCGAGTGTTATTATAATGACTTAATGACTACTTGATCAAAAATTCAAAAACCAATACATGTCTCTCCATGACAGTGAACAAGTTTAAAAACTTGAAAGAATGTTAGCATGGGCTGTAATTTTCATGAATAGTATATGATAGGAATAGAACATGAGCAAAATTTAATTATTGCAACTTCTCTATAAATTCAAAAATAATTCCGAATTCTGCAGTTTAGGTAGAACTAACCTGTCTTACGGCGGTCTACACCCAGCTCACGTTCCCTTGCATGGGTGTGTCACGCCCATTCCAACGCTTTTATTTAAAAATTTATCCAAAGCTTTTATATTCTTTCCCCAAAGTGTATTCTGGCTTTTCGAAAAAGTTAAATAGTTTAATTGAAATGTATATTAGCTAGATGGCTGTTAATTTATACCGAAAATTTGTAATGTCAAGGTTAAACTTTCGGTTTAATAAACGTAACTTATTTTTGTTTAGTGAAATACGTTTAGTATTTTTTGCCGGTTATCTTATAATTTAAAAAGGTGGTCCTGAGGTTGTCTATTTCCATATTTTTTATAGTTTTGATTTAGTTTACGAAAATTGTATAATATTATTTTTTTTGAAAATTTTAGCACATTTCCTGATTAATGAGAAACTTTAGACTAGTAACGCTAATAGCTGTTGGATAATAAAATGGATCTTTACTTGATTTCGAGACATTCTAATGATTTATCTTACATCGAATTTTATGGCATTACGTACAATAGCCAATAGACAAAAACTCGGTCCATGAAGTGCACAGACATCACAAACTTCCATAAAAAGAAGACCATCGATACCTAATCATTAGTGGCTCGAATTTCAACGCCGTCAGCTTGTGGAAAATAAACAAAAGTTGCGCGTTAAATTGTTGACTATCATATTAACAGTGATACTATTTAGGCATTCCTTGGGAATAGGGAATTGTGAAAAGTAATTTCATATTCATAGCATTTTTGTCCAAATTGTATTTTTCTAGCCTACTGAGGGAATAAGTTTGGTGTAAATATTTTCAAAACATAGTTAGGGAAAATATTTTTCCCTATAAAAATTTTGATTAACAAAAGTTTCCCAATTAACTTTGTTTTGAAAATTTTTGCATTATACTTAGCCTTTCAGTAGGCCAGAAAAATACAATTAGGACAAAAATGCTATGAAACTATTTTTCCCAATTCAATATTTCCAAAGAAAGCCAGAATAGTACCACAGAAGCACTTTAACAGAAAATTTTAAATTCAGGCGAATCTAGAATGTTCGATGCGGCTATATAAATACGAGTGCAATGAACACAATGAGTTAGTCATTTTTTAGAGATTCGGTTCGCGATAGAATAAAAACGAAAGAGAGTAGTGGGAATATATGTAATAAGTTGTGTAAAATGAAAATAGTGGTGTAATTTAAAAGTGTGAATGGTGTATTAAGTGAATTAGGAAAAAATCGTGGAAATTATTTATTGTTGTGTTCCAATGATTAGTGAATATTGGCAAAATTATTGTGGGAATAATAAAGGGATCGGCTCAAAATCCAGAATCACAAAAGACCGAATTATCAAAATCCCGACTTTTAAAATCACTACTTTTAAAATCCCGACTTTCCAAATCCCGACTTTCAAAATCCCGACTTTCAAAATCCCGATTCTTGAAATCCCGATCTTGTTAAAACCTTAAAAATATTGAATATTAAATTTTGTTTTTTTATAGCTAAAAAATCAAAATTTAATATTTAATATTTTTATATAACTACCTACTAATCCGTTCCTACGTGCGGCACGCAGTGCGACATGTTTGCTGCTCCCGGCTCCTACGTCCTCTGAAGTTCAAATCTTAAGCCCCTCGGAGGGCTAAGCGGGGGGAGCGCAGCGACCCCCCGCGTGCCCGTGAGAGTTATCGAAGCCATTAGCCTCTACAATTATTGCATTACAAAATGCTGGCCCGGGAGCGCCCGAATTCATAAAAAGATTTTAAAAATCGGGCTTTTGAAAATCGGGATTTTGAAAGTCGGGATTTTGAAAATCGGGATTTTGAAAGTCGGAATTTTGATTTCGGAATTTTTAAAATCGGGAAAACAAGCCCAACCCAATATTAAAGAATATTCCAGAAGTGGTGCGAGTCTTACGGTATTGCTGTAAGTGTTTGAGAAATAACATGTATTTTCGCGAATATCCCGAAAGCGTCGTGAATTACGACAATTGGTGTGTTAACCGTCAATTTCTATAACGATATTCACAATCCAGTGATACGAACTGGATTTGACAGAATTCGCAGGAGCTAATTCGAAGTTTTAGTAGTAGTAAGATTTAATTATGAAATTTTTTAACTTTAACCGGGTTTTAATGCTTGAGGTTGGCAATTTTCCAAATTTTTCCTTATATATTGATAGCCTAGAAAAAGTTTTAACGGTAAAGTGAACGAGTTTTTGTTACAAAAATTTTAGAAACCTAAAATTTCCTTTTGTTTCCTTTGTTTTTAGGAACGAATTTTAGGGAACAAATATCGTTTGCCTAAATTTGTACCTAAAATTTTCATGAATTTCGAAAAAAATTAAAATTTTATTCCGTTATCTCAGAAATGTTTACTGGTTCTCGTTCACATATTCGGATAGGTTAGAATACTTTCTATCAATGTAATGAAAAGTGGTGACATAAGTATGATGCATTTTTTCGTGTTTCCCGAAATTTTCAAGTTTTTTATTACAAATTTTTTTCTCAATTGGAAATTTTGGTATTTTCACCAATTGGAATTTACCTAATTTGCATTCCCTCGGAAGCGAACCCGATTTGTTTGAAATACAGTGGGGTAACCGATATTTTTTGGATATATTTATGGACCAATAATATAAAATTAGAAAAATTGATAAAAATAGTAAAATTTTCTAAATCCTAGTTTAGAACAGTAAAAATTATAACATGTACATAGACCCCTCACTAGCCAAACGGATAGTCGTAAAGTCTGAACTATCCAAACGAAGATAAGTGATTCCATAAACATTCCCAGAATTCTGACAATTCTATTGTATTTTAAGTAAATCGGGTGCCCTCTTTGAGCTATCCTAAAAAAACCTTTAATCGTAAATCGTTGGAAAATCTTATGATCTTTCAAATGATACCAATAGGGATTCGTTAAATATTTATGTAAGAGGCCTTAAAAATAATTTAAAAAGGTTTCAATTTCATTACAATTTCATTATCCGATAGAGAACATATTTAGATATTCGATTCGTTTTATCTGTTCTTGCTAAATCTGTTGGGCCTGAGATCCATAATTATCGGTTTATTGGCCACTATTTGTACTTAAATGCCACCTTACGTAAGTCGTAGTAACAATCTTGCATAATCAATTATTTTAAATATCCGTCACAAAACAGTAATCGGTTAAAACACCATAACTTTCCTTGTGAATGAAAAAGTAAATAATTACTTTTATCTTCAGGTAAACCACTGTGAATTAAATAAAAAAAAATAATTGTTTTTCTATTAAGGAAGTACACTGTCGTTTTATAAATAATCTTACAATTTAAACAATCATTGAATCTCTCTTCACTTTAAAATTTAATTTATGCAAATATTTATAAAATAAATAAAACATTTCTTAGAAGTAAAAAATCATGATCGCCACGATGTGTAAAAAATCAACAATCCTCTTCTTGGTTACTGATGATTTTATATATAGATATAAGAATTTGCATATAAATATTTTAAAATTTCAAAATTTTTATTTTTTATTTTTTAATTAAAACTTTAAATGAAGGACGTTCGATTATTGAATTCATTGTAAATTGTGGTATATTGTGTTGAAACCACATTTACATGTATAGTATGTAGGTACTATATAGGTACATGACGTGCCTGATGTTCTAAGAAGGCATTTCAGATTATTAAGAAAGATCTTTGCTCAAAAACTGGTTATTGATTATATTATTCATATTCCAAGGATAAATATTACTTTTATAATTAATCGTCGATTAGTAAATATGTTATCAGGCTATAATTAGAATATAACTATAGAAAATGTTCAGCTAAATAATTTAATTACGTATGTAGTAGATCGCAACTCTGTGTATATTATATCAATTTCACTTCGTCGAACGTTATAATTATTAATTTTGTAGGTGCAAAATATAAAAATTAAAAAGTGAAATTAGCCAATGTAACATATACACATACATAACAGCTGCAGTAACACGATTATAAACCAAAAACGAATATAATTTTAATTTTTTATTCTTCCGGTATCCGTGTCATAATTAATTAGTTTTTTTTCTAGTTTCGTATACAACACTATTTTTTTTTATTATAATAATGCCATCATTTTTCGTTTTAAAACAAAAAAAAAAAAAAAAAAAAATTTATAATTTTCCATAAATAATTAAAAACTTATTCAATTGAGTCATATTTAAATGTATTTTTTGCAATATATATATACGTAAAAGTGAAATGGAACGTGCTTTTTTATTCGCGGTAGTTTGTACACCAGCACATTAGGAATTTATTCCGGATTTAATTTGAATAATTGTTAGATAAACAAAATTATAAATCTTAAATTTTATAAGATGACATTATACAAGTTTTTATATAATGTCTTTTATACAGTGGTGGGCGAAAAATTTGATCCATAGTGGATCCAAAGGTTCCGCACGAAAGTATTGGATACAACTCATTAAACGAGTGTCCTCAATGATTGATTTTTTTTGTTCAACAGACCGATTTTTTTGTCCGCTAGTGTCAATGACTGACCTAATGCAACATACAAAGCTTCCGTTTTGTTTGCGCGAAAAATTATATAGAACGATTTTACGTCCAAGTGTATAAGATATATTATAGATATTTATAAGTGGTTTTCCCAAGACTAATAATTACTAGATAATTGCGTGTTATTTAATTTCAAAGATGATAATTGCAATGATAATCAAATCATCAAATTAATGTAATGTACGAATATTGATATCGTCAATAAATAATAATTGTATGTAATTAATTAAAATAAATTGTTCGATAGTACATAACACTGTTTTGATGTGTTGATTATTTTTTCATTGTAAGAATTTAAAATTTACACAAGTAGCTGTATCACGATTTTTATTTTAATGCACGTTTAATTTTACAAATTTATAAGTACAGGTTTTAATTATTTTGAAAATTATTCGAATTTGTTTACTATTTTTTACATTTTGCTTCAGGAAAGATAAAAGCTCTTCTAAATGCTTGTTGTTAGCTTAAATCTTAAAATTAAACTTTTCATCTTAGCAATTAAGTAAAACGTAATTAACGTAAATAAAGTGCTCATTAAAGATATTATATAAGTTCACTGAATATAACTAATTATTCCACACGCATAATTACAACCTGTGTGCTTCTATTTTGTTTTATTCGCATAAACTAGACTCATTAAATACTTAAAGTTTTAGATAGTTGCGCGTATTGCTTTTGTTACATAAACAGCGTCTTCATTGTGTAATAATAGTGGTAAGTTTCAGTGGTTCTTGTAAGTTTCAGTTGAATCTCTCTAGACTTATAAAAGTAGTTGGGTTTAATGTTTATAGACTTCCTAGTACTTTATTCTATTTCAGTTGCTATCAACGAAATAAACCTATTAATAAAAGTTATTTCCGAATTCGTTAGAGTGGAAGTACTTGTCCCAAAAATTTTTGAAATCCCTTAGTAGCTTCTTTTGTTTACTTGATTAAACTCCATCAATTTTGAAAATCATCATAACAAGTTTGTGTCCATCTTTTGTCTTAGAATATCTCAGTAAATTGCAAGACAAAAAATAAATTTTGAGCACCAACATTTTATACTTCATTATGTAATTTTGGTGGACAAATGTAAAGTTTCATATCAAAAACCAAAAGATAGATTTTCCTAAAAAACTGTTATACAATTTTGGCTTGGTTTCGTAAAATACAATATCCAAATGCTATAGATGCTCGTTAGAGTTTGCAAAAAAACGAACGTATCTGCCATCTACAATTCAGAAAATAAAATTTGGACATACATTTAATAATAAATCAAGCAGTAACGCGTACAATTCAACGGTTTCATCATTAACTGCTCTGAGGACGTGTATACGCGGACGTGTAATAGAATCGAATTTTATAGATTTTTGGATTATCGAATTTTTTGAGAGAACCCTATTAAATTTATTATTTAAATTAAAAATTTATTTCAAAAATAAAAATTTGGTTAAATTTTTTTTCTCCTTTTCTCTTTTTTTCTCTCTCAATATGTACGGTGCATCTAGAACAGTGGTTCTTAACCTCTCTTAACGCGCGGCCCACCAAATAATTCGAAATTTTTTTATGGTCCCTTTTATAAATCATGATAATTTATATTTATTAAGTTATCTATAATACCAGGTGTGTAAATGTGAAACCGGCATTTACTAATAAATACCGCCATCTGTCAATGTACCTTTCGACAAACCTCGTCATCGGCGCCAATGTTTTTTTTACATCTGTCAATAACATCCAATTCATAACCATACAAGTTTCATTCAATAACTCACGTTTTTACGTGTTAAAAATGTCGAGTTTTGTGCCTACATATTACGATTTGGAATACCACCAAAAAAGTTTGAAGACAGTGAATTGCAAGCATTGTTGGATGAGGGCGACGTTCAAACGCAAAAACAACTCTCGGACCAATTGATTGTGTCACAAAAAGCCGTCTCCATACGTTTAAAAGCCATGAGAAAGATCCAAAAGCTAGGAAAATGGGTTTCGCATAAACTGAATGAGAGGCAATAGGAAAATCGAAAAACCACTTGCAAAATGTTGCTCGTCAGATACAAAAAAAAGTCATTTCTCCGTCGAATTGTGACTGGCGATGAAAAATGGATCTATTTTTCGTAATGCTCTGCGTAGAAATCCTTGGGTTGATCAAAGACAACCATCGATAATGCTCTGTATTTGGTGGGATCAGAAGAGTGTGATTTATTTTGAGCTGCTCAAACCTGGCGAAACCGTAAATATTGAACGCTACCAACAACAAATGATCAACTTGAATCGAGCTTTTCGTTAAAAATGACCAGAATATGATAAAAGGCAACACAAAGTGATTTTGCTTCATGGTAACGCACCATCACACAAAGCAAAACCGGCCATGGAAACGTTACAAACCACTTAGTTGGGAAATATTTTCACATGTCGCTTACTTGCCATGCCAGACTTGGCTCCATCCAATTATATTACTTCTTTGCATCGATGGGGCACGGGCTTGCTGAGGAGCACTCTACTTCGAAAATGCCTCAAAAGAAAATGTTTTTTTGGCGTGGCATCCACGAATTGTCAGAAAGACGGGAAAAATGTATAACTAATAATGAGCCATATTTAAAATAAAATTCTTTTAATCATTACCATACGATGAACGTGTACTTTTTACTCAAAAATTCCGGTTTCATATTTACAGACCTAGTAATTTTTTTTATTAATCCTTTATTTTTTTTATATAATATAATAAATATAAAAGATAACTATTAGTTCATTATCTATTTTAACTTTCATACTTCACAATTTGGTGTACCAACAAAGTTGTATGTAGAAAGAAATAAGAAATAAATATTAGGTGCGCAATTAAATTTCCGGGCTTCACATATAGATGGCGCTAGCGACACATCTAATTGTTATTTATGTCAGAAGTTCATAGCGTGGACAGTTGTTAATGATAACCAGTGGTAATACCAGCACATATCGCAACGCCAAAAAAACTTTTCTAAGAACGAAATTGTCGAGTTTTGTGCCAAACAAACAGCATTTACGGGAAGCTTTGCTGTTCTGCTTCAACTTGAATAAAGTGCAGCTGAAGCACGTCAACTGCTTGAGGAGACCTATGGCAAACATGCACCATTGAAAACTACCTGTGAAGATTGGTTTAAATGCTTCAGAAGTGGCGATTTCGACATTGGAGACAGGAAGCGCTCAGGAAGACCAAAAACATTTGCGGATACCGAGCTGCAAGCGTTATTGGATGAAAATGATATGCAAACTAAATATCAACTTACGGAGGCATTAAACACGACTCGCCAAGGTATTTCCAAACGTTTACATGCTATGGGAGAAATTTAAAAGGAGGAAAAATGGGTGCCGCATAAGTTGACACATGGAAAATCGAATAGCCACTTACGAAATTTTGCATTCACGGCATGCAAGAAAGAGCTTCCTGCATCGAATTGTTTACGGAACCTGGCGAAGCATGGTGATCGACATGGACTCGCTTTGGACAGAAGGCAATGCTCTGCGTTTGATGGGACCAGTAAGGAATCGTGTACCACGAGCTGCTGAAACGGAGCGAAACTGTCAATGGGCAATGCTACCGACAACAACACATCAATCTGAACCATGCATTACTCTAGAAACGGTTAGAATGGAACACGAGACATGAACCAGTGATATTGCACCACAACGATCCATGCCATCGCACTCCCATCGTTCAGGACACCATCAAAACGCTGAGATGGGATCTCTACCGCCTTCTTCGCCAGACCTGGCTCCTGGGATTATCACGGTCCATGGCGCATTGCTGGGCAGGGCTACACTTGGCCAGTTTCGAAGAAGGGCCAAATTGGTTAGATGAATGCGTCCATAGACGCAATATTTTATCATTGTATGGTATTCATGTATTGCGAGAGAGATTGGAATTTCTATTGAAATTTACCATTTTTTTATTTTTCAAAAAAACCCGAAAATTTAGTTAGAACCTAGAAACCTAGTAAAATAACTAAATATGAAAACTTTATCTTCCTTATTTCTCTTTTCAATACGATATTCGGTTATATATCAATTTTCTTTTTATTATATTCTGAAGGAAATTTTGCAAACTTTGGCGGCCCCTCTTCAAACTTCTTGTGGACCCGCAGAAGGTCGCGGCCCCCCTGTTAAGAATCACTGATATAAAATACCAGGCAGTACTGCTTGCTATGTCATCAAATTTATGTTTACAATTTACGTTTTGAACTGTAGACGGCAGTCATGTTCATAAAAAGAAATTAATAAATAAAATGATAGAAAAAAACATTAGAAACAAAAATAGTATGATTCGAAAGATGAAAAGAATGGATGTACATTTTTAGTTTAACAAACAAATTTTACCTGTGTTTTTTCATTTACATTGTTGTTTAATGAAATGTTAAACGAATATTTTGCAATAATATAATAATTTATTTGTTAATAAAGTTTCGAATTATAATTTTTAATTGTTATTTATTCAAAATTTACTGGTTTATTTCCCTTAATTAACTAAACTGATATCTATAGTCAAAAATAGGAACTGTCAACATAAAACGACGTCATTATCGACTTTTAACGCAAAGTGGCTGACATCTGACGGAATATTTTGGAACTAGAACGAATGGTGATCGACTTCTCAAACAACTACTTTTAACGTAATATAAACTTCATAGATGACTATAATTCGACTGGATATCATGTAAAATGTTCAATTAGTTTACAATTAATGTAACAAATGATGAAATAATAATAAAATTGAATGAGGCTTTTTCTCGTATAAACAAATATCACCTTTCGCGCTAACTAGGCAGTGATTAAAAGGCCAATAGCAACATTTTTATAGCAGTGAGGCCTATAGTATTCTAGGTGCACTAATTTGTACTAAACTAAATGTTATTTATATCTCTCTTTAACCACATATAAGTATACACAGATATGTGGGGACAGTATAATTTATTAGTTTACAGGATGTGATGTTGAACTGTAGATATTTAGAGTTAAACGAGCGCAGTCATTTTCTATTGTCACATTTATACTTTTTCGTTGTTTTAATTCTCAGTGTGACAGTTTTAGAGTTATCCTCGTGTAAAAATAGTTTTAAATGTAAAAATTGGAAAAAGTAATAACAGTTTATAAAATACATATAAATTAATAATTGTACCGGACAACTGGTGCTTGGACCAGGAGTGGTACTGTATTCGAATCCCACCAGAGGCTGGATGCAAAAAGCGAATTTTCGCCATCGATTACAATCGGTGATGTTAATAAACATAACTAAGACCCTCTGTTTCTGTTGGAGCGCAGAATTCTGCGCCGAGCTTGCAATGTGCAGGTGGTATACTGTAAAAGTGTGAATGGGTGATGTGGTGTGTGCGTGAATGATAGGGGGGTTATTAATTGACCTTCAAGAGACATTAAATCCACTGGACAATTAATACTTTCTTTAAAAAAAAACAAAATAAAAAAAAAATAATAATATTATATTGTTTTAAATATAACTTTTTTGAATTAAAACAATAAACACCAATGTATAAAACTTTATTTACGTGAAAAAACGTTTAATCTACAAAAATATTATTAAATGTTACTTAATAATGATTTTTATTATAAAAAAACATGTTCACTCCAAATATCTACAATGGGTGACCCCGACGTCTATATAAATAGTAAAACATAATTAATTGTGTGTAATAGAGAAAGAGTGTGAAAACGTTAATCGGGAGAGCACATTTTACCCGCCGAGAAAAGTATTCGTGAAACTACCACCATTGTAGAAAAACGAGGTAATATGCATAGTAAACACAGTAAATTTTTATTTGTTTTACATTTACGTAAATAATTCATTGTCCGTTCACTTTCTTCTAAACATTCAAGTGGCAAGTTTATCGTAATTTCTCTATAATTTTGGTCTAACAAGTGTGTGACTCTAATTAGTACTTTTAGTGATAATTTCTTTGTAATTTTGCATTACAAAGTAAAGTTATTAAGACAGTAACAAATTCTCTAAAATAACATAAATATTTCACGTGCGTAAATTGTAATAATATATTCCATGTAATTACCAATACTATTGCGTTATCTTGTGCTAAGATTTATAGGAAAATGTACAAGATAAAGTGTTAGTAATTGAAGCGTAACAAATACCACGATTTAACCGTTGGTAACAAAACGGTAACAGTTCCAACCCATTGTGTGCCAGAATTAGGGAATTTTATGGAAACCGATTGGACCTGTTAACGACTCGGTCCCCGGTAACAACAAGGTTTTTTTTATGGTTTTAAATTTGAAATTGTTTGTCGGGATGGTTTCAACGGATATGATGAAATCTGATACACTGTTAACAGCACTATACCAGTATACTATTACAAGTGAATACTGTAATAATTAGGCCACCTAATGCTTATAAATACAATAATTTAAAACAAGCTTTTGTCAAATGATACGCAGTATCCGAACATTCTAAATTGAAAATTTTGCTCGGGATATTTAGATTGGTGAGATGACAACTTCATCACTGCTCAACGAAATGCGTTCATTGGGTGGAAGTAAAGTTGCACATGACATCAGCAAAAAAAATCACAAAGCATTCGCAATTGTACGTCATATAAGTTCAAATCCTTCGTCTTACGTTACTAGAAAACTAAATTGCGCAAAGAACATTTGCAATTTCAAGAATACTATAACTAGACAATCAATCATTTTGGCAGACACAAGTGGTTGGACAAATGCAATATCTTCAACACACCCGAGTTATAGAGAAAAACGAAAATCTTTGGAGGATTTTACTTTAATTGATCAAAATGAAAGTATACGGACATAATGTAAACGATATGTTCAACAATATCAAGATATAACATAGCTTCACAACAACCGGCGACCAGCGAAGAGAGACTTCATTTCGGAACAAAAGGACCACCAGTGAAGTTTGAGATTAAGCAGTTCCAAACCTCACTACTTCATACGGGCTGGAACCCAAAATGAGAATGGTGTCAATGCGGTGACTACCGTCAACTTAATTTAATCATTATATCTGACATATACCATTTATTCAGGATTATGAAACCTTTCGCACAGTAAAATAGTTTTTTCGATAATTGATTTGCAAAAAGCGTTTCATCAGGTTCTGTTTGAGCTTGCTGATCTAAACACCTATTAATTTACCTGATAAATACAGTTTGGTATTCCAACGTTGTAAAGATGATTTAGTTAACGCTACAATCCTAGCACACCCAGTAAGAAATGGTGGACTCCAACTAGTAGTAGACGCATCAGATTTAACCATTGTAGCAGTAATTAATCGTACTTTTTACACTATTTACCGTAGACACTTGGCGAAACACACTTACACTTTATATACACATTTTATTAAACACTTGTTTTTTTATTTCGCAAAAATTATAATATTCAAAAATCTCATTTAAAAATCAGAAATAAAAAAACAAGTGTTTTATAAAATGTGTTTATTCAGTGTAAGTAATTAATCAAATAACGAAAAAATGGTGAGCCAGAGCGTCTTACTTTTTTCGGAAGCTCCTTCACCAACAAAACACGTTACAGCACATATATGATATAGAGCTCGAAGATATGTATATAGAGCGGCGGTTCATTTCCAATAGATGCTAGAAGGTCCGCTTTTTTGTATTTATATTGATCACAAACCGGTAATATTCGCATTTTCAAAAATGAACGACAATTCACTGCACAATTCAAGTCCGATATTTAGACTACTTCAATCAATTGACTGCGGTGACATCCGTTATATTGTTGGGATAGAAAATAATGTCGCGAATTCTATATCCAGAATCAACATGATTGATTAAATTAAATCTGTTATCAATAGTATAGCAGCGGGAATCACAATCTCCGCCACCGAATGATTTTTATGTCCAGCTTCTGAAACGTGATATTAAAAAGCGTCCTGACATGTATACGATGTCAACGAACAATAATTCACCGGCATAATAAAACGTAGATTTCTTCATACGTCATGCCAAACAATCGTACATATTGATTCAATTAGCCCTCTGTCGATTGCTGCTAATTTGATATTAATGTGAATTCAAAGTTAAGGAGTACCAGAACAAATTTTAAGTGACCTCGACAAACAGCTTGAATATTAAATATTTAAGGAATTGAACCAAACATTATGAGAACTAAACATTTAAGAACGATACGATTCCATTCTCAGGTTAATGGAATAATAGAGAGATGACATAGATTGCTTAGGTCTGCAATAAAAGGTCAGCAGAGCAACGACTAGGTGAAGTTTTTGCTAACAATTTATTGGGATTAAGCGAGTGGCTCAAAGTAATGGTGTGTCGCCTGTTGAGCTCGTACTCGGTACAACTTTTCGAATACCTGGAGAATTCTTCACACCTAGTAAAATAAATTTAATTCGAAACCGAGTCCAACAAGAAATTTGGCCCAAATTCGTCTATTATTGTACACAGGTATTCGTCAGCGTACAAAGCATTCGAAGTAGTAGACCGGAAGGATAAATATTTCATATTGAAAATTAACGACAAAAATTCAAAAATATCAATCGAATAAAGGTTGCATTCCTACCTATCGACGAGTCTGATACATTACTCAAAGCAATAACAAACAACACAAGCCAATTCTAGTTTTTTGTTCCAGAAGCAACTAATTCAACTATCAGGTCACAAGCACCAACGACGAAGAATAATGGAATAGGCTGAATGATAATTTTACCTGCATACAATTTTCTATTGTCAAATTTGTACTTGCCCGTTGTTCCTATTCTCAGTGTGGCAGTTTTAGAGTAATCTTCTTGTAAAACTACTTTCATGTAAACATCTGATCGCTCACTTAACTATAGTAAAAGACGCAAGAAATATGTAAGCTGCTAAAACGAGTTAATTAAATTGGAAACGAAAGTTCATCGGGTTTTTGGTAGAAGTATAGTGTGGTATCTCGATTTTCGGACAATAAGTTGTTGCCAATGAACCATCTATGTATTGCTCTGTGCTTTGACCTTTATAAAGTTAACCCGAACTTCTATCCCAAAAACTTTAGATATAGTTGCATATGGCAATACAACTTTAGGTATCTAGTGATTTGTTTTAATACTAATTGAGCACAATTTATTACTAAAATTCGAAACATAAACAAGAAAATAATTTAAATGACTCACTAATCGCTTAATTTTTACTCTCAGCATCTCACATATAAAAATAGTTTTTTGAATAAGTCCTTCACCAGAATCTATAAAATTGTCGTGCAAATCAAACAAAAATAATAAAATAATCGATGTTTAACTAGTTTTTAGTAAATACATTTTCCGTTACGAAATCCATCGACGAGAAATTGTTAATGAGCTCGATAGCCTTAATTGAAAGTTCGTTTTTTACGTTAAAAACAAATTAATATGAAAATTATTTGAATTTTATAATTAGATTTCTAGTAACCCATCTACTTCAGTCCCTATAGGGAGTAAAATACATACATAATTATCTACTTATGTTAAATAAAGTACAGGTTTTGCTGGCAGACGTGGAAAATATAGTATTTTTATTAAAAATTAAGTCGTAACCCATACACTTTAGTCCCTAGGGTGTAAAATTGCTAATGGTTTATAGTTATTATCGTGTATTTTTATTTCGATTTTTGAACAAATAAAAACTGGAGTGAGCACACGACCGCTGACTAGAAATTTTAGACGGCTTTTAAATTTTGTATGGAAATTTTTGATGTGTAAACATCTTTACTCGTGCCTACCAAAAATTTTTGTAGAGTAAACTTGTAAATGAAACGAACGGAAATGACGTACCTACTTCGTTTGAAATCAAGCAACAAACTCAATAAAAACAATTTGGCACTATACATGGTATGCTTGTATGTA
Source organism: Nephrotoma appendiculata (assembly GCA_947310385.1). NCBI lineage: Eukaryota > Metazoa > Arthropoda > Insecta > Diptera > Tipulidae > Nephrotoma > Nephrotoma appendiculata. The sequence continues at coordinate 144,972,286 of OX371224.1, forward strand.
TATGTATAATAATAGGGGAAAAAAACTAATTTAAAAAATTAAATGGAAACTTTCGGACATTTCCATCGATCAGAAAAATCAAAACAAAAAATTATGATACGAAATACGAATTACGACTACGAAATTACATTCTCTTACGATTAAAAACATAGTCAACAACTTGTGTATGTTGCTTTATCACGAGTAACGAGTCTCTAGAAGCTGTTCATCACGTCGGCTATCAACGATAATATCTTCTACTAAATGGGGTTATAATGAAGTCTCGTTTTTAACATTGAAGTACCAGAGTCTCATGTCACAGTAACGCAAGGATGCTCAATTCATTTTTTTTCCGAGACCTGACTGCGCAATGACAAGCATGTTAGTTTTCCTACGTTTGAATGTTGCATTCAGTTCAAGAGAGATGGTCTGCGGGCTGCCGGAGTAGCAATCCGTCAAAAAATCCATAAAATGAGCATAGTGGACACAAATAATTTGCCGTACGAACTTCCACTTGTCATAGATCGGCCTTACTTTCTCAAAACCAATATTGACGTAACCGATGGAACAGTAAAAAATGTTAAACGACTCTGGATGGATTTCGGTACAAATTCACAAGTTGGCAAGACGGTCAGGCGGCTTAAAGCTGGATGGGCGCAGAAAACGAATATCGACCGATGTTTGGTGCCCATTTCTAGAAAAAGCTTAACTGTTAATCGAAACAACAATCGGACAATTAATGTTAAGCGTAATCATATTTCAGTCGTACCTGCATGTGCCACCACAATTCATGCATCACAGGGAGTACCTATAACGAGATAGTCAGTATATACTCTCAGTCAGTATGTTAAACGGCACAGTCAACAATTTGTGTATATTGCTTTATCAGAAGTAACGTTCAGAAGAATTTCAAAAATTCTCGATAGAAGACTATCATCTTTTGCCGATGATTATAAGCGGGGATTTCAATATTAATTTTGCTATCTCAAGCTCAAACACTTATAAACTTCCTGCGAAACGTATTCGATTTGCACATGAACTCAGATCGAAATATATCTACTACGAGATATGGGACGATCATTGTGCAGTTTTTCAATGAAAATTAGAAAAGTTAGAGTCGACAGTATATCGCTACTTTGGAAGAATACTGGCACAACTCAAAATTATGAATATTAACTTTTTTGCATAAAATGATCATAATTATGTCAAATTTTTATGTGGTGAATTATCGCAATTTAACCTCTCGCCTAAAAACGCCAGGTGGCACTTATGTTGCTATTGAAAATGTGAAACTTTTTCTGTTCTTCGCTGCAACACTCTCACAATCTCAATTTCTCAAAATTTCTATTTTTCGAGCTGGGTCGCTCTTCTTCCAATGTAGCGATATGTATCTTATTTTAGCTACCATAATCCAATTGCCGATTATACCGTAAGAGTAATATACCAATTTAACGGTAATAAACAAATGAAAAACTCTGGTTAGTAAAATGGCATTCATTCTTCCTTCAAAGTAAACTGTACACATACGCACTCTACACACGTCATGTTTACACATCCCTTTGAGAATACGAATGGACTCACTCTTTTTTTTTTTATTGTGTTGTTTCAAAAATCCTACAAATTCATTCGATTACTATAAAGCCGACGAATGATTTTGAAGTTTTATGGCTTGATAGTTTTGTGAAACAATGAAATAAAGTCTAAAAAATTGTTGCTGTTTATTAAGAATATTTTCGTTATTGGTACGATATGATTTGAGGAATTTAGTACGCAACGGTGTATGTTACGGTTTGATGTGCTTTGAATTTTAAAATATATTCGCAAAAGAGGTATGCAATTTTAATTTGAATTTATTTTAATGTCCCATAAGGAACGGGTTTTCAAAATAAGTTTCTAAGTTGACTGACTCACTAGAGCTCATTAAACATTTTGCTATATTACGTCATTTTTTTTGTCGACGGTTCCATTTTTTGACCATAGATGGCAGTATAATCAAATATAAAGGTATTGATAAGAATTAATTTTTTATTTTATTGTTAAATTATCATTCAATATTTCGTAAACCCCGAAAACATTTTACGAACATTACTGACATCAGGCCCGCGACTAAACGTTGTGTGCACAAATTTTATCGGCCGTTCTTTGACGAAAAGTAAACTAACTTACTGGGAAATAAAAATCGAACAATTAAGTTTTATTATTTAATTTATATTAATTAGCTAGTTTTTTAGGGCGAATTCAGATATAATATCATCCATATTCAAATTGTCAACTATCTGATGTTCTATTGATATTAAAGCTAGGTATCCAGTTCCTCTAACATTGTCGATCTTAGATATTTAAAATTTTTTAACTTTGAGAGGTAGTGCAAAGTTTCCAAAAAATTGCCAAAAAATCTTACAAAAGCTTAAAAGTGTACTACATAAATATCCTGATTAAATATGACCAACACTAATCATGTGTAGAAAGGATCATTAGTTAATGACAAGGCTTCGTTGTGATGGCTACGTGAACGTCTCTACGATACCTTATCATTGACCATCGAAACGCCGCTACACTTTTTACTATAGCAATATTAAAAACTAAAAAAAAATCTACGAAATGGATCCAAACGTATCCTTATACTCCCGAAGTGTTTCGAATCTTTCGGAAATGGATGTAAATGGAAAAATAAAAATTAATTTTAAAATGTGTTTTTGGATTCAAGATCGGTTCACATATCCTTTCTTAATTGAAAATTCGTGGCTGGATTTTAAAATAATGTGCTAACTACATCAATTTTTGTAGTTGTAAAAATTTATGCCAAATGCTTATGTAACACAGAAACTGATAATTGCAAATTTTTAATGATAAACCGGTACACTGACCATGTGACGTGTTTTGAAGTCAACTTCTTCCATGTTATTTGAAGTTTCATAAAAGGGTCATAAATTTGTACAATATTGATACCGTAAAGGTTTATGGCATGACTAGACAAACGTGTTTCACTGGTACAAAAAAGGCTCTTGGATTTAAATTTAAAATTTTCTTTGAGCATTAATCCAAATGCAGCGCATGTACTACAATACTTGTTAAAGCGTTAAAGAGTTGCTTTCATATGATTACAATTAGTGTGTCCAATTTCTCGATGTTTTTCATTTCTCGAGAAAAGATATTTTATACCTATTTTCTCGAGAATTCTCGAGAAATTTTTATGATTAAAATTTAAAATTACGGATGATAGATTTTGCCTTTAAGTTTTATATTGGAAATTGAGTAATGCTAACAACGATTATCATATTTGTTTGAATTAAAACCAAAGTTATTTTGTAAAAATAAAATATCGAAGTTTATTTCCTAATTCATTATAATAAATTTTCAATTTATTTTTTCCATAATAAAATAAATGTTTTATAAAAAATGCAATAAAAGTAATTAGGTACTTTATCACAAAACAAAATTAATAAAAAACAAAAATTAGACAAATATTCATTTTGAAATATTTTTCTTAATAAAATTCTTCAAAAAACATAGAGCATTGACTGTAAAATCCGCAGTAGTTGTAGGTTTGATGGTAGATAAAGCATCAAATAATTACTGTAAATTGTCAGTTTTCTTGCCTGTGTTTTCAAGAATCGCAAATTCTTTGCTCAATGCATGAAATTTATTTTCTCCTACTTCTATATCATAAGCTTTGACGATTTCTGCGATGGACAGGTGCAGTTGATCCCGCAATGATATTTCTTCCGTATGTGGTTGAACTTCCAAATCAATTGGTTGCACATAAGACTTGTCGTTATCGATTGAGTTGATAGGCTCAAACATTTGAGAAGAAAGAGTTCTAGTAAGTTTAAACATTTCTGTTTTCGACACTAGACTGAAAAATTTATTTTTTTCGTTTTGTAAGGATTGTGGATTTATTCAGGTATTTTAAAAGCGAAACCAACGGTTTATCTCTTCGTGTCAATATTTCTATCTTAATTGCGTCGAGAAGCTCACAACTTAGTAAGGAGTTAATTGTTTCGAGGCAATTAAATACAAATTTTAGGGCCCCTTCAGCAGTTAACATCGTCGAATCTTCTCGACTTAAATTCTCCACTGAGATGCGTATCGGGTTTAATGCCTTTTGGTGATCTTCAGCAAGCCTGTTGTATTTTTCTTCCAAATTAAGATCATGCAGTACCTTTTTAATAGGTGATTTAAGTCTTAAAAAGCGCTCTATCATACTTTCTAAGGTATTCCACCTTGGTTTTACAGTCCTGAATCACCTGTAGATTTTTCCCCTCAATAGGCTCGAAGTTTGTGATTTCTAAGTTCTCTTCAACGAATTCTAAGCTGATATCAAAAGTTTCTTCTAGATCTACATCTGTGTCTGTGTCATCATCTAATACCGGTTGATTATCACTCTGCGTACTCGAGTGGCTTGTGCATTTTTTTGGCACATAAAGTGTTTTTAAAATAGCTAAATGTAATCCGTGATTATGGCATTACTTCTAATGTGCCGGGGACAATTTTCCAAAACCCTGCAAGACAGCTGCTCATGACAGCAACAATATTTCGTTGCATTGATAAGTTGCATTAAAAATACTAATTTTATCATTGGCACCTTCAGGTTATGGTTATTATACTAAAGTTATTTGAATCAGTGGCATTGTAATACAAATGTACATCTATTTATCGCTTGTTGGTGATAATCGTCCACTCAACGATAAATACATTTCTGAAGACTTGAAAGCATTAACTTTATTTATAATTTCCTGCATTTTCTCATTGTAATATCCAATAAACTGTTGTTTTATCAGTGTAGGACTCCGTGGGAAATTAAAACCTTTTGCACACATAGCTTCTCTAATTACTCTTTGTAACTTAACGGAAGCTAAAACCATCAATAGTAATCATTACTGCAATATATTCCTGCATATTAGGCCGTTCCATAAATTTCTCAATTTTTAGGATAGCAACATCGTATTTTATTCGCTTCATGTTTCTAGAATCACTGCTGCTATACCAACACTTGTGCTTGGTTGCAAAATACAATCTTTTCTTTTTGTCATACAACTTTTCTTGTTTGTATATTCCCGAATGATCCTATTTTCGCTTCAATATACCCATAAATTGTGAAGAGCAACAAAATACAAAAGAAAATTATAAATGTACTATAATTTGCATGTTTTTGTTCTGTTCTCGAGAAATTTAGATATATTTCGCGAGAAATGAGAAATATATTAGCATTGTAATTTTCTCGAGAAATTCTCGATAAATATTTCTCGAGAGGAAACACTAATTACAATTGTAAAAATTTTGTTAGATTTTAGAAAAATTAAAAAAAAACTATGAAACTATTAATTATTGTGGTTTCAGTATGCCTTGCGAAGCACGCGCGATTGGCAGCTCTATTTTATTGGGCCCGATTCTCGAGGCATAAAATTGCTGTTGTGTTATGTTATTTTATTTCCCCGCTTCCTATTGGAATTTGTATTGAAAAAACAAAAATAACTTAACATAACATAAAATTTTAGATCCTGGAATCGACCCCATTATTTATTTCGCAATTTTAGAATGTGTGAAATATTTAAAATAAAAATTGTGTATTATTTTTACTCTCAGCCCTAAAATTTCGACTGCAATGACAACTTTTAACTATCGCGATAGCAAATATTTTCAGAGCTAATAGCCCAAATATGATAATTTTCTGGGCAGAGATTAGAAAAAGCCATGATATTTATTACTGAGTCGAGTGCAATAAAATTACAAATTGGTGATTGAATAACATTAAAAATTATAAGATTTCCAATAGCGCGAAATTTGTATAATGCATAATATTACTATTATTACTATTTATATACATATTAGAACTTATTTCATTCATAGAAAAATGTTGAATTAACCAATTTCGGATTGATAACAAAGCAAGACAACAACAAGCACAGACAAATGGTACATCTGCACGCGCGCTCGATCATACAATCAACCAAAATGAAATAACAATAATAACTTTCATCTTTCAAATGAGAGTCATCTTATCGCGTCGTCGTATTTTCTAAACAAAAAGCCAAAAAAAAAATATATAAAACGAAACAGATTAAGAAATAAATTTATTTATTTTTTTAAGTGAAAGTGTTTTTTATATTATTTCTTTCACTCAAAAATTTCTTAATATATTTATTTTTATTTTATTTATGTTATTAATAATAATGAAAGTGATCGCTTTAATATATTTAAATCGTCATGTTGCTTTTTTGGGCTGTCCAAATTTGTTTAAAATGTATTTTAAATTATATAAAAATTTAACAAAATCAGCAAAATTACAATAATAATTAAAGTTCTTTTTGGTATTTAAATATGCTTATTTATTTTATATTTTAAAGTGAAGGTTGTGGCTAGCCTTTTGCTTTGTTTCTTTTCTATAAATCACCGTTTTAGCACATTTATAATATAACTGACCTTTCACTTTTACGAGATAACTACATTTATACAAAAAAAATACAAATAATAAATAATTTTAGGATGAAGCATCAAATATTATATACGGCCTAAGGCTTAATATCTGTATATATAAGTTGTGCTTTTTGAGAGAAAGCTTAAAAAATATCTATAAATAACACCTTGATCGTGAAAATGATATACGTCACGCGGTATTAAATAATATATACCGCCCTGGAAACAATATTGTACATTTCCTTGAATATGGAGCGGTTTAGCCCTGAGGGATGTACTCGTATCTAAATAACATATCGGGCGCTTTAGAATATTTTATGAATGATAAACTTGTTTCATTTCAATATCCGTGAGATTTTTATACATTGACGTATTTTATAACGTGCAAACTCATTACGCATAGACTAGTTATAGATTAGGTATTTTTAAAACCAATAGAAAGTTGTTTCAATTCTTATATACTCGTCGCATTAATAAATTTTTATATAATTTTCAATATCAACGAGTCGAGTTGTAGAAACATAAAACCAAACAGTACATTACACATTGTTTCTGTTTAATATAAATACACGATTAATTACTATTATTAAATTAACTATAGTATTTTGTCTGTATTCTATTTCATCTCATTTATCATTTTTTTTGCACAAGACGCCGGAAACATTAATTAAGAAATCATTTAAATATGTAATAGCATTTGTATAATTTTTGCAAGTTTCTTTCGTTTCTGTTACGGTAGTCTAGCGTTTACGAATAGTTACGAAAAAGAAACCTTCAAAGCTTGGGTAGTCGCGAAATTTTATGTAAAACAATCACTTTTTTGGGAATATTTTTCTTATGTTGAACTCAAAGGCACGTGATAGGCAAACCAAAGATAAATATATTATAGGTCATTAATCATTTTGTTAACTCTATGCTAAAAATTAATAATGAGCTCAGTGATTTTGTTATTTGCTTTGTGTATTATGAAATTGGTAACTTCTTACCTAATCTGTGTTTGATGAAATAATAAAATATTTTAGAAGTTGTTTTATTATACGCGAATACGCAATTTTATGAATTACTTCCGTGATGCTGAAGAAGAACGGGTATTTTAATATTTTTAGCAAAAATGTGTGTGCGAGTGTCACAAATATTGAACAGTTTGCTTTGTTTCACGGTTTAAAGGTTAAAATTATTGTAAACTTCATCTATTTAAGGCGGATTCAGTGTTGCGTTCGTTCATTCCTTTCTTTGATCAGATTTTTTTTTAAATTCACAAGAAAGAAAACGTCATTTTTAACCAATGAAATTGGTTTAAAAAAATTCAGAAGGAAGGAACGAACGAAAGAATGCAACACTGACTCCGCCTTCAACGCATAGAGATAGCTATGATAGCGATAAAATATATTGGATAGTTTTTTTTTGCATATTCTTAAAGTGACCACTTTTAGATTTCAAACGCTTTTATTTTTCAAAATTTGTAACAATTTTAAAGTGCTTTGAAGTCCGAGTTTAATAAAAATTCGATTTTAAAATTTTGCAGTGTTTACCAAGATTCGGAAATTAATTAAAAAGTAATTTCCTCATTATGTGATTGAAAAGACTTAAATTCGATTCAACGATAGCTTTACTATTCAAGGGATTAGTTACATGTTCTAATCAATAATGTAAGCCTTAATATATAAAGCCGGTTAACTTGCATCACATATAAGTCAGCTTCTTGTGAAATAAAGAAAACACTGGATTAAATACTAATAAAGGTTAAATTATAGATCGAATAATATCTGTGCTCGTCGTTGCACTGATTTGATTTTGGCTGCTGAATATCTGCCATAAGACTTAAGTACGCCTTTCACTTCGAAAGAACTGTCAGCTCTTTTAAATTGGAGTAAGGCTCTTGTAAATTAAACAGCTCTTGTAAATTGAACCAGTTTTAACAGTGTTTGCATGATATATAATAAAAAATTAAAAATTAAAAAAAAAACTTTTCTAAGAATATAATTACCATTTCAACAAACCAGCAAATTCACATAAAACGAAACTCGAAACTTTTCCTTAAAAAATCTTTCCCAATCAAATGACTCTCAAAAATTTTTCCGATTCTTCATTAATACTGTAAAAATTTGTTTTTAAACATATCATTAACATGATATGGTATTTTAATATATTATTATTAACATATTATAGTATTTTAATAGTATTTTATATATTCTATAGCAAAGGATTACTTTGTTACCAGCGCCAAAGCAGTGAATTTATTGAACTAAAGTGCTGGTAATAAAATTGAAGCTTTTTTCAACCATATGAATGATTTATTTCTCACATGATTTCATTAGAATGAGCTAAATGTAACTGCTTCCAGCGCCACTACGGTAGTTTTGAGTACTAACGCGTTTCGACTTATTTTGTGACATCCTTCAACACCTTTTCAATGATATAAGATATGTGTATATTCTATAATAAAGAAATAATTTGACACCAGCGCCAAAACGTTGAATTTGCGAAATAAATTGCTGATAAAAAATGTTCCGTCTTCCGGAACGACACGAATATGTTATGTTAATTGAATAATTAGATACCAGCGCCAAAATGGCGGGTTTGTGAACTTAAGTGCTTATTACAAAATTGTTGCTTTTTCCAAGAACTTTGAAATTATATGCCACATGATTATCTGAGAAAAATTAAAGTTATAACTGCTTCCAGCGCCACAACGGTAGTTTTGAGTACTAAGGTGTTTAGAATAATTTATTTTATTTAAAATATTGTTCATGTTTTGGATGTCTAAAGCAAAATTATTTCTTTATGCCAAATTATGGTAAGCTTACGACACCAAACTCCATGTTTGGAAATTTTCGTTTCTTAAATTTTAATTTGACAAACAATCTAGATCAAACATATTTATTGAGGAAATTTCAAATAAAACGTAAGATGTATTAAATATAATGGATTTTCTGAGGGAATATTCCCGATTTTATTCTAAATAAAATAAAACTAAAATTAGTCTAATTTTCACGATAAAGTAAAATATTTAAGTGGTTTTGTGACAAATTTTCAGAAAATGTGCAATATTTCGACATTTCCCTTGAATTTGTCAGATTGTCAATTATTGAACCTATGTACTGATCACCTTGTGGAGTATATGAGCTTTTACCACTTTTATTATATTTTATTCTAATTAAATGATTAATAGATTTGTTTGTTACCAGTGCCAAAGTGGTGAATTTGTGAACTAAAGTGCGCTTGTAACAAAAATGCTGCTGGGTCCAAGACAGTTCCAAATTCTAAAAGGTTTATCATAATGTGAAGAAGCCCCCACATGATTATTGGGGAATGAGATAAATTGAAACTGATCAAACACCACAATGGTAGTTTTATGTACTAAGATGCTTCGGCAAAATATACGGCATTGTACAAAACCTTTTGAACAATACACGACAAGTATATTTTGTTAATAAATAAATAAAACCGACTACCAGCGCCAAATCGGTATATTTAGGAATTAAAGTGGTATCATCAAAATCGCGGTATGTTCTAGGACCTTTCATACGATATTCTGCACTAAAAGTCGTGATATTAGGACCTTTTTGGGTGATTTCTTATAGCGGGTGCCGACCTTCTTGAGGTAGAGATCTAAAGAGCTGTCCAATTCACTAAATTAAAAAAAAATGACTTAGTATAGGTAATATAGCTAGAACTGGCTTAGTATAGGTTTTATAATAGTAAAAATTTAGGTGACGTTACCGTTTTTGGAAAAAATAGTTCAATGAACTCAGATTTGTGTCAAATATTTAGGAGTTATCGTTTCTGAAGGGTTTTTGGCAAATCACAATGTTATATTTTATTTACAAGCCGATTATTGTACAAACGATGCCAACTTACACGTCGCTGGTATTTGTTTGGAAATGCACAATTAATAAAATTAATGGTCTGTAAATTGCCGCATGTAGGGCCATTACTATCATTTTCGTTTCGGCTATGGAATGAATTCTTTGATTACTTCACCTGAAATCACCTATTTCAGAAAAATCGTCAATACCAGAAATTAGTATCCTATATAGAGATTTGTGATTCTCCCTTATTTTTATATCAAATTTCAGTATTTTGTTCCAAATCTACTGTTCCAAATTTAACTATAAATCTTCAGGTAATTCGGTTATGCACCAGTGCGGTGTTTAAAGTCCAATATTATCATGTGTACTGATTTCACGAAGTGCTCAATTCATTGTCTAACGGGCGCAAGTGGGTCCTGTCTCAAGGCAAACCGAAAGAGTATAAGCCTCAAGTCTAATGAAATAGATTACAGTTGATCCTCAGCAGGTTTATTGATAAAATGCTTAACGAGGCGACCGGTCGGTATAAGTCGAGAGTCACTCTTGCCTCAGCAAACCCGAAAATTTAGTTTTTATTTCTGTCTTACCACTATTAAGGCGACATAGCACCTTCAAATTTTCAAAAAAACGAAATTTTTTTATGATAGAATATGTTAGAATGAACGTTTAAAAACATGATTTTAATCGTCATCAAAGTCGTTTTTTTACGCGGTTATCTCGAAATGACGTTTTTCAAGTTGGCGTGCAAGATTGAGAAAAAAACTACTTATCCAATCGTTTTTAAAATTTTAACACGTTGATCTACATATATTTCTGCTCAGAATAAATTACGGAAGGAAAAATCGGCTTACAATTTTTTGAGTTACAACTAATTGTGGCGGGGGACAAAAAAGCTGCATTTTCGAAAAAATGCCGCCATTTTTTTCTTTTTCAACCAATTTTTTCCTTTTAGTTCATTCCAAGGGCGATTTAATGCTGAATAAAACCCCGTTTTTTCAGACGTTTCTGAGAGTAGTTATGATGCACGCCGCGAATTTTCAGTGTTTTTGGAAAACCCTTTTAGCAGACGACCTTGGGCTGAAAAAATCTAAAAAAATTGTTTTTGTACTTTCAGTTAAATAAAATGTCAATGGAAAGTTTCATTAACCCATTGCCGCACACTTATTAATTAACGACCGTGCTCAGAAACACACTTTTTGTTTTTCAATTGTTTATGACTGCCATATGGAATTGAGCGTCATTTATATGTTTGGAAGTGAAAATTATTACATTTTCTCACAGTTTTCCCATGAAAACTCTCGACGGCTGTAGCCGTCATTTGCTCGTCACATCACTTTTTCTATATATTTCCGCCTACAGAAACAAATGACGGCTATAGCCGTCCGATTTTTTGGTGATATATAGACAAATGACGGCTATAGGCGGAAATATATCGAATTGCTAATCATGAAAAATCGCACAAAAAAATAATTGATATGTTATCTGGAATGTTACATCTTTTTTTCTTTGATGTATTCCTAAATAATTAACAAAATAATGCATTAGTACACTTCGTAAGAATGATGTTCCTTTTTTTATTAATTAAAATATGCAGGACGGCTATAGCCGTCAATTGCCTATATATCACCAAAAATATGACGGCTATAGCCGTCATTTGCGGGAATGGGTTAAAAGATATCTCTTTTTATTCCATTAAAAAAATACTTTGAAAAACTTTTTTTTTCAATTTTGAAGGTGCATGTCCCCTTAAAAGATAACGGAACATAAGGTTCGGGCCGGCCGATTAGTTTTAGCTGAGAATCAGCTTTGGCTAGAAGATCGGCGATCGCGTTTCCTGAAATGTAACAGTGAGTTGGCACCCACATAAACGTGGCACTCTTAGATCGACAGAGAAGATTAATGAAATCTTTAACTCATTAACAATTTCCTAATCTCCGTGAGTGCATGAGTGATATTAGACTTTGTGATGTCTCGTGTCAAAGCTGGACGAAGGTAAAGAATGAACTCTATACAGCAATAAATGGAGTCGAGGAAAAAGCATCAGTTATTGCCCTACAAGCAAAATTTTGCAACCGATTGAGTTTCGCAATTGTGCGACTTGTATATAAAATATAACATTTTGGGGAATAATTCCCATGGTTTTCCATAGGCTCTGTGACATTTCCTGAAAATGACGGTAGCTTTATGAAGTTTTGTAATCAAAATTTCTATTTCCATGATAGCTTAGCATCCAAGATAAAACATACAGTCCGATATTGAGATTACCTATAGACTACCAAATAGAGTGAAAATTACCAAATCAGTTCTAAATGGATTTACAAAGGTTTTTTTCGACAGACCATTCGGATAATATGTGCCGGCTAGTTGAAGTTTAACTAGTTTAAGAGTCACGATAACGGTGAAAGCACACCTCCTGAGGATAGACAATGGGAAAAACAGGGAACATCCAACTCAAACTCAACGATGTGAAACTTAAGATCACTTGATCATTAAAAAATTGGCCAACAATATTCATTCTAACAGTTTCAAAAAGGTCGATGACAGATTTAATAAATAGGAAAACAATTATGCAAAAAAAAGCAGACGTGGTTAAAAAACTTAAAATTTGAGAAATGTTAGGAAGTTTAAATGTCAAAGGAGTAGTGTTTCGGTTTTGTGGGTATACCATCTAACTGAGACATCGAACGGAACGGTAATTTTTTGATCAAAGCAACGAATCATCTAAAGAATCCATAAGACTCTAATAGGCCGCAGTTGCTTTAAACATCACCTTTACCATATGGCACTGGTTCTGAAGCCTTCTAGACCCTGGTTACCTATTATGAAATAAATCCGAAAACGGACGTGAGTCATGGGGATGCTTTCAATCACGGGGATTTTTTTTTTTAGTAATTTTCTAATATCCCGATTTTATGCTGTTAACGAAAAATCCGAAATCGAAAAAATATCATAATAGAACCCTGATGCAAGGGCAACTTGGAATTATAAGATCGCTTTTATTTAATAATTGCTATATTGCACGTGAACAATTGTCTTTCATTCCTTCATATAGTTGCCAATGAAGCAGAAGTAATTGCGCTTTTTGACAGAATCCTTGTTTTTTAATTTCCCAACAAAAAAAAAAACAAGTTTTCGAACAGACTTTTATGTATACTGAAAGGTTCGCCATAATATTGCTAATGGAGTGTTTTTGGAGGTGGAATTTTTATCGCCATATTTTTAACGCCCAACGTCTTCAAAATCGTGAGTTCTTTATTTTTTAGATTATGCAGTAAAAATTCCAATCAAGTCGCTCTTTAGTGTAATATAAAGATTCGTCCATTACGTGTAATAAGAAGACTTTTAGTTGTTCGGATAAATTAAGCTGAACTACTTTACAGAGCCTAAGACCCGTTGCATATTTCAGCTAAGCTAAGCTAAGTGATGTGAGCTATGTTTTTCTGTTTTGAGCGATGCAAACTAACTTAGCTCGGGTTGTCTTTGGATTGCAAAAGTCAGCTATATCGCTCACTCATACATTGTTATATTGTGTACATATTTATAACATATTGAAATTTGGATGACATTTGAGTATTGTTGTTCCCGCCTATGTGAATCTAATAATATTTTGGCAAGCACAGCATTTTATTTGTACTGAAATGTATGTGTGAGCGATGTAATTAGTTCAAATGTGCAGCGGAATGAACTGTGCGAGCTAAACTATGCTAATAGAAACTACGTTTCTCGCTTAGCTTAGCTGAAATTTGTAACGGGCCTAATACCCTTGACAGACTAGGGTTTAGCTAAACGCGTTTAGCTAAACTAGTTTAGTTAATCTACTACAAAACCAATTAGGTTGACACACTATGAGGCTTAGGAAACCCTGTTTCAATAATAAAATACGGTAGCGCTATGTTTGCCCGGAATCGGTATTAAACAAATGTCATTGACAGAACTTACAGAACAACGATATTTCAAGAAAACCATACAACTTATATGATGGATTTTTTTGGTTATATGTATGTACATAGATTTATATTAAATCAAAATTATTTACTTTAAATTGGACCAATTTAAAAATAGCTATCGCGAACTCTACTCGATTGTTTAAAAAAAAACGCAGCTTTTATTTGTCATGTTATAATACTTACTCTACTGTAAGAAAAATGCACAAATGTGTATGTTGGTTCATATCACATACAAAAATCAATTTTTGACATGATTCGTTTACGTTACCCACACAATTGTGATGGCAAGCAGGAAAAGGGATATAACCATACCCGGCCAGTATACACATTTGTGCATACCATTTAATTTTGTTTTGTTCAGAAAAATAACACTAACCGTTATAAAAATAAAATAATTAATGTTATCAAAAACAAATAATTAATATGATATATAATTTATGTATTATCCAATTATTATGCTCTTTTTTAAGAATTCCCATTTAACTAAGATCCGTTAAAATACGGAAGACATTACAACCTGTGATTATTGACATACACATTTGAGTATGTTGAACTTAAATTGAAGCAAAAAAAAATTTGAACTCGAAAGGAATAACTCAAAAAGTAGGCAGTATCTATCATTGTATCACAGCACTAAATGACATTGTCCTATTTATAAATTTTAACCTTCATTGTTAGATGGCGCTCTCGCTAAACCCATTTTTATGCGATAAACTTCAAAATATTGAGAGATTAGTGCACTAAACCGGTTTAGTTACTAAACCTAAACAAAACCCGTTTAGCTAATCTCGAAGTTGACACATTAAGAGATAAACTCGAAAAAATGATTAAACGCGTTTAGCTAATCGCTAGTCTGTCAAGAAGGGTATAACTCTTAAAAGTTTATACTGAAACCTTTAAAGATTCACGTTAGTTCCTTAAACTCATCAATTTTAAACGTACGTCTGATGGCTATATTCCTCGAGAACCTCGTAGAAAACCATTTACTCTCTGAGGCGACCAAAGTACTTTATTTGTTGTAGCACCCCGTAGTTTGTGCTCGTAATTAAGAAGCTCCAAATTAAAAAAAAAAAAAAATATTTCGAATTTAAATGGGAGATGATTTTTCAGGTTTTTGGTCAAGTAAGTTAGTTTGGTGACAAGACAATTCATGTTCACGATCGTGATTAAATTTAAATTCAGTTCGAATTAATTTCATTTGTATTAGAAATTAGTTCTCGAAATTTTAGTAGTGTAACAGTGTTTGGTCGTAGCTAGTTAGTACTGCGACGAGAAAAATCTTCCTCATAATCGTGTTTAAATTTAAATTCGTTTCGAATTAATTTTGTATGCATTTGAAATTAATTCTCTAAATTGTGGTAGTGACAGTGTTTGGCCAAGTAGTTAGTACGATGTTTTTCTTATTCATGATCGTGAATAAATTTAAATGGACATTAATGCTCAAAATTGTGGTAGTGTAACAGTGTTTGGCCAAGTATCTTAGTATGGTGGCAAGAAAATTCTTGTTCATGATCGTGTTTAAATTTAAATTTATTAAAAATACTAATATAATTTGCAGACTTATTTTGGGAATTAATTTGGTAAAAAAGTGATTGTGTTTGATCATATTGTTTATCCCATGGTTAAGAAATTCTTGTATTATTTAACAGTGTTAAAATAAAATATAGATTTTATATTTCATTTTTTACTAACAATTTTACTACTATCACCTCCTTATGATATGTGTAAAGAGGGTGTATGATGGGTGGGACTGACGTCTTGTCAGACATGAAGGTCTAATTTATAAAAGATTGCAACCGTAGTACTTATATTCTCCCGAGAAGTTTACGTTAGGTTCTCTTACAAATTTAACCGTTATTAAAATTTCCTAAATCCATATAAATACGGCTCTGTTTACCACAAATCATAAGTATTAATGTTTATTATTTTACGATAATGTGACGATACAATAAGATATTTTATTGATCCTCCTTCTTTTCTTTGAAGATCGTATATACTAAAATTCACAATATATTATATTTTACGATTTGTTTTTGTTGTATTTCCACTCTACCTAATAACCTAGATATTTTTTTATTATTAATATTAAACATATAAGAAAAAAAAAATTCCTTTGTTATTTTTATCCGCAACATTAAGATGTGCGCACAATGATCGTGATTTAACAAAACAATGTTTATAATTACTGATGATCAAATAATTTTTTTTACATAATTTGATATTTTGTGGATGTTTGATGATATATTGTTAACAAGAAATTCCATCAGCCTTACACGAAAAAATAGTAGTAAATATAGTAAAACACAAGTTAGGTGCCTACCATGGTGCATGTAATCAAATACCAAACTATTTAATTATCACACTTAACTTGTGGTATTCAGCATTCTATTGAAAATACACATAGACGACTTCAGTTCATCATATTCGATTTCGCGATACGTTGCGGTTAATGCAGTATGTATATATAATATTTATAAAGCGAAAAAAAATCGGCGACAATATTCAAAATGGAAAGTAAAATCCGAATGTAGTATTAGTTTCGTCTACCTGGTTTTTAGTCATATTCTTTAATTAATAAGCATGTGGTGCATTATATTCATGTTAAATACCATCTACCTACATTGTTTTATGACCCCGTAGATCATGTAGGTGGTTTAAATTATATTAACATATCTTGTTTCTACACAGAATAACAAAATTGAAATAAAGTTCTCGCGGTTTTTTGCTTACTAAAAATCTGCATACAATATTCTATGTCCGGTTCGTTTGCCTTTAAATATCAATCTTTTGCAGAATCGCAAGATGATGGTGCTCAACCGATTTCACTTAAGAATTCATTGTAATATAATACTTGAAATCTCGCCAGTAAATATTGATTTCACCACTTGTGATTGTGATTTTTTGTGAACAACACATCAAATCTTTAAGAACAATACACACCTCTTCATAAAACCGAATTGATTCATAAAATTACATATTTAACGCGTATAACATATAATTTAAAATTCGTGATCAGAAATTTTAATTATGGCATTAAATTTTCCCGCGATTTTATTTTAGTTTGGCGTCT
This sequence comes from Nephrotoma appendiculata, assembly GCA_947310385.1. Lineage (NCBI taxonomy): Eukaryota > Metazoa > Arthropoda > Insecta > Diptera > Tipulidae > Nephrotoma > Nephrotoma appendiculata. The sequence goes on from OX371224.1 coordinate 144,989,511, forward strand.
CTATTATCTCACCTATATAGAAAATAAATTGGTATAGGCCTTCGGATCTTTAATTAAAATAAATATCATTTGGAAATATCTTATATACTTAATGGTATTGTTGTATTGTAAGTAAATGAAGGTTAAGCATTTTAACCTTTTCTTACTCATATAAATACGACCAAATTCAGTCATTGAATTTTATTTCCGCCGTTCAAATTCCGGACCAAAATATTTTAGGCACTTAAGCACTTACGTATCAAGCATATAATACACCAATACCGATTTCGAAAAAATGCATTTTATTTCCACCATCGATTTCGTCGCTTACATTTTATAGTATATTATATATTTCATTCAATTCAACAATGACCTCAATTTTTTTCTTCTATAAATTATTTCTTATTTAATTTATTAAGAAAATGCATATATTTACACATAATGATGAGACGCTATTTGTAATTTATGTATATACATATATAGATATATTATAAAATGGCGACACCGGAATATTTCTATACCTTATTGTAAAATGGTTGGCTAATGTTGCCGAGGAATTCGCAAGAATTCCATATACCGTACACGTTCGTAAGGTCATGGTCATTGTGATGCACAATAATTTTTTTTAAATTCAAAATATATGTGAAACGATCGCAATATCACAAATTTATTCATGATCGTACATATATAACTTCAATATATTCAACAAGTGAAAGTAACAGATGATGTTGATGATCACACTTAGTTTTCACTTTATATATATTTTTAGGTTGGGACAGGGTTGGAAGTTAATTACGTGGATCGAGAAGAGATGGTGATCACATAGGTAACATTATACTTATTTAAATATAATTTATCGACGGTTTATGGCTATAACTTAATCTTGACCTGACATCGATCAGCAAATAATATTTTTAGTATCTTGCTGTTTTAAACAGTTTTCACCTTTTCGGATTTAACACCATGTGATCATAAAATAGTTCAATGATCGCACCGTACACGCTGGTATATATTAATATTTTTGGTCGAGACTATATGACTTTTAACTCTGAAGATCAAGGCAAGGTGACTATAAAGGTTTGTTTTGCCCCCTAGTCATTTCAGCAAAATATCACCAACATCCTATTGCAATAATCAAAAAATACGATAGCATGGTAAAAATGCTACGGTCAAGGAGATAACTCACCATTAACGACCTATGCAACAAAAAAAAAAAATGTAATTTACAATTCGAGTCACATTTCAAACTGTTGGTCACACCTTTACACATATAAACGATGCTAAAATAAATCTTTTTCATTTATTTCTATATTTTATGAAAGTGAAATTACTGGATGAAATCCAATAATGTGTTGTTATATATACAAGAATGAGATGATGTCATGGTTTTTATATATTTTAATATTCTTAATGAGACGTGACTTAATATTCCCATTATTATTATTTGCAATGATATGTGCCACTCTCAATTATTTATACAAATATTATTAAATCTGTATACAATAAAATGTGTGCGCTTACCTTAAGTATAATAATATAATTTTTTGTATCATTTTGGAAATTAATTTATTAGTGTGCTAGAGTTTATCTTAAAATATCGTCTCAATATATAAATCCAACTGTTTATTTGTTCAAAGTCATAATGTTAGCGCACAAAAAATTTTTTAAACTCCAGTTAAAAATTTATATTTTTGCACTATTCTATAACAAAATGAAAAAAAAAATTAAAATTAATTTAAATAAAATTAAAATTCAAAATCCTTATCACAAATTTTATTTATTTAAAATTTTAAATATCTATTGTTAAAATTGTGTAATATTATATAAAATTGCTTGTCTATAATATAAAATATTACGTTAAGCAATCAAATTAATTTTGCAATTTATATATTATAGAATTGATTTTGATTTAAATTAATTTTATTTAAATTTACACTGTCGACATACACAAAAATCACAATTTAATATTTAACAAATTTTTATTTCACTGTTAATTTTTAAAATTATTTTCATCACAAAATTTTACCATATAAACACACAACTCACTTTATGCAGACTAAATGGTAAATAATATTTAAAGATTCACTTTGGTTAGTATTTTTTTTTCACAACTGAGACAGAACTTAAACTCTTAAAGTATCTTCTCTGGGTTTAAAAAAAAAAAAAAAAATTTAATTTAAAAAATATTCAATTTTTTAAATTCGTCTATCTCGTTGGCTTTAAAATTTTATACTGACAACTTTTAGCATAAATATAGTAACGTATACTTAAGTTTGTTTGTTTGTTTTTTCAGTTTTGTTTTTGTTTTCTGTATAGTTTTGAGAGAAAGTTTTTTTTTGTTTTTGTGTTGTGAAAGGAGTCACGCGGTATAAAGTATTTCCCCCCGCAAGGGTGACTCCATCCATCGCGAATACACATCATCATCGTAATTGTGGTGTTGGATTTCTGGTTTTTTAAATGTATTTGTGTTTTGTTAAGTGTGTAAAGAGGCTTTGAGCTCTTTACGCGATTAGAGAGCAACGACAAGCTTTACAGAATGTTTATATACGTAAACAGAATTATTTAAGAGTATAAACTTTTTATTTTTTTTTGCAATTGTATTATACAATTTAGAATTTAAATATAGATGAATAGAAATCAAAATGCTGTTGTTCGTGATTTATTTAGTTTTATGTCTTTTCCGCGCATATTTCTATAGTATATTGAAGATTGAAGATCTTATAACAGAAACAACTTTTTATGTATATTCAGGGATTTTGTTTGCAGAATAAATTAAGATTTACGATTATATATTTTGGTCATGGTTCTTTGAACTCCTATATAAAATATCTCCTAAAATTCCAATTACTATTTTGTGTAATATAATTTTGAACATTTGTATTTCGCTAAGATTAAGAATTTTCTAATTTCAGTTTGGCCTTCACATTGCTGAAAATTATAAAAATATAGATGCTATAATGTTAATTTTCTCTGTATTTAACTTAACTTAGCAAATATATAGATAGGAATTCCGACTTGCAGACATCCGAAATGAATACAAAATTCATACAAAATCAATTTTGAAATGGGAAAAACAAAACATGGCACAACTTTAATATTTTTATTATTAGATCTATCCTATCATTAGACCTTTTAAAGATAAATTTATGCTCTATTTTATAATTATCGCAAAATTCGTTTTCTTTTTAAAGACAGCCAGCCCATTCAGCGAGCGTTGCCCGACCAATCGAATGAATGAATGAAAGTAGTTTTTTGTGAAAACGAATTGGAAGGTTTTTGTGACATTAAGTATAAACAAATCAAAATTGATATGCTAATTTTTAATTGTAATATTTACATACAAACAAGCGTCAAACAATTAAATGTTGTTTTCTATGTTGTATTTTATGGAGTCTTTACTTCTTTTCGAACTAGTAGTTTGTCGGATCAAACCAAACAATAAAGTTCTTATAAAAGTTACAACAACCTTCAACAAATATGCAACATGATGGTCCATCCGAAGGACACCTACACGAATTATTCGGAAATCCGAACTCCTTGTTTCCATACATTCGAAAACTTTTTGCCAAATTTTTTTTATCAAAATTGTTGAAGCCAAATACTAGGGTTGCCTTTTATATTTCTTCCATTGATGTACCATTTCTTCAGGTTTTTCGACACCTACTTTGACCTCGAAATTTATTTTTGATTTGCGACAATAAAAAGAACTATTTGGGTACCAAATCAGGACTATACGGCGAATGACCGATTAATTCGAGATTTTATCTGCTCAAATATTTAGTTGTATGTGTCTATTTGTGAGCGCACGGATTGTCGTGGTGGAGAACAATCCGTCGTCGGCGGTTGGTTTTAATTATTTCGACTACTGGCAAACAAAAGGTTGTGTATCATACAGAATTGACCGTTATACGTTACACCAATGGTACGGTTGTGACATGCCGGAAAGAAAAGTAAAAGACTTCGTGTCCAGAAATGACCTTTTCATAATGAACTTGCAGGGACACCGAACGATGTTCTCGTCTAATGGGAACTCCAATATTGACTTAACAATGGTCAACGGAGCCTTGCTGGGCTCGATAGTTGGGTGGTGTGTAAGAGAAAATTGGACATCTAGTGGCCATAGAGTCATCACGTTTGAGCTATCAAACGCGCCACATAATGGTCCTCTTGCAAGTAGCAAAACTCTGAGATTTGCCATAAAGATAGCTGATTGGGGTCTATTTGCTAGACATCTGGTTGGCTCTTGGGACAGTGTAGAAGCACTTCCTGAAATTAACTCGATTGACGAAATTTATGATCGTGTGGAGCTGATCTCAACGCAGTTAACCAGTGTCTGCAACAACTCAATTCCTAAGAAGAGAGTGGCAAAAAGATGTAACAGTTGGTGGAACTATTTATAATCTAAGGAAACTTAGATCCTTGATGCACAAGCTCAGAAGAGCATATATAGCGGGTGTTACCGGGTTTTTATTATTTAAGTTAATTAATAACACTCACTATTTGTTTTGTTCATAAACTATTTAATTTATTATTTAATATTTTCTTATAAAATGCTATTTTTATATTTGTTCACAAAATGGTGTGTGAACGATTGTTCGGCACTTTTCACTTTATATTTATTTAACTTGTTGAGACCGTGTCTCGTGCACTTCTAAAATGCGACTCTCCTTTTTCGTTTCTTATTTGTTTTTGTCGTGAAATTGAAATCTCGATATTTATCGATTCGCGAATGTAGGTGGCGAAATAGTTATTAGTTATATTCAGCAAAACGAGCAATGCCTCGTAATTAAGCGGCGCGGTGTATAAATAGTTTTGCTACGAGGAGTGCCACGAAGTGAAAGTGATTTTGAGCCGCTACATCACTCCCCTCCTGGATCGAAATCCGTAGTGTTTGAAATTGAATGTAACCGTTTTTGGAACACTATGTTTTTCGACTGGGTTTACCACAAGTATTCCGTACGCTGGCTTAAGCCTGTCGATGCCAATTGTTGTGGATTTTCCATTTACATCCACAACAAAGAATTTGCGCAATTTGCGGGTCACTGGATACGGTCCAGAATAGAGTGTACTCAATAGACCTCTGACTCTATCCACACTTACGAATACGTGTGAACAGGTTTCCAGATTTTTGGGAATGTACGTTGCCTGTTCAGGTGGATGTCTTGTGTCCGTAGGAACTAAGCTTCTCATGGTGGTACGAAGCTGATTCACGAAATCCGAAGTATCTGTGTTTGGGTTCGAATTTTGATCGTTGATGACGAATTCACCGGGAACCTTGATATTTTGACCATATACTAGCTCTGCTGGTGTGCAGTTGAGGTCTTCTTTGACGGAGGTTTCTAATACCCAATAGGATTGTAGGAAGTTTTGAGCTCCAATGGGATGTATTACATCGAGCTATTAAGGCGGATTTTAATTGCCTGTGGAACCGTTCGACAAGACCATTTGCTTTCGGATTGTATGCAGTTGTCCGAATGCGGTGAGAACCTAGGAGCTTCGTGAGCTCGGTGAACAACGTTGATTCGAATTGTGTTCCTTGGTCTGTCGTGATGAAGAGTGGGACACCATATCTACAGATATACTCATTGTAGAAGATTTTACTTGCGGTTTTAGCGGTCATTTCTCGGATTGGCCAACGGGTAAATCGGTCGACTATCGTTAGAATATAATGATAGCCATTCGATTGGGGCAGTGGACCAACCAGGTCCATGTGGATATGTTCAAACCTGCCACTTGGTAGCTCGAATTTACCGGTGAACTTTGGACTTTTGACATGGGATACAAGATTTCGCCCAATTGCTTGTATCAGTGTTCATTCTTGGCCAGAAGTATTTTGAAGCAATAAGTTTTCGCGTAGCACGGATGCCGGGGTGTGATAAGCCATGTAGACTATCGAAAATTGTCCGTCGCATGTTGAGAGGAACGTAGGGTCGATTTTTACCTGTTGAAGTCTCACACCAAATTTGCTGCTTGTCTGGTAAGTCGATCCGTTGCAGGTTTACGCTTGATTTCGGTGTGTGTGTGCTGAAATCAATTTCTGCAATTCGTCGTCGTGTTGTTGTTGTACAAGTAATTCCTTCGTGTCGAAGGAGAAGACGCTGAGTTAAGTGTTTCACCAGAACGAGACAAACAGTCGCTCATCACATTGTGTTTACCTTTGATGTGATGAATGTCGGTAGTGAACTGGGCAATGTAATCGAGATGTCGTAATTGCCGGGACTACGTTCAGACTTTGACGCAATAGCTGTTGTGAGAGGTTTATGGTCGGTGAATATAGAGAAATTTCGACCTTCGACGAAATGGCGAAAATGTTTGATTGCTAAATATATAGCAAGAAGTTCTCTATCGAAAGTAGAGTATTTAATTTCCGCAGGGGAGAGCTTCTTTGAAAAGAACGCTAATGGTTGCCAACATCCTTTGTTGCGTTGTTGTAAGACAGCTCCAACTGCTACATTGGAAGCGTCGGTAGTTATGTTGAACTGCGCATCGTTCAACGAGTGTGCCAAAAGAGTGACAGCGGCAATAGAACGCTTGACCTTGTCAAAAGATTCTGTGCAATCTTCGGGCCAAGAGAAGTTTATTTTGTTTTTGCCTTTCTTAAGTAAAGTGGCCAAATGCCTGTGAATCGGCGATAACAGTTCGGCTAACCGTGGTATGAAGCGGTGGTAATAGTTCACCATACCGACGAACTGCTGTATTTGGCGGATTGATGTTGGTTCTGGAAAGTTTGAAATGACATCAACTCTGTCTTGCGACGGGAGGATGCCATCTTTCGAAATTGTATGGCTCAAGAAGTCGAGTGACTTCACGCCGAAAATACATTTCGAAGCTTTAATATTAATTCCATATGCGGAGAGACGTTTGAATACTGACTCGAGATGTTCACTATGTTCCATCTCGGAACGGCTTGCAACGAGGATATCGTCGATATAAGAGTAGACGAAGTCCAGCCCTTTTAACACTTCGTTAAGGAATTGCTGGAATGTCTGGGCTGAGTTACGAAGGCCGTATGGCATTCGGGTAAACTCAAAAAGCCCAAAAGGAGTGGTTATCGCTGTTTTGTGAATATCCTCGCGAGCCAGTGGAATTTGATGATATGCCCTAACCAAATCTATTTTCGAGAAAATAGTGGCGCCGGCGTGTTTCAACGAGAAACTGTGTATGTGGGGGATAGGATATCTATCTGGGACAGTGACAGTGTTCAACTGTCGATAGTCTCCACAAGGGCGCCAGTCCTTGTCTTTCTTTTGCACCATATGTAATGGTGAGGAGACTGGTGATGATGAGGGGCGGCAGATTCCGATGTCTGTCATAAACTGAAATTCAGTTTTAGCTGCTTTTAGTTTAGTTGCGTCGAGTTGTCGCGGTTTAGCACAAGGTAACCTACCTTGCGTGACGACGTAGTGGACTACGTTATGCTTCACTGGGAGATTGTAATTCGGTGCCTCAGTGAGCGAGGGGTATTTCTTTAAAAGAGCGCCGTAATCGTTGTTAACGCTGAAATGTTTAGGAGATGGCGTATCAACTTGGGCGATGATTGCGTTCACAGTGAGGGTAGTAAATGAATCAGAAAGTCTTCTGTTCTTCAAATCGACCACGAGACCATATTTGAACAGAAAGTCAGCACCTATAATAGGCCTGTCTACTGCCGCGATGATAAAGGGATGTGTGAACGTACGCCTGAGACCGAGATTAACCTTCAAAAGTTTGGTACCGTAAGTGGAAATTGGTGATCCGGTTGCTGCGGTAAGAATGCAAACGGTGTCTTTAGCATGTCGGGGAAACTTGTTGACGGGTATCACAGATACTTCAGCCCCCGAATCGATCAGAAATTGTAAGTGGTTTTCGTGATCGTTGATGAAAAGACGGCGAGATGAACCAATCCCACTGTTTGCCGTAGAGACAGCAGGATTTAGTGGTTTTCCGAAGGCTTGAAATATTTTGAAGTAGCTTCTCCATGAGCTACCGGTCGGAAACTGCACGGCTGATTACAGTTGCGTGCGCGTGAGCCGAAACGACGGTGGTAGTAGCAGAGTCCAGATCGAGATGACGATCTCGACCTTGACCTGTGTCGGTAATTGAAATTCCGTCTGTTGTTTGGCGATCTTCCACGTGAACCAATGTTCATGTTGGCCAGTGTTCGCTGTAGATCTGCTAATTGTTGTTGCGTCTTGTCCAGTTGTATTTTCATTGAAGCAAGGGCTGATTCACCGTCAGCAGTTGCATTGCTCGTGGATGGCTGGTTGACAGCAGCAATTGGTTTGGGTGCTCTGGATTGAGCGTAAATCCAGATATTGTCGGCGACCGGTAGGATTTCCTCGATGTCGTTCTTTATATCCCGCGCCATTATCACTCGTAAGTCGTCTGGCAAACGTTTTAGCCAGAGGTTTTTGAGTAAATCGTTGTTTAGTAATTTGGAATCACCTGCTTTTTGTTCAAGCAGGCGATAAAAGTGGGACGGTTTAAGGTCTCCCATTTGTTGGAAACCTGAAAGCAACTCGTCAAGTCGTTGCTCCTCGCTAATAGTGTAGCGGTTGGTCAACGCGGATTTCAGTCGCTTGTATTTTGTGCCTGGCTGCGAGTTCCTAAAAATGTCCGTTATGAACTGTATCGTCTCTTGTGGTATCGCACCTAGAGTATAGGCGAATTGTTCATCGTCGTCGACAATGCGGTGGATGCCAAACTGGTGTTCGACGAGGATGAACCAAGCTGCCGGTTGCTCGTTCCAGAATGAGGGTATCTTTGGTGGCATCTTATATACCTTGGTTGTCCGCGATGTGGGTGCGTGCCAGCATGAGTGTCGTTCTCATCTTCTGACGATGAAACGGCTTTTTGTTGTTTAGGTGGCATTTTAAATTGATTATTTTATTATGTTTTTCACTTCACTAAACCGGCGTAGGAAATATTTATTTTGTAACTTTGTCTATCTTAATTATAGACTAAAAAAATATTCGTTCGCGAACAAGCTGAACAGAACTATTTTTCCACTCAAGAATTACGAAAAAATAACCGGGCAGATCGAATAAGAATTACATCAGCGAAAAAAGAAATTGCAACGAGAAAAAAAGGAAACGAAATTAGAAACGAGAAAGGATTATTCAACGGAAAGATCAACGGAATTATATTGTTAATAGTGCGAAAATGTATAAACGAACAATCGTACACTTACAGTACATAAGCTTATTAATTTAATATAATGTTTGTAAAAAAAATATATTTAAGTTTAAATTGCTTGTAAAAAAAATATATTTAAGTTTAAATTGCTTGTAAAAAAAATTAAGTTTATATAAATCAAATTAAATGAAGTCGTCGAGTTTCGAACTTGCGACTTTAGTATCTATAGCCATCAACGCTATCCGTTGTGCTATACTGCTTATATAATATATCGTAAAATGTATATACATATAGTTGTAATGTAATATTTAATATAATATTTTAGTAATTTATTTGTAAAATAAATTGTAAAGAATATTTTATTGTTGTTTTTTTGTATATATAATATATATGTAGTTATTTTGGGTCGGCGATTGAACGTCGTAGAGGAAAGACGTGTTTTTTGTCTCTCCTCTAAATAATTAAAAATAAATAAATAGTTTAAATGTGTTTTAATTAACTAATTAATTAAATAATATATATCTAAGTGTTCATAGACATAAATAATATATTGTGTGATTTAAAGAAGTTTGAAGCCGTAATAAGATACATATTGAATAGTTATATTCTATTAATTTGTGTGTGATGCGCTTGCAATGGCGTAGAATATGTATACATATTACAATTTCGTTTATATGTATTTTGATACCGTTGTTTGAATGCATCATACGCATTGTATGTATGTAATTTTTCAATATGTATAGGACTTTTATGATTCCAGAGGAGGAATAAGATAAGTGTTTTCTCATTTTTTCCATTGTTTTAACACGCTTTAATACATATTAATTATTAACATATATTTTTCCAAATAAATTTTAAGTATATAATAAAATGATTACTGTATTCTATAACTCATAAAGGTGTAGAGTACTAGTATTCTCATGGTGGTAGTATTGTTTGAGTATTGTTTGTGCCAGAAAGTGTTTTTTAATTCTGTTATTCTGTTTTGTTACACGATAACAATTTTTGTTGTTCTTTCTGCGACGATTGTTTTTCGTTGGTACTTTTGAATTTTAACTTTTGTTTTTTATATCATTTACTCGTACGACGTACATTATATTTTGTATGGAAATTAGTATTGGAGGTGAATAGCGGGATATAATGTACATTTCAATACCACCAAAAATGTGGTTTTGCAATGTATATACAAAGCTTGTTATATGCTTTCGGCTGTGCTTTGTATGGATGTGTATGTATTGATTACGAACGAAAAATATACAAGCTAGGACTTTTGTTTTCATTTTGTTTTATTTATGTCATTACATAATTATTTTATATTTTTACTTTTTGTGCTTGGCAGTGTAAATGTTTTTCTATATGAAAAAAAAACGATTCAATCATTGATTTTTTTGCTTTTTCATTTAATTTTGTGTGATCAGTTTACACAGGGCGGTGGATGTGTATTGCGATAAATTTTTTTTATATTGATGTTAACGGGCGATCGCTGAGTTTTCATCTATTGGGATTGGGAAATAACTTTATGGGTTGCAGTGTGTTGGTTTTATTATTCTAGAGAAGCGGGTAGCGAGCACTCCTGGATCTACATTATATATTTTTCTTGGTACATTTTACCAAGATTATTTATGAAAATGATTCTTTCCACATTTTGATTTCAGAAATTAACTAATTTTACTAATTCCTACCTCCAATTATACACCGTTTGAGTATTAAATTGTTATATTTATTATGTTTTATATGATGAGCAATTTAGATTTATCAAGGTTTATCAGGGGCTGCATGAATTAAAGGGGTCCGAATTGAAGGGTTTTATTCTGAATTAAAATAAGTGTTTTTGATTCGTTTTGGGGATGAATTAAAATCGGAATTGAAGAAGAAATGAAAGAGTTCGATAAGGTGAATTTGGGCGGGGCATTTCTTGATTCATTTTTAAAATGAATTAATATAAATGTTTATAGAATGAAATAATATAAGCCTTTTTTATTTATATTTATATTTTATAACTAATCAATATAAATCCATGCAACTATTATTTTCATTAATGAAAATTTTTTGGAATTTAAATTTAAATTTTAAATAGAATGTGCCTTTTTTAATTAATTTTGAAGGTGAGTTAGGGTACGTGTTTTAAAAATGAAATAGTATAAGCCTTTGTTAATTCATTTCTGAGTTTTCTCCTTTTTCTAAATCGCTTTTTTAATTTATAATTTTAAGTTAAAAATATGAATTAAAATAAGTCGCTGGTGTTCATACAAAAATCAACTTTTTTGCTTCATTTTTGGAGAACTTTCTTGATTCGGACTTTTTTAGTTCGGTAACCCTTTATCAGGTGTTTATTATTAATACTATATTATTCATTGCAGTTCCTGATTAAGCTAATTTATTTAGTTCTAATGAACATTTTTGATTACAGAAGAATTTTGAAGCCGTAATGACTACATTTTTATTATTTGCAGCTTTATTATTTTGTAAGCGTCGAGGAATAAATACTCCTTATAGATTCCAGATTGACTATTTTTGAAACCAGATGTCTTTGTTTCATTTTTATTTTTATTAATAAACATATTGGTTTGTTAGGGATTGTAGGGTTATCCGTTGAAGAGGGGATCCATCCGTTTGATACTACTATATTTGAATTTGATTTATTTTATTTTATTTGTTTTACGACAATCGAGTTATAATTAATTTAGTTATAATAATCATTACATTGCATTACATTTATTCTATTCATGAATAGAATAAATGTAATGCAATGTATGTGTTGTAACAAAATAATGATTCTCCAACGCATAATAATGACATTTGTTTTCAGGAAACTTACTCGTACCATTAAGATGCCAACATTATTGATTATCAATTTTTTTTAAATGCTATAGTAAAGGTGTGTGGAGGGCCTGGCGTCGCGTTGTTGTGGGTTGATGTGGAGAAGTGGTATTAAATAAAATTTCATCACTCATAGTAATGAAATTTTGTTTCAGGACATTTACTAATTGATCAATTACTTTTTAGGATGTTGCTTGCTGATTGTTTGTATCCCGAAGAACAAAAATAATTGTGCCGTCTTGTGCTTGACTAACTATTGACTACTTAGGTGTCTGTAACCGGGTCAAGTCTATCATACCTAACAACCTTTCCTATCCCTCTATCTTGTTGTATGTAGGGGGGGGGGGGTGTACTATTGCCCCGGCGTGTCCGAGATCCTTGCTTGGTCTTGGCCGTACATTCTAATCAATATAATTTAGCTCATAATAATGACATTTTATTTCAGGAAATTTACTGCAACTTAATTAATTATAAATTTTAATTATAATAATCAATTTTTTTTAGGAAGCTGATTGCCGAATATATCCAAAATAATCAAAAATAATTGTGTTGTCTCGTGCTAACCGTCTTATATTACATTTCAACTAACAATTTACTAACTATTGACTACTTAGGTGTCTGAAACCGGGTCAATTTCCATAATAATTAACTAACCTTTCCTATCCTTCCATCTTGTTATATGTAAAAGAGTGTGCGGATGGGCCCGGCGTCAACCGGGAATCTTACTTAGGTTTGGTCGCACATTCCAATCAATCAATCAATCAAATATAATATATATGTAGTTATTTAAATAATAGTTAAATTTATTTTCGAGAAAAATTGTTTTAAAAAATTTTTAAAGCAAAAAAAAATGTTTAATAAATTTTTAGTTTAATATTTCCTCGTTTTTATGTACGTTTTTATGTATCCATTAAGGTTGATTCAATTTGTTGTTCCTTGTTGCTGGTGATGTGTGGTTTTATTGATCTGCCAACCGTTATTCCGTTGCTTTGTAATTTTTGCCGCATTCGCAATGTTGTTGCCAGTACCCTGGCTCCCTCGATGGGCGCGATCGCCTTTGCGGGGCAATAGGCCCAAAAATTTACGTTTTGTGTGTATTCATAGATTGCGGTTTCCAAAATAAAACGTTTATTGGCTTGACCGCGTATCGAACTTGCGTTAGTTTCGTGCGCATGCACGCACAGTTGTGGTACAGGTACACTTTTCCACTGCACTATACTCACGACTATATTTACGAGTCGTGTTTTACGTTAGTTTTTAATGGTTTTTTTTTTATGTTTTATTTTATAACTTTATGATACACTTGGCGTTTATGTGCGCCTGTTATTTTGGTTTTTTTTTTGCGTTTTAATTTTGTTGTACACATTTTTAATATGTTAGTTAGTTTAGTTTATATTATAATAATTAATTATAATTGCACTTTTATTAAGCACACTGCAGAAAAAATGTGTTCTTGTGCGGTTTTTGTTAACGGTCGAACTGTTTTCTGTTACCGTTATCCGCGCGTCGGGGTCACCAGTTATTGCGGGTGTTACCGGGTTTTTATTATTTAAGTTAATTAATAACACTCACTATTTGTTTTGTTCATAAACTATTTAATTTATGATTTAATATTTTCTTATAAAATGCTATTTTTATATTTGTTCACAAAATGGTGTGTGAACGATTGTTCGGCACTTTTCACTTTATATTTATTTAACTTGTTGAGACCGTGTCTCGTGCACTTCTAAAATGCGACTCTCCTTTTTCGTTTCTTATTTGTTTTTGTCGTGAAATTGAAATCTCGATATTTATCGATAATCGATAGATATCGAGATTCGCGAATGTAGGTGGCGAAATAGTTATATTCAGCAAAACGAGCAATGCCTCGTAATTAAGCGGCGCGGTGTATAAATAGTTTTGCTACGAGGAGTGCCACGAAGTGAAAGTGATTTTGAGCCGCTACACATACCAGAAGGAGAGGAACCAAATAGCAAAAGAGTTAAAATTGTCTCTCTTTAGAGCGGCAAGAAGTAAATACTTCTATGAAGTATTTATAGCTAAGCAAATTAGTTTCCAAAGGTACGTCACGGAACATAACAATAATGACCTATTGGGACTTGTATACAAATTTGCCGCCGGCAAAGCAAGACCACCTGAACTCTTAAACACCATCAGGAGTACAAATGGAGTCGTCACTGATACACACGCTTGAAGTTATTAAACTCGCTTCTGCCGGACGAAATACCTGACGATACTGGGCCTCAAGCAGAAATGTGCGAGATCGCCAACAACAATAGTTGGATATCTGATGCTGAAGACCCCCCATTCACGTGAGAAGAAGTCACTAGTGCCCTTTCTTGATTTAACCAAAACAAGTCTCCCGGACTTGACAACTGGAACGCTGAAATAATCCAACTGGCTTGGCCTATAATAGGGACTTCCATAATAAAATTATTAAACAGCTGCCTACAATTTGGCTACATCCCGAAGGTATGGAAAAAGGGTAAAATGATTATAATCAGGGAACCTGGGGATAGAGATCCACTTTCTCCGAAGTCTTACAGACCAATCATGTTGCTACATGTCATGGGGAAACTCCTGTTACTAGCGGTTCGTATCTCTCCAAGAGTCGAACAGAGCGGACTGTTCTCAGACAAACAATTTGGGTTCCGACATAGCATGTCTACTGAGGACGCGATAGTCCGCCTAACAAACACTGTCAAAACCCAAAGTTCAAAATATATTATGGGTATTTTCTTGTACATTGCTGGAGCATTTCATAACTTAACGTGGCCCAGTGTCATCGCAAGTTTATTAGTTTACAATCTCCCTGGAAACATCATGAATGTTTTTAAGAGTTACTTCAGCAACGGAACCGCAGAAATTAGAAACAAATATGGTTCAGTAACAAAACCAGTTACAAAAGGATGTCCTCAGGGTTGAATCCTAGGTCCCCTAATCTGGAATATCGTGTTTAACACGAGCATGATGAATAACCTGAACGAAATAGCATTTGCAGATGGCAAAGTCATTCTGGAGCACGGCAACTCGAGGCTTGAACTTCAACGCCAGGTTCAAATCGCCATAAATAACATGATACAATGGTGCGAAACAAATAAAATGTCACTATCTGCAGAAAAAACAGTGATGCTGCAGTTAAAAGGCAAATTTGACTCTAGTCGACCACCAACAATATCACTAAACGGTCGAAACATGAAAATGGTCAAGTGCGTTAGATATGTAGGAGTTGACCTAGATGAACGAATGGGCGTAGCATCTCACGTTCTTAGAGTCTGTGAAAAGGCTAAGGAACTATTTTACGCATTGGCGAGAGTGTCTAGAGAGGGATGGGGACTGAATCACAAAACACTTGTAATAATTTACAAAGGTGTGGCGGAGGCGCTTTTCACGTATGCCGCAGCTGATTGGTATGACAGGTTAAAGTGTCACCACATCAGATTATTGGAAAGTGATCAGAAGAATATTCTGCTATGATTAACAAAGGCCTACCGAACAGTATCTAAAGACGCTGTTGTGGTTCTGGCTGGCGTGCTCCCGGTGGATATTCTAATCAAAAAGCGAGCGCTCATGTATCACCTAAGAAGAAGTGCCATAAATGGAACACGTGACCATATACATGACGCAGATAGTAGACAAATTCAGCAGCAAAAACGAAATAGAGGAATCGGCAATTGTCCTTTGGCAAAGAAGATGGAATGAATCAGCAAATGGAAGGCATACATTTGCATTCATTCCAGACGTAAAAGATAGTCTAAAAATTAAACTGCAACTAACAAGCTCGATTAGTCAAGTCATTTCTGGGCATGGTAAGTTCAAGGCCTACCTCCAGAGATTTAAAATAATAAACCATTGTCGATGTCTATGCGGTTTGGAAGTAGAAGATGTAAACCACACTTTTCGAATGTGACGAGGTGACGGTCAAGTCATTAAAACGAAAGTGGCTTGGTAACTCAAACATACATGAATTACCACTGCCAAAATTACTGAGTGCCGAAGTACTTCCACAGTTTCGGGCATATTGTGCCGAACTGATCGACGTATTAAAAGAACGTAACAGTGCGCTAGAGTAGACCGGTTACCCGGACGGTACATGTCTTCAAGCGACTAGGGATGGGAACGCTACAATTTTTGAATTGTAACGGCTAAACTGTACCTAGCACTATTATCAGCGAACTTGCTAATTTATTAACAATGCAAATATTGCAGAATGATGCTTGTGACCTGATATATATTTAAAAATTCTTAGTTTAAGGTTATACCTAGGTATAAGAATTAATGTAAATTTTACGGGAATGTTGACGACGACTAATAATTGAATTGGTTGTGACATGTCCAGATTTTTCGTAAAACAGGCGACCTTTAGCCTAGAAGGGAATACTGTCGACTGCGGTTTGTTTTCATAGATCTTGTCACGATGTTATACAGGTTTTGAAGCACTACGATCATATTCTTGGGCATTTCTTTCGACCAATTGACACAAATCTCTTTTAGAGCGTCTGTCAAATTATGTGGAATCCAACGCAAACAAATTTAACGGCCACATGTTCACGAAATGTTGAATGTATACTAGTCCCACTAATGCCCAAATACTTCACAATATCACGAAAAGCCACATGGTGATTTCGCAACAACAACCGATTTTGGACGACCTTGAAAAAATTCGTCGTTGAGCGAACAGCGGCCACGATTAAATTTTGTAAACCATCGATAAATACTGGTCCCTGATGGTGCTTCATCGGAAAAATTAAGTTCATGAATGTACTGTTGTCAAAAGTTTTAAAAAATAATCACACGAAAATGTTTACAATTTAGTTCCTTTTTCACTAAAATGGAATTTCACACAAAAATAGCGGCAGTATAAAAACATTCTGAGTACTATCTAAATTGTCAAACCTTACGATAGAGCGGTCAGCTACCAGATGGCAGCACTAGTTAAAAGAAGGCCCATGCTCCACCAAGAACCCTCAAGAATAAGGACAAACTGGGATCAGTTCCATGGCACTCGAAAACTTTCCTCACCAATTTTTATTAAAATTGTAATAAAAATGACACAGAATTAGTATACTCATCGCAATCCATTCCTGCCATTAATCCTTATCACTACAATTTTTATCAAAATGAATCACTCTGAAAAAAAATTACGAAAGCGTCCCAAGTCCTAACGAAGCATCATCTAAACGAAGTTACCCAAAATTAGGACCCATCGAAAAAATTAGAACTCCAAGCATTTAAAATCTCCACTTCACCAACTCTTGCCAGTAGGTTGCCGGGTCTAAACAAACAACTACGTATTTTTAAAAAAGTTTTTATCAAAAATCCTCATTTCCGCTTAATTACCACAAAATCAAATAAAAGCTACCAAAGTTAGTTCCCTATTTTTGGAAAGTATTCTGAACCAGTTTTGTATAAATTTAATTTAGAGTCGATGTGTTTTAATTTCAGCCTTTAATTTCAATTTAATTTTTTCGTAAATGTTATACTTTTGAAAATATTGACAAGAAACAAAAACGTTCCTATAAAAGCTACCACTTCCGATACACCGTTTTTCGCCAAATCTCTCGGGAATCTGACAATTTAACAGAACACTTTAAGTATCAAGTTTATGCCGACCAATCAACTTGCTTGGGCTGTACAGTAGCAGAATTATGGTGAAATAATAGTTTATTATTAAAAATCGTTATTTTGTTTTTAATCAATTTTTTCACAGATGCTATACTTTTAAGAATTTTGCATATTTACACCCATTTCCGGTAAGTCGAATTTGACTGGACCTCCTAATTTATGGAAAAAGTTTTAGTATGATGTTTCAGCCAAATCAGTCAATCCGTTTGGGCTGTAGAGAGGACACAGACAGACAGCACATCGAAAACCGCAGTTTTTGCAGTTCGGCGATATAGCGAATTGTGAAAAAAATACTTGGCTATAGACTATTATACAATGGCTTATTCTATTCAATGTAAAGAACTCGCGTTTTTTTCAATCAAATGGTATATCAACCGAGTTCCATAATATTAGTTTGTGAAAGGTCTCTGTTTCATCTCATTTACACATTTTGTAATCTGTTTAACATACAAACGAGTTGTATCCCAATCGCTTAGGTTCAGAATTTAGAACTCACCACAATCAATTCTTAGCACTCGAAAACCCTTCTCACCCATTTTTATAAAAATCGTCCGACCCGTATCATAAGATCTAATTACACGAAACAATAAGATAAAAACTCGCTTACACAACATGGTGTACATGGCGCCACTTGGTGCAACATCTAGTAACTTTTCACAAAATTCTGTAACATTATATTAGTGATACAACATCCCCCAACAAGATGCAATATCAAGTAACATGGTGAAATATGGTGCAAAATGCTGCATCACCCAGGATAATACAACATCCCACAACATGGTGCAGCATAACGGTATATGGTACAACATAATGCAACATAGTGTAACATGATGGCCTATCCTAAGAACTCAATAAATAAAATATATATTCTGGAAATATCCAGAAACCAAAACACGTTTTAATCGTTTCCTTGCATTCGAAAACCCTGCTAGAAATGTTTTATCAAAATCATTAAAGCGGAATAAATTGTTAAAAGAAGGCCCACCAAGAAGCCTCAGAATTAAGAACCCATCAGAGTCAATTGCTTTCACTCGAAAACTCCCAACAATTTTAATCAATATTGTTCGACTCAAAATTATTTTGAAATTAGGACTCATTGCAATCCATTCCTGCCATTAGAAAACCCTTAAGACAAGTCGGAAGACTTTTTCAGATTGTCACTACAATTTTTTTTTCTAAATGAATCGAGTTAAGGAAAATTATGAAAGGGGGGGCCAATTGATTTCAAGCATTTGAAATCTCTTTTGATCAATTTTTATCAAAATCGTGCGTGTCAAATAAAAATGAAGAAATTAATCTGAGCCTCACCGAACGAAAACCTGTTCTTAACATTTTATATAAAAATCATACGAGCCATAAAAAATTACAGAAAAGGAACCTGCTCCTCCGGAGAACGCTTTAATTTATTTTTATTTCTTTTTATTTCCAGAATTTTTCCAGAAAGAAGGGTTTATCGCAATGCAATGGCAATTGAAAATCATTTTTCAACAATTTTTGGGAAAATCGAAAAAAGATTGGGGGAATCGTTTTAACCGAAAAATTAAATAATGGGAACCCAACTTCAACCGGATGACTTTCTAAATTGAATTTTTCTGATGTAGATAGTTAAATTATAATTAAATTAGTTTTAATTTGATTTGTTGGTCGAGGAAGAATTAATTTTATTTATTCATTTTGTCGTTACAATGATACTGCTTGAATTTAGAAAAAGAAAGCTGAGAGAAAGCTGTTTTGCTGTACTATCTCTGGTATGATGGTCCATGAGACTTGTTCAGAACTTTACAGCTCCGAAATTGACTCGCGATGTTTTTTTGAGTAGAAAGTTACATCAACAATGGAGCCATAGCTGCCTTTTTCGAAGGTAAATAAATGAAATGACCTATGTTGAGATTGAATGAGGCAGTCGAACCTGATACTATAGTTATTCTCTGTTATGTAGCATCTCCTCCCCACTCTGAGAATCGCCTGCGATGATACCGTCCCTCGTTTGAAGTCAAAATAGACAAAATAAGTTGATTCAGTGTTAGGGAAAACTGCAACTCGGATTATTGAGAGTGAAATAGCAGCTCAGGAAGACAGTCTACTATACTTGCGAGCAACTAAACCGACTTAAAACTTAAATTTTTTTAAACGGTTTAACCGATTTTTGCAAGATATCATTTTTGAAAAAGCCAGATATTTGTACTTTAAAATTACACCATTTTCATGAAAATTAGTTTAGTACTTTTTCTTTACATTGAATTTTGAATGATAACGCCACAAAATTGATGATTATGAAGAAGATATTTAGGATATTTAAATTTAAATCACAACAAAAAATTCAAGCAAAACAAAAACAATTTTATTGGTTAATAGTTATAGTATTCCTCCCCGTTTGGGATATTGCACCCCACTCCTCATTCAATGTAATCTTGAGGTCACTGATGTTAGATGGGGCCGAATTTCTAGCTCGGACCCTCCGTTTTAGTTCGTCCCATAAATGGTAAATTGTATTCATGGCTGGACTGGAGGCTGGCCACTTCATCGTCTCTAGTCCAACCTCATCCACGAACTGTCGAATGGTTCGAGCTGTGTAACACTAGGCATTGTCATGCATCGATATGAAATTTTCCCCTATATACGAGTATCTTGCGTAGGGCACTACATGATCCAAGAAAATGTTCTCGTTATATTGTAATGATTTACTGGGACACTCGGTAATATAAAAAAATGTTCGTTGACGTGATGATGAGAGAGATAACCATAAATTTAATTTTTTATTGAGATAATCAACCGGTTAACGTGTCCCCTTTAAATTTGTTTGGCTATAAAAGGTGGTGCGATCGTATTAAACGGGGAGTAATAATTTTTTTTGATATTGAAAGTCAGTTTTAGTTGGGCTGTGTGTGATGGTCCGAAAATTATTAAGTAGTCGATTGCAAAAATTGTGTTGTGTAGCTAAAATATTATAAAATTTTGTGTCAAATAAAGTTGTAGAATTTAAATTATTGAAAATACTTTGTACGAACTAAAGAAAAAAAAATAACTGAGTTCGTTCTGGGCATAACCTTAAAGTGAATTACTTACAATATTATGAAAAAAAAATATTATTATCGTTATTACAATAATTATTAATACTGTTATACAAAAAAAAAAAATATAAAGACTATCTGTTAAGATCGGTGTTGGGTGAACACGATATTAGTTAATAAATTAGGGGCAAATTCGTGGTGATATAAAAAAAAAACTTTAAAATAAAATTATGTATGAATCTGTAAATGTATAGAAAAATTTATTATAAGAATACGCAACAAAATGTGTGGTGAACAATTATAAACCTTGTGAATACAATTTGCTATACTAATAAAGTTAAGGAAATTATAAAATTAATAAAAGTTATGAATAATGAAAATCCACGCCTAATTATTTGCCAGTGATAATAAATCGTATATTCTAAACCCAACCACGTGCAATTCCGAGGAAAGTATAGTATTCCATACCCTACAATTACCCCAATACCCCAAAACTATCATCGTCATAAGTTACGGAAAATAAATCCTCGGTATAGTGCATTAATTGCGGAATAGTTTGCAATGTGGATTTGTCATCAATAATAAAATCTACCCAAATACGGTATACTATTGTGAACGAAGGTCAACCTGAGTCTATCTTATGGATACCGCCAGCTGAATTGGATACTCCGCAAGAACGAGAATACGGTGTAAAGGTAAACTTATTCTGATTAATTATAACTTTAAGTTTAAGATACCACCTATCATCGTAGTTAATTTATATAATTGTTAGAAACCACGAATTGAGCCAACGTATCTTCTTAAGTATAACTTTTTTTTTATTAGTATGTATGTATTTATTATGTAAGCATAACACGATCAAGTAATCAGGTGCGCGCACATATACGTATACAATTCGAGCGCATGTCTTTTCTTTTCATTCCTTGTGAAAAAAGAAAAAGAAACTAGTAATGTAATGCCTTAAATTTTGGTTGGAATTAGTGATGATACCTGGAAACTTAGCATGTATATAATTTTTAGAAACCAGGTATATTATTGGTAACCGGCTCTACTAAATTGTTTCGGAAATTTGGACGAACCCGCCTAAGACGAGCAACACCCGAAAATAGAACCTGGTATCCGAAACAAGCGTGCGGTTACAATATCTTCCAGCGGTCAAACTGGTTTTTCCGTCTAGACATATGCCAGCCCACACCATGCACGAACCGCCGCCGTACGAGACTGTTTCAGCAAAACAGCACTGCAAAAATTGATCTCTTGGATGGCGGTAGACTCGGCTTCTCCTATTATTACCATGGCGACATATTCTGCAGTCGTTAGTGAATAGAACGGACATCCATTGCTCGATGCTTCAATTGTCAATGTCTTTCTCAGATGTACACCGATACCGGCTGCTATGTGGTCTCCAATTGAATGTACTAGTTTCTTGAAGCCTTCTGAATACTCTTGAGATAGCAGATTGGCTCGTGTTTAGCGACTTCTCCTTGATTGCGTCCTTCGTGCAATAAAACAACAATTTGTGCGGCCTTTTCTGGAGTTGTACCGATGATTTTGAGGACAATGAATGAAACTGGTAAAGATTTGTTCAGACCAACGGTTGATCAGTGACTGATGGCAAATTTTCGGTAAACGTGGTATAAACAGGAGGTTGCAGCACGCCAATTGTTTTCACCGAAGCTTCGCATTTTGCTATGATTGCTTTAATATGAAAAGTACTGTATAAAACACGCCCTTTTCTAAGCACGGAGGTTTGTAGTTGATTTAGTTGCTCACGAGTGTCGTCGTAATATCCTTTAAGAGTACCATTAGCGGAGCATCCCTTGCAGGTGTGCCTTGTATTTCTCTCCCTGTATTCTTCGTCGGTTTGGTTCGCTCTTCACGACAATAACTACCTGATCTATTTATTCTTTGTTTTGCGGCTGCCCGCTCGATTGTAATGTAACTGATGGCAGTGCTTTCTCGTCGCCCTGCCTGCTACTGAAACACTTCCGTATATCACATCATTTAATAGTATAGTTTAGAAACGAAAAAAATGCTGTTCGGAATAGTCCATATAATTCATATTTCAACCATCCTTTGGGCCAGCTCGACAAAATAATATAGCTTAAACAAAGATTCATTAAATTTTTGCACGCTCCACCGAGAAAAATAATTGCATATACGTAACGAATCCTTGCATTAATTGAAATAAATATTATTTCGTATTTAGCCCATAAACAATTCGTTAATGGTATATAACCAAGTTAGTTAAGCATGAATATTTGTATTAAATAATTTTTTTAAATTAATTAAATTTTGTCGAACTATAATTTAAGATTTTTTTTGTCGTTGGTTTTATAAGCGCATGCAACGGAAGCAAAATCACACATGTTCAAGCCTCTAAAATGAATCGAAAAAAATCATAAATTTTTTGAAAAATCTAATATGTTACTCTTATTACCTGAAACGTTTTTTGTTGCTTATACTCTTAAACAACTTTTTTGAAAGTGATTCTCTAATTACCCAAGTAACAATTCGATAGGTAAATTGTCCCAGACAGCAAAACCAGGGCTCTTACAACGTCGCGAAATTCGGAAAATTACACAAATTAGTTATAAATGGTAAATAGTTATTTAATAACTTTTGAAAACGTTGTTGCAGTGAAAAAAATAGCTATAGCTTAATAAGGTTTATAAGACATTGCAGCAGCGGTTTTGTTACACACCATAAAGCAAAAAAATCGGGACAAAAGCAATTTTGCTGCGATAAGATAAGTAGGTATAAAGGCATTTTAGAAGGGTTATTGCTATATGCCGCAAAGGAAAATGTCAGGAGGAAAGCATTGTTGCTGTGCTAGTCAAACTGGTTTGGTTGACTGACGACATCTATAATAACCTAGTTTTGACATTTATGGTATACAATCAAATAAGGTCTTTGTTATACTTGGCGAATATAATGGCGAACAAAGATTTCCGTACTTATTTTAGAACATCAAAAAAATACAAAACCAACACCACATTTTATAGAAAAGCAAAAGTCACAAACAACCACATGAAAAAATTAACTGGTATGTCGATCTTCTTAATTTTACGTGCAATGCAAAACCACTGAAATATATTATTTTTTCCGTTAATAGTAATATTAAAGTTGCTGCGTTTACGTCCAATGAGTTGGTTCCTCTTTAAGTGGCTTCAAGAGAAACAACAGCAACAATATCACCACATACGCGTGACTTATTAATGGAGATAAACTTTGTAATTAATTTAAATTCATACTGGATTCTTACATGTATATAATAAACAAATTTTTAGATCAAGTTGTAGATTACAATTTAACTGCTGCTGCAGAGCGTCTTATTTCATTTCAACCATCTCAGCGTACATTACCTCAATCACAAACTATGTCAGATTCTGAATGTTATAATAATGATGAAATTGAATCCGAATATTATTTAAATGACAGCGAAGACGAAGAAGAAGATTTTGTGAAAAAAGTAAAGAGATGAGCAATAGATTTTAATATAGCACAAACTGAATTGAAATAGCTTTTATATATTTATAACTACTCTTTAAAAAACAAACAATTGGAAAACCTGCCAAGTGAAAGTTTGCTTACAATTATATTTTAAATCCTTAGATCGGCCAATGTAAATCAGGGTTAAATATAAATATTGATGGAATCTCAATTTACAGAAGCTCAAAAATACAATTGGCCAATTTTTGTGGCAATACATGAAATTGATAATTTTGTTCCAATGGTGGTAGGTCTTTACTGTGGAGATAGTGAGCCTGGTTAAGTTCAAAATTATTTGAAACCTCTTGTAGAGGAACTACAACCACTTTCTGAAAACGGAATTACTTCGGAATTATTTCCCTTTTCCGAAGTAGTTCCTTCTTCCAACCGGTACATATACTTTCAGAAGTACAGTTGTATTGTACAGTGGTATGTCAAACTTATTAATGAAACACTACTTATCTCAAATCAAAATTACTTAACAAATAGCGAAACCGCTTAACACGCAGTGAAATTTGTATTAGTAAACTAAATATGGATAAAAAAAACGAAATCGCTTAACTCAAAGCAAAACTACTTACCAAACAGCGAAATTGCTTAACACACAGCGAAATATGCTAAATGTGGTAAGAGAGAAACTGCTTAATTCAAAGCAAAATGGTTTAAAACATAACTAAACTGTTTAACACACAGCAAATTCTATAACTACAACCTTGTTGTTAACCGTCCACCAGGTAGAGTGGTTTCAAAATGTTATGAAAATTTGGCAGCTCACACGCATAAATAAAATGTAAATAAATATGGCGGAAAATAGAGACGAAATTTGAATTTTTGAAAATATTTCTCAATATTTTAATGGAACTGGATTGCAGTTTTTTTAATTTAAGCGACAAACAAATATTTAATCCTTTTTTCGGAGGATCAGATCGCAATCTTTTTCATTTTTAATATTGTCTCAAATAATCCTCTGAATGTAAAGTTTTTCATTATGTAATTTTGTTTAGATTGTAAATACAAATAAAATTTAAACTTAGCTGCAAAATGCATTGTCCAGTTTTTTAATTAATATCGTGAATTGTAAATTTGTAAATATGGTAATTTGTAAACATGGCTAATATAGGGTTAACGTAAATAATTATTCCATGCAAAGTCCTACAGCTATAAAACGCTTAGCACAAAGCAAATGCTTTATGATTACTGATTTCTTTATCTAAAAGCTGATTAGTTATTAAAAACGTTTACTATATTTGGGCAGCTTTTTCGTAAATCCTTATTACACTTTAGCTGTGATAATATTAAATTTACCATAAATAATTAAACTCGTTATCTGAAAAGTATCTTTTAATTTTGTATTTCTGTGCACAAAAATGGCTGCATCATTTATCTAGTAGAAAACTTCCACAAAACCCAGTTTATCACATGAAAATATTGTAAAAAACACCAATTTCATGCTTTGGTTAGTTACCAGATGCTTTTTAACTGATTTGAACTTTTTTTCAGAAAAAATAAATTTTTCAAAATAATTTTTCATTTTGATTTTATTTTTAATATCAAATAATTTTAGGTCGCGTTTTTCTTTTCTGAGCTACTTTTACAAACTGATTTTAGAAATGACGAGAAAAATCATATTATCCCTGTCAATATTTCATAAATATATAGTGACATTTATTATTGAAGTATGAATATGGAAAACAGATAAATAAAATGACAATTATAAAAAAATGATGTTTGCTATAGTTTTTACACAAATTATTATTGTTACAATAATGTTCAAAATAAAAGCTCGTTAGTTATTTCTGCCTTTTTGTGTTATTTTGAAACTTATACCCTTAACTAACTATATTGCTTTCTAACCAGAGGAATTGCATCTAAAACATGTTTGCTATTATTGCATTGCTTTTTCTTATATAGCTACTTTGTGTTAAGTACAGCAAAACTGCAAATATAACGTTTTTGCTATTTGGGAACCGAAATCACTAAATTAATCAAAATGATGTCTTGAAAGTAATTTACCATTTATAACGAGTTTACTGTCTGACGTTGCTATAACATATTGCCAGGCAAATGACAATTACCATTTTTGCTGGCATTACGTTGACAAACCAACAAATTCATGTTGTTTGTTATTATTTTAAGAGTTATGTATTATAACTAAAGTGCTGTAAATTTTAGATGGTACAACGTTTTGACAACTCCAAATTGTTACTTGGGTAAGATAACCATTATTGAAGTTATGTCGCTACAGAACCGATCAAACTGTACGAAAATATTTCTGGAATTTCTCCGGAACGACTGTGAGTAAGCGGGACATTCATTACTAAATGAGTTAATATTTTTGTTGCTATAACTTGGTTAATCCAATCCAGTCTATATATGTAGGAAATAATGTTCATTTTTCTAGTATGTTTCCAAATTGTTGTCGTTTCTATTATACTCCAAACTTTGACATAACTTGCGAGCGATTTCCGCATCTGAAAGATTAAATAATTTTGATAAGCATTATTAGTTATCTGATAGTTATCAGCAAGATTAAACATTACCGTTGAAATTGTTTTCAATTGTACGTTTATTTGGTGGAAGTTTTATAATTCTATTGTTATATCTGCCTAAAAGTCGTCCTTTATATTTCATTTTTTGGCGTCTTTAGAAGTATATGAACTGAAATATATTTTAAGGAGAGTTAAAACAAACATTTTTTAAGAATGTGTTGCTGTTTTTCCACTTACCGTAGTTTCATTCGGGAAATAGTGCTCAATTTGTTTTGAAATTTCTCCGCATTGTGTAACACCCATTGAAGTATTATTATTTGTATAATAAGTAGTTATGTAGGGTTTAATTTATTTCCTGATAAGTAGTTATTTAGGGTTTAATTTATTTCCCAGGTTGTGTTCTTTTTTTGCCATTTAATTAAATTTTCCGTGAATTTTATTCGTATACCTAACGATTCGTGTTTAAGAAGTTCTTTAATGTATGCGCGTGAACTTTTTCCTAAATATTTCCTAAAAACAAAAACAAAAAACTAGGAATAGTTTAGGAAATACTTCACACGCCTATATAGTAACGTGAATTTTTTCCTAAAACTGAGATATGTCTAAGTATTAGTGAATAATATATAAAAAAAAAGATGAACTGCATGATCAAATAATTGATCCAATATTGATCAATAAAACATTATCAACGCATTTTCTTTTCTCTATATAATCAATCTATCTTATTAATTTAATTTACTATATATCTAAGATATTAATATGAACAACAAATAGAATGAATATTTTAATGATTTTTTTTGAGTTTCAAAAACCACTCGAAAGATTTTCTAGTCAAAAAAATGGTCAAAGGGTAACCGGAGTAAAAGGGATCGTCTGCGATTGTATATTTGTTTCCGCTAGAAATATCTCTCGGTGTTGCGTGGTTCCCTTTTATAAACATTTTTATTGACTTACACGCCTATGATGGAAAAAATGTGGAGGGTTTAACAAATGTTGCAATGGTACGCGGAATAATGAATCCTTCATTAAATTTTTATTGCGTTGGTTGTTATTACTAAAACCACTCCAAATTGATTACTGGTGCAACGACTAATGGTAATCTATATATATAAAACAAAGTCGGGTTAGTTACACCATTTATAACTGAAGAACGGCTGGACCGATTTTTATGATCTTTCTTTTGTTGGATTTGACTCCGTTCCGAATAGCATAATAACTATTAAAACATTGGAAAAATTCACCAAAAAAAAAAGTTATCAAGAAAATTCATTTTCTCATATATTTAGTACATTTTGTTTTTTTTATTTTGTTCGTCTCAATACAGTGGTGGTTTAGGAAAAAAGAAAAGTCGGAAAAACTCAGAAGGGAAGCCCCAAAAATCTAATAAAAAAATCTTTTTTTTAATAAATTTTGTAGGTGTAGTTTGTATGTGACGAGTGGTGCAGTGGTTAAAGCTTCGGCGCTTGGACTGCAAGGTACTGGATACGAATCCGACTGGAGGCTGCATGCACATTTATCATTTTATTTTTTATCCAATTTTTTTTTTATTTCATCTACTTATCTATATAAATAAAACAAAGTCGTGTTAGTTACACCATTTATAACTCAAGAACGGCTGGACCGATTTTTATGATTTTTGTTTTGTTGGATTTGACTCCGTTCCGAATAGCATAATAACTATTAAAAATAACTATTAAATAACTATTACTATATAATAACTATATATAACTATATATAACTATATATAACTATATATTACTATAAAATAACTATTAAAATTTAATTAATTTGGAGTATTCATTTAATTTATTTAATCTTAATAAAAAACTCAATTTTATTAAGCTAATAACTTTAAAAAACATTTATTGATTT
Source organism: Nephrotoma appendiculata (assembly GCA_947310385.1). Taxonomy (NCBI): domain Eukaryota; kingdom Metazoa; phylum Arthropoda; class Insecta; order Diptera; family Tipulidae; genus Nephrotoma; species Nephrotoma appendiculata. Next base: position 145,017,913 of record OX371224.1, read on the forward strand.
TGAGGCGGTACGAAGTTCGCCGGGTCAGCTAGTATATGATAAATAAAAACCAAACATTAAGCGTTTATTTATTAAGTTGAGTGCGATCAATACTCCGATTCCTTAAATCTTAGTTCAGGCTGGGTCATCCGCTGGCTAATAAAATATGATAAGGAATATGACGAATAAATGTGACGAGGAAGCCATACATTGAACGTTTATTTATTCACTTGGGCGCGATCAATAGTTCGATTCCACAAATCTTATTCCAGGCGGGGTCATCCATGCGGCTTATATTTTTAAGAAGCACTAGGTCCATTTAATCCTTAGTCAAAGTATAAAAATATTCTATTGGGGCTATTGGGGATGAATGTGACGAAAAAACCATACATTGAACGTTTATTTATTTACTTCAGCGCGATCAATACTTCGATTCCACAAATCTTATTCCAGGGCGGGTCATCCATATGCGGCTTATATTTTTAGGGAGCACTAGATCCATTTAATCCTTAGCCAAAGTATAAAAATATTCTATTGGGGCTATTGGGGATGAATGTGACGAAGGAACCATACATTGAACGTTTATTTATTCACTTGAGCGCGGTCAATACTTCGATTTCACAAATCTTATTCCAGGCAAAGTCATCCATCTAGCTAATATTTTTTAGCCAAAAAACAATTTTTCACCACCGGGAATCGAACCCGGGACCTCCGGTCGCTGGATCAACAATGCTGACCACTTTGCCACCGGGGCGACTCCAATATCACCTCTTACCATAAAATCTGACACTCGATCACTACGGTTAGATCCGTGGTATCAAAGGCTTTCGATAAATCAATAGAAAACACATAAACCGATTACGCGCACGCCACTCTACATTTAGAACGGCTTATTGTAAACATGATCTGTAAACATGATCTTCAGTGGATGGCTGGCTAGGAAAACCGTTTGATATGATGTTGGTAAATTTAAATTTTCATCAAATCGGTTAAATAGCTTAGATTATATTTTTAAACAAACGTTACATAATGTAATTCTTCGTTAATCGGTAACACTTCTAGAATTTTTTAGCTTCAGTATCTGCCCTTGTATAGTTTTAAGTCACTCAGAAGGGGGCTCATTACTTATCCAAGCTTTTTCAATTACTGAACGTATACCTTGAATAACATCATCTGTGGCATATTTTAGGAATTCAATTGGAATGCCATCCTTACCCGATGCTGTTCATGTGGCACTATTCTGGTTTTCCCTGGGAATAGGGAATTGAGAAAAATATTTTCATAGCATTTTTTTCTAAATTATAATTTTTTGGCCTACTGTTGGAATTAGTTGCGTGTAAATATTTTCGAAACAAAGTTGATTGGGAAACATTTGTTCCACAAAATTTTTATAGGGAAAAATAATTCCCAATATATCTTTGTTTCAAAAATATTTACACGCAACTAATTCCAGCAGTAGGCCAGAAAAATATAATTTAGAACAAAATGCTATGAAAATATTTTTCCCAATTCCCTATTCCCAGGGAAAACCAGAATAGTGCCACTGATCGTATAAACGTAGTTATAGGCCTTATGTCATCTTCGGTTAGGGAGGTCCTAATGGATGTCAAATACCTTATGATTACCTTAGTTCATGAAGCCATTAAAATTTGGATCGTTGGTATAGTTACTGGTAATAAATCCAAACAAGCATTCTCCACCGGTGGTTATTTTTTTGTACTATCAAATTATGAAATCTTAGAGAACGCGTTGCATTACAACCTAGAAAGCGTTTTTAAATTTTTCATTTTATTTGCATGTCTTTATGTGTGTCTTTTGTTGGATTTATTTAAAAATAAAAATTAACGCGGCTGAATTTTAATATGATTTTTGTTTATTTACAAACTTTAATATGATATAAAGTTTCAAAAGTAATCAAAATTTACTTTAATTTTGTAAATCCGTACATAAAAAATAAAATATTATTAACATAATATAGTTATTTAGAAAAATTAAATAAATAATTCTAAGTAGCTTCGTATTATAAATGTATATTGGTTCATTATCAACTCCAAGTGAATAAAGCAATGCGAAGCAGAGGTCACATGAAATATGTCACAATGAATTTGGATGACAACTAAATTTAACGGGCTTTTGACTGTTTTCTTTAGTAATAATCGATTTGCGCCAATTAATCTAATTTCGAAAAGCAAAGAGAAAATAAACATAATTCGTGATGGAAGACCTACGATTCAAGCACAACACCTTATGTTCCGTAAACTTTCTTTCAACATTTGTACTACCAAGCTATGTGAAAATTTATATTAACCACATGCATGACCCGGACTGGAATAAGATTTGTGGAATCGAAGTAGTGATCGCGCTCAAGTGAATAAATAAACGTTCAATGTATGGTTTCCTCGTCACATTTATCCCCAATAGCGCCAATAGGATATTTTTATACTTTGGCTAAGGAATAAATGGATCTAGTGCTCCCTTAAAATATTAGCCACATGGGTGACCCGGCCTGGAATAACATTTGTGGAATCGAAGTATTGATCGCGCTGAAGTAAATAAATATTAATTACAAGTTTACAATGATAAATAAACCGTTTGTTTAATAAATTAACTTTTTATAATTGATGCGAATAAAATTTTTGTTTTACAATTTTATGTTGGTAAATCTTATTAATTTATTGTTTGGAATTTAAATTTTTCTTGTGTCTTGTTTCTCTTATTATCAAATCAATATCGATGTTCATTTTCAATAATTTGATTTAATGCATATTTATAATCAATTGTTGAATGATTTACTTATACTATCAAACGTTTTAGTTTTAGGATTTTTTTAGGAAATTCTTCACCACCGTCTTTAATGTGTTGTACCTTCATGCCTTTCAGTGGTGTCAGGTCAACTTGATTTCCTAAAGAATAAATAGTATTAGCTATATCTGCAGATGGTAACTGGAGGGAAAAAGGGACATCATTGCCATTTTACTACTAAGGTAAAATACTAAAATATATAAACGTATCTGGCTCTAATATAGTAAAATAATATTACTTTGTATAATGTTGGTAATAGTTGTGTTAAATCCCTGATGATAATTAAAATCTCTGATGATGTTAAGGATTTCATAAGTTTGATTAATGGAGTGCTGCTCGTTGATAAAAGAATTAATATTTAAAGATGCTCCATCTATGTTATGATATTGCGGTCGTAAATTCTCTAATCTTTGTCGATTGGCAATGAGTTGCAGACCATAACTGATGAGATATTTAAAGTTGAAGGAATTGAAACATCTATAGATTCTTTCATATCAAACTTATGGCCATCCATTTTTGACTTGAAAGTTTTGTTTTAAAAATATTTTATATGAAGTTTGGAGGTGCTTACTAAATTGTCACTTTATTGCTTTATCGATGCTAATTTATATAATGATTATGTTTATTGTAAAGAAACCAATACGTACACTATTTTCTAATTTTATATCACTTTGGACGGCAGTCCAAACGAGTGACGAAAGCTCCTACTGTGCTGGAAGTCGAACTCGTATATATACAGCTAGTTTCGAACTTTTCCCCTTTGAGGCCGCCATAGGATTATGTTATATACTATTGGGAAGGGCTTAAATATTAGACCTAAATAATTTATAAAAGCATGAATTTCTACCAACATTGAGTGGATATATAACCTTCCGAAAATTGCCCCCAAAAAAATCAGTTTTTCACTTAGAGAAAAAAGTTGTTGAAATAACAATTTTCATATGCAAAATCAATAAAAAACATAGGTTATTTTTGGCCAATAGACGAAGTTATTGCCGTAACAATTTTATAGTTATTGATTTTTACTACCTATAAATAAATCGACACAATAATTGTTATATCAATAAGTATTTAGTTCCGTTCAATAACTTGACGTTTTAAATTGGACGTTCTTTAGTTATTATTCCAAAAAATTAAATTATTAATTTGTACAAAGAGCGTAATAATCATAATAAAGGATATTCTATATAATATGGGGGGTGATGATACCTACCCTGATTATAGGGTGAGGTTGAGGTGAGGTTACCAAGACGATGGAACGCATTTTGAATATAATATATACTATATATGTTCAAGACCATCTTGAATGGGGCATTCAAGGTATATAGAATACATGGTACAATATTGCGCATATTGGCATGCTATGTCATTTTAAATTTTACGTCATGTTTATGGTGGCGTATTGCATTTTATTTTATTCGTAATCTATTGTTTTCTATATACCTTGGGGGGCAGTTACCCATAGAGGATGCGAGGCCCGTGTAGAGACTATAATTTTCCTGAAAAAGAAATCTCTACAGAGTCGTGTTGCTGATATTGCGGCACTAACTTGGTGGATGGAGTTTACCACCAAGTTAGAGCTGCAATATCAGCAACACGACTCTCTAGAATTCAATGTTTCCATTAATAGTTAAGAAACATCGAATTCTTTACATTAAAAATTCGGTCGTCACATCAGACTGCAGTGACCATACAAAAATATTGAACATTTTTGAACTTACATATAACATATAAGTACAATGCTTTATCGAATTTTAATGATTCGCTACGCAATAAGTAAGGGGTAAGGGGTTGATAATGGCGACTATATATATAAGTATAGCGACTATAACGAGAACAGTCACGTTGTAAATGTAATAACTTTAATGATTGAATTAGTAATTTAATCAAGTCCTAATGTTCATTTTAACAAAGAACATTATCCGATCAATAAATTTAGTAAGTTTAGATTTGATAACTAATACATTGTCATTACAATAAGTGTATTTATTAGTAAAACTATTTTATTTTATTGATAGTATACATGTTTTTGTTAAACTTAAAACTAAGTTATTCATTAAACAATTTTATTGCTGATTTTCGAAAAATACGATTCAATAAGTCAAAGTTATTGAATTAAAAACGTTTTTTTCTGGGTGCGGGTATAACTGCCCTAAAAAGACCCCAATTATTTTTTAACTAGCAAATTATGATTGTAGACGTCAATACCAATTCAACGACACCTCAAACGTCCAAAACCGTTGATTTTGACCAAAGTTATGGACATTTGGAAATTTTTCTATGACGTCACCATATAATCTTGCGTTTAGGTTATTTAATTTTGATTTTTGTTTTTCCGCAACTTTCAAGCCAACATTTATATGTTAAAACATTTTATTTTTTCATTTTTGTTTTTTTATTTTCTGTTCCGATATTTCGCCATATTTGTGGCATCTTCAGGGGCTGTGTAAGGTTACATTTTTTAGTTTTGGTTATATTATAAAATTTTATAGTATTTACTTACAACGATAATTAAAAATTAAAAAATTAAAAAACACGTATTTAGTATTTTAAACTAGACGGGTATAAAAACGTATTTTAAATTATATACACCAATATAAATTAAAATGTGTATGTGTTAGTAGTTGGGTTGATTGTTATTATTGTTATGGTGGCGCTGATGATTTTCACCATTGATGTATCTTAATTTGGCAATAACCTGTTTATGTTTTATGTTTAAAAATTTAGTATCAACCTTGAAATTAACCGTTTCGTGTTGATTGAAAATGATGTGTGCTGATTCAATAAATTCGCGTTTTTTCTCATTTGTTTCTTTTTCTAAAATGATTGGTTTGTCGAATTTGAAAATATGTCCGTCATCAATATGGTGATATGCTAAAGCTGTCGTTTTATTCCTGTTTCTGCAGTCACTTTTGTGTCGTTTTATCCTGGTCGTTAAGTTTTGACTATGCAAAGCATTTATTGGCATATCGTTGGAAAGGTATTAAAGCCAGCTACCAAATAGCACATAAAAAAAATTACATTCGGCCAAATTGCTTAAAAATTAGCCCAAAACTTTTGGTTCATATTTTCAGGATTATTATAGCCACAAACCTCAGCTACAATATGATATCAACCGTTTGTCCCAGAAAACTCGTATAGTTTAGATATTGACCTCCATAACTTAAAAGCCACACTAATTTTTTGGAAAATTTCATTTTTTGGCTCAAATGCACCCTAATATCGTCCGTTGCGGCACCCAGAAAAAAAACTGTTTTTAATTCAATAACTTTGACTTATTGAATCGTATTTTTCGAAAATAAGCAATAAAATTGTTTAATGAATAACTTAGTTTTAAGTTTAACAAAAACATGTATTCTATCAATAAAATAAAATAGTTTTACTAATAAATACACTTATTATAATGACAATGTATTAGTTATCAAGTCTAAACTTACTAAATTTATTGATCGGATAATGTTTTTTGTTAAAATAAACATTAGGACTTGATTAAATTAATAATTCAATAACTAAAGTTATTACATTTACAACGTCACTGTTCTCGTTATAGTCGCGATAGTTATGTCGATTTTTATTGAAGAAAAAATAGTACCCTATGGTACTCCAACTGCTGTCAAAATGTTTCATTGAAAATAAATATTACCACGAGGGTAATATTTTGTTACTCCCGGGGTAATTTTCTATACTCTAGGTTTTTTGGTGGAGTATACGATTTTGTTGTTGTTACACATCTATTCGCCAATTTTTTTTCTGTCATTTGTCAAAATATGCGGCGCGTTGGTAATTTGATTAGTGAAATTATAAAAATCAAATATAAATAATAAAGTAAAAATTAGAGAGTAGTAGAGTAGTACATTTTTGTTCCATTGACACAAAATGGGGGTAAAAAATGAGGGTAACATTTTGGGAGTAAGAAAAAATCTATGAAAATCGACATTATATATACAGTCGCCATTGTTAACCCCTTACCCCTTACTTATTGCGTAGCGAATCATTAAAATTCGCTAAAGCATTGTACTTATATGTTATATGTAACTTCAAAATTTTTCAATATTTTTGTAGTTTGGCCACTGCAGTCTGATGAGACGGCCGAATTTTTAATGTAAAGAATTCAGTGTTTCCATTAGTGTGAAACCAAGCTTCCATTGCTTGGTTAAATATCAGGATATCGAATACTTTTACTAGTAATTATCCGGATTATTCGGATAGTTTCTACTTAAACCATTTTGATGAAAATAAAATTAAAATTTTTGTAATAGTAACAAACTAAATAAAGTAATTCAGGTTTATTCAAATTATTTGGTATAAAATTTCATTTATAAAAAAAAAATATTTAATTGCAAACTTAAATATTATATAAACGTCCAATTTAATATAATTATGTAGTTTTGTTAACTATTTCATTTTTAAAAATTTAGTTCTTAATTTAGTTTTAATTTTTCCTGTTGTTGAAAAAACTCTTTTTGTAGCAATTGATGTAGGTTTAATTGTTAAAAGGGCATTGAATAATACGATTAAATTATTTGATCGCCTTTTAGTGCTAGCCAGTAATTGAAAGTCCTTTTTAAGTCCAGTTTGAATTCCTGAGCCAGAGGATTTGGGGTTTACGTAAGTAATTGACGATATGGTATCGCCTAGTTGTTTTTGTAGTAAATTTAAATTTTCTTCAGTTGTGTTCGTACTAATTTCCAATTTTTTTTCATCAGCAACGACTTCTGACGACACATTAGTATATCCATTCGGATATATTCTCCCCATTATTTGTATTGCTAATGTAATAGCAGCTGATTTTGAGGAAAATTCGAAATATTCACTATATTGGGGAATACTGGCAGTTTCCAACAATATCATTAATGTTAAGAGAGTTTTGTCGCGACGTCCATTCATCCGTTTTTTAGTTGCCTCAAAAGAGCTTGGCTTAATGCTGTGTTCTTCCATTTTGAGGAATACAAATTTAAGGACACCTTCGGCTGTTAGAATAAATGTGTTATTCGAATGATCGAATATTTCAAAGAAATTTTACCGGATAACGGATTGGAATGGAAACTCTAGTTCGCACTAAGGAAACATTGAATTCTACAGAGTTGTGTTGCTGATATTGCGGCACCTAGGTATATACAGGGTTATCCAATTCGAGGTTGATAAAGTAGAAATCTGTATACCGACATCTGTCAAAGATAAACGTCAAGTACGCTGTCATTTATTTAGTTGACATTCTGCCATTTAAGAATATGGAGCATTTAACAATCGACCAACGCGTTAAAATTATTAAATCTGCTGATGCTGATTTTTCGAACAAAATTTTCTTCAGTGATGAAGCTCATTTTTTGCTTGATGGATACGTCAATAAGCAAAACTGTAGAATTTGGGGCTCAGAAAATCCACAATTGATTGTAGAGAAGCCATTACACCCGGAAAAAGTCACTGTTTGGTGCGCATTGTGGTCTGGTGGTGTGATTGGGCCGTATTTTTTGAGAACAACCATGGACGAACCGTTACCGTCAATTCTGAGCGCTATGGTCGCATGTTAACCGATTATTTTTTTACGAAAATCGAAGATTATGATCTTGACGATATGTGGTTCCAGCAGGATGGAGCAACCAGTCACGTAACACGAGCAAATCGAGATCTTTTGCAAGAGAAATTTCCTGGACGTTTGATTTCGCGATTGGCTGATGTCAATTGGCCTCCAAGATCCTGTGATTTAACGCCTTTGGATTTCTTTTTGTGGGGCTACGCGAAAGATCGTGTTTACGCAAACAATCCTCAAACTCTTGACGAATTGAAAACTAATATTCGTAAGGTAATGGCCGAGATACCGCCCGAAATGTGCCGAAAAGTTATTGAAAATTACCTCAAAAGAATCAAGGCCTGTAAGAAGTCCCGTGGAGGACATTTGAATGATATCTTGTTTAACTAAAAATGGCAAGGATCAATCTGTAAAATGAAATAAAAATTACAATACATTCCGAATATTTTGTGTGTTTTTTTTAAGTTTACTTTATCAAGCTTGAATTGGATAACCCTTTATAATAAACATGGTATGCTTTTGCGCATACAACTTGTTTTCCTTGTCTCATACTTCAACGTCATGTGCATCGTTTTTTTGTCTGTTTTCGTTGTAATCGTACAAGAACGGATACTAATATTTAAAATAAATATTAAATTACTGAAATATAATTTAATTGTTTGCCAAAAATTTACATAAATATAATATTTCTAAAATATAGAGGGTGGACATTTGTTTGTAGTGGAGTGAAAACTGGTGCAAATTTCATTTAAGGCGGATACCCCTTTTCTCAGTTTAAATTTTGAAATATCGTAATTTGTGCTGTTTTCGGTTGCAAGAGCAACAATGATAAAAGGTTGAAAAGAAACGCTGATGACAATCAAAATAAAATAAATTTTTTTCGCTTTCCAAGAGACTCAAATTTTGCTAAAATCTGGATTCACAAATGTTGCAGAGAAGATAAATTTAACGTTAAAACTTCATACATATGTTCATTACATTTTACTAAAGTTCATTTTGCACGAAATTTGCAACATGAACTATTAAATTACTCTCCGAAAAACAGCAGGAAACTAAAAACCGATGTAATACCTACTGAAAATTTGTCATCATCTACAGCGTTAACTGAATCAATTATAAAACGGCAGGATCGCCAAGAAAAAAAGCAACGTAAGGAAATAGTAAATAATATTTTGTAAGTAAAATAGTGTTTAATATTTATAGAAATTTGTAGTAAGTTTATTTATTTGTTTAATATTGACATATACATATTACATATATTCAAAAACTAATACGCATGTCTGTTTTATACGAAAAGAACTTCATCAAATCTGATAGCTCGTGATACTTCGTCCTCAGATAATAAATATTAATTAAATATTTCGGAAAATCAAATGAGAATAGTCTGTGAAAACTCTACAATTAATCCTGTCATAAATAATAGAATTGAAAATTTTAATACGCTAATCGACAATTTCTTTGTGAAACAATTTGATAAAACTACCAGTACATCTGATTTAAATGATAACATGATAAAAGAGAGGTAAATACTAAATGTTATAAAACACATGCAAATGTAAAGGCTTTGATTTTATTCTATACACAGCAAAAATTTAGATGAAAACTCTGAAATAAACTGTTTAATGAAGGACAATAAACGGCTTATGAAAAAATGTCATCAGTTGAAACAGGAAAATAGCTATGTGAAACAAATATTTACAGCAGGTGTATGGAAAAAAATTCAAAATCAAGGAAAAAGAGTACAATGGAAAGTGGATGATATTTCACAGGCCATTGCCATTTATGCAATTATATGTATTTAGTGACACTCCTCATCTCATTAAACTTCTGAGAAATCATTTTTTGAATTCTGGAATTTTGCTAAATAATAACCTGTTGACTAAAAAACCTCTTGAAGAATTATTAAGCAATCAATCTACTTCAGATTTAAACATTGCTCATCGCTTAACAGCATCTCATCTAGTCGTTAAAGGTGGCCAAAGGTAGAAGGTGAAATTTGCAACGCAACTATTGTCACACACCAATTCTTGTGCTTTACTTAGAGTAGGCAGTTCGGGTATTGCAAAATTCTATTTCTGGAATGAATTGGCCATTTTACTTAAACAGGTATATTTAATTCATAAATTTTCATATGCTCAGTTGATTTTTTGCATTAAAATTTTCGTATCATTTAGGTTAACGATTGGTTCGATTTATTCAATTTAAGAGTTCCTAAAATAGTTGGCAATGCCAGAACAAGAAGAAATTTTAGCTGATATGGAAAATGTATGTAAAAAAATGCGAATTGGAAGTAATAAGTCCATTTTACCATTCCAAAAAGGGATTATTACGAATATAAAAGCATTGAGAATGTTATTCAACGATGTCAAAGAGCAATACAACGCTGCCTATATACTTACATATCGTCTGAATCAAGACCCTTAAGAAATGTTTTTTGGAGTTATACGTGCGAAACGAAGGTATCGTTTCACAATCGGCAAATGTTGAACGAGATAACTGCAAAATTTTACAAATGAACTTAGGCGAATCAATGAAACACACTCTACTTGATGACCAACAATTTATTAATAGGGAAGAGACGAACAATCCAGAAAATGTTTTGACTTCAAAGTTACAGATTTACCGGAAGATCATATATGAGTGATTTGCATTATGATGGTTTAGAATACTTAGCTGGTTATATTATAAAGCGCCTACAAAATAAGATTCCAAATATGGTACAAAATCACTGCGAAACTGAACCTAGTGGATGTTTCACTTGGACAGACTTTATAAGTGAAGGCGGCTTAAAAAAACCAAATGATAAGTTTGTTAAATCACTCAAAATTTTGGAGGATATATTCAATAATTATAATTCCACTTCATTGAAAGTAGGTAGAAATTTTATAAACGAATTGGTATCAATATCAAAACACGTTAATTTAGATTTCGAAATAAAAAAATTGTTTTTCCGATGTAAAATGTATTTCAAAATGAGAATTTTAATTGCAAGGTTATTGGAAAATGTTAATACCAAAAAACGAAAACTAAATAAAACCATAAATTATATTTGAAACGGTAGTATATTTTAATGAAGATTTATAAATATATTATCCAATTCCATTTATATGAATTCAATTCTTGCTGATGATAAAACTACCTAAAATTGTATTCATTTTCATATATTTCAATAAACTCAATAAAGACAATACAAATTTTACCATGCAAATGACGTAATGCGCAAACAAGACGAAAATGAAACTTGGGAATAGTATACCATTATTATTTTATATACCTTGTTGCGGCACTAACTTGGTGGTAAACTCCATCCACCAAGTTAGTGCCACAATATCAGCAACACGGCTCTGCAGAGATTTCTTTTTTAGCAAGATTAGTCTCTACACGGGGAACTATGGGTAAATGCGTTCCAACGTCTTGGTAACCTCACCTCAACCTCACCCTATAGTCAGGGTAGGTACCATCATCACCCCCCATACAATCCAGAATATCCTTTATTATGATTATTACGCTCTTTGTACAAATTAATAATTTAATTTTTTGGAATAATAACTAAAGAACGTCCAATTTAAAACGTCAAGTTATTGAACGGAACTAAATACTTATTGATATAACAATTATTGTGTCGATTTTTAGGTAGTTAAATCAATAACTATAAAATTGTTACGGCAATAACTTCGTTTATTGGCCAAAAACAACCTATGTTTTATATTGATTTTGCATATGAAAATTTTTATTTCAACAACTTTTTTCTCTGAGTGGGTTCATAATGATAGTGAATCAACGTATTACAATGAAACAAATTTTAAATACATTATATTATTATCATTGCTAAGAGAATTTTTACCAGTGACCATTTTTTCAGTTTTTCATTTTTTTTCTGAAAGCGCTAACATTCCGAAAAATCTTTGACAAATCAAATGCAATTGTTTTATCGGCACAAATTTTATATCAGAAATTTTGTGAATTGAATTTGGCTTTCGTCACTCGAACATTTACCTCGCTAAGAGGTTTTTTATTTGTTTAGATTACACAAAGCGTTTTTCTTTAAAAATAGCCATACTTGTATTTATTTTTGTTTTTCAAAATAATAAGCAAATCACTTATTTTTGTATATTTGGTAACGCAATATTCCACTGTTTTTATAAATAACAAATTTTGGATGGATCCGCCATTAGACAATTGTAAATTATTATTTATTATTTTGTGTTTTACAATAATATACAAACACAGACCTACACAATTAGGCATCCGAGAAGCTTTAGCTATGTTCAATTCAAAACCACGCAGAGAATTTAGCACTGTAAGGAATTTATTCTTTAGAAGAATTTCTATTTAAATTAATTAATGTTTAATAATTAAATGACGAATTTAAATAGAGGCTATTATGGGTTTTAACTTATTAATATTAATTAATGTAAAGAAAATTAATTTATAAACATTTTATGAAATATAATTTACACAAAGAAAATTAGTTACCAAAATAGAGAAGCTAACGTTTTTCGGAATTGCTTCGAAATATTTCGACTTGTTTAGTTCATTTTAAATAAAATAATTGTATTAACGAAATTTATTTACTTATAATGAATTTAATTAAACGTTTTTTAAAGAATATGAGTTCGTTAATAGGATGTAAAAATTTCTGAGATTTCTGTCTGAGGCCCCTTTTCAATTATTTACTTATTTGAAACTTATATTAACTTATTTGGCGCCATCCCAAATAAGTCAGTCAAGTCATTCCAATTCATTGTACCGACTTATTTGTGACGTAATAACAAAAAACAAAACTTGATTTATGGGAAAAAAAAAATTCTAAAGACACAATTTTGGAGACATTTTTGTGTAGACGGTCTTATTCAAACAAGTTACCTCGCGAGGTTACTTATTTGAATAAGTACGACTACATGAATTAGTAGGTAATAGGAAAAAGCCTAACTCCAATAATAAAAAATAAAAATAGTTTTCAGGTTCGTCGCCAACTCTCTTTGCAAACCATTATGAATGAAATGAAGTCTTTGGTTTACTTGAATAAATTTTTCTTTATAAAACTCATCACATTTAACCAGAATTTTACAAATAATGTCTTCGATATAAAATTTTTTTGCATATTGGTTTTATTATACAAGTACCGTGTGCTTCATTAATTTTTGGGCGCTTTCAACCTGAAATAGTGTGGTGGTGGAACAAAAAAATCTTAAAATCGCGCAGAATTAGTTAGAAACAAAATTTGCAAGTTACGTTTTTATGCAGAAACGAAAAATTTGACCTTTCTGAATTTATATAAAGAAAACTGTATATAAAGATGTGATACGCTGACAATCGCCTCGTGGAATTAATTACAAAGTTGATATTGTGATTAAGTGTAAATGAATCATAATAGGTTCCCAATAAACATCATTAAGAAATTTAGTTCAATGACATAACACATAGATAAATTCTACTATATTGAGTATGGTGATTTTCTTAAAAAGAGGTATGTCAATCGATATAGATGACTGGTTTTTATATGTGAAATTCATTGTCGTTAAATTTTATATAGATATATTATTTATTTTGGTAACTTACGGTTTCAAATCACGTCGCCAACTAAATTACAAAAAAAAAATAAATTTAAAGACGGATAATGTGCTATACATGAATTAAGATTAGTTAGAGTTTTGAGACGAACTGAACATAACATGTTATTTCGAGCGTGCATGTATCTTTAAGGAAAATCCATTATAAAATATAAAAAAATCAATCTTGCGTTTATCGGAAACATTCATTACTCACTATAATGTGAGTAATGAATGTTTGAACAACAACATATACACATAAATCAAATAATCGCATTGAAAAAAATCTAAATTACTTTGTATAAAAAATGTCAAAGGTCATAACATGTTTTTAAGACAAAACAAAAATATTTCAGTATAATTTTTAACTGCAATTGAGATATTTTTGCAAAAACGACAATATCCTGTATTAAATGTAGTAAATACATTAAACTATTAATTATAATTAAATTATATGTCTTTATAAAAGATTTACCTCTTTTTGCAAACGAACTCGATCCGGATTATATAACAACAAACCCGAAACCAACAACAAAATCTTGTAAGAATTTTTAACAAGCGATGTATGAATTTATAAAAATAAAATCTTGTTTTATTCGGTCTGCTCATCTCGCGCTTTTTGATTATAATCAAGCCAATGCTCAGAAAGAATGAAAAATTGAAGTCATGTGACAAAATTTTAACCATATGTATATGTATGTGTATGTTCATATATAAGATGTTTTGATGTAAGCAAAAAATGAAAGAAATTAATTACATCCGTAAACAATGAATTTCAATTTGTTAAACGGTATTGAGATGAAGCACGGGATTCGCACCTCTTATCCGCCTATATACAGTTTGATGATGTTAGATTTTTAGATAATTGAGGATATTCACTGATACATAAAATTTCCATATAGTTCCGGCTTTGTCCCAATCTTTTTAATATTCTATTCTAAAACCATATATGTGTACCTACTTGCATCCGCTTTTGGTTTATTACTTTGTTTACAAAGTTTGCTTAAAGATATGTGTTGTATATTGAACTTAATCTTTTTATTAATTCACTGCTGTCAGCTTTTGTCCTCGAAATTATTATTAAGTAATTTGGTCTTTGAAAATATAGTATATAGATTCAAATTTATGTACCGTCAATATAATATCAACAGATAAATGAGAACCGGCCTGAATTTCAAATTTCACATATTAAGTTGAATAATTTTAACATTTTGGTATACCTGCGCTCAATCTTACATTAAATATAAAGCATTTGAAAAAAAAAAAATAAAAAATATCATTAATTAAAATTTTTATAGGATTAGTTAGTTACTTAGTTACGAATAACGCCAAATTAATTATGAAAATTCTAAAGTTTCCGTTAAGAAAGCCAATCAGCACCGGATTAATAAAGAAAATTACGAGGAGAGCTCGTACAAGTTCGGCAAATAGAAAATACTCTTCTACAGCGGACATTAATTAACTGTCATTTGAAAATGTTCCCGTAATTTTTTTATTTGAATTTGAAAATTTGAAAAAATCAATAATCCCTTTTGGTCCCTCGCGGTATTTCATTGAACCCGCAATCTCATATTGCTTGTTGTCATATAAAAGTAATATTCGTAGCTTAATTTAGCGTCGTGATTAATCTGTGGCAGCAGTATACAATTTATGCAAAAGCCCCTCTTACTATGGTCTTATGAGGTAAGTAGTCAATCATCAAAATTCCATCACCTTCTCAAAAATTGATGCAATTATCAATTTTTCACTTTACATAAGATAAAATATCTCACTTAGGTTGTCTCTGGTTGAAACATATATTAAGACTGTGTGCCTGAGAGCGATTTTTTCGACTAAATTGCCGACTAAACCAAACTAATGACTGATTCAAATCATTTTTTCAAAGGTGGCACTAGTATCTTGTAAATATGCTGTGCCTCCGATTGTAAACTAAATTGTAAACTAAACTAAATTATGATTTTTCATATGTCATATTGATTTCAACAACACCGATTTGTTATTTTTTAAAATCAAGGAAATACAAAAAATAAAACAAATATGGATATGGAAATCGCATTATTCATGAATGTGATTATAAACTACAATCGGAATTTAAGAATGAGATATTTCCTTTTCCTCGTATGCACACGATAAAAAAATAATAAAAACATAAAATGAAAATGACAACTAAATAGCCAAGCAACCTCAGCAGGAGTCTAAATGATAAAACCTGGTGGCTAATAGCATAACTTTTCATTAATTTAGTTTAGTCTGCAATTTAGTCGAAAAAATCGCTCTTAGGCACACAGTCTAAATAACTTATATATAGGATGTTCGTGTTCTTTTTTCTCTTATCCTATCGTATTTACTGTAATTAGACTTTTTGTCACGTTGTCGCTTTTGTCATGTTTCGAACTTCGAAAAAATATTCGAAGTAAAATCAAATGGTCAAAAAGTTTACAATTTTTGATTGTCAAAGAGTTAAAAAAAAGTGTTTTAATTATCATTTATTCATGAAATTACATAATGGTGTTCCTGGACATTACGTTTACATTGAATTTTAATTAATGTTTCATGTTTCGAACTATTATGCAAAGAATTTGATACTGTTAATGGTTACCCGAAAGTTGCCAGCCGAAATTGAAAAAAATCGATAATGCAGATAGTGTCTCGACTACACCAGCCGAACGATAAAAAATATGTATTATAATGAAATATCCCAGCGGAAAGTAACTAACCTTCAAGTGTTATGTCTGATAAAGGTCCTGTTTGAATCGATTTGTCGGTGGTTATCACTGGAAAATTTCTTAGGTCAAGTTTTATGTTGAGAGTCCGCGAAAATTGGGGGGAGTGAAATACACGTGCAAATTTCAAAAATTTATAAAAACTTGACGTTTAAAGTGTTATGTCTGATAAAGGTCCTGTTTGAATCGGTTTGTCGATGGTTATCGAGTCGATTGTCGATTAGATATGAGCCGAAAATTACATGTAATTGAAGTTTGCAGTTTTTTGTCGCCGAAAAAAAATTGAAAAAATCAAAAACACATAATTCGAATGTTTAAAAGTAATATGAACTAGGTGAAGTTAGACCTTGTTAAAGTTAGCCGAAAAATGCCAGCCGAAAGATAATGCAGATAGTGTCTTGACTATTTCAGCCGAAAGTTAAACTCTCTTTATTCTTTCGCTTCTATCGATTTTTAAATTCCTATAAACTGAAATAATTTCTCCTTCACCCGAAGGATATAACCCGATCCTAAATTCATTTTAAATTCGAGTTTATGACTGATTTTTGATGTATTCAAGACACTATCTGCATTATCTTTCGGCTGGAAACTTTCGGCTAACTTTAACTGTATTGAAGTTAGACCAAATCATTAACTGTTTGATAAAATATAAATAATTTGTCGTGTTAGGGGGCAATGAATTTGAGTTGTGGCATTATCAGTGATCACCTGTGCCAAAAATCAGGCCATATTTTATGTAGCATCATAGTGAAATAAATTAAAAGCTGGTCACATGTTTAGTGGAAATTTGGACCGGATGAAGTTAGACCAGTTCATAAATAGCTGTCCCCGTATTTATAATTTGTCATGTTAGGGGGCAATGAATTTGAGTTGTGGCACTATCATTGAACACCTGTGTTAAAAATCAGGCCATATTTTATGTAGCATCATATGTAGTGAATATGTAAATTCTGTATATTTCAGATTTGTAAATATTGATCAAGTTCTGGGTCAGTCACAAAATGGGTCTACCTCATCGTATTAAAATGGGGAAAATTTTTATTTGTTAAGCATATTTTAAGCTAACTATACATATATATACCATGTCCGTTGGAAATCTCTGGGACCTGGCCAATTCTCAATAGAGTTAATATGTAAATTACCGGACAAGTGGTGCAGTGGTTAAAGCTTCGGCACTTGGACCGGGAGGTACTGGGTTCGAATCCCATCAGAGGCTAGATGCAAATCGAATTTTCATCACCGATTACAATCAGTGGTTTTGTACCATATCGCGTTTTGTACCGTATCACGTTATGAAATATCACGTTTTGAAATATCGCGTTTTGTACCATATCGCGTTTTGTACTCTATCGTGTTTTGAAATACCGCATTTTAAAATATCGCGTTTTGATAATTCGCGTTTTAAAATAGCGCGTTTCAAATGGGATCCGATTCCAATACATGTTTTGTTATACAGCCGTTGATTGGATTCGTTAGTGGTGCTTGTTACGTGCTCTATAAACCTATTGGAAATTATCCTACGTCATTGTATTTGCCTGATTTGCCAACTTTTCCAAATTTGCGTTAGACTATTCCTGTGAGATATTTCAGGCTGAAATTCTCCACTAAATCAATATTTTGAAACGAGGGACAAGTTATCCTTGGCGTAGATGATTCAAAAATTAACTGATGACATATGTGAACAGAAAGCAAACAGGACATTAAAAATATATAGATTGAGATAATCGCTCTCAGAAAGGTGAAGTAGAGTGTAGACACCCTCGGAAAGGTAGCTGGAATAACGGCTGCATTTAGGAGAAATTAACATCGATAAAATTGTCAAAACGAGGGCGATTGAACCATGACTTCACACAAACAGAAAACAAAAGGGTCGTTAAGGTTGCGGTAAGATTGTTGGCACTGCATGGTCCGTGCATCATGTTTCGCAAAATGATTTCTTGCAATAGCGAATTTGTATTAGCACTTGGAGTTTCGGCACAAACAAACGATCAATTATCTCAGAAGCAATAAATTTGACCTCTGCTCGAGGCGCATTCAGAATGTGTGCATGAGTTAGGTTACGTTTCTGGAACTCAATCGTGTATTCATATGTCATGCACTTGCCAAAGACACCATTTTTATGTCATTTTCAGGTAAAGAATCAAGTTTATTTTTGAAGACTCTGCTATAACCAGTCTGGCCTATCTGGTTTTGAATGATTTCGTGCCAACTATAGGATTAGCCGTGAATGTTATAAATAAATTAGTTGATCTTTGGACGACGATGAAATAATAACTCGCACCCCAGCCGGAACTGGCATTGCACTGCAACATGGATAGGTTTGTTCAGACTTATTGGCTTGCGCACCTTGTTTCGACTTACAATGCCAGTTGAGCTGCCAGCCTGGTTCATTATACGGATATAGCAGAGCGTACATCATTGAGTCAAGATTAGGGCTGAAGATGTTGATTTGTTCAACTCCTGCTGGAAGTTTCCGAGATTTCGTGAATAAAAGCGAATGCCAAATTTTGATTAAAACCCTGCTTGAATTGGGTCGAAACAATGCCACGTTTTCCAGTAATCAATCATTGATCTTTTTATAAAGGCTTGATTTGAATCGAAAAACCGCACGTCCGGCTCCCACATAAACAATTTCTTCATTATGTGTAGACAATCTTACCACTTAAATAAAAAGAAAATTTTTTTCGCCTAATTTACCTAGAGGTACCCCTCTGATCGGTGCAGGTGCAACCAACATATCAACGGTTACAGATCAGTTTAGAATAAGTAAATTTAGTTATACTTATCTTTAATCTACATACAATTTTATTTCAGATTCTACATGGCTGTCAATGGATACAAAGTGATTTAATAGAAACTGTTCTTTGTTTTTTTTTTAGTTTTGTTTAATTAAAATGAAAATTCTCCACGTATTTGCATGCTTGCGGTATTCGAAGTCTAATTTATTGAGCTATTAAACATTTAGAGAAGTACTCTAGAGATATTTTAAGTATTATTTGGGCGATAGGATCACCTTGCCGTACGTATGATGTTATTTCAAAGAAACTGTGAACAGGATTTCATTTACATAACGTTTCTTCAATACAATTCTCAGAGTAAAGGTCCGATTGGTTTTTGATATTTTAGCCGAAATTCGCTCTTATACTCGCCCAAGATGCGTTCTCTATATCGATAACTTGCTGCCACTACTGCTTTAATCTAATCTCTCTTTAACGGAGTGGGCAAATCGGCCCGTCCATATGTTTCTAAGATTTACGCAGTAGACCGAGTAGTTAACACAAGTTCGTATACATTTGATTGATTGACAATTGCAATGTATGACCAGACCTTTTGTCTGCCTCGGTTTCTGTGTTCATTAATTGAAAACGTCAACATTTAAATGTTACACAAAAAATGCACGGTGAAAGAATAATTTATTGCCCTACTGTATAAATGCTTTAATCATCTTTTTAATTTTATTAATTAAACATCAACCAAAAGCCATACTAGCTATCACGTGAATTTTTTTTTTCAAAAACTATATTTGTGAACTAACTATGTTATATTCAAGGTGAAGCATTTTCTGATGGATGTGTATTTGATCGAAAGTGTGTGATGATCATGCGGTATATATAGGGAAATCGAAATAGGATTAATACTTTGATATATTGATGATGAGATTTTGAAGGTGAAATCTCATGCTAAATTGTGTTTGTTTTTATACCAGATCTAATCAATTACCGGGTAAGGTCAACAAATTTGTATTGTAGAAAGTCACATCCTATGGGTTTTATTTGTAAATAATACACATCATATGATCAATTGAATTATTCTCGTGATCTGTTAATGAGTTAACATATTTATATGCATAACGAATCTACATACATATATATTAACAATCACTTACATATTTTTGAATTTTATCGAGGTTGATCTATTTATTGAACATGTGATACAACTATATAGACAAAATTTACAATCATCGGTAATTTGTTGCATTTCAACATTTTATTAATTTTATAGAAACTCATGTTCTCACTTCCTCTATATGTAGAAAATTTATATAAATTTATGAAATATTATTGCGTGATCAGAAGGATCTAAATCAACATTCCAATAGTAACATAATACGTTAGAAAATAACATCAACATCAAATTTCTCAATATCCTTCAAAAAGCACAAGATTTTCATTTTCTTCTTACATTTTGTTAATCGTTTGCTTAAAGCCATTTATTATTGATTTCTTTTGTGTACATCCAACAACAACAAAAAATTATTACGATATTTCTCACGTGAGTCTTTTTTTAAATTGTTGTTGTTGTTGATAAAAGCGCGAGATGACACAAAAATAAGACGAAGCAAACGAAACTAGTAAATACAAGATTCGATACTTTACCATTTCTTTTTGGACACAATATACACGCTCGTGTGGGTTTTGTATAGGTAACTAAAATCTTGAACATGATGTATATACGTATACTTTGTTGAATGGGTTATTTAACATGTTTGATGATATGATTATTGCTTTGCATCCGTCACGTAATATGTGATTGTGAGGTTTGAGCGATTCTCAGAACTATATCTGGATTGATCTTAATGTACAAAATATTTGGGGGTTTTTTATGAAAAGAATGTAATTTATCAAATTTTTGTACGACACATTGCTAATTATTAAGTGTATGGACATCTTAAAGTCATGGCAGCATTGTAAAGTATGTATATAAGCCATATTACTTATGGTGCGAAGGGTTATGCTTATTCTTATTACTTTAGAATTTGCATTTTTTTAAAGCTTTGGTTAAACAATGTTCCCTCATGAAATTGCTTTTTAATCAAGTTTATAATGCAAAATAATCTATAGCTTGATTTTCAGAAGCAACTGAACTTAAGCAATCGAATATTTGCGAGACATATACAGCCGCGACCACTTACATACTCGTATGTGAAAATTATCAAAGTCGCTTAATAGTAGAATAGGTATCATGGGAGTAAAATATGAATTTTTGTTTGAGTGACGAAATTATCATCCGAGGCCGAATTACATGGATGCACAAACATTTTCATTCTGCCTTAAATTTCAGAAAAGCTACAATGGCAACCCTTATAGAAAATTTAATATTTACATTTGTTAGAATCTTTTAGTTCTTGGTCGGTTTTCGTAAATGATATACTTTTTAACAACATTACAAAAAATAAAAAGTCATCTACGATAAAGTTTATTACCGGTTAGTAAATTCGCCTGGAAAACATTTCTAAATTTTGGACGAAATTGATCCAAGTGAATTTTATTTAGAATACTTTTTGTTTATAATGATGTTTTAACAAATTTGGGAAAACTAGTAAGCTTTTCATAGAAGCTGCCACTTCCTGTATACAGAATTGCCACTTCCTGTATACAGATCACTAGGATCATTGAATTTACTGAAAAATCTTCAGTATCAAGTTGCATCCTGATCAGTCAATCCGGCTGGACAAATAGCTGCTTTTTTTATCTAAAATCGCCGTTTCTGCTTAAATTTTGAAAACATTTTGTAGACCGTTCTCGTTGCAAATTTATTGTAGAACCTTTTAGGTTACAGAAGTTTCTTCATAAATGATAAACTTTTCAAAAATTTGATTCATATGTTTCAATTTATAAGCTATCAGTGGCACTATTCTGAGTATCGATTTTGTACCAAAAATTACAGCGCGAGCTGGCGAGGTGAACAATAATTTTGTGTACATATACAGTGTGTAATATACAATTTTATATTTGTATTGTATTTTTTCTCTCATGTGTCTGTGCATTTTGTTGGACAATTTTACTAAGGCAAGTAGCAAAATAAAAAGTTCCGGTTGAACCGGTTGACTATTTATGATGATGACGTATACCTCTTATATTCGCTTGCTTTTGAGCAGTGACACCGATTGTTTGCTATGTGATTTGATTTTTCATTTTCAAATATTCAAAACAATACGAAACCGCATTTGACACATCAATTAAAAAAAATATATAAACAAAATGACGTGCATGCGCTCAAGCAAACCAATATTAATAAAATAACCACTACTATGTTTTTCCAGGTTTGTTCACCTCGCGATGTGGTTTTTGGTACAAAATCGACACTCTGGTAATTATCTGGAAATAGGGAATTGTGAAAAGAATTTATATGTAATTTCAGTTCAAATATTTTGTTCCGACCTACTGAGGAGAAAAGTTTGAAATAAATATTTATAAATTAGGAATAATTTTTCCATATCTAAATTGGCAGGGAAAATTATTCCCACTTTAACTTTGTTTTTTAAAAAGAAACGCTTTTTACCCGAGTATGCCAGAAAAAAAATTTAAATAGAAATCACATACAAAATGTTTCCTCAATTCCCTACTCCCAGGAAATTACCAGAATATAGTGACACTGAAATTTTTCCCTTAGTAGGCCAGAAAAATATCATTTAGTCAAACATGCTACGACAATATTTTTCCCATTTCCCTATTCCCAGGGAAAGCCAGAATAGTGCCACTGGTAGAAGGCAGTTCGGTGATCTTCATTCCAGACACTGAAGATATCAAGATAATTTGTGTTGAGATCCGCAATCAAAACTCAGTGAGAAATGTATTCATTCTACGTGCTACTTGTGTCCCAACTTAGGCAAGCAACTAGACCTAAGTAGTGTGTTCATCTATGACGTTACAAAACTTAAGGCATATTCGATTGAACTCAAACATGTATTTGAATTAGAAAATATTTCTGAAAAAACTGAGTAGAAATGACTGTCGTTGTGCAATTCTTCACGTACTGCAGCGAAAAAATGAGCAACTTAGAAGGTGATTTGGTCGTCCAGTTATTTCTGATGAGCAGCTTGTTATCATTTCTGTCAATTGTGTGAACATTTGTGAGAGTAAGAAGTGAGAGTAACAATTCCTCCCACTTCAATAATTTAATTACAAACTGCAATTTTATTGGATTTGGTAGCGCGCAATGCACCTTGGCACAGAGAATATATATAAAAAATAATTTATGATTTTGATACGAACGACACTGATAGTGTTCAGTCGGGCAACAATGATAAAAAAATATCACGATATTTTTTATCAGCTTTCACCATATAAAACGCACTCATTTATCACAAAAAAAAAAAATCAAGAATATTTTTGATTCTCGCTATCAAAATTTGTATACAGTTTATTGGATGGATTTGGGTTTTACTTGGACAGTTTGCTCAACTTACAATTACTTGGTTTTATTTTCCACTAATTAACGCGAATTTAATGAACAATATATGACCACCAATATATTTGCCGTGGTTTATAATTCACTCAACAAAATAGCCTATAATTTAAAAAACACAACTACTTCTATAAAATGCATAATTTATAACTATGAGGGAAAATTTACAGTCGACTTACTTAATCATAAAAAATTGGGTTAATTAGCCATTCAATGGCTGAGATTATGAATTTTAAACGCTATAGAAAATATACTCACAGTTGTGTAGTGGCCTCTATGGCATTAGAAAAGGGAAATAAGTTCATAATTGCTGACTAATTTACTGACTTTAGAAAAGAATTTGATAAAACAATATTTTTTGTGGTACCATAGCTAAAAAAAAAAAAAAATAAGATCTAGATTTTCCGCTACGTCATTTCAAAACAAGCAGTATTCGAAAAAATTACCAAAGTTTTAGCACCATTGTGACGAAATCAGTCAACAAAACAAAGATTATTATGATATAACAAAAGACACAGAAAAAATCTATATGGATCGACATTGGCGTTTTGTTAAATTTGAAGTATTAACCGAAAAAATTGCAAAAAAACAAATTCCTTTGGTAATTTTACCAGAGACGCAATCGAAAAATTGTACGATTTTATTCCTATTTAGTTTTACTGGAATCTAAGAGATGTAGCTAGTACCTATCAACGTTAATATGTTTTTAATTATGTTATTAAATAATATATAAAGTATATCCGGTATATTATATACTGTTAAAGTTAGTCGAAAGGTAATGCAGATAGTGTCTTTGGTTACCCCAACCGAAAGATGGTAATGCAGCTATTGTTTTTACTATCTCAACCGAAAAAATATTTTATAGTCGAAAGATATATCGATATCCTTGTTTATAATTCACTTGAATCATACTCAAAAAAATAATAGTAATAATACAGATAGAGACTCGATTGGGAGGGGTAGTAGGTCGTTAGGATAATTATTATTATATTACTATATCGGCTTTCCGGCCAGACAATTTTTTTTTCTTAAATTTAAGTCTACCGTACAGAAATGTGTATGTAAATAACCATAGTTTGTAAAGGTTTTTGTTTTTTCATGATTTTCTTTCGTAGCGTACACAATTATGAACGCAGGCCGAAAAAAAGCAATTTCTACTATCACCTCCAAATAATCAGAATAGGGCAAGAATGTGCCAAGTGCTATATAATGTTACCAAATTGTCCAAACTCGTGTGTAAATTACAATAAATTACGAAAATTAATAAAAAGTCCTGTAACTTTTGTGTAACCATCGAGCAATAAATATATAAGAGAACTCAAGTAGTTCAAATTTTATAAGCCAATTTTTCCGAGGTTAATCTTATTTTATAGTGTTAATATATTTATATACACAAATTTATGTATATTTTGCTTTATGGTGTAACCCCCTTTCCCATCGATGCTACTGTGTTTATTAGACATGTCATAGGCCTAGATAAGCCCACGCGAAGTTTGGATCAAGTCTGAAGGGGTTGGGGGGGGGGGGTTATTTGGTATAATGTACCAGAAAGTCCGAAATAAATACTACGGACTACTTTTTAATTATATCGGTACTAATTAATTAATTTACCTAAAACGATTAACTGGTTTTACGGTTAACTGTTCATACGATGATATGACCATACGGTTATAAATATTTACGATGATGTGGTCTCGATGAAATATAGAATAATATGGAGGTAAAACCATATTCCTAATTAATCCCAGGCAGAGTTTGAGGCAAGCCTGATTGGGATAGAGTAGTGTACTGTTAAAAGTGTTCCGTAACTTTTAAATAGGTTCTAATTCTGCATAGAGTAAAGCGAAGTTTGGAGCAAACCTGATAAGGATAGGAGTTGTATTGGATTGTTATTTGGTGTAAACGTTGAAATTTTCTAAATTAATTACTAAAATGTACTACAAATTTCGGATTACTTAATTGTTTATCGATCTTATCGTAGTGTTACCTATGATTGGAATCTATCAATTAGTTAAGTGGAACCGATTAGTAAGTGGGTAATTTATAAGTTACATAACAAAAGTTTTATAATTTTGGCATATTTATAATTTACTACACTCAAGGAAACCGAAAATAAATACCATCTTCTTAAAGTCTTAAAAATCAAATTTTCCAGAAAACAAGCTCGTGTTAATAATTTCTTTTAGCTCCTCAGTCGTATACATGCTGAAAACCGTATGACATGTAAAAAAGAATGACCGATCTTTTCATATGTCCAAATAAATATAATGGAATACATTGACATTTGTTACGAATGGGTTTCAGGAGCTAAGTTAGAGACCTACGATTCGTTCGTCAAAATAAATTTGTGTTATGCTCATTTAAAAAAAAAAATTCAAAAGAGTAATAGACCCTCATTTAAACCAGCCAAATGATACTATTGAGGTCAAAACAGAAATTTTGGGTTCTATTAAATTTATTTTCGAAAATTTCAGATTTTCTGGTACATTATACCAAATTACACCCGTCTAACCCCTTCAGACTTGGCCCACATTTCGGGGATGAGGATTATGACCTTTCTAATAAACATAGTATAAATAATATAGAACTAGGTACATCAAGTAATGTATCTTTCGGCTATAAATCTATTTTGCGGGTGGAATGGCAAAGACACTATCTGCATTACCATCTTTCGGCTGGAATCTTCCGGCTAATTTTAATAGGGTGTATATTATAAGTAAAATTTAAAATAACCGAGCAAACGGCATAGTGGTTAAAGCTAGGGGCAGTTTGGATTGAGAGGTACCGGGTTCGAATCCCGATACGGGCCATCGGTGATGAACTGAATTACAACTATGTTCAGCACTCTCTCTATCGGGCTGAATTTATTGGCCGACCCATGTCTGTACTATAGCCGGCATGGAGCTATGCAATGCGCAGATGGTTCTACGTAAATCCGACCTATAGCCGTAGGTCCTCGATTTGTCTACTGCGTAACTTAGAACGTGAAAAGCGAACTACGATCTTATTTGTTCTTCGTTTTCTTTGGAGCTGAATATTTTTTCACGCTGTTTCGCTACATTTTGATGTGTGTGTGTGGAAGATAGAAGCAGAAGGGCGTTCGATGTTCAGCTGTCTTTATCTAATGCTATAGACACATTACTGTTTTCATAACTATGGTTTCGAGTTAACCATGGTTTCGTTGTAATGTGTCACCCCTAACCATAGTTTGCAACTTGGTTTATTGGGTGTATAACTTAGTTTTTTTGAATTTTCTAAGAGATGGCGTAACTTTAGTATACAACCCATCGAGCAATAAATATATAAGAGAAATCAAGTAGTGCAAATTTTATGGGCAGGTTTTTCCGAGGTTAATCTTATTTTATAGTTTTAATATATTTATATACACAAATTTAATCTTTTTCTATATTTAATCCATATATACGTATCTTATAAACATATCGGCATAGTTATTTTATAGTTTATTGATCTTGTTAGGCCTATACAGATTTCCAAAAGTAAAATAGATTAACCTCGGAATCTCTGCATGGTTCATCTTATATATATTTTGCTTTATGATACTACTTTAGTATACTAAAGATTCTTTTTCAATGACACCTATGGCGTTTTAAAGTGTTGACATTCCACATTAAAATTTAGTTTGTCATTATTCGTGAAAGCGTAAACAACATTTTTTTTAATCCTGGTTAAACATGCCAGTTTTCGTACCAACAAAACAGCATTTGCGGGAAGCATTACTTCTTTGCTTTAATCGAAAGAAAAAAGCTGCTTCAAGAAATTTATGGTGAACATGCACCAACTCAAAACATTTTCGAAAACTGGTTTAAATGATTAAAAGTGGTGGATTTGATTTCTCGTTGACAAAGAACGTTCTGCTCAACCAAAATATTCGAAGATGAAGAATTGGAAGCATTATTGAAAGAAAACTCAGCTCAAACAGAAAAAGAACTTGCGCAGAACAGTTAAATGTCACTCAAGCAGCCATAAGCAAATGTTTAAATGCCAGGAGGAAAACGGGTACTACAGATAGTCTGAGACCAACTCTAACAGTTCAAAGTGCTCCTTCAATGTACCGCTGATGAGTAGCAAATCGTATATACAAATACTCGATCATGTATAATTCGTGGGGGGTTACTTTGTGCATCAAGCGGCACATTAATTGGGCTGCATTACACAGCCCAAACGGCATCACTTTGAACTGGTAGAGTGGCCTCCCCGGTACAGTAAATGCTGTCTTGTCCCTGGAAGATTCCGCCAACGGAATCTGCCAGAACGCGTCCTTTAAGTCCAGTTCAGTGATGTATTTAGTCTCAGTAAGTCGTCCTAACAGTCCGTCGATAATAGGAAGGGGATAAGCGTCCTTTATCGTTACCGCATTTAGTTTACGCGCATCTAGGCACAAACGATTCTTGCCGTTAGCCTTTTTAACCAGTGTCACCGGTGAACTCCAGGAGCTCTTACTAACCTCAATTACATTTAAGGCCAACATACGGCCTATCTCGTCATTCAATTCCTTTTGGATTGCGGGGGAAACAGGGTAATGACGTTGTTTAATTGGTTTGGTGCCATTAATTATCTCGATTTCATGTTCGTGTATAAGTTTGTCTTTCCAAGGCCATTTTTACTATAAGAAGGAAATCGTGCAACTATTTCGTCGAGTTTGTTTTTGTCCGTCGTATTTAATTTATGTACATTCGGATTTGATTGCACGGAACTTTCCTGTATTTCGTTGATGGATATATTTGGGAAAATATCAAACTTTTGCCAGAAATCTATTCCTAAATACAACGTGTTCTTGGTGGTACTTCATTACTTCCCTCATTCGAAAAAAATTTTGCTACTGATGCTATCAATTCCGATGTTTCTACTGATTTTTTCGAAGTAGATGGTCCTTCAGAAGAAGGTGGTGTGGATTGCTTGAGGCTCACTTGTAGTTCACTTTCTGGTAGCATAGTAGATTGCTTTGGCGGATCAATGTTTTCAGTGGATAATTGATCGGGTGGAGGTGTATAAATATTTTCTTTACGTTTGTTTGTGTCTTGGAAATCATTAAATATTTTAATATACCAATTAAAGTATCTACGCCAGTTACTAATCATTTTGGGAAGATAGCCCATGTCACCAAAGGAGGTTTCTAATCGAACGGTACGATCCTTGTAGTGAATAATTTTTGCAAGTGTTTTAGTTGCCAGTTCTAATGAAACTATAGTTTGGTTTTCTTCCGTGAATTTAGACACCTCATCATACTTAAATTTGCATAATTTAAGTTCAGCTTCAGGCTGTGATTTAACATGCGATTGTGACGGTTTCGATTTTGGATCAACTTGCTCGGCCAACAATAAATTATACAATATTGAGAGCGCGTCTGAAGTCTTACTTGACGACCCTCTTCGAACATGAAATTCAACTTCGACTTCTGAGGCAGAAAGGTTATGCAGGTAAATTTGGGGATCCATTGTTTATAAGATTTACTAAAACTCTTTTAAGTTTGGGAATACCGGATACAGTTAGAATAGAATTATTTCAGAGAATATTGAAATGTATGTAACTTCCCAAGGATCACGTAAAAATTGATTGAGAAAAAAATTATCTTCTAAAATACCAAAACTCTATAAACAAGTCAGGTTTGATTATTTGTTAATTAATTTAATTATTACTATTGACTCAATAAATAAATAACGATAATGAAATAACGATAAGTATAAAATAAATTGTTCAACAAAACAAAATATATATATATATATATATATATATATATATATATATATATATATATATATATTTGTACGTGTCAACACACATATAACGATAAATTTACGTAATATATTTACTATTTAATAAACATGTATTGGTGATTGTGGATGTTCATGGTATCAAATGTGACTGTCGTATGTGACTAAATCAAAATATCTTGTAATTTGAATAATATTAATGAAGAGACTAAACGCATTTTTTAAAGATTAACCTTAAGAGTTCCGAACAGGTGATAATGGAATGTACCATAGAATCACTATGTATTTTACCAAATCAGCCCTGTTAGAAAGTCGATCAAGGAAATCATTACATATTACATAAAGTTAAGAAAATAAATATTAATGTGAATTAACATCAACCTATGATTGTTGTAAACTATCCTGCGCAGAGTTCAGATCGAGTCAAAAAGGGGAACTCATGAATTCTCCCTGTATCAACCCCTGTTGATTCGATTCTGTGATTAATACACAAGTTTAAACCATCAAATGAGATTACTGGAAACTGATTAAAAGGCTAAGATTAAAATTCAAAAGAAAATAATATTTTGGAAATCAAGTAATTGGCAACTAGCCGCTAGTATATCGGTAAGAAAAATTAGTTTGTATCAAAAATTGTAAAAAGGAATTTTAAAGAAAACGGAACATTAAAAAAATTAAGCGGGTTAAACGAAGCCATTGTTAAGCAGTGAAGCTGCTTGGATAACCTTTTAGGTCGACCGACGAAAATAAAACGTTATTACACGATAAACGGTATCTCACATGATTAACCAACCATGCGTTTTCAAAATTTAAACCACGCGATTTTTACCACGATTTACCGTACTCGCGGTATCATCAAACGGAATTTACCTCAGTATAATCACGTGGTCCCTGTTTCGGCGCCATTTTGTTACGTACCACCCTAGTGACTGCACGTTTTTATTTTTTTTTCATGATCGGGTAGGTTCAACGGCTAGGGGGTTCTTTGTCACTAGGTAACGTGGCAGAACAAACCATATACGTGCACTATACAATGACTATTCACACAATGACCTCTTTTCACCACATCACCAATAAAAAAAGAATTATTTCAATTTAAAGTTTTTTTATAATTTAAACCAAAATTAAGTTAAAAATGAAATAATTCTTTTTTTATTGATGATGTGGTGAAAAGTGGTCATTGTGTGAATAGTCATTGTATAGTGCACGTATATGGTTTGTTCTGCCACGTTACCTAGTGACAAAGAACCCCCTAGCCGTTGGACCTACCCGATCATGAAAAAAATAAAAACGTGCAGTCACTAGGGTGGTACGTAACAATGAACTGACAGCCAACATTGAAAATTGTTTAATGTTTTGCAATTTTTTGGTTACTAGACACCCAAGGTGGCATTTTTTGTCTTAAATTGTGACTGGCGATGAAAAGTGAATATCCCAAAAAATCATGGGTTCATCCAGGCAAACCACCACATCAACAGCAAAACGAGACATTCATGAAGTAAGGTTATCTTGTGCATTTGGTGGGATCAGAAAGGAGTGGTGTACTATGAGCTGCTAAAACCGAACGATACTTTTACTGGTGAACGTTACCAACAACAATTGATAGATTTGAACAATGTATTGAACGACAATCGTTCGATTCCAGCCAACAAACACCGTAAAGTGATTTTGTAGCACGTCAATGCTCGACCACATGTCGCAAAACAAGTAAAAAATACGCTGGAAGTACTTAAATGGGAAATTCTACCGCATGCTCCTTATTCACCAGATTGTACCCCATCAGATTACTATTTGTTCCGATCAATGCAAAGCGATCTTCAAGACCAGCACTTCAGAACCCACGAGAAATCCAAAAAATGGTTCGACGAATAGATCGCATCAAAAAACAAACAAATTTGTTTCGATCCATAAATTCCCAAAAAGATGGTCGAAAGTCATAGAACACGATGGAAAATATTTTAATTAAAATAAAATTTGCCATTTCTTAGAAATAAACGTGTTTTTTCTGCTAATAAATATAGTTTGGGATGAGATAATTTGTCTCATCCCGTAGCATTTTACTGTTGACAGCGCCAAGTTGCCCAAATAGCGAATTCCGAAAACTATAAATATTGTTTTCTATGTCATGTATTTTTTTATTTACGTTAAAGGTGTCAATCAAAAGTTTAACACAACAATTTTTTTATTTTTTGACGATTTTTATTTTGTAAAGGTATTCATTGGTATAAATTGAAAATAGCCTTCTTTTTCGCAATAGCCGCTCCATCCATTAATTTAATTAAAATATTATACTGTCATCGTATTGTTGCATATATTTGATAAGAATATTCCTTATATTTAACATTTTTATATTTAGCACTCACAACACAAATTTTTTTGACAATCAGTTTTAAAAACACAACCATTAACTTAAAGAATGTTGACGAACGGCCACATGAGATGAGAACTGTAGTCAGTTGTGTTTCATCTATTCTCATCTTGCAAACCATAGTTTCATAATCCTATAGTTATGAAACCAGATATGTGCCAATGGTGTAACCGACAGCTTAAGCTACTGATATTGGAAATTGGAATATGTATATATATAATTAAGAAATGATTAACAGTTTTTTGTTGTGGTATGTATGAAATTTAGATGATTTTCTTACAATCTTTAATAAGTACAATAACAAATTTTGTATTAGTTGTTTTATTTACTAGAGTAGTATTTTAGTGAAATGTTAATATGTATGTAATTTGTGGCCTGGCGAGTGGTGGGGCGTGAATCGCCTTCGTTTTGCTAGAGCTTGGCCATAAGCACAAAAATGAATGGAATTAATAATAAAGCATAATGAAAAAGCAACAAATCCATTTACCTAAAAGATTAAATTTTGCTGCAGCGTTTGTTGATTAAAATTACAACACAAGCTCATATTTGTTTATAGATCCTATTGGGCCTGGTTGCCCGATCCTGTCTGCACTTCAAAAAATATTTGAATTTGAATTTTTGATTAAGCTTGTTTAGAAGTCGATCATTTTCAAATTGTATATCAAGAATTATGTTTTTTGTGCTAATATTTGTTGTAAATAAAATTTAACTTACCGTCAAGTTATAGTAATTGTTTATCACTACCTAGATCTCTGTAGTCAATTTTAGTCAACAAATTTTTTCTATTATTATACCTTGTTTTATGTTTGAAGGCTATATCGTACGCTAGGCTGAGATACCTAATAAATCTTAGGCATGCACCCCAATACATCAATCAATCAAAAGAAAGGGGGCCAATTTTTAATGTCATATATTTAAATAAATTGGCACACTATATATCGAATACAAATATTAATATTACATCCCTATTCATGGCAATTATAATATTGTAGGAAATGCATCGTTGTAAGCACAGTATATTTTACAGAACTGATTGTTTGATTCATTGCCCAGCAAATAACAGATTATTATTGAGTTTCTACAAATTACAGCTAAAATTGGTCAATTTTTTCGATGTTTTTGGGCTAATACTTACTAAAGGTTTATTTCGTAACTTTTGATTAGAAGGAATATGCGTTAGTAAGAACCAGTTACTTTCTATTTGTTGCTGAAAATCAACTGCTCCCTTAATTGACCATACAAATTACCACAGAATCCCTCTGCCATTAGCTCGGAAGTTTGGCGATGTAATTTAGAACGATTTAGTCTATCTCTATATCATTGTGAATATTTAGTCGTAGACCAAACACATCTTCGAAAATAATTGATCGAGTGACCACGTCATCGTGTAAGCACTTGCTTAGTCCTAAGGTCGGTTATTCGGAAGACCACCAGAAAATCTGACCCCAAAGTGATTATTTTTATATTTGAAATTTTCAAGTCGAGATTTTTTTCACGATTTTCTGGTCGAGATATTTTTTTTCTAAAACGGTAACGGAATTTTTTATTATAAATGGATTGATAACCGCAATCGGAACGCAATTTTTAATCGGTCCAATTCGTCCATTTTCATTTCGGTTTGAAGGTTTCTACTTTAAATTTCTGTTGTTTTACAGTTAAATTTTATGTTTTAATCATTTAAAATTGAATTATTTGCTCATGTTCTAGATTTAGAAACAACTGACGTTCCAAAATATTTAAAATCAAAATTGGCAGAGATTGATTTTGAATTGAAATTATATATGTTACAGATAAAGTGAGAAAATCTCTAAATGGTTCACCCTTCAGTCCACGGGCTAGTTTTTTATTGTAGTCATCTGAAATAGTAGAGGGTTAAGGCTTCAGTAATACTCACGGGCAAGCTGGTGGTAATTATGCCACAAATCCCGCTGACTTTAACAGCTCTTCTTGGGAGTACACCCGGTTTGAACTTGAATTATATGTAAAGGGTGTTTCATTTCGGGGTATACAAATTTGAATTTAAATAAAACACAGGAACATAATTTTAATAGCCACGAGTATGGCATTATTTGAAAGATAATTTTATGCCACTAATGACATGCGGCGCCGGGGCTGGCGCGTACATGGCGTAATCTGGAGGTCCAATTTTCTGTCTACGTTGACTGTAACGTTTTTATCAGCATCATATTTAAACACATGTTGTCCGATGATTCCTTCGATCCATAAAGCAAATGCGACAATTCTGCTTGTTGACATAGCCAACCAAAAGTGCGTTTCATCACAAATTTATAAAAACTAACTCCTAAAATTGCCTGTAGAGGGCCAGGGATTGTCTGGTATGCAAATAAGGAGTTTTTCTATTAGCAAATGTTTCCAATTCTAAAGTGATAAAGTTAGGTTCCACAACAAATTTAATTTAGTAAAGAGCGGTCTTAAGATCCTGACATTGTGTATTTTTCAACATAACAGACAGTTTTTGGACTAAGTACCACCCGAATGCCACAATCGCAGTTGATAGCGGTGACTTCTTCAGTTGCAAGTTGGAATAATTAACCGAAGACTGTATCTAGGCCATAGAATATCATTTTAGTTATGTAAATTGCTGTATTATAATAATAATAGAGGGAAGCTTTTCATAATTATATTCGCATCGTTAACGCATTTTCCACATTTGAGTTACAACAATGTTGTGATGGTCGACACAGTAGTTATATTGTCGCCTATATGTAATAGCAAACTAGGTACTTACACATATGCCACACTCGTACCATTATTAATTTTAGATTAATTAACACAACAAAATCGAAGGCAAAAATCACAATGAAATTGTTTATAGTTTGCTGCCTCTATTCTCTCTATAGTTAGCTGTACTACTATGCGGTATTATTGCCATGTTGGTATGGTGTGGATTTATGTTTATGGTTACACAATACGATTTAACAATTTTTTTTGTTGTGTTTTCCTTACTATTATTCAATTTAATGAACTCAGCTTGTTTTATGTTGTGCTGTCTGTTGTCTAATCCAATATAATAACGCGAGTATAGCTAATTCTGTTTTGTATATAGTTTTATTTTTGGTTGTATATGTATAGTAATTTTAAAACTGGGTTGGTATGAAAAAAAAGTATGTCATATGATGCGGGCGACTAAACAATAAAAAGTGAAATTGTTTTCCATTTCATTTTTAATAGAATTTTGATTTTGGACAATAAAAGAAGTAAAAATATGTAAGTTATTAAATCACATGGGCGCGTGTCACGCGCTATTCGCAAACTTAGAAATTGTGGCCGGTGAAATTAATTCGTTTCATCTCATAAATTTCTTTCCTTTTGTATAACAACTTTAGCGAAATCGAATCATGAGTTTGGTTTTTTTCATTATAAAATTATGCAGGTAAAAATAATGGTATCGAGATTTTAGAGTGTAGATAGTGGACATCTGCATATTGGGTACATAAACCCGAGCGTTTAAAATTTAAAATTTTCAATAATTTTAAATGCAGCATTTCGATTTTTATTTTATATTTGTTGTATTGTAATCCGTTTAACGTCGCAAACTACAAAAACACAGTTGTTAGTAGATAACAAACCGAACGGGCTAATTTGAAAACTTACTATGAGAAGCAAACTACTTTTGTAAAAAGTATGACTAGCTGGGTATAACTAGTGACTATAGGTTGGACTGTAAGGAAAGTTTAGTTTATATAGTGCTCATTACAGAAATGTTTAATTGGGATTCAAAGCGGTCGGTTTCAATCTTAATTTAAGCTCAGCAAATTGTAGAGAAATTGGTTAAACTTTTTAACGAACCGAATCATTTGGATATAAATTATATCGATCAATCATGGTATATCTTTAAACCGAGTCAGGACAAGATGATTTATATTCCATCAAAATCATGATGTATTGCGTTTAAGTTTTAGGTAAGAAATGCGAATGATTTCATCAGGCTCCACTCGAAAAACAGCAAAACTAAACAAATTTTCTTCAATGGATCACCACACGCCTTTTACTTTCTTTTACGCAGTAAAAGTAAAATTTTGACATCGATATTTTTAAAGATTTACCATTCGCTATATCGCCGAAGTAAAAAAAAGTAGTAAACAATCTGTGTGTGCGTACTCGTATGTGCGTAGACGGATCGGCTGTTTCAGATGAAACTTTATAGTTAAGCTTTTCTATCAATTGCAAGATTGCAGTGATTTTTGGTCGGAATCGGTCAACCGCAAGTAGCACACACTAAAAAATTTTCGGATATTCTATAAATTTATTTATATTTTTGTTCAGATAATTTATATTTATATGAAATTCTATATAAAAATTATAAATATTGAACCTATATAATTCGTTTATATAATTCTGTAATATAATTTATACAAAATTCATATATACAATTTCTATACTTCCATTTGTATACTTTTTATAACCTACAGAATAAAACTTCACTCTTATACCTTGATTGGTATGAAATTAATATATTTATCTTATACAAATTTTGTTTTATACGATTAGTCTTATAAAATTAATAGAAACACGAATATCTTTTGTTAAAAACGGGATTTTTATACTGCAAGGATCGTTTGATATTTTTTTCAGTTCTGTGGATATCGTGTAGTGAGTAGAAATGTTTTTTAGTTTTATTGTAGATTTGTGAAGTTGTTAATAGTGTCATTTAATATAATTTGTTAATTGTATAGTGAAATATCATAATAATAAATGTATACACAATCTGTGCTAAATCATGTATATAAAAAATGTGAATAAAAAAAATGTGTGGGTCATTTCACGAATATTTTAAAAATTTAAATAAAAATCAATGGATTTTAAAAATGTTTGCAGAAGCATAGCAATTCGCCAACAACAAAAGTTTTCAACACTTAAAAAAAATTAAATCTACAAGGAAAAGTGGAAAATGTGAAAAATACTTTACTTAGTAAAGAGTTTATATAAGAAAATAATTTATCTGATAAATCATACAAGTATATACACTATCACCCTGAATTTTTCTAAGCCTCACCAGAAAGTGTGACGATAACCATAACGAATTTTATGAAATAAAGTTTATACTTTTAGAGAATGATCGATATTGTATTTTTGTCTCAAAAGTATTTGTTTGTCACGTTTGACAAGCTATGGCACAGTCAATACTACGCAGTCCTTATTCTGTATTATAGACACTATTAGTATTTTGGAAATTCCTAACTTCTGCCATTGTTTTATATATTAAAATATTTCAAAGTAATAAAATGCATTTAGGATCACATCTGTTATTGTTTTAAGATTACTTTACGACATTCTTAACCCTTTGAGAACTGGTGTCAACAGATGTTGACATGTTTTTATAGTAATTTTCCCCTACTATTTCCGTGTATATGGTGTGTTAGAGATTATTTATGTTCTATTACTATTTGGAAGCAAACATTTATTCTATGTTTGAGTGTAGTACTAAATTTGACAGAGCTATAATTATTTTTGTGCCAACCATTCCCGCCAAAATATTACTTCCACGTAAAGTAAGCAAAAAATTCATTTTTATATAGTATAATATTATTGTAAAGTTAAAATCATTTATAATTCGTGTTCGTAAATCTCGTAAATATGCACTACAGAAAAATTATAATGATTTTATTCGTTTTCAAGCTCTTACGATAGTTAAAATACATGTCAACGTATGTTGACAAATCGCCTCAAAGGTAATAGAAACATTTTCCTTTAAGTTAACATATGTGGACAAATTTTCTGAAGAGTTGCATTTGTATTTGTTCCACTTGAATTTTTGTCAGCACAACATGAAATTAAAAGATTTCAAATTGAAATTAGGTTGTTGTTTCACCAAAATGAGTTACAAGAAAGCTTCAAACAAAAGGAAAAATGATGAACCATCGGTTACAACAATAACACCTGTACGATTTACGGAAATTCGTCCAGAAAATCATGTCCGGTTTAATGGAGTGGACCATCTGGCGTCTGCCTTTGTTTCAAGAAAACCATTTGGCTAGCAGATGCAAAAACACTGATTGCTAAGTTTCATCACGGGTGATTTATTCGAAAGTTAGTTTAAAATTCTACGAATAAAACAAAATACGAAGAGACCGTTACATCATCAGCAATGACCACTGAACGATCGACGGAAGGTCGACCGGAAATAGATGTCCGCCACGATGGGGTTGATCACTTTCCATAGTTTCAACAAAACCACTCATCGAGTAGATGTAAAAAAATCCCGAATTGTAAAGGATCATCTAGAGTACATTGTACTAAGTGCAAAATTCATTTGTGCGTTAATTCTAAGAACAATTGCTTTCATGATTTTCATTATAAATAAATTTGTATGTGAGATTTTATTTGGTTACATTTATGAACAATGTGAAATAATAATTATTTTTTAATTTTATAAATCTTAAAACGTTGACTGAATAACGTACTGTGATGAAATTACCAAAATAAGCATTAAATCTAATTAAATATTGAAATGTACTAAATAAACTATTATCTAGCTATTGTTAGATATATGTACTTATAAATTACTATAAAACACTTATACATAGGTGAATTGATAAATAAGATGTAAATACCTAAATTTGTTTGATTATTAGCACCGATGAATAGGATTGTCGACATATGTTGACACATATGCTGGCGCCTGAACCTTTCTCCGGAGGTCAATTTGGTCAACGGATTTGAAATCAGTGCCCTTCAATCAGCTAAGTACCACCATAATTGATTTAATTCTTACAAAGCTTTGAGGCCGGGTTTCAAAGGGTTAAAAGGTCGCAATAAAACTATTGCATGAAAAAAGAAATGAAATTGAAATTTTGTGACTGAGCTATTAAGTAAGAAATAATCTACGTTAACTGATTTTTATCATTTAGTTAAAAACTTTTGTTTAAGTTAAAGTGTGTGAGTGTGTGTGTTTGGAAGGTCTTAACTGAGACATTTATTTTCAAAAATGAGTTGAAAAAAGGACCTTAGCAGTGATAAAAATCATGCTTTTGCGAGATCGCAAAAATGGAAAAGTTTCTTGCTCATCAGTAAGTAATTTGGCAAATATTCTTCAATCTGGGGGTACATTTTATGAGATCAAAAGAAAAAACTGTAAGAGGATCAGGAAGATAACACCCTGAACAGACCGGAAAATTACTCAATCGGCCTTAAATAAGCGCAGAACAACAACAAGCGAGCTACAAAAGCACCTTAGTGAAGAAGGAATAAAAATATCAGTGATATCATTGCGACGAAGGCTATATGAAAATAATTTGAAATGCAGGCATGCAGCAAAGAAAAACAGACTCTCTGGAAAAATGCGGCCAACGTCTTTTTTGGGGTAAACTTCATAAACACTGGACAATAGACGACTACATGAAGGTAAATCGGTTTTTAACACTCATTATATATTTTTAAAAATTAAATTAAAAAAAATCTGAAATTAAAGAGTTTTTTTTAAATTTATATGTCCTCCTTAACCAAAATAATGACATCCTCTCTTGGCCTGGCAATTCTCCGGAATGAAACCCTATCGAGCATTGTTGGGCCTTACTAAAAAGTCCAATGTATATAAAACCCCCAAACTTACAGTGTCCACCGTAAAAAAATATTGAAAAATTTGGAGAAATAATGATGAAATTTGCAATATGATCAATACTTGTATAATGTATTAATTTAATCGTAGGTCTTGTACACTTTTGTAAGTAAAATTAATTAAACATAACACTTAAAAAATAATATGATTTTGATAAAAATATCGAATTTAAAAAACAATCTAAAATTGTTTTATTTATTTGACAAAAATGTATCTTAAATTTCATCAGTATTGAAAACTGAGCTCAATTCTAACATATGGAACTTCCAAATTTCTATACTAAAGCATCTAAATTTTATACGATACCTGGATTGATATTTTCTATAAGTAATTTATATAAATTTAATACTAATCCCTTATAACCAAAAATTAACATTTAATGGATAAACTTTATATTTTGCACTATATACAAATATTTATACGTTGGAGTATCAAATTTATACCAGTGACCTATCAAAATAATTATGTATATGGAGTTAATATAAATTTTATACAATATTATATAACATTTGACTATAAGTTAAACTAATATAAAATCTATAAAAAAATCGTACGGAATTATATTTACGATATATAAGTGTATTCATTTTATATGTAAATTTTTTGGTGTGCAGTTTTCATAGGGACTTTTTCGCTTTTTGGAAATATTTTGAAAAGTATTGCACGATTATGAATTAAAAGATTCTAAGACTGTGTGCCTAAGAGCGATTTTTTCGACTAAATTGCCGACTAAAATAAATTAATGAAAAGTTATGCTATTAGCCACCAGGTTTTATCATTTAGACTCCTGCTGAGGTTGCTTGACTATTTAGTTGTCATTGTTTGTTTTTATTATTTTTTTTCGAGTGCATACGAGTAAAAATGTCTAAAAGGAAATAGTCTCATTCTTAAATTTCGATAGTAATTTATAATCACATTCATGAATAATGTGATTTCCATATCCATATTTGTTTTATTTTTGCAATTTAGTCGAAAAAATCGCTCTCAGGCACACAGTCTAAGTTAAATTTCCAACAATATTGGCCAAAATTATTGGTAGTACAAATTAATTCGATTCGGTTTTCTTATTTTTTAAAATGCATTTATTTTAAAATAAAAAGAATGAACAGATAAATTGAAATATTGTCCATAGCTGCTTACGATTTTTTCTAATCTCTCAGGCAATTTTCGAATTCCTTCTCGGAAAAACGTTTCGTCTTAAGATGTGAACCGGTGATCTGCCAAATCCTATTGCATGCATCCGTCAGGACAACTAGTAATCAGAACGATCAATGTCCGGAGAATACAGCGGGTATAGAAAAATATCCCACTTCAGCGTTTCTAAATATTTTGTTTACGATTTTTGCTACGTGAGGTCGAATGTTGTCATGCAGAAGAACAACTTTATCATGCGTTTCCTAATATTCCGGTCGTTTTTCTCGTAATACACGGCTCAAACAAATTAGTTGTAGTCTATACCGCTTGCCCGTAAAGGAATCGCCAGGTTATAGCAGCTCGTATACACAACGCCTCTTTGGTCCCACCAGATACACAGCGCAACCTTCAAACCATGAATGTTCTTCTTTGGTGTTGATGTTGAGGTCGATGGCAACAATTGGCTGGGCAAAGCGCACTATTTTTTTCTCTTGTGATTATCGTAGATGATCCACTTCTCATCACCAGTCACGAAAACTGTGTACGAAAACTGTTTTTTGGGTCACCTCCAATGTACCGGCAAGCTTCTTTTGCGTTTGAGTTGGATCTTTATCGAGCAATGCCTCTAATTCTTTTTCTACGAATTTGTTTTCCTGTCCTAAGCGATGCCCATCTTCAACACTGAAATCGTCATTTTTGAAGCGTTGAAACCATTCTCCACATGATCTATCAGTGGGAAAATTGTCACCATAAACTTCCACAAGCATTCGATGTGCTTCAGCTGCATTTTTTTTCCAATTAAAACAAAAAATTAAGAGTTCCCGTAAATGCTGTTTAGTTATCACAAAATCCGACATATTCAACACCGTAGAAAACACGTTTTGTATGAAACTCATAGCAATTCAAACTGAATGTTAACAGCAGATGTCTATAATCTGTCTGAAACAATGAAAATCAGCTGTCACTATAACAAAATTTATTATAGTCAG
This sequence comes from Nephrotoma appendiculata, assembly GCA_947310385.1. Classification (NCBI taxonomy): domain Eukaryota; kingdom Metazoa; phylum Arthropoda; class Insecta; order Diptera; family Tipulidae; genus Nephrotoma; species Nephrotoma appendiculata. The sequence continues at coordinate 145,059,489 of OX371224.1, forward strand.
AGTCACTTTTTGAAAACCAGCCGAATTAATTTGTAGTCTCAATATTTTACGAAAGTTAACAGGATATGAAGATTTTTGCCAAAAATCTGTTTTTCATCAAAAATTCGGTCTTGTAACAGCCAAGCCGAATTGATTAACCGAAATGAAACTTCTTACTAGCTTTTTCCATAAAGTGGGAGATTCCAGTTTTATTTTGTAAGAAAGATAAATTAATACTCCGGAAGTGACAGCTTCTGCTTCGTATATATAGCATTTACAAGAAAAAGCTATTATAAACTAAAAGATTTTAAATCAAATTTGCAACAATACGGTTACCGATCAGTTTTTTAAAATTCAAGCGGAAATAATAATTTTTGATAAAATCCGTTTTGCAATAAAAATTCGGCCTCTCTACATCCCCTGCCCAGATGCGGGCTGATGATCGGGATACTCTAATTTTTCCAACAATTGGGAGGTCCCGCAGTGAATTTTGGCCGAAATCGGTTCAACGGAAGTGACGGCTTCAACAGGAGCTTTATCGTTTTATGTTTGTATTTTAAACAGTATATCATTTACGAGGAAAGAGATTAGATCAATTTTCGAAAAATTTAAGACGGAAATGACGATTTTTCTCAAAAAACTATTTTCAGTAAGAATTTGGTCCCTGTGGTCCCTGTAGTGCCTATACGGATTGATTGATCGTGGAAAAATTGGGAGATCCACGTGAAATGTGGTGGACATCTGTAATAAATGGTTGCTTCCATAGGACCTTTTTTAATTTTTGGAATGAAGATTACATTTTTTATGGTTGACCTCGTTGGTTACAGATTTTAATATAATTTTCTAGTATCTTATGATCTGTATTGGAATGTTCACATTATGAAGGATCGTTCTTTAATTAGTTATTATTTTAATTTCTGCCAAATTTAAGGTTTCTACAATTGCTGAGAAAGAAAAAATTTCTTGTTCCTTATCCTTAAAAGTATTAGATTTTCCATTTAGAATTTGACAACTTTGAATTTTCCCTGTGAAGCACTCTTAAACAAATAAACAAACTGTCAATGTCAAAACATTCAGAAAAAACAACATTTTCGTCATGCGGTGAAGTACTTTTAACACTTTATTTATTACTTATACAATTTGAGCAGAACCGCACACGCCATTTTGAGCTATAAAGCTCATTTGTAATGTAATGTGAAGACTGATAAATTCCTAACGTTATATTCCCAATCATTGTTCGTGTGAAATGCCCATTACATTATTGTCTTGCTATTTTAAATATGACATTGATATGTGTAATGTCATCTGGAAGAGTTCATCAAGTTCTTGTTAATCCAATTATATTTGCCATAAGCACTTGGTGAAATACACTTAATAAACACATTTCACTTAAGACTTGTTTTTTTAGTAGTTTAGTAGATACTCCTGATGATGACCTAACATGTCAACTTGATCGAGTGATTTTTTAAACTTTTGGAAAAAAATTTTAATTAAAATTATAATTATTTTGGTCGTAATTATCGTCTTAATAGACAACTACAAATTCATAGTCTAGTGAAAAAATTTGAGTCTAAATATTCGCTGCTGGATGTTCCCGTGCCAGTGAGACGACGGGTTGGTCGAAGTGCCGAGAATATTGCTGCCGTTCAAGCATCCATCGCAAACAAATCAAAACAAAATTTTGACTTGCACTCTTATAAGATCAAGTTAACACAAGAACTAAAGCACGGATTGAGCTTAGAAAATGTTGGGAGAAGGTGACCAATTTCATCGCAAAATCATCGTCAGTGATGAAGCGCATTTTTGACTAAACTGCTTCGGCAACAAACAGAATATGCGTTATTGGTCAGGTGAAAACCCTCATGGGCTACAAGAAATACCACTTCATCCACAAAAATAACTGTATGGTGTGGTTTTCACGCTGGATGGTGTCATTAGACCGTTTTTTTTCGTTGATGAAATATACTGTGATTTAACACCTCTAGACTTTTTTATAGGGCTACGTTAAATCATTGGTCTATGCCAACAAGCCGGCGTCGTTAGAGGAGCTCAGAGCCAATATTGAACGAGAGAGAGCGGCGAAATATGTGGCCGAGTCATCGAAAATCGAATTCAACGAATCGATACCTGCGAACGTGCCCGTGGTGGACAATTGAACATATGAACAATGTCGATTTCCATACATACATGTTTTGATTGTACTTTAAGCCAACAATAAAATTTTCGAGATATATTTATTTAAAAAAAAAAGTTGTCAAGTCCTTCAAAACCATTTCCACGCCCTGCCTATAAAATTAAGTGATTTTCCTTGGTTTTAAATTTAAACAAGATTTTTAAATTATTAGTTGTTCCAAAACTCATGGAATATGTACTAGCGTCTACAAGCGATGTTTTCGTAGCCCACTACGTCTATTGCGTGGATCATTTTGACACTTCCTCTCTGCAATTCACCTTGTTGGGTCTGGATCTAGATGTTGGAAAAATGTACCCTGGAATAAAGATGTTAATTGGTATTACCATGTGCCTCTAATTTTAAATGTTATGAACGTATAAAGAACAATGAATTTTGAGCTCATCCTTATATTTTGTTTCACATATACGAGCGTTGTACTTCTGGTAAGTAATATTTTACCGATTTTCTTTTCTGGTTATACGTTGTATCCTTTTCTTGTTTAAAGCTAAGTTTTTCTATCTAATAATTGATTACTTCTCACGATTTCAACTAGTTTGTCCGTTTACTTCACTCTTATATGGGGGTGTAGTTAAGACTTTAATATGGAGTTCATCGCTCATAATGGAGATGATATATGCTGAGTTTAGTGTTTTTGTGTTATCAATCACAACTAAAATTACTGGAACACAGAAATAGGAAGTATATTTGGGAGTGTTATTTTTATATGTTCTATTGCACGGCATTCAATGATTTTCCTTTGAGCAACTTTGGGTTTATCTATATCTATCAGAACTAACTGGTTCTTAGCGGAGAAGATGCCAATGTGTATATAGTATGGCCTGAATAAATTGGAATATTAATATTATTGTATTAATAAGTTGATTCGGATGTCTTATTTATTTATTTTTTTAGATGCCGTGCAGGTTTTAATATATAGTCAGATTTTTGGATGCCATTTGTAGAAAATAAAATTTCTGAATAATTTGTTGAAGATTTTCACAAACGTTAATGTGAGATGGTTTGTTTCTATCCTTAAGGATTTTCTTTTTCTGTTGGATTTCATCTTCAATTACTACACCTTTTGCGTGAATCGGATTTTATAGCATTTGCAGTGAAGTGGGTAGTTTTTTTATATTTTAGTAGGGCTAATAGGATAAACGTATCTTTTAAAGATGTTTATTAGTTCGGTTTTGGTAAAATTTGGTTGCATGAAAATATGTTTGGTGTAACGAGAAGAAAAAGGTGTTTTTATCTTGTAGTTTTTCCGTATTCGTCGATATTTAAAATCAATTGATGGAGAAAGACATTAATAGATGATTCAAAGATAATATAGGCGCTGTGAAGACCTATCATCGTTATGCTGAGTTATACCGTTAAGGTTTGTCTCTGACATGAAGGTTATTGATATATATATATATATATATATATATATATATATATATATATATATATATATATATATATATATATATATATATATATATATACTATGTATATATGTCCGTGGGAAACAATAACTTTTTCGAAGTTAGGATGAGCTATTAACATTACTTCCTCAGAAACTAAGGTAAATACCTTAGTTTTAATTTGTTAAAGAAGTTAATGACAAGTTGGTCAAGGAATTATTTTATTTTAGTTGTATTTTTGGACATCTGTCCACCCATTCATCTTTGTAAAAGGGATGTCAGAGGTTTAGCCATTTGCACGTAATTTTGTAAGAAACATCAACTACTCGTCTACTAAAATTATTATGTCGTCAAAATAGACATAACAACGTTTGGCAATATGCTTCCTCAAGATGCCATCCAACGTTCTTTAGAAGATTTATGTGGCATTTTGTAGTCCAAATTTCGGAGAGAGCTCAATTAACAGTCGTAAGAAGTGTGAACAGTGTTCCGGTGATGCTAAAAACTCCTCTGAAAATTTTAATTTAGTTGGTATTATAGTGCTATTTGTAGCAGAACCTAAAAATAATGGAAACGAGACAGGCGACATGCTGCACCGTATGAGTGCTATGATTGCCAAAGTCGGTAATGGCAAGCAACCACCATTAAAATGACCAAATTTTATTACTTACTACTTGAAATTCTAATCCCGTATAAAACAGCTGGTTTTTAGCGAACTAGCCATCGAACATTAGCGACCTCGTGTCGAAATGACATTTACAAATCTAAATATAATTTTCATTTTCCACTAAAAGTAAAACCACTAAATCGAATTTATCATTACAAATATTAATTAATAATATATCAAAATACCGTATCCGTGGGAACCGGCTACTCTCAGATGTCCTCTCAGATGCTTCGATAGTCCTGAGAAATTGGAGAGCATTGCGAAATTATCAATGCCTTTCAAACATTTGCGCGTATGAAAGCAATGAATTTAATGGATCATAGTATCAACCATTTGGCCGACACACACCATAAACCGTTCTAGTTTTAGTCTCAGCTAAATAGCCCCAAAGAATGGCTGTTCGAACTGATGGCTACTATACTAACAGCGTTGTCACCAATAAGCCATCTGTATACCAGTAGCAACAAGGAAACGTTTCAAAGGCGAACCAAATGCATTCAATCAACCCAAACTGTTCTATTTGCAACATCAGATGATATTGGGTTCCAGAATGTAAGCATTTCTTGAGCCTGACAAAGAAGGATATTTTTTGCAGCGAAATCAATCGATTTGAGTTATCCGCTATAAATGCGATGTGAAATCACATTAACAATTCTAAGAAGCCAAATCGTTCCAGTTCAGACGAGGATGCGGGAAAATAGTAAAATCGTCTCTATCGAGACGTATCCGTTGTGGTTTGAAATTCTATAAAACACCACACCAATGATGTTCAAACCGTAACATTGGTTGGCCCACCAATGCAAACATCTAAACCTCTATGTGGAGATGGATACACAAATGCCCATCCATGGGTACACAAATGCCAAACCCACCCAGACATCGGGACAAAACCAACATTGTCAACTTGTTAAGCCTTTTCAAATCTATGGAGGTGATAAGGCCGTTCCTCCACCAGTCAAATGGACGTTATTTTTTTTTTTGAGAAAAGCCGACAACTATGGCTTGAGGTACATAAGACAATCCTTAATTTAAAGATTTTCGGCTTTTTTATAGACGAATATTATTTACTATGACATTCACAATGTTTGCGAGTTTTCGAGCTAGCAAAAAAAGAGGCCATTAGCTCAAAATATACTATCACAAGAAGTAGAAAATTAATTTTCTCCCCTCATTTTTAACCCCCAGAGTCATTGTGTAAAGTACACACAACCTTAACAAAAAATTGAGAACCTCATCAAGTTCTTTCTTGGCAGTTTTGTTTCGTACTGATAAAATGTTGGTGTACTTCATCAGGTTGCACTTGCATCGATTAAACTGCAAACATTTACATCTTGCTTTATACCTATACTGTAAATCAAGATCTCATTGATTTAGCGAATTATACCACCAAATCAGAACTTTAGGAGACTCTCATTTTGTGTGTGTATTATGCCCACTATAAATTAAGAAGTTTAAATTCGTCTATGTGTATGACAGTGTTTACTTTACACAATGACTCTGGGGGTTCAAAATAGGGGGGGGGGGGGAATTAATTTTCTACTTTTTACGGTAGTATATTATGAGCTAATAGCCTCTTTTTTGCTGGCTCGAAAAGTCGCAAACATTGTGAATGTATAGTAAATAATATTTGTCTATAAAAAGCACAAAAAATCTTTAACCCTTTCAGTATATTTGGCATCATATGATGACACTCTGTTTGCAACTCAATTACGCAGTGTTAATGTTTCTCACTGTAATTATACTATATTTTTTGTGATTGTTAATCTATTTGGATGGTGGCTACACGAGCACGAAGTTTCTGGCAACTTTCTGGCAAACCTTATAAATCCTATTAAACTTCTAACAAACATTATAAATGTAAATAAATCCTGACAAATGCAAATTGACTCATGATGCAATATAATATTAAAATTTAATTTGCAGAAGCTCTTAAGACCATATTCTGAGTTGAAATGCAAATAAAAATAATCTAATTAATCGAAACTATCAAAAACTAATTTATTATCAATATCGTGTAAAAAATTATAACGTTAAGGTAAAAATATGATGAATGATTATAGCATTAAACAACGAATTAATAATGCCATTTAGGAAAGTTTACACAAACAGCCACCATATACAAATCAACCAGAAGGGTCTAAGCAAACAAAAACAAACACTTTAGGTTTTGGAAATATAGAGAAGGGGAGCGGCCACGTGGCTTCGAAAAAGTCAGATATTGCTTAACATGACGTCACTAACAGCTTGTTAAATCTACTATTTAGGTTAATTTATACAAACAGTACACAAATTAACCATAAGCGTCTAGGCCACAAATAGAAAAATACTTTAGGTATAAAAAATATACGAACGTTGGCTTGCTTGCTGTTAGTGGGTTCAGTAAACGTTTTCTCGATATTCGAATTGTTCGATTAACTATATACTAGAGACATTTGCCATTGGGTTTGACATTTTAATTCATACGATCGTTTCGTCATTGTGTGACTGTTGGTGGCCAAAACAAAATCAGAAATTAAATTAGGTTTAGGCAATAGTGTGCCGATATGAATAAGTGGCATATTTGAAATGAGAATGCAAATATCCTTAATCTTTATTAACGCTTCGGGATCTTGATCAGTGGTCCCAATGCTATGCAGAGTGTCGTTTTTCATTGATTCTTTATATTTGTAGAGAATAGAAGCTTGCGACAGGAAAGTTACCATCAACAATATGACGAATAATTAGCTAATTTGATGAGGAGAGGAACTCAGTAGTGCATCTGCAAGTGTGAGATCTCAAAGATTGTCATCTTTCAGCAAATGTAATTCGTGACGCGCATTGTGACGTGTTTCGCAGTAATAACATGGACTGTTCGCAAGGTTTCGATGAAAATCAGTCCAACAACGTTAAGCAACGACAAACACGAAAAGAAGCATTCTCGTTGCTTCGAATGGACTGTGTATAATCGGCCTAATGTATTTTCCATGAATATGCCGTCGAATGCTTGGACTGGAATGCTACGCTCTCGTGGGTGGGGCTCACATTTTTGACTGTTTGTTCCACGTGGAAAATCGTGACACATCAGTATACATTAATGTCTTTGCGAATAGACCGAAAATACCTGGTCGGTTGCATAGTTCAAAAAACTCATTTACTGTGTTTTTTGGGGCAGTTAAGGCTTGTTGTAGAGCAGTATCTTCAGCAAAATAAACACGCTGCCCATTTTCAAGGTGCACAGTCAAATGTATAACAGCTGGGTTTATGTCGTTTATGGGGAAACTGAAAATGCGCAAAAAAGACTTCATATCTGCTAATGAATAGGCCCATTTGATAATGTGTTATTTCGAGTCGTTATCATTTAAACTTTGAACAGCAAATACAGCTATATTGCAGCTGTTATGAACGTATTCAAATGTATTTGTTGGACTTCGCCGAACTTCAGAACTCAACGTTTATGTGTGCTTTATCGTTTTACAGCAACGGTGAATACTTAACCGCCCAGCGATGGTCAATGTCAACCGTTCAACCATTTGACACTCGTAATTGATATGACTTGCAGAATAGATACGATTTGCAGAATAGATACGATTGGCAGAACAACGCCAAGGTAGAACGCAAGTGGCTTGCGCATGTATTGATGCGTACGTCAAATACCACAGAATTTGGCATCAGCGCCACCTATGATTCACAAACATAATTACTATATGAATTATTAACAGAAGTTTTATTATTCATGAAGTTCTCAGAAGGTTTTGACGGTCAATTATTATTGAACTTATGAATATTTTCCATTTTATAAAATATTTGGGGGTGTTGGTGCGTGGGTAGTGAAATTTCGTCAAAAACCCTAGAACCTGATCGCAGTGCCACCTAGCAGATCCAATTGTAAATCTAAACCATCCAGGAACTCACTCAAACACACACACAAAATTTTATTAGAATCAGTCCAGCCGTTTAGAAGGAGTTGAAAAACAAACAATCGTACAGAAGAATTATACGTGCCCTGCTCTATATTTCCAAAAGCTAACGTGTTTTTTTTTTGTTTGCCTAGACCCTTCTGGTTGATTTGTATATGGGGGCTGTTTGTGTAACCTTTCCTAAATGGCAATTAATAAGCTGTTAGTGACGTCATGTTAAGCAATATCTGACTTTTTCGAAGCCACGTGGCCGACCCCTTCTCTATATTTCCAAAACCTAAAGTGTTTTTTTGTTTGCCTAGACCCTTCTGGTTGATTTGTATATGGTGGCTGTTTGTGAAAACTTTCCTAAATAGTAATTAATAAACTGTTAGTGACGTCATGTTAAGCAATATCTGACTTTTTCGAAGCCACGTGGCCGCTCCCCTTCTCTATATTTCCAAAACCTAAAGTGTTTTTTTGTTTGTTTAGACCCTTCTGGTTGATTTGTTTATGGTGGCTGTTTGTGTAAACTTTCCTAAATGGCAATTAATAACCTGTTAGTGACGTCATGTTAAGCAATATCTGACTTTTTCGAAGCCACGTGGCCGCTCCCCTTCTCCATATTTCCAAAACCTAAAGTGTTTTTTTGTTTTCTTAGACCCTTCTGGTTGATTTGTATATGGTGGCTGTTTGTGTAAACTTTCCTAAATGGCATTATTAATTTGTTGTTTAATGCTATAATCATTCATCATATTTTTACCTTAACGTTATTATTTTTTACATGATATTGATAATAAATTAGTTTTTGATAGTTTCGATTAATTAGATTATTTTTATTTGCAATTCAACTCAGAATATGGTCTAAAGAACTTCTGCAAATTAAATTTTAATATTATATTGCATCATGAGTCAATTTGCATTTGTCAGGATTTATGTACATTTATAACTTTTGTTAGAAGTTTAATAGGATTTAAAAGGTTTGCCAGAAAGTTGCCAGAAACTTCATGCTCGTTGGTGCTACACGAGATTTTAATTTCTGGTTTCAAACTAAGTCGTAATAGATTTTTTATTGTTAATTTAAACCTTTATATTAATTGAAAACACCTAATTTTTTGTATTATTTTATTCTGTTCTCTCGAAAATAAAATTTAAACAAAAATCTACATCTCAAAAATGCCCTTAAATTTTTTTATTTTCATTTCTATTTTTGTCATTTCGGATTCACGGACAAAAATTGTGTGACATAAAATTTTTGTCCGTGAATCCAAAATGACAAAAATAGAAATGAAAATAAAAAAATTTAAGGGCATTTTTGAGATGAAAGATTTTTGTTTAAATTTTATTTTCGAGAGAACAGAATAAAATAATACAAAAAATTAGGTGTTTTCAATTAATATAAAGGTTTAAATTAACAATAAAAAATCTATCACGACTTAGTTTGAAACCATAAATTAAAATCTCGTGTAGCACCAGCCTTTCGCGCCACTTTTTTTTTGACGTTAGTAGTATATTTCATAATATAGTGCTCAAAACAATCAGTTTCGAAACAGTGTTTGCAAGATTCACATCGATTTTTGTTTTGTGGTAAGTTATTTTACTATATTTCTGTTGATTTTCAACCAATCATAAAAGTAAAAACAGTTTTATAATAGGTAATGTTTAAATAATCTTATAAATTATAAAATCTGACGAAATTGTAGTTTAAAAAATTCTAATTTGAGATTAAATTTAATGTACACGTTTGAATCCAAATCCGGTCAAGTAATGTGTCATCAAATGGAGCCATAAATCATTTTGTATACATATGATGACAAATTTAGTCAATTATAAATAATACTGTTGATGCAAAATTTAATAAATATGTATTTTATTTTAAATTCGTATTACTTCAATATTATTTCTATAGGCAATGGAAGTAAGACGAACAGTATTTAAAAAGGGAACATATGTATCGCAATCGGAAATTTTTGATTTGCTGCATGCGTCAGATTCAGAGCTGTCAGGTGATGAAGTATTAGAAGATGCGAGTTCTTCGGAGCACAACATTAATAATAACGTTCAATCTTTAAATTTGAACTATCTGCAAAGCAAAACCGAATATGTTGATACTGCTCCAGCGTTAATTGGAGGTAATCTAAAAACCGTCGTTTCCCAGAAAACCTCTCTAGATACCGAAGTATCGGAGTGCGACGTATTTGAGGTTTCTTATACTAAACATCGCAGTAACATAACCGATGAAATATTAACGATAGCACCGCAATTGATGTAGAAGATATAGACGAACCTGAAAATTATGATAGGGCAGTTTTAATAGCTGAATCAGGATCATTCGAAAACACTGATGCGGTGGTAGTAGAAAATGCCAACTTTGAAATAATTTATCATTTTGGTAATCCGGAAATGACCGCTAAATCCAAAATAAGATGGAGAAGAAAAAAATTTGAAAATGTAAAAGTACCTTTTGAAAACAATATTTATGGTTTACACGATAATATAACCAACAATTCTCCATCAACGTATTTCTTTAAATACATACCAAAAGATTTTTTCGAGAATATGGTGAAATATACAAATGTATATGCAGAAAAATGCAATATTAATACATTTAAGACCACTAATGCAGGGGAACTGATAAAATTCTTTGGAATTCAAATTATGATGGGGAATTTAAAATTACGAAGGCTGAAAACCTATTGGAATCGAAATTTAGGAATTAACCCAATAATTAGCGCAATGTCGTACGAAAGATTCCTGCAATTACGAACCAACTTACATTTTATAAACAAAGACGATATTGATAAAAATTGTAAGGATAAATTAATTTTAGTTCGTCCACTAATAAACGCTGTTCAAAAACAATGTCGTGAACATGAGGCCGAAGAAACACTTAGTATTGAAACCATGTCCTTGGGGAGTAAAAGTTTTTGTGTTATGCGGTAAAAGTGGCCTACCGTACGACTTCATAATATAGTTACCAATGTGTAAATACGGAAATAAAACAAAACTACAAAGAAACTTTTGGATTTGGTGCTGCTGTAGTTCTATAGCTGGCGGAAAGAATTACACAAGCCGGACATGATCTATATTTTGATAATTTTTTTTAGTACGTATCAGCTGTTCGAGATGTTAAAAAATTTACAAATCAATGCTACTGGAACTGTGAGAATTAATCGATTTTCTAATCCACCTCATTTATCTGGGAAAGAATTGAAATATAAGGGACGTGGAGCTGCTGATGAAGTTGTAAGCTTGAACGAAAAAGTTTGTATCGTTAAATGGCAAGATAATCGAACCGTATATATGTTGCCTCAAACTGTATCGGCATTGGTAATGAAAAATTGGTTTCAAGATGGGATAAAATAAAAAAAATACGTGCAAATTAATAAACCCGAAATCGTACAACTCTATAATTTTGGTATGGGTGGAGTAGATCTACTAGATCAATCAATTTCGTATTACCGCATTTTCATTGAAAGTAAAAAATGGACATTGAGAATGGTATAATGCATTTCATTGATTTCAGTATAGCTGCTTCATGGATAGAATACAGAAATGATTTAAAAAATTAAAACAAATTGATTATATGGATTTGTATGACTTTCGACTGCATTTAGCAAATTGCTTAATAACAACAGAGCAACCAAAAAAGCGAGGACGACCCAGCAGTTCTGAATATAGTTCTTCACCTGAAGTATCTACTGCAAAAAAGCAAAAGTATGAGACTCGATCAATCGATGAACTTCGTCTAGATGAAACAAACCATCTATCTGTGCATGACCAGAGGCATATTGCATCCAGATGCAATTTTCCTGGATGTGATGGACGGTCCAGAATTACTTGCAATAAATGTAATTAGGGCCTTTGCCTAAATGCTAATAATAATTGTTTTTTCAAATACCACCAAGTCTAAGCAACAAAAATGTGATATATCAGTTATGCTAAAATTAAATTTTATTATTTGAATTATTATCTATTTTAATTTTAAGTTGTTTTTAAGATTAGGCTTTAGAATAGCCTATTTTTTGTACTGAAATACGATTTGTGATATGAATTAAATATATTTTTCATTTAATTTTTGTTTTACCATTCACATGAATTGTCATCAAATGATGACAATTTTTAAAAGGCTCTTAAGGCTCTGTGGGGTAGCTTTAATGGCTTCTACTTATCTTTACGCCTAGTTTATTCGAAAATAAATATAAATATTTCAACCAGTTATTTTTTTATTGACTTCCACAAAATTTCTACTCAAAGGGTTAAATTAATAATACAGACGAATTTTAATTTCTTAATTTATAAGACAATCCTCAATATAACATATGTATAACACATTAAAAACGCCCAGTCGTAAAATTTTGTTTGCTCCAACAGGAATCGAACCCGGAACCCCCGAATTACAGAGCATTACTGTACTTATTTTGCTATCGAGGGCAACAACATTTTACCATTGATGATAATCTAAATGTCCACTACGTCCTTAATTTACCAGAATCTAAAATAGTCCGACGAACAAGATATAATTATGCAAGAAAGTACACAACGATTTCGGAATAAGAATGTTACTAACCTGGCATTATGGTCAGATGAAACTTCCGAATTCGGTCCTGCTTGCCATTCTCCACCTTATTTGTTTGAATCGAAAAACGCACCGGTAACCAGGAGAGTTATTAAACTAATTATACATTATGTAGACAAGGGATTCGCTCGCTATTGAACTCCAGAAGAGGCAAAGGTGTGAGAATCGTTCACTTGGTACTTTCCGGTTTTCACGATGCAGACGTAAATAAGCCAAGTAAACCCAGCACTGTATAAATTGACGACGCATGTGCATGTTAATGAAAGGTTCCGATTAACAGCATCAACTCACAAAGATTCGACTTCGATTTGAAATACAGCATAATCATTTTACGTTGACGATTGGATATATGAATTCTAATCTGAGAAGATGCCTATTAACATTGCTCGTCACATAACAAAAATACATTCACTCGGAGGATTTCAAATCCGTAATTTTGTTTGAAATTACCCGCGTGAAATTACCTCGGAGTTGTCATGATGATGTTTGATTGCCCAAATTACTGTCTAATTTAAAATGTTTTTGCGAGACATGCGGAAAGCAGTCTTGAGCTATGTAAGCTTTCGAGGAACTGGATTATGCTTCTTCCAAAGTCGTGTAACGTTAATATTCCACGGTGGTATACAATCACAGAAAACAGTCCAATCGACCTACATTTGTTTGTAGACGCCAGTGAAAATACCTATACTGCGGTAGCATATTTTGGAATCGAAAAGTGCTAAGTATTATCTTGCAAACTAATCGGAGCTAAAACAACGGTATAGCTCCGTGCAGGCCAATAATTGGTATTGACCAAGACTGAAAAGCCACAATTTTCATTTGTTACGAGAAATATTTTGGCCTGATTTTTGGTCTCGGAGCTAACTCACAGGACGGATAAGAGGTGGGTACCATCGAGACAAAATGTTACAAGGTGAAATTATTAAATGGATAGCGCAACCTGATAAAGTCGGATAAACCTGTTGGTTTTATGAACATGAATTTTTTACGTAGCTAGAGCAAAATTGGCCTGTTTCAAAAAAATCAGAAATGACAACTTCAGTCGAAGGACTGCAATCGACTATGCTGCATTTTTAGTAATATTTTTGTGACCGTTACTTTCTGATAAAGATAATGCAAATTGAAGTTCAGCAATTTGTTTGGAAGTGGAATTTCACACTGAATTGATAACTGTTATACAGAATTTTGACATTTCATTTAGTTTTGTCCGTTGTTGAAAAGTGTTAAGGTAGCCTCGATACCATCGCTTCTATTTACTTGTAGCATCTTTTGAATTCTTAGCCAATGTTTAAAGCGATTACACTTCTCATCAATCTTATAGCCTGTACAGACTGAGTATTAGTCAAACTGGTTTAGCAAAATTCGGTCAAGTACTCTAAGAAATAAAATTCAATTCAGTTCGTCATACTACGAAAAATTAAAAAATCTACTAGCTAGCAAGTTTTCGTTTTTTCATAGGATTCTTGATTAAACATATTTAGGTTTGGTGTTTTAATTAGTTGTGTATATAGTGAACAGCTTCTCGATCATAATTAGAATCCGTTTATCACACACAACGGGTTTTGACTGAACTATGTGATCATATATAGGTGAGACCCTGTGAACATCGCTAAGATCCGTGAAATAAAATTTGGGAATTTTTTCAAATCCATGAAACTTCTAAGTAGCAGTAAATATCGTCATAACTAAACCATGTTCATGGTATCCTAAAATATATTTAAAAATCTATGAACATCTCTAGGACCGACAATAGTGAAATTTGAAAATAGATTGAAATCAAAATCCACAAATGTTTAAAATACGATGGACACATTAATAAAACATTATAATTAAATTCTGTTCACCATTGTGGCATTGATTACAGATACATTTTTGCTCATTCTGATATGATCATGAACATGAATTTTTTTTATCAGTAAGTTGTTTCCCAAATTCACCGTCTTGGCGATGGTGGTAAATTATTCCTTTGGTGTAGAATATATATGTATCTCATATCATTGAAAAGGTATAATAAAGTTATATTGTTACTCGTATATGCATAAAACTGAGGCCATCGATTAAAATGCATGTGTGTAAAGTTTATTACCATTGAAGTATATAATACTTGTGGTTTATCTAAACATAAATGTTTTGCAAGAAGAAAAGACCTTAGCCTCGCTTACATAACGTCTTTATGCACACATCTAATGTACAGTTGCATCATTTTTCTAAAAGTATAAAAATCAACCAACTAATCAGACAATTTGAGAGTATAGTAAAAATTATTTAATTTGTTATGTAACACTCGTTTATACGGCGGTACATACATCTTCGGATCGTTTATCAACTCATTCGCGATCGAAGTAGTTTAATTCTATTTATGATGGAAATTCTATTAGCCATGAAGAGTTAATGCAACAACTTATAAAAACGAAAAGAAATGCATGAAGAAAACAAAGATGGTTAAACAAACAGTTAATATTTCTTTGTTTCATTCAATTACATAATGTTTAATGATAGAATATAAAGACGCTATGAAAATATTTATTGTGTCATCCGCATACACGAAAATCGGTACGGTAAAGCAGCGACGTGGTAAATAAATTATATTTCGATTATCAAAACTAGATACACAACACAGTCTTTTAATAAAAGCAAATTAAAATTCATACTTTCAGAATTGGATGAGATTTGAAAATTTATAGTAACATAAATTATAATTCAAAGCGATTAAAGTCAAGGTCACCATAAATTTGGTACGTCGCGCGTAGTCATCTTAGTAATAATAAATTGGAATTGGATTAACTTTTAAAAACGAAAAAATTGTCTAAGGTAATGGTTGTTGTTACATTAAAAGTTTTCGCTCAAAATTTTATACAACAAACAATTTGGTGGGATACGAAATACGCGTTTAACATATACTCGGTATCATGTGACTTAAGTTTTTGTTGTTACTTAAAATATGATGTCGTAAATTTTAACAAAATAATTTATGTATAAATTTTGTTAGGCAGCTAATTGGGGCAGATACGCTAAAGCAATGTTTGATTAGAATTGATTTCATCGGTTTATTTGTGTTTTTGGAAAATCACGAGGTATCGAACAGAAAAACATGTTTTGCAAGAAATAAATTTTTTTTTTAATATTTATTCGGGGTTGCAGTTGAAATTTTTATGCCTATGCGTATAACATAGATAATCCGTCGTACAAGGATTTTGAATTAATTAAACACGGTCGTTAAACTAAAATTGAATATAGGTTTAAAGATATGTTCTGTATTGAAAAAGCAAACCATTTTTATCGTAATTGACTCGGTAAGGGAGTATGCTCCAAAATGTCAAAGGTAGCAATCAACTTATATATATATATATATTTTCCGGTATATGATTATTTCCGGCATAACTACTAATGTTCAAGGATTAAAGATCGGTAAAAATGAACGTACTTGAATTACACACTAGTTTTGGAGATTTGCATAAATTAAAGTAATTATTTTGGTAATTATAAAAAACCTTAATGCCGCTCTTATTTAAACAGTTAAATATTTATCACTGCTTTTATTCATTCGTTTTAATAAAAATGAAAATGAAAGTAAATATATTAGATCAACAGAGATCTCGATTGCTGAAATACCGTTGATAAGAGAATTGATTATCTCTTGCATTGAATTTTATCCAATGATTTGGTGCGTTTACGGTTTCGATGGGACCTGATACCTCAAGATCCATTTTCCGTTGTAGAATTGTTACTTCGCATTGAGCTTGGGTGCTGTAGATATTAACGATACTTCACATAGAAATCTGTTTCCTTGGAATAGCATCTACTGCTAAATATAGTGTGTCCTGCTAGATATAGTCCCTCGCAAAGGATAATGGAATAGTGTTTCCAATAAGATCACAGGTCTTATGTTAAGAACATCTATACTTTGTTTTCAATCGTTGGCTTTTCATTTGGTGTTTGTCAATGGTTCAAATTCTCTTCCAAAGAAGCAGCAAATTGAGAGACTTTCTATTTGTTTTTTTGATAGGTGGCACATGCATTTTGATTTTTTATAGCCCTTTTCGTTGCTGTCCAAAATGAGTAATTGCCATTCTTTAGTTCAAAAAGACCCCGAAGTCGCTTATTTAGTCTTTCGTTTTTATTTCCTTTATTATAGTTATTTTAATTTGTCGCAAGTTGAGGATATTTCTGCGTTACGGAGCACGAGTCTGCTGTGGGCGAAATTTTGTTAATCCTGCCAAAAATGTAAAGTGCAACGCCATACCAAATTACCTTTCGGGAATTTCCTGATTCCCTCAAGTAGAATTGAACACATCCATTTAGATATTGTTAGGCCACTTCCGCCATCTATTGGATACACATAAATTTAACTTGCGTAGATCGTACCACGCGGAGGTCTACTACGTCAAAAACAATCCCTCACCAACTATAGCAAAAACACTCGTCGAAAACTACACATTTCTAGATTCGCCGTACTGGTCAATATTAGGACCGATCAAGGCACACAGTTCGAATCCAAACTAAACTCTTAGGCTCGCTTTAACCTCCAACTTAAACAGCTCAGAGATCCTAATCATATATTGATGGAAATCCGATCAACAATCAAAAATAACCTAAAATGTTCATCAGTAGAACTGGTATAAGGTCAAATGATCGAAATCTTTGTGGAACATTCACTTACACCCCAAATAACTACTGTCAGTAATTGACCAACTGCGCTCCATAATGAACAAGCATCCCAACTGACAAATCAACAAAGTAAATCAAAATGACATATGCATACTTAAGTCACGGCAAACTTGTGACTAGGGCTACGCACGAACAGATAAAGTTCGCACAGCCCTCCATCGACATGGCCATGCAACCGGCTACGCATAAAACTGCGCAACTGCCTCCTAACAAGTAACCAGAATTAAATGTATTTTAAGGTCAGTGCCCACTCAGACGAAAAGATTCACAACATCGTTGTCACATCTAGAAAAAAGAATCAGTAAAATCGAGAAGATTCTATTCCAACATGGCAGTTGCCACTTATTGCACACCGGTTGGTGCGAACAAGTCATGAGCAGAAAACTACCGCGGCACAACCCACAGTTACATTAGAAACCTTAAAAACTATATTGTTGGTTTCACGGCCAATTCGGGCAAAGTTGCAATTTCGTTTTTTAAACCAAAAGCCGAATATTATAAAAAGAAATTTCGTTGAGTTAAAATAATATATACTTAAATATTTTTTTTCTCATTCCTCCAACCACAATCACTGGTGGACATAACAACTCATTTTTCTGACGTCGATCATATAACGAGCAATGTCACATTTTTACATTAATTTTTGCAGATTTAGATGCATGATTTACAATTCCTAAAACTCCATCCGCAATCGCTATAGGGGACACAAAACCCACAACAAGATTGAAACAGGTCGAGCTGTTTCATTACTACGATAGTACTAAATATTTTATACTTACTGTGTTTAGTACAAATGCGGAAAGGGTTACATAAAAATTACATATATTTTTTTGGAAATCTAGTGGTAGCACTTTAAAAAAAATTGAAAAGGTTTGGAAAAAAATTGTTTTTTTTGTTCGGGGAGTTTTTGCATAAGACCTAATAGAAAACGGTCGAAATTTTTGAATTGTTTTGTAAATTAATAAAAAAAAAATCACAAATATCTAAAGCATATGTGTAAATTATGTTTATAAATCAATAATTTGTATAAAATATCTAAAGAAAAGTTTAAATTAGATAAAAAAAAATATATATTAACGAAAAGTGTTGAAAACGACAGTAAAAAAATAAAAGCTCAATCATTGGTATATTTTTTTTTTTTGTAGTCAGATTTTTAACCAACACACATATTTTATATTTAATTTTTTTTTAATGTGTTAAAGTTTTGAAATCTGGTTACAAGGGGAGAATCTCTTCACTGAGAAGGGGGTGATATAGAGGCTTGTTTCTTCAACTACAACACCGCACCATATAGTCAATTACATACGGACATTCCTCCGTATAAATAAACACATTCCAAAAGAATATAAAACAGAGTCTTCTGTGAGAGCAAAATCAACAAATTTTATTATCATTCTGATTTTAACAAACAAAATCTTTACCAAGAATTAACATCATTCAATATCGTTTCAAGAATTATATCTCAACCCCACCTCATCGGAAAATTCTACAAACCCATCAATATAGTCCCTCCATTTTTCTCATATTATACTTTAAATCATCCCCTACCACTAGACATAAGTCGATAGTCCGTTCAACAAATAGTTACTAAGTTCGAAGGACTATATATCTCAACTATACCTCATAAAACAAAATTTCAAAAATCACAAAATTTATGTTAAATTTTCCTCTATCACCAGACATAAGCCGACCATAAACTTCATGCCATAAAAATTCTGACAAATACAATTTCGGGAATGGGCAAATAAATAATAATATTTTTTATGCCAACCCAGAAAATTTTACTGTCGATTGATAGTTTAGCTGTCATGACAGTAAATATTTTCAGGGTTGAGAGTAAAAAATGTGTCGTTTTTTTCGGTGCTGATAGTCAAATATGTCTGAGTGTTGCCATCGCAATTTTCGAGGAAGCAAATTTTACTATCTTCACATATACATTTTAATTTTATTTAACTTTCGCGGACATTAAATAAATTTATTTTAACAATCCCCAAAAATGTAATCGACCAATAAACAAAATTCAATTTATAATAAACCCAATAAATTAAATATATTAAAAAAACCCCCAATAAAATAATAAATTTCACTTTCTATACGAGAATAGCTTATAGTTGGGAATTTGAATTTTTCAAACATAAAATTACTAAGAAATGGCGAATTCTGTCTGCGCGATGTTTTGTAAGATTTGATTTAATCATTGCTAATAAAAAAATATTTTTGATTATTACGTATTGAAACGTATAAATGTGCGACCAATCGAAATAAATCATCGGATATGTAAGATATCAGCATTATGATGTTCTGTTGCATAAAATGTTAGAAATTATGCAACACCAGTATATATTCGGGTCAACTACTAAGAAGTAGCGCGAATCGGAAGTAAAATTACACCATATGATGGATGTGTATTCCACAAAAGATGGGCGGCCAAGCCATTTATCAAAATTATATATTTGTGTAAAATACAGCCAAGGTTATCGACGGTGCTGGTATAATCATTGTGTATGTGTAAGTAATTAATGCTTAACAATAATTTTGTTAAGTCACGCGATAAACGATCACTTTGTCATTTTCAGACGTTCAATAAGTTCTTACAAAACAATCAGCAGATCCGGTCCAAATGTGGTGCCGAAAAATTAGTATTTTTATATGTTTATAAATTTGGTTGAAAGATGAGAGTGCTAATTTATGATCTAAAACGGTCGTGGTTCTGTCTAATTACCTTTTTAATGAAGTCATTTAAAATAAATTACTGTAATTTAATAATTAAGTAAAACTTCAAAAACTATTTCAACCAAAGAGATTGTTTGCAAATTTTGTTAATGCGATGGAGTTCTTCCATACAAGATTAATTTTAAAATAAATTGTAGACGATGTTAAATGGGTAATTAAACACAGCACGTGATTTTTAACTTGAGAAATTGTTTAACGGAAATAAAAAGTAATGAGGAAATTCTAAAAATAATATTTCCGAGGTTAGCTGAAAGTAAAAATATGAATTATGTTTTCAGTTGTTTTTCGCACATAATTTGGCTCTTCTTTGGCCTTTGAATAAATTTGTGATTTAAAGTAGAGGCAAACGAACCATGAACTTTTAATTGTTGGGATTACCCAGTTCACCAAGTTTATCCTTAATTTATCATTTAACCATAGGGAACTGAAGCTTAAAGGTTTTTCTTTCTTTGGTCAACGAGGAATCAGTACATCTGTCGGAATAAGCATATATACAAAATTTTATCTTTTGAGCATCACAAACCAAGAATCAACTAAAAATGGAACAATATAATCGTCCAACAGCAGTAGTAGTAGTTCCAGCGGATGTGAGATTCAGACAAGTTTATCCTTAAGTACCGACGATCAATGTTGAAGTCGCTGCTTAAAACAAGAGATGTGCCGGTGTCCACGAGGCTAAAGCTTATCTTGTCAGTGGCCATGAAAATTTCATTTTCATAGATATCCATAGGCAAGTGAAATTTGGAGAGGATCATTCTGTCAGCTGAAATAGTAGCTTAAGTTAGCACATTTATTCTCATAACAGAGTGGTAATTATGAATGGACTCCTTGTCGTTCCGCATTAAAATTTCGTTTTGTGCCATGAAGTCGCATCACTGCTGAATAATTGAGTTTGTTTCACAGTCCCATTTATGAGCCCTGAGACTTTGCACATTATGGTTGAACAGAGTTGTTGTAAAAGTTTAGCACCTACGCTGTCACTTAGATCAACGAAGGTTGATCTTTTGCATTGCTGACAAATCTTTTCCTTTTCTCTCGTGCAAGAATTGGAATGGCTAGTACTGTCTGGAAACTCTGTTAGATGCCACACAGACGTGCTGCTACTTGTACTGTTGATGTTGGTTTTTCACTTGTGTCAGCTCCGTATTTGCTTCCGCAAGTTTTCGTGTTATCTCCTCGCGGTGACCACTGGAGAACTCGTTTACAACGGTATTTCCGGTGCGTTATGTTAAAACACGACGCGAACTGGACTGGATCGAAGTGTTAATCGCACCGTGCTGGTCACCGGTCAAGTTGACGGTTTATCCGAATATCTGGCACTCTCCGGATCAAACTGACGGTTGCGAATTACTCCACGACTTCCACGTCTTTATCAATGTATGAGTGTCACACTCTTAAACTAAAATCTAATAAGATAAATTAAGAGCCTAATAGGAAGTTAGAGTGATAATTTCGCAATTTGAGTATTTGAATATAAAATTGTTTTATTCAAAAAATTAACTACACTATAAATTTGAAGTAATTAAAATAAAAAATGATGAAAAATCAAATTTTCTAACTTATAAAAATAACGCGTAAACATTTTAACAGAAATTCAACATGAGATTCCTTTGTGTGATTTGCCCGAGCGTGACTGGGGCGCGTAGTTTGATTGATTTTTGATTTGCCCGAGTCTAGCAGCTTGTTTTGTGACTTCCTTGTTAGTAAGTTCCTCGAGCAAAATATATTCATGTATGTAAAGGGTTATCCAATTCGAGGTTGATAAAGTAAACTTAAAAAAAACACACAAAATATTCGGAATGTATTGTAATTTTTATTTCATTTTACAGATTGATCCTTGACATTTTTAGTTAAACAAGATATCATTCAAATGTCCTCCACGGGACTTCTTACAGGCCTTGATTCTTTTGAGGTAATTTTCAATGACTTTTCGGCACATTTCGGGCGGTATCTCGGCCATTACCTTACGAATATTAGTTTTCAATTCGTCAAGAGTTTGAGGATTGTTTGCGTAAACACGATCTTTCGCGTAGCCCCACAAAAAGAAATCCAAAGGCGTTAAATCACAGGATCTTGGAGGCCAATTGACATCAGCCAATCGCGAAATCAAACGTCCAGGAAATTTCTCTTGCAAAAGATCTCGATTTGCTCTTGTTACGTGACTGGTTGCTCCATCCTGCTGGAACCACATATCGTCAAGATCATAATCTTCGATTTTCGTAAAAAAATAATCGGTTAACATGCGGCCATAGCGCTCAGAATTGACGGTAACGGTTCGTCCATGGTTGTTCTCAAAAAAATACGGCCCAATCACACCACCAGACCACAATGCGCACCAAACAGTGACTTTTTCCGGGTGTAATGGCTTCTCTACAATCAATTGTGGATTTTCTGAGCCCCAAATTCTACAGTTTTGCTTATTAACGTATCCACCAAGCGAAAAATGAGCTTCATCACTGAAGAAAATTTTGTTCGAAAAATCAGCATCGACGGCCTGTTTTTCCGCGTTTAATTTTAACGCGTTGGTCGATTGTTAAATGCTCCATATTCTTAAATGGCAGAATGTCAACTAAATAAATGACAGCGTACTTGACGTTTATCTTTGACAGATGTCGGTATACAGATTTCTACTTTATCAACCTCGAATTGGATAACCCTGTATATCGTTATAAGATATATCGTTTTAAGATATATCATACAAAAAAAATTATTGAATAAATTGTTAAAAATTGAAGAAAAAACTGTATTCAGATTACTTGATAATTGTTATCTAAAGAAATGTAAAAAAACCTGACAAATTATGGACACACTTTCTCGAAAAAATCCATCACTTAAGTGGGCGCGTTTTCAAATTTGACGAAATGAAACAGAATAAGTTTTATAGCTTCTCATCTATTTTCCAAGAAAACTTTGTTTGGAGAAAAACAGATGAAAGTGGAAATAAGTTCGTGTGGAACACAGTGAAGTGGCTTCGATACACTAAAACATTAGGACTAATTGAGTACACAAATGCTCTTGACCCTTTCGAACCATTCAAATGTAAAGGGTGATTTTTTTGTGGTTAGGATTTTCATGCATTAGTATTTGACAGATCACGCGGGATTTCAGACAAGGTGTCAAAGAGAAAGATGCTCAGTATGCTTTGACATTTCATAATGAATAGACTTACTAACGAGCAACGCTTGCAAATAATTGAATTATATTACAAAAATCAGTGTTCGGTTCGAAAAGTGTTTCGCGATTTACGTCCGGTTTATGGTCTACATAATCGACCAAGTGAGCAAACAATTAATGCGATTGTGACCAAGTTTCGCACTCAGTTTACTTTATTGGACATTAAACCAACCACACGAATGCGTACAGTGCGTACAGAAGAGAATATTGCGTCTGTTTCTGAGAGTGTTGCTGAAGACCGTGAAATGTCGATTCGTCGCCGTTCGCAGCAATTGGGTTTGTGTTATTCGACGACATGGAAGATTTTACGCAAAGATCTTGGTGTAAAACCGTATAAAATACAGCTCCTGCAAGAACTGAAGCCGAACGATCTGCCACAACGTCGAATTTTCAGTGAATGGGCCCTAGAAAAGTTGGCAGAAAATCCGCTTTTTTATCGACAAATTTTGTTCAGCGATGAGGCTCATTTCTGGTTGAATGGCTACGTAAATAAGCAAAATTGCCGCATTTGGAGTGAAGAGCAACCAGAAGCCGTTCAAGAACTGCCCATGCATCCCGAAAAATGCACTGTTTGGTGTGGTTTGTACGCTGGTGGAATCATTGGACCGTATTTTTTCAAAGATGCTGTTGGACGCAACGTTACGGTGAATGGCGATCGCTATCGTTCGATGCTAACAAACTTTTTGTTGCCAAAAATGGAAGAACTGAACTTAGTTGACATGTGGTTTCAACAAGATGGCGCTACATGCCACACAGCTCGCGATTCTATGGCCATTTTGAGGGAAAACTTCGGAGAACAATTCATCTCAAGAAATGGCCCGGTAAGTTGGCCACCAAGATCATGCGATTTGACGCCTTTAGACTATTTTTTGTGGGGCTACGTCAAGTCTAAAGTCTACAGAAATAACCCAAGTAGCACAAATGGGTTGGGATAACGTCGTACCGCCGTTAGCTGAATGACTAGTGGTCGGCTAGCCGACGTTGGTACAACGGTATGGTAACGGTGCTACAACGGTATTGGGGAATAAATCTTAGGTTGTTATAACGTCGTAATAACCACTATTTGTCTTTTCAAATGACTGAAGTTTTAGTTAGATGTGAGTCGCTTATACAACTATTACGTTCGTAAAAAACCTAATTTTGTCCGTCATTCGGATTATATTTTGTGGAGAGGGAACTTTTTTTTTCAATATATGTAAATAATCGTGCTGTCTTTTTCATAACATTATTCATTTCTTTTTTTTGTTTTATAAAAAAATACAAATGTCAAATGCTCCTACTTTGAAAGGTTCTTTATAAAAATTAAAATTTATAGAATCATTGTTAAACTAATAATTCAAATTTGGTGTTAATTACGGCTTATTTTTTCAAACAAATTTAGTTTTATAGTAAATATGTACCTGTCTCCCAACTCAAAACTTACGGGCTTCCATAATTTCTTTATTTTAAAACATAAGTTGATATTTCAAAAAAATAAAAATAAATAAATATGATTAAATTACTCTAAAAGCAGAGAAAATCTGTTCAAAAACATCCCCGTCATTAAAATTATGATACTATATTGACATATAGTCATGAAAATTATCAAAATAACAAATTTTGTTTTTCAGAAGTAAATAATTTTTAATGAAAGCTAAAGAAAAAATGGCGAGTTTCATAATGTAAATGAAAATGACAAAAAAGTTATAATAAAGACTCAAAAAACACAAAAAAGTTATTTCAAAATCAAATAAACTATTTTCCCAACAAATTTGTCACTCTGGCAACAACTTGGTTATTTTTTTAACTTAATTGTCAAAATTACTTTTTCTATTGACTTTTAGATTTAAGGGTTTGTTTAAGTAAAATTTCACTTGCCGGAAAAATAATGTCGAATGTTTAAATGGCTTCTTTTTTAATTTAAAATGATCCATATTTAATTATTTATAAATAATAAATTTTTGTACATTTGACGTTTGTCGATATATAATATTCTCGATAAAATTGTCAAGCGAGTCAACAAAATTGTGATACGTGAAAAATGTTATTTCGTCGTCGTGCATATATCAAATAACTTATTTTAGTTGGATTTCAGTTTTTAAATGACAATAAAGTCGCCTACTGGTCATTAAATATCGGGTAAAACGACCGGTAAACTAAAGAGTCGGCACGTGGGTAAATAATGACCATTAAGTTACAGTAGTCGGATAATAGTTAGAAAATGTGAAATAAGTTGGCCAACTCGATAAAAAATAACTTGATACTGACTGGTAAAAGATACCGTCGTATGGTGGTCGGACCGACCGATAGATAAGAAATTTTAGTTTTAAGTTCAAAATGTCTAATTTTTCATGTTTCTAGCGGTTGCACCGACGTCGGGATTTGGTCATAAAACTATAAAGTTATTTGGTGCTACTTGGGAAGCCAGCAACTATTCCAGTTTTGGAAGACAACATTTCCGAAGAAATTCGGGCTATTCCGGCCAAAATGCTCGAAAAAGTTGCCCAAAATTGGACTTTCCGAATGGACCACCTAAGACGCAGCCGCGGTCAACATTTAAATGAAATTATCTTCAAAAAGTAAATGTCATGGACCAATCTAACGTTTCAAATAAAGAACCGATGAGATTTTGCAAATTTTATGCGTTTTTTTTTTAAAAAAAGTTCTCAAGCTCTTAAAAAATCACAAAAAATCAATCATTTTATCACAAAAAATCAATCATTTTATGGCATCATTTGCTCAAAAAAAAGACAAAAACGCACAGCAAAATTTTTGCACGATGTTATTTTTTTGTTGTCATACACACGAAAATTTTAATATACCAAACTCTTCTTTTTTTGCTGGACTAACATTTTTTCATTATCTAAAGCGCGATTTAAATAATGAAAAAATGCTGTCCCAGCAAAATATTTGCTGTGTGTTTAGAGCTGTACACAATTTAAATTTTTCGCATTAGTTGAATAGAGAAAGAAATATAAACTGCCATAAATAATATTTGTTGCCATAAAATATACTCGGGTTGATTATATTTTATGACAGTATTTTTATTTTATGGCACCATTTGCTCAAAAAAAAGACAAAAACGCACAGCAAAATTTTTGCACGATGTTATTTTTTTCTTGTCATACACACGAAAATTTTAATATACCAAACTCTTCTTTTTTTGCTGGACTAACATTTTTTCATCATCTAAAGCGCGATTTAAATAATGAAAAAATGCTGTCCCAGCAAAATATTTGCTGTGTGTTTAGAGCTGTACACAATTTAAATTTTTCGCATTAGTTGAATAGAGAAAGAAATATAAACTGCCATAAATAATATTTGTTGCCATAAAATATACTCGGGTTGATTATATTTTATGACAGTATTTTTATTTTATGGCACCATTTGCTCAAAAAAAAGACAAAAACGCACAGCAAAATTTTTGCACGATGTTATTTTTTTCTTGTCATACACACGAAAATTTTAATATACCAAACTCTTCTTTTTTTGCTGGACTAACATTTTTTCATCATCTAAAGCGCGATTTAAATAATGAAAAAATGCTGTCCCAGCAAAATATTTGCTGTGTGTTTAGAGCTGTACACAATTTAAATTTTTCGCATTAGTTGAATAGAGAAAGAAATATAAACTGCCATAAATAATATTTGTTGCCATAAAATATACTCGGGTTGATTATATTTTACGACAGTATTTTTATTTTATGGCACCATTTGCTCAAAAAAAAGACAAAAACGCACAGCAAAATTTTTGCACGATGTTATTTTTTTCTTGTCATACACACGAAAATTTTAATATACCAAACTCTTCTTTTTTTGCTGGACTAACATTTTTTCATCATCTAAAGCGCGATTTAAATAATGAAAAAATGCTGTCCCAGCAAAATATTTGCTGTGTGTTTAGAGCTGTACACAATTTAAATTTTTCGCATTAGTTGAATAGAGAAAGAAATATAAACTGCCATAAATAATATTTGTTGCCATAAAATATACTCGGGTTGATTATATATTATGACAGTATTTTTATTTTATGGCATCATTTGCTCAAAAAAAAGACAAAAACGCACAGCAAAATTTTTGCACGATGTTATTTTTTTCTTGTCATACACACGAAAATTTTAATATACCAAACTTTTTTTTTTTGCTGGACTAACATTTTTTCATCATCTAAAGCGCGATTTAAATAATGAAAAAATGCTGTCCCAGCAAAATATTTGCTGTGTGTTTAGAGCTGTACACAATTTAAATTTTTCGCATTAGTTGAATAGAGAAAAAAATATAAACTGCCATAAATAATATTTGTTGCCATAAAATATACTCGGGTTGATTATATATTATGGCAGTATTTTTATTTTATGGCAGCATTTGCTCAAAAAAAGACAAAAACGCACAGCAAAATTTTTGCACGATGTTATTTTTTTCTTGTCATACACACGAAAATTTTAATATACCAAACTCCTCTTTTTTTGTTGGACTAACATTTTTTCATCATCTAAAGCGCGATTTAAATGATGAAAAAATGCTGTCCCAGCAAAATATTTGCTGTGTGTTTAGAGCTGTACACAATTTAAATTTTTCGCATTAGTTGAATAGAGAAAGAAATATAAACTGCCATAAATAATATTTGTTGCCATAAAATATACTCGGGTTGATTATATATTATGACAGTATTTTTATTTTATGGCATCATTTGCTCAAAAAAAAGACAAAAACGCACAGCAAAATTTTTGCACGATGTTATTTTTTTCTTGTCATACACACGAAAATTTTAATATACCAAACTCCTCTTTTTTGTTGGACTAACATTTTTTCATCATCTAAAGCTCGATTTAAATAATGAAAAAATGCTGTCCCAGCAAAATATTTGCTGTGTGTTTAGAGCTGTACACAATTTAAATTTTTCGCATTAGTTGAATAGAGAAAGAAATATAAACTGCCATAAATAATATTTGTTGCCATAAAATATACTCGTGTTGATTATATTTTATTGCAGTATTTTTATTTTATGGCAGCATTTGCTCAAAAAAAAAGACAAAAACGCACAGCAAAATTTTTGCACGATGTTATTTTTTTCTTGTCATACACACGAAAATTTTAATATACCAAACTCCTCTTTTTTTGTTGGACTAACATTTTTTCATCATCTAAAGCGCCATTTAAATGATGAAAAAATGCTGTCCCAGCAAAATATTTGCTGTGTGTTTAGAGCTGTACACAATTTAAATTTTTCGTATTAGTTGAATAGAGAAAGAAATATAAACTGCCATAAATAATATTTGTTGCCATAAAATATACTCGTGTTGATTATATTTTATTGCAGTATTTTTATTTTATGGCAGCATTTGCTCAAAAAAAGACAAAAACGCACAGCAAAATTTTTGCACGATGTTATTTTTTTCTTGTCATACACACGAAAATTTTAATAAACCAAACTCCTCTTTTTTTGTTGGACTAACATTTTTTCATCATCTAAAGCGCGATTTAAATAATGAAAAAATGCTGTCCCAGCAAAATATTTGCTGTGTGTTTAGAGCTGTACACAATTTAAATTTTTCGCATTAGTTGAATAGAGAAAGAAATATAAACTGCCATAAATAATATTTGTTGCTATAAAATATACTCGGGTTGATTATATTTTATGACAGTATTTTTATTTTATGGCACCATTTGCTCAAAAAAAAGACAAAAACGCACAGCAAAATTTTTGCACGATGTTATTTTTTTCTTGTCATACACACGAAAATTTTAATATACCAAACTCTTCTTTTTTTGCTGGACTAACATTTTTTCATCATCTTAAGCGCGATTTAAATAATGAAAAAATGCTGTCCCAGCAAAATATTTGCTGTGTGTTTAGAGCTGTACACAATTTAAATTTTTCGCATTAGTTGAATAGAGAAAGAAATATAAACTGCCATAAATAATATTTGTTGCCATAAAATATACTCGGGTTGATTATATATTATGACAGTATTTTTATTTTATGGCATCATTTGCTCAAAAAAAAGACAAAAACGCACAGCAAAATTTTTGCACGATGTTATTTTTTTCTTGTCATACACACGAAAATTTTAATATACCAAACTCTTCTTTTTTTGCTGGACTAACATTTTTTCATCATCTAAAGCGCGATTTAAATAATGAAAAAATGCTGTCCCAGCAAAATATTTGCTGTGTGTTTAGAGCTGTACACAATTTAAATTTTTCGCATTAGTTGAATAGAGAAAGAAATATAAACTGCCATAAATAATATTTGTTGCCATAAAATATACTCGTGTTGATTATATTTTATTGCAGTATTTTTATTTTTTGGCAGCATTTGCTCAAAAAAAGACAAAAACGCACAGCAAAATTTTTGCACGATGTTATTTTTTTCTTGTCATACACACGAAAATTTTAATAAACCAAACTCCTCTTTTTTTGTTGGACTAACATTTTTTCATCATCTAAAGCGCGATTTAAATAATGAAAAAATGCTGTCCCAGCAAAAAATTTGCTGTGTGTTTAGAGCTGTACACAATTTAAATTTTTCGCATTAGTTGAATAGAGAAAGAAATATAAACTGCCATAAATAATATTTGTTGCTATAAAATATACTCGGGTTGATTATATTTTATGACAGTATTTTTATTTTATGGCACCATTTGCTCAAAAAAAAGACAAAAACGCACAGCAAAATTTTTGCACGATGTTATTTTTTTCTTGTCATACACACGAAAATTTTAATATACCAAACTCTTCTTTTTTTGCTGGACTAACATTTTTTCATCATCTAAAGCGCGATTTAAATAATGAAAAAATGCTGTCCCAGCAAAATATTTGCTGTGTGTTTAGAGCTGTACACAATTTAAATTTTTCGCATTAGTTGAATAGAGAAAGAAATATAAACTGCCATAAATAATATTTGTTGCCATAAAATATACTCGGGTTGATTATATATTATGACAGTATTTTTATTTTATGGCATCATTTGCTCAAAAAAAAGACAAAAACGCACAGCAAAATTTTTGCACGATGTTATTTTTTTCTTGTCATACACACGAAAATTTTAATATACCAAACTCTTCTTTTTTTGCTGGACTAACATTTTTTCATCATCTAAAGCGCGATTTAAATAATGAAAAAATGCTGTCCCAGCAAAATATTTGCTGTGTGTTTAGAGCTGTACACAATTTAAATTTTTCGCATTAGTTGAATAGAGAAAGAAATATAAACTGCCATAAATAATATTTGTTGCCATAAAATATACTCGGGTTGATTATATATTATGGCAGTATTTTTATTTTATGGCAGCATTTGCTCAAAAAAAGACAAAAACGCACAGCAAAATTTTTGCACGATGTTATTTTTTTCTTGTCATACACACGAAAATTTTAATATACCAAACTCCTCTTTTTTTGTTGGACTAACATTTTTTCATCATCTAAAGCGCGATTTAAATGATGAAAAAATGCTGTCCCAGCAAAATATTTGCTGTGTGTTTAGAGCTGTACACAATTTAAATTTTTCGCATTAGTTGAATAGAGAAAGAAATATAAACTGCCATAAATAATATTTGTTGCCATAAAATATACTCGGGTTGATTATATATTATGACAGTATTTTTATTTTATGGCATCATTTGCTCAAAAAAAAGACAAAAACGCACAGCAAAATTTTTGCACGATGTTATTTTTTTCTTGTCATACACACGAAAATTTTAATATACCAAACTCCTCTTTTTTGTTGGACTAACATTTTTTCATCATCTAAAGCGCGATTTAAATAATGAAAAAATGCTGTCCCAGCAAAATATTTGCTGTGTGTTTAGAGCTGTACACAATTTAAATTTTTCGCATTAGTTGAATAGAGAAAGAAATATAAACTGCCATAAATAATATTTGTTGCCATAAAATATACTCGTGTTGATTATATTTTATTGCAGTATTTTTATTTTATGGCAGCATTTGCTAAAAAAAAAAGACAAAAACGCACAGCAAAATTTTTGCACGATGTTATTTTTTTCTTGTCATACACACGAAAATTTTAATAAACCAAACTCCTCTTTTTTTGTTGGACTAACATTTTTTCATCATCTAAAGCGCGATTTAAATAATGAAAAAATGCTGTCCCAGCAAAATATTTGCTGTGTGTTTAGAGCTGTACACAATTTAAATTTTTCGCATTAGTTGAATAGAGAAAGAAATATAAACTGCCATAAATAATATTTGTTGCTATAAAATATACTCGGGTTGATTATATTTTATGACAGTATTTTTATTTTATGGCACCATTTGCTCAAAAAAAAGACAAAAACGCACAGCAAAATTTTTGCACGATGTTATTTTTTTCTTGTCATACACACGAAAATTTTAATATACCAAACTCTTCTTTTTTTGCTGGACTAACATTTTTTCATCATCTAAAGCGCGATTTAAATAATGAAAAAATGCTGTCCCAGCAAAATATTTGCTGTGTGTTTAGAGCTGTACACAATTTAAATTTTTCGCATTAGTTGAATAGAGAAAGAAATATAAACTGGCATAAATAATATTTGTTGCCATAAAATATACTCGGGTTGATTATATATTATGACAGTATTTTTATTTTATGGCATCATTTGCTCAAAAAAAAGACAAAAACGCACAGCAAAATTTTTGCACGATGTTATTTTTTTCTTGTCATACACACGAAAATTTTAATATACCAAACTCTTCTTTTTTTGCTGGACTAACATTTTTTCATCATCTAAAGCGCGATTTAAATAATGAAAAAATGCTGTCCCAGCAAAATATTTGCATTGTGTTTAGAGCTGTACACAATTTAGATTTTTCGCATTAGTTGAATAGAGAAAGAAATATAAACTGCCATAAATAATATTTGTTGCCATAAAATATACTCGTGTTGATTATATTTTATGGCAGTATTTTTATTTTATGGCAGCATTTGCTCAAAAAAAGACAAAAACGCACAGCAAAATTTTTGCACGATGTTATTTTTTTCTTGTCATACACACGAAAATTTTAATATACCAAACTCCTCTTTTTTTGTTGGACTAACATTTTTTTATCATCTAAAGCGCGATTTAAATGATGAAAAAATGCTGTCCCAGCAAAATATTTGCTGTGTGTTTAGAGCTGTACACAATTTAAATTTTTCGCATTAGTTGAATAGAGAAAGAAATATAAACTGCCATAAATAATATTTGTTGCCATAAAATATACTCGTGTTGATTATATTTTATGACAGTATTTTTATTTTATGGCAGCATTTGCTCAAAAAAAAGACAAAAACGCACAGCAAAATTTTTGCACGATGTTATTTTTTTCTTGTCATACACACGAAAATTTTAATATACCAAACTCCTCTTTTTTTGCTGGACTAACATTTTTTCATCATCTAAAGCGCGATTTAAATGATGAAAAAATGCTGTCCCAGCAAAATATTTGCTGTGTGTTTAGAGCTGTACACAATTTAAATTTTTCGCATTAGTTGAATAGAGAAAGAAATATAAACTGCCATAAATAATATTTGTTGCCATAAAATATACTCGGGTTGATTATATTTTATGACAGTATTTTTATTTTATGGCACCATTTGCTAAAAAAAAAGACAAAAACGCACAGCATAATTTTTGCACGATGTTATTTTTTTCTTGTCATACACACGAAAATTTTAATATACCAAACTCTTCTTTTTTTGCTGGACTAACATTTTTTCATCATCTAAAGCGCGATTTAAATAATGAAAAAATGCTGTCCCAGCAAAATATTTGCATTGTGTTTAGAGCTGTACACAATTTAGATTTTTCGCATTAGTTGAATAGAGAAAGAAATATAAACTGCCATAAATAATATTTGTTGCCATAAAATATACTCGTGTTGATTATATTTTATGGCAGTATTTTTATTTTATGGCAGCATTTGCTCAAAAAAAGACAAAAACGCACAGCAAAATTTTTGCACGATGTTATTTTTTTCTTGTCATACACACGAAAATTTTAATATACCAAACTCCTCTTTTTTTGTTGGACTAACATTTTTTTATCATCTAAAGCGCCATTTAAATGATGAAAAAATGCTGTCCCAGCAAAATATTTGCTGTGTGTTTAGAGCTGTACACAATTTAAATTTTTCGCATTAGTTGAATAGAGAAAGAAATATAAACTGCCATAAATAATATTTGTTGCCATAAAATATACTCGGGTTGATTATATATTATGACAGTATTTTTATTTTATGGCATCATTTGCTCAAAAAAAAGACAAAAACGCACAGCAAAATTTTTGCACGATGTTATTTTTTCTTGTCATACACACGAAAATTTTAAAATACCAAACTCTTCTTTTTTTGCTGGACTAACATTTTTTCATCATCTAAAGCGCGATTTAAATAATGAAAAAATGCTGTCCCAGCAAAATATTTGCTGTGTGTTTAGAGCTGTACACAATTTAAATTTTTCGCATTAGTTGAATAGAGAAAGAAATATAAACTGCCATAAATAATATTTGTTGCCATAAAATATACTCGGGTTGATTATATTTTATGGCAGTATTTTTATTTTATGGCAGCATTTGCTCAAAAAAAGACAAAAACGCACAGCAAAATTTTTGCACGATGTTATTTTTTTCTTGTCATACACACGAAAATTTTAATATACCAAACTCCTCTTTTTTTGTTGGACTAACATTTTTTCATCATCTAAAGCGCGATTTAAATGATGAAAAAATGCTGTCCCAGCAAAATATTTGCTGTGTGTTTAGAGCTGTACACAATTTAAATTTTTCGCATTAGTTGAATAGAGAAAGAAATATAAACTGCCATAAATAATATTTGTTGCCATAAAATATACTCGGGCCGATTATCTTTTATGGCATCATTTGCTAAAAAAAAGACAAAAACGCACAGCAAAATTTTTGCACGATGTTATTATTTTCTTGTCATACACACGAAAATTTTAATAAACCAATCTCTTCTTTTTTTGCTGCCCAACATTTTTTCATCATGTAAATCGCGCTTAAATCGCGCTTTAATCTTGCTTCATAGCAAACTATGATTTACTATATATTTTGTTCACCAAGTATCAGTTACTTTGTTGAAAATCGCGATATCAAATTATTTTTTATCGAGTCGAAAATGCATGATCGCTCTTATGCTGTGATGCGTCTTTCTGTCCACCTACCGAAACAACAAATAATTAAATTCGAAGCAGGTAATGAAGATGAAGCGTTGCTTGCAGCACAAACTTGCCGAACGAAGTTTGAGTCATGGTTTCAGCTCAACTTCAATGATAAAAACGCACGTCATTTCATATACTGACATTCCCCGCCATTACGTTTAAGTACGCGGTAAATGGCAAAGTGGTGAGTGATCATGAGATTCCAAGCGCACGCTTCCTGTTTGAGATTTGAATATTTGGTTTGGGCGCGTAAATGGTCATGTGATCTCGACAGCGCGCTTCCCGTTTGAGATATGTTTCACTTGGCACGTAATTCATACTGTGTGCATTTGAGCACGTGCTTGCGCCGTTTAAGATTTAAAAATTAACCGCGTACATGAATTTACTTTATTTTTGATAAAAGTGCATGAAATTTACAGGTCAGCTAGTACTTACTAATTTTCTAATTGGAATTTTACTAAAATTATTTCAATACATGAAAGTTAGATATCTCTCGTTGCTTATATTTATATTGATTTGGTTATTATTAAAAATAATTTGCTTCTGTCACTTTATTTAAATAAATTTTAATATTTGTCTTAAAATATATTTGAGATAATTTTCTGCCATTATTTTTGTATAATTAGATTTGAATATTACAAATTACATTATTAAAAATGCAAGGAATTGGTAAAACTGTTTTAAACAACTCATTCTTGAATTATACATCTGTCTCATGTTTCTATCTCAATTCGTTTTGAATTAAAATTGTTGTCCTCATAATTTTACTTCATATATTTGATACAAAATCATATAAATAATATTATCTTTAAATATTTTGTAAATATAAAAGTTTAACATTTTACCGTTCACTTAGACAGGCAAAAAGAATTGAGGTGGATTGAATCCAATTCCTATTAGATTTGTATGCGTATAGCTGTGGAAAATCCGTGGGAAAAGTCATGGGTCATGGGCTCATAAAACTGCCTTATGCGTGTGTACTATGGGGATATCTGCACACATGGATATTTCTTTCTCCGCTACTCATGGAACAAAACATATAGATGAAACTCTAACAACACAAAAAAAAACGAGTCAGACGCTCTTAAAACGCGGAAACTAATTGTGGTGCATTTTCGACCTTTAAGCCTAGTCCGCAAGCCGTACCAAGAAAGCAGGAACAACATATGCCTTTGACCATTTGGCACGGCTCTCAAGACATACCAAAAAGTAGGACACAAGCACGAACAAGGCTGGTTCCTCGAATGCAATCTCTAGTGATATGAGCACAAGCAAGGGTAGTCCCCTCGCATCCACTTACAAAACCAGGAAAATAATCTGGAAAGTTCTAACAAAGTTCAATAAGATTCCGTTGGCGGAGAGAACTCTACCCAAAAGGCCGAGAACGGAGGAGGAATCGCAGAAGAATTCAAAGAGGTGTAGAAGGCAAGACTGTGATTAGGCCTATCAATGAGGTGCAAAAACAACACCTAGTGGTGCCAGTCACTGACAGAGCCCATGAAGACGGTCGTCACTTTCCAGAAAATTATAAGAGTACGCCTTTGATTCGCTTCGGCTTGTCGGAACGGAGGGTAGCACTGAAAATGTATCAAGTGGACACCTTGCACCGACCAACGGACAATTTTCACTTACAAAAAGGCTGTAGAGAGACTTGTTGAAGTCTGGCCTGGTGCTTGACTATAAATAGTCGAGCATATTCCCTGTAAACCTAGAGCAAAAGATTTGATTCCAGCGGAACCCAGCGACCCGAAGGATAAATTCTGGAAATTCTACAAATTACCAATCTTGAAATTCCAACCGCCAACTGAAGAGTGGCTAAGTTGGAAAAACCAAAAGCGGATTATAGGTCAATAATAAAATAATAATAATTTCCAACGACCAATCACCCCTTCCTGAGCGCACGCGGGGAGTCACCATCAACATTATTATTATTTTTTGAATAATTCCAGGGAATTATAAACAAGGACATCATTCTACTAAATTAAAAATTAAAAAAGAAAGAAAACGGCAAAAAATAAATTAATATTAATCGAAATGAAAAATGTATTAAAAAGCTATGATTAGGAAAGTGAAGGCTGAATCTATATGTGCTAAATTTAGGAGAATGATACCCTGCCGCAAGAAAGGAGAGACCGTAAAAATTAGAGAGCATACAAATTATAAATACTCGCTAGAGTATTTAAGTCAAATAGATGAAAGTAAAAAAAAAAAAAAAAAAAATTGCTTTATCGATTGGTAGCAAACAATAATTGCTTAATAGCGAATTTGCTGATGTGATAGTCAAAAGGTTCGAAATATTTATTAGTCTCGCGCAGTATTTTTGTAATAGGCTCGTTCTGGCCGTAGGTCGTTCTGTGAGAAGCAATCCTATAAGCTGGTATCGTTCTCAAAGCACGATTATTTACATTAAGATTTACCTTTTCGTTGTACCGCTAGATAACAGTTGATGAATGAATACAATGTCTGCAACAGATCGTCGCTTACTTAGTGGCTTCAAGTTGATAAGCTCCAAGCGGTCGAGATAAAGTAGCAAATTGTAAACTTCCACCCCTGGTAACCCGCGCAGAGCAAAGTGCAAAAATCTACGTTATACCGCTTCAATTCTTCGTATATGCACTTCATGGTATAGGGACCAAACCTGACTAGCATACCCTGACTGCATACCTGACTAGTATACTCTCGGCTAATGGAATTTGCTCGTTTTCTTGAGTATGTTATGCGTTGGCATTTACTCACATTCAGATCTAGATTATTTTTAGTACACCAATTTATGAAATTATTGAGGTCATTCTGCAATAGGTTAACATCGGTGGAACTTGAAATTAGTCTGTAAATTTTTATGTCATCAGCATAAATGGAAATTGACGAGTTTTTGATCATAAAATCGACATCGTTGATGGATAAGATGAAAAAAATAGGCGCAAGATGACTGTCTTGCGGTACGCCCCGGAAGTAGCTATAAAAGGAGGAGATATGGTTGACTGGAAGATCACCTGATACCTACGTTTCCTTAGATAAGAGTTCACCTATAGTAAGAATTGAGGTTCGAAACCAAGAGCTCTGAGTTTAAACAACATTATCTTATGGGAAACCCTGTCAAACGCCTTGCTGAAATCCGTGGTAATAACATCAACAAATATCAGATTAAATAGAAAGAAATGGTTTACTTCCGTTCCAGATTGCCACGTTTCGGAACTTATTTTAAGGTTCTAAAAGCCTTTATAAAATCCCATGTCCATCAACCATACCAAAACCAATTGTTTTTCTTTTCCAAAAAATGTTTGTAGATGCGAATATTTACATTTTTCACGTCAATTTTTATATTGTACCTTCGCATTAGGCGATGTTTTACATCATAATATGTTTAAACTGTTATGTTTATTTTATTTACTCAGCCCCTGCATAAGATAGGACTTTGTTGCTTAGCCTATAACCTTCCCGTTAAATGAAAAAAAAACAAAACAAATTTCCTTTGAAAAAAGTAAGAATGAAGTATTACATCTCGAAATTGTTCCTTTAACAAAGAAATCATAGAATTTGCTGATTACGCTAAATTTTCTACATTATCTACATTGTCGTGGCGCCCTTTTTTCATTCTGCATACACTTGTCGATTATGAATTAACTACGTGTTGTAGAAAATACGGCCAACAATGCCCCTCTACGATTTTTTTTTCAGAATGAACCTCGATTCTTTATTGAAGTTTTCGTCCCTTTTTCTTAAACTGAAATGGGCAACTGTTTCGTTTATGTATTATTTATTTTGAATTGCTATCACAACCTATACTAGAAGAAATGCGAGCAAGAAGCCTTTGTCTAATTGTGTTCATCTATCGAAAAACAATTATTTGGTGATTGAGTATAGGAGTATAATTTTTTTTTATTTATTTACTTATTACGACTGAGTCTTGTACCCATTTAGTAATTTACATTGCATAATAAAGCTCAAAACAGAACAAGAGCGACAACGACGAGCGTCGACGAATTAAAAAAAAATATCGCCGCTATATCGCTGTAGCTAACAGAACAAAAGCGTCAGCGTATTGCGATTAAAAAACAACCACAAACGGCATCACAGTACACATAATAGAGGTAATATATTCATTGGTTCTATTTTCGTTCTTTTTGCGCAGCTAAGGAAAATTTTCAATATGGCGAAAGTTAGAGAGCTATCCTATGCAAAAAACGAAAACTAAATAAAATAATTACATAAATAAATGTATTTGAATTACATAAATTTTTTATTTATTGAAAGTAACTTCTATTTTTTAAGCTTTACTAGGCGTGTACATATGCATACGTATACATATTATAATAAAAAGGTCTCTATGTTCCGCCATTGTTGTTTGACAGATGCGCAATATTTTACCTTCATTATGTGTACTGTGAAACGGCATAACCTTCTGTGTTTTGACACATGACGTTGAAGCGATAGGCTACTAAATTGAAAAAAATTTGTTAATAATATGACGGTTATATGATACCAACTTATACATATATAAAAAACAGTTGGCAACATTGTTTCGTCGAAGACAAAAATAGAAATATGCACGATTTAAGGCGGAATTCCATTACTGCGGCTTTTGTTTTTGTGCAGAAAACCAGAAAGAGATAATATCAAAAATCCGACAGAGACAGACTATTTTTATTTTATAGCGAAATTTTAAGGGGAATATTTGACAACTACGAAATTATAACAAAAATTAGTTGAAAAATGAAAATTATTGTTAAATCAATTTCATTTATATCTCTACATTACTAAAAAACCTAAATATTATTTGTAGGCATCATTTTATTAAGTTTTTTAATTATTTCCTTTCAATAATTAAAAACTAAGAAAACGCTTTCCTATAAAAAAGTTAGGGGAATATTTGACCGCGTTTGTAGCATAACCTAAAAAATATCACATGCATTTAAATTATTTAATGCGGAATAAATAATAAAAATTAAATATTGTAAAATATTTTAGTTTGAACATTAATACAAATTTATAATGAAAACGCGATTTATATCACACTCCAATACACATATAAAATGTATGAGCCAAGTGCTCACCATAAAAATATTACTAAACTAAAATTTGCTGAGAGTGGGGGGTATTTTTCATTTTGGTTGCCATAAAAAATACTTCGATTTGTATTTTTTATTTATATTTATGGCAACCAAATCGCGCCAACAACAAAAATTTTATGTATAAAAAATTTTACTGTTGCGCCGCTCACACACATAGGGATTTGTGATTTTATCTCTTTCTGGTTTTCTGCACAAAAAAATGCCGCACTAAAGGAATTTCGCCTTTACATGTTCCAATTTTTTCCCCCAATAAATTTTTTACTGAAAAATAGAGCTGCACGCATATAAAAAAAAGTTGCTAGTTAAAAAGAGTCAGCAATATAAACAAATAAGTCAATGCTATAATTTTTTTGTATGTCCCATAAATTTTGACAGTTCGAACTGCTTGCGTTTAAATTAGATAACGAACAACATCGAATTGCAAGTAAAAAATAAAAAATTTAATTACCGCTCATGTTTGCTCGTTTTGTTTGAATGATGTTTATGGCTGCTTGATGTTTATTTGAAACTTTTTTGAATTTTTTTTATTTTACTGCTATAAAAATACTCGTAGAAACTATATTTTATGGCAACATTCACAGTTTTATGCTTTCATTTTTTACTGGGGAAAAAAAAATTGGAACAAAAAAATACAGCGAATGTCCAGATTTTCATGGTGATGTAGACGTTGTAGGTGTTTTGTTGCATGATGCTTAATTTCATCCGCGAGAAGCTTGATCTTTAGATCTCGATGGAGGTTGTCGTTTCGAATGTACCACGGTGCATTAACAATACATCGCAGGATTTTTATTTGAACTGTTTGTATGATTTTGATGTTTGTCTTCTTGGCACAACCCCAGAGTTGGCTGCCATATGTCCATACAGGTTTCAGGGTTTGTTTGTATAGCAGCAGTTTGTTATGGATCGCTAGTTCAGATTGTCTCCCCAAGAGCCAATGCATTTTTCTAAATTTTCTGTTTAGTTCTTCTCTCTTCTTTTTTATGTGTTCCTTCCATCTAAGTTTAGCATATAAAGTCATGCCGAGATATTTAGCAATGTTTGCATGCGGTACTACTATCGAGTTTATCATTATTGGTATATGATTAACTTTTAGATTTGTAAAGTTCACTTGGATTGTTTTGCTTGATTTAATTTGATTTGCAATTTCTTTGTCCAATTACATATCTGGTTAGTAGCCGTCTGTAATTTACTAGTGGAGTCATTGATGTTCTTTGCTGTTGCAAGTTTTGCCGTGTCATCGGCAAAAGTCGCCATTGTTGCTCTGTAATTGGTATATCTCTATAGTATATATAAGATAAAGGATTGGCCCAAGAACACTCCCTTGTGGTATTCCTGCTGTTATTTTTTTTAGTTGGGAGTGTTCATTCTCATACTTTACTCGGAGGTGCCGCTCTGATATGTATGATTTTAAAATTTGAAAAAATTGCTTCGGAAGATCTCGATGAAGCTTGAATTCTAACCCCTGATGCCATATTTTGTCGAATGCTTGCGCTACATCAAGGAATGTAGTTGAGCATATTTGTTTGCTTTCTCGATTACATCAGTAATTCGATGTACTTGTTCTATCGTTGAATGTTTTTCCCTAAAGCCAAATTGATGTGAGGGGATAAGATTCTTTTCTTCGATAATTGGTTTTAGTCTTTTAAGAAGAACCTTTTCAAATAGTTTCGATAATGTTGGTAGCAGAGAAATTGGTATTTCCATTGTCTTGGTACATATCTTATTCGAAATGATGCTCTAGTTATATGCACTAGTTTCCTCAACGCTTTCTCTGGTAACACTTTTATTATCTGACCCGTTATAAGATCATATCCTGGAGCCTTATATGCATTCACATTATTCTTGATTTCCCATTTTAGTTCTTTCAATGTTACAGGTGTAATTTTTATTTCATCCTGTTTATTTATCCGGGTGATATTTTCCTCTTCCGTTTGTTTGGGGTAAAGCTGGAATGTTTCTTCAAGGTGATTTGCAAACAAATCCGCTTTTTGTTTAGCATTTTGAGCCTAATTTTCTTTATTATTAATTGGAGGAACCTGAAGTTTGGTTCTTTTAAGATTCTTAGTTGCTTTTCATAATGAATAATCAGTATCTTTTCGCCCAGTTAGAGTGCTGAGCTGTTTATTAACTGACTGATTTTTAATGTCATTTATTAGGTATTATAATTTGTTACACAAATTCTTCTGTGCTTTTCTTTTATTTTTAAGAAGTTCTCTCACTTCCTCAGGATAGCTAGTATTGTACTTCATTTTCTTACTATTATTAGGAGTGCTTTCCCACGCAGCACTTTGGATATTATATATGAGTTTATCTAGTTCGTCTTCTATTTGGGCTGGTCAATGTATTGGGTGCTGCATACTAATCCTTTCTGTTAGCTGTGTTTGGAAGATATTCCAATTGGTTTTGAAGCTCGTTAATTTCGGGTTGCTCTTTTTCATAATAATTGTTTGGCACCGGTGTGAAGTTTCTAACGTTAATGAAAAGTGTAGCGTACGCAACAAATATTCTGCAGCGCATGCAACTTATCTATGCAGTGTATGCAACTTATTTAACATGTAAATAATTTAAAAGAAAAACCACAAAAACATTAAATTAATAATTTCGAATTAAAAACAAACGAAAAATATATGTACAAATATGTATTAAAGTTTTCAAAGTTTCATCATACACTAATATTTACCAATTGAGGTTAAACACATAATTAACACTCCATCCGAGAGTTTTCGCAATATAGCCACTACTATTATCGAATAGTACACATTTGAGCCTATTCAAATTTGTATAGCCCGTACATATAAAAAGGGTTGGGCTCCTCTGAAAAAATTTCATATTGTGAAAAAAAAATTATATGGAAGCTGTACCTACACTCCCAATTAACACTCCATCCTAGAGTTTTCGCAATATAGCCATTATTACTATCGAATAGTAGCCATACGAGCCTGGGAGTGTAGGTACAGCTTCCATATAATTTTTTTTAATCAAAATATGAAATTTTGTCAGAAGAGCCCAACCCTGTTTATATGTACGGGCTATACAAATTTAAATAAGCTCGTATGTCTACTATTTGAGAATATTAGCGGCTGTATTGCGAAAATATCTAGGATGGAGTGTTAATTGGGAGTGTAGGTACAGCTTCCATATCCATTCCATTCCAGAAGAGCCCAACCCTTTTTATATGTACGGGCTATACAAATTTAAATAGGCTCGAATGTCTACTATTCGATAATAGTAGTGGCTATATTGAGAAAACTCTAGGATGGGGTGTTAATTGGGAGTGTAGGTACAGCTTCCATATAATTTTCAAATTTTTATTTTTCTAGCAAGAATTAAACAAATTTTTTTATAATTATGCATTTGTAATTTTTATTGAGAAATACGAATTTTCCTTGATTTATATAATTTTACTAAATATTTATTTATTAATTTTTTAATTTATTATCGATCTGTTAATTTGGATATTTTAAAATTTTTAAAAATTAAAATAGATAATAAATTAGTTAATACTCAAACGCGGATATATTATATATGGATATATTATTCGCGGTTTCAAATCATTTTAAAATACAAATATTTGTTTATTAAACTCAAAATTGTTCCATTATTCATATATGTACAACAACGGCGACAAATTAACACAAATTGAAAAGTCATTGCGAAAGGTCAGTGGTTTGTAAACATAATAAAATGAATCAAAGGTACACATACGTCTGCTATAATTAAAAAAATATTAAAAGTTGAACATACGATTTTCTAGCATTTACAAGAATTTATATCGAAAAAAAATTTCCACTAAAATGTGCGCTTGGTTCCTATATTGGTTTCCACCAGATCAAAAGGAATCGGTATTCCCAAGACTTCCTTTTCTACCATGAATGGGAAGTATGAATTCACGAGACTTCTATTTGGTGTTAAAAATGCACCAGCATTTTGAAGACCAAATGGAAGTCTGAAGCAATTTCTTCCAGAGGATGATTGACGACGTGTTAAAGGAGTATATCGGTAAAATTTGCTATGTCTACATCGATGACGTTATTATTTTTGGTAGAAAAAATGAGGAAAAACCTTTAAAGAACATTGAAATGATATTCACAAGCTCGAAAAAGCCAATCTACGGATCAATTTGGATAAAACGGAATTCTAAAGACAGAGACGGAATCCCTAGGTTATATCATTGATTAATTATGACTTCAGATAATATCACTGCGAATTACAACAACAATTTTTATTTTTTGTTGCTTCTTATACATTGTAAAAGAAGAACACAACTCACTTCATGTAGGTTTAAGAAGAACAAAGATAGACTTAATTAATTCAAAGCAGCTAGAAAGAAGCAAAACATATTTTTAATTTATTTTTACCCACACCACTAAATATTTAAACAAAATTAAAAAAAAATTGAATCAAATGTATTTTCCTCTCTCTCAACTGAATATATGAAATATATATGACAAAAATAAATAGACAAAAACAATGAAATTGTATTTATGTCTTCATTCTGTTTTCATTTTTTCAGTCGTATTACAACCATGTGAGTGGAGGTTGTTCATGACGTTTTTACAGATTTTCAGATATAGCGATGAGAATTTTTTTTATTTGCACTGCGACACAATTTGTTTGTTATTATTTTTTTTGTTGTTGATATTTTTCGAAACAAATTAAAACTAAGGTTACTCCGTTCAACCATATATTTATTTTGTTACTGATGGTACAATTGTATGTAAGAGTAAGTGAAATAGCAGTCGTAACATTTCAGAATGATATTTTTTTATGTAATAAAAAGTTGATACACAATACATACAAATGCAATTTTTATATGGGAGAAAACAACAGCAATTAAATTGTTCGGTTTTTATGTTGCTAGAAAGAAAAAACCACTCTCGCACAACAATGCCTCTATCT
This sequence comes from Nephrotoma appendiculata, assembly GCA_947310385.1. Classification (NCBI taxonomy): domain Eukaryota; kingdom Metazoa; phylum Arthropoda; class Insecta; order Diptera; family Tipulidae; genus Nephrotoma; species Nephrotoma appendiculata. The sequence goes on from OX371224.1 coordinate 145,103,849, forward strand.
ATATGTGACTAGTAGAGACATTAACCAAACGTAGCGTCAAAAATCCGAGTAGTAATATCTTAATGTATTCAATCAACGGTTATATCATTACCAACTAAGGTATTAAAGCCGACCCAAAGAAAGTGGCTGCTATCTGTAATCTTAAAATCCGAGGACTTCGCGAAAATAATCAAACCTCTAACAAACCTAAGAAGAGGTGAAAATGCCTAAATTACGACTAATCAGTCAAAATAGGTGAAAATAAGTCTGGATCAGAGTCAAATCCGTGCAGTTCAACAAATTAAAGAACTACTGTTGTCATCGCAAATATTGGTATTTTCCAATTTCAACAAACTCTTCAACTTGACAACCGACGCTTCAGATACATCAGTAGGAGCCGTATTATCTCAGGGAGACATAGAAAAAGATAGACCGATTACATATATTTCGAGGTCTCTGAATAAAACTGAGGAGAACTACGCGGTCAACCAGAAGGAGATGTTGGCGATAATCTGGGCTATGGACAACCTAAGAAATTACTTATACGGGGCGAATAAAATTAAAATTCTTACTGACCATCCGCCGCTCACGTTCGCTTTTAGTAATAGAAACCATCAACGCCAAACTAAAGAGGTGGAAAGCGCGCTTGGAAGAGTATACCTATAAGAACGTATACAAGCCATGCTGCACTAATAAAGTTGCGGATGCGCTATCCAGATTGGAGTTAGAGGCAAACACGTTGTCTACTGATGGAACAATCCATATTGCTGAAGAGGACTCAACGTACCGTATTTAAGAAACACATCTAATCCAAAAATAAAACAAATCTTCAGAAAGAAACGTAGCAGAGGATAACAAGGTTACTGTTACCACGACTTCGGGAAAAAAGAACCCATAAAACCCAAATCAAAAATCTAGCGCAATAATTAAATCTATTTTCTATGCTTAGTAATCAATCTATATATATATAAAAAGAAGTGTACATTTTGATTGTCACTCCATAACTCGAGAACGGCTCAACCGATTGCCATAATATTTTTAGGGAAGGTGCAGGGATAGGAGTGATGATGGTTAGTTGAAATCAAAAATCGGTCCAGCCATTCTCGAGTTATGATTTTTTTTCCTGAAATGAACTCGCTTTTTGTAAAACAACAACAAATACACGTACAATCGAAAAATTGCAAATATCTCGAAAACGGTGCTGAACGAAAAAATAAGGTCACTTTCCCCCACACCCCAGGCACACACTTTGTGATCGCTTGAGTATGGTCCCACCCCCGCCTTTTGGAAAAATTTTAATTCAACATTTAAAAAAAAAAAAAAGTTTAAATTTCGGTCCGACCTAACGAAAAAAATCGATCGAAACTAATATAAAAACCAGTGCCGTATATGTATGTATACGGCTGTCTAACAAAGTTTTGAGTATATGTATGCAGTCCCAGAAAAGGTAAACACGAAAAAAAAATTCCATGCAAATGCTATGGAGAAAAATTTTTGAAAAGTTTTTTTTTGACTTTATTTATTTATATTTCGTCGGCCGAAAAATAAATTTTCATTCCCCTGAGCATGAACTTTGTTTATTTATCATTAATTTTGATAAATTGTTTTTCATTTTTCTAAATAGTTTTCATTCAGAATTTCACCATTTTCCGAAATAATGCCACTAATTCTATGATTGCTGTGTAATATAAGAAAAACGTATCCATTAAATCTAGCATTGAGACGAACGACACGACTTTCACGTCGTGCTGTGCAAGAGATGGAATATGCTGCTTTCGCTTACAATGGCGAAAATGATTATAGTGAACATGCCAATATTGGTGGAATGACGGTGAGATGTCCACAGAGTAATGCAGCCAAATTTCAAGGTGCCTAGCATGTGTTGTGCTAATGGCAAAGTGAAATTACCAGCATTTGAATCTCCCCCCGATCCACTTCATTCGTTCATTTTTGGAACATCGCAAACGTCTAAGCATTTTTTGTCTCACATTCAAGAATATAATGCGGCATTTCAAATGACTTCTTTTGGTGCCACCAAAATTGTAAGAGACAATTTCATGCCGACGTTTAAGGTGATTACTTCATGCGGAATATCATATGAAAAATGCGATCTGAGCAACAATTTTTTTTGATTTGTTCAAAAATTCTGACCCAGCATCTAATTACATTTCACAAATATTACAGATTCAAGGTCAGATTTATCATCGAACTGGTTCCTTATTGCCATATCCTGATGCTGATCATCAACTTTTGCAAATCTATTTTATCGGAGATGCAAATCGTGAATTGGATCGGCGTTGTACAATTGCTGCGCGTTCAAACATTCTTAGATCAGCACAATGAATTAATTCGATTGTTTAAAACCGCTCTCGATCGTATGCTATCTGATGATCACAGAATCGTTATCAAGGCTGACAAAACGCCCTTTGTAATTGTTGGAGACCAATTTCAATCTCGCGATATTGTGCTACATCGAAGAAATGTAGAATTACGGCGTGTTTCAGAGCTTCGCCACAGCTATGATGCATTACAATATCCTTTATTGTACTGGAAAGGTGACAACAGCTATCATATCAATATACGAATGATAGATCCACGAACCGGTAAAATATACATATATGAATTCAATTTATTTATTTCAAAACAAGAAGACATGATTTTAATTTTTTGATAATGTATTCATCATAGGTCGTGAGGTAGAAAAAAAAGTTAGGGGAATGAATTATTATTCGAATAGATTCAAGATTCGCCTACATGAAGACAACTTTATTATGCGATGTGGTAAACTATTCCACCAATACGCTGTTGACATGTATGCGAAAATTGAAGCAAAACACCTTAATTACCTTCGATGGTATAATGTTAATGATATCGGACGTTTAACAATATTACCATCGACATACGTTGCCAGTCCGCGCCACATGCATGAATATAAACAAGATGCAATGTCATACGTTCGGAAATATGGTCGTCTCGACCTATCCATAACATTCACATGCAATCCAAAGTGGGCTGACATAAAAAACAATTTATTTGATGGTCAGAATCCAACAGATCGACACGATATAACAGCACGTGTAAACCGACAGAAAGTAAAAGCACTGATGGATTTGATTATCAAATTGCGAATTTTTGCGAGTCACCGGAGGATAATGGCCAAACAACAACAATTAAAATACGCAATTAAGACATTGAAGTTGATAATCGTTGGATTGTGCCTTATTCTCCACTATTGTCAAAAGTATTTCAGGCTCACATAAATGTTGAGTATTGTAATTCTGTGAAGTCGATTAAATACATTTGTAAATATGTGAATTAAGGCAGTGATATGGCTGTTTTTGGAGTAGCTGGTGACAATGGCAATGATGAAATCGCCCAATATCAAATGGGGCGCTACATTAGCACTAATGAAGCTCTTTGGAGAATTTATTCATTTCCAAATAATGAGCGATATCCTGCTGTTTTTCATTTGGCTGTTCATCTTGAAAATGGCCAGCGAATTTATTTGACCGAAATGTACAGCAGAGAGCAGCACAGTCACCAGCAACAACATTAACTGCATTCTTTCAATTGTGTGAAAGCGATGAATTTGCTAGAACGTTGCTGTATTCAGATGTAACGAATTATTTCACTTAGACTGCAAAGAAATGGCAACGACGTTAACCAGGAACACCTGTTGATGGCCATCCGAGTGTTTTTTTGCAGATATCATGGGAAGATTATACACAGTTCATCCAAACAATGCAGAATGTTATTATTTGCGGTTGTTGTTAGTAAATGTTGTTGGACCACGTTCATTTCAACATTTGCAAAGAGTAAATGGTCATTTATGTGTGACGTATTGTGAAGTATGTCAGCAATTAGGTTTACTTGAAAATGATGCGCATCGGGATTTAACGCTTCATGATGCATCGATTGCTTCTTCTCCACATCAAATACGTATGTTATATGCTATAATCATATCAACATGTTTTCCATCAAATCCACTTGAATTGTGGAATAAATACAAAGATTTCATGGCAGAAGACTATTTGATTGGAATGCGTCATCACACAATAAACGTTGATTTGCTGATTTAATTGGAAATGTATAATGAGGCATTGATAGCGATTGAAGATATGTGCCTAACAATTGCAAATAAAGCATTAGGGCAATTAGGTTACAGTATGATCCCAATGAATTGCAAACATTTGTGAATTTGAATGTTCCCAAATTAAATGACCACCAAAAACATGTCTATGATACCATCGTGCAAGCTGTACAAAATGTAGTCGGTGGATTATATTTTTGGATGCGCCTGGTGGTACGGGAAAAACATTTGTGATATCACTGATTTTGGCAGCCATTCGATCGCAACGAAAAATTGCATTGGCACTTGCTTCGTCGGGAATCGCTGCTACTCTATTGGATGGTGGACGAACAGCGCACTCTGCATTAAAATTGCCGTTGAATGTGCAGGTGTGCTTATATTTATTGATTGAATACTTTAAAATTTAATCAATATTATTGTAAAATATAATTATTCTCAAATTAACAGGTGATTGAACATCCCACATGCAATATTTCAAGAAATTCTGCGATGACAAAAGTTTTGCAACAAGCAGCAATTATTCTTTTGGATGAATGTAAAATGACGCATAAAAAATCGCTGGAAGCATTACACCGTACAATTCAAGATCTACGTCACAATCAAGAAATTTTTGGTGGTGCATTGATATTATTGTCAGGCGATTTTCGTCAAATATTGCCTGCGGTTCCACGATCAACACCGGCAGATGAGATCATTGCATGCTTAAATTCTTCTCTTCTGTTGCGAGATGTGCAAAAATTGACATTGAACATAAATATGCGCGTTCAATTGCACAACGACCAATCTGCAGATCGGTTCTCGAAGCAATTGTTAGATATTAGAATTGGAAATGGCAAAGTTTGAGTTGATAATACAAATGGATTGATTACATTGCCGAATAATTTTTCCACCATATTCTCCAATCAACAGAAGAGTTGATTTAAAGTGTGTTCCCAAATATTGTTCAAAGTTACAGGTAACACAATTGGTTGAGAGAACTACGCAATATATCAATTATCAGGTTCAAGAAAAATTACCAGGTGCAGTGACATCATATAAATCTGTTGATAGCGCAATGAATGCAGATGATGCAGTGAATTATCCAATTGAAATTTTGAATTCATTGGAACCACCTGGTATGCCACCGCATTGTTTGAATTCAAAGGTTGGCTCATCAATTATTTTACTACTTTAAATGCACCAAAACTGTGCAATGGTACAAGATTGGCATTAAAAAAATTGATGCCGAATTTAATTGAAGTTACAATATTGACCGGCACAGCGAAAGGTGAAATTGTGCTCAGATCACGTATTCCACTTATTCCAACAGACATGCCATTTGAATTTAAGCGTTTGCAATTCCCAGTGCGTCTATCATTTGCCATGTCCATCAATAAGGCGCAAGGACAAACGCTTAAAATATGCGGATTAGATTTGGAGGAGCACATGGACAGCTATACGTGGCCTGCTCAAGAGTTGGAACTCCAAATTGTTTGTTTGTGCTCGCTTCAAATGGGCAAACGAAAAATATTGTATATCCAAATGTTTTGGATTGACATTAATAATTTTAAAATACAATGCATTCATATCATAAAAAAATCAAGAATATTTCATTTCTTTTTTTGGTTGGTTGCACCGAAGTGCATCGGGGTTCGCTATATGATATAATTTTTATCAATTAACATTTTATTAATTTAATTACCAAATTGTCAAATAAAAAACGTTACAATAAATTTATATGAATTTCATTTCACATAAAATATTTATTACATGTTTTAATAATATTCTTCCATCAGGTGTCACTGTGCGGCATATAATACGAATCATCTACATTTATCTTTCCATTGTCATCATTTAATAGCAGTTTGCATTCCAATAGCTCATTAACAATATTGCCAAATCAAGTTCCCGTTATAATGTTTACACTCTAATGCTATAGACACCATTACTGGTTTCATAACTATGGTTTCGTGTTAACCATGGTTTCATTGTAATGTGTCACCCCTAACAATAGTTTGCAACTCGGTTTAAACATAGTTTTGGAATGAGATATTTTTTCTCATCCAAAGGCATTTTTGTGCTCCCAACGCCGAATACATCAAAAATGGAGATTCCGGACACTAATAGTTTACCAAGCAAATCTAGTTTCCTTTGAGTTTTCTATTTGTCATTGAGATATTTGGTTGGCGGGAACAAATTTTTTTCTGTTCTGCCAACAGAAAAGTCATTTATGACAATTTAAAAATCAATTAAATGTCAATCTTGGCATTTTTGTCAATGCTTACTCCATTGATATTTAAAAGCAAATGAGAAGACAAAACTAATTGTAGTGTGTCTTGAGTTTTCATCTCGCAAACCATAGTTTCATAATCCTAGTTACGAAACCAGATATGTGTCTATGGTATAATACAATGTACTTATTGTGCAGATATACGAAAAATGAATTTTCAATAACTAAATGCTGTGACGTCTATTTAAATCGAGAGACAATACAAAAGAAAAGGTTTACTTAGGGCCAGCAAGGCGGACCGGGCTCAGCTAGTAATCATATATTTTATAAACAAAGCAAGAGTAAGGACTCAGAGAAGGACGCTATTTATAAAGAGATCAGCCCAGCAAGAAGAGGTTTCAAAAAACCTAGGAGGGATCCAACCTATTAAATTAAACTTTTGACTCACGGGACGTGGATCTTTGAGGAGGGAAGAGTTAACATTCCAATGTAACATGTGCATCCGCCACGTGCCTGCAGCTAAATTGGTTCAACACCTAAAATGTTGAATAAACAAATAGTTCATGGTATATTTTATTGTATGACTTTTGCTTGAATAAGCATAAAATTTAGTATAAAAAATAAAAATTTAGAATAAGTTTTTAGTTTTAATTGAATTGCGAATTATGAAGTTAAATAAAATATTTTTTGAATCAATAAAATTATTTTTTTATCGCTTCGCGGATTAAACTCATTAGCTTATAGTACCGTTTAACTTTCGTTCAAACGGTATTACAACTTTGAGATTTTAGTATTTTGTCAAGGTTCGGCGTTGTCCCATGACATATTCATTTATCGCTATATATCGACAAACTACTTAAGCATGTGATGTTTTCATATGTTTTTCGGTTAATGGTTGCATCTGAACAATCGATTAGCATGATCGTGTTAAACGTTTGTCAAACGTATAAATTCCATACATTTACTATCAATTTTGTTATCACTGTATATAATTGTACGCTATAAGCTACACATTTTATAATTTATGTAAATGTAAATGAAAAGTAAAAGTTTTTTTTTTTTGTCAAATTTTATAATTTCTTTTTATCTACGAGGAAACTTTTATTTCACGTGATCTTATGTAATGCTTAAATTTTAACTAATTTGTTATTATTGTGGTGTGTTGGTTGATTTGGTGAGTTTCATACATGCGACTGTAGTAAATTAGTAACAAATCAATTGTGCCATTTAAGGAGTTATAAATTGAGATTTACCAATTAGTTTCATTATAAATTGTAAATACCTTTTAGGGTTCGGAGATGGTTGTTTGTTTGCTTTCCATTGTGTACTTAGGTAATCGAGCGTGTCACAGAGAAAATACCCCCGCATACGCACTTTACGCGGTAGATTACCTATATACCTAACAATTACGTTAAAGTCAACATATGATGACGGTTAAAGAGATAAACTAAATTGACATTGCTCAATAGTTCGGTAATGTTGCCGTATTGCAATAAGCAGCATATGTCTTAGATGCCCTTATAGGTACAATTACATTTAATTTTGTATTGTTATACCAGTTAATTAATATTATGTTCAAAACAAAATTTGTAATGAAAGTGAAATTGAAATTTTTATAGTCATTCAAATATTAATTAAATTTGATAATCAAAACGACCAATAATAATAACGCGTATAACATTAATTTCACCGTTACTGTATTACTACTATACTATACAACATTACTATACTAACATTTTTTTGTCATTTTGATTAACAGCATAAATACATATTTTGTGTTACTTGTAAATTGCGTAACCGCTCCTCGATAATTTCTGATTGGTATTTGGGTAAACTGTGAGCGCACGCTTTAAGCGTAAGCAAATCAATAAATTGACACTATAACAAACAGTTACAGTTTTAATCAGAAATCTCATCTATGGTTATCGATCAACATCTTATGTATCTTTATAGTTGTAATGACGATGAATCAGCCATTTTTACAACTACGTTATTCGCACACAAGGTATTTTCGGATTGTGTAAGAGTGAAATTTGTATACGCTTATAAAAACATGTATTATAATTAGAAAAATTTGTAAGTTTTGAATATTTGCGCGCTTCTGGAACGTATATTTGCGTATTTATGTGCGTATAACGGTATTTCGAAAAGAAAGTGATATTATTCAGGTGGGTGGTGGGATGCTACATTGTTACGGGTATTTTCACTCTTACACTTGACCAAGTTCAATGTGGATAATATTTTTTGAAACGCATTACAAATATTTTATGCTGTTTTTATTTTACAAACGTAATAAAATATAAAATTCAAATAACTGGTGTTGATTTTGAGGTCATTTTAGCGGTGCTAATGTTTTGAAAACACTATTTTTGTGCAAGAAGTTATTTTATGATGGGCTACACTTTCAGCTAGAGTTAGTTTAATCTCAGTAGAATAATAGTATGTGCTTTAATCCAATAAAAATAGCTTACAATTTTTTAATAATTTGTGGTAGCTAGGCATTGAAGCAAACTAAGCTGAATGTAACAAAAAATTTTTTTTTTCTGTTCTAAACACCTTAAACCCGAAATTTGATCAAAATAAACGACTTTTATTTAAGTCCTATCTAGTTGCATTTCGTTATATACGCGGGTTTCTCGGGAAAATCCTGGAATTTGTACGAACAATTTGTGGAACTCCAAGCCAAATTTGGATGTCCTAAACACCCTAAAACCCCTAATTTGGTCTTATTTAAATTGTTTTTCTATTAAATGGAACCAAGTATCATCTCAATATATATGCTCACCAATTAGCATGCTGGTTTACAGGAGTTTCTCGGAAAAATTAAGGAATCTGTATGGTGCTACTATAGTGCGATTGTAGAGATATGCTTTTTGTGGAAAACTCTCACAGCGCTCAGAAATATTTTGTTAAGTAAAACTAGACACCACTAGACATCACGGAGACTACACCACAAATCAATTATATTTAAGTTGTTTTTTGAGGCCTGACTAATCAGATGGCGGGGAATAATATCACAATGGACTTAAAAAATATTTTTTTTGAGTAAAACAGTCATCAGATTTTTTTATTTTTGAGTGAATCTTATTGCCAATAACAAGACATCGTGGAGACTGCACAACAATGAAACCATGTAGGAATAACTCCTACGGGTTTAACCTATCAAACGAAGCATGTTTCGTTCAAATGTAGATTGACTCAGTACGTTTTCTCGAGCAAACTTCCCATTGGCTCCTTATGATTTTTGAGTGAATCTCATTTATTCTCACAATAACAACACATAGTGGTGATTGCACCACAATTAAACTACATAGGAGTAACTCCTACGAGTTTAATATTTCAAATGAACTTAGACTTGCGCAGCACGATTTTTATGACCAAAATTTGCAACGGAACTCCTTCTATTTTTCTGTAAATATCATTACGGCCAATAACAAGACATTTTAGAAGTTGCACCAAAATGCAATCAGAGAGATATAACCCCTATTAACTGGGCCTATCCAACATTGTATGTATTTTTTTAATAGAGAATTTCTCAGTACCATCTTGCTTTTTTGAGCAAAACTCTTATTGGTTACTTTTGATTTTACAGTCATTGCTGTTTTTACGACATAAGCTTCAGTCACAAGCCAAGTTGTCGTTCCGTGTACATCAATTTTAAGAGATGGATGCCAATAAGCAACGTTTACGTAATTGCATTCCATTCTGTTTTCAAATGAAAAAAAAATCTGCTTAAGCTATAGAATTGATTATCTCGACTTTGAGTGAACATTCTGTGAGTTATTCAGTAGCAAAAAAAAATGGTTTGAATGTGTAGTTAAACAATTCAAAGACGTAGAAATTAAAGTTTTACTTGATGAAAATCCATGTCAAATTCGCAAAGAATTTACAGAACAGTTGGGGGTTACTCACCAAGCAATAACAGTTCGATTGCATACAATGGGAAAAAGCAGAAGGATGGCAAATAGGTTCCTCATAAACTGACCGAAGGAAACAAAAACCAAAGAGTTGACATCGGTATGAATTTGCTTCCTCGATACAAAAGAAACATTTTTTTGCACAAAATCAAAAGGAGTCAAGGCGTGTCTTAGGGAGTCAATGAGGAGTTTGCTCGAAAAAACGTTTTGAGCCAATCTACAGTACGTGATTCGATATAAATAAATTTTAAACTGAAGGGAACTCGGCTATTTGTTAATTAACTTTTGTAAAATTCACATCGCAAACACGGACAATTCGGAAAAAAATGTATGGACTAAAATTTTCACCAGAATTTTTTGATTTTTACGGCCATATAAGTTATTTTCAGTTTTGGCCAATATCGCAAAAACTTCCACTAGTAGAAAATTACAAAACTCTAGTGAAAATTCTAGTCCATAATTTTTTCCCGAATTGTTCCTGTATGCGATGCAAATTTTACAAAATTTAATTAAGAAATAACCGAGTTCCCTCCAGTTTAAAATTTATGTATATCGTGTTAAATGTACAGATACTATATTTCATAAGGACTGGTTATGAAATGGCCAGTTTAGTCCAGCACTAACAGATCCTAGAATTTAGTCCAAAACTTACTTTAAAATCCCTGATCAATACTACAATCCAAATTTCATCGTAATTCGTTAAGAAATGGCGGAAAGGCGGAATATTGTTAAATTTCAAGATTTCGTTTACCAAGTTCCTTTACTTCGGAGATCAAACAATTTGTCATTTTAATGATCACTTTTAATATTTTATTCCGAAGGGATGTTTTATCTACAGAAAAATAGATAGATACAAAATGAATAAAAAATTTCCGCTAGTAATAACATAACAAAATTAATCCTCATTAGTGATAGTGCTGCCACTTGCGGTTAGTAACATAACCTTATATTATCCACTGCCAAATTTTCGCTATCTTATAAAGCATGGCCAAACCAGGATTGACAGCCGGGAAGGGTTTGCGAGTATATAGTGGGAATCAACTACTATGAGCTACTGGCCGCTGGTTGATGGCCAAACGCTCAATTTGGACCTCTACCGCCAGAAATTGGAGCGGCTGACGGCTGTAATCGACCAGAAGGGGCCAGAATTACTCAATAGGAGAGGCGCCGTGTTCCACCACGACAACGCCAGGCCTCACACGTGCATTATGCCCATTTTAACTTTTTTGACTGGCAAAAGAAGCTTGTGAAAATTGGCTGTCTCGCGGCATAATGAAATTGCCTTCTAAATAGCAATGAGTTATCCAAAAAATGGCGCATATTTTCGCCAAATGAATGATTAAACATAATGGATTTCTTTTCCTCAAACCTTCAGCGTGTATAGAATTCATTATATAGAATATTTCAGTAGGTATAAAAGGTCCGACAGAAAAAACAACTTGCATGACATGATCAAAAACTACGGTCGCATCAGCTAGCCGAGAACAATCCAGAAGTCGCTTACGAGTATGAGAAACGATTTTGCAAAAATAAGAATTAGAAAAAATATCCATTTCCAAGGTAACTATATGCTGTATAAGACAGCGGAACGTAAGACCTAAAGGTACTCGCCCCCAAGTAGCAACACTAACTTTCTCGTTGTTATTTTATTTTCCATGCCTATATAGCGGATTCGATGCCTATAGCGTATTTCAGTTGAGATCGACCGTAAGCGAACTGTAGAGTGATTATACACTACATTATTATTAATTTTGGTGAATTGAAAACAATTTTGTTTTATTTTATATTTTTTTAATTTCACATACATAAGTAAATACGGAATAATAAGAAAAGGAAAAATTGGAACAACGCTTAAGAAAAAAAAAATTAAATCTTAAATTTTAGATTCATCTATGTGGCCGCCTTTTGTTTTGATGACTGCCTTATATAATCTTCCCATTCTAGCTAACAGCTGTTCTAAGGATTTTGGCTGAATTTCCTGCCACGCAAATTGTAGTAGGTGCGTTCCAAATCATTTCTGACGTGGGATGGGACCGTACTGCACGGTCTAATTAATCCCAAAGTAAGGCGTCGAAATTGTTTGATTTACAAATCTGTATATAACTTAGACTGGTGCATCGGGTCGTTATCTTGATGTAGTATAAAACCTTTACCGATACAACGTCTTCAAGATGGAATAGTTTTCTTCTCCAATATCTCCGTATACCCGAAACGATCTAGTATTCCTTTTACTCTAACTATAGATCTCCAACTTTATTATTATCAAAGCAACCCCACATCATGATCGATCCTTCTCCATGTTTAATGGAATGAACAACACCGTCTTTTTTCACACGTTCGCCGACTGTTCCCCGAATAAATATTTTTCTTTTCGAACCAAAGACCTCAATCCCTTGTTTCGTCTGTCCAGAGCACCTTTTTTCAATCGTTAAGCAATATTTCTTATATGAGTTTTTGCCCCTAGTAAGCGTTTCCATTTGTTTTGTATGCTTAGTAGCGTCGTACGTGCAGCCACACGTCCATAAAGCCACTAGCTCGCAATCGAGTTTTTACTGTCGTCAATTGATCTCTTTTTCGCGAGTAGCGTTTGAAGGAGAACGGATGTTTGGATAGGAACCAAGCACAAAATTTGTCTACATAAAAAATCTATAAAAAAAAATATTTTTGTTTCTGGAAAACTGTTTGCAACTAAAACTGCTACAAATTTTTTTGGGAATGAAACCAAAAACAAAAAAGTCTATATAAAGAATTGTTTTTAGCGGGACGTTGATAGGTCTCAATAAAATAAATTTTTCTCATATATAAATAAAAAAATTTTGGTAAGTTGGAAATGAATTTAATAAAATTAATAATAATTAATTTTCGCAATATCCTTATATGGTGAGTACTTTTTTAATGTAAAGCAGTTAGTCATATGTTTTTCTAGCCTGTTAGAAATTATGTCGATTTTTTTTATAGATACATTTTGTGCTTGGTTCCTATTCTGGTCTAATGGTGACAATGAAATTGTCTTCGCGTTTTGTCGTGTATTTGGGTCGGTCGGATCTTTTTCTTTGCCTCATATGATCCTGTAGCACGGAACCGACGAAGAGTATAGCTCACGATATGGTCGTGATACACCAACTTTGAGTGCAATAGCTTTATGTGTATATCCTGCGTTTGCTAGAGAGATCATCACTATCACAGCTCTTTTCTCGTTGGAAATTTCGGCAGGTTTCCCCATTTTCTTTTGTTTTTTTTTCCCAAAAATAGGCAAAACATTTCACTATGGAAACCGTACTTTAAAATTTTTTGCTGTGTACACTTTTTCCAAAATTTTTAGCTCAATATTAAAATACATATACTTACGTGAACTGATATTCAGCGATATTATTCGAATAAAACGACAAAATTGTTTCACTTCAAAAATACCATTATTACATGAATTATGGAAACGCAAAGCGGGTTTCGCCTTTGTTTTGTATCTACCCTCTAAATAAATTTTCGAGGCCTCACCAAAGCGAATCGAAAACGAAACGCCAGTAAATCGTTTTTTTATATGACACCAACACTACCCCATTCATTTATAAGTTGATTTTTTGCTATATATATTTTTATATTCTTTTACGCGTGTAGCCATTCTGCTTTGTACGGTGACAGAATATACTAAGGCGAAGCTAAAAATCGTGAATATTAATTACATATTATAATATGTAATATAGTAATTCATAACGATAATAATTTAAAAGTAATAAAATACATAATAATGCATTTAAAGTGATAAAAGACATTATAGTGCATTACAAGCCATTGTAACATTCATAAAATATTGTCATTGATGATTTTTATAACATAATGTTTATTGTTTAATATTAACAAAAATCTTTTGATTTTCAATTATAGATTACAACGTTTAAAAAAATAAACGAGCCCAACCTTTATAAATTTGTACGGGCTTGTTTGAAGACTGTGATAAGCAATGACTGTGAGCAGCAATAAATTTTTCTTGGTTTGGCCAGAATAATAATATTTTAGTTAAATCATTCAGTATAATGAATCTAATAAAAGGTTAATATGATGATTTTCATGAAACTATTTTAAGTTCTATCTAAATTTTATATTAATATTCTATAAATAACAACACAGCGTTTTCCATCAGTGCATATCTATGAGATCATAAATATAATAAAAAAATGATTCAACTATGCTAAAGACCGTGTACGCAAAGCAAATAGTTCCATGTATTATGGTAAGAAATAATATATATTCGATATTAGCATAAATCCGTCATTCCTCACTTTCATTCTTTCGTCGTGATTCTTTCCTCGTTTCCTTTCCCTTCACAAACAAACTGTTTTTATAGTTTGTTGGTGAAGGGGAAGGAAACGAGGAAAGAATCACGAGGAAAGAATCGAAGTGTGGAATGGCGGAATATAAAAATATGAAATTTATATACATATATACATATTTATATGGAAATATGAATTTATCTTGAGGTAGAAATGTAAATCTCAGTTGTATATATCGTTTATAGTGATATTTTAAATTAAAACAAATAATTCTTTGAAATGTGCTCAAAATACTCTAAAATTTTAACTGAAATCATAAATCCAAAATAAACAATGTGATTTATATGTATTACATAATTATATGTATTTTATAAAATTAATTATATTTTATTAAATAAAACATGGAAATAAATATAAATAAAACCAACATGTTAATGAGTTTTATTTAATTATTTACAATTACTTTTAAAATTACTCTTTTGAATGAAGTAACTACGTAATAAAAAGCAGTTCGCTAGTGATACGTTTTTATATCAACTGCATTTCGTTTCTGATTCCAAAACATTTCGTAAACGAATCGAATATGAAGAGAAATGCGAACTACTAATACATACAAATCAGTTCACTTTCATTTTAATTTTCCTACGCCAAACGAAATACTAACGAATCGCTTTTGACTCGCTAAGACGATGCGTTTACGAAGTGTTTCATATATAAATTTCCTCACTTGCGATTCGTTTTCGATTCGCCAAGTTTAGAGGGTAATGAGAATATATTTTGTTTTTTTATTATGTTAATGCGTTGTTTTAAATGGTTTCATTTATAACCTGTGGCACTATTCTGGTTATTCCCCTGGAATAAGTGAACTGGGGAAAGAATTTATATGTAATTTCTGTTCAAATATTTTTTTCCGGCCTACTGCGGGGAAAAGTTTGATGTAAATATTTATAAATTGGGGATAATTTTCCATACCTAAATTGGCAGGGAAAATTATACCTGAATTAATCCCCTTTTCAAAACCATTAACACTAACTTTTTACCTCAGTATGCCAGAAATTTTTTATTAAATGAAAATTACATATATATTTTTTTCCCAATTCCCTATTCCCGGGGAATTACCAGAATAGTGCCACTGGTAGAACATAAATCGTAATAACAGAATTTTTTAATATAGAAGCAGAAAATGTGTTTGGATTAAAACTTTCCGCCTGTAGTGTAAGGTTTGAATATTTTTAAATTCACCCGTCGATCTTTTAATAAATCCAAACATGGCATTCGCTTTTATAATACAATTTTCAATATGCCTATTGAAACTGGTATAGCGACAAATGTAGCTTCTAAGTCTATAATCTCGTTGACTCTTTGCAATACTTCGTTGTTGCCTTTTTATGAAGTAATTAACAGTGCGAACAATTTTCACGTCATCAGCAAATATGAGCACGTTTGAGTCTTTGATTATCTCGGTTATTCGGTCTATATGAAAACAATAAAAATCCAACGTCCCATGTGTGATCCTTATGGAGAACACCAGACGTAACTTTAATAACGTTTGATTTCTCATTTCCCACAACTTGATGGTGCGTTTTTCTATCTCATTAATTATTTTACTGGTGAATTCAACCAGATTAGTCGCGATGGATCTTCCAGGCATAAATCCATGCTGGTTTATTGATATATGAAGTGCAATTGTGGATTTAAAATTGTTACATAGCAAACAATTTTGGAATTGATGATGTAGTTGATATTCCTCTGAAGCATGTACGATCATCTCGTTTACCCGATTTAAAGATTGGTGTAGTTTTTGGAATTTTCCATTTTTGGGAAACAAGCCGGTGCTTAAAGAGTGGTTGAATAGGTAACATAATGAAATTTTTAAAATCAGATCTTCAGAATTCAAATCTTCAGAATACAAGAGGGTATATTGTCAAGACAACAACCATCTCCAAATACCTTTAATGCCAATAAAATGTTATCCTCAACGACAACATGAGGAGTTATTGATACGTTGTTATTGCTGGGTTGTTCGTACAATACACTACTAATGCGTGGTAAGACTGATTGAAAAAAACGACGCGAATAGGGGGTATATTCCGACAAAATGACAATATTGTGTGACATTTGCTTATTGGTACAAATTGAAGTTATTGAAAATTTACGATTCGGTTAAAATGGTTTATGACATTTACAGCAGTTTACAGCAGGTGCATTTTTAAGTTATATCAAATATATTATGAGGTTTAAAAATTATAAATACTCACATATATTTTGGATGAAAACTAATAAGTCACGATAAAAAAAAAACAATGACAATATTATTAAAATTGTCAGCTTATTTTTGGTGACATTTCGGAAAAGTCACTGCATGCTAATCGCGATTTAGTACTCACAAGTATTTGTCACAAAATTGTAGCAGAATTTTTAGTACCATGTCACAAAAATTGTCATTTGTCACTTGATCAGAATCTAGGCAAGGTCAGCTATATCTTTAGAGTTTGAGGAGCTGGTATTGTTATAGGTCATATTAGCAGGGTATTCACTTTGATTTTTCCTTGAATTTGGTCAAAATATGTTTTTTGTAGAAACACAATTTTGTTATGTTGTAGAAACAGATAGTTTTGTCTGCTTCTAACCCGCTTTTTAACATTTTAGCTAACTAGTCTATCATCGAACCACTGAGGGTGAGCATTTTGTGGTTTACCGCACATAGGTACATAAAGTTCGAAGCCTTTCAGCTATATCATTAGAATTCATAGTTATTTGCTAGTTGATGGATTCTAGGGAACTAGTCCCAGTCGGTTCGTTTTTTTTTGAACTTGTGTTTGATTGGTTGTAGGTGGTCCGAACTCGTCATTAAATTAGTTGAGTCAAATACAATATTTAAAGATTTGTGATTGATATCATTTATGACAAAAGGTTACATGATTCACTGTGCTAGTTGAAAAATGTGACAAGCTGGGCACCCAGGGGGTAAACCTAATTCGAGTACGCTGAGTTCAATGGTGCTAGTCCCATTTTAAAGTTAGTCCCCATTTTTGAGATATCGCATTCGACATGTTTTGGCTTTGAGTCAAAGTATACTCTCATTTTCACGTTGATAGCTCTTGAACCATTTAGATTTTCGTTATGCTTTCTTCAGCAAAGTTGTTGCGCAGGTCAAGACCAACAACTTTGCCGAACATATCAAAACCGAAAAACCACATCTAATTTTTTTTTGTTTTTCATTTCGACGAAGAACACTGTTTTTATCATTTTTTATCATTTTGTTGAATTTAAATCGAGTAGAATCAATCGAATAAACATCGCATCGACAAATATAGATACAATAGAAACTATTTAAAAGAAAGTTAATTCGATTCAGTTGATTTTATGGTGATTTTTCCTAAAAAAAAATTCCTAAAAAATTAACATTTTTCTTCTCTTTGACAAAACAATGGCGTGCCGTTGCGATAGTGGATAACAATTCTGGATTTTTCCATCCCATCGTTTAAACCAATTACATCACGTAAATTATCACTTTGGACGGCAGTCCAAACGAGTGACGAAAGCACCTACTGTGCTGGAAGTCGAACTCGTATATATATGAGTTCGACTTCCAAAAAATTAGTTTTTCAGGTACAACTGCCCCAAAAAGTGCCCCAATTATTTTTTAGCTAGCAAATTATGATTGTAGACGTCAATACCAATTCAAGGACACCTCAAACGTCTAAAACGGATGATTTTGACCAAAGTTATGACATTTGGAAATTTTTCTGTGACGTCACGATATAATCTTGCTTTTGATATATGTTTGTTTCTTTGTTTATTTGTCCGTACTTCTTTCATTTGATCTCATATTTTCAGGGTTTGTAGTACTTGAAAAACTAAAAAACTTTTGTCCTACAACTTTTTGATTTAGACACCATGTTGGCCGCGGCCAGCCTCTGAAAGGCCATTTTAGCCACGCCCACAGCGCTGAACTTATTTGACATACCCCGGACATATGCATATCGTTAGAAAGGTATAGACAGCTATCAAATAGCATATAGAAAAATTTCAAAAAATTAAGATTAAAGGTCATTTTGGCCAAAAAAATGAAAAATGCCAAATTGGCCGGCCACATTCGGCCAAATTTCTAAAAAATTAGCCCAAAACTTTTGGTTCATATTTTCAGGATTATTAGCCACAAATCTCACCTACAATATGACATCAACCGTTTGTCCCAGAAAACTCGTATATTTTAGATATTGACCTCCATAACTTAAAAGCCACCTTAATTTTTTGCAAAATTTCATTTTTTGGCTCAAATGCACCCTAATAGGTCCGTTGCGGTTCATAATAATAGTGAATTAACGTATTACAATGAAACAAATATAAATACATCATATTATTATCATTGCTAAGAGAATTTTTTACTAGTGACCCTTTTTTCATAACAAAAAAAAAATATGAAAAAACAGACAAATTGATGTGATCGTAAAAATCACATCACCAAAAACATTGAACATTTGACAGTCTCCTTGCATAACATCGATATTTTTAATCTTTATGATGATTTCTTTAAAACATAGATCTTATCTTCCCTCCCATCGCATGACGATGGATTTTCAGCGAGAGGGTAGCTACCATTAATTTTTGTTTCCAACTAACACACTAAAATATGTATATTTTATTGTATTATTTAAGGAATCAAAAATGAAAGAAGCTATCGAGTATGTGTGAACTGTTTTGACTGACAACAATAAAACGAATCGCAATTCAATTCATTTTTAATTTGCCGTGCCAAAATCATTGATATCAAATAAAAACCTCTTAACGAGGTAGATGTTCGAGTGACGAAAGCCGAATTCAATGCACAAAATTTCTGATATCAAATTTGTGCCGAAAAAAACAATTGCATTCGATTTGTCAACGATTTATCGGAATGTTAGTGCATTCGGCGCGTTTGTTTGCATTTTTCTTTCTAGCTGTCAAAAACAAAAATTTGTCATCGATTTTTCGGAATGGGCAACAACAACGCGCTGAATGCACTTACATTCCGAAAAATCGTTAACAAATGCGATTGTTTTTTTCTGCACAAATTTGATATCAGAAATTTTGTGAATTGAATTCGGCTTTCATCACTCGAACATTTACCTCGTACAACAGACACGCCACTTTGCATACAAAAAAGTTGGAAAAAAATTGAAAAATAGTCTGGAATAGAAAAATCTGAGATTTTTATCCGTCGTATGTTTCTGTGATTGAATGGCGCAGTGACATTTGATGGTTGATATATTGATTTACGTGATGTAATTGGTTAAAACGATGGGATGAAAAAATCCAAGATTTGTATCCACTATCGCAACGGCACGCCATTGTTTTGTCAAAGAGAAGAAAAATGTTAATTTTTTAGGCATTTTTTTTTTTAGGAAAAATCACCATAAAATCAACTGAATCGATTTAACTTTCTTTTAAATTGTTTCTATTGTATCTATATTTGTCGATGCGATGTTTATTCGATCGATTCTATCGATCGATAAAAACAGTGTTTTTCGTCGAAATGAAAAACAAAAAAAAAATTAGATGTGGTTTTTCAGTTTTGATATGTTCGGCAAAGTTGTTGGTCTTGACCTGCGCAACAACTTTGCTGAAGTAAGCATAACGAAAATCTTAATGGTTCAAGAGCTATCAACATGAAAATGAGGGTATATTTTGAATCAGAGCCAAAACATGTCGAGACCGATATCTCAAAAATGGGGACTAACTTTAAAATGGGACTAGCACCGTTGAATTCAGCATACTCGAATTAGGTTTACCCCCCGGGTGCCCAGCTTGTCACGAAAAAAAAGTTCGCAATTCAAGCACAGTGAGCAATATTATTTATTTGGTTCAAATTATAACCAAGCATGGCGTCCACAAATAAAGATTCCGCGTTTGTTGTTATATTGCATGGTAAAATATAATTTAGCACCCGGTTCAAATCCCAGAGTTGGAAGATTAAAATCACCAAGCAAAAGAACTATCTAGCTTTGACGAGTTTCTTGTATTAATGACTTCATCAATCGCAAATAAATAAGTTTTCTATAAGATAGGGCCTGGCATCTTTATACAAGAAATTTAGCATGCAAATTCTAGAAATTGAACGATCGATTTGTAGTACTTTAAGCACAGAAAAAAATAAATATAAACAGAAGTAAAGCTGCATACAAAATTTTTACGCATATTTTCATAGTAAAATATGGGGTCACGATCCGGTTTTATGTTGACCAAATTTAAAATTACCATTATAATCTAAACGAAAAAAAATGAAACAAAAACAATATGAACGTCAAAGAAACACTTAATGTATATTCGAAGAGTTGGACATTCTAAGTTTATTATTTAAGGCGTAAAATGAGTTTATATTTTGGGGTTACAATCTAAAAAAGATGTTTCAAAATTTTGTATGCAGCTTAACCTCTGTTTATAGTACTTTTCTCTATGCTTTAAGGTTGACTTCGCTATCCTTAATTTTTAAATACCCAAAGAAAACCAATTTGCTATTAGATGTGTTTTAGAAGCATTTCAGTATAATGCCACTTAGCATGCTGGTTTACAGGAGTTTCTCGGAAACAATCAGGAAAC
The DNA here is from genome assembly GCA_947310385.1 of Nephrotoma appendiculata. Taxonomy (NCBI): domain Eukaryota; kingdom Metazoa; phylum Arthropoda; class Insecta; order Diptera; family Tipulidae; genus Nephrotoma; species Nephrotoma appendiculata. The sequence goes on from OX371224.1 coordinate 145,124,894, forward strand.
TGTACGTTCGATTTATAGTACTCAAAGCCAAACTTAGCTGTCCTTAACATCTTAAACCCTTAATATGGTTAAAGTTTACCTGATTTTGCTAGATGGAAACGCGTATACCATTTCAGTATATATGCCATTATAGCAGCGTGCATTTCTGAATTTTCCCGAGAAACTCCTGTTACTCTTGTCCTAAATTCCCTAAACCCCCAATTTGGACAAAAAGAACGTGTTTTTCTATTAAATAGGACCAATACAAATTTGGAAGCCCCTTAACACCCTAAATTTATCTGGTCAAAGGTATTCAGTTTTCTATTAGATGGGACCTAGTTGCATCTCAGTATATTCGACAATTTGTATGGTTCACGGAAAAATTCAGGAGACTGTACGTTCGATTAGTAGTACCACAGACAATCAAATTAGATTTTTCGGATTTGAACTAAAAAATGAAAACAAAACAAACTTCTGATAATCCCAATGTCATCGTTGTGTCTGTGATTTTTATTTGAACTGCGTATACGTATATACGCAAAAAACAAAATATTTTTGATTGTATGCGGCTATTTACAGAAAATGAAATCGCAGTTTAAATTTTTACGTTTACATAGGATGAAATATCTCTTTTAGGTTGTCTGTGGTAGTACTCTAAGGTCCTGTTGTTGCCACATATGTTCTGTTTGGACAGGGTTCTGCCTTCTGCCGGCTCATTCATATGTTTATCACTATCCGCCGGTAGATCAATGAATATCACTTCTTTACTTGCCCGCTTTGCATCTAGCTCTGGTGCATATAAAGCTACTTCTTGATGGTGTTTTGATGCTGTCTGAGAAGCATCACTCTCATTTATTTTTTGTTATTTGGTAGCTTAAAACCTAAGGCTCGGTCTAGAAGAGATGAAGCCTAAAATATTTTAATGTACCATTTTATTAGGCCATAATGAGCCTAAAATTATTTGTATGTCGATTGATCTTGTTTTGCGTTTTAATTTTGGCTTTGGTCCGATTTTCAATGTAGTTATGTTTACTTTAAATTAAATGACATAAGGCTTGGGCAAAAAACGAGTAGAGCCCAAAATATTTTAATGGGATATTTTTCGATTTTCGATTTGGGTTCTGGTAGCTTTGGAGTGGAAAAGCGTAATGCTTTTTATAGAACGGACGGGCAAAAAAAATGTATGGGTCATTTAAGTTACCTATACAACTTAATATGTTGTAATGTTCTTCGGGATGGGGTCTGCTGGGTTTAAGAACGTGATTTAAGATCTATTATGTGTTACAAAGTAATTATGTGTTTGATGTTGAAAAGTCTGGTAAAATCTTTTATTTCCTATCAATTAAACTTGTTGCTGGTTATGATGTTTAACTTGTTCGTTGGTTTGAATGTTTTCAATTTGTGCACGGTTTTAATGTTTAAACACTCTTGAAAGAATAAGTTTATGCAATGGCCCAACATCAAATCCACTATTTTGCTTGAAATAACAGCACTTATCACATAAATCTGCACTTTACGTGATATGCTAACTGGGATGCACAATTGTTTTAAAGGTCGCAGTGCATAGGGCTCACAGAATAAAATCTTATTTTTACAGAATTTTTGATCGTTTTCTAATTTCACAAGACAATTACATTGCTTTGGTCTGATGCGTCGGTCAATTTTTATTCATGATATTTTAAATTTGAAACTAAATACCGAGAATATTGTAAAATTCTACGAAATTATCTTCTTGTTGCTTAATTATTCGGTAATAATTGCAATAGTTAATCTTCTAAAAAATTACTTTGATATCGTTTAGTTTATCAATCATTAGCACCGTCAAATTATAATAATACTCGTATCGTACTTTTCGTTAGAATATATCGCATATAAATTTTCGATACGGTAAATAATTTTTTTGTGCAAGTCATCAATTAATCAAGCGGCTTACGTTTTAACGCCAATTAAATAATGTGGTGGTTTAAGCCCACTTCTCCCATACACAAAAAGTGTCTTGTTAAATATTCGCCTAAATGAATGCTATATAAAACTTTAAGTTTTATAAAAGCTTTGTATTTTTGTTTTTGTATGATTCACGTGTTTACATCTAGATGTCACTTAAATGAATAATATTCAAATTTTCATGTTGGAATTTATGTGTTAAATAGCGTGCCAAAACAAATTTGTTTGATTCGAATTCGGTTTGTTTTACCATCAGCCATCGCCTCCATACATCACTCGCGTTTCTCTCAATCACTATACAAATGCATAAGAAATCGCGAGCAAGTTCTTATTATATGCTAATTTAGCGTAATTTTTTATATTTTTTATTTTGCTTTTTTTGATTTAATTTAATAAATAATGATGGATAATGTATGTTATGTCCTGAAACCAAGCGAAAATCCCTTAAAGGTATATACATATATATGTAGATGTTTGTACTTTCAATAATGTGAAGACCGATGTCTTATAGTATATAATGAAATCTAATATTGTGATTATGTATTTGTTGTGAAAAACATAAAAAATAATAATAAATGGTCGTAGTCGTAGAATGAATGGATCGGATGAGCGGATGAATGAATATAAGCGATGCGGTAATGGGGCTATCAATCACATGAAAATTAACGTTTTTTATGTTGTGTTTGGTTTAACTGGTATTACGCGGTGTTTCTTCACCGTGGCGGTCGTATATGCTGGTGATATAATTGTTTTAATGATTTGTTTCGTAGAACTCGTTGCATGCCTACATCAACTTGCTGTATTAATAATTATGATTTCTAGTAATTCGTATAAGAAATTTATCAATTTGTAGACCGTTATTTGGCAACCTGCAGATTGTCGGTGTATTCCAAATGGTGCAGCTAAATTGAATTCACAATTTTGGTACCCAGTACTGAATTAAAATATACTTAATCATTTATGGATGTCCTTGTTCTTTAAGCAAAGCCATTATTATCGAAAGCTGAAACCTGAAATTTATAAGTTTGTGTTTGCCTTTGTGTGATCCAGTGCCCAAATATGTGTTTCCTCTCAACAGCTCAGAAACGATTGTGGTGAATCTTCGAACTTAAGCTTTTTGTATAAATTTGAAAGTGCCAGTGAACAAAATCTCTCCATTGCAAAAGGCAATACAAAAATATTTTTAATTAAATTTAAATCAAATACATGTTCAATATGAGTTTTTCCGTCTGCGGGTACAGAATTTTGTATGTCACGTTTCAGTATATAAAATTCTGAATTTCAAAATTCTGTATTTCAAATACAGTACAAACTCGATAATTGCAACCAATTAAAGTTCGCAGGCGTTGCAAAAATCGAAAAGTTGCAAATATCGAGTAAAAGTTAAACATTGAAAAATTTAATGAAAACTGTTGATTTTTCAACAAAGATATGTGTCTTTCAAATAAAAATCACAGAAAATTATAACTTCGTTCGTATACAATTCAATTTATTTCAAAGACACTCAGAAAACGTCCTCTGTATGTTCATGTTTAACTCGAACATTTTCCAAATTTTTGATTTCTTTTTCGGATTTCTTTTCCAACTCTTGTTAACCCCACCCCGTTAATCTCTTTAGGCAAGGAGTTTTCGGTTATCCACTCGTAAACTTCATGTTGAGATACTTCGTTAGGCGAAATTTTATATAGTAAAGTCAATATTGGATTAAAATTTTCTGCTCTTTCTTCTGTCGCTCTTTTACGGATTACAATTAATGGGATGTCATGTTCGGAGTCATAATCATCAAATTCCGGCATTATGCGTTTCCAACACTTAGCAACTTTTCGCTGACTCGAAGATTTTCCCAGGCCCAAGTGAATGCAGTCTCAAAATCGTGTTCACTTGATTTCTTGTGCAAATGATTTAATAAATTTTATTAAACGTTAATTTGGTTAAATTAATTACATTTTGGTACATCGGCTGAATCAATTCGGTACAGTTTGGTGGAAGGCACATTATAAGTATAAGTCCATCAAAAGCAAACATCATACACTTTTCGGTGTCAGGAAGCGTTATCTAACAATAAGAGTGCCTTTTCTTCCAGTCCATTTTGTTTCAAAAATGAGCGACCGAAAACAACAAAAAAATATATTTTAAGTTTTTGTTAAGTGTACCAAGTAATCCAAATTACCGAATTTTTTGCATCCGTAATAAAAGGTTTTTCAAACTATCCTTTGAACAACTCTAAGATCATCAACTCTAAGGTTTACCTTTCCGATTACAGAAGGTTTTAATTTGTGACTACTCGAGGCCTATGTGTCAACAATTCTAAGGTTTAGTTTTTCTGATTATACAGAAGGTTTTAATTTGTAACTGCCCGCGGGCATATGATATGTGCATGCCCAAAAATAATCTGTTCTTTAGAGACTTTTCGGCCTGGTGCACAAATTTGTTTATGGTGAATAAGCGTTTTATTTGGAAGAATTCTCTAAAATAAACCAGATTCATCCGAATTGTATAACTTGTCGAATGTTTAATTGAAATGTTTCATTTTACCATGCAACCATAATCCTTTTGTTTTTAATGATATTAAACAGGAAAATTTATCGAATATAATAAAATGTTTATTAAAATTGCAATTATCGAAGTAAAATTTTATGCGGTTGCAATTCTAAAATTTTATAATAGAAAATTTACATTGTTGCAAGTATCGAGTATTGCAACTACCAAGGGTTGCGTTTGTCGAGTTTGTACTGTATTTAAAAAAAAATGTAACGCGTTATAGTCAATCAACAGACATTTTCATCTCCTGATGGAAGAACCATTAACTTTTATAACTAATTCACAAAACAGTTATAACTAAACAATGCAAATGCAAATATAAATTTTGCATTTGCAAAGGGGTTTCACTATACTTTGTTGTATTTCAACATCCAAGAGCAACAAACCAACCAGAGCTTCACAGTGGGCAACGTGACACTGCAGCAACCATCACATCTCAATTAGACATAGTCAATTATTATATACTTAATGAAACCACACATATTATATACTTAATGAAACCACACAGTAATTATTATAAACATTTATTGTTAATGATATCCTACATGGTGTGCTTTATTATATAGTCCATTTTAGAATGCTGCCATGTTTATTTTATATATCTGTACAAAGGACAGAGAAGTATTGCCCGACATTTATTACAGTCGAAGGTCGGTAATCCAATACATAACAGTCTTCCCGGCGAAAGGAATTTCACCCAATATAAATCCATCCTATTAGGGGGTCGACACACTCGGCTTGACCGTCGGACTATAAGACTATCTGGTTCATCCATTCGTATATGCCCAGATTTAATTTCAACCTCTTTTTGTATACTACCCGTTGCTTGCCCTGAGGTTGACGTTGATGAAGCAACTTCCACCGGTTGCGACTCCCTTGATTGCCGATTAGTTAATTCATTTGTAAGTTCTTTACTTTCCATTCCGGTTGTAGTAGTTTCATCATCGTTGTTCTTCGTAGAGTAAACGCCATCTGTTGTAACCATCGGTTCATCTGCATTTCGATACTTTTTTAATATATTCGAGTAACCTTCTGTATTTCCTTCAACCCCCGTTGCACGTATTTGGTCAATATGTCGGCGATGAAATTGTCCTTCGACTTCAATCAGATAGTGTAAGAAACCCTCTTTCTGTATTACCTTACCAAATTTCCATTTGATCGTTTTATTTTGGTACCAACGGATTTGAACTGTATCGCCTATGCTCAGCTCCCGTCTTGTACACTTTGATGGGTTGATATTCGTATAATCATTTACCCTCTCTGTCGGCTTAATTAAATTGATGATCGATCGTAAATTAAATCGTAGCATTTGTTCAGCTGGGCTTTTCCCTGTTGTTGAATTAATTATTTTCCTGTATTGCAGTAAGAATCGATGTAGTTTCAAATGAAGATCTCCTGGATCATTCATTGCGGCCCGTAATGCAAATTTTAATGTTTGGACACTTCTTTCTGCCTGTCCATTGGTGGATGGGTGTGCTGGAGCCGTTCGCTTATGTGTGATACCATTGCTTCGTAAGAAATCTTGGAATTCCTTAGACGTAAAATTAGTACCATTGTCCGTTACCACTATTGGTGGCAAGCCAAAACGTGCAAAAATTTCGCGTAATGATCTAATGGTGTGAAAGCTTGTGATATTTTTCATGGGCACCACCTCTAACCATCTTGTTCTTGCATCCACTACCACCATAAAATAATGTTCCATAAATGGCCCCGCAAAATCAATATGTATTCGTTGCCAAGGCATAGTTGGAAGTTCCCACGTATGTATAGGCGCCTTCGATGGTTCTTTTGCAACTCTCGCGCATTCTCTACAACTCTTCACCATTGCCTCAATATCGGAGTCTATGCCTGTCCAATAACAATAGCTCCGTGCTAGTGCTTTCATTTTGACGATACCAATATGTGCCATATGTAACTCATTAAGGATTTGTTTATGTAGTGTGATTGGAATTAAGATCCGGATACCTTTATAAATGCATCCATTTTGTAGTGTTAGTTCAGCTTCTTGCCCCTTAAATGGTGTACCGTCTAAATTACTTCCAATCTGTAGACGGTTGTATAGATCACATAGAATGTTATCACTTTTCATTGCCTTCGAAATTGTTCCACTCGTTATTGGTAAAATATCTTCCGACAATTGATACACTGTAAGTTCTTCTTTGCCGCTTGGTTGATAGGTTTCCACCACCGGATGCCGAGATAGAAAATCTACATTCATGTGGTTTTTTGCCTCCCTGTGTACAATTTTGTATTTAAAACCGGATAGGAACTGCGCGTAACTTAGTAGTCGTTGTGATGTTAATGTCGGTAGGCTTTTATCTGGGCTCAATATCATTGCTAAAGGTTTATTATCCGTAATCAAAGTGAATTCGCGTCCATAACAATAATTGAAAAATTTTAGAAGCGCCCAGTAAATAGCTGTCGCTTCCTTATGAAGCTGGTTATAATTTGACTCACTTCTTGATAACGTTCGAGACGCATAAGCAATTGGTCGTTCCCCAGTTTGTGTTTTATGTGATAATATTGCAGAAATTCCCACAGGGGAAGCATCAGTTGCCAAAATCAACGGGAGTTTTTCTTCATACGAGCAAATGCTCGTTGGCACCCTTCATCCCACCTGAATTCCACATCATTTCGTAATAATTTGTAAAGCGGATTTAGCCTTGTTGCCATATCGGGGATAAAATTATTATAATATGTTACCATCCCAATGAATTGACGCAATTCCGACACGTCCTTCGGTTGTGCAATTTCAGCGATTGTTTTAGTTTTATCCGAATTCTTCTGTATGCCGGCCTCACTTATTGTATAGCCCAAGTATGTTCTTTATTTAGATGCATATTATATTGGCATAATTTTTGTAATAGGGCCTGTACTCGTTCCATCGTCTCCGGCAATGTACGACCGGCGACAATAATGTCGTCAAAGAAACACTGCGTGTTCCACTGAGATCATTTGTTATTTTTTCATCCATAAAGCGTTGCCAGATATTGGGTGCCGTTTTTACTCCGAACATTAGTTTATGAACCTTGTAAAGGCCTTTATGCGTGCTTATTGTTTGCATTAGTGCACTTTCTTCATTCATAGCCATGTGTAAATAGGCTTTATGCACATCGAACACGCAATAATATTTACCATTGGCCAACTTGTGCATCATGTCTTCGATTTTAGGAATTGGGTATTTGTCATCCATTATTACCTTATTTAGTGTCACTTGTAATCTGCACACAATCTGATCTGATTTTCCGACTTAATTATTGGCACAACTGGTGTTCCCCAGTCCGAATGTTCGACCTTTTCTAATGTTCCAGATTTTTCCAGTCTTTCAATTTCGTCTTCAATCAAATGACGTATAGCTTACGGAACTGGCCTTGGTTTAATGTAGATTGGAAAGAAACCCCTTCACGAAGTTTCAATTGACCTTTAAACTGTGGAATTGTACCAATTGTTGTTTTGAATAAATCGTCATTGCTTTCAAAGATCTCTTTCTCCAGTTTGTTGACGTCTACGTTCACGGTTGTAATGCTTTTGACATCCGATGGGGGTAATAGTTGTAATGCTTTTATCCATTCCTGACCAAGGATACTATCGAATCTGTCATCCACATTATATAAAATTCCTCGTATAGATTTACCGTCATGGCTAACTGATACCTTTGCTACTCCCAACGCTGGGAGATACTACCATTGTATGCCTTTAACTTCGTATTAGTTGGCTTGGCCATATGTTGACCTTTGGTAGTTTACTTTGCAATAATTTCTCGCTGATTGTCGATATGGCCGATCCCGTGTGAAATTCCATTTCAAATGGTTTGCCTTCAATTGAAACCCGTATCAGGAATTTGATCTTCTCACCAGACTCTGTAATCAGTTGCAGTGCATTTATTTCTTGACAATTATCATTATCAATGATTTTTATTGAATTCGTATAATTTGTGCTGGAACTTTTTTGTATTTCTTCATGCATACATTTGAAGCATGACCCGCTAATTTACACTGATTGCAGTATAATTTATCCTTGCTTCTGCAATCATTCGCTTTGTGCCCTGGTTTTCCACATCTATAGCAAGCTAATTGTCTATTGTTGCTGTCGCACTTGCCTGAGCCACCATCGTTAAAACTCTTCGACGTATTTTCATTTCGTTTTGGCCACCGTTCATTCTGATATATCTCGGCGTGCTCCTTGACTTGGTGTACCTTCTGCATTGATTGACTTTGAATTTTTGATGCTTCCATTGCTAATGCCGTTTTCACAATTCTATCCATACTGGGTTGAATTTCTTCTAGCAAACGCTGGCGAGTATCCGCGTCACTAATGCCCCGTATAAACTGAGATCTTAAATGAGTTTCTGCTGTACTCTTATTGCAGGATGTACATGTAAAATTGCAGAAAACACTTAAACGTTTCAACTCTGACACGTATGTTGCCACTGATTCACCTTCGTGTTGTGTTCTAAGCAGGAATTTATGCTGCTCTGTATTTTCATTTGGTTTGGCACAAATGATTCTCCAACATTCCAGTTAACTCCTCATATGATTTTGTATTTGGTAAGTCCGGCGCAGTTAAACTACTAAGCAATTGATAATGCTTAGTGCCGATGCAATTAATTAATATTTGTACTTTGCGTTCCTCTGTTGTAACAGATCGCATTTGAAAATAATTTTCCAAACGCTGCTTGTAAATTGAAAATGTTTCCTCATTTTCATTAAATGTACCGAATTGTATATTTGTATCCCGATTGCCATTTTGTAATTCTTGTAGCAACTTTAACAACGCCGCCACATCGATTTGGTTTTCTTCCGCCATATTGTAATATACGGTAATTAATTTTTATTATTTTATTCACTTTTATATATGCGTATATATATTTAGACACACGCGTAATTTTGCCTTCTCGTCGCCAATTATTATATACTTAATGAAACCACACAGTAATTATTATATACATTTATTGTAAATGATATTCTACATGGTGTGCTTTATTATATAGTCCATTTTAGAATGCTGCCATGTTTATTTTATATATCTGTACAAAGGACAGAGAAGTATTGCCCGATATTTATTACAGTCGAAGGTCGGTAATCCAATACATAACATCAATAAAATGGAAATAGACAAAACCGAGTTTCATTCAAAGCGTGTAATATATAGATCTCAGATTTCCAAGTAACTTTTCAATGGAGACTAAGCCAGATCAACAACTAAATGGTTGGCAGTGGAACCAAATAATTAGTCTAGTGTGGGGTCATCCAAACGACACCAAAGCAAGCATGATCGATTTACTGTAAGAAGCTCTTTATGGGGAGCGGGAAGGAATCGTACAGCGCATGAAAAGCAATTGAAGAATCAACCTTCAGCTAGGATCTTGCAATTAGAAAATATATTTAGCAAATTTTACATAATTGCTTAAGTTTACAAAAAAGCATTCAGGATTAGGCTTACATGGGACATTTACATAAGCTGTTCAAGTATCGACCGAATACTCAGCATATAGTACGAAAACTATACGAAAAGACGACACAATGTTTAGACGCAGGAAAACTGTCAATTATTGACTAGACCTGAAAAATGCGTTTTGGCACACCTTTTTTACGGTACCAGAGTTACCTCTTTACTAATTAAAAGTGTTGCCATTTAGGATAAAGCGCAGTGACGCAGATGCCAATCTATATATATATAAATGGTGTAAAAAATGTATGTGCGCGCATCAGTTGAGAACGGCTGAACCGATTTGCTTCAATCTTTTTTTGTTGTGTTCGCAATTACCAAGAGATGATTCTTATGAAAGAAATTTTTGAAAAAATCCACCGGGAAAGTCGGAAAACCCGAAAAATCGAATAAAAAGCCATTTTCATATGAATTTTGTGTGTACATTTTTTATGAGACAGGTGGTGCAGTAGTTAAAGCTTCGGCGCTTGGGTTGGGAGGTACTGGATTCGAATCCTACCGGAGGCTGCATGCTAATTAATATATTTTTTTCCGATCTATTTTATCTATTTATCTAAATCTTCTATATATATAAAACCGGCTGAAATGATTTGGCTTAATCTTTTTTTATTGTGTTCGGAATAGTCAGGAGATGGATGGTCTTACGAAAGAAAATTTTGGGAAAATCTACCGGAAAAGTCGAAAAATCGAAAAATGATGTTTTTGTACAGGATGTCTCACGTATCCAAGATTTTACAATTTTTCTGTTCTAAAAGATGGTCATTTAGAAGAGAAAAATTGGAAAATATGAGTGAAAAACTCGGAAACTTCCAGAAAACCTGAAGAAAATTGAATTTTTTTTCTTTCGCATAGTTGAGAACGGCTGAACCGATTAGGCTCAATCATTTTTTGTTGTATTCGCAATTGCCAGGAGATGGTTGATATGAGAGATTGCATTGATATCTATAGTATGTTAAGATCGAAACGAAACGTTATAATTACATCCGTTTTGATCAATTAACACTATGTTCCGAGCAGTACAATCATCTGCGTAATGCCATCGTTTCTGACGGGGATGCAACCAACGTCGGTCAATTGACCATGCCATGACCCACGGCATATGCGCAGAATGTGCTATGACGTATGTGCGGCATTACGAAGAGCCAGATTTGTTCATCACGATCACATGCAATCCAAAATGGCCTGAAATTACCGGTAATCTACTGCCAGCACAAATTTCCAGCGATCACCACGACATTACCGCACGTGTGTTTAAACAAAAACTCAGGACGCTATAATGGACTTCATCGTTAAACAGGTGGTTTTCGAAGAGCCACGTTGTTGGATGTACTCAGTAGAGTGGCAGAAGCCTGGATTACCACATGCACACATTCTGCTATTGTTAATTGAGAAAATCAGACCAGATCAACTCGACTCAATCATCAGCGCCGAAATACCAGATCCAGAAGCAGACCCGCAGTTGTTCGCAAACGCACAAATGCACAAATGACATACACAATTAGTGGAAACGTCGGATATCCAATATATCGGCATCGTTCACCCGAAGATGGTGGCACAACACTCACAATGAGGTGATAGGAAAAGATATCGTGATCGATAATCACTGGATCGTTCCGTGTTGCATCTATCGAAAATATTTGCAACACACAGCAATGTTGAGTACTGTAATTCCATTTATTTTGTCTAGAAATACGTGAACAAAGGCAACAACCTGGCAGTGTTTGGAATTGCTGCTCCGGATGTAAATGACAAAGTTTTAAGATTCCAATTGGGCCGTTATGTCAGTTGCAATGAGGCGTTTTGGTGTATTTTCTCATTTGCATTACATGAATGTCATCCCACTGTGTTAAAATTTGTGGATGCACTTGGAGAATGGACAACGTGTCTATTTCAGGGAAGCTAAGGCAGCACAACGAGCAGAGCAACCATCAGCTACAATACACACGAATTTCTTCAAAATTTGTCAAAGATATCCGTTCGAACGAGCATTGTTTTACTGGGAAATGCCACACGCTATTATACTTGGAACCAGTCGACGAAGAAGTTTCAACGACGAAAGAAAGGTGAACCTGTTACAGGATACGTCGATGTGTATTCGACTGATGCACTTGGCGGTGTGTACACCATTCATCCACGACAAGACGAAGGCCCCTATCTTTCATTTGCTTTTGTTCCATGTTTGCGGTTCTACTTCGTTCGAATCGCTTCGTACTATAGAATGTGTGTTGTGCGCCACTTATCGAGACGCTTGAGAACATCTGAATTTGCTGGAAAACGACTCACATTGGGACCCAACACTCACCGATGCCACTGTTTATGCGCAGGCAAATCAAATTCGTACATTGTTCGCAATCATCATAGCGACGTGTCATCCATCGAACGCATTGGAATTGTGGAACAAATAGAAGGATGAAATGGCTGATGACATTTTGCATCGAGTTCGCACTGTAACATCGAATTATGAGCTTAAAATGAACGATGAGATACCCAACGAAGCTTTGATCATGATCGAAGACATGTGCGTGCTTATGTTCGGCAGTACATGATTTGCTGAAATTGGACACGCCAGCAGCAATGCGTTTGATGTACGATGCAGTTAATCGTGAATTGCAACGAAAGCAAGTGTACGATCGAAATTCAATGAGCTAAATAGTACAAAGGAATGTTCGCTTTTGAATGCACACCAAAAGAACGTGTACGAAGCATTAACGAAGGCAGTTCACGCTCGAAATGGCACATTCAGCATATTCTGCGTTCAAGTTGCCGATGAATATCCACACGAATGACAAGTCAGTGTGCTCAATTGCCAAGAACTGGTCGATGGCCACGGTAATCCAAGAATTCAAAATCATCATCTGGGACGAATGCACGATGCTACAAAAACGATTATTGGATAAGCATTCAATCGAACGATGAAGGATTTACAAAGTGACTCAAGACGTTTTGGTGTTACGTGTCATTCCGAGATCAACAGCTGCAGATGAACTCAACGCATGAAATCGTGAAGTTTGTGGCGCTATGTGAAGAAGTTGCAGTTGACCACAAACATGAGAGTTGCGTTACAGAACGACTCATCAACTGCTGAGTTTTCCAAATAACTGTTGGTGCTTAACAATGGTCAAATTCCTGTTGATGTTTTGACAGGATTGATTTCGTTTCCATCGAATTTTTGCATTTTGACGACGTCGAAGGAAGAGCTTATCACGAATCTGTTTCCGCACATCCACTGAAATTGTTTATGAATCATGATGGGCTCAGCAAACGAGCGATTTCGGCGGCGAAGAACAAGGAACCGTCTGAATTACTTGATTCAAAACCAAATCGCGTATCATGCTACGTAATCTGAACCATCCGAGATTGTGTAACGGAACGTGATTGGCTGAGAATAAGTTGATGAACAACGTAATTCACTCAACGATCATCAATGGCAAATTCAAAGGAGAAGATGTTCTAATTCCGAGAATTTATCTGATTCCAACTGACATTTCGTTCGACTTTAAGAGCATTCAGTTCCCCATTCGTTTGGCGTTCGCTATATGATTAACAAATCACAAGGTCAATCGTTTGGAGTGTGCGGCACAAATCCGTGTTTTTCTCATGGTCAATTAATGAAAAAACATTTTTTACCACAATGCATTGTATTGATTCCATTTAATTTCACTCGAAAAAAGTACATTGAATTATTTTGAATTCCACCTGACTTCAATTCATTTCCACACTGAGAGAAAAAATCGAAAAAACAACTCAAATTTTTATAGATGTCTGAGTTGAATCGACATTTCATTCACTTTTCAATACATTAGGCCGCCTTATATTTACGACAATATTTACGACCAATCATATTGCTCAAAAATGATGATTTTTTTTTCTTCTTGGTTTTTCCACAAGAGATGATTGTTCGAAAAAACGACGGAATGAACGAACGAACGCAACATAAACTTGCCTTAAGAGTTGAATTCGATGAAAATAGAATGGAATGCCACTCAACTCAATCTTCTATTGTAAATTGAGTTGAGTTGTTTGATTTTATCTCTCATCAAAATCAATTTTCGTGTAGCACAAAATTACTTGCTCGGAGCGAAAAAATTTGTGGCGAAACGAGGTTAGCCGTGTCAGCTAGTTGATATATAAAATCACTCGTCTCAAACTTCGCTATTGAGTTTTGTCTACTTGCATGGTCTTTTGTTAATCACCGCCATAATAAAGCACCATTTTGAATTGTTAGAGCTGCCTCAGACTTATTACAGATGACGAGACTAACGGTCAACGTTGAGAAAAGTCACTTTGCGATGAGGAAGGTAAGATATTTTGTATATCTTGAAAAGAGACTCCGACCTGATCCTCAAAAAACCGACGTCGTCTCAACCTTTTATCTCCTGAAAGCATCAGACAGACTAGACGATCCAGGTTGGTATCACAGGTTGACCCTCAATTTTGCGGCCGCATTATTACACACATTGATTGTTTGGTAAAGGGTAAATTTGACTGGAGTCTGCTCCTGTGTTGGTAAACCCTATATATGCGATCAACGTTTTTACGTCCGATGCTTTGCAAGTACAGTGTCAGTAGGAGAAGTCCTCTATCAGCTGGATTCCAACAAGAATGAAGGTCCTTTGTACTACATGTCCCAAAAACCTAATAAAACTCACCGTATAACTATTCGGTTACAGTGGGTAGAATGTTTGGTAGAATTTCTAAGTATCAAGAAGTTCCGGCCGTTGTTGAAACTATTTCAGCAACTAAATCTGGCAAATTTGAGTTTTTACTGATAGATGGAAAATTTGCAAGAATCACAACAATTTATTTTTCTATTTATTTAAATTATTACAACTGAATACAATTCATTTAGTAATTTTCTTTCTTAATTTAGTCACTTGTGAATGATAGAAGGCCCATTGGCCAGTTCCATTTATAGGTTATTTACTGAAGTATAGTCTTTGCTCTAGTCTCCCTAATCTTTTAAATCAATTGGTTTCGTTCTCTGCAATCGTCTTACTACATGTGAAGTGTCCAACATACCACGAAGCTGAATTACTGCAAGTTTTTTTTATTTCTTTTTGAACCGTCGGGATATTTAGGTCGGAATGAAGGTCATCATTCCTAATGTACCATGGAGCGTTAACTATACCACGTAGCACTTTGTTTCGAAAAGTTTGCATTATTTTGGTGTTGGTTTTTTTTGTATAGCCCCTGAGCTGTATTCCGTAAGTCCAAACAGGCTTTAACACCTGTTGATATAATAGCAATTTGTTTTCGGTTGACAATTCGGAATTTTTCCCGAGCGGCCAATACATTTTTCGATATTTGATATTAAGTTTATCTTTTTTTTTTAACGTGCTCTTTCTATCTGAGCCCAGTATCTAAGATTTAACCTAGATATTTAGCCTTATTTGTATACGGAATCTGCCGACCGTTAATGATTACAGGTTTGTGAGAGAACTGCAGTGTCATCAGCAAATGTTGCAACGGTAACATCGTTTAATTGAGGTAGATCTTTGGTGTTGAGCAAGTAAAAAAGAGGTCCCAAAACACTACCCTGCCAGACTCCTGCCGAAATCTTTTTTACTCGGAATATTCTTCTTCATATTTCACTCTAAAGTGACGATTCTCTATGTATAATTTTAAAATCATATAATATTGTTTTGGTAAATCTCTATATAGTTTTTAAATTTCTGTGCCACACCTTATCGAAGGCCTGCGCCACATCTAAGATGATACTAGAACATACCTTTTTCCTTTCTAATGTATTCTCAATGATATCTGCAAGCTTATGAACCTGCTCAATAGTTGGGTATTTCTCTCTGAAATTAAACTAATGCTCTGGGATAAGGTTTCTCAGTTCTATGGTTTTTCATTCTTTTGAGCAACAGCCTCTCTCGGTAAGAATTTCTATCATTCGGTGGCTTGCCCGGTTTCAGAATCATAATTACTTCAGCTACCTTCCACTGCAATGGCACATATTTTTTCCTGAGGATCGCATTGATTATGTGCAGTAATTTACGGGTGCGTTTTTCAGGCAGCTCCTTTATTATTTGCCCTGTCATCAGATCGTAACCAGGAGCTTTCTTTGCTTTTATGTTCTTAATTTCAACTTTTAGTTCTTTCAATGTTACAGGCCTGATATTTTCGAAATAAGATATTCTTCGCGCATCAGAAGTGTTTTCGTGTATCAGCAGTGTTTACATTGTATGACACCGCGGAGCCTGTCTCATTTTTACGTTTAGTTGGCACTTGAAGTTCTATTTTTTCCTCTACTAGTTGCTTAAACAATTCCCAATTTGTTTTGTTGTTTGTGAGCTGTGGTGAATTTGGGTTTTCTATTACATTTTCAGTAACTGTCATAATAACAGGGGAATGATTAGATATTAGACTTTCATCATTTTCGAAGAAAATGTAGCGTTCCGATTAGGGATTGCAATCCCGGACCGTTTTATGAATCCCGGGATTTGAAGTTTGTATGAAAAATCATAAATAATTAAGAAAAAAAAACAAAATATTAAATAAAAAATATATAGGTAATTCATTTTATTAATTTTTATTGGCTAAAATTACTTAAAAATGAAAATTCATTAAAACATATTAAAACATATTCCATAATAAAAATGTTTCTTACATTTTCGAATTATTTAAAAAATATGATTTTAAAAAACATAAGGCATTACCCGATTTATCGTCCAGCCTGGTTCTTAATTTAGAAACAATATTTCCGGAAGCGGAAAATGCTCGTTCAGATTGCATGCTTATCGGTGGAATGGTCAATAAATCAGTATAAACTCGCTGTAAATGTGGTCCTCTGTGACCGCTTTGTTCAAAGATTCTCATTTCTCTCCCGATCGCGGTTACCAGTTTAATATTTGTAACTATTGTATTATTTGCAAAGCGGCTTTTAATGGGTATTAAGCTAGAATTAATACTACGTTGCACTTCATCTTCCAAATTTTCTTCCTCGTTTAAATAGATTGAAACCACATCTTCAATGGTCTTTTTGTTGTAATAATCCTTGCTCGATGATGCAACATTTTTATCCGTTTCACATTCCGCGTCTGCTACTCCATGTAATTCTAAATAATCGCTAATAAAAACTTTAATGCGGTTTCGACTTGGGACAGTAAATATGTCTGTATCATTAAAAGCAGCGTCGCTCTCCTTCAAGTGGGTTATTCAAGAATTTGTCAACTCGCGAGCTATTGAATTGCTTTGATGTTGTAATTTTCTCAGCACAAACTGAAGAGCGGCAACGCATGTGATTAAATTGGCATCTCTCCGGCAAATGGCTTCAACAGTTAATTTAAGAGGGCGCAAAACTGATAGCAATTTTGAGGCCTGCTCAAATTTGTTCTCCGATATATCAATGTTCGAATTTATATCTATCAAATATTTTTGAATACACGATTTGAGATCAACATCGTTCAATCATATCTGTACCAGGCTGTTCCAGCGTATTTTGTGTCTAATATCAACATTTTATCTTGCTTTCCACATCCTCTGACATACTTCTGCAAAACACTATCATTTTTTTGTTGGAGAACGTCGAAAAACTCGAACTGTTTGCCGTATTTTGTCGATTTTTGGTTTAATATCATTTGGTACGTCAAAATCAGAAGATATTTGGGTTACATCATCATCACTTGAATTATTTTTTAGTTTAATATCATTTTCATTATCATCATAATTCTCATCTTCCACATTATCAGGAGTTTGGCGTAACTGTTGATTTTTTTATAAAGCACATCAGTAATAGCCAGCTGAAATCCGTGAGCGAAACAAAACTGATGGTATAGTTTAGCACTAACGACCCAGCCTTTACCATAACACTTGACCCATCCGTAGTCATGCACACAACGTCATATTCTAAAGAAATCCCAAATTCATCTAGCTTATCTTTAAGAATGGCTTCACGTTCAAAAATTCTTATCATACCTAATCATTATCATGCTGAGTTCCTGTTCATAGTCATGTTTAGACATTGGTACGTTATTCATCAAATCATCACATACATTATCATCACAATTAAAAATGACAACTCAAAGCAAGTATTTAAAATATACAGAAAACCTGCACACAAACAGAATAAATACTTCTCTCATCATCCTTATCAACATAGAATATCGCTTACAACCATATGATTCAGTAGAATTCAATGTTTTCATAGAATAAGCCCGCCAAATTTAGGATATCAATAATCCCGGGATCAATCAAAGAAAATCCCGGGATTACGGGATCACAAAATTTGCCAGGATCCCGGAATTCGAGATCCTGGGATTGCAATCCCTAGTTCCGACATGCATTTAGTGTTGTAGAAATCTATATAAGGCCTGAGATTTTGTTAGGATCAGTTGGCCAGTACGTTGGTTTCCCTCCTGAGTTAAATTCACAGTTTGAGTATTGGCCAACTGCAGGTAATTCTTTGCTTTTTTAGAGAGGTTAATCTTGGGCCTCAGAAGGTAATTTTTGCATTAAAGTTACCTCCGATAATGAAGTTACTTCCGAATTTCTTTAATCAGTTAATGTAGTCTTCTTTCTTTAGGTTATACCGTGGGGAGGGGGGGGGGCAACATATTCCACTTATATTACAGGTGTTGTGAAAAACAAATTTAACCATCACGGAAGTTGGTGAAGTTAGCACTAAAAATATAGTGCTATCCCGAAATTAAAATCTAATACAAATTTTATTTTAATTTACTCATTTTTAATAAAAAGTTTTTGACAACTGTCAAAAATTGTTGCAACCTCTTATTGCGGACTAACCGTGCAATATTATAATTTTATAAAAAACATTCTTAAAATTTTAAAAAGCTCAAGGTCGATTGGAATAAAGCATATAAAAAAAAATTAGAATTAGAAAATTAAGCTAAATCGAAAAGTGCATTGGCAATTCATGACAATAAAATAAGCAAACCGTAATACCACAGCAAAATTGCACTAGTGGTATATACGTCTCTTTAGGTGTTGGCTGTGTTAATGAACCGTGCGAATTTCATTTTTATATCAGGTGGAAAAATGATGTAAACGTTAATGTGTATTTGTTTGGATAAGACTTCTCGAATGAGAATTGCTAGCACTCTTTAAATTTCTGTGAAGCTAATACCAGAGATAAATTGCACTAGCGGTATATACCGCTATTTAGGTTTTGGCTGTGCCCAATAAACCCGGCAATTTTCATTTTCATATTAGGTGGAAAAATGATGTAAATGTTGTGCAGGATGTGTGGTATTGTAACAAGTATATCTCCGGATTGATACATAGGAGCTCCTGGTAAAATGTTTTTCTGATATTAAGCATATATCAATTTTCTCGCTATTTAAAAATAGTTCTAATTCTTTTAAGTGTTGTGTTAATCCGTTTGCATTTCGTATGGCTATTCTTAATGAGTAGTTTTAATGTCTGGTTTCTGCTCCGGGGTTATGAATTGAATTATGTATACATTATTTATTTGCTTGGACAGTGTTTTTGAAATTTTCGGTACCGCCGGTGACATTTTCTTTCGAATTTGAAGAGGCCTGCGCGTATGTATAATTCTCCCTACGCTAAGGTATTTCATTTCTTGCTCGATCCTTGTTTGGATGACTTAGAGGGGGTTTGCGTGAGAAATATTCTTGTTTATTAAGGTTTTGTAATTTTTAAAACTCTGGATACTATCCAGAGTAATTCTATCTAATTTTTATTTATTTTACAAAACTTTATAAAAATATTACAGAATATTACAAAGAATTTTATGGTAGGTTTAGTTGCGAACACAATACACAAATCAGCGTTGGTTAGCTGTTTTCAAGTTAATATACTTTTTAGATGTTTAATTAATTGTTGTTGGTTTCGCCTCCAATTTCTCCACGTGTTTGCTGATTTAGATATATAGTATCTCTGGTATTTTGATGTAGACTGTTTATTTGATATTCTAGTTAAATTAAACTGCATGCTTGCATTTAACTAGAATATGATTTTCTTTATGTCGAAACTGCTGATAAGATATTCTAGTTAACTAACTAGAATATCGTTTTTGTTGTTGTTTCCTGCTGTGGTAAATTATGTAAGTCCTCCCCTCTTAGAGTGGCGGCAGGCTGCTCCAGTAGACCTGAAGCTAGAATTATCTTGATTTTTTGCAGCATTTTTCTCTTGAAGAAAAGATAAATAATTATTATGACAACGGTAAATAATATTATTAATGATAATGAGATGTGCCCTGAAGTACTGTGGAATTTTGCATGTTTGTGTAATATTTGTGTATGATTTAGATTAGATATAGTTTGATTGTGTAATGTTTCCAATGTTAATTCTGGCATGATGAATCCGGTGTAAACGTCATTGTATGGAATATGTAGTTCGAAGTTTTCTTTATACTCGATTTCATCCGTAGAATATGTTTGTGAGTCTATAGTGATAGAACAGTTCTTGAATTCCAATAATGTTTGTGTGTAAATTTTGATTGTTGTTTGTCTGCATGTTGATTTGTAGATGATCGGTTCTTCTGCAGGTTGCACATATAACTTGCCATATGAGATATAATCGATGTCCCTATATCTTAATGTTTCCCGGAAGTTGCATTTAGCTGGTAGTTGGCCTAATAATGCTGGGATATACGTCCCCTCTAATGGTTCTAATTTGAGTAGTTTGCAAAACGTATGTAGTTCCATGTGTGGTGTCACATTGGTTCGTGATATATTGATATGAGAATGGATTGAGGATAATTTCTTCAGGTGGGGTTGGATATATGATTTTGTTTATGTGAGGAATAACTTTAATTTGATAATGAAAGAAGGTATCTTTGTGAAATGTTGGCATTTTGATTGCAAATATAAGGTGTGTGTTACTATAGAAACCTTTAAGTTCTAGAAGATTATACATAGCTTGGGAATTCTGTAGTGTTACTCCGTCTTGTTCAAGTTTGTCATGAATGTATTTAGTTTCGTTTTCCGACAGTAAGTGTCTTGATATAGTCTGGTATTTGGATAGAGATATGATTTCTAATAAGTCTTTTAAATGTGTGTGTAGTTGTTCTATGATGTGATTAATTTTAAAGAAATGTTGGTCGTGTAGAATTGTCAAGACTATTGAATTAGTTATTTGGGAGGTTCTATTGAATTCGTATTGTAGTCTATTGATATTGTCATTTACAAATGTTTGAATGGAGTTTAGTCTATTGATCATCTGTGTATTGATGTGTATTTGACTGTTGATTTGGGAGTTTAATGTGTCTTGATTTTTATTGACTTCGTCAATTGCCTGTTGTATGTCGATTAAATCCTGGTTATCAAAATTGCCTGTTAAAGCTTTGATAAATGAACCCAATCCGTTACTTAATCCTCGTTTATATCGTCTCGATAGAATTTCTTGAAATGTTTTTTCTAATTGTTCTGTTTTGTATTCCGTTATAATTTTCTTGTCATTCAGGATACTGAGGTAATCTTCGGAGGAAGATATTGTATTCCCTAGTGCTGTAACTTGCGTTTTAATGTCGGTTATCATTTTTGAGTAAGGGTCTAGGTCTATTAGGTGTATTAATTTTTTGTATCCGTTTATCAGTCTGCGTTTCCTTTTTTGAATGCTAGTATTCCTTTGTTATTTTGGAGGAATGTCAGTTGGAGTTCTTGTTGGGTCGTTGGTTGACACCTGGAAAAGACGTTTTATTTTAGTTTTGTGTTCTTTTCCCTCAGGTGTATTGATTATTAACCCTTTATCATTTAAGACTTTTAGTTTCCTGTAAGGAGGTTTTAATTTTGACCTTCGGTTTTTATATACAAAGACAAATTGGTTTGGTCGGATGGTTACCACAGATTTCCTTTTACTATTTAGTTTATTTATTAATTTGGTCTTTTTGGTTAAAGTGTTCTCATAAATTTCGTTACAAAGTTGTTCAAAAGTTTCAGTATGCTGTGCAAGATAATCTATTTCACTTGTGAAGTCTGTTTTGATTTTAGCATAATGACCTTTCAACAATTCGAATGGAGTTAATTTTGTTGTTGAATGAATAGCATTGTTATATGAGAGGAGAGCTTGATTCATAATATCTTCTAATGAGAAGGTAGGTTGTTTACTTGAAATTATGCTACACAATTCCTTGAACGTAGAGTGACGCCTTTCAACAAGTGAGTTTCTCGTGGAGTTATAAGGAATAGTAGTATGAATTTTAATTTGATGTTTTTCAGCAAAGTTTTTGATTTGTCGATTGACAAAGCATATTTCATTGTCGAATATCATTTTTCCTGGTATGCCGTGCAGGCTTGCAAAATGAATTAATTTTGAAAGGATAATCTTATCTGTTTTACTGGTAAGATAATATGCAGCAGCAAATTTACTAAATTTATCGATGATGGTGAGAAACGATTGTGATTGTAGTTGGAACAAATCTAAATGAATTATTTCCATGGGACGCTTAGGAGTTTCCGTTAAGGAATATTGAAGTTGTTCTGATTAGCTCTTTCATAATAGGAAAGAAATATTTTCTTCTTATTTGGTCATAATTTTCTACGATTCCTCTATGATCATTACTCTCGTGCGTTTTTTTATTTCTTCATCTTGGTCTTCTTCTTGTTGGATGTCTATTAGAAATGTCTTAGATCTGACTAAGTTAACCTTAGGTGTTGTTGTCCTGGGTTTTGTGTTAATCATTTCATTGTACGCTTTTAATATATAAGTAAACCATTCATCTGATGCATATACACAAGTAAGTTTTCGATTTCTACCGAACAATTTCCTTAGTTCCTCTTTGATTGTTGATGTAATCCCTAATTTTCGCGGCATTTTTACCGTAACTCTTGTTTTAGTTTCAAAAATAATTTTTTTATAGAGGTGTTATCTAATAATTCCCTATCTATAAGTTGCAAAATGATTTGGTTTTCGAACATATTTAGACAGTTTTTTGTTGCGGGAATAAGATCTGTCTGAGTTGATACCATACTGGATGCATCTTCTGATGATGATGTTTCAATATTGTTAACCTCAGCGATTTGGATCCGAGAGAGTGCATCGGCGTTTGCATTTTGTGTACCTTTTTGTACTGAATCTCATAATCGAATTCTTCTAATTTCAGTTTCCATCTGATTAGTTTTGAATTCGGTTCTTTTAGATTATATAGCCAAGTTAATGGTCTATGATCAGTGACGATGGTAAACTTCCTTTCGAACAAGTAGGGTCGAAAGTACTTCGTAGCCCATACTATGGCGAGTAGATACTGTTAAAGTTAGCCGACATTTTCCAGCCGACTGATAATGCAGATAGTGTCTTGAATACAGCAAAAATCATTCACGAATTTAAGAATTTACGAATTTAGGATCGGGTTGTATCATTCGGGTGAAGGGAAATTTATTTCAGTTTATAGGAATTTAAAAATCGATAGGAGCGAGAGAATAAAGGGAGTTTAACAAATAGTCAAGACACTATCTGCATTATCTTTCGGCTGGAAATATCGGCTAGCTTTAATAGGGTGGCGAGTAGTTCTTTTTCTGTAGTTGAATAGTTTTGTTCGGTTTTTGAGAGGGTACAAGATGCGTAGCATATAGGTAGGTCTTTACCTATAACGCCTTGAGACAGTACAGCACCGATAGCTACATTGCTAGCATCGGATGTGACTATAAAAGGTTGTTCGAAATCAGGGTATTGAAGAATGGGTTGATTGCACTATAATTGTTTACAATTTTCGAAACATTGTATATATTCTTTTGAAAGAATTATTTCCTGGTCTTTCCGCAAACATTCCGTCAGCGGCTTGGTTATTTGTGCGAAATTGTGTATACATTTTCGATAGTATCCGATTAGTCCGAGGAAGCTTTTAATCTGTCTTTCCGTTTGACGTATCGGAAATTGTTGGATGGCTCGGATCTTATCGGGATTTGGTTTAACACCTTCTGATGTAACGAGGTGTCCCAAGAAGGCGATTTCCTTGTGTAGGAATTCACTTTTGTCTAATTGAACCTTAAGATTGGCCGCTGTAAGCCTTTCGAAGACCTTTTTTAGGTTTTCGATGTGTTCCTGCAGAGATGTAGAAAAGATGATTATGTCATCCATGTAACATAAACAAACTTTTCCTTGTAGCTCCCAAGCACATTGTCCATGACCCTTTGGAAGGTGCTGCGAGCATTTTTAAGGCCAAAAGGCATCCGTACAAATTCATAGTGCCCGAATTCTACGGTGAAGGCGGTTTTTTGATTATCATTAGGATTTACCTCTATATCTGGTGAAACCCAGAGGCTAAATCTAAAGTGGTAAAGTAAAGACATTTGCCTAATTTATCTGGGCTGTCAATGATATTAGGGAGAGGGTATCGGTCTGATACAGTTTTTTCATTTAATTTCCTGTAGTCAATCACCATGCGCCATTTCACTTGACCTGAGGCGTCCTTTTTTTTGGAACAATCCAAATGGGTGAGGACCATGGTGAAAAACTAGGTCTTATTATGCCCTGGTTTAACATAGAATTAATTTGCTTTTCTACTTCCTGTTTATGTATATAGGGATAGCGATAATTTTTGACAAAAACTGCCTTATTGTCATTTAGTTCGATATCATGCTTGATAACATTTGTAAAAGTTAATTGATCGGTTTCTCTTTGGAATATGTCCTCGAATTGGATGCAAAGTTTTTCGATGTGCTTTTTTTTCTTCTCTATTTAAGTGAGATGTCCGAATAAGGTTCGTAATGTTCATTGGATTTTGTTTAATTTTTATAGGTTCAATATTGTTAACTTCTAAATGGTAATCGTTAATTTTTTCGCATTCAATAGGATGTTCTATTACGAAGGTTTTAGATTGAGGACTGTAATTAATAACTTCTACATTAGCATAATTGTTGTTGCTTATATATATTCCTTCAGGAATAATAAGATTTCCGTGTAGGATTAGCGGTTTCATGTAAATTTCTCCGTTAGTTCTCGTAACGGGTACTCTAGCTATCATTTTGCTTCTAGGAGCAATTGTGTAGACGGCTGACACGAAATTTAGTTTAAATTGTAATGGTATTTTAGTGTTTGATGTAATTAGGCACGAACTTCCAACATCTACCGTAATTTGTAGCTGTTGCATCATTTCGTATCCAATTATTCCGCTAAAATAGTCGTGGAATCTAAATAAGATAAATTCTAAATTTTCGTTAGTTTGGAATTCTTTAAGCCCCTTGATTGTAACTGCTCTGTCCACATTTGTTTTGTTGAAAAGGGTTGATATAGTATAACAGGCTTTATCTCATAACTTTTGCATGGGTTGATTAATTTTGGGTCTATGAACGATTTGGTAGATCCCGTGTCTACTAAAAATTTATACACTTTCCCGTTAAGGGTTAAATTAATATAAGGTAGTTGAAAACCTGTTTGGTGACTATTATGTAAGCTTAAGTATCCGTAAGTATTGCCGAGGCGTCTTGGTGAAAATCCTCGTCTTGGATTTCTATACGTGGGATATTACGTGAATCTAATATTTCTTCTTGTTCAGGGTAATTTCCAGTGATTTCCAGAGAATTACAATAATCTGTGTGTTGGTCGTATTCTGGATATTCTTCAGGCGAATGGTAATAGTTATAATCCATATTAAATAATTCTTTGGATTGGAACCTCGTGGTCCGTATGTATTAAACCTATATGGATTCGGATTAGAATTCTTTTGTTGAAATGGTGGGTGTCGAGGTGATTGAGGTATACTTGAAGTGTCCATTGGTTCAGGCTTTGGTTTAGGTGGAAAACCTCGTTTAGTATTGTGGTTGTTGACCATTTTGTGGTGATTGATGTGAATTGAAATTTTGTCGTATTGGGAATCTGTTGTAATTGGGATATATTGGCGCTCTAGGCGGTAAATTTGGTTTGTAGTTAGTTATTCGGTTATTAGTTAATTCTGAAGCTTTATTCCTTAGGTGTCCTATATTTTGTTCTTTAATGCAGAAGATTCTAGCCGTGGGTAGATCTTCCGGTTGCATAGACCTAACCATAGATCCTAAGGGTTCTTTTAACCCTGCTAAATACACCGCTAAGCACATTGAGTGATACCAACTTCTTTTTGCTGTTATTACATCGGCGTGTAAGTTCGTTCGTGTATTTAATGAAGCCCAAGTGTTTACAGAGTTTCAAATTTTAGAAATTTGGGCAAAATACGTTTCTATATCGTCATTTTTCTGGGTGATGAAATGCAGATCACGTATTAGGCACGTTTCGCTTCTTTTGTCGGAGTAAAGTGAGATGAGATTCCGCTTAATGTCATCCCATGAGTCATTAGCGTTATATAATTCTATTGCGTCATTTGCTTTCCCTATTATTTTGGTTTGTTTCAATCTTTTTACTTCTTCTGTATCCCCTTCATAAATAATCTATTAAAATCTATGTTAATCTATGTAAATTTAGGACGTCGTCTACATGTTGAATAAACTGTCGTAGCCCGTTGGGGCTACCTGAGTATGGCTATATTTCTTTTATTGTGCTTGGAATACCGAATGGTTTTCTATCGTCCGTCATTATGTCTAATCTTCTATTAAATACTAAATTATGAAATTTGGCTTTTCTTAGATTATCAATTTTTTTACTATATATTTTTTTCACTATTTTATTTAAAAATTTAATTTCAATTTAATAATTTTATGTAGTAATAATTAAAGAAAAAGGAATTTTTGTGTGTAGTAGGGATTTGTTTATCAATATTCACTTACCAAAAGATTATCAGTAGAACCAAGCTCTGATGTGCCCTCATTGATGATTCTATTGCTGTACTACACCGGTTTCTTCCGTCTCACGTTTAATTTGCTTGTTTCTAATTTTTTTTTTCACTGTTTGGGTACTGACGCTCAGTCGTCTTTTTAATAAATTTTTTATATATTTACTTTAACATATAATTATCACGAGAAAAAAAATTCTATTAAAATTCAATTTTTTATTATGATTTCACTTTTCACTTAATGTTAATTGACTAATATTCACTTAGTCGTGTTCAATAAACCGTTGAACAGTTAATATGAACTATAAAGTTGCTATAGATTAAAGCACTATTTCTGATAAACCGTCGGATTTCTACAATTTGTAGACACTATAATTACACTTAGCACTTTTTTAGTTCTTATTTTTTCTGCAGTGTTGTGGTTTTTATGTTTAACAGGTAGGGACGAATTATAGAAATAATCCTCTACCGAACTGCGCCAGAAATATTCTTGTTTATTAAGGTTTTATAATTTTTAAAACTCTGGATATTATCCAGAGTAATTCTTTCTAATTTTTATTTATTTTACAAAACTTTATAAAAATATTACAGAATATTACAAAGAATTTTATAGTAAGTTTAGTTGCGAACACAATATACAAATCAGCGTTGGTTAGCTGTTTTCAAGCTAATATACTTTTTAGATGTTTAATTAATTGTTGTTGGTTTCGCCTCCAATTTCTCCACGTGTTTGCTGATTTAGATATATAGTATCTCTGGTATTTTGATGTAGACTGCTTATTTGATATTCTAGTTAAATTAAACTGCATGCTTGCATTTAACTAGAATATGATTTTCTTTATGTCGAAACTGCTGATAAGATATTCTAGTTAACTAACTAGAATATCGTTTTTGTTGTTGTTTCCTGCTGTGGTGTATTATGTAAGTCGTGCCTGATCCCTTATTTTCTGTAGCTGCTTGGCAACCTCACATCCACGGTAGCTGGCTGGATGCTGCCCATAAGAATTTATACATTTTGCTGGCTCTTCTTTAGATAGTTTGCAAGTTTGTGTTGGGTGCTTTCCAGGCTCCAGCACATTTCACACATCTTAGAACTTTACTTGCATGTTGAGTATGCCAGTTATACTAAAAAAAATTCTATTTGCTCGGATTTATCAAACGGTATCATGAACAGGGGAAGCCCTCGTAATGAAACAGCTTAAAGTCAGTTGTCTCCTCTACGTCACTCTTTTTTAATAATGTTCATGGCATCAAGGATTTTAAATCCTTTATTTTCTAGATCCTTCATTATTGAATTACTTTCACAGGTTGAATGGTAGGCCTCTTGCCTTGACTTTGATGGGACGATCGTTTTTATTTTCGTGCGTGTACCAGTGATATTTTTCCGTATTCAGCTTCATTGACAAGTTTCTGTATGCTGTTCCTTATCTTGTTCGTTGTTTTCTTTTTTTGGTGAGAGCTCAGCGACATTTATTGGTGCAGGTGATATCTCTTTTGGTTTAGCTGGTTGTTGTTCTAGAGCTAGTTGTTTCTTGATGATTAACTGTTTTCTAGAAACCTCTTTTGAAGTTGATGGTAACGTTTCTGCCATTTCTGGTGAGTGTTCACTGAAAAAAAAAATTATTTTCCATATAGATATATTGATTTATCTGCAACATTTTACCAATTTGGAAATAAATATAGTAGCATGTGTATTAAAATTAACCAAGTAAAATAAAAAATATATCTCAAATAGCATAATCGCATATCTCGTGAATTTTATTGCAATGAGTTATTCAAATTCTTACATTCGAAATATTTTTATCTGTTTTACAAATGCATATTTATGCTATAGTCATAGAAAAGGTCGTTTTTTATGGTATAGTATTTGTTTTAACTTTGAGGACTACATACCGAGCTAAGAGAGATATGTTTATGTCTCTAACCGTTATAAAAAATTAGGTATATTTTTCGTTTTTACAGATATAAAATATTCTTTTTCAGATATAAAATATTCTTATCCCGAAATGAGATATATTTATATCTAAAATCTATGAAAATATATCTCTGTGGGCTATAATTTCTCTCAGTGTTCAGCTTTCCTTTTCTTACTTGGTCTTTTACTCCGTTTCAACATCCAATTTGTTTCTCTTTCTAATTCTTCTTCATCCGTATGAAATGGATTAATGTCATCATCGATTGTAGGGCTTTCTTTCTTCTTTCTGTTTCTTTAAAATTGTAAATTCTTCTTTCAATTTAGTTGTAAATTCCTTTGTTTCTCTTAGTTGTTCACGAAGTTCGGCATTTTCCTTTTCGTACTGAAATATATTTTCAGTTGAAGGTCTTGGTGATCTTGGTAATTTGGAACTTCATCCAAATGGGTTAAACAATGATTGGACCACCTCAGAACCTATTGGGCCTGTCTCCGAAGAGTGTGGATTTGTCAGCATATATGCTGCTGTACTACCTGGGGTATTATAATCCGTATTTGTTGTACTCTTTGTTTGTTGTAGCCAATTTGTATCACTGACATTTGGTTCCCGGTAGCACGTTACCTAGGTTCACACAGAGGCAGCCAAAGCGCTCTGAGTACCCTACGCTGCGGGGCATTATTGTATTCTAAAAAAAATATTTTCTTTTAATATTTCATAATCCCGGCCTGCGAAGTACTCTAGCGTCTCATATTCATTGTCTGAGGCCTCGACTCAAGTTCTTCGTGCCTTTCAATTATTTGATTCGATGCATGGTGCATTTACTGCATTCACTTTGTTTTTCTTCCAAATTGATTGTTCGGAACTTTTAGAAGACTCGTCTGTCTCTAGGGATATGAACCACTGGCTGCACGATGGTGGTGGTGTCTGCGGTGGCCCATTGTTTAACCGCTGCCACATTTCCTCCATTCGTTTTTTGTAGGTTGATGCCGCCGTGGTTCGTTGGGTCGTGCATCATGGTTGTAGATGTTTCATGTACGAACTCAACTGTAAACGTGTATAGAGCTTTCAGGTATTGTAACTTCGTTTCTAAATACCCCTTCGTCTTGCGGGTTGGTCCATCTTAGTTGTAATTGCACTCGAATTGAGCTATTTTTTCTTTAATTATGTCTTGCTGATCAAGTAGGTCATCACGATCGTAAGTAGGTCATGGTGACTGATGATACTGCGGTGCGCTGGTTGTTGTGTTGTGCTCGATTATGATTGGAAACATTACTGGTTAATGCTTAGCTTTGTTTTCGATGGGTAAGGTATTTGCGGGATACGACGAAGATTTGATTAACTGTTTGGCCGGTGGAGTTGAAATTAATTTACCTTATTTTGTGTAGATCTGTTCATGATCTGTTATAGTTACAATTTGGTGCTATACGATTTTCTTAAATTTTCGATCAATAGTTTTGTTTGATTAGCAGTATGGTGGCACGGCTGTACTCATTGAGCCTATATTTTGTATAAATAACACATAATGATTTGTTTGATTTCGATATGTCCTCTGGCACAACTCCTCCCCCAATTTTCCGAAAGCAGCTACCAAATGTTTAAACGCGTTTGTCGCTGGGAATTCCATAACACTCCATCGTGGCTTAGAACATTAAAAATCTTATAAATTAGATCATCAAATAACATGCTCGTACATCATGCAAAATTTGCCTGCACATCGTATCGATATATGCGCACATTGCACAGATTGTTAACAACAAATTAAAAAAATACTCAAAATACAAGTAATAATAAAAAAAAAATTCATTTGTATTTGGTGTAATATTTATGACCAATAAAATGATCATAAAATATCAGAAATTCAAAAAAGAAATTATTTGCTTGCATTGTATGATATAATGGCGCTTCAAGAACCCAGCCAAACACAAAATACCAAAAGCAAAATGTTGTATTTGCGAATATCATATATGAAAGAAGTCAGAACACAAATACTATGTGGTATTTGAGATGGATTTATTGATTTTTGAGTATCCATTTTTTAGTTTTGTTTTTATTAATTATTAACGATAAATTTATGAATACCCCATAAATTGGGTTGCAGATTATTCATTTTAAATTGCACATTTTATCACAAAATAGATTTTAATGAGGTTTTGATTATGTACGAGTATATACGGGATTATCTGACTATTAGTTATAAATATTGCAATTCAGTCCATGGTTGGTCCTTCAGGTCAGAGGCGGCAACCTAGAGTGGGAATACTTGTATTAACAGACATACTATATTAAATCCTAATGACACCTCTCGCTGACGTAGTACGTTATTTTTAAGAGGCAAAACCTCTTACTTGCAATGCAGCCGGAATTACACTTCGAGTATCATTTCATCTGCACACACGTCTTTATCACGGTATGGTGTCGCTCGGCACCTCTTTCTTCTTGCAGCTTAGAATCGCCACTACTATTTTGTTTTCTTCATTCCATTACCGTTCGTCAGCCAACATTTTTGTATTATGATTTCCAACTTCAGCTAGCTGGTGTGACCTTGATTTTTTGTTTGGCCACATCGTGCATCCAATAAAAGTGACCGACCAAATGGCACAGTGGTTAAAGCTTTGGCGTTTGGATCGGGAGGTACCGGGTTCGAATCCCGATAGGGGCAGGATGCAAAGTGAAATTTCATCGACAGATTATTATCTGTGGTGAAATGGTACACATCTATGACTCCTTGTCGGTGTGCAAAACCCATGGGCCGACCCATCTTCCATGCCAGTATATGCTGATGAGCTTCCAATGTGCAGATTGTCTTAAATCGGTGCTATAGCCGTACGTTCTCGAGTTGGCTGCGAGGCATAAAGTAAGGACGTATAAAGCATAACCGCGGAAGAGCAGGGTGAGCCTTGAGCCCCAAAACAGATCGCAGAGTTACCAATAAAAAAAAAAAAGTGGAAAGTTCTTCTCTGTTGCACTCATTACAGTAGGAGCATTTGGGCATATCTCTTCTGTTTATTTTATGCAAGTAGCTATTAAAGCGTGAATGGTTTCTCTTTAGCCATTCCCGAATCCGGGGAATCGGGTACCGCTATCATTTGCCGGTTTCAGCCGCTGTCCTATCTTGATTTGGCCAACCTCTTTTGGTACCCCGTTTGTTATTTCCACTCTCTCTCCAGCCGTCAGGGTTAGTGAAAAACTAGTAATAACGAAAGCAGCTTCCTTAGAGACTATCGCATATTCACTGGATACCCCCACATAGATATCATTCGAGCTGATCGAATGCCCTGGCCGATTTAAGGGCTTTCACGCATTCAGATGATTTAGAGTTAAAGTCACCATTGACGATCACTACCTTGTTTTGGTCGCGGATAATTAAAACTATCGAGATTTTAGGCGAAATCTCAAAAGGTCTATTGGGCGAAAAGTTACAGCCCAAAACAGCAAAATCCCCCACCTCTATCCTCGTGACCATTTTTCCTGATCCGGATTTTTTAAATAAAGTAACTCTGAAAGGACGATGAACGCAGCGTCACCTTCTAGGTCTACTTTCTAATCATCTGTCTTCAATCTTCGCCGGTTCGGCTCACTTACTACCACTATACCAATATTTATTTTTCTTGCTGTTGCCAGCAAACCACTCCTATTTTTGTTTAATTGGAAAACTCGCATTTTATTATCTGAGGCGATCTCCAAATCCAGTCGTTTGTCCAATACATTAATTGTATTCCAGTGGGTCTATCTTATCAGTTTTCGACCGCCCTCCATTGATGCCAGTTGATAGATTGCTTAGAAATTCTCTTTTCTTGTGGCCGACATTTTCACAATTGTAACAGCATTTATAGCAGGGAGATCCAGCTGCATGCAGGTGGACTCATCAGAAAGCCTATCCTTTTCGGATTCAACCCTTCTTCATTAATTGTTTTGCTTATGGTCTTACGGTATTCTGATTGCTTTGTGAAAGCTCGCACGTTATAAAGCACTGATAAGACCTGTGCTAACTTTCGGAAGAGAGAGATGGACCACGACCTCTAACAATTTTAGATTGTCCTCTATCTTTGACAGAAAGGCCATTCGTTAAATTGTTGGTCCTATTAAAGTTGCGAACAACGAATATCGGATTCGCATGAACCAGGAAATAATATCGCCACCCCCGAGATAGCGATATTATCGGCTTCATCAAATTTAATCGAGTTAAATGGCTCGTCCAACCAAAGTGCGTCTTAGAGGAAGACTGAGACTATGCTGGCGTGACGACGTCGAACAAGACTTACTCGTATTAGGATGTCGAAACTGGAGGATGTCGAAACTAGACCGAGTCGGTTGGAGGACCATAGTGCGGGCGGCAAAATCCTTCCATGGGATGTGAAAGCTACAGAGAGAGAGAGAGAGATCGCTTTGTTACCTTGCATAATCTCTAATTAGTCCATATATAGGATGTGTTTACTTTTGAAATTATAATATTGGTATTTTAATTGACGGTTAATATGCCATGACGAAATCAAAACGTGCACTGCACGACCGTCAACGTTCGTGAACAATTGATGATGAGAGAACTGACAAAATGTAGTGTTGTTGTAAATGAGAGAAACAGAATTTTAACGAAGTTCCAATCATGATGAAGGTTCAAATTTTATCACAGGTCGTCAAATTCTAGCTGTACGTCACGGTAACTCTCGACCAACTTCTGTCTGTCGAATAATTGTTTGTAAGGGACAGACATGTGGAAACTTCGCTCGAGAATTGATGTTGAGTTTGACTATTCAAAATTCGGGACAGGAAGGGGCAAGAAGTACCACTCAGTTTCCATTTGTGCTATTTTGTTCTTGATTTCATCTTCCTGTTGCTTTGCTTGCTGCAGTTGTATTTGTTTAGCTGCTCGAACCAGTTGGTCCCGCAATCACTAAATATTTTCAGACTTATTCTTATTGAAATTAATCGCCGATATGCGGCTAAGAAAGCATCGGTTGACAAGTCGCTTACAAGTTCTTGATGGATCGCCTTTCTGGCTAGACATAAGAAAATTAAAATATAGCCTTTTTTTATTGCTTTACTACGGCGGCCTTTCCACAATGTTATTCTAATTGGGCCGACATTGTCTACTCTGCTGTTTTTGAATCGTGGGGCTTGTGTTACTCGCTCCTTTGTTCTGGTGCAGATCTCCTTCATGTAGGTTGCTTGACTACCTTCATGTAGGTGTTTAAATGAGCTTCTTTCATGAGTAACTTGACAGCTTATGGCCTTTGAACATTATTACTGGATATTTATCGTCAAACGAGAGGTTAGAATTGGTTAGTCTTAGGTCATTTCCATCAATGAATGGATTCAATGTTAGTACACTATAGTTTTTTGATAGATTTTGGTTTGATTTTTATTTCATAAGTTCTATTTCAAAGCCTTCTTTCGGTGCGATTTTATTTATTACTTTTAGCGCTGTTTTGAGTTCTTCTGGATTGAGCTGGTATGTGTTTTTAGTTTTAGTCTTTGTATTCGATACAAAGCGTTCACAGTAGGCAATACTATGTATGAGTCGTTGTAGCGACGAGAATCAATTGAATTCAATCACTGGTTTTTCCACTGTTGTTGTAAATGTGGTTATTGACTTGCTCCATGCTGCCTGCTTCTTTCAGTCTTTGAGCATCAATGTTTGTTGTTGGTTGTTGAACTTTTCAGCCACTGTGGCTCTCCCACCAAATCAGGTGGTAATAATTACATAGGATTTAATCCTCGAGATGTGCAGTCCGCTGGATTATCATTTGAAACCACGTGACACCATAATGGCTATGGATTGGTGCTGTATTGTATCTCTGTTATTGCCTCTCAGAGCCACTCCACAAAAATGTTGATAAAAGTTGTTGTTGATATCCAAAGCCTGTACCACATTTTTTACAAGTTTTGACAGAAGCAAAGCGGCATTTGGTAATAATCTTGCCAGTGATATGGTTTGGTTTATCTTGCGGTATACTACGGCGGCATATGCTTGGATATAGACTCGTTATAGAAACCATGTAGTTTCAATTAAAATTATAATATTGAAAAAATCAAAAATGATACATTCTTGCTAGTAAGAATCGTTCTGTGTCATAATATTCTAAATTAAATAAATTAAAATTAAATCCATATAAAGAAAACATAAAATTTGAGTGATTAGTTTAATTAATATCATTTATTCTAAAAGAAAAAGTTTAAACTACAATAATAAATAATTAATAATAAATTTAATAATTAATAGAAATTTAAGTTTATTTTTGTTGACGTATTTTTTGGCGCGAATTCAACATGAGCTCTAATTGTGAGAAGTGTCTCAAGGGAATATCCAAAGCGCGGTTTCCTGGTGTTAAATGTGGAGTTTGTGCGAGTCTATTTCATATTAAATGTGCCGGCATATCTGACGAGGTGTTCAGAGAACTTAATTGTGGTTCTACTTCGTGGCTGTGCCCTGATTGTCGCAGCAAATCCAACAGTTCCATCTTGGATGATATTGGCGATGCCAGTCACAATCCAAATTTACTCAACAACGATACCCCAGCTTTAAGCGATGTGGTTATTATCCTGCAAGCAATGAAAAACCAGTTAGACGCGCTTGAAGCCTCAGTAAGTTTCTGCTGCAAAGCACTGGATGACGTAAAAATTTCAATTGAGAAGCTAACCAAGGAGAATGAAATTTTAACAAACAAATATCATCGCCTTGAAAACGAGTATAAAAAACAAGACATCCGTATCTGCGAACTGGAGTTTAAATGTGATGGTTTTCAGCAACGCGAATTGAATTCCAATGTGATTGTTGCTGGTCTTCCGGACAATTCGAGAGATCCAAAGGCTGTAGCTGAGGAGTTATTGAACCACTTACAATGCCAGGAATTAGTATTCAATATATCGAGTTGCGAATACATGTCGTCCAACAAATTTAATAGACAAAATTCACATAAAAGTAAATTTGGTGATGTCAAATTAATTATGAAATTTAAAGATCAAGTTTCCAAAACTAAGGCGATGCAACAAAAAAAGCGTTTAAAACCTACACTATATGCCAACGAAATTGGATTTAAATCGGAACAAAATATTCAGTTATATTTTCGCGACCATCTCACATCTTTACGTCACTCATTATTTCGCGAAGCACTTAAACTCAAAAAGTTATCAAAATATAAATACCTGTGGATTTCTGAGGGCAATATACTCATCCGTAAATCTGAAGGAGCTACCATCAACAGGATCCAGTCAAAAGCCGATATCCGTAAACTTGAAACATTACACCAGAACAGTGAGCAGGCCCTGGATTCCTGAAATTAATTATGAAGCACAAATAAGTATAACTCTATATTATTTATTAAGACCTGTTAACTTCCATTCTCTAGTCTCGCATAATTATAATACTAGTTTAAGCCCACAATTTTTCACAACAAACTACATTTTCTTCTTTTTATTCACCACTCTTTTGTTTTTAATCACCACAGTTTCATTTCATTGTACTTTCCACAATTTATCACAATTTATTATTAACACTTATATAGTTTTTAATCTTAAATTAGTGACACATCTGTTTTTATTAATGTTTTCATTTTTATTTTTGGTCACTGTCAAATTTTATTATATCAGATTTCATTTCGAATTTTATGTTAATCTTACATTTCATATACATTTTCATTGTAAAATTACTTTAAAACCCTACAAATGTTATTTTATTCACCTTAAGTTCTACAATATTAGTTTGAATCCTTGCTATTTTATTTTATATCGACCTAATTTTAAATATTTTTTATTGTTCTTACTACCATTATTATTAATGCTATTATTATTATTATTGTTTCATAAACTATTTCTTATTTTCATAAATATTACATTTCTACTTCATAACTCAGTAATTTTAAGTCTTTTTTTGTTAACACTTTTAGGACTTTTAGGCGCATCTAATATTCTATTAGTTAATTCAGACTGTTCTTTTTGTATGATACTTCCGTGTATTCATTTTGGAATATCTGCATTACCTTCGTGTGATGTAATAGCTTTGAATTCGATATATCAACAGATGAATATAACGTTAACTTTGCAAATTAATTGGCTGTCTGATCTTTATTTGTTACAATTATCTGCTTATTTAGACGTATTGATTGTATTTGTAATTTATTTTTCAGTACATTTCTCGCGATTCAATAACCTTTTCAGTTTTTATGGATAATTGTGATTTTGCGGATTTTTTAATTGTACATCAAAATGTTCGAAGTCTTCGAAGGAATTTTGACGTACTGGTTGCCAATATTAATGCATATAACACAAGGCCCTCGTTTATATTTTTAAGTGAAATTTGGATTCACACTAATGAATTGTCTTCATATAATTTAAATGGTTATACGTTGTTCGGTGCGTGCAATGATTCGTATAGAGCAGGTGGTGTTGCCGTCTTTTTTGACTCAAATTTAGATTGCTCAGTTAGTGCCCATAACTTACCATCAGCCGATATCATAAAGGTTGAGTGGAGATTTTCTTCTGATTTATATGTCTTTTTATGCATCTATCGACTTCAATCTACAGCTGTGAGTGTCTATGTTCGGGAAGTGGCCGAGGTTTTGGGCAGTATTAGGTCAAAAAATCTGTTTGTTTTTGGAGACATTAACATTGATATTCTTGGGTTTCCAAGCAACAGCATTGATTATCTAAACCTTATGTCATGTTTTGGGCTTGAGTCATTGATTTGTACTCCCACGCGGGTTACTGCTTCTTCTTCAACGTGTATTGACCACTTTTTTGCTAGACTTAGGTCTAATGATCTTTCAGGTATAAGAACATCGGCTGTGGACTTAAAAATTTCTGACCACCACTTGATTGAGATACGGTTTAAGGCTTCTCAGATACTGTTACCAAGGTCTAATTTGAACCAAAATTCCACGAGAAGTAGAAAGAAACTCAATCTGTTGTTGTTATATGAAAGGTTGAATCATATGGACTGGGGGTTCATTTTTAACATCGACAATCCATCTCTAGCTCTTGAGGTATTTTTGGATAATATTTTTATTATCTTGGAACGCTGCTACACTTATTGCTCGTCTAAAATTAAACGCCTGCAGCCTTGGATCTCCTTTGACCTTGCGCAACGTATTAATAAAAGGAATAAACTGCGGTCCAAGTTAAATAAGCGTCCTGATAATGCAGTACTTCGTGATAGCTATAACAGAATGTGCACCATAATTAATGTAGATATCAAAAATGAAAAGGAAACCTATTATTCTAAGCGTTTTTCTGCTAACCGCGGTGATATAAAAAAAAACTGGATTTTAGTGAACGAGATTCTGACTCGTAAACCTAAAACTTCACTAGTCAAATCTATTTTAGCACAGAACGGAGAACTTCTTACGAGTGATCTAGAAATTGCTAATGAGTTTAATTGTTATTTTTCTAGTGTTGCTAAAGATTTAGGTGCTAAATTTGACTCTGTCAACACGTCATCTAGTTTCAATTTGCCTTTTGATTTCGGTCCGACAACGTTTTTTATGACCCCAGTATCTAGTTATGAAGTTTTTTCAATC
Source organism: Nephrotoma appendiculata (assembly GCA_947310385.1). Lineage (NCBI taxonomy): Eukaryota > Metazoa > Arthropoda > Insecta > Diptera > Tipulidae > Nephrotoma > Nephrotoma appendiculata. The sequence goes on from OX371224.1 coordinate 145,162,855, forward strand.
ATTTGTGCTTTAGAACCTAAATACTCAATTGATAATGTTGGCCTGAGTAATTATATATTAAAAGTCATTGCTGGGCATATTAGTCCCGTTCTTGCACACATTTTTAACCTTTCCTTTGAGTTGGGAGTTGTACCCGATCGACTGAAAACAGCAACTATAATTCCCCTTTTCAAGAATGGTAATCGCCTTGATAAAGGTAATTATAGACCTATTGCCTTGCAGCCAGTAATCCTAAAAGTTCTTGAAAAGGTAGTTAAAAATAGGGTTTCCAATTTTTTAGATAAAACGGGTGTGCTGAGTATCCATCAACATGGTTTTCGTCATGGTATGAGTACCGAATCGGCCTTGTTAGATTTTCTAAATACAATCAACACTGGTTTAAATAAAGGTAATAGCTGCGGTGCTTTATTTATTGATACAGCTAAAGCCTTTGATATGGTTGATCACAAGCTTCTGCTATCTATTATGTATGATATAGGGTTTAGAGGAGTGGCAAATAAGTGGTTAGCATCGTATTTAGATGGTAGATCGGTGAGAGTTAAGATAAATGATAATTTAAGCGATCCGAAATTTATTGACGTTGGTGTTCCCCAGGGTTCAGTATTAGGCCCTCTGCTGTTTCTCATTTATACAAACTCCGTATTTAAATTGAATCTTCATGGTTATTCAACCGGGTTTGCTGATGACATTGCTCTGGCTTACTGTGGGAATTCTCCCAGCAACGTTATTTCGATGATCAATTCTGATTTAAAAGTTTTACTCTCATGGTTCGACAAACATCGCCTGATCTTAAGCCGGAAAACTAAATTCATGTTGTTTAAATTGTCTGGTAGCTTTAATACGTCTATTTTGCCGCGGGTGACTAATCACAGCAGGTATGATTGTGCGTCTAGTGGTTGCCACTCTGAGTGCTTTGATATCGAACAAGTTGACTCGTTTAAATATCTTGGTGTTCACTTGGATACTTGCCTTAATTGGAAAACGCATGTTAATTCAGTCCACCAGTATCTGTCATCAACTGCTAGAATTTTCTACCTTCTTCGTGATTATTGTCCTCCGTCGGTTCTAAAAATAGCTTACCGTGCGCTAGTTATGGCTAAATTGGAATATGGATTGTCGTGCTGGGGTGGTTGTTATGCTGCAACTTCGTATCCTTTATATGTTCTACAGAAAATGATTTTGAGAATATATCTAAAGAAACCAAGAACTGAACCATCATGGAATTTATTCTTTACGACGAATATTTTGCCGTTGAAACATTTGTATGTTTATAAGGTATTGAGAGTTTTTTTTAATCGAAGTGGTCAACAAATAATGAGAAGCGATTTTCGTTACAATTTTCGCGGTAACCATCAATTTCTTTGTAACATCCCAAGATTCTTCAATGACCACTTCCGACGCTCTATTCTGGTCGCTGCACCAACCTTTTTTAATGCGCTACCAATTTACATTAGGAAGGACATTCATTTGAAGTCCTTTTTACCTAGAGTTAAACAATGGCTATTTGAAACTGTTGATATCTCCTATTTATTCAGGGTTATTACATAAAACTTGATGTATTTAGTCACATATTATGAAGTTGAAATTTAGTAGTAAAAGTAGTAGTAATGGTAATGGTAGTAATAGTATTAGTATCTTAGTCATTTTATTGTAAGCTTTTATCACATTTTATTCTCATTTTAATCATTTAATTTTGTAAATATTAGGATTATGTTGTATTTTTATGTATTACGCGAATTTGCTTCTGCCGTTTTTTCGGCACAAAATTCGTTATATTTTTTTGAATAAATAAATAAATAAATAATAATAATAATAAAATTTTTGTGCCGTTGTTGTAGTTCATCCAACGATGAATTCAAATCTTCTCTAACTGTTGCAATTCTTGTTTGTAGTTTAGCCATCTGTTTTCCAAATTCAAATGGAATTTTCATCCTACACCAGAAGTCTAGAAGTTTTGAAGTATAGGATTTTTTGCCCGAATTACTACTGGTTTTAACCATTCTAGCGAATCGAAGAGCCTGGACGCTTCTGATAGTATCGTTCTTTTAGATATTGTTGGCGTGGCGTAAGCTTGGTGTATTGGTAGTCCCTAGTTTTAGCTTTAGAGTCCCCCATTGCCATACTTGTCTAAGATTGTTGCTGTTTAATGGTATCCAAACCTCGTGTCGTCCATTCTTTGATCTTCTGTGGATCTGCGCAGAGTGCCTTTCTCATTCTTCCTATTCAGCAGTTGGTTTGTTACCGGGTGATCTTCGGCTTCGCAAACGCGTTTTAATTTATTATTTTAAGCTTAAATTTTCGATGAAGTTTTGAAACAGAAATAATATCCACTTTCGATCTGATAAGATCATGAAAAAAATTAATCATCTCATAAGGCCATGGCGACTAAATATTACTACGTAATGATTGCATTTTGTGTTATATATGTTCACGCATTATAATAAAAATATAAAACCGGTGCTCTGCCCTTTCATTTTATTTAGTTTATATAAAATGAAAATATCTAATTATGTACTTGTATTATATACATAACGAAAGAAACAATATGTACCCAAATATATAACATAATAAATTATAAATAAAGCTAAATATATATAATTATGTACAATATGTAAGTATGTATATACAGGTATTGCTATGTACTAAATTATAATTATGTATTTGCATTATATACAATTCTGTGATACCTGGTTGCTAAAATTTAATTTTAAAATTAATATTATTGTACCTTTTGATCAATAAAGTTCTTCGCTATTATAAACTTAATATATTAAAGATAAATAATATAAAATATAAATTTATAAATAAAATTAAATCTTCGAGTGTTATTATTTATTTTCTTAAATGGAATAGATTTGCATCGCAAGTTTATGCAAAATCTATTTACCATTTATTTATTCCTTCGAGCCAGATAGGCATTAAAAAGCAAATTCGTACGTGCTGTTAAGTGTTTAATTTATAAAAAGAACTGTGCACCAAAATACTTAAAAGTTTCGTGTGTGATTACGGCTATAGTTATAGCTTATTCGTTAATTGTGGTAAACTAAATTACAACTTCGTCGAATATGGGTAGTACTTAAACATTAAAAGATGTGGTAAAATTAATAATGCTAGACCTTAGTTTGATTGTTGCAGGGAAAAGCGATAAAATCGTTAACTCATATCTCGTGAATGTGGCTTGCACTTTTTCGCCGTGGTAATAGGTTGTCTATCTTGGTTAATAACTTGACGTGGGCTTAGATGGAGTTAGCTAATGATAAATAGCTGCAACTATAATTGTAACATTATTGGTTTGCTAATCGATACGCTTCCTCAATTATGTACTTGGAACCTTCGAACTATATAGTATATCCTTTTTGCTACCCAGTAACACAATTGTGTGGGTACGGCAAAATTAAATGTCAAAAATGTATGTTTTTTGAACCAAGTTACACATTTGTGTATTCCTTTCAAACATATTTTCGTCGGAAAAAACACTATAACTACATACACAATTGTGTTGGTTGTACTTCAAATCAAGCGAAATTTTTTATCAAAAACACCATTCCATACTATGGTTTTTATTCACACATTTGTGTGGTTTGGACTTAAATTGAGCCAATTTTTTTTGTTTTTGGTTGAAAAGTGTATGGAACTTCTTATATTGAACAATCGCGTGTCTATTAGTTTGCCAGTGCAAATAATAACATTTCAATTGTATGGCAACATTAAGCGATGTTGTGACCGGACGGTTACTTTACAAGGTGAAAGTTTGTCGACTGGCTTTGATGATGTATAAAAATAAAGCAGATGATCTGTGATCGGTCAAAAAATGATAGTCTAAATGAAACTTTCGATTTTCGGATATGCCGCTTTGTCCTATAATAAACCCATCAAAAATTTTCCACTATAGGTACAAAATTCCCGCAGAATAACCTTTTCGCAATAAACTAAAGTGAGGCTAAATACACTTTCTTTAGAAAGTAATTCTAGTTACTCGATTTGAGATCATCCCACACTGCTGTTTCGTTACCTACATGATACGTAACACATATACAATGTTAAAACGAAACTAAATTAATTTAAAATAATTAAATTTAATTATAATCTAAAAATACAAAATCATTTTGAAAACATGTTATTATTTTAATTAAAATAAAAAAAAATGCAAAGTGGAAAAGACACTTTTCAGAATACCTTAATATTACTTATAGGCAACATAATTTGTATTTAATACATGTAGGTAAATTGAAAAATGAGTAACAAAAAAAATATTTTTTATTGGTTGTAGATGTTTAATTAAATTTATATAGAAATAATTAATTTAATTATAGTCGTGCTTATTCTGATAATCGAATATGGACTGCTTTTTTATAATAAAGTTTGATTTGCCTTTTTATTTCGTTCAATTATGTTTTATGTAATCAATAATCACATACGTAGTATGCTAGAGTACATACATAAAATGGCGGGTAATGGTGATGTATATCACAAATTAAATTGATAACCTTATTGTTAAATTATACCATAATTATATTGTTTATTAATTAAAAATATATTTGGTTTGTCCTACATTCACATTTATTTATTATGTCTGTTAATTTGTGCAAGAATATTTAGAAATTTCGTTAGTTTGTTATGTTTTACTTCCATTGGAAAAACCTGGCTTCTAATACATAATTTGTTCAATATTTCGTCGTCAATTCAATTTCGTTACCAAAATTTTTTCAACAATTTTGTTAAATTTTCCTAATGGGTTAGCAATATAAAACCAAACTAACAGGAAATAACCATCCCTTGAATAGTTGTAATGGCTAATGTGGTTTAGTCCGCACAAATTGTAAAGAGATAATAAATTTTCGTTGTAAGCGGCTTTCCATTAAAAATCATGCTGCCGTAAGGTTAAATAGGTTAAAACATCGTGGCCGTTAACATATTTTATGAATAGGAAATAATAGATCTTATTTCTATAACACCAAAATCACGACAATTGTAAACACAATTTTGTGTGAATTAACATAATTGCTGAGCAAGCACATTGCATTTATAATTTGTTAGTGTAAACAACCATGTAATTTTGTATATAAACCGAATAATTAAAATAAATGATCAGATTTTACGACCAGTCAAAGTCTCTACATAAAATATTAGTGATCAAGCTCTGACCTACGAGAAGTGTATTAATTTCAGAATAAAGTTCAATACGCATCTATTTGAACCACATTCAACTATAACATCTAAGTTGAATAATCAGAGCGCGAATTCGGCAGTACATCTAAACGCCGGATACAAACATTGGTCCTTCGAGAGACCTTTGTGAAGATAGCCCAAATTTCTATCATGTATACTATTGCGACATTTAATTAACAATTATAGCAATAAATCTAAATTTGGGTATAAATATTTCCGAATAACAGTTAAATAATAAAAAAAAAATGTTACAAGTTTAATAAAAACAATAAAAAGTTCTGATAAAATGTGTAAATAAACAAAAATAACTAAATTCTCGTCTCCAAGAAATATAATGACAGCGAAAATCAAAAATTACTTTGAATCTTCCTCCTTCACAAAAAGGCAACATTTTCCTCTCAGCCCAGAATAATGTTTGAGTCGTGATAGTTTTAGCTATCATGACAGTAAATATTTTCGGAGCTGAGAGTCAAAAACTTGATATACATATAAAAATAAAACAAATTATTTTTTTTGTAAATTTTATTTAAGAAATTGTATAAATAAAACTAGACGCATCATTTAAAACATGAACAACATTCTTAGATTCTAAATAGATTACAGTAAACAACAAAATTACTGTTAACTATTGTAACATAGTATATAACTTCAGTATATGATATATAAAAGTATCGGGACTTATTTGATTAAGCCGGACAAGTGGAGCAGTGGTTAAAGCTTCGGCACTTGGACCGGGAGGTACTGGGTTCAATCGGTGATGTTAATAAACACAACTAAGACACTCTGATGGTGTGCAGAATTCAGAGCCGACCCACCGTCCATGTCAATGTACTACAGGTTGACATGGAGCTTGCAATGTGCAGATGGTATACTGTAGTTGTGTGAGTAGGTGAATAGGTGAATGGGTTAATGATGTGGCGTGAATGCGTGGTATCACAATGGGCCAAAAAAATGGCCTAAGTGTCAACCACTGAAACCTAAAAAAACCTATTTGATTAAAATTTCTATGATTTTTGAATTTAAAAAAAACTGAGATATAGTCCATAGAAATCAGGAAATATTCGTTGGCCCAACTAGCGGTGCACATCGTTTGATAGTTGAATGTTTAAGGAGCATGTATGATTTTTTTTAGAATTTTTCTATGTATAGGAGTTGAGATATAGTCCAAAGAAATCAGCATGCATGATTTTTTAGAATTTTTCTATGTATAAGAGTTCAGATATAGTCCTTAGAAATCGGGAAATATTCGTTGGCCCAACTAGCGGCGCACATCGTTTGATAGGTGAATGTTTAAGGAGCATGCATGATTTTTTTTAGAATTTTTCTATGAATAGGAGTTGAGATATAGTCCATAGAAATCAGGAAACTATATCTTAACTCCTATACATAGAAAAATTTCTAAAAAAATTCATATACACTCCTTAAACATTCACCTATCAAACGATGTGCACTGCTATTTGGGTCAACAAATATTTCAAAACTTCTATGGACTATATCTCAACTCCTATACATAGAAAAATTCTAAAAAAAATCATACATGCTCCATAAACATTCACCTATCAAACGATGTGCGCCGCTAGTTGGGCCAACGAATATTTTCTGATTTCTATGGACTATATCTGAACTCTTATACATATAAAAATTCTAAAATAATTCACATACGCTCCTTAAACATTCACCTATCAAACGATGTGCACCGCTAGTTGGACCAACGAATATTTCCTAACTTCTATAGACTATATCTCAGTTCCTATACATAGAAAAATTCTAAAAAAAATCATACTTGCTCTTTAAACATTCACCTATCAAACGATGTGCACCGCTAGTTGGGCCAACGAATATTTCCTGATTTCTATGGACTATATCTCAACTCCTATAGATAGAAAAATTCTAAAAAAAATATACATGCTCCTTAAACATTCACCTATCAAACGATGTGCGCCGCTAGTTGGGCCAACGAATATTTCCTGATTTCTATGGACTATATCTCAACTCCTATACAAAGAAAAATTCTAAAAAATTACATGCTCTTTAAACTTTCACAGTGTTATGTTTACTCTCAGCCCCGAAAATTTCAACTGTCATGACATTTTTTAATTATCATGATAGCAAATATTTTCGGGGCTGAGAGTAAAAATGTCGTGATTTTTTGGGCTGAGAGTAGAAAATGTCATGATAGCAATAATTAGTGTTGCCATCGCATTTTTCGGGGATGGAATTTGGGCTATCTTCACATACATCTTCGAGAGAACTAATGCACACCAGTATTGACAGTTCTAAACTTTGGTAATAATTTAAATTCTAAGTTAAAAGAAAAGCGGTTACAATGCTGTTCAAAGAGTTAGTGGTAACACAAGGCGGCAAGGCGACAAATGTGTAAATTAAAAGAAAACATAAAGAAAGATAGTAAAGAGCGCAAATCTACACTATCGTATTTTTAAAAGCGACTTAACACCTTAAGCCAGCTGTACAACGACTTCAAGAAGAACGACCAGGCCATGGTTGAATATTTCAGTTCAACAAAGGATCATGAATATTGGAATACTACTAGAAACATCGCCATAAGGACAACTATAGCGAATTGATGATATATTTAAACGACATCATTAAAAACTGGCCGCAAACATTGTCAGAAACTGACATGAATGGAGGTCTACAACAAGAAACTGAGAAACTGGTTTTTGAATTAAATGGCCAAACATGAAAATGGAAATACAATTGATCAAAGGGGCAGATCTAATGAAGTCGATTCAGGTCATCCAAAAACATTGGGGCAGTGAGGTTATTAAGAAATCATACCTAAGGCAAAAATTAAACAATTTGAAATCCAAATAGACAAGTTTATCGGCAGCACATCCAGAAGCCGTATACGCAAGCCCAGATAACGCCCATTACATTGAAAGTTACAATGATTGGGAAATTAACTACGACAACATATGCGTATGCCGTTTATACACGATTCCACACTTTTCTTGTATGTATTAGTTTCACACTGTTAAATCCAAAGCTAATTAGAAAACATGGCCATTCCAATTGGATTTTAGTTCTAAAACATAATCTAATTGTAGTTTTGTACATGTTAACTTAAATTTTCTTTGTACGATTTAACAAATTAAATTAAAGTTATGTTTGGCGGAACGAAAAATATTGTATTTATAAAGTGTATATTTCTTTTTAAATAAAGTATATTAAGATTCATTTAAGATTTATTCTATTTTACTTTTGTCAAATAAGTATTTGACAAAAACTTAACTAAACTGATATAATATTTAATATACTTTAAATTTATTGATACAATCACGCCAAATTATAAATTTATTTGGCCTTGTAATATTATAAATAATTTTTATTATGTTGGCCGCTGGCCATTTTCTACTAAAAAAATTAGTTACAAATTTGCTGATCTCACAAAAAAATTCGTTACAAATTTGCTGATCTGGTTAGGAAGTAGCAATCAGGCTGGCTAAATGATCAATTTAGTGACCTCTTAGAAGTGCTTACGGAACCTGAGTCCAAATCTCTGGGAAGAAATGTTAATGGCCGTTTACCATTTTCGTCCAAACTCAAATTATGAATAAAAAAAATTCGTTGCAAATTTACTGATCTGGTAAGGAAGTGGCAATCAGGCTGGCTGGATGATCAATTTAGTTTCCTCTTAGAAGTGCTTACGGAACCGGAGTCCAAATCTCTGGGTAGGGGTGTTAATGGCCGTTTACCATTTTCGTCCAAACTCAAATTATGAATAAAAAAATTCGTTGCAAATTTGCTGATCTGGTTAGGAAGTGGCAATCAGGCTGGCTAAATGATCAATTTAGTAACCTCTTAGAAGTGCTTACGGAACCTGAGTCCAAATCTCTGGGAAGGGTGTAACGTTTTGGCTTGGGTCATCCGACACCACATGGCACACTCTATTTACACGGGTAGCTAACTGTGGCTAGGGAGGGATCTTATTGCTCACTAAAGTGTCGGAAGCCATTATTACAACAAAAAAAATTACAAAAAAACTAATTGTGTGTCTATACATGATTGAAAATGGTTCGCCATAATATACTGCTACATCCCAAGCTCATCTCATCTTATAAAACAACTTCAAACCATATTTTTAATTATCATTACAAAAATAAAATGAAAAGGAAATGCGCAGAATGCTTGCACATGATATACCTAACTTATTTCGCGTACTGTAAATATACACTTATATTCCCAAAATACTTGTGGATGAAAAACAAAATAAATGATAAAAAATTAAAATCCATTCACAAAGGATAAATTAAAGTAAATGAAAAAAAAACTGATTATGAATGAAAACTAATACACAACAATAGATTTAAAGGGAAATCAAAACAAGATTATTAAAATTTAAAGAGATTCCATAATCAACAAAATCTATTAAGTTAATTTGCAAGTTAAATCGATGATTACGGAAAAAAGTTAATAATTTAGAAAATATAAAAAAAATGTACGTCACCAAATAAATGTGCTAAGTGATGGTGTCCTTGTGTGCCCTCGTTCACTCTTCTTCATCAAACTGGTTGGTTGCAGGTGTAGTAGAAACAGTCCATGCACTCGTATTATTAATATGGATGATAACGTTACTAGTTGTAACTTCCTCGATGGTATTTGTTTGTTTACGTATGGTTCGTGGTGATTACAAACTGGACTTATTTTTTGTTGTTGTACGCAAAATGGACCACACTGCGATCGTATTCGATATTACGATTTTTATGAATGACCATATGATTTAACAATTTCGCATATAAATTTTTGTTTATGCATAGGGTGAAACACTTTATGATAAATTATTATTAACTATTTTTCTATTATTTTAATAAATTATTAATGGTGGAACATGTGTAGATTTTAATTACGGATTTGTTATTAAATTTATTATTAGTTATTATTATTATTATTATAGAAGCACGTTTATGGTTTATTATCACTATACAATGTTCATGCTCTTCACCACTACAACCTCGAATCACTTTATGGTCTTATTTTAACGCAATCACCAATGATGACCAGCAACAATCCCGCCAAACGAAAATACGGTATTAGTGGTATACCGAAAAAAATGAAACACATAAATTTTGTTCACATGGATTGATTTTTTTTTCTTTTATAATTAAATTTTTGGACTTTATTATTTTCGAAATTTAAATTTAATTTACATATGTACATATATTTTAGTTTAATAGTTTCTTTCTTCTTTTATATTTTTGTTTGAAACATAGACATTATGCATTTTAACAAAATACACCTCACAATTTACTAATATCGTACATTAATTATCACAATTTGTTTCAGTTAATTTATAAGCTATAAGCTCTAGTTTTTTCATTTAACAATTCATTAATTCAATTAATGTACACAGAATCCATACAATCTAATACAATATCACTTTTATTTTCTCTGGATTTTATATCCTTTTATAATTTATTTTAATTTTACTTTTGCGATCACAACGTTCTCAATACCTCTCCCCAACTCGCTCCCTGCGCATTTTTTGGTTTCTTTATATACACCACCGATTCCCCTTTTGATCCCCGCTATTATCAAAGAAAACTCTGTATAGGTATAATGAAAACAAATACTTGGCCGACAAAAATTGCGCGCTAAAAAAAATTAGTGCCTTGATCTGTCTTGTTAGACCAAAAATTTTGAGAACAATCATAAACAACGCACATACACCTTCGATTGTACCAACCCTCAACATCAGCTGAGACAAAGCATGTACATTGCTATACACATCAACAATTGCATTTCCAACACAACCGCAATAATACTATGTACAATTATTATGAATTCCCCCTTTTCCAACAAATAACAAAATGACTACAGTGCGCGAAGAATGAAGTTGTCGACGTTCCAAAGATAAACCAATTGCTACAAGGGGTGTTAATGGCCGTTTACCATTTTCATCCAAACTCAAATTATGAATACAAAAAATTCGTTGCAAATTTACTAATCTGGTTAGGAAGTGGCAATCAGGCTGGCTGGATGATCAATTTAGTAACCTTTTAGAAGTGCTTACGGAACCGGAGTCCAAATCTCTGGGTAGGGGTGTTAATGGCCGTTTACCATTCTCGTCCAAACTCAAATTATAAATAAAAAAATTCGTTGCAAATTTGCTGATCTGGTTAGAAAGTGGCAATCAGGCTGGCTGGATGATCAATTTAGTAGCCTCCTAGAAGTGTTTACGGAACCTGAGTCCAAATTTCTGGGAAGGGGTGTTAATGGCCGTTTACCATTTTCGCCAAACTCAAATTATGAATAAAAAAATTCGTTGTAAATTTGCTGATCTGGTTAGGAAGTAGCAATTAGGCTGGCTGGATGATCAATTTAGTAGCCTATTAAAAGTGCTTACGGAACCTGAGTCCAAATCTCCCTAATATATAACAATCGGATATTTAATTGTACAATAAACATTTGTATTGTATTTTAAATACAAATTCGTATTCCCAGCTGGATTCTGATAAGAAATTAAAATAAATCATGTACGCAGAAACCAATCGAAATATTTTAGTATATTAAAATATTTAGTACGAAGCGTTTATCTTTCATCCGCTAGATGTCACTAGAATGCGGTTTTATAATTTTAAAATTTAGTGTTGTGACAGTATATGTATATGGCCAAATCAAAAACTATTAAATTGGTGTGTATGAAGGTTTATAAAATGTAAACACATATTTTAAATTTTGACGGCAAAATAAATTTTATTATTATGAACGGGAAATTTGTTTATTTATCTTCACTTTTAATCAATTGCTTTTGCATGTTTAGGTAGCGATCATTGGTTCATTCGCAATGGTTATTTTCTTGCTCAAAAATCACAATCCAGTAAAAGTTGTTGACATGATTAATTATAGGTATTCAACCTATTTATTTGAGCAAACCTTAAAGGATAATGTTTAGATAAGTTGATTCAATATTTTTATAAGCTTGCATAAAAATTGAATAGATGGATGTGTCAAAGATGTTTATAGTTTTGAGTGAAGCTTTTGCTCAGTTTTTACAGCACCCTTGAGCAAAATGAATTCACATTACTTTTATGTACCAAAATACATTGAAGAATACGAGCGCACTTTTATACTTTAACACTTGAACTACGAACCTGTCAAAATGACCGGTTGCACCATTTATTTATAACATTTCCTCTTTAATAAAAATCATGATATTATCATAAAATATTAAATAAGACAAAGAGGAAATGTTATAAATAAATGATGCAACCGGTCATTTTGACCGGTTCGTAGTTCTAGTGTTAAAAACTTTTTTTTCATCCTACGTGTAAAGTCGGGCTGAGTAAAAAAATTGTGTATAGCATGCTAATAATCTTTTTATAATTTGATAATTTACACAAAAAACTTTTATTCCACAATGAAACATATTTTTCAGTAAAAAAGAGTGATATAGAAATAAAATTTTGCCACATATCAAAATGAAACATAAAAAAAAATCTGGAAAATTCTACTCTATCAAATCCCTTTATATGTATTGGAGTGTTGTCATAATAAAATGCAAAACATACTAACATAAGTATTTTTTTATAGAAACATTCTAACTAAACTTACATGAAACAGGATTTGACAAGAAATATTTCTCGCACATTAAGATCGTTTATGTTTGGCCTCGATGTACCCAATTGGCTTCGATGTACAAGATGGAAAATGTAAATATGAGTAAAAATTAAATTTTTTGCTCAATACATTTTGAAAATAAATATTTTATGCCGCAGGCAAAATAGAACTGGTGAATATGTGAAACGAGTCATTCTCTTGTTGATTAAATATCCAGAGACAAAATTTGACGGCAATGAAAATAAAATTAAGTTAAATAGGACCAATAACTATTTGCATACACACACGTTTAAATATACAATACATTGTACTTAAAGAAAAAAATAAACAATTTTTTTATTTTGGATGAATAAAAATATAATTCAATTGACTTTTTTTATTTTATTTTAACTTCCTATGAAGTTAGGTGCATTCGGTGGAAAAAAATTCTAAATAGGGCCCTGTTGATTTATTCGCTTTCTCCGTTCACCCTCCGAATTTGCGACGCTTGACAGCTGCTTTCATTCTATAAAATCTTTTTCTATGAATCTTTACCGCCGTTGTTGCAATCTGGTGGATGACAATAAGTATAACAACCATATTTCCGGTTTTGATGTCCCTAAAAAATAATGAAATTTGGTGAATTTTACATTTATTTGTATCCACATTTTTGTGGATTTTTGTTCACATTTTTTTGTTGCCCCATGCACATTTGCATGAGGCATGCTATTCTTACGATAAAAATGTAAGTGTAAAGTTATAAGGTTAAAGATTTGTTCATTGGGAAGTCGGCTGCTAATTAGTCGATTTGGGGCAAGAAACTCAGTTTCGACAGCTCAACTTAAATAATTTTGTTATTTTTAATGTTTGTCGTTGCTATTTGCACATTTTCAACAAATGAAATAAAATACACCTGTTTTAATTATGGAAGTAAACATTTATTAAATATACATAGAATTGGTATTCCTAAACAGAGTAGATATTTGTTTTTAATTATATTAATTTACTAATTTAATTATATTATATCCCAGTATGCAGTTTTTCCAATGCGTAAGAAAAGAGCTCCAATTCCACACTACATTCCGTACTACAAATTATCAAAGACACAAAAAACCCGATTTTCAGTAAAAATAATTTTCTTTCTCTTACCATTTTTTTTTTTTTGATATTTTATTAAATTTGATTTGTATATTCTGTTTCGTGTGACAATGACATGTATGGTTTTTCTTTTTTATAAAACTTTTTTTTGTTTTATATTCGAAATGTTGTGTTTTAATTATTAAAGATCTTTTTTATTAATTTTAAGTCTTTTCTCATTACGCTCGTATTTCGTCATCATCCCGATAAACAACAATGGTCTAAACCGGTAATAAAATAAATTTCAATCATCTAATACAAATTTACTTTTGATACTGACGATTTTGATGTGTTTATTTTTTTAAGATGGATGCCGAGTGAGCAAAGTAAATACATAGTTGGGATTTATTATGTTTAAATTAAGCAAATATAATGTGTATTATATATGTATTACAAAATAAAAATAAATAAATTTTAAAATAAAATACAACAAAAATTTCTTTAATTTCAAAATAAAACCACAACGTGAAAAGTACTATGGAAATCTGCTCTAGCAGCATTCAGATAAGTGTGTGCAACTAGTATGGAAAAATATATGGAATTAACCCGAATTCCCGACAAAATGCCATCTTCTTTGCAATTTGATTATTTTTTTTATTTTTAGTCGGGATTCATACCTACACTGGAATTTTTGTGACACTTTTCTTTGGCGAGTAGTATTTATTTCCGTGTATTTTACTTAGGACTTTCCATAGAAAGAGTGTGGTTATTGCACGCGTATGTAAACGTAATTTCATCAGCATTGCATATTAAATATATTTAAATCGGAATATGTATGCAATTTTTCGACTGTGTGGAAAAAATAGTTCTAATTCCATACCAAATTCCATACTACAAAATATTAAAGACACAAAAATATCGCTCTTGTTTACTGTAAAATATGTTTCATTGTGGAATAAAAGTTTTTTGTGTAAATTATCAAATTATAAAAAGATTATTAGCATGCTATACACAATGTTGTTACGCAGCCCAACTTTACACGTAAGATGAAGAAAACGTTTTTAAAGTATAAAGGTACGCTCGTATTCTTCAATGTATTTTGGTACATGAAGGGTGCTGTAAAAACTGAGCAAAAGCTTCACTCAAAACAATAAACATGTTTGACACATCCAAGTATCTATATATAGTCATATTATGTCGTTGATTCTATTCAATTTTTATGCAAGCTTATACAAATATTGAATCAACTAATCTAAACATTATCCTTTAATGTTTGCTCAAATAAATAGGTTGAATACCTATAATTAATCATTTCAACAACTTTTACTGGATTGTGATTTTTCAGCAAGAAAATAACCATTGCGAATGAACCAATGATCACTACCTAAAAGTGCAAAAGCAATTGATTAAAAGTGAAGATAAATAAACAAATTTCCCGTTCATAATAATAAAATTTATTTTGCCGTCAAAATTTAAAATATGTGTTTACATTTTATAAACCTTCATACACACCAATTTAATAATTTTTGATTTGGCCATATACATATACTGTCACAACACTAAATTTTAAAATTATCAAACCGCATTCTAGTGACATCTGGCGGATGAAAGATAAACGCTTCGTACTAAATATTTTAATGTACTAAAATATTTCGATTGGTTTCTGCGTACATGATTTATTTTAATTTCTTATCAGAATCCAGCTGGGAATACGAATTTGTATTTAAAATACAATACAAATGTTTATTGTACAATTAAATATCCGATTGTTATATATTGGAGAGATTTGGACTCAGGTTCCGTAAGCACTTCTAATAGGCTACTAAATTGATCACCCAGCCAGCCTAATTGCTACTTCCTAACCAGATCAGCAAATTTACAACGAATTTTGTCATTCATAATTTGAGTTTGGACGAAAATGGTAAACGCCATTAACATCCCTTCCCAGAGATTTGGACTCAGGTTCCGTAAACAATTCTAATAGTTTACTAAATTGATCATCCAGCCAGCCTGATTGCCACTTCTTAACCAGATCAGCAAATTTACAACGAATTTTTTCATTCATAATTTGAGTTTGGACTAAAATGGACTCAGGTTCCGTAAGCACTTCTAATAGGCTACTAAATTGATCATCCAGCTAGCCTGATTGCTACTTCTTAACCAGATCAGCAAATTTGCAACGAATTTTTTATTAATAATTTGAGTTTGGACGAGAATGATAAACGGTCATTAACACTCCTTCCCAGAGATTTGGACTCAGGTTCCGTAAACACTTCTAATAGGCTACTAAATTGATCATCCAGCCAGCCTGATTGCTACTTCCTAACCAGATCAGGAAATTGGCACCGATTTTTTTTATTCATTATTTGAGTTTGGACGGAAATGGTAAACGGTCATTAACACTCCTTCCCAGAGATTTAGACTTAGGTTCCGTAAACACTTCTAATAGGCTACTAAATTGATCATCCAGCTAGTTTGATTGCCACTTCTTAACCATATCAGCAAATTTGCAACGATTTTTTTTATTCATAATTTGAGTTTGGACGAAAGTGATAAACGGCCATTAACAACCCTTCCTAGAGATTTGGACTGAGGTTCCGTAAGCACTTCTAATAGGCTACTAAATTGATCATCCACCTAGCCTAATTGCCACTTCCCAACCAGATCAGCAAATTTGCAACGAATTTTTTCATTCATAATTTGAGTTTGGATGAAAGTGCTAAGCGGCCATTAAAAACCCTTCCCAGAGATTTGGACTCAGGTTCCGTAAGCACTTCTAATAAGCTACTAAATTGATCATCCAGCCAGCCTGATTGCCACTTCCTAACCAGATCAGCAAATTTGCAACAAATTTTTTCATTCATAATTTGAGTTTGGACGAAAATGGTAAACGGCCATTAACACCCCTTCCCAGAGATTTGGACTCAGGTTCCGTAAGCACTTCTAATAGGCTACTAAATTGATCAGCCAGCCAGCCTGATTGCCACTTCCTAACCAGATCAGCAAATTTGCAACGAATTTTTTCATTCATAATTTGAGTTTGGATGAAAGTGCTAAGCGGCCATTAACAACCCTTCCCAGAAATTTGGACTCAGGTTCCGTAAGCACTTCTAAAAAGCTACTAAATTGATCATCCAGCTAGCCTGATTGCCGCTTCCTAACCAGATCCGTAAATTTGCAACGAATTTTTTTATCCATAATTTGATTTTGGACGAAAGTGATAAACGGCCATTAACAACCCTTCCTAGAGATTTGGACTCAGGTTCCGTAAGCACTTCTAATAGGCTACTAAATTGATCATCCACCTAGCCTAATTGCCAATTCCTGACCAGATCAGCAAATTTGCAACAATTTTTTTCATTCATAATTTGAGTTTGGACGAAAATGTTAAAATAAAAAAGAAATAATAAATCTAATCAGAATTCTCATGACAATATTAATTATTTATTGTACTAAAATGGTTGTAGTTTAGACTGTATATTAAAAGGTTCGCAACTTTGATAACTTATGTGTGTAAAATAATTCTTATACTTTATCAATACAAGTTTTATTAATTTATATCTCTTATTAAAATATTTAGTTCATTAAAATTAAATGAAAATCATGAAATGGTTAGATTTTGTACTATTATGTAATTTCTAAATTCATAACAGTGTACTCCATTTACTAACCCAAGCAAATTAAATCAGAATCTCATAGGAAAATAAACATTCCAATAGGATTTGTATACGTACACGTGTGAACAAAAAATACAAAATCGGCATACGCCTCGACAACATAATCGGAAAGCTGGAGGATAAATTGGAAGATTTGGAACACGTAAAGGTAGCACCTGCACAATTAATCGATTTGAAGGAAGGGTTATTTCTCGCAGAGATGGCGAGAATTAGCCACCAAGATCGTGCAATTTGACCCCGCTAAACATTTTCTTGTGGGGTTGGTTCAAGTCGTAGGTACGTAGGTAATAAGCTGCAATTGACCGATGCCCTTAAGGCCAACATAACCAATACGTACCATCGCTCAAATTCAGCTGGATCTATGCGGCATAGTGTCATTGAAAATTGGACCACTCGGATCCGTGCCACCATGAGGAGCCGCGGCAGACATTTGAACGATCTTATATTTCATAAATAATGGCACACATGGGCTTTTCAAATAAAAATGAATTTCGTTAATACCTCACGTTAATACCTCATTCATTGAAACAAAAAAGGCGGATTGAAATTTTAGGAAAATTTAGGAAATTATGCACTATATATCATGGATTTGAAACATGTTTTACTTTCAATGGAAATACCTCGCTTCCAATACCAAAATTATTTTGTTGCCATGGAAGTATACATAGAGATGTTGGGAGATGTTGGTTAAATGGTAAGTGAGTGAGCATGGAAAATCCCCATTTCTTCTGTTATTACATGGAAAATATTAGGACTGATTGGCGGTGTATGGAAATCTAAAACGAAGACGAGATGCGTAACGAGGGTTGAAAGGATTGGGATGATATAAAAATTAATCAAGTTGGATACGTATAAACAGAGGTTAGAGTAATTATAATCTCTCATTGCGTGTAGTTACTTGCTGTGAAAGGAAGTCGATCTTCAATTGACAACTTCTCAGCTAGCAGTTTGAATCACGTAAAAGGTAAAAAAATCCGTTTTATATACTAGTAGTTTTATAAAATATTTTATTGGGGATCAGACGGTGAGCAAAAAATGAAAAAGCACTATTAAAATAATTACATTTTTAATTTAACCGATTTGATTCAATTATCTAAATCAAATTGATCTCAATTTGTTTGCCTAAATGTATTTAATTAGAATATTCAGTTATAGCAGATTATACGTTAAAATGTTAAATTAATCTGCTGGCCAGAAATAATTCAATAATATTAATGATCGCTCGCTATAGTCTTAACATTCATTCATTCATTGAACAGTTCAGATTGTTAATTAAAAAAATTATTTAACAAAATGAAATTCGTCACACAAAAACTATAAATAAATAAAAAATGAATATTTAACTTTTGAAATGAAAAAACAAACTAAATGGAATGAAACGGATGTTTTAAAAGAATGAAATAAACAGGCATTATGAAAAATTATATTTAATTAATCTTTGGTTGTAATATTTTTTTTTTTTTGATTTATACAAGAAAAATACCTTCAAAATGTTAAATAGGTAAAAACCACTGAGATATGCTAATAAATGAGTTCAAAATGTTTTGTTTCCTTTTAATTTTAATTAATTTCACTTTGATTAATTTGCTGGTTATTAATTTTAGCAAGCAATTTATTAATACTAATTTATTTAAACCAGAGACCACATAGAATATATGCGCATATATTTATCTAGGGTAAATGTTGTTCAACTACCTTACCCTTCAACCTTATCGCGCATACATAACTTGCGTAACGTCCGAAATACAAAGCATTACAGAGTTTTTTATGACATTAATTATATTTTATTTTAATAAATTAATATTCGTCATTATTATAAAGTTTGGAAAAAAATTTGGCTTTATATTTATATGTTGTAATCATGCAGATATCGTGACCATATACACGTATACAACAAAACAATCGCATGCGACTCCGAATCCACAATTGCACTTAAATACGAAGGGTCATACCAATTTAATTTGTTTAAATCCCCAAAAAAAAAAATTAAATTGCATATTACGTGTCCGGTATGCGGTTATCTCGCCGTATAATTTCAAATCTGCATTTATTTTTTTGTGTATATGTGGACTGTGCGGTGTAATCTCAAATTACGCGTCTTGTCTTCATTTTAGAATCCAAAAATCATTTTTCCACTTACGTATGTATCCCAACCATCCATCCATCCATCCATCCATCCATCCATCCATCCATAATACGTTTTAATTTAAATTCTTACGTATAGTTTATATTTTACACAAACATTATTTGATTCATATTTTAAACGCGTATCAAATTAATGATAACAGCGCATAGTTTTTAATAAACGTCTCATAATTTAATTTTTTTTCTGTGTTATCTGGAGTGTTTTCCGTCTTTCATGCAGGTAGAGAGCTTCTACATTATTTTGTTTAATGCTTTGTTTACTATATACGATATGCCCGTTCCCGTACGTTGATCATTCATCAATATTTTAAGTTGATAATCTTTGCGCAGAGCAGAAAACATGCAACCAGATAAAAAAAAAAATTAATTTTTGCTTTCCTTTTTAAAAACATTTTTTGTGGGTCAAAATTATTGATCGATTTTACAATGAGGATAATAACGAAGTGAAATAATTGATTCTGCATCCTGTAAAAATAATTTTATTAGTTCTCTAATTCATGATGTTTATCTCGTATTCGCTTCTTCGTTTTACATTAGATTGAAATAAGTAATCGCCAAATTAAATTAAAGTATGTGTATTTCAAAACGGGCTTAGTTGAAATCAAAAATGTATTATAGTCGAGGCCTGATTGCACTGGTTGAGTACATACGTGGGTTAAAGGCTCTAGGTCCTGAGGCAGAAGGTTGTTGGGATGCTGGGCTCATTTATATTGCAACTGAAAATATGGATGCTGAGACTGAACAGACGTGGAAGTTCTAAATAAGGGAATATATACTTTGCAATGGGTTAAACCAGAAATAACAAAGCGCTTATCAGGACAGCAAAATGTACAGCACTCGGGATCTATGCACACTGCATCGGCAGTAAATTGTGTATTCTGTGGCAAAGATCAAAAATTTGTTGAGAGTGTCGATTTCCGTGCTTTGGAGGTTCAGCGGGGCAGAGAATACATAAGGAAAAATTCCAGATGTTATAATTGCTTAAGTGACACGTTTGGTGTACCAGTGCCGATCAAAACGAAAATGTAAATTGTGCCGGAAGAAACATCACGAAATCCTACATTTAGAAGTCTCTATAAATAACCCACTAACAACATAAAACATATATGCTTACGCCTTTTCAGTCCATCCGTTAGTGGTGATTGACAACGGAATCGAGCTTTACTTGACTCCGAATCATTAACCTCGTTTGTCACTGAAGAAAGTTTCCAATGACTCGGATTAAATTAAAAACTCACTGTGCTAGTTGAAAAATGTGACAAGCTGGGCACCTGGGGAGTAAACCTAATTCGACTATGCTGAACTCATTGGTGCTAGTCCCATTTCAAAGTTAGTCCCCATTTTTGAGATATCGCTTTCGACATATTTTGCCTCTGAGACAAATATTTATAAAAATATACACTCATATTCACGTTGATAGCTCCTGAACCATTAAGATTTTCGTTATGCTTTCTTCAGCAAAGTTGTTGCGCAAGCCAAGACCAACAACTTTGTTGAACATATCGAGGCCGAAAAACAACATCTACAATCACATTTTTGTGTTATTTTATTTTTGAAACGCAAAAAAATAAAATAACACAAAAATGTGATTGTAGATGTCGTTTTTCGGTCTTGATGTTCAGCAAAGTTGTTGGTCTTGGCTTGCGCAACAACTTTGCTGAAGAAAGCATAACGAAAATCTTAATGGTTCAGGAGCTATCAACGTGAATATGAGTGTATATTTTGACAAATATTTGTCTCGACGGAAAACATGTTTTTTATCATTTTTTGTCCATTTATTGAATTTAAATTTATCGAATAAACACCTCATCGACAAATATAGATACAATAGAAACTATTTAACAGAAAATTAGATTGATTCAGTTGATTTTATTGTGATTTTTCTCAATTTTTTCCTAAATAATTTACATTTTTCTTAACTTTTAATTTTAATTTTCTGATTTGTTCGTGTCGTCTTCGGGTTCTTCTTCCTCTTGCAAATTCCAAAAAATGTCACCCAAGAGTGCATCTAGCTTTTTGCCGCTGCACCAATGTTCGAGCCTTGCCGTCACTTGGTGAAAACGTTCGCCGTGCTCATCGGATTCGGCTGGTGATTGTTCGGCGAACTTTTCCACATGACAATGCAAAAAATGTATTTTCAGTGACATTCTAACGTTTATATTATGAAAAGCTGTCAGCATATTTTCAATATATCTGCGCAAATCATCGGCTCGGTTAATTCCGAGAACATTCTTAATAACTTCTTTTACACATTTCCATGCCACAGCCTCTCGTTCACTAAGAGCATTTTCAAATGCATCATCTTTCATCAGACGACGAATATCTGGTCCATTAAGTATTCCTGTAATAAAATACAAGATGTGAGATGAAATTTCATTTAATCAAAACTTAGATTCGGGTAGATTTAAACACCAACCTTCTTTTATTTTCATTCCACTTAACCGTGGAGAAATGCGACGCAATTCGACGAACGCATTTCCATCTGGATTCAGCGCTTTAATAAAATTTTTAACTACTCCAAGCTTGATATGAAGTGGTGGTAGCAATATTTTTTTAATTGGCACAAGTGGAGCCTCAACGATGCTGTCGTATCGCAATCTAATGTTCTCACGTAAAGCCCAGTTCCGTTCGTTGTATTGGTCGCCTTTAAAACGAGTATCCCATAAGCACATAAAACACATGTTTTTAATGTAACCCAATTGCATGCCACTTAAAAGAGCTATCACTTTTAAATCTGCACAAACTTTCCATTGATGGTCATTGTATTTAATCAAATCGATGATTTTTTTCATTGATGCATAGGTATCCTTTGTGTTTGTGCTGAGTGCAATTGGAATGGAATTCTTTGAGTTGGTAACGTGAAGGAGAACTGCCTTCAAGCTGCTTTTAGAGGAATCGATGAACAATCGCCAATCTTCAGGATTATATGCATTGTGCATTGTGGATACCAAACCTCGGATATCAGTGCAAAATGCGAGTGAATTATTCTCAATTGATTTGAAAAAATTCGTAAAATGACGATGACGATTTATTGCTCCATATATCCGAACATTTGGAGCCAAAATGTTCACTTGTTTTAAATCCTTTGACAAAAGAATGGCTTGCCGCTGAGATAGTTTCAGGCGTCGTACCATAATATCCAAACGACTTTGCGAGATTTCAATGTGATTGCATGGCGCAGTGACATTTGATGGTTGATATATTGATGCAGATGTTTCTCCGGTTTCACCTGATTCAAATGTTGTTGGTAAATAATCCTCGGTTGGGTTTGATCTTTCCGGAACAGGCATTTCATCTGAATGCGGCAGCGGTAGATGTGTATTTCTTGTTGTGGGGTATGTCAAAGAACCACTTTTGTTTCTGTTTGTACCGAGAATATAATTCATGCACCCATAACATTGAACTGCATCATGTCCTTGTGGATCGACCCATATCATCGGAACACCAAATGTCATTGCGGCTCCAGTGTTTTGCCATCTATCCAGATGGAAAATGCATGTTGTACAAACAAAAGACGGCGTCCAATTTACACCACTAATAACATGTTGTGAAAAGTATAGTCGATATAAATCAGCGGTTTCATCACTTATTTTGCGGCGATTGCTCATAATTGTAAATTTTCCACACACATAACAAAAGCACTTGAGTTTATAGCACCTATCCATATTATTTATTTCACAAGATTCACAAGACGATTTTCACTTTACTTTTTGTATTCTTTTGTCACTTTATATATTAAGATGAATAACTTTTTATTTTTAATTTTATATTACAGTTTTTAGTTCTTACTTCTTGTGCCAATTTTTTAACTTTTTTATAAATATCAATTTCGAGAATAATCTCTTCTTCGGTTTATTTCTGCTACTGTTACATAATCTATTTTGAAGCTCTTTATATACTGTAGCTAGGCGCTGCTGTTTGGTACCTGCTAAAAACAAAGCAGGTACCAAACAGCAGCGGAGGTTATGGAGGTCGTAAATTTTATTGGAGGTCGTAAATTTTATTGGGGTTTTGTGTTTTTTTTTTTTTTATTTTTTCATCTATGTAATCTGTTCTGGGGCCGAAGCACTCCCAATTCTTTCGCAGTTTACTTTTACCGTCCTACTTTACGCATTGCTTGCCAAATCGAGGACGTATGGCTATAGGTCCGATTTACGTAGAACCATCTGCACATTGCATTGCTCCATGCCAGCCTATTGTACTGACATGGAAGATGGGTCGGCCCATGAGTTGTGCACTCCGACAGGGGGTCATAGTTGTGTTCATTTCCATCATCGATCGTAATCAAATGATGAAAAATCCCTTTTGCATCCTGCCCCTATCGGGATTCGAACCCGGTACCTCCCGATCCAAACGCCAAAGCTTTAACCACTGTGCCATTTGGTCGGTGGTTTTGTGTTGATTTTGTCGCGAAGTAAATTGTGGGTGTTTTTGTTTTTGTATATTTTCAGGGTGTGAATTTTGGCCGTAATTCGTATACGTGCAGAATACAAATGTCTCATGACTCATGAGTCAAATTGGGACACCTGTCTAATTTCAGTCCTTTTTTGATTCTGTGCAAAATGGTTACATTTTTATTGAATTTAGTGTATGGTTTTCAGTTTTTATGTGTTGTACGAAACTTGGTTTTATGTACTTGTGATGTGTTCTTTGTATCTTATCTGAGATGAGTGTCTTGTTTGGCCTAAGTATGCCGAATTCCAGTTGTATTTAGCCTTACCTGTGCACTTATGTTTCTCGAAACGGCAAGGTGGAGCCGGAGTCTTCTGTGCTAAGCTTTTGCCAAAACTGACAAGACCCTGCCTTTTTGGGGAACATGCGAGAAAGCTGGGTCTACAGACGAATGATTTTGTAGAAGTTGCATGGACGAAAAGGAAGAAGAGACTTTAGATAACTTCCTATGCTCGTGTGCGGCACTATCATACAGAAGGCATAAGTATTTTGGCGTGTCCAGTGTGACCAGCCTTTCAGATCTCGCTGAATGTGGAGTGCGAGATATTTTGCGGTACGTACGTAGCTTCGAATGGTTTAGAACAGGGGTACAGGGGAAATAGGTTCCTGAGGTATCACAACGGGGCACTCCTGGTCTAATTGTGCGGAAGTGCCACTCCAAGCTCACCTTGGCCTAAGTAAAACACACATATATGGAAAAATAACACAAAAATGTGAATGTAGATGTCGTTTTTCGGTCTTGATATGTTCTGCAAAGTTGTTGGTCTTGGCTTGCGCAACAACTTTGCTGAAGAAAGCATAATGAAAATCTTAATGGTTCAAGAGCTATCAACGTGAATATGAGTGTATATTTTGACAAATATTTGTCTCAGAGGCAAAATATGTCGAAAGCAATATTTCAAAAATGGGGACTAACTTTGAAATGGGACTAGCACCAATGAATTCAGCATAGTCGAATTAGGTTTACCCCCCGGGTGCCCAGCTTGTCACGCAAAAAAAAGTTTGAAATTCAAACACAGTGATTATTCAAGGTCTCAACAATTCCACTTCTGGGGTATCAAACTGTATAGCGAACTTATCCATCAGCTACAGGTTTCAGAATGCTGCTTATAAAATAACAGCAAGGGTGTTTATTGTTCCTTCCGTATCGTCGAATCAGCCTTTAATCAATGATTTTAGAAATCGTAAAAGATTGTAAAGCTAGAAGATCCAGATTTCAACTGGGAAGTGGTCTATTCTTTAAAAGTATATGTATAAAGGCGAAAGATATTGCAGCAAAGCCAATTCATAATGTATATGGCAATAATTGCTGTGTTTTTTTATTAGCCAATTTTCTATGTCAAAACTTATATTTAGCGCGATATTATTGCATATAATTAATTTATTTAACTCTAAACTAAGATTTTTCATTCAACTTTTTAGGTAAAAATCGATAAAAAAATATCTTGCTCTACTTATTTATCGGGAGCCGCTATCGAGAGCACTATCCATTTCAATGGGAAATTTGAAAAGGCTTTTATTTTGTAAGCCTCTGAAACCATTAGAAACTAAATCTTACAATAAAAATTTAAAACGCAGCAAACTGAATTCTTGTTTATAACGTCATGTCAAAATAAATGGTACAGCGACACCAGTGAATAATAGCTGCAGTTTCAATAGAAAATTGCCATTTGGCTCCGGATAGTGCTCCAATATTAAAACACAGCAAATATTGGTTAAAGTGAATCTACATCTTGATGTCGACCTGACGTTACGAAGATTTTGGGAATTCGTAGACATTTCAGACGCCATTTCCTATAGTAAAGAGGAGAACTGCATTATTATCGAAAGAGGGTCCGAAGAGCGGCAGATGGCAAATATATCGTTAGCCAACCATTTTAAAACGGTTTACCGAAGCTTACCGAAATTAATGGCTATAAGGCGAATGTATAATTTAGAGGAAAGGTTTGAACGTGACGATTCATTTAAAGGACGATAATATAATGAATTCTTAACTAACCTCAGAGGATGTAGGTAACGATTACCGCATCACGGAGTTGTGAAACGTTCCACTACGAAGTTACGCATCGTATTTGATCAGCCAAAATGACTAATATAGAAATTCGAAGAACGATCAATTATTAGTGGGACCGGTCATTTAGTCCAATTTAATAAAAATACTAATAAGGTTTGAAACAATTTAAAATTGTTTCTGTTTCTTTGGTTGTTTTCATTGCGCATTCGGCTGCATTGGTTTCGCGGGTTATGGTTTTTTTTTTTTTTTTTGTACTAGATTTGTTTTAAGACTACGCACATCAAGTCGAGTTCGTTTTAGTTGCATCGATTGTCAATGGAAAAATGATGATTAACGAAAGGGATGTATATATATATGTATGTATATATATATATATATATATATATATATATATATATATATATATATATATATATATATAGAGAGAGAGAGAGAGAGAGAGAGAAAAGAGGAAGAGTTGAAGTAGAATTTTTGAGTCGAGCGGTTGATTAAGAAAATAATTAAAATCGTGAAAATAAGTATTATTTTTTTTTGTTACCCTCGTCAATATTCGCGATTTGCAACAAAGTAGCTGACATCTGGTGAACAAAATGTGAATCATAGTTTGCTATGAAGCAAGGAGGATTAAAACTGTCATAACAATGAATTTGACAATTCTCGTCCCCCTTGTAGACGTAGAAACCAACGCTATCTACAATCGATGAAAATCGCCAATACATTACGTACACATTACGTAGATATGTATACACATATTATTGTGGACATCCGATTTTTTTTTTGTTTAAGACAATTTATTAATATTATAAGTGTAAATTATAATTAATAAACAAGAATTCTAACCATAATCAAAACAGTTCTAGTTTTTTTTGTGATCGCATCTAATGGCGGAATATTTATGTGAAACAACACGTGTTTTATTTGTTGTTGTGAAAAGTATTGAAATTGTTTGGGCAAGCGCACACCTTCGGAAAAGTTTTAATATTTTACTCTTGCAAGCGCACACCATCGGAAAAGCATTGTTATTCGCGTAAGCGGAAATCTTCGGAAAAATGGATATATTTGTGGTGCAAACGCCATCTTTGGAAATTTATTATATTTAATTGTACAACGCAATTTGCTGAGTTCCTGATCATCTGGCCGGTGCTGATGAGCTGGTAGCAGTAATTCATGGGTAAGGGGTTTTAAATTACCGTATTTTATTATATAATTTAAAAAAAAAAAACAAAAGGGTTTATCTTAGCCCAGTTAAAATTTTTTTTGCATGTGGTTAATGTACATATTAATACAAGTTGTGTACCTATGGGATACAATGTTGTAAATATTAGGTTGACGATGACAGTGTGGGGTAGAGTAGGTAACGGATTCATTGTGCATTGGTAATTGTAGATTTTATTTTTATTTTATTTTTATTTTTTTTTTTGAACGGGTCGGCGTGTTATTTTTTTGTTGTAGTTGTCTCCCACGACCTCTGATTTTACCTCTACTAGACTGAGCTGAGTTAAAGTAATACGCCAACCCATGTTTTTGTAGCAAACTTGTTACAGGTTTTCACTTACAGAATTGTTTTCTCCGCTGACATTAGACAAAATGTTTCAGCAAAATTTTGTTCATGAAAAAGGACAATGAGTATCAGAAAATCGTGTAGAGAAAAGACTCGAGAAATGGTCTGAGAACCTTTAAGCTATACTAACGGAGATTTATGGAACAGCGTCTGCACCGTTTTTAGGAACACAGAGGCAGCAGATTTATCAAAACATAACTTGTGTGGTGCAAGGAATGGAGAGTCTAAATCTGCGCAAGTGATCTGCACATCCAAAATAGTTGATCCCATTGGTTGCTTATCGCCAACTACAACAACAATAAAAATATTTTTCAGAAACTCTGGTTGCTAGATGCCAGCTGGGATGTACGTTTACCACCCATATTTTACCACCCATTTTTTAGTTTAGATTGGAAAATATTAGAATATTCAGATGGCTTCACTCGGAGGCATAAGTGAGTGCCAAGACAAAGGTGGTACCTATTAAATCGATAGGTATCCCACGTTTTGAGCTATATGATGCAGTATTATCTAACAAAATTATTGGTTTCCGTATTAGCAATAATCAAGAATAAAAAAAGCCAGCAAGTATCAATTGTCGACCAACTCAATTCAGAAGTATGTTCCCAGAGTGATTAGATTACCATGAGTGGACAAACCAAATTATAATCACTTTAAAAACATCGACAAAAAGTACTAGCGACTACGTTTGTGAAGTTGGCCCAAAATTCTGGCCCAAAATATTATATTTTTTGCCGCTGGCAATACCGTCATCTATTTTGATAACTATCATGACAGAAAACTGGAAAAGCATTGAATATCACATAAATCCAAAGATTAAATATGAATTTGAATGAAATGAATATAAATAATACAATTGAATTTTAAATTTATAAAATTATACTAATAATAAAATAACAAATATACACATTTAACTCAAATATGTTCATGATTTAAATGAAAGTGACAAAGAACATTTCTCAAAATTCTAATAATTTTCACAAAAACTATAGTTGCTATCACGTAAGAACTGTATATAATAAATGTATAAAACAGCCAAGAAGCAATACTTATTATTTTCAATTGGTTCACGAAAAAATCTCTGACGTATGTCGGTCTTTGTTAATAAACGCCTCACATACGATTAGTCAATCCGTTTATAAGCAGTTTCATTTTAATATACATATACATAATACTAAACATCCTCATACTGAGAATGACCTATATTCAGCCGCTTTACGAACAACCATAATATTTAATGGAAGTTGAGATTTTCGGTGTTGGTCATCGGTCTCACTATGATTTTTGGACAGACCTGCTTCTAGCCTTTACGAGTAAGAAGTTTCAGGAGGTTGTGATGGGGTCCTCATACCAAGAATGGCCTTTATTCAGCCGAATTACGAACAACCATAATATTTAATGGAAGTTGAGATTTCCGGTGTTGGTCATCGGCCTCACTATGATTTTCGGACAGACCTGCTTCTAACCTTTACGAGTAAGAAGTTTCAGGAGGTTGTGATGGGGTCCTCATACCAAGGAAGGCCTTTATTCAGCCACATTACGAACAACCATAATATTTAATGGAAGTTGAGATTTCCGGTGTTGGTCATCGGTCTCACTATGATTTTTGGACAGATCTGCTTCTAGCCTTTACGAGTAAGAAGTTTCAGGAGGTTGTGATGGGGTCCTCATACCAATAATGGAATTTATTCAGCCGCATTACGAACAACCATAATATTTAATGGAAGTTGAGATTTTTGGTGTTGGTCATCGGTCTCACTATGATTTTCGGCCAGATCTGGTTCTAGCCTTTACGAGTAAGAAGTTTCATGAGGTTTTGATGGGGTCCTCATTGTTTTGATGGGGGCTACAACTATAGCTTACTCACCTTTGATTCCAGGCGACTAGCACGATCGCTCCTGATCGTTATTTGTTGCATCGACACTACAGTGGTGTCGGTCTAATCTAAATGTCTTGGGTGGACTTTGCTAATTACTAAATATAACAGATACTATAATTTTTGACAATGTTGACATTTTGTGTACATTCTCCGTATTATTAACCCAAATTCTTTAAATTATCTACATCCATTATCTAAGCAGATAGAATATTAATTAACTACTCGGCAAAGACCATATATACTGACTGCGCACAACACTGTATAACAACAATCACGGTCTATAGACAGATCAAAGCAGTCTACGAATTATTAAGTTCACCCGACCAAATAAATCATCGCTCTACGTGTTTTCTTCCATGTTGAATGTCGTTCTTGATTTTGCAAAGCATTGTTTCATTTGTACATTGGTTTTCTTCGCACAACATGAAAGCTAGATACCATAGCTCCTAATATTGGTTTTAGCATTCAACTGTACAGAAACAGTTTGTTTATCGAGTGCTCAAAATTTCTACCCATGAGCCATTATATTTTCTTACATTTGATATTTAATTCTTCTTTTCTCTTCTGTCCTCTTTCCATCGTATAGCTTAGCATCGAGGGTCATATACCAAGGTATTTAGTTGTTTTTTGCATATGGAATTTAGTTTGAGTTAAGAACGACGCGGAATCCAGTTTAATCCATTTTGTAGTCTAGTTACTTATAGGTCTATTATGAATCTCACTTACTCGTCACCGAGTGAAGAGTCGTCACTATAATTCTATTTTGGTATTATGATTTTCGCAGTGAGCGAGTGATCGTCACATGCTTGTCGCTTGGCGACTCGAAATCATCGCATAGAATTTTTGGTATTATAATTCTCACGTGAGCGAGTCTAATGTCATATATGCTCACCTACAATATGATGGTGAGAGTCAAGTGACAAAGTAGTTTTGGTATTAAAAATATAATATTTTATTAATATTTTTACATTAAAATAATTAATTTATATTTTTCATGTCAGAAAGAGTTTTAAAAAGTTTAAAAAGTTTTGGAGTTTTAAAAAAGAGTTTTAAAAAGTTTAAAAAGTTTTAAAAAGTTTTAGAATAAATTAAAAAAGTTTTAAAAACTTTTCAAAAGTTTTTAAAAGTTTTAAATAATTTTAGAGTTTTAAAAAGTTTAAAAAGTTTTAAAAAAGTTATAAAAAATTTAAAAATGTTTTAAAAAGTTTTAAAAACTTTTTTAAAGTTTTAGAAGTTTTAAAAAAAATTTAAAAAAGTTTTAAAGAATTTTTTAAAAAATTTAAAAAGTTTTGAATGTTTAAAAAAGTTTTAAAAACTTTTTAAAAAATTTGAAAAGATTTAAAAAGTTTTAAAGTTTTGAAGTTTTAAAGTTTTTAAATGTTTAAAAATTTATTTATTTTTATAGCTTCATAAATAAAATTTATGTAACGTCTATGATTTATATAGAAAACGCTGCGCGCGGATTCGATATTCACCGCATTTTCTATATAAATCATAGACGATTACGCCAATTTTTCTTATGATGCGATTAAACATAGCCGTTTTCTTTATCAGTCATAAACGTTTACGTCCTTTTTTCTCATGATGCAATTAAAAATAAGGTAATTAGCATATGTAACATGATTAATTTTTTAAGTCATAGCCGGTTGTGTCTACGTATTTTTCGCCCAAACTAAAAAAAATCAAACTCGAAAACGCGCGGGTATGTTTTACCGCTTTTTCTATATAAATCATAGACGTTACATAAATTTTACTTATGAAGCTATAAAAATAAGTAAATTTTTAAACATTTAAAAACTTTAAAACTTCAAAACTTTAAAACTTTTTAAATCTTTTCAAATTTTTTAAAAAGTTTTTAAAACTTTTTTAAACATTCAAAACTTTTTTAAATTTTTTAAAAAATTCTTTAAAACTTTTTTAAATTTTTTTTAAAACTTCTAAAACTTTAAAAAAGTTTTTAAAACTTTTTAAAACATTTTTAAATTTTTTATAACTTTTTTAAAACTTTTTAAACTTTTTAAAACTCTAAAATTATTTAAAACTTTAAAAAACTTTTGAAAAGTTTTTAAAACTTTTGAAAAGTTTTTAAAACTTTTTTAATTTATTCTAAAACTTTTTAAAACTTTTTAAACTTTTTAAAACTCTTTTTTAAAACTCCAAAACTTTTTAAACTTTTTAAAACTCTTTTTTAAAACTCTAATACTTTTTAAAACTTTTTCAAAACTTTTTAAAACTTGCGAGGTAATTGCGTGTTCAAATGCGCATTTTTTAAATATTTAAATATCATATTTTTATTCAAATTTTATAACTTTTCATAGCTCTTATAGCCAATTTGGATCGTTTTTAATACATTTCATAACTTCTTTTTATTGCTAATTTTAAATTTCAATTTTTTCAATTATGTAAAATTTTAGAAATGTTAAAATATTTTAAAGTTTTTATTTATATTTTTATTTAATTTTTTTTTGATTTTCATTAACCATTTTGTAATTAATTTTGTAAGTTTTAAATTTAGTTGTAATTATTTAAGTTTTTAATTTGTTACTTTACTTAACTTAAAAAAATGAAACCGTTAAAAGTAAGAAAGTTGTTTGCTATTATAATAGCATTCTTATATAAAACTATTTACACAGAAATCAATAATCATATTCCATTATTTTATAATGGTAGTGTTTCATAGCTATCTTAAATCAAATATATTTTATCATCGTGTGGATTAGGTGCGGTTTTCAATTGTCTAACAGAGCTTACTGCTTGATTTCTTGAACGAATTTATGATGAGTCATTAATTAAACATTCTTTGAATTCTTTAAACGTTATTCTAGATTTCACAACTTGTCTCTTTACTCCTTTATTTTTTTTTGTATCACTAGCATCAAACACTTTGAAAGTATACATTTTTGATCTTAATCCAATAAATTCACCCATTATTTTTCCATAATTTTCATTCTTCATTAGACCACTTGTATCGAGATACTTATAACAATCTTTTATGATGGGTTCATATACATCTGGACAAAACACTTCGTAAACTAAACTATCTGTTTCAGTATTACAAATTTTTATCCAACTTCGGCACCATTAGTCATAATGAAAATAATATAATGTAGTTTTAACTAGATCTAATATGCACATCCCAACATATATTGGTTTGCTGAAATACATTTCCAATTTATTTAATACAACCGCCACGATTGTGTAAGTGTATTGTATAATCCATTTAAATTTCATAACCCACGCATTTCTGAAGAAATTTTTTCCTCTGTTTCGTTACTCTTTATAACATTACTTACTCTATGGTTATAGTCAACTATAAAATAATAAGGCCCTTTTCGAAACGGATACTTATTTCAAACTTATTTACTTATTTGCCGCCATCTTAAATAAGTAAGAAAACCCGTTCGAATTGAGTTTGCATACTTATTTTGACTGCAACACGAAAACATTTAATATTTTCAATTGAAAATTCTTCAACCAATATTTTATTTGTTATTTTTATTAATCCAACGTATACCATTTAATAAAATAACAAATATTCATAATATTTGTACTAACTGAAATGCTAGTGGCAATTAAGAAGTATAAAAACGAAATATTCTTTCGTTTTATTATTAAAATATTAAAATATCGTATTTATGTTGATATGAATTTTAGTTGGTTCACCTTATATTTTTTTATAACATATTTGAAATGCTAAATTAAATCTTAAATAATTTTTAATTTATTTCAAATTTGATTAATAGTTCTCGGTTATATAAAAAATAAATGCTGTATTTTTTTTTTCTCGCTACATAAGTACATAGATCGTGCAATTATAAATAGCAACAACCAATCTTTATCAACAATAATTTTTTCAACTTTTTATTATATTTAATAACTCTTTTTTAATTACCTACTATAATTTACTATCCAATATTGTCACTATTCATAAATATTGTATATGTTTTTAAAAAAATCATAATTTTTATACCATTTTACTATTTTTTATGATTTTTTAAACAAATTTTAT
Source organism: Nephrotoma appendiculata (assembly GCA_947310385.1). Classification (NCBI taxonomy): domain Eukaryota; kingdom Metazoa; phylum Arthropoda; class Insecta; order Diptera; family Tipulidae; genus Nephrotoma; species Nephrotoma appendiculata. The sequence goes on from OX371224.1 coordinate 145,196,395, forward strand.
AAATTTGATAACGGTTTTGTTACTTTTTTATAAATTTATTAATGTTTTGTTACTTATTATAATTTTAATAATATATTTTTATTTTCTAAAATTTATTATTACTGTTTTTATTACGTTTTAATAACTTTTATAACTTATAATAGCATATTTTTTATACAAATTTTACAACTCTTTATAACTCTTAAACTTTATAATTTTTGACCCGTAGTTTTTAAAAAATTTACAATTTTTGATACCATTTTAAAGGTAGCTTATTTTTTATAATTTTTTAGAAATACTTTATAAACTTAATAACGTTTTTTTGTTACTTATTATATCTTTAAATAACATTTTTTATAATTTTTAAAATTTATCATTTTTTATAACTTTTTTTAATTTTTATATCTTATTATAACTTTTTGCGTATTTTTTTTTTTATAATTCTTAAAGTCATTATAACTTTCAACATCATATTTTTTGTTCAAAGTTTACAATTTTTCATAACTCTTACAACTAATTTTTTATAACTTTTAATACATTTCATAAGTTTCTGTAGCTTTAAATGTCTTTATATAACTTTTAATAACTGTATTAATTTAGATACTATAAGTTTTCACTTTTCATTAAATTTGTATAATTTTTAAAAAACATTAAAAGTTTTATATACTTTAATTTTATTAAATTAGACACCACTACTAGTAGTAACTTACTTTAGTATAGTAAATTAGTGCATACAATACACACCAATTCTCACTACTAAGAGCGCTACTTTCTATCAGTAAAATGATTATTAGTACTACTAACTAGTTAAGCTTCTCGTCGCCAGATCTCACAACTACATGTCACAAACTTTATTACGCTTAATTAATGCAATACCACTTCTCACCACTAGAACGCAGTACTTCCACCAGTAATTGTTGCACGCATTTTTCAATTAATATTTTTTTTTTATTTTTTAATAAATTTTTAGATTTAAATTTTTTTAATTTTCAAAATTCGTTTGTAATTAATATTTTTTATGTTTAAATTTTATATTTTTTTATTTTCCGGTTTTTATTTTAATTTTATAAAATTTTTCTTTGTTATTTTACTTTTTAAATAGAGGACAACAGAATAAAAGATCTTCCGAGTCGGAGCAAGTATAATTTCATGTAATTTAAGTATTACAACAAATCTTCAAACTCAATGTACAAATACTTTATAAACTTAATAACATTTTTTGTTACTAAAATAACTTTTAATAAGATTTTTTATAATTTTTAAAATTTATTATTATTTTTTATAACTTTTTAATAATTTTTATAACAAATTCTGTTTTTTTTTCACGTATTTATTTTATAACTTTTAACATATTTTTTGTTCAAGGTTTATAACTTTTCATAACTCTTACAATTAATCTTTATAACTTTTAATAAATTTTGTAACTTTTTATATCTTTAAATGTCTTTATATTTTATAATATAATTGTTATATTGTTTTAACTTATGTACTATAAATTTTATACATTTTTGCCACTTTTCATTAAATTTGTATAATTTATAAAAAATTGCAATTTTTACACCATTTAATTACTTTTATATTTTATGATGTTTTAAACATACTTTATAAACTTGTAAACATTTCGTGTTACATTGATCTAGAGTAAAGCTGTATACTACTATAATACTTAGCACAATTTACGAATTAACTGAACAATGATAAATATAGTAGTACATTAGCCTAGTTTTCTTTTTTAAATATAATCATTTTTAATATTAAAGCATGTGCTTTGTTATCGCTATCATCAAAGTGTTCTTCAATTTATTCGATAATGTGGTCAGGCCCAATAAAACTCGAAATATATTTCATAAAATATAAGTTCGAGCTCATCATACCATCTAGTTATGTATGTGAAACTTCATCTTTATCATCTTTTATAGACAAGTAACAACGCATTTTTATTATTCATTTTTCGTTTTATATAAAAAAAAAATGTCATAACTTTACTGCATTTAAACTATTTAAATAATTTACTATCCTGCTTTTATTTGAATGTCCGTGTAAGTCTTCTTTAGGTTTTTGTTTATTTTTGATTGTCCACCGACAAAATAAATTATGATAATCAAATAATAAGAACACTACACAAGGAAATGAATATTAAATCGAATATTTTTTTAATAAATTTTTAGATTTCAATTTTTTTAATTTCCATAATTCGTTTGTAATTATTTTTTATATGCTTAAATTTTTTGTTTTTATTTTTTTATTTTCAGGTAGGTTTTTATTTTAATTTTATAAATTTTAAATTTGTTATTTTACTTTTTAAATGGCGGATAACAGAATAAATGATCGGCCGAGTCGGTACAAGTATAGTTTCATGTAATACTTAAAAATAAACAAATCCAAACTCAACGTACAAATACTTTATAAACTTAATAACGTTTTTTATAATTTTTAAAATTTATTATTATTTTTTATAACTTTTTAATAATTTTTTTAACGTTATTATAACTTTTAACATATTTTTTGTTCAAAGTTTATAACTTTTCATAACAATAACAATATATAACTAATTTTTATAAATTTTAATAAATTTCATAACTTTTTATATCTTTAAATGTCTTTATATTTTATAATATAATTGTTATATTGTTTTAACTAAGGTACTATAAGTTTTATATATTTTTGCCACTTTTCATTAAATTTACATAATTTAAAAAAAAAAATTGCAATTTTTACAACATTTAATTACTTTTATAATTTTTTAAACATACTTTATAAACTTGATATCATTTTTTGTTACATTGATCTAGAGTAAAGCTGTATGCTACTACATATAATACTTAGCACAATTTACGAATTAACTGAACAATGATTGACATTAGCCTAATAAAATAAAATAATATTTCTATCAGCTCTTTTCTTTTTTAAATATCTTGATTTTTAATATTAAAGCATGTGATTTGTTATCACTGTCATCAAAGTGTTCTTCAGTTTCTTCGATAATGTGGTTAGACCCAATACTGACTACGTCACATTTTTAAATAATTTTAAATGTATATTAAATTCATTTTGGTTATGTAAAAAATAAATGCTGTAACTTTATTGCATTCAACTTTTGAATATCATATCAAAAAGTTTGTAAATTACGTGTAATTAACATTAACTTTATTTAAAGTTGTCAGCTTTGCATTGTGTTTTATTTATCAGTTTTGTACTGTATAGCGATAAGTAGTTACGCAGGTCGTTGCCATTTATTTTGTTGTAGAATAGTTAATATCTTTGATGATACTCTGATCAGTTTAAACATGAAATATATTTTTAAGAATTACTTCCTGATTGGTTTACTTTTTTATAATTGTTACGAAAATATGCGAAATCCGATTATAACAATAACAATTATAAAAAAAAATATGATAAAAAATATTCATCCATCAGATTTGCTGTTGTTATGATATGTATAGCGATACATTTTCAAGATCAAGTTTAGTTTTATCTTTCTTATTTGCGATTACATAAAAATAATTCCTATATGTGCGCGCGCATCTAGTAATATTATGCATTTCGACATATGTACATACAAATAAAATATAATAATAATAACAATTCTGTACTTCTCATGATTTTTGGTAAAAGAAATGAAAACTGATCTTTTCTTATCTTTAACCTACATAAAAAATAAAATGCAATTTTCTTAATCTTTATATATTTTTCGAACACAATAACAACAACAATCATTTACTATCATTTAAATTTAATATTTGTTACAGTTACTAAATTAAATATTGTAAATCGCACGTCGCACGTCGCACGTCGGACGTCGGACGTCGCACCCCGCGCCGCTTTTGAACACTTTTGTGTGAAGTAATTTTAAAAGTAATAAATCAAATAGAAATTTAAAACCAAACGTTTTCCAAAGTTACTAAAATAATTAATTTTTATTTAATTTACTATCGAAACAATATTCTTGCATATATTGGGCTAAACATTCTATTTCGAATTTATGTAACAAAATTCTTCATTACAGTTGAACCGACGGATAACAAACTTTCATAAATTTCAATAATTTCAATTGATGAATACAGTTATAAGAAGATTTAGTTACCGAGGCATTACTATATTTCTCAAGTTATATGAAGATGAAATGAAAAAACAGTATTTAATATCCAATTACTATGGAAAAATTTTTGGGATTGGGATTATCCAGAACCCCCCACTTTACACTACTGTTGAAGAAATGGAAAAAAATCAGGATATTGCTCGTGGCTCTCCAGGGGCCGAATTTTGGTCAAAAAATGGGAATCAAAATTATGAGAATTACAGTTGTTTTACTTACCTACTAGACCTAAAATATTAAATCATATAATTGTTTGATACAAACAGCGGAAAAATTCAATATTTATGTCTAGTACGTATGTGAAACAAAGGTAAAACTCATAAATTTTACTCCCGTTTTTCGACCAAAATTGGGTCCCAGATGTTGGAAAAACCAAACAAACGGCTAATGAATTTTGGAAAAATTTGTCAGTAGTGCTGAATAGCTTGAGGCCGCCAATTAGAGAAAGCATGGAATGGAGGAAGGCAAGTATTTATTATACTTATATCTTAGGGAAGCATTTACATATGCCTTTATTTATAATTAGGTTTGGAACGACTATAAAAGAAATATTAAACAAAAAATAAGCAAAAATAATACGGAAATTACAGCAAATGGAGGTGGCCGTTATTCGCAACATTGTTTGAGCCCACTGGAAAATCAAGTGGATGCTATACTCAACTTAAGGAAGACCGGCGCTCCGAGTGGGACAACTTTTGGAGTGAAAAGAATAGTTGAAATACCCCATACACAGACAAATCCAGTATTAGAAAACGATATACATTTTTCATTATTGCCATCAACCAGCGATGATAGTTGCTCAGGCAATAAAAACGATAATAATCACACAACAACCCAACTCGTTAACGATACACCAATAAACCAGGTCAATTTCAATATTGAAAATCAATGTCCAAACAAAATTAACCGGCCTAAACAAAGCGCGAAAGAAATATTAGAGGACAAACGCTTACAACTTTTAGAATCGCAAACCTCCAAATATAATGAAACCGTTTATATTTTTAAAAAAATAGAAAAGAACACTAATAATATCCAATATTATTATAAAAAAAATTACGAATTAAAAGAAAAAAAAAATGAAACTTTTGGAACAACAATTTCAGAAGCAGCAAGAACATGAGCTTAACACATACAAGTTACGTTTGGAGCAATTACGATTAAAAAAGATTAAACTGGAAATCGAAGAGCGCAAATTAGGCATTCAAAATTGTAGCGATTCCGAAAACTAAATCAATTTTATTACAAAGTGATAACGAAAACTACCTAACTGATTTATATATTATATTGAAATAATTATTAATTTTATTTTTAATTTAATTTTTTATTTATTTTATAATTTAAATTTTTATTATGGAATATTTAATGTTGTAAAACATGAAAAAATGAAAAATTGAATTTTTATATTATTATTATTATTTCTTATATATTGTTCTAGAAATGAAATAAATTTTATAATGAATTAAGAATTTGATTTCGAACTCGTTTTCCTTCCTGTAACATGTTTACGTTTATAACAGGTTGTTCAGCTGCGTAATCAGATTCTAAAATACTTTCTTCAATAAATACCTCGACGTCCTCTGTATCGACTTTATAAAATCGACACATGTTATGTAATACACAACACGTATTTATTATTTGTTTTGCCTTATCAGGGCTATAATGTAGCTCCCTTGCAGCCAATAAACTACAAAATCGAGATTTTAATACACCAATGGTCCGCTCTACGACGTTCCGAGCAGAAGAGTGCACTTTGTTAAATAGAGCTTCTCGACTTTCTGGTATTGCTTGTTTAAATGGCGTTATGAGGTAAGGCAGCAGTGGATATCCGGAATCGCCTGTAATAATAATTTATAAATTTTATTTAGATATAAATGCATACAGTATATGAGTAAAACATATTTATACCATACCTAAAAGCAACCTGTTGCGATCTCCGTTTTCATAATTTTCAGCCATTGAAAAATTAATAGCACTGTTATTCCAAACAAATGAATCATGATTCGATCCAGGATGTCTCGAATCTACGTATTTTATGTTCAGATTATGGTCACATACCTAGAGGATATAAAAAATGTCATATTGAAAATTATATATAACCTATACTTTAATTTTTTAAGTACTCAGAACCATTAGACTATAGTGTAGACTATAATAACCTTTCCTATTGTAGAATAATTGACGTTCCTCTTTGCTTGGCACAATAATCTTTATGTGCGTCCCATCCACACAACCAATCACTCCAGGGATATTGTATTTCGCCATAAAATGGATTTTGCAATTCTGCTTATCCGCTTCAGTCGTTTCGAATTGTATCCATTCATTACAAAGATATTGCTCCAATAAGTCTACAACTTCTTTTATTGCTAATGAAATTGTAGATTGGGCCATACCAATATTGAAATCATCTCCAATATTTTGTTGGTAACTCCCAGACGCCAAAAAACGTAACGCTGTGCACAATTTCAATATCGGCTGGATACTTGATGTGTAACTTGATGGTTTAAACTTTCCTTCGAGTTTATCCAGCAAATATGATAATCCATCCTTATTTATTCGAAAAATACCTCTAAATCTACAAATTATATAATCATTCATCAGGAAAAAAATAGTTAAAAAATCAATTTTACTCGTACTTGTCATTCGGAAGTGTAAATGGATCAGATTTATTTGTTATTGATTTTCTGATTTGGGCCACGTTAATGTTTGGTTTCTCCTCTATTTCATCTTCGAAAAACAAATCTACACTCGTCATCATTTTAATTTTTAAAATTCGCGCACAATTTTTTTATATAGAATACACAATTTTTTATATAATTTATTTTGTATTTTTAATATTTTTTATACAATTATTTGTAAACAACTAAAACTTTTTGACAATACTATATGGTTTCCATAACGATAAATAACAAACTCTAAAAAATACAAGAATCCACATACGACACCGCAAACAACGGCTCGCCAAAATAAAAGGGAGAATCACAATACCAATTTTGAACTCGGGTGACTTAGATAGTCACGGCGAATGGTGTGGTGAGGCGAGAATCATAATAGGCACATTACTGTGTTAACTGCATTTTGAAGTTTGCTTGTTGCTTCCGATATATGTTTTCCAACTGCGAGGATACTGTGTCTTTCGCAAATGTTGATTTTATCAAAACTTGTCCTTTCCGCTTGCATGTTTTTGTTCCCAATTGTTTCTTGGTAAGAAAAACGAAAGCCGCCACTTCCGTTAGACCGATGTCGGCAAAAAATCACTGAACTACCTATTTTTGGAAAAACCCCAGAAGCAAATTCGCATAATACATATAAAATTCAACATAATCCTGATATTTACAAAATTAAATGTTTAAAATAAGAATAATAAATGTCATAAAAAGCTTACAATAATATGACTAAGATATTAATACTAATACTACCATTACCATACCCCTGCTTATAACTAATAAATATAATAAAAATAATAACAATAATATTTAAATTTCAACTTCATAATATGTGACTAAATACAACACTTTTTATGTAATAGCCCTGTAATAATAAAAAGTAGGTATCAACAGTATCAAATAGCCATAGTTTAACTTTAGGTAAAAATGACTTCAAAAGAATGTAAATTGGTAACGCATTAAAAAAAGTTGGAGCAGCGACAGACTAGAGCGACGGAAGTGGTCGTTGTAAAATTAGACACAGATTGATGGTTACCACGAAAATTGTAACGAAAATCGCTTCTCATTATATGTTGACCACTTAGATTGAAAAAAACTCTCAATATCTTATAAACATACAGGGTTATCCAATTCGAGGTTGATAAAGTAGAAATCTGTATACCGACATCTGTCAAAGATAAACGTCAAGTACGCTGTCATTTATTTAGTTGACATTCTGCCATTTAAGAATATGGAGCATGGTGTTGGAAAAACAGGCCGTCGATGCTGATTTTTCGAACAAAATTTTCTTCAGTGATGAAGCTCATTTTTCGCTTAGTGGATACGTTAATAAGCAAAACTGTAGAATTTGGGGCTCAGAAAATCCACAATTGATTGTAGAGAAGCCATTACACCCGGAAAAAGTCACTGTTTGGTGCGCATTGTGGTCTGGTGGTGTGATTGGGCCATATTTTTTTGAGAACAACCATGGACGAACCGTTACCGTCAATTCTGAGCGCTATGGCCGCATGTTAACCGATTATTTTTTTACGAAAATCGAAGATTATGATCTTGACGATATGTGGTTCCAGCAGGATGGAGCAACCAGTCACGTAACACGAGCAAATCGAGATCTTTTGCAAGAGAAATATCCTGGACGTTTGATTTCGCGATTGGCTGATGTCAATTGGCCTCCAAGATCCTGTGATTTAACGCCTTTGGATTTCTTTTTGTGGGGCTACGCGAAAGATCGTGTTTACGCAAACAATCCTCAAACTCTTGACGAATTGAAAACTAATATTCGTAAGGTAATGGCCGAGATACCGCCCGAAATGTGCCGAAAAGTCATTGAAAATTACCTCAAAAGAATCAAAGCCTGTAAGAAGTCCCGTGGAGGACATTTGAATGATATCTTGTTTAACTAAAAATGGCAAGGATCAATCTGTAAAATGAAATAAAAATTACAATACATTCCGAATATTTTGTGTGTTTTTTTTAAGTTTACTTTATCAAGCTTGAATTGGATAACCCTTTACAAATATTTTAACGGGAAGATATTCGTTGTATAAAATAAATTCCAAGAAGGTTTAGTTCTTGGTTTCTTACAGAAATATTCTCAAAATCATTTTCTGTTGTTTTTATTTTAAACTCTTCATCATTCTTCATTTCTTCACAAGGTAGTAGCAGCTGTCTCTCCCTTCTGATTGACTGAAATATAAACTGTAACTATAACAATTTGTTTACCGTTAGGCAAAGTGCTTTTCACTGCTCATATGGCCCCAAAAGCAGATTTGATTTTTTGATAGATACCAATGCCCCTCCTGCCATGTATGTGAAGTTGGCCCAAATGTCATTTCAAAAAAACGCAGCGGCAACACGTAAACTATAATTTCTGTCACGTATGAACTGTCAGCCCAAAAACAATCGTATGTCACGACATTTTAATGATGTTAGTCCAAAATATAAAAATATTTTTCGTTATAGATATTTGAAGTATAAGCCAAAATAAATAAGCCTTAAACACTACGATTTTCTAGTAGTTCTGGTCGTAAGCTTTGGCAGTGCAAAGGTTTAGGGCGATGTAACTGGTATCTCATGGCGAGAATGGCCCATATATTAACCACTTTGAGAACACACTGTATATCTTAATGAAAGTTGAGATTTTGGGTATTGGTCATCGGTCTCACTATGATTTTCGAGTAGTTCTGATCACAATCTTTGCCGGTGCAAAGTTCTAGGAGGATGTAATTGGTATCTCATGGTGAGAATGGCCCACATATAGTCACTTTAAGAACATACTGTATATCATAATGAAAATTGAGATTTTGGGTATTGGTCTCACTATGATTTTCGAGTAGTTCTGGTCCCAGTCTTTGCTGGTGCAAAGTTTTAGGATTTTGTAATTGGTACACTGAAAAAAAATATTCTTATATATTACGAAAATTAACATTAATATTATAATTTATCCATAAAAATTGTACCGATGAACCATTTCATTATTATTGCGAAATTCGGTACGCTACATTGGATTGGTGTAAATAGTTCATACTTTAAATTAATAATTTACTGCAGATGATAAAATCAATCTTAAAGTTAATGAAATAAATTATAATAATAAATTATGTATATGCCTGACAATAATGTAATCATTACATAAAATTCAATGAAAGAAATCCTTAAATTCATGAAAATGTTATTTAAAATATCGCTTTAGATTTATTATATTAATAAATGATTTTTACGATTAAAAACTCGATCAATAATAAAAATGTTTGGAATATTATATATATATATATATATATATATATATATATATATATATATATATATATATATATATATATATATATATATATATATATTTATTATAAAATAAAACAAATTATTTTAATATATTTATTATTTATTTAATGTACTGTATGTGGTACTCGTATATAATAAGTGAGTATATTACATTTTTTACATCTCGATATAATCGATTATACTTGTAAACCTACATATAAATTTAATATTGTGTTCTAAATAGTTATTATAGGTTAGGAAAATATTTCAACTAATTCAATTTTCCCATTACGCTCATGAAGTGAACAATTAATTAAAGATAAAAAATACATAGGTAATAAAATAAAATATTTATTAAATTAATTTAAAAAATTAAATAAATTGCAGTACATATTCATAAAACTAAACTTTAAGTAAAACATAAGGAGTATTATCCTACGTTTGAAACTAAATTTCGTTAAAAAAAATACTTTGTGTTGTTAATATAAAGCAAACAATTTTATAAAATTGAAAAAAATCGGATTTTCGGTTTGCATATTATATTATAAAATAAAATAAACTAAATAATATACCATTTCAAACCATTGAAACATTTTACATACTATATGTGCTTTTAATTTGTATAGTACTCACAAAGGTTTAAAGAAAAAAAGTAATTCTAGGTACTCTTTTCTAAAAATAAATTAAACATTAATCTTAATTAATTAGAATTTAACTTTGAAACCATTTTAGTTTTTGCGTACACCACAATACACCACAAAAGTCGAATTATTGACTCATCTAAAGAAACAAATAAAAAATCCATTAAAATCAAATTTGAAGCTAAATTTAAACTATGTTTTATAAAATACCTTTTTCAAAATCTTCTTCTTTAATATCTTTAAGAATACTTTGGATTTCAGTAGATTTTATTTGGTTGTCTTCTTTTAGAAATTTAAGTATCTTTGTAAATTTGTAAGGCCACTGATCGAGAATATCCTCTTCGTTTTCGGGGTGCAATGTTTTAAAATCATTATCAATCTAGTAGATGATAAAATATAAGTAAATTATAATCCAGTTATCGCCAGTTCCATCTCTATGGATTTAGGGTTCTTTTTCCAATCATTATTTTTTTTAGATTACTTGCTATTCCAAAAAAGTCATACTCGTAAACTTACTCATTTTTGGTAAAAAATTTATGAAAGCGCACGAGATAAAATATAATTACGTCAATAAAACTTCAAAACGAATACAAATTTAAAAATAGAACCTAAATCATAATGGTATCGTTATTATTGTAAAATATAATATTAACTGTAAGCTATTTTTCCATAGATATCAAACCACATGAGCAACTACACATCTTGCTTTTTCAAATGTACCTAGCCACTCATGCACCGGAACTTATTGCAAATGATACTATCAGCATCAAAATATTCATCTGCAAACGCATGGAGAACCTCAAGTATAGGTTTTACTATGAGTACCATCAAATTATTCTGAACTTGAAAAACATCTTTACGAGTGAAATTATTATTGGCATGCAACGTTAAAGTAAATTTAATAGCATTTTCGAACACTAGTTTCAAATATTCCTTCGTATGAAGCTTGTCATTCGAATTTTGGCTAGTTTTTGAACCTGCTAATATATTCAGTAATTCATCTTCTGGGCTTGAATCTTCATTTAAATTACTTGATGTATTGGGATGTTTAAGCTGGATTAGTGGATCTGACAAATCTGTAGTCAAATGGTGCCGTAATATATGACGCTTATAACTAGGAAAGTAATTGAAAACCTGTCGGCAGGAATCATCAAAACATCGATACATACTATTGGTTTTTAAACCCTCCTCCTTTTTTAGATGATCTGTAAGCTCATTAATAGTTCCGTAACTTGTTTTGCAGATGAAACACTTCATTTTGTTATCCTTTTAAGGTTGCAAAATTCAATTTTATTTAAATAAAAAATGGACTAATCTGAAATAAAAATAAAAATTGTTTAGTACTTTGAAAAATCGAGTGCAATATAGAAAACATTTGACATATGACAGAGTATATTCTACTACACGGTTATTTTTGAAATTAAAAAGTTGAAAAACTGCTTAATTAACAAAAAACGATCAAATGGAAAATTTTTGAAATAAAAGGTTAACTAAATCTAGTATTTAGAAATAGGCAGAAATAAATTTTTTATGATGATTTTAAATAATTTCAATTCATAAACACAAACTAACCTTAGATTTTCATATTTTCTTTTTACTTTAAACTAAACTTAGAAGACAGGGGGCCACAATGTAGTCTTTATCCAAGAAAACCATTAAAACATTAAATATGTATGGAGCAATAAATTTCGAGTGGTAAAACATCCATCAGAACCTAACTTCTAAATAATTTTATAATTATGTACTGTAGGTATAGGTACACACAAATATATAGGTAGCATGCACGCCCATGAGAATAAAAAAAACCTAAACAATATAGACTATTGCAGCCGCCATGTTAGCGTCTAAAATTATATAAACTCTGTATTAATTATTTTTGCTTATGTTTTAATGTTTGGAATTGCATAACTCAGGTGTTTTTCATTTACAAACCAATTTCACTGGTATGAGACTACATAATCTCAAACTAACTTTAATTGAACATAAACTAAAATTACTCCACCAGCTTTTACAAACTAGGTATTTTTTGCTTGCTTGGACTAGAACCACTGATGTGCAAAAACCAATTCATATAATATAATAATGCATTTCGATAAAATTTAATTAATTTACTTACCAGAATAGGCCGCCGATAGTTAAATATTCTGTATTTAATCAAATAAACAATTTTTTATTAATTTACTGTATATTCACTTTTTTATTAACCGCTCTACGAAGCCACTATCAGTGTCACACAATGAACATTTCAAATTTCAATAAACTCTTTCGATACATACTAAACTCTCACAAGTCACAGCTCACAGCTAACGGGGTTTTTCTGTTTCATTTTGGTGTAGAGTACACACAACCCTTATGCTACGCAGACTTTTAAATGTAACTCGGAAATGCGGAAATGTGTTCAGAATTTATAATTATGCTGAATCCCTAATTTTAGTTAATGGCCCATATTTCAATGGTCTGTGGTTTTCGGTTTCGTTGAAACAAGTTATTTAATTCGATTATGTATTTAGAAATCAATTTTCATTTGGGTTTGTGCAATGCGATAGTTTCTTGTAATTTTTTGTTTATAATCGCTCATTCTCTCTACAACGTGTGAATTCGGTTCTTACTCGTTTTTCAAATTAAATGGCTACGCTTACACGATGATCTTGAAATATTAATGCATTTATTTTTAATTTATGTAGGGGCTCTTCATTAAATATGTAGAAAATCGGTTTTTGGAGTATAGTAGCGTTTTGACTAAATAATGGTAAAATCTTGGTTTCAGCATTCTAAAACGATAATGAAATAATAATGGTGGTGCGGCTAACACAATCATTTAACATATAAATATTATGAAAAATATATTTTGCATTTTATTGAAATTCAAACATGTTATAGTGTTTAGATTTTACAAAAACTACTAATTTGAGTTCGAGAGCAATTTTCAACAAACACAATGTTGCCACAAAAACAGTTTTTTTTCTATAAAATTTGGTGACAAAATGTTTACCTAGTTTTTTTTTTACAATTACTTATAAATTTAAATTCTATTTAATTATTATTATGAGTTACTGGTTTTTACGTTATGACATAGTTTTAAAGCCATTTTCAAATTAAATTTCTAATATTACGCAGAAATGGAAAGAAATGATAGCTAGGTCCTATCGCTGAAATTAAAATAAAAAATTGTTTTAACATAATTTAATACTGATTAACGTATTTCTGAACTATATGTTCCTAAATCGTGTATCGTGGCAATGCCTCCTAAACTACAGGCCGCATACACCAAATGATGACGACACGCTATGTCTACGTTGTTGTTGCTTTCTCTAGTTGTTTTGTTAGTGTAAATATCTTAATATTATTATAGCGCAGACTCGGTTTAGACATAAATTGACGTCATGTTCAAAAAATTAAAGTAGTTAGAGGCCTGTAGTTTAGGAGGCATTGATCGTGGTGATGCACGTTTTATAATTACAATTATTTATAAAACAATTTTTTGTGAACGTATGGATTTTTGCAGTTTGTTCGTTAGACATTTCTGATAATCAATTTGTTTTCAGGATATTTTTATCAAAATTGCTTTTGTTTAGTAAAAGTGATATGACAACAATGGAATTTCTCTCTTTTTATATTTTAATTGCATGAGAATTATTTTTTTTGATACACGTGCGGTGTTGTGGAATTTATTTAAGGCCAAACGTAAATTGATGAGTTGATACATATTTATAATGAATTGGTTCTCGATTTATGTACCTTGCAAAAATAAAACTAGAAACTTACGTGAACTTCAATCATTAACATTATGTTAAATACATTAAATGTCTAATTTTCAAAAAAAAAATCAATACACAGAAGGTTTTTCTAAGTATTGGAAAATATTCCATACGATTTCGAATTGATATAATTACACTTACAAGTTAATGAAGGGCAATTTATAATATTAATGAACCAAACATTTTTCATAATTTCTTTATATATTTATTTCGTGAATTTTGCATACAGAGAACGAATTTTACATTAATAGTGCGAATTTGAATTAATAAATGTCGTTCATTAATAAAATGTACAAATTTTTTTCAGTGTATCTCATGGCGAGAATGGCCAATATATAGCAACTTTGAGAACACACTGTATATCTTAATGGAAGATGAGATTTTGGGTTTTGGTCAACGGTCTCACTATGATTTTTTGGTTGTTCTGGTCTCAACCTTTGCCAGTGCAAAGTTTTAGGACGATGTAATTGGTATCTCATGATGAGTATGTCCCACATATAGCCACTTTCAGAACACACTGTATAATTTAATGAGAGTTGAGCTTTTGGCTATTGGTCATTGGTATACTATGTTTTTCGAGTAGTTCTGGTCTCAACCTTAGCTAGTGCAAAGTTTCAAGGATATATAAATGATAGTTCACGACAAGAATGACCTTTACATAAAGCCTCTTTCAAAACGCACTATATGTCGTAATGGGAGTTAAGATATTATATTATTATAATATCTGTATTGGTCAACAGTCATTCATGGTAAAAGATCGTCAAACGTTGGCGACGACGAGGGGTGAACCCTTCAATTTTTTATAAATTTATAAATGTGTTCGTAATTCAAATTTTTTTGTGTTTCATGTTTTTTATTTTTGAGTTTTTTGATAGTATTAAGATAGTTAAGATAGTCGGGTGTTGGCAACGATGAATGAAAAACCCTCTAATTTTTTATAAATTCGTAAATGTGTTTGTAATTCAAATTATTTTGTGTTTTTTATTTTTTGTTATTTTTTTACCATATTATACCAACTACCCAAAATCTCAACTTCCATTAAGATATAGAGTGTGTTTTCAAAGTGGCTATATGTGGGCCATTCTCGCCATGAGATACCAATTACATCGTCCTAAAACTTTTTACCGACGGTGCCCTTTGTCGTGCAGATTACATATTTCATTGAATGGTTCTATCATCTTAATAATGACAAGGGGAGCACTTAAACCTCTTATCCATATCCTCCCCCAACAAATGATTAGTTCGTTTAATGCGCCGATGTATACTTTAACGTAAATTCTAATTATAGTCAGAAGTTAAGTCTCAAATAAACTGCTACGGAACTGAAATGTATTACTTATTTTGGTTATTTTTGATTTGATAGAATTGATTTATCTATCATGCTGGTTTGACAGTTGTACGACATATTTATTTTTGGGCTGACATTAAAATATGGCGGTTTTGCTGTGCGGTAACAGAATAAGTTTTGATTTAACATATCGAAAATACAAAATATTTGGCAGATACTTGATGCAGCAAATGTTCGTATATTTTACAAAACCTTGAAAGTTTTGGGGTTAACATTTTTGGCCCAACTTCATATACATTAGGAACCATAACAACTTTTTTAAAGATTTATCATTTTAGTATCTTAATATTTTCTATCACGATAGTTTCATTTTTCACGACACTTGCATTAGTGTTGCCAGCTTTTAAAACCGCCATTTTTTGGGCTAGAATTTTGGGCCAACTTCATAAAGGTCCTCCTGGGATTGAAATTTAAATTTCGACCCGTTCCTCGTTACGATGCCAATTTTTTAATAATATTAATACATGTGGTTTTTGTATTATTATATTATCACGGAGGTCACGCGCATGTGCCCAGAGAAGACAATTTTTTTTAAAGAAAATATTAATTATCCAATGGATTTATGTCTTTTTAAAATCAATAAATTCATTCGGCACACACCCACTCACTCACCACCTACCCACACAACTACAGTATACCACCTGCACATTGTAGGCTCCATGTCAACCTGTACACTGACATGGACTGTGAGTCGGAGCTTAGTTCTGTACTCCAACAGAGGGTCTTATAGTTATGTTTATTAATTTCACCGATCAAAATCGATGACGAAAATTTGCTTTTGCATCCTGCCTCTGTTGGGATTCGAACCCAGTACCTCCCGGTCCAAGTGCCGAAGCTTTAACCACGCACCACTTGTCCAATAAAATAAATAGTTGGAAAAAAATATTTTCATATTCCCTTTAATGATTTTTCGAGTATAATTCGATTAATTGTAGGAAGATGGACAGTAGAAAGTCGTATAAACTCGTTTCTTGTTGGTATTTATGGTTTCTTTTAACATGAATCGATTTATTTCGATTGAGAGGAACTTTCCTTTTCGATAATCGATTTCAATAGGGCAGCGTCTCTCACTTCCGTCTCTGAGCAGAATCTCGATTCAATCAGTTGCAGCTCTTTTTCATTCAATCGATTTTATGAGAATTCAGCATTCTAATTCTTCAAAAACAACTTTGGTAATTTCATAAAAAACAATTCCCTTCCACAACTGCTAACTATCGCTCCGGTGTATTTTTTGCTTCCAAATCGGAGTGGCTCTAACCGGTGGCAACTACCACTGTCCTAAAGCGGTATCGCTTTCTCGTTTAAATAATTTCTCGTTATTTCTTTCAGGCTCAAATCTAGGCATTCTAGCATTTGCGCCCCAATCATGTTGACTTCATCGATCAGTATCATCTTGATAAAAATCTAATCTTGATAAAAATCTAATAATCAGCAAGGCGTTACATAGCCATCAGAATCGATCACAAATTTACGTGACGTGTTTGATGAAAAAAGCCTTCCCACATCCAGCAGGGCCAGTCAAGAACATTTGTATGGGAGTGAATTAATATGAGTCTCCATCAAGTTGCTCATTCATCATCGCTGCTATTACGTCATCGTAGTGAAACTTGAAACTAAGGATGGAGAAACGGAGGGGCAACATAATAACTTTACTTTTTGTTAACAATCAATTTCGCTCCCCATCCAAGTCCATTATTAACGATTCTATAGCATGAATACTTCTTAAAGCTTGCTCTGATACTCTGAAATTAGGCGATACATTTTCACATTGTGAAAGGGTGGAGGTGTAAAATTCGATTTTTGAGCCAAAATGAATCAACCATCTAGCTACTAACGATGTCAAAAATTTTCTCGTCGATGCACTTGTGGCAATTCTTTATTTTAAACGAACCCCAGTTTGCGTTTCAGGTAATACGCACATATATTTGATTCTAACAGTGCATAATATATTTTGAACCTTACAATGTTGTCATCACAACTTAATTTTATTTATTTTCATAAAAATTTCATTTTGCAAGACAAATTTCCAAAAATTGTCATGCTTACTTAGCAATCATCATCACGATGAAATGCGGTTAACGTGCCTTGATTGCGCGATACAAATATATATTCATATCTCATTATAACCACAAATCATTCGAATATTTGTATCCAAAGGCTTGAGGACACAAAATTTTAAAATTAAATTATAACCGCGCGCACTGGATTGAAGGTATATCAGCGAACAAAATAATAAATTTAATCAAAAGTTATAAACAAAAATAAGAATAATCGGCTATTTTCATTTGTAAAATTTGAAATGACGATCAAGCGATGTGATGATGATCATGACGATGATCATCACGATGATGTTGCTGATGATGAGGAGGCAACAGGTAAATCATCATATAATAAAAAGAAAATTGAAGTGCTGTTATAAGAGATAACCATAGTATCATCTTTCGTAGTTGTTATATTTATACGAAATACAAGAAGTCAATGGATGCAGATAATAATCATAAGAGGAGGTTATAAAATTAAAATTAAAAAAGAGGGCAAAAAATATATTTTGTAGGATAATTTAATAATAAGACGGTCTGAAAATGAGGAATGAAATTGTGCTCGGAGGCTTTTTACAATATAAATGTTATAATGTTGCACGCTGCTCGATAACCCACTCACGAAATAGGATAAATCTAATCTGAGCCATCGTACCATATGCAACATAATATACAGGGCGCAAATATGTATCTGATTTATACGATTGAATGACATGAAGTGCAGCATACATTTAACAAGTTTTTGAATATATAGCCAGCAGAATGCCTTAAAAAAATTTAATGCGTTACAGCAACACTAAAAAATAAATCATCACGCTAATAAAATTTATATACGGATGGATAATAAGACAGGAGAAGAGATTACATTGTTGCCCCGCGAAATAACAATATAACAAAATAACCGAAATCGGCAAGAAAATCATCTTTAGCATTTTGTATTTATAAATTAACTTAAAGAAAGAATAAAAAGTGTTTATTATTTTCAAATAAATAATAAAAATGATGTACGTGACCTTTAAACAACGAGATCACTTTACAGTAGGAACCAAGTGATTTTATTATTAAGTTGAAAATTGAAAGTTATTTTTGAATTCCTACAGAATTTTCGTACTCCAAAGATATACACACATCAGACTCCTTGTAAGTAAATATGTGAACAACTTCCCCCCCCCCCCCCCCTATATTAACAATTTTGAAGTTCTGATGGTCGATTATGTAGAAGAGAACATTCTGGGTATATGGTCTTTATGGAAATCATTTGCTTCATGCTAGATACGAGGTTCTAAGCTATTGTAGTATCTAGAGGCAACTGCAACCAACTGGAGCGAATATGAGAACCAGACAAGAACAGACCAGAAAAACACCAGAAGGTAATGTTCTGACTACATAGCCATAGTTAAACCAATTAGTGATATTTAATTCTCGCAGGACGAATTATTCGTGACGTTCACCAGTTATAAACACCGACGCTGTGATGAGTGCGCAAAAAATACATTTTACTTGTTTTTATTTTTTTAAGTTTTAATTAATTTTTAATAATTATTTTTTGTAGGCATTCATCTTTATTTAAATCTCAAAAAATATATATTTCTACAAAAATTTTCGTTAATTTTCGATCATAATAATAATTAATAAAAAATCGGGGCCGCAAAAAAATTATGAATTATTTGGTGGGCCGCGAGTAAAAAAGGTTAAGAAGCACTGCTCTATATCAACGCTGGTGCACCGCACATGATGTATACGTTGGTCTCGCTCCAAAACTACTCGTCGTCCACGTTTACAATAGGGATGGACAAAAATAAAATACAATACAAAATGTACAGAACAAATAACTTCAGTATTGCTACTTTCCCACAGATGCTGACACTGAAATGTAGATGAGTGCGTTTTAAGAATGACCCGATCCTTAAAAGCAAATTACTATTCGATAAATTTTTATGTTTAAACTCTATGTATCCAAATAAAGTATTCCACTTTATTCTTGTAAAATGTTTAATATTCGTAAAATAAATGGACTCATATCAGTACTTTATCAAAACTATAATAAACACAAAATTATGGAACGCTTCTAGCAATAAATACGATAATTAAAATTAAATTTAATTTAATAAAAAATTCCAAAAAATAAAATTTTGATTGATTGAGTTTTTGGGGTTGTAATCAATCAGACTCATCCGTGCAGAGATGATGAGAAATTGAAGCTTTCACACAGTAATTGTTGTATGTACCGCTTAAATGCAAATTTTGTAGCACAATTAAAATTCAATCAACAAGTTTTTATTTTCAATTATTTTAATTAACTACTATTTGCATATATAAAAAAAAGGAAATTAAAAATATATTTAAATTTAATAAGTTACTCAATAAAATATCAATCAACACAAAAAAAATGTGTGGGATAGTCGTAGTCCAGTTAAAACTATATGAATCGGGTTGATTAATTTTTAAGTAAATGGCTGTTGCAAGATGGATTTATTTATGAATCGCTTATGCATATATGGTTGATTGACAGATAATGTAATTAATGAATATAGGTGCGCGCGCAGACGTCGACTAGGCATGTAGGCTTAGCATAATAACCCAATGTGAACGCATATTTCTTATTCTGTTTCTTTCGAGCTGCACAATTTAAATGAAATATTGGTCTGACTTTGTTCATTTATTATATTAAAATATACAAAATCGAAAAAATTGGTTCAACATTAATTTAAATCAAATATCCTTTGGCAATAAAAATTATAAGACAACGCCAGGCAAAATATTTACGATTGTCTTAAATTTTGTTAGTTTATTGTACAAAATTCATTTGTATAAATTCAAATATATTTCTGTGCCCGTAACGAATTAACGATGAATCTCAATCATAATAAATTTGTTAACACAAAAGAATTTTTGTAAATGCAAATAAATTTAATTTCGAGTTGAATTAGTACCAATCCTTTATATATATATATTTACTACAAGAAAAGCCGGTATGGTCGAGACATGGAGAGTGTATCACAATATGGGTATAGAATCGAATCACCCACATAGCGAAATTTATTATTAATTTATATACAAATTATTTGTCACTTAAGAAATGTTTCTTATATTTATTAGAGGAATCATGCAACACCATCGCAACCACTATACAATTAGCGTATCACTGTGTGCCACCAAGAACTAACCACAGTCGCACTCGTGTATATTTATAAAAAATAATAAAATACGACAACAGGGGACAGTTGGTTCTAGATAGTATACCAAACTAAATACAAAATTATTTCAAAATGAAAATTGTGAGTGTCACCTCCTGTTGTGCTTACAAGTAAAAGCGCCGTAGGATATTTTGAAGATTTTTTGTTTGTGTGTTTGAAGTTTATGAAATGAAATATTGAGAAAAAACATAATTTGCAATTTGTTTTAAAATGTTGGTTTTTATAAATTCTAAAATTATCATCAATCAAAAATATAAATTTTCAAATCATTCAACATATTAATGTTCGTGGTGCGGTAACGGTTTCTTGTAATCAATTTTGTAACCATTTGGTTATGGTTTCCAAGATTTATGATAAGCGATAGTTACAAAATTACACATTTATGTAGTTTATGTAGACATATCTGTGGACACACGGTAAAATCACCTAAGTCGAGAAAGCAAAAATTACGGTTGTGAAGTTTGTCCCAAAAAAAAATCCCGTGTACATATACAAATCCAATTAGAAATTTTTAATATAAAACAGTATTAGTATTTACACTGTTAAAATAAAATGTTTGCGAAATAAATATATTATAATAGAAAGAGACGGAAATAGGCGCCACATTTTTTCATATTCGATTTATGTATTTTGCAAAGATGAAAGAAAGAGTGAAAAATAATCGAGAAAAAATAAAACACATTAAGCTCTCGCAAATCTAATCAATGTTATTGGTTTTAGTAGTTTAAATTTAGATAAATTCTGAATATCCTTAGCTTCAAATTTACACAATCAAATAAATCTAGAGCCATTTCCATATCTAGGGGATATGTGTCATTTTTAGCTCTCGCAAATCTAATCGATTTTATCTAATCGATATACTCCTTACCATTAGCTGCAATAGATTTCTTCATTAACTTTTATTTCATTTTTAATTTTTTTTTTGAGGGGTAAGGGGCGGCGGTCTTGAAGGTTTATATTCTATTCCAAATGTCAACCTCACCTGCACATGGTGCTCCCTGCAAATCAACCAACGAGGCTTTGGCAACCTAACAAATGATTTTAGCTCAAATTGCAATAGTTAGGTTTACAACATCTGCAATATTTTGTTCTTAAAGCAATGAAGTTACAGCAAAAAGAATTTTACAAAAGGTTGAACTCAAACTGCTCGGTTGGCTTAACCACCCTCTAACGATGCCAGTTCAAACGATGCTTTGTTGAGACAACCATTCAGACGGATATGAAGTTTGTCCTAAATTGTTCTAAAACCAACAACAATGTTTATAATTAAATTTAACAGTGCCATTTGAGTGCGCGTATTAGAGCGATGAAATTTAGTCTGGGACTGGTACTTCTATTAAAAGGTCCTCCAATTTGTCATTGCTAATAGTTTCTGTACCCTGAAATTCCCGCTATTCGAATATACGTGACACGGGAAAAGTATCGGTTGCGTTGAAAAGAAGAAAAATCTTTAGCCTTTGGGTTTAAAAGGTCCGCCAATTTGTTGATCTATATAAGTTCTGGACTCCTATGTGTATATACCGAGCGAGTATGATGACCTACTGATCGTGGGAATTCCCGCTATTCGAATATACGTGACACGGGAAAAGTGTTGGTTCCGTTGAAATTTGATTGATTGATTGATTGATTAGAATGTACGGCCAAGACTAAGCAAGGATCCCGGATACGCCGGGCCTACCGTACACCCCTTTTACATATAACAAGATGGAGGGATAGGAAAGGTTGTTAGGTATGATAGACTTGACCCGGTTACAGACACCTAAGTAGTCAATAGTTAGTAAAGCACAAGACGGCACAATTAGTTTTGTTTTTCGGGATATAAATAATCAGCAATCAACATCCTAAAAAGTAATTGATTAATTAGTAAATGTCCTGAAATAAAATTTCATTATTATTAATTTTTAGCAAATTCATTCCTCAAATATGGGTTGCCCTAGTTAGCTAAAAGCAATCATAAAAAATCGCGCTAAATATTTAAATTTAAATAATTACATGACCGAATGGGGCGCATTCTATTATATAATTTTAACATTAATTTATAACTCTATTACAAAATTTTGTATACAATTTCGTAAGTTAATTTACAAACAAGCTCTATTTGGTAGCTTTAACCGTTAATTGTCAAAATTCATAAACAATAAATAAAATTGGTGATCTAAACCGGATTACGTGAGAGCTTACAAGATAAGTATTTTATAATAATAAATATTTTTAAAGTTAATTTATATAATTTTTATATGAAAAACGAATTTTATATATTTTAGCTACGCATCTTGAACATAATCCCCCCCCGTTGACGTATATATTTATAATTTGTCAACAAAATTACTCCAACGGCAGTTTGCAGACCTTGACTATGGGTCGTTTTATAATTGTTGATGTGGTTTTAATGGTGACGACTCGAACAATACCATGTTTATCTGGATGAACGTCTAAGAGGCGACCCATTGCCCATTTCAATGAAGGTAAATTGTCCTCTTTGATCAAAACTAAATCTCCAATCTTAATATTTTCTTCTTTGTTTTTCCATTTCGTTTTTTGTTGTAGGTTGTTAAGGTAATCTTTATGGAAACGCTTCCAAAAACATTGCGCTCGCTGTTCTACTTGCTGCCATCTCGACAATCGCAACGTTGCTATATCATCCAGGTTAATTTCCGGCACGGTTGCTATAGTTGAACCCATCAAAAAATGAGCGGGTGTCAAAGCTTCGAAGGAATCATCATCTTCCGAGATTGGACATAAAGGGCGGGAGTTTAATATTGCTTCGATTTGGCATAAAAGCATGGTGCATCCGGTGGAATGTGGTGCCAGTTTATTTGGTTCAAAGTACAAAATTCTGAAATGACATTATCATTAATTTTTGAGTTATTGAATTGATATACCTCTTTAAGTCTTCTGCTTGCTCCATAAAATTTGTACCATTATCCGCGTATATATCACTAGGAACATTTCGTCTTGATGAAAATCGTTTCAACGCTGCAAGGAAAGCATCGGTCGTCAAATCGGTAACTGCTTCAATATGAATTGCCTTGGTTACCATACAGACAAAAACTGCTATATAACCCTTAACCAGTTTCGCTCCACGAACTCTTTTGCTGGTTAGGAGAATAGGCCCCGCATAATCTACCCCACATCTTAAAAATGGTCTCGCAGGTGTTATTCGAACATTTGGTAGATTACCCATAAGCTGCTTGGCCGCCTTTGCTTTATTTTTGAAGCATTGAATGCACTTTCTGACTTCACCTCACGGTTGCTTTGCCCTTCACGACCCAGTACGCCTGGCGAATTAGATGGGATGTATGGGATGGGCCGGAATGGAGATATTTTTTGTGGTAAAAGGAAATAATCATCTACTAAGGATGTGGGATTTAGGTAGAATGATTGGATGTCTGACATCATATGCACATGAAGAATTTTCTAACCTTCCACCAACACGCAACAGGCCGTTTGTATCTAGAAACGGCGTAAGTGTGGAAAGTTTATCATGTTTAGATAGCATCTGCCTTTTTTCTAATAGTTTTATCTCGTTTGGGTATTCTTTGCATTGTACCCATTTTAATAGTTTTCCTGTGGCTTGATTTATCTCTCTCAGATTTAATGCTTCTGTCAAGCGAAGTCCTTTTTCCTTTCTAACATTTTCTATAAATCTATAGATGTAGCTTAGAACTCGTATGGCCTTTGTGAAAGAAAATGTCTTATTTAATATTAATTGGAATACCTCTTCTTCACTAACTTCGCATTTGATATTAAATAATGGTATTATGGAGGCAGTTCGCTTTTTCTTCTCGCAAGTGGTATCATCGTAAAAACCTGTTGTTTTATAGTTGGCCATAAATCTTCTGGTTAAGTTAGCCATGGTGGACCATGCCACCACTGATTGATTGTCAATAATTTCGTTGGTAAGACACCCCTCGAAGCATAGTCTGCTGGATTTTTATCTGACTTCACATGATTCCAATTGCTTCTCGGCAATAATCGCTGAATCTCTGACACACGGTTGGCTACGAATGTTTTCCATTTGGTTGGATGATCGGATAACCAAGCTAAAACAATAGAGGAATCTGTCCATCCATACACTGACACATCTTCGGATACAGTTTTTCTTACTTCATTTAATAGTTTCGCCAGCAAATGCGCACCGCATAATTCCAACCTTGGGAGGGAAATCTGCCTTATAGCTGCAACTTTCGTTTTAGAGGTGACTAGTTCTATTTGAATTTCTCCCTTTTCATTTGAAAATCGATTGTAGACTACTGCCGAATAAGCCCTTTCGCTAGCATCGCAAAAACCATGAAGCTGTATACCTTCCTTCTGCATATATCTCTTAATTTTGAGCTGCTCGAATTGTGGAAGTTCTGTTTTGAGCCTATTCCATACCATAGCGATGTCATCAGGGAGCTCATCGTCCCATTCTAGTTTTCTTAACCACAATTGCTGATAAATAATTTTAGCCAAAATTATCGATGGAGATAGTAAACCAAGAGGATCAAAAACTTTGGACGCATTAGAAATTAAGGTACGCTTGGTTGGGATGATTTCCTCTGGAAGATTGACTTTAAATGACAACACATCTTCCTTTGAATTCCATTGAAGTCCTAGTATCTTAGTGGTCAAATTATTTTCCTCGAACGGAATTAGCGACTTGTGATCGTCTAATGGCTGATCCAGTAATTCAGGAGCGTTAGATGTCCATTTTCGCAAGTTAAAACCTCTTAGTGAAAGTATTTTTGTCAACTGTTCTTTCAGGTATTTGGCTTCCTCCAAAGTGTTCGCACCAGATATATAATCGTCTATGTAAAATTTACGCTGGATTTCATTAGCAATGATCGGATATTCTTCTTGGAAATCATATACAGCTTGTTGAAGTGCACGAATCGCTAAGAACGCTGAACTGGCCATCCCAAAGGTAACAGTGGTTAATTTGTAATACTTCAACGGCTCACTAACCTGTTCTCTCCACAGAATCCTTTGGAAATCTTGATCTTCATCGGCTACTAATACCTGACGATACATCTTTTCAATATCGGCTGTAGGTGCAATTTTACCGTACCGAAAGTTAACTACCGTACCGAAAGTTAACGAGCGTTGTCCATAAAGTGGGTTGAATTGTAGGCCCTATCATAAGAAGATCGTTGATTGATTTTCCACTGGTTGTTTTACTTGACCCATCAAAAACGACACGCAGCTTTGTTGTGGTACTGTCCATTTTGAAAACGGCATGATGCGGTAAATAGTAGCAATTTTCAATTTGTTCGCCTGTCGTTGCGTTAGGGGATCTCTTTTGCATGACCCAAGTGGATGTACTCACGAATGATTTTCGCATATTCAGTTTTTAAAAAAACATCTCTGTTTAGCCGTTGCTCCAAGTAAAAAAATCTCCTTCTGGCACTCCCTAACGAATTCCCTAAAGCTAAAGGTGAAGTTTTAAAGGGTAATTTTACTATTAATTTACCGTTGGCGTGTCTCTGAAATTTTGTTTTAAAATCTTTTTCACAGTCATTTTCTTCGGTAGACCAAGGATCGCATGCAGGAATCTCTTCCATTTCCCAACATTTTTTGAGGGCTTCGTCTACATTTATGCCAATGTGGAAATTGAGACTTGTTTGACCGTGCTCACTTGCTTTTCTGGTGACTTCTCCTGACATAATCCAACCAAACATCGAATTTTGAGCAATTAATTTGTCTTTTAAAATTGCAACACGACCATCTCGTAGAACATTAAAAAATCTGTCGGCTCCAATTATTATGTCAATTGCCCCGGGTGTATGGAAATATGGATCTGCTAATTTTATATATTCGAATTGCTTTAAATTGGTGAGATTTACCTTGCTTGATGGAAGACAGCTGGTTAATTTTTGTAGAACAATGACGTCAATTTGTAATGTTTCTGTTGAAGAATATAATGACGTAGCCTTTATTGATAAAATCCCTTTCGTTGATTCTGTACCAGGAGTCAAGCCTTTTATAAGTAATTTCGCATTTTTACGTGGTAACGCGAGTCGTTGAGCACACGATTCGGAGATGAAAGATGCCTGCGCCCCAGAATCTAATAAAACTCGACACTTTTGGAATTCGTTTGTTGCATCTAGAACTCTTATAATAGCTGTAGGTAATAGTGCCGTAAATAGTTTTGTGGGTAGTGGCATGAGCAATGTTTACGGTACCAGTGTTTGTTTTCCCGGATGTTGTTAGATCAAGGACATCTTCATTGTTTAACATTGCAGTATTTGTTAACGGCTTAGGCATATCCTGATGTAATGTTGTATGGTGTCTCGCTCGGCATATACCACATCTAAATTTTGAACGACATCCTTGTGATTGATGATTTGGAAACATGCATATAAAACATGGCTTTTTCTCAGCCACAAAGCTTCTCCTGTCATTTACGGAAAGTACTAAAAATTGGTCGCAATTCCTTAGGAAGTGATTATCACCGCATTTCAAACAACTTACTGGTTCCATGTCTACATGCATTACTTTCAAATTCGAGGATGTAGCTGTCTGATGTGAAATTTGTCTCGAAGGTTGGCAACTTTCTAACGTGTCGCTCTGTTTATTTAAAAAATCGAAAAAAT
Organism: Nephrotoma appendiculata; assembly: GCA_947310385.1. Lineage (NCBI taxonomy): Eukaryota > Metazoa > Arthropoda > Insecta > Diptera > Tipulidae > Nephrotoma > Nephrotoma appendiculata. Next base: position 145,223,952 of record OX371224.1, read on the forward strand.
TAGTTATGGTAGGAAATTCAATCTCATAACTGTGCTGAGCCCAATCGTGTTTTGTTACTTGATCCAATTTGTTCACCAAAATATGGATTAACCACGGATCGCGTAATTCAGCTTGTTCACCTAAAACTTTTAACCCTCGTATTACCTCGTCGGAAACATCGCGCATATGGTGCAGAGATTTGGCAGAAGCTTGTTTGATCGTAGGTTGATCCATAAATTGTTTCAAAAGCATCGCAGTCACATGTTTTCTTTTGTCGTATCGCTTATTTATTATTTCCCACGCTTCATCGTAATTTGCTTCAGATATCGTGATATGTCGCACTAAAGCCGCCGCTTCACCTCTCAGATACCCTTTCAAGTACTGAAGCTTATGTACCTTCGGAATTTTTGGATTACTATTAATTGACGCCTCAAATAAGTCATGAAAGGAAGCAAACTCGGAATAAATCCCAGAAAATGTTGGTACATTCATTCGTGGCAATCGAACATCGGAATCAGTCTTTAAATTCAAATTTGCTCCTTCATTCAAAAAGGATCGTTGGTTGGCCATAAGTTCATTTAAGCTGGAATCAAGATTTCCAGGGTGCACATCCTTATCCAATATCAGCTCGGCCTGCATTAATTTTCCTTTGGTTGCGAAATATTTCGTCTCGATGATGTCTTGTAAATCGGCATTTTCAGGTAGATCTCTAAAATTTTTTTCATTTGATTTGTAGTCCTCCCATTCCTCAGTTAAAAGTTTAACTTGCGCCTTGATACGTTCTATTGGTTCTTGAAGAAGATTCCCTTTTGCGAAATTTTCTATTTGTAACAACCGATTAACTTTTCGTTGAAGTGATCGCGTGTCTGCCATTTTGAATTGAATATAAATTAGCACTAATGATACACTTTTCTCTTTTATTTTTAGGAGATCTGAATTTTTACTATGATTTTATCTCGAATCAACAAATCCCGAAAGTTACACTTTGGTTATATCAACAAACACACCGCTTTTATACTAGTTTGATAGTTTTTATATGCAGTGTTAAGATGCACTTTACTACCAAATTTCTACGATTTTTTTTTTTTTTATACCAAAGGATTCCAATAAACACGTTTACAATATAAATCACAGGTTATTTTATTGGATTATTTTCGCGAATGTTTTAGTTTGATGCTAATTGCATCCGGCTCGAAGGACCAATGTAAAATTTCCGAACGAATTGAATATATCGCAATATATAGAAAGACTATTTCTGAATTAAAAAGTTCGCAATTTTATAAATATAAAACTCAGAATATAATTTTCTATTATAACAATTCAATTTATTAAAATTCTTTATTCACACTATTATTAGCAATGTATAATTTCGCAAAAATTTGCTAACTCACGTAATCCGATCCGGCGATTCCACCTTTTATTTCCTTCCTTTCGCTTTGTATTCAGTAATCCCACAATGATTTATTCTCCGTTTTGATGTTATTCGCTTGAAAGTCGCAGGAAAAGAGGAAGAAAATTTTAATTTTTAGCAAATTCATTCCTCAAATATGGGTTGCCCTAGTTAGCTAAAAGCAATCATAAAAAATCGCGCTAAATATTTAAATTTAAATAATTACATGACCGAATGGAGCGCATTCTATTATATAATTTTAACATTAATTTATAACTCTATTACAAAATTTTGTATACAATTTCGTAAGTTAATTTACAAACAAGCTCTATTTGGTAGCTTTAACCGTTAATTGTCAAAATTCATAAACAATAAATAAAATTGGTGATCTAAACCGGATTACGTGAGAGCTTACAAGATAAGTATTTTATAATAATAAATATTTTTAAAGTTAATTTATATAATTTTTATATGAAAAACGAATTTTATATATTTTAGCTACGCATCTTTAACATCAACCGATAACCTAACCATCCCTAATAAACCAATATGTTTATTAATAAAAATAAAAATGAAACAAAGACATCTGTTTTCAAAAATAGCTAATCGGTATAGGAACCAAGCGCACATTTTAGTGGAAAAAAATATTCGATATAATTTTTTCCGTTTAAATCCAAATGAATGTATGCAACCAAACTGCTATACAAATTTTGTGCATGCAACCCGCATAAAAAACTGACTAAATTTAAACAAAATTTTATCAGTACATATGGAGGTACAGATATAAAATTTGTTGTTATTTTGAAAGCAATTTTTTTTTTTTATTTAGAAAGATACAATGAAATTCTTTTATACATATTTATATTTGTATTGTAAAAATGAATGGATGCTTTGACCTATATAATTTGACTACATATTTATTTTATAATATACATATGTATACATGTTCCAATTATTTAAGTATTTTTATTTGGAATTAAATAAGTCACTATTTGGAACCAGCTATAATTATGAACATACATATATGTAGATTTTTGATCATCTTTAAAATAAATATTTTTGTTTGTTGAACTCAAAATTAAATATTTCATTCAAATTTAGAACATAAAAGGCGACAAGTTAACACATTTCGAAACGTCAAATACCAATGCGAAATGTCCAGTTGTTTGTAAACATAATAAAATAAATCAAAGTTGGACATACGTCTGCTATGATTAAAAAAATATTAAAAGTTGGACGTACGTTTTTCTAGTATTTACAAGAAATTATATCGAATATTTTTTTCCACTAAAATGTGCGCTTGGTTCCTATACGGTATAGGAACCATGCGCAGATTTTAGCGAAAAAAAACTAGATATAATTTTTTTCGATTAAATAAAAATAAATGAATGCAGCCAAACTGCTATACAAATTTTGTGCATGCAACCAACAAAAAACTCAATAAATTTAGACAAAATTTTATCAGTAAGGAGGAACATATAAAATAAAAACTCGTTATTGTAATGTAAAAAAATGTATTTAAAAAAATATGTATATGCACAAATTTTTTATATTTTAATTTTTAAACACATTATGATTAGAAAATGGTGCGTACTTTATAATTTTATGTACATATTAGTAAATCTATCGGGAGGTTTATCGACAGACGGGCATCTCTTTAGGACCTAATCAAGATGGAAATTATGCAGACCAGTTTATTGGAATTAAACTTAAAATCATTTTACTTGTTTTCAGTTATTTCGAAAGTGGTTCTCGCTCACATCAGTTTTCGTAAAATTTAAATATGATACATTTAATAAGACAATTTTAATGATACATTTCATGGTACAAAGAAGTATATTTACAGGTACATGACTTATTTTGTTGATGATATGGACATAGATGTAAAAAATAATTGTACAATATATACATATACGAGTATAATAAAGTTTTCTTATAATTTTGTGTAATATATTAGTTTATAAAATACAATTATTTATTTATAAATCAAATTTAGAACACTAAAGACTAGCACAAATTAAACCACCAATGCGAAACGTCAAATTTCATTATGTAAACATAAACAAAACGAACAAACGTTGCACACACGTCTGCTTCAATAAATAAAATATTCAAAGTTGAATGTGCGTTTTTCTAGCAACTACTAGAAATTATATCGAATTTTTTTTCGCTAAAATCTGCACATGGTTCCTATACTGTATAGGAACCATGCGCAAATTTTAGCGAAAAAAAAATTCGATATAATTTCTTGTAGTTGTTAGAAAAACGCACGTTCAATTTTGAATATTTCATTTTTTGAAGCAGACGTGTGTGCAACGTATGTTCATTTTGTTTATGTTTACATAATTCAATTTGACGTTTCGCATTGGCGGTTAAATTTTTTGTTGTGTTTTAAATTTAATTTATCTTAACACACTTAAATAATTAAAAAAGTATCTAAGTTATTATTTTATAAACTAATATATTTAAAGCCTATACTTTTAATTTAATCAACAAAATTAGTGTTGTCCATTTCGAGTGCCATAAATATTGAAATACATCGCATGATACATTGAATAATTTTACTAAAAAGGATGTGAGCTAGATTAAACTCTTTCGATATACTGATAAAAAGTAAGATGATTTTAATTTTCATTTCAATAAATTTATCTGAATATGATTTCCATTTTTTATTCGTTTTGAAGAGATGTACCGTATCCATTCAATTAAATGTGACTGAAAATGTAATTATCATGCACACGATTTTCAAATGTCATTTTGATTCTCGAAAAAATAAAATTAAATATAAAAAATTGTGTATTTTTAAATAAACTTTATATTACGTTAGTATCGAGTTTTTATTTTTTTTATCAACCAAAATAATTTTTGCTTTGAAAATAACAAAATTTTTTTTATCTGTGCCTCCATATGTACTGATAAAATTTTTGTCTAAATTTATTGAGTTTTTATGTTGGTTGCATACACAAAATTTGTATAGTAGTTTGGCTAGATAAATTATATCTAGTTTTTTTTTTCGCTAAAATCTGCGCATGGTTCCTATACTGGAATCTATAAGGTAATATATAAATAATGAATGTGTCACAGGTTAAGAGTCTCCAATACCTAAACAAATTAACACATTATAATTTATTCCCAATCAGAATTAAATAAAACTATTAAGCTAATCAGGAATCTGTAAGATGACAGAATTAGTAATAAGTAGCTATTAGCAAATAATCTAATTAAAGAAGTGCCATGATCCCAAAAATACAAAAAACATCTATGTATCAATATTTGTCTGATTATAAATTTTATTGTGTAACCTCCAAGCCAAAAAATAAGTCAACCCATAAAGTTTCCCTCCACCGACACTTGAATGCTACTTATAACCATAGTCATTTAATCTATTAAAATAATATTTGTAACCCAATTGTCGTGGGACAAATTAAATCTTAAATATATAATTAAATTAAATTAAAATAAGAAAAATTACAATTAAATTGTAACTACAATGCGACCTATAATTAAAAATTTGTTATCTGGTTAATAGTGGAAATCTATTATATTCCTAGCGACGGCAATTGTCACTTCAATGCAGTTCTTGAAGCAAACTAACTTCGATCTGAAACCATAAATGGCGGTTAACAAATACGATTAATTTGGAAGCTTTATACCCAGTAAAACCTATAAAGAAAGAGCTTATAAAGAAGGAAATTCTTAATTACAGAATATATATCTAAACCAACTGAACCCGGGATTAAAACGTTTATGTACAAATAATAATTTATTAATTTCTAATAATAAAACTCAGTATTGATAGCTGTCCAATCTGGAAACTATAAATAAATAAAATATAGTATTAATGTTCATTATCTCAGACGGCTTAAGAATCTTAAAATATTTAGAAATTTTAACACTTTAAAATGTATTATTATTAGTAGGAAGTCAAAATACGACCAAGTAGAAGCCGGACAAAATACACGGCTTGTACGTATGCAGGCCCAAATTGCACGAATGCAGACCCCACTCATTCACATCTCGCACATGTGACGGAGAAACAAACCCCCCAGTCACCCGAACACAAACTCCGTCCATCCGTCCTGCATTCTGATAAAGTACCCCTTACTCTAAAGCAAATCTTCACTCAGAACTTAACCATTCTCCGCTACGACGTCCCTAATCCGATGACTATCGTACAATAGAGAAGAAAAACAAACGAAATTACCACTCTTCATACGATACACTCCAACCAGACTAAAAAAGACACCACCACAGAAAATGGCAAGTCTCCAAACGAAAACCACCCCAAAAACAAAAACCAATTCACCAAATATATGATATCCCTTTTTCAACCAAGAAAACAAAAAAATTGGCTCAGTTTTAGTCCAACCAACACAAATGTGTGAGTAAAAACCATAAGTAGTGTTGCTTTCGCAAATCCGCTTAGCTTAGCTAAGAAATGTGAAAGCAACAACTTTTGGATTTAATTTTTTAATGCGTTTTAATTTTTCCGTGTTGGTTCATTTTCTTAATATTTATTTTATTTATTTTTTATTTTATGAAATAGAACAAATTAAATTCGGTATGTTGCTATCAAATAACAAATACTAAATTATTCTACAAAATAAATTTTTCGAAAAAAATAGAAAAAATAACGCTTTGCGGTAAACACCATAACCATAAAATGATTTTATTTCCCCTAATCCTAAAAATTTTTTTCTTAACATTCTAAAACAATCGGCTTGAATACAATGCAATTGTTGTTGTAATCTTTTGAAAGCAACACAGATATAGTATGTAATGGCATTGTTGATAAAAATTTTTGCTTGATTTGAATTAAAACCAACACAATTGTGTGTATTGATATAGTGTTTTTTTTCGGACGAAAATAAGTTAAAAAGGAATTCACAAATGTGTAAGTTGGTTCAAAAAACATACAAAGCTAAATTTTTGACATGGTACTTTTGCCCTACCCGCACAATTGTGTTAGTAAATCACTAAAGGGATATACAAACAAAGTCAATGCCCAGTAGAATGAAAATTCATTTATCCGTCGCACCTGATACAAGATACAAACCAATAAAGCCAAAAACTCTCCAAAAAAATCCAGAGCATTTGCACGAAAGCTTCTCTCCGTGTTTACGTTCTACATACGTACAAATAAAGTCCCTACATTTCGAGACGGCCACATACAAATGCATAGACACTGATTAAACAGTTATCTGATTTGTTATATACTCTTCATTCATGCACGTTCATTACACACCCACATACACATTGAAACACATTTTTACATTAAATTTGCAAGTAAATATGTAAATAAAAGACAACGTGCGTTACAAAATTATACGATACCCAGAAAAAACGAAAATCATCGGTCATCAAACTTGATTACTCGCAAAAAAGCAACAAAAAATTTTAACGAGTGTAACAAAACAACGCAAAGAGAACAAGAAATACAAAATATTTCAATACGAACATGTTAATGCGTTCCAAAATTTAACCTCAACCCTAATTACTTTCGTATAGCAAAATAACACGCGATCGTGAAAACTGCACCAACTTTTGCATGATCAAACAAAAATGACACAAAACAGTAAATATTAATTACACAAAAATTAAAACTAAGCCAACGGTTAAATATGTAATAACAAAATATGTATTAAAAATTTAGAACAATGAAAAAAATGAAAAAACACTTATCTTGAGCATCCTTTGGCCTCAAAAAATTTCTATACACTCGGGAAAAGTGTTGGTTCCGTTGAAATGAAGAAAAATTCTTTAGCCTTAGGGTTTCAAAGGTCCGAAAATTTGTTGTTCTATTAAAGTTTTGGACTCCTATGTCTATCTACCGAGCGAGTATGATAACCCACTGATCGTGGGAATTCCTGCTATTCGAATATACGTGACACGGGAAAAGTAGTGGTTCCGTTGAAAAGAAGAAAATTGTTTTAGCCTTAGGGTTTAAAAAGTCCCAGTGGGTCATCATACTCGCTTGGTAAATAGACATAGGAGTCCAAAACTTATATAGAACAACAAATTGGCGGACCTTTGAAACCTTAAGGCTAAAGAATTTTTCTTCATTTCAACGGAACCAACACTTTTCCCGTGTCACGTATATTCGAATAGCGGGAATTCCCACGATCAGTGGGTCATCATACTCGCTCGGTAAATAGACATAGGAGTCCAGAACTTTTATATATAAGTAAATTGGCGGACTTCTCAAACCCTAAGGGTAAAAAAAATTTCTTCTTTTCAAGAGAACTAATACTTTTCCCGTGTCACGTATACTCGAATAGTCCGAATTCCCAATTTATGAAGTAGTTCTTTATAATTGTAAAGAAAATTTACTTTCAAAATTTTTGATATTACATATTTAATTTAAAATGTAGTTGTAGTTGGTGTTCTTGTTTTAAATTGAACTGATAGTATAATTTAATAATAATTTACACTGTTAAATTAGGTTTAGAAAGAAATTTTGTGTTTAAGACAGTTTAGGACAAACTTCACGTGGTTATATAGTCGTATGAAGTTTGTCGTAAATTTGTCCTAAAATTTGTTGTTGCTTTAGGACAATTTAGGAGAAACTTCACACGAATCCATTCAGATGGCCATTCATTATCTAAATTTATCTAAACAAAACTGCTTAAACCAATAAAATCATTTTGAGGAAGGAATTCGAATCGGATAATCCTGTTCTCAATTTGGATATGGCTGTCATCTGTTATCCCAAAGCTATCATTTCCAAGTAATGGAATTTTTCGACCAACTCTACAACATTTAGAGTTTATCTCGAAATCGATTTGATTAGCGACAGCGAACAACGATACCTATCCCCTAGATATGGAAATGGCTCTAACTTTATGTGATTGTGTCAACCTGAAGACAAATTCTAGGATATTCAGAATTTATCTAAACAAATTTTATTCAATCCAATAAAATCGTCTTCATTTTCCACAACTAAAAATGATATCTCATTCACGGTGTCATTTCATCCTAAAAATATGGCACTTTTCTTACTTTCAAATAAAATATTCATCTTCTTATCAACAAGTCCAATTAAGAATATTAACGCAACGCAAATATAAGATTTTTATTCTAATAGCAACAAATCACTGTTAATTAAAATCATGTTAATAACAAGAAATGCACAACACACTCACAAAAACCAACATAGGTATTTTATATCGCATTTTAGTGAAGTAAAATATGCAAATCATAAAAATCGCTAATTAATAATAAATAAAATAAAAATATGTAAATGATAAAATAATAAAACAAATCATTTTTATTTGCAATTTACATATTTTGTATCTTTGGTTCATTTATTTAGTTATCGGGAGGATATGTAAAACATGTAATACGAGTATGTGCGTACATATTTTGCTTTCTTAATGACGAATTGTTTATGGACCTAAATTATTTACAGTTTGTGCAAAATGGACGGCAATTTGCGATTCTTTAAATAAATCATAATAAAATGGAATGAATTGGTATTGGGCACTAACAGAATTGTGTTGAAATGGTGGGCAATTTGAAGAAAAACATTTGAGAGATTCAAAAATGTCTGTTTTCAGATTATAGTGTTTAGGCAATTTTAACCAAAAGGTACATTAATATACAAATGCAGCTGTATAATTAGCCTAAAATTTAAGGCGAGATAAAAATGCATTATCTACATATTTTGTGTCAGGTTGTAGTACAAATTTCTAGTGATGTTTGCCGATAATTACATGTTAACGAAGATACAAAAAAAATTTCGCCGAAAAAATATTTCAGTTATGGATTTAAAGTAATTACGCCAAATCGTAAGTTGGGGGTTATAAATTTGATTTTTCGCACTAGCAGTAAACACCGGTACCATAAAATACGGCATATTTTATGTAACGTCAAAATGAAATAAATTAAAAGATGGATTCTTGTGTAAAGGTATTTGAACAGGGTGAAGTTAGACCAATCCTCAAATTGCTAGTTCTCATGTTCACTGTTTGTGCCATAACTCAAATTCGTTGCCCCGAAACACAACAAATTATAAACAAGGGATCCAACTATATATGAACTTTTCTAACTTTACCAAATTCTTATTTCCTTTAAACATGCGTCCAGGCAGCTTTTAATTCAGGTTTTCTCTGCTGGTACCATTAAGGCTAAGGATTCTTAATGTAATGAACTGTAGTTCTAATTAATTTAGTTTCCCTGTAATCTATATTCGCAACTCGCGGATAAAAAATAAAGTTATCACGTCACACAATAAGCCCCGATACTAGCTAAATTCTACTTTATTCATCAATATAATTTCCTTTAAGGGTGATACATTCATTGTAAATCTTCACAAACATTTCTTCTTTACATATTTCAAAAGCAAAAACTACCCGATTAACGAAAATGCAATGATATACACTTGAACAAGCGAATGAAATAGTGAATAAGCATTACAAAAACTGCGAAAATTTTGCAGAAATGGTCCATAAAGTGCGTGCCGCTTCTGGACTTATGAAGCACCTTCTCGCTGAAATATATGAATTTAATCAAACAATTTGAACGTCTCGAACAAGTTAGTGATGTGAAATCTCCAACTCGGGCTCGTATGAACTGGTCAGGTAAAAATATAGACGCTGTAGGGCTGTAGCTACGAGTGAGACAATAAACTCTCTATTTCGCTAACTTGCTGTTATGGAATGCAAGAAAATGATCCCATTGTTTCCAGAAAATCATTTTGAGCGACGAGGCTCGTTTTTACCTTGTTGGCTACGTTAACAAGCAAAACTGTCGTATTTGGGGTTCTGAAAACTCTAAAAAATAGTAAGCAAATCTCTCTATAATCCAAAATGAGTCACAGTTTAGTGCGCTTCTTCAAGTATTTTTTTTTTTGAAAATGAAGTCTGAGCGACTGTTTCAGTGAACGGAATGCATTATTGAACAATGTTATCAAATTTTTAGGCCTGATTTTTCGAAATGGCGACTTCAATAGGCCGCCAAGATCTCCCATTAGACTTCATTTTTTGAGACTACGTGAAGAATAAGGTTCACGCTAACGGTTCAACAACAATTGAACAGCTCAAAGACAACTTTAGAGTAGGTTAGGTTAGGTTAGGTTGGAGTGGCTGCTATCGCACACTTAGGCCAGTATTGGCCCATTGTGATACCACAGGATCCTATCTCCCCTTTACTCCTGCTGGAACCATCCAGAGCTACTTATGTAGCGTAAAATATCTCGTATTCCACAGCCCGCGAGTTCCGAAAGGCTGTCCATACCGTACACACCTAAATACTTATGCCTTCTGTATGATAGTGCCGGACACGAGCATAGGAAGTGATCTAGCGTCTCTTCCTCCTCTTCATCTAAACAACTTCTACAGAAGTCATTCGTCTGTAGACCCAGCCTTCTTGCATGTTCCCCAAAAAGGCAGTGTCCTGTCAGTATCATTACGACCAATCCTAACTCTCGTTTTCCCAGGGATACTAGTGCTTTGGAGCGCCGCAAGTCCACTTTTGGCCAAACCAGTTTTGCTACTCTGCACGTGAGGGTGTTGGTCCACCTCTCATTTGTCAAGGCGATTGCCTTTTTACTGAGCGCCGATCTAAGCGCTGCTATAGGCCTCCCCAGACCTGCCCTTTCCGGTTGCATCTGGAGAGTCGTACCGTACCTAGCTAGTTCGTCCGCCCTGCAGTTTCCCGTGATGTCCGAGTGACCAGGGACCCAGATTATCTGGATACTGAAATACTCGCTCATCTCCTTAAGAGATGATCGGCAATCCAGCGCCACCCGTGACTTCAGACAAACTGCCTCTAGCGATCTGACCGCCGCCTGACAGTCCACATAAATCACGATATCCCTAACGGATACCACGTTATGCTTCAACCATGTCCCAACTTCGCCTATCGCCACCACTTCAGCTTGGTACACGCTGCAGTAGTCAGGGAGACGAACGGAAATATTAACATTAAGCTTCTCACAGAAGACTCCGGCTCCTACTTTGCCGTCTAGCTTAGAACCGTCCGTGAAAAATTGTAGTGCCTCGTTTTCCAGTATTGATCCGTTCCTCCAGGATTCTCTCGAAGGACAGATGGTCCGGAAAACTTTATCGAAGCACAACGTTGGTTTAATATAATCTAGATTCGCCAGTTCTTCCCTTAGCGATCTAACTATCGTTGAGTGTCCCGCCTAAAGACACTTCCACTGAGAGACAGCCGAGAGCCTTGTAGCCACATTGGCTGCCATCTGCTTACCAAAAAATTCGATTGGAATAAGGTGGAACATAACCTCTAAAGCGCGTGTAGGTGTTGACCTAAGCGCCCCACTTATAATCATGCAGGCCGTTCTTTGCACCTTCTCCAACATCTTCCTATATGTTACCTTCTCCAGAGCTGGCCACCACACACCCACCCCGTACATCAGCACAGGTCTTACCACAGCGGTATAGAGCCAGTGTACCAGCTCTGGTTTTAGACGCCATCTCTTCCCTATGGCGTTCTTACACGAGTAAATGGCTACATTAGCCTTATTCACCCTTTCTACAATGTTAGGCTTCCAGCTTAGCTTACTGTCCAAGATTATGCCCAGAAATCTCGCTCTGTCAGCAAAAGCCAGTCTAGTGCCGTTCACGGTAGGAGGACTAGCTACCGGAATTTTATATTTCTTAGTAAATAGTACCAGCTCTGTCTTGGAGGGGTTAATCCCTAATCCGCATTTGCCGGCCCATTACGAAACGATCAGGAGTGCATTCTGCATAACATCCCTAATCGTATCCAGATATTTGCCTGAGACAGCTATCGCTACATCATCCGCATACGCTACAACCCCTATCCCCTCTCCCTCCAGTTCCAAGAGCAATCCATTCATCACAACACTCCAAAGAAAGGGGGACATTACACCTCCTTGCGGGGTTCCTCTAACCACCCGCCTTCTGATGGTGGCCTCCCCCAGTTTCGAGGTAATAATCCTGCTTACCAGCATCTGATTTATCAACCTACATATGGGGTAGTCCACGTTCAAAAATAGCAATCCTTCCATGATCGCCTCCATTTTAACATTATTAAAGGCACCCTCAATGTCGAGAAATGCTACCATACAGAATTCTTGCGAGTAAATTGACTTCTCAATCATGCGTACTAGATCGTGCAGAGCTGTGTCCACCGACTTTCCCTTACAGTACGCATGCTGCGACATTGCCCAACTCCTGGGCTCAGTTTTTGATCGAATACCTATATCTACCAACCTTTCCAAGGTTTTCAACAGAAAGGATGATAGAGTTATAGGTCTCAGATACTTTGGATGGGCATGCGAGCTTTTTCCCTATTTCGGGATAAAGACCACTCTGACCTCCGTCCATTTTTTAGGAATATATACCAGTTTCAGACATCCCATGAAGATACCTTCCAGCCAGGAGAGGATGACTGCTGAGTTTCTCTGGATCTCTGCTGGTATAATCCGATCCGGGCCCGCCGATTTATAAGGTTTAAACCCGTTCAGCGCCCAACGGATTCGCTCCTTATCCGCGATGCCCTCCATCTCTATTGAAGGTGTTACTCGATTAGCTCCAGGCTCTGTCGAGTCTTCAAAGCCCGGAAAATGGGTCTCGATGAGGAGCTCCAATGATTCCGCACTTGAAGTTGTCCATGACCCGTCTGGTCTAATTAAATAACTAGGACTGGTTGGGTTAGTAGCTAGAATTTTCCTAAGGCGAGAAGTCTCAGAGACCTCTTCCATTCTACAACAGAAGAGTCTCCAAGACCCCCTTAGTGCCTTCCTCAACTCTTTTTTGTACTTTCTGAGGTCCTCCTTATAGGAGTCCCAATCCCGAACCTCCCTTGTGTTCTTAGCTTTATTAAAAGCTCTCCTACACACACTCCGATATGTTCCCAACTCTTTGGTCCACCATATCGGTTTCTGCCTACCCTTAGGCTTTATTAGGGGGCACGCAGCATTAAATGAAAGATTGCATGCCTTTGTGACAATATCAACCATGCCATCTAATTCCTCTACTGTCGTCGGAAGTCCAGGAACCTCCAGCGGCAGTAGTTCCTTCAACACCTCTCCATATTTGTTCCAGTTGGTCCTTCTGGGATTCCTGAAGGATTTCCGGGTAACAGGTTTAATGTCGAGGTTATAAATTACATATCGATGATCAGAGAATGAGTGCTCTTTCGCCACTCTCCACCCTCTGATCATATGAAAGATCGTTTCTGACACAAAGGTGACATCTAAAACCTCCTGTCGATTTTTAACAATAAATGTTGGTTCTCGTCCAATATTGCAAACTAAAAGGTTGGTATTTAATAAATAATCAAAAAATAACTCACCCCTCTCGTTGATGTCTGTGCTTCCCCAGATTGTGTGATGCGCATTTACATCACATCCGAGTACAACACCTACCCTTCTTTGATCTGCTTCCCGGATCAGTTCCCCCAGGTTGTCCGGTGGTACCTCCTTCTCGCGATCCATATAGGCTGAGGCTAGCCATAGCTTCCCACAGCCAACCTCAGCGCTCACCGCTGTAACGTCTCCGCTACTAAATTGTGGAAGAAGAAAAATATTCAAATTACTTTTCGCTAAAATACACGATCTGATCTTCCCAGAGTTGCTTGAGTATAATAATTTATACCCTTTCATTTTGAGGCCACAGATCCTGTTATTGTTAATCCAAGGTTCTTGGATTAACACTAAATCCTCATCTGACTTAGTCAGTCTGAGAACGAGAGCTGCCGAGGCAGCCTTCGTGTGATGTAGGTTTGTTTGTACAATGCTAACCATTGTAGTCGACCTTACTCACCTCTTCCTGCACTCCCTGCATCAGGATAGTGCCACCTACCTCTTTGTTCCGGTCGCTGTCTTCCTCTCGTCGAGAGCCTGACAGGATGTCCCCATCAGACTCCAGAGGAAGGAGGCTGCCTCCCCTAACTATGCTCCCCAGAGCCGAAGCATTACTTTCCTGGCCGTCCTCAGCCCGCTTGATCGTCTCCTGCTGGGTCCGTTCGCCGTCACCCCAGGCTGGTCTTTCGCAGTTGCGTCGGTCTAGTCCTTTTTATATACTTTGAGAGTGATCGACCCGAACCCGAAGTTGATCACTCCCTTTGATTTTGCAAGGGAAACCAGGGATTCTTTATTGATCAGCATGATTGCCAATCTAAGCCTCCCTTAGCTTCCTCTCGCTTTATAATCCTCCATTCTTCCGTTGGAAGATCGGGATTACTGGCCTGAATGATCTCGCGGATCTCTTCTATTTTATCCGGCTCGGTTGGCAGCCAAACACGTGCCCTCAGCCTGCTCGGGATTTCCTCCCTGCAGACTGCGTCAAGCCTCGCGCCCGGCCACACCTCGCCTACTTCGGCAATTGCCCTTTTGTAAAGGTCGACCGATCTCTGATCTGAGCACGCAGTCAACTTCACGCGCCCCTGGTACCATCCCGCATCTCTGCAGGACGGGGGGATCCCGGATTTTCTCTCAGGATCCGCAGAAAAATGGAGTTTAGTGCGTTAAACACTACTCTCCATTTCTCTGACGTGATGCTCCCATCTTCCTGACTTCTGTCAATGACGGCTAGCACCAACACGTGCTCCTTTAGGATCTCACTGAATAGCTTCAGTTTTTGATCCCTAGGAGCACCCGACGTCTTTTCTACCTGGACCTTGGCTCGCTTACTCTCACCCGTTTCCAGCTCTTCCTGGGACCTATGTCTTTTAGACACAAGGGCCCTTTCCGAGCTGTCACGGCCGACAGAGTAGTAATTTGGGAAATAAATTCCTCAAAATTCCTCAAAAGAGTGACCATTTGTAAAAGAAGCAGAGGGGACATTTATCAGATTCTTACTTCACATTTAATTGCAGCCCTAGTGGAAAAAATCAATTATTTATACCAAAAAATTATACTGAGGAATACCAAAATCAATTTATTTTTGTATAAATGATTAATTTAAATACAAAATATATGTACTTTAAATTGGTTAAAGTTTAATACATTTCTAGACCAAAATACTACTTAAATTATACATCTCAAAAATTATACAAATTTAAGAATGATTTTTGTATATACAAATATTTAAATTTAGTCAAAATTAAACATAAATTTAAAAAATTATTTTCAGCGAATTATTGGAATCGAAAATTGTGTAATACACATTTTAGACAAATAATTTTTTTTAATCATCACTTTTCATGCCGTACGAGAAATGAATTTCCCGCAAAAAGGAAAATTTCCCACGAACTGCAACACTGATGCGCATCAATATTATCGTGCTGAAATAATGTATTTAGTTGTAATCGTATTTTACGGTCTTTTCTATGTTGGTGTGCTGGTGTAGTTTATGTTATCAATTATGTAGCAATTATGTTATCGGATCAACTATTCATTACACTGATTGAAAATTGACTGAAAATAAAAGAATTAACAACGGCGTGAAATAATCAATGGAGAGGAACTGATGACGTGGCATGTCCGCGAATACAAACAACCACATGGAAAAATGATGTAAAATTATAATACGCATACATCGGCAGTCACAATGAATGGAATATTTTCATTATGTTCCAGCTCAAGTATAATTTTTGTTTCAATTTAAAAATTATACTAAATTTATATTGCCATAACCTACTAAAATTATACAAAAATTTATTTTTAGTTTAAAAAAAAAGTTTATTTTTAATATAAAAAATTTCAATTTTTCCACTAGGGAGAGTTTAAACTTGAAATTGAAATAAAGGTATATGATCAATTTTCAAAAAAAATAATGACGCTTCCTAATGGAAGACCCTGTAAAGCAATTTGAATTTTGTTTAGTTAAAAGTACTTAAATAATATTTTGTAAGAAAATTCCACAATTATTTGTAAAATATATTATGACAGCACTATATTTACTAATAAACTATAACACATCACAATTAATTTCAAAATCTATGGGTCTATTTTTTAATTCATCCCGAGCAGGCAGTGCGCTGACAAAAAAATACTCCGTATTTTTTTATTTAGTCTGGGTAATTTTATGCTGCACACTGCGTTTTTATTTGCGAACTGTGCTTACACCGCGCTTACTCGGTTCTTCAAATTTTACTCTGAAATTAATGTCAGTGTACGAAGAGTGTGCAAAGTAAAAAATAATTTGTTTACTCTATGCACACCGGATAATTGTACCCAGTACAACCTTTGCTCGGTGTACACTACCCAAGGTAAGCCTGCTTGCTCGGGTTTAATTAAAAAATAGACCCTATATAAGTATATAAAAATGAGTTCCTGTTTGTTTGTTCCGAATGGGCGTCTCAGCCGCTCAACCGATCATCATGCAATTTTTACCATGTACAAGTTGCATAACCAGAACCAACCTTACGATATTTTGGAAGGGGCTGGTCTATGGGCTGCGGTAAATTTTTTTTCGAAAATTTTAATTTTCTTTAAATTTTTCCACGAAAATGAGTTTATGGGGTTGGGTATATGAAATTACTGACATGTTCGAATCCGAGGGGCCCAGCCCTGGATCAAAAATTAATTTTTACATGTATAGATACAAATATTTGATTATTCCAAAATGACTTCTAAGCCGCTCAACCGACCGCCATGAAATGTTTACCATGCAAATGTTGCATGTTCAGAACCAATCTTACGATTTTGTGAAAGGGGCTGGACCCCGGGGTCTAGGGGCCATGGAACAATTTTTTTCAAAAATTTAAATTTTTTTACGAGAATGAGTTTTGGAAAGGGGTTATATGAAATAAGAGACATGTTCGAATTCGGGGGGTCCGCCCCTAGATCAAAAATGTATTTTTACATGTAAAGATACAATTATTTGATTGTTCTAAAATAACGCCTTAGCCGCTGTGCCGATCGCCATGAAGTCTTTACCATGTATATGTTGCATGTTCAGGACCAAGCCCACGATACTTTTGAAGGGGCTGGACCCCGGAGTCTAGGGCCTGTGGTACACATTTTTTCTCAAATTTCAATTTTTTTAAGATTTTTTGACGGGAATGACTATGCTGTGGAATGCTCCAATCCGGAAGTCTTCCCTGGATCAAGAATTAATTTTTACATGTATAGATACAATTATTTAAATGTTCCGAAATAGCGCCTTAGTTGCAAATTTAGACACCAAAAAGGATATCTAGCGAGCGATTGTTGTACACAAATCATACCTCTACTATAATTGATTTAATTATTCAAGTTAATTATATTTATTTAAATTAAGACAATCTTTCGTCACTTTAACTGAAGACAAATCTCTGAACACTTATATTATCCATACTAATAATTCATATTTACTGGTTTGATATGTACTGTTTAGTGATATCTTATTTATCATATCCTGTTTTGAAATGTACCATAGTCAGCGAGTTCTAATTTCCACATAACTTCAGAAATAATTAACATTCTATTTTAATCCACTATTGCAACCGGCGGCTTTTAATGAAAATAGTAGTTTCATACTAAACGCCAATAGTTTATTATTTTATTTAGTTTATTACTTAAATAAAGGGGTCAATTAGATCAGATATTTTTCTTCAGTCAATGAGCCAATACGGCATTTTCGCTGTTGAGTCGAGAAACTCACAGCTGTTTTCTATTGTAGAATTCAATTATTTTCTTTACCTTGTGATTAACCTTGATCTTTAATGAGTATTCATAGAATAGATTCTATAGAATGAATGTAAGCAGCTGTCAAGCGGCCGCCCCAGTGGCAAAATGGTCAGCATGCTTGCTCCAGCAACCGGAGGTCCCGGGTTCGATTCCCGATGGTGACAAGGAAAAATTTCACGGCTGGTTTAGGATCAATGAATTAATCACTCATTATCCGAAATGAAAGTATGATTATGAAACCTCATTTGAGGCGGTCAAATCCCTTGATGGGATGTATAGTGCCAGAGAAAGAGAAAGAAAGCTGTCAAGCGTCACAAATTTGAAGGGTAAAAGAGAAAGCGAATAAATCAACAGGGCACTATTTAGAATTTTTTGTAGATCAAATGCAATGAAGTTAGGAAGTTAAAATTGAAAAAAAAGTTAATTGAATTATAGTTTGAGTCTTCAAATACAAAAAAATATTTGTTTTAGCCTTAAGTACAATAAATTGTAGATTTAAACCTTTGTATATCCAAATAGTTATTGGTCCTATTTAACTTAATATTAGCTACGTTTTTTAAAACCAATCGAGTAGAGTTCGTGATAGCTATTTTTCAAATTTGTCCAATTTAAAATTAAAAATTTATTTTTTTTAAAATTAAATAATTTAGATTTAATAAGAATATATGTATAACTAAAAAAATCTATCATAAAAGTTTTATGATTTTCTTATAATATCGCTGTTCTGTATAGTTCTAAATTACTCCGTTATTATACAGAACCACGATATTACAAAAAAACCATACAACTTTTATGGTAGATTTTTTTAGTTATACATAGATTCTTATTAAATCTAAATTATTTAATTTAAAAAAATAAAATTTTTAATTTTAAATTGGACAAATTTGAAAATAGTTTAAAAAAAACGCAACTATTATTTCCATTATCGTGAGATTTAGTCGTTGGCTCGTTAACCAACAAGAAGGGAATGACTCGTTTCTTAAAAAGATTTAAGAAAAATATATCCTAAAAAAAACTAAATATGTTTTTCATATAATTTCTCTAAAAACTAAAAATTATGGTATTCAAAAATAAAAAGTAATTATGAAAAGAAGAGCACCTAATAAGCACTTAGTAATAAGAAAATGCGGCACTATTACAACACCAAAATAAGAACCCCACGCCAACAACAGATAATAGTTTGGTGGATTTTTATTTTGAAATCTAAGGTCACCATATGCATTTTTTATATAACCATCCGGCTCTGGCTTGTGACACATTAGAGATATATAAAACAATGAGATATAAATCTACGAACAAAACCGCAAAAAAAGTAAATTTAATATTAGCGCCCAACCATGCTCTCTTTCATATTTAATTCTCCCCGAACATTTACTGCGAGATAGAATACTGCGAGAGTAGAAAAATATTTAATCTCTGTTTATGTTTTATATCTCTCTTCCTGCATCTTGATAACATTGATTGTATGAACATACACATTCGTGGACACTCACATATAATATTAGCTCGAAAGATCACATAGCCAATGCCTCCTAAACTACAGGGCGCTTACACCAAATGATGACGACACGCTATGTCGATGCTTTTGTTGCTTTCTCTAGTTGTTTTGTTAGTGTAGATATCTTAACATTATTATTGCGCAGTCTCGGTTAAGACATAAATTGACGTCATGTGCGAAAAATGAGAGTAGTAAGAGGCCTGTAGTTTAGGAAGCATTGACATAGCTATCACAAACAAATCCGATTATTTTATTTATTTCCTATTACAAAAACTTCATTAGTATGACGATTGTTTGTGTTCGGAATTCGATATTTATTTATTTATTTAGATTTTTACTAGAGGCACAACTATAGGTTCATATAAAATATATAAATGATTTAAGATAGATTGATGTGTATGTGTGGATGTGTGTGTGTGTGTGCTATTCTACTCGTAAATGTAAAAAATCGTAGATTGTATTTTATTTGTTAAATATGAGTGACGAAAATTTGCTTTTTTTAAAATTAATCTTGCGATCGGCAATTTTTTATATGGTGCTGGGCACTTGTAATTTCGAAAATTCAATCATTCGTGTCAAAATTAAGAGTAATGATTATAAAAATCAAAAAGTTGTTTTCGTTAAAAAAAACGTTCTCGTTTAGAGCGCCAAAATCTAGACTACATTATAGAAAATGTCTGTATATCCCTTTTCCTGCCCGCGATCACAAGTGGGTACGTAAAAATCGTATGCTAAAGAATCATGTCAAAAATTTATTTTTGGATGTACCATTCCAACATACACATTTCTTTGCATAGTATGTTGGTATGGTACATCACAGACACCTATATTTATCAAGACTCGTATACTTGTTTTACTAATCCATTCAAAAGCTCTATTGATTTTTAATGGAAAATGAAACAATGTACATAAGTTAATGTTTATAGTTTCAATAATTCACATTTATTTTGAACTCAATTGAATAAAATTATAAATTTAGAATAAATAATAATACATTTCATGTGTAGTTAAATAATAAATATACATTTAATGTTTGCTTAATTCAATATTTCATCACTATCAATAAATTCTATACTACTAACATAAAATATTAACAACAGTAATAATTATTATCATGATCACAAGTTTTTAAAACTAATTTTTATATATTTATGATAATATTATTTATCAGTTTATCACACTTATGGTTTCCTAGTAATCGTACATTGAATCTATAAAAAAATTAACTAACTTTCGTTTATTGAAATTTGCAGTGGCATAATTGTGAATCACTTGCTTACAATAATTCAAAATAATTATGTTTGCCATCGGAGAAAGCAACATTTTAATAATATTAACGTTCGTTTGGCCACATAAACATAGTCTGCTGGTATCGATACAAAAATTGTCTTGTTGTACACTATAAATTGTTAATTTATGCAAGATCCCACTTTGGTTACTTTCAGAGAAATACTTGGCTTTTATGTCATCATGGCGAATAATTTCCTAAAATTTGGCGCATGCATGAAAAAATAATTGATATAGATGACTTCTGTTGATTGCACTAAACCACCCCTTTGTAAATAATCGAAATAGGTATCATCAGCTTTAGTTCCAATTTCTTTTATAAAAATCGTTTAGCACTCGGAACACTGAATCTTTTTACGAATAGAATGTGCAGCGAAGCCACACACATAATTATTAGATCCTTCATCAAGCTCAACGTTCGTCAAATATTCAGTGTCAAATATTTCCTAATAGGCAGATATGGATATCTGAAATATTTGCTTGTTCAAGTTTTCGAGAATTTTTAAAGAGGCTTATTGGGATTTCTCTTCTAAAAATTTTTCTAATCCGTAATTGGGTTACCGATTCAGTTATATTTCTATAAGAAACTAGCTGACCCGGCGAACTTTGTCTCGCCCCAAATTACTTCGTCCGAGCAAACATTTTTGACCTTCACGAAAATTGATTTTGATGCGAGAAAAATCAAACAACTCAACTCAATTCTAAATAGACGTTTGAGTTAGACGATTGAGTGGCCAGTCCATTCACTTTTTCATCGAATTCAACACTAAAGGTGGTAGGTTTATGGTTGCGTTCGTTCATTCGGTCATTTGTTCGACCAATCATTTTTTGTACGAAAATCCAGAATCGTCATTTTTGAGCAATTTGATTGGTGGAAATATTGTCAGAATGAATGAACGAACGCAACCATAAAGGCGGCTTAATGTATTGAAAAGTGAATAAAAGGCCGATTCAAACTTAGGCATCTATCGAAAATTTAGTTGTTTTTGCAAATTGACTTTGTCATTCGGTAATCGTCGTAGCGAACGCCAAAAGAACAGGGAACTGAATGCACTTGTTAGAAGATAAGATTGCCAAAATTCTACATAACTTATATTTATAGTAGTCCACAACCAACGCCATCTATTGAAAATAATCTGAAGTGGCTATTTAAATGAATGATCATTGTCGAAATACAATGTTCATCGGTGGTGTTATGTGTATTTCCATACAAAATTTCCCTTCCAAAAGCAATTTTCGATTTCCCGATTTTTTTTTGATTATTCGGTTTTCCATTTGGTTCCGATTTTTTTCGAGTTTACGGATTTTCCTTGTAGTTTTTCCGAATTTTCTTTTTTTCTAAGCCCCACTGTATTGAGATGGACAATGTGTTACGACTGTGTTGTCGTCAACAATCCTAGAATTCCACTTTTATTGAATACATCCCCATCCTTTGTAAATTTTTGTGTTTCTTCCACTCGGTTGTTTTGCGTCCGAGTTTGTTGCGTCCGGGTGTAGTTTGGCGTCTACACGCGGTACATGGTGGATGTATTCTTGTGTTTTTTTTCTTTGTTTTGTTGGCGACGGAACGAGAATGGGAGAGAAAGAGAGAACGATGTATATCGAGCGTGTGTGAAGTAAAACGTTTTAGAAAAATGTTTTTCTTATATGCTTCTCTTTTATATTAATGCAAATTGATATAAAAGAAAAACAGAGAAGAGAGATTATTTTTCTAAAACGTTTTTCGCGCCGCTGTGTGGTGGGAGAATTTTTTTTGCTGTGTCACATTCAAGTTGTTATTTTGGATATTCGAGTTGTGATTTTGGTGAAGAAAAGTCTTGGTTGGAATTTGGAGTCAATTAGTAAATTCGGTGAAGAGTCGAGTAGAAAAAAGTTTTGTGTGAAAGTTGGTCAAGATGGCCGCATGTAAAATATAAAACACAGAAATAAAAATAACTTTTTTATATTTTATACAATAGTTTTATAGAAATAAAAAAAATAAAATAAAAAACAATAAAAAGAAAAAGAAGTAATTTAAGTTTTTTTTATTTGATAATAATAGATATTTGCTTTATTGTTTGCCAAAACATAGATGACAAGAAATTGTGTGATAAAATATCTTAAAAGGTAGAAAATAATAATTGAGTGGTGTAAGAAGATTGCATCAGCAATTGTTGGTGATTTGGTTTGGTGGTACAAAGTTTTTTTTATAAAACGTTTGGTAGTAGAACAAGTGGCAAAAATACTTTTGGGCGAATCAACGCCCAATGATTTATTTACGGGCGGCCCTTTCGTTTTTTTTAAATGGACGGAGGCTGTAATTTGGTACGTGCACCATATTGTCGACACGAGGCTTGATATAACCGGAGCTTCAATTTTACAAAGGGAGCCGTAATTACCAACGGTACCACAATTATTATCGGGTAACGTTTTACTCACGTGTACCTTATAGTTCAACGGGCGCCGCAATTATATTATTACGAGTTTCCGAGTCGTGGCGCTTAAAGTTTGAATCGGTGGAAAGATACCGCAACGTGGTCAGGTGAGACCACTTAATTTTTATTGTCGGTTTGGCGAGCAAACGCCCAGCGATTGGTGTTTACGGCGTACGGCGAGACAAGGCCCCTCCGTTTAGGCGGACGATCAAGGCCATTTGGATTCGTCGGTTTTGTGTGCAGTAGTAGGTGGTCTGCAATTAAGGCGAACATACGGGTGGTCAACCAAGGCCACTTCATTTAACAACGACGTATTTACGGTTAAGGCGAGACAACGCCCAACATTTTTTGCTAGCGGTGCAAGGCGCTGCCTCAACCAGGTGGCCAACCGGCCATTGGTATTTTTTATTGGTATCGGGGAAAGGCCCCGCAACGTAACGGGTTGCCAACCGGCACCTCGTTGTTATTGGTAACGGTGAAAGGCACCGCAACGGTCCGGGCGTGGCACATCATCTGTGGCATGACGGCCGCGCAAGGCCGCAACATTTTTTTGTCGTACTAAGGTACGATTTATTTTTAATTTATTTAATTTTAATTTTTTTTTATTTTTTTTTTCATATATTTTAAATTAATTAAATTTTCAAATATTTTGTAATCGAGCGCAGCACAGCGGGTGCACGCTCGATGCATATTGTTCTCGCTTCTCTCTATCGTTTGTTCCCTTTTTCTTGTTTTTCCTCGTGGGAAGTTGTGTTTTTTTTTCTTTTGTGTCTAGATTAAATAAATAAAATGAATTATTAAATTTTTCGGTTGAGTATGATGGGAGTGGGGACTCCCTCTGTGTCGGTGTCGTGTTGATTGCGGTCCCTTGGTGCCCGCATCCAATTTCGTAACCAGAGCTTAGCCTGGTTTGAATTCGAATGGATGCGCGCACCAAGGCACCTCTTTATCTCACTCTCTTATGATTATTGTGTTGTTCGTTCCTCAGGTTCCGGCCGACGAGTTTCGGCGGAACTCCGCTTTCTATTTTATTATTATTTGCGTTTTATTTTTATTTAAATTTCTGTTAATCACGGTGTAAGCCAGAAGCACATGCAAGCCTCAAACCCCACGACCTTAGCACTTCTCCCTGAGAACGTAGCCGGCAAAAATCACCGTGGAGGCCTCTGCATGCGCTTAGTGAAAATCTGCAGGTTGGCAGTAGCCAGCCTGTAACAAATGCACAATAAGAATCATTCAAATTGATCGTGTCGTTCACGAGTTTTTGCGAGACTAACGCACGGCAATTGATTTTTATTTAGATAAATAGATAGAGAAAATAAATAGATAAAATAAATAGAATGGATAAAAAAGAAAGTAGTAGTTTGGATGTAGCCTTCGGTGGGAATCGAATTCAGTACATACAAATCCAAGCGCCGAAGCTTTAACCACTACACCACCTGTTTCATAAAAAATATACACCAAAAAATCATATGAAAATGGGTTTTTATTCGATTTTTCGGGTTTTCCGACTTTTCCGGTGGATTTTTTTAAAAATTTCTTTCATAAGAACCATCTCCTGGTAATTGCAAATACAACAGAAAAAACTGAGCCAAATCGGCTCAGCCATTCTCAACTGATGCGCTCATATACATTTTTTGCACCATTTTTATAGATATAGATGAGATATAAATCCACGAACAAAATCACAAAAAAAGTAAATTCCCTATTAGCGCCCAACCATGTTCCCATGAGGGATTAGAACCGTACTACCTTGTTGCACTCAGAAATGATTTTGGCCTTATAAATAAAGGCCAACAATAAAGTTTCGCGATAGCTCTTCAACAATTAAACGCATTCCACTGCACATATACCTTTCTTAAGATTTAGATTTCGTAGAAGCATTACGATAACACCCTTTTTCAAAAGCAATACGTATGGGGCTTGCCGGATTCTGTTCATTGAGGAATTCAACGGAAAAGTAGAGTGCATCATTAGGATCCTCGCTTACTGACGAATTTTTCTGCTTTGCATCCGTATACTAATTAAACAACTAAATTTTCTGAACTTTTGACAATTACCCATTATCAGGGTTTGTTGTGTTTTTTTATTAATTTAAAAATACATTAAGTGAATGTTAAAAAATTCTGTTGCGAGAAAAAAACCGCAAACTGTTTTACTTTAGTAGCAAGTATAGTATATAAAAGATTTTTTTTAACTCTCTCTCACTATCTCTCTGGCACTATATCCCATCAAGAGATTTGGCTGCCTCAAATGAGGTTTCATAATCATATTTTCAATTCGGATAATGAGTGATTAATTCATTGTTCGTACACCAGCAGTGAAATTTTTTCCAAGCATGCTGACCACTTTGCCACCGGGGCGGAGAGCAATTCGTCAAATTATGATTTATTTTGTTTTTCAATTCAATTAACGACGTTTTTCTCACAATCGAATTTTTTAAATTTATGTATATATTTTTAAATTAAAAAAAAAATACAACAATTGCCAAAAACTCGCAAAATTTGGTTTTTAATTATAGTAAAAGTTTATTTGTCTGCCTTATTATTGAAATTTTTCTGATAGGCGCATTTTGTAGAATTTTAATTAGCTTTTGATATTAAATTGATATAATTGAAGCACGTCTTGTCCAATTCAGATATTCTTCAATATTAATGAGAATTTTCTACTTCGATGATAACACATACTCTTTCGATTTTACGATTGTATTGTTGTTGCATTTTGTATACGTCGTTGACGAAATCTAAAAAAAAATCACACGGACGAATTTGTTTCGGTCACCCTGTGCGTTCTCGAGTGAGTCAGTCAGTGACATAGACGTTTATAATATATGTTCTGATAACTTATATATTTTATCATAAATTATATTATCATCAAAAATTGCGGGCTGATTGTTTACGGATAGTGGTGTACTGTCGCTATAGGGACAGTTGGGTGAAAAATCAACACTGTGTTTTTTTCTGGGATGGTACATCCTATAGGATGGGATAAACTCTGGGTTGACAGGATTGTTTGGGTTGCAAAACATATCGAGATAATTTCCACTGCGTTTAATGTGGTCACTTTGTTTTTCTGTAGAAAATCCCGGGCTAACTTTTTATGCTTCGAGTAATTAGAATTTTGTGACTTATCCCAAATCAGAATTTATGGTAGTAGTAACAAGCTTCCCAACCCAATCCACTTGATTTTTCGTCGAACCTATATTAATTCATTTAAGTTTGTTGTGTTGAGAATATAAGCGCAAAAAATCGAAAAATTAAATCTCTTACTGTACGCAAAGTTTCTTATGATATGTAATAAGCGCGAGCAGAAAATGTGTATTCAAACAAAACAAATAAACATTATTTGTTTCTCTTTACCATTTATGCTATATGTATATAAACATGTGTAGATATAAAAATCATAAAAATACACAAAATAAAAAATTAAAACCAATCAAAAATTCATAAATTTTAAAAAATTATGAGAGGTTATAATAAAAAAAAAATGTATTAACAAACTTTTAAAATTGGATTAAAAACATTATTATAATTTATGGAAATTAAAAATAAAAGGGGAGACCCTTTTTAACATTTTAACCAAATCCAAAATGTATAAAAAAATCATAATTTTTATTTTCGATTTCTTAATTAAAAAAAATAAAAATATAAAATATTTAAAATTTTAATTGGATTTTCTTAATTGGAATAATTTTTTTTTTTACCTTTAGTTTTTTCGTCGGGAGTTTGATTCATTTTATACATATATGTATATTGTGTATTATATACTTAGTATGGCCGCTTTTATTTGTGTATATAGTGATGATAAAATAAATTAATAATAACTTTGTTATCTAATTAAATTTATAACATAAACTATCATAAAATAATAAATTAGCCGGAATGAAAATTTATCATAATGGCTTATTAACGAGGAGCAATATAAAACTAGGTTCGTCGTTTACTCGCTTGTGCTTAATTTAGAGTCTTTTGTTGATTTTTTGCATTAATGTGACACTTATGTAAATTAATTGTTGAAATTTGAATTGTTATTAGCTTTTTTATTCGAAGAGACTTGTTTTATACTGATACCTTGTACCTCATATGCCGTTACTTAGATTAGGCCTAAACATCTCTTATCACTTAGGCTTATCATATTGGTAATGGTGCCAATGTAGGTTGTCGCTATAAAAACCGAAAATCACTGATTTCGAAATATTCATAAATTACCAATTTTTGGTGATACTTTAAACACACTTGGGTGCAAAAAATTCGGACTGTTTTTCTTTAATTTTCTCGCGAATTGAAATATTTTTTTGAATTTTGTAGGTTGAGTTGAATCAAAGAGTTTCAGCTAGAGATATTGCTACAACGATCGGATAAGTGTTGAAATAGACTTTGAGTCCGCATTCAAGAAAATTAAAATTACGTTAGATTTTTTGATATTTTTGGACTTCTATTGAAATCACATATGTCATCGCTAATTACAAGCACTCGATGGTTATCTAAACAGTTCAGTTTCTTGCAGAGGTCGTGCATTTTGAAAGTGTTATTTTGGAGGCAATGGAAAAAATTGAAATTGTTTTAGCGATATACAGTAAACCCTCGATTTAATGGACGCTGGATTTAACGGACGCTCGATTTAACGGATCCTCGATTTAACGGACAATTTTTATTTTCCATTTTTCGGTTACCGATTATGATAGATGGATTCGGGGATTCTTAAAAGATTTTTGGAAGAAATTCTGGAATATGGCCACCTGTGGCCCTATTCTGGCTTTCCCTGGGAATAGGGGATTGGGAAAAATATTTTCATAGCATTTTTGTCTAAATTGTATTTTTCTGGCCTACTGAAGGAACATGTTTGGTGTTAATATTTTCGAAACAAAGTTAAATGGGAAAATATTTTTCCCTATAAAAATTATGTGGAACAAAAGTTTCCCAAATCACTTTGTTTTGAAAATTTTTCCACTAAACTTACTCTTTTAGTAGGCCAGAAAAGTATAATTTTGACAAAAATGCTATGAAAATATTTTTCCCAATTCCCTATTCCCAGGGAATGCCAGAATATGGCCACTGGGACGGAACTCGATCAATTCTTAACCGATTATGATGGGATTGGGTATGGATGGAAATGGGATTCTTAATCGATTTTTGGAAAAGTTTTAGAATATTGCCACTTGCTGAAATTGAATATGTTGGATGGAAATAGGATTATTCAATAACTTTTGCAAGAAGTTAGAATCTCTGAAAATGTTTAAATTCAAACTGACAGAACATTTGAAGGGTCAACATAATTAGCGATTTTGTATTAATTTAATGTTTTATTTTAATATTAGAGTAACCATTTATATTGTATAAAATGTAATAATTTTCAATTACATTTTTAAACTCAGTTCTTGATAGTTCATAGAAAGTATTTTATTGTGAAGTTGCGCTACAACCAACATTGGTTCGAGTGACTGAATATTTAGGTTTCAGTGGTTGACACTTGGCAATTTTTTGGCCCATTGTGATAGCACGCATTCACGCCACATCACTAACCGATTCACCTATTCACTTAGTCACACAACTACAGTATACCACCTGCACATTGTAAGCTCCATGTCAACCTGTACATTGACATGGACTGTGAGTCGGCGCTGATTTCTGTACTCCATCAGAGGGTCTTAGATGTGTGTATGATAACATCACCGATTGTAATCGGTGATGAAAATTCGATTTGCATCTAGCCTCTGATGGGATTCGAACCCAGTACCTCCCGGTCCAAGTGCCGAATCTTTAACCACTGCACCACTTGTCCAATTCAACCAAATTAGTTTTATCATTGTATTATAAAGAAGACGTTTGTATTCTAGGTCAATAGTTGGATATCTTCCCATCAGAAGATGGTCGCTCAGATATTTTGCTCCATTTGGTTGAGGGATTGGTATTCCGTTCATTGTGACAGGCGGACAAGTAATCTTATTTAAAGTGAAAGTTACGTGGGTCGATTTCTCTTTATTGCCCTTAATCTTCCATTTCGTTAGCCATATTTCGATGTCATAAATATAAGGTTGCAGAATTTCGGATGCCGTTTGTGGATTTTTATGGCTACATACGATTGCCGTATCATCTGCGAAAGTAGACATCAGAATTTGCGAAGACGTTGGTAGATCCGAAGTGAAAATTAAATATCACGTTGGGCCAAGCAATACCTTAGAGGTACTCCAGCCAGAATGTTTTTCTCGATCGATTTAGAGGTGTTGTATTTGTCATAATATCTTCGATGTGACAAATATGGCTTCATAAGTTGGTAAATTTCTGGTAATTTATGATTAATTTTATGAAGCAGACCCTCGTGTCAAACTTAATTGAATGCTTGGGCAATATCCAAGAATACGGCGGAGCAGTATTTTTTATATTCGTATGCTGACCTTATTTTTGTAGCTACTCGGTGAACTTGCTCAATGGTTCCATGCTCGGCTCTGAAACCTAATTGATGACTAGGGATGATATTCCGTTGTTCCGGTTTAATATTTTCGATAATAGTTTTTTCGGATACTTTCCGGACGATTGGTAGCTTATTGATCTATATGATAAAACTTTGGTAGGATCCTTGCCAGGCTTCGGGATCATTTTTATTGTTGATAATTTCCAGCAATCAGAGATATATCCTGATTCGTAAATTGAATTGAATATTTGAGCCAGTCGTAAAAAGGCACACTGAGGCAGTTGTTTAAGCACTTCACCTGTAATTCGATCATACCCATGGGCTTTCTCTAACTGAATTTGATGTGCAATAATAAACTTTACCAATGGTTTCTTTATCTTAAATTTCCCCCCAGGTGTGATTGATATATCTTGTTTTTGAACCACCCTTAATCCAAGGTGTGAATACACTTTTAAGGTGATCAGTAAAGGCTTTAGCTTTTTCCCGCGACGTTTCTCTGTTAACAATTTTTCTATTTCAGCGGATGTTAAGGTGTGCCTTTTATGTTTGGTCTTTGGTTCAGGCGAGCTCGAAATAGCTGCGTTGACTAGTAGATCACAAAGTTTTCCATAGAAATGTTTATGTCGTTAGCCTTCCGCGCAGTTTAGACGTTAGGTCGATATGTGAAATGATGTGCATCTTAAATTTCAACCATTTAGTGAAGGTGTTCGTTAGATAGTTATTCGTAGAACATGCGGCTCTTGGTCGGCCCAGTAATCTAGTAAGACCGGAGAGTGGTCAGAAGGTAATTCTAAAATTGGTTTAGCTTGAATTATTTCTCGGTTTATTTTACTTGTGACTGCAAAATTAAGGATGTCAGGGATTTTTTGACGATCAGTAGGCAAATAAGTTGGATGGCTACGTCGGCCATAGTGAATCTTCAACCCCAGTATAGGTATGCAAAATTTTTTTGTAGATACCTGTTTAAATTAATTATTTATCTAAATAAATCATCTCTGAAATAAATAAATCATCCCTGAAATAAATCAATCATCCCTGAAATAAATAAATCATCGGTAAAGTTGGCAGCCTGCATTATACCTGAAATAAATCAAACTTTAAATTTAATTCCCTATTTAAATTATATAATTTACTTACCTAATCTTAATTAAGCGAAATCAATTGTAATCTAAAATTGTTATTTTATTAATAATATTATAAAAGTTATTTAATATTAGAATAATAATACTTATCTAATTGTTTACCGCATCACTTTGACATAAACAATTGTAAATGTCAAATTGAAGAGCGATCATACAATTTACACCTAATTTAGTAGTACCCTATACGAGAATCTCGAATATTATCGATATTTTAGTTCAATGGTGTTTCGAGAAATATTTTTTTTCCCTTCTTTTATCTTCCATTTTTTGTATTCATTCTGTTTTTTGACCACTGTGAAATAAACAACAATATAATTATAATGAAAAGCATCTGCCGAAACGTTATTATTTGGAGGGCAATACATTGAAGCGATGACTAAGCTTTCTTTGTCGAGGTCCAGACATACAGAGGTTGCTTGAATTTTCTCAGTGCTATATTCCGCTTTTTTATAATAATAGCAGTTCCTCCCCGACTTCTGCCCAAGGGATGTTTTGTATCATAAATTTCGAAACCATTAATTCTGAAATTGTATTTTCCGGTTAAGTGGGTTTCAGAAAGTAACATAATAGCAATATCGTGTTTAGCTAGGAAATGTTCTAATTCGAGTTTGTGTTGGATTATACCGTTTGCGTTCCAGTAACATATCTTCAGATAATTTATCAGGGACATTCTAGTTTCTGGATCATAGTAGTTTGATTTTGTAGCATTGCTTGTACCATATTTTGCATTGTTGTCATTAATTGAATCATTATTTGCATGCAGTTATTCCGGGTAGGTTCAACATTTGTGGATTCACCTTGAAAAACGCTTGCGTATGTTGATTTGCTGGTTAATGTTCTGGGCGGACGAGATTCATTTGGCGTATGCGATTCAATACTGCCAAATATTTCTGTAGACTGGTCATCCTCGGTGGATTGTAGTGTGTTTTCCACCGCAATTGCTGCATTTCATTTCAGTTGAAGAGTTCTTTGGTTTTGGGCAACTTTTGGTTTGGTGTAGTTCCCCGCATACGACGCACACTGATATTAACTTGTAATATGTCCTTGAGTGACCATATTAGTTTATATATTGGATGAACTTCTCCCTTTTTCAAAATGCTTCCGGATTGATCCAGTTTAAGTTTGACCATTGGTTGTGGTTGCTTCAAGCGGTTCATGATCCATATATACATTCTTTACCTTAAACCCATCTTCAACAAGCGCAGCCTGGATTTCGATTGTTTCAACATGGACATCGATGTCTTTAATAATGACTGGAAGACTCTTTGAAGGCTTTAATCGGCATGTATAATAATTTAATGACCTCTCTATAGTCGTTGACCTCATGTGTTTGAATTTTTAATTCGTGTATTTTGCCTCGAAGTAAATTTGTTACGTGAAATTTTTTTTCCATTTGTTGTGCTTATCGATTTCGCGTAAGTAGATTGGAGGTGGCTTGTGGTTTGGATTTGCCTGTTCTTGAGTATTTGCATTTACAGCTTGGCTCTCTTCCGCATCCTTTTCAATGAACGTTTCAAATCGTTTGTTTAGCGGTAGTTTGAATTTTTTGACGTTCGATTTCTTACTTATCAGTAGTTTTTCTGCTTTTCGACTATCCCTTTTCCGTTTTACTGTAATATAGCGATCGATGCCAGTATGTTCTCTTTAAGGCTTGAGTCGCTACTGTGTATTTCTGAGAGTTTATTCATCGACGACCACTTCTGGTTCCATATTCAACATTGAAGTTGAAAATGATCGTTTAACAAAACTTGCGGTAGACGGTTTTATAGGTAATATTGTTACCATACCTCTTTTTAAGAAAGGATTGTTCAATTCCATAAAGGTGTTTTTACTTTCGTCAGCCGTACTGCGGATGAACCACCCACCAGATTGACAACTTCATTGGTATTGCTTGTAGCTATATACATATGGTGTAGTTTGAATCACTACTGGATCACGTACTGTTGATAGATGTTAAGACATCCAGCCTTATCAGAAACATGTTAACATAACGAGCCGCTTGCTTCACGAAAGATGCCTGATTATTACAGAATTCTATTCTAGTTTAAATTACCGACTTCCGTCCCAGGTGGCCATATTCCAAAACTTCTTCTAAAAGTTATTGAAGAAACTTATTTCCATCCACCATTTTAAATTTCAACATAATCACTTAAGAAATTATCGAATTCTATTCTGGTGGCCATATTGCAGAACTATTCCAAAAATTAATGAAGAATCTCATTTCCATCCAACATACCCAATCCTAACATAATCGACTAAGAAATGCCTGAGTTCCGTCCGATTTAACTGACAATCGGATTTAACGGTACCCAAGTTTTAACGGACTATCTGGGGAGTTTCTGATCGAAGTGTTTCTGTGTAACATTTTACGTTAAAATGTCACGTAAACAACGCCACAATTTAACGCAGCTTTTAACATAACAGTATTTAACGCAACGTGTAACATGAACCCAAAACTATAGTCCCTAAATGTTTTACCAAACATAAAAATTGCCTGTAGGTTAGTAATTTTAATTCACACAAATTTTTGTTCATCCAAAGGTATCAAACAACAAATGCGAGATGAATAACGAACCCGAATTATAGTTGAAAGTCGTAATTTATAAGGCCAATATTCAAATTTTACCATAACATCCGAAACAATGCAGACACTTTTGTAGGTTTATTTTAGTAACTATTTATTGGGTTGGTACCAGCCAGATTTTTTGAATTTTTTATAGTCTGAAACACATACCAAACTATTACAAACCCAATACAAAAAATTGTGCAACCCCCCGGATTACCAGTCAAGTTACGATTTAAATTCTTTTTTGTGTATTTGTGTATCGCAGATTATAAATGTAAGTCAATTAAAATGTGCATATAAAACGATCGGCTTGTTAATTAGAAAATGTTTTTTGTTACATAAATAAAAAAAAAGTATAAATTATTTCGATATTAAATTACTATAAAACAAATAAAAGAAATTTCCACTAAATTATCGTCCCTTGAGGGGTTTCTCGTTCTTGTAAAATCGAATTCTTTTAAATGAATTTTTTACTGTATATTATGCCAATTTGTTCCACTTCTCGATGTATCGTGTTTCGATAGTTAGTTCCTATAAATAAATTAACAGTGCTTTATACATCTGAAGTCTATTCTGCATGTAAATTCAAACAATATAAATCATCATTTAATAAAAATTTGGAAATACCCCAGACACACAACCAATTCAAATTAATTAAAAAAAATAAATTATTATGATTATTGTATTTCAACGAAACTGAACAAAAATAACAATAATAATAATAATAATTGAAATTCAGCATTCTATTGGCAATTATTTATAACCAAAATTTATAAAAATTACATAAAAGTATAATAATTTTGGTAATCAATTTCACGACACCTTTCCTCAAATTTCAACTTGCAGCCTATTCAAATTTTTATTATTATTAACAATAGCAACAACAATGATAATATGGTACATGCGAAATTACGAAAACGTTTAAAACGCAAATTATTATGTGGTCTGTATGCATAAATAATTAGCAAAGGAGAAATTATTCAATTATAATTAACAATTTATTATTGTTGTTAATTTAGCAAATATCAAATTAACAGAAAAAATAAATAAATGAGTTATAATTATTTCTAATTTATTTAAATTTGTTCATAATTTTTATTCTATCTAACGTACGGTTTTGTATACATTTTGACATGTGGCCTCATATACGGACTCTTCAGATACCTATAAAACTATGCTTAGTGAGTGATATAGTATTTGTAGTCAAGACAAATTGGTAACGTACACTGCGCAGCTTCCTTTCTACCAAGAGATGGGCGTTTACACGTCATCTACTAGTTTTTACGTCATTGAGTAGACTACTCGTAGACAATGTCGACAATCCTTGTTATTCCGCCAGTATTGATAAATACAATAAAATATATTTCCAAGTAATAATTGTTGCGTGCCGTTTATTCGTCTAATAATGCGGGTGCCTAACGTCGTTTTTTGTCTAAATTTCCAACTAACTAAATTTAAGGTTAGTTCATAACAGTTACATGTTAAACCAAAATATGCATGATATTTACATCTAAACAGCAAACTAAGTTCAGATTAGCAAATGTTAATTAAATATTAAACACGGTTTGTTCTGCACAAAAATGAGCTGAGGCACACAGCTTAAATTATATAATGACTAAACTGAATTGCCGTTAGTTACTAGTAGTTTATAATTATTACTGTATACATAAAATGTACCGGATCTAATATTTAGCCCTAAATTGCGTACTAAATCTCGTTGAACTTTAATACACTTGTTCTAGTGATCTTCTAATTTATGGATTCCATCCATTACATGACTGCTATTACCTGTTCATTCGATGAAAATTTGGAAACGCATGCATTTTTTTAGATGTGAGAACAGCTAGATAGATAGATGTTGCAACAATTCGTAATTTAATTCAATGTAACTAATTCAACATTATACTATTCCAAATACATATAATAATTTGTTAATTTTATAGAATTCAAAATACATAACAATATATTTATTACACCTAGCTTTCAAAAGATGATTTTAAATTTTAATACATAATTCAAAAACTTAATATTAATTAAATTGTTCAAGATTTAGTTACATTTTTCTTAAACCAAAATGTATTTTCATCATTATTTTCAAGGAATATATTTTATTGTAAAGTTTCATTTGTTGTTTCAAGTGGTAGAATACTGATTTTTGTGATGGATCTTTTAAATGTAGATTTAGCAGTTCTTATTGTTACAACACGAACCCGATTATCAAGCCCTGGATGCAGGTCAACTATTCTGCCCAAAACCCAATTTATAGGTGGTACATTGTCTTCATGGACAAGAACCAAAGATCCAATTTTATAGTGTTCATTTGAAGCTTTTTGCCATTTATAACGTTTTTGAAGTTCATTCAGATATTCAAGGTGCCAACGTTTCCAGAAATCTTGAAACATTACTTGTATCTTTTGATACCTTGACAACCTATTAATATTTAAATCTAGCATTGATGGTTCAGGAAGTGCTAGTAAAGGACTGCCAATCAAGAAATGACCGGGTGAAAGTGCAGTAAAATCTGATGGATCATTGGAAACTGCAGTCAGTGGCCTTGAATTTAAGCAGGCTTCGATTTGGCAAATCAACGTATAATATTCTTCCAATGTCATTGAGCGTGACCCAACAACACGTTTCAAGTGCCATTTGGCCCCTTTTATACCGGACTCCCATAACCCACCAAAGTGAGGAGATCGAGGAGGTATTGTGAGCCATTCGATGTTATTACTCGCACAAAATCTTTGCGCTTCATTTTGGCACGACTCGGATAAGAACAAATTCCTTAACTCTTTTAATTCGGTACGACACCCAATAAAATTTGTTGCATTGTCCGAGTAAATTTTTGTGCAATATCCACGCCTGGATATAAATCTACGAAGGCATGCCAAGAATGATTGTGTGGTTAAGTTCATTACAATTTCAAGATGAATGGCTTTCACTGTAAAATAAATGAATAAGCAAATATATATTTTATTTTTAGATTTTGACCTTAGGTTAGGTTTAGCGAAGAAAGGACCACAGAAGTCTATACCAACGACTGAAAATGGCCTCGATTGAGTCACAAGATCAGAAGGAAGATCGCCCATTTTTTCATGTGATATCTTTGGTTTATTCTTGAAACAGTGAATACATTTATTTACTACCTGTCTATACAAATTTCGACCTCCTATAATCCAATAGTTAGACCTCAGATTGTACAATAAGGTTTGAGGGCCACAATGTAGAAGTCGTAAGTGTTCAGATTGAACCAATAGTTTGGTAAATAAATGATTGCTTGGTAAAACCAGCGGATGTTTATTAGAATAATCTAGATTTGAATTTCGAAGACGTCCGCCAACACGAAGAAGTCCTAGCTCATCAAGAAATGGGTTTAATAATTTTAAATTGGTGGAGATTTGAAGACTTGTACACTTTTCAATATTTAGAATATCATTGTCATATTCAACCTGCTGCACTATTTTCACAAGTCTCATTACTGAAATATTCAATTCACTATTAGTTAGCTCACCTGTCATTTTTTCTTTTTTCTTATATTTAAGATTATTTATGAATCGAATTATGAATCCTGTAACACGAATAAGCTTAGTAAACGTGGAATATCGCTCAAATAAGTTCCAATGCGATTTCGTGTTACAAACTAAAATTGAAACATTTTTACGAAGGTCTAAATTCAACAAATCTGAGCTAATTTTTTGGTTAGGATTTTTTGGCCAATGACATTGATCTTCAAGTAAAAACGAAGGACCTGACCACCATAATCTTTGTTTCAGAAATTCATTTGGCATTATGCCACGAGAAACGAAGTCAGCAGGGTTTTGTGACGTTGGAACGTAGCACCAACTGTGTAGTATAGAAAGTTCTTGAATTTGTGTAACTCGGTTTGCCACAAAAGAACTGAATTTAGCTGGTTCAGATTTGATTCGAAATAGAGTGACCTCAGAATCTGACCAAAGATAAATGTGGTTACAATGAATATTCAAACTTTCAATGACCTTGGTCAACGTTTGTACTAGCAGCAAAGCGGCACAAAGCTCTAGTCGCGGAATAGTCTGTTTCTTGAGTGGTGCTACTCGTGATTTAGAACAAATCATTCTTATGTGTTGCTGTGTGTTATTTTGATTATCCGTGACTCTAAGATACAGGACGCAACCAAAACCCTTTTCCGATGCATCTGAAAAACCATGAATTTGGGTAAATTTACTTTCAGGCACTACAATACACCGTGGAACAGATATTTGGTTCAATTCGATTAATTGTTTCTTGAATTCTAACCATTCATCACAAACTCGATGTGTAATAAGATCATCCCAATCTATGTGATGAAGTGTCCAAATAGTCTGCATAATCATTTTAGCTATGAATATGACTGGCGAACATAATTCTAAAGGGTCAAATAATTGGCAAATTTCTGACAAAATATTGCGCTTTGTACACGTCGTATTTAAAGAAACCTTGGAAAAATTCATCTCGAACTTGTCCTGCAAAGTATTCCAAGACAATCCAAGTACTAGTGATACGTCCGACTTAGCTTCCGAAGGTGAAGAAATAATAGGTATATTCGAGGAAAATTTTCTTAGTTGGAAACCACCCCTTTCTAACAAGTTCTGCAGTTCTGAATTATTTTTTTGTGCTTCGTCAATTGTATGAGACCCGGTAAGAACGTCATCCACATAAAAATCGTTCATTACAATTTTCGACGCTGACGGAAATAACATAACTTC
The DNA here is from genome assembly GCA_947310385.1 of Nephrotoma appendiculata. Taxonomy (NCBI): domain Eukaryota; kingdom Metazoa; phylum Arthropoda; class Insecta; order Diptera; family Tipulidae; genus Nephrotoma; species Nephrotoma appendiculata. Next base: position 145,261,904 of record OX371224.1, read on the forward strand.
GTCGGAAGCTAATTGTTGCAATGTGCGTGTTGCCAAATATGGGGCACTTTTAGTGCCGTAGGTGACTGTACATAATTTATAACACTTGATTTCATCCAGTGGATTATCTCTCCACCAGATCCGCTGTAAATCCTGTTGCCTTTCATCAATGCGAATCTGCCTGTACATTTTGGCAATGTCGGCTGTGAAAGCAACAATATGTTTTCGGAACCTCAAAATTATAGAGAGCAAATCTTGTTGTACAGTAGGTCCCTTAAATAAGCAATCATTCAGAGACAATTTCGAAGAAGATTTCGAGGAACCATTAAACACAACTCGCAATTTGGTTGTTTTACTACTATCCTTAATCACAAAGTGATGCGGAAGATAGTATGATTTACAATCCGAACTATTGCTGAACTTTGTATCATGAGCAAGCATCATATGGCCTAGAGACACATACTCCTTCATGAAGTCTTTATATTGAGTATAAATTTCAGGTTTCTGGGTTAATTTCCTTTCTATGGAATAAAATTGTTTAAGCGATGAAAAATTTGACAAACCGAGGTGTTTTATATTTTCATTTACAGGCAGCGAAACTGAGTATCGACCGGATGGTAATCGTTCTTGATGCTTGGCGTAATGTTCTTCGCAATATTTTTCTTCCAACGAATAATGGTTTTTAACCGAAATTGTTTCTAATTCCCAGAAACGTTTTATATCACTTAGTAGGCTTTCATTAGTGCATAACACTGTAGATGGACATTCGTCACTAATACGATTAGATGTCACACGGCCACTTATAACGTATCCAAACACAGTGGGATAGAAAGGTGGAAGAATCTTCAGCACTGTAATGGAATTACCATTAAATAATTCATTGTAAATTTCTGCACCAAGCAAAATATCGATTTTGTTGGGTACATGAAAATAAGGATCTGCCAGTTCAATATTCGCAGGTATAAGACGCAGATTGAAGTCAACTGGACTTGCTGGTAATTGATTTGTGATTTTTGGGATTACAAAGAAATCTAAATTTACAGTAAAATTTGATACCCTCGATGACATAGTCAGAGAAACTTTTGTGTTGATTCTTGTTTCAGTGCCACCGATGCCAGATATAATTTTGTTAGTCATTTGCTTCCTGAGTTTTAATAACTTTACGAGACTTTCAGTAACGAAGTTGAGATGTGAACCGCTGTCCAACAATGCCCTACACAACACATTATTGGTGGACCCAGCTGTGACATTGATTAAAGCCGTTCCAATTAAAATTTGTTCTACATTTTTCAGTGGCTTATGTATTAGTTTGCATGAGGATATACCTGTTGTTTGAACAACATTTGACTCAGAAGATTTATTTTGATTTAGTGAGCCACTTTGAACAAGTTCATTAGTATTAGGAAATGATTTTCTTGGATTACCTTTATAACGTTGAACTTTTGATGTTACACCAAAATGAAGCAATTTATTATGTTTAAGTGAACATATACTACAGGGAGGTTTATCACAATCACCAACATTATGCGTGCAAACTAAGCAATTTGTACACAATTGATTATTCCTAATAAATTGGTAGCGCATTTGTGGTGTGATTTTAACATCTGAAAATTGGGAACAATTAGATATTATGTGTGTTCCACTACAATAAGAACACTTGAAACTGTTTGTTACTAAAGAAGTCGATTTTGCTTTAGAATAATTGAACTTTTTGGTATCAACTGATTGTTTTGTATTCGTGCTCTTTATAGATTCCAAAATTCGAACACGATTTTTTAGAATAGTAACAAATTTGTCAAATGTCAATAACTTATTACTCTCAGAATTTTTGATGACATGTACTTTTGAAGAATTATCCAGTTTTTCAGTTAAATGATGGATCAGAATTAAATCCCATGCTTCCACTTGAATGAGTAGAGACTTTAATGCATTATAATTTTTGATCGAATTATCAATAAAAACTTGCAGAGACGTTGAAGAATTTTCGTTTGGCCTTTTGATATCATACAATGCCTTCATGTGAGCTTTTTGAATCAAAATTGCGTTATCATACCGGTTGCATAAAATTTTCCAAGCAGCTTCATAATTGTCTGAAGTCACAAGAAGATTTTCAATAAGGTTATATGCCTTGCCCGAACGAATACAAGATGTTAAATAAACAAATTTAACTGTTGAATCAATATTAGTTTCAGTGTGAATGATATCGCGAAAGACATCCCTGAAGGCCAACCATAATCGCTTTCCGATCCATTAAATGTTGGAAGCTTAAGTTCTGGTAGCTTTATTGACATAGACGGGACGCTTTGGTTCAGCATAGTGCTGTTGTTCGAAGGTTCAAAATTAACCGCTTCCTTGGATTGACTTTCAATTTTTTTTATTTCATGAAGTTTATTCATTAGCATACTTTCCACATATTCGTAGTCCTCTTCGAATGTCACCCGTTCGGGCGAAGCACTTTCATCCTGAATTTCTATTTTTAGTTGAACTAGGTGATATTTATCATACATTAATTGTAGGCGGCGAATATTAGATTCAATTGACCCTAAAGAGGTAAGCGTTGGTAATTTATTGCGAAACTGAGTAAGCTGGCCTTTGAATGCACGACGTTGGCGCTTCAGTATTTCTAATTCCCTTTTCGAAGATGCTTCACTACCTAATTGGATTTCAGTATCAGACATTTTGTAGTTCTAATGGCTTAATCGCTCACGAAAAATTGAAAATACAGTGGAAAATTGAAAATACAGTATCTTACCAACGAAACAACTGTCGGCTATTTTAAATTTAACGAATGACGAAAATTCAATTTAGTGGAAGATTTAAATAGTTTCAGAATGAAACAAAATAACATGTACTCTAAATTAACGCAACAATTGTGAAAAACTTAAATTTAAATAAAAATTTAATATTAATAATTTGAACAAGTACCTTTAGCTATATTGTTGACAACTGCAAATGTGTTTGCTGGGCTGACTGTATCCAAATTTAATAATCCAAAATCCAACTAATGTTGTAATCCCGTAATTATTGTTGATGTTGAAATTGGCCACATGTGATTTTGCACCAAACCGTACAGCCTTCACTTTAAACGGTACACCAAATAATACACCGCTGAATGGATACCAAACCGTATATCAAATAAACCACGTTCTCAGCAATATATTATTGATCCGATTCTCGAAGTAGAACGTAGCCACAAATGGGAATTCGACGAATAAAACGTTTACCAAAATATATGGTAACCTTTGCTTTGTGTAGTTAGCAAACGTTGTACTGCTACAGCATGCGATATATGACCTTGATGAGTTGATAGTTGACCTTGGTGGATATTAGACTGGATACTCGCCACGTTTTATTCGAGGAATAAAAATTATATGATGCTGTTTCCACTGCTTTGCGAAGATGGTTTAGGTAATGTTATCATAAACCCGTGTTTGAAGATCTGTACCAATCTCGACTGATTTTGAATATGTAACAGTGTACAATTGCACTAAACTTGTACATATACCGGTATAACTGCTCACATTCGATAAATAATAACTGACGTTTGTATATGGCAATTCACGAAATGAATTAATTGTAAACTGCACAAACAAAACTACTATAGTAGTGCTGTTAAACATACGATGAGTGTTGCACTGGGTTTTATTTATTTGGATACCAAATACGAAGAAAACTGATAATTTGCTTACAAATTTATAAGCAAAATGGTATCACAATTTCTAATTTCGAAGCGTTGCAATCTTTAATTTAATTGCAATTAGTTGTAAACGGTGAACTGTTTTATCACATAAATGAACGGAACTTATAATCACAGTCACTTTCATTTACTAATTAGCACATTTTATTATTTAATTTTCAATGTGCCACTGTCTAATTTATCTTTGCACAGATATTTATGCCGCATCCGGCTCGAAGGACCAAAATAAATGGTAATAGTGGTTCGAAGAACTTGAAGTTTGACCAACTATTCCATTTAAGACAAACACTAAAAAACATATAACTCGAAGGCGTAATAATATTTTATAAGTTTTATTTATTTTATTTAATATATTTAATATATTTAATTTTGATAATATAATAATTAGGATTTTTATTATTAAGTTATTATAATTTTTATTTTATTAATTTATTATAATTTTATATCGAAGAATTTATTTTGTTGTTACAACCAAAGATCTTTATTATACAAAGTTTTTTACACTAATAATTAATTTCTAATAAATTCAAAACAAGAAGCTTATCGCTTGTACATATATAGTTTAAATACATAGATTTTGGTATGTACATACATTTATAATACTATATACATTGACTAATTGTGCATTCTTGTTAATGTATATACTATACATACAATTCTATTTATATAAAATTTCGTTATGCCTAATATTTATTACAATTTAGATACATAATAATATATATAGCAAATTATTTGTATGAGTACTATATACATACAATGTTTATGTAATATTATAAGTGAAATAAAATATAATTCAATATATTATGTATAAATAATGTTCAAAGTATATATTAGCAATTGTAAATTATAAATATTTATGTACATAATATTATGGGATGTGAGCCATACTTAAATTGTAACTTATTATTTTGAATGCCTTAACAAATGATTTTCGCGATGGTTTTTTGAGCGGTGTGAAAGAGTGCGTTGTCTTGATGAACGATAATTTTTTTCTGCTGTAAACCAGGTCTTTTCTGTTTATTATTTTACCAGTTTGTTATTTTACCAGTTTGGAGGTAATACACGAACAAAATTCCTTTTACATCCCAAAAAACAACACACCACTCCTTAGTCTCTCGTTTTGATTCAGGATCATGGTGTTAGACCCAAATCTCATCCATAGTGATAAAACTATGCACAACATCCTATTTATCCTTTCTAAAACGCTGCAAATGTTTCTGAGATAGTCGAATGTGTTTTTCTTCAATTGTTAGCGAATGCGGCACTCTTTATACATACAGCTTTCTGAAACAAAAAATTCAATCAAAATATTTATCTATATTAAACTGCTAATATGGAGATTTCGCCGCGTTATTTTTTCTAGTAAAACTTGTATAATAAATTATAAGATTTTTCTCTGTCACTTTGATGGAATATTTCGAGCTGAGCACATGAATTAAAATTAATAAATATTTTGTATTGAAAATTTTATTCAATCATAAAGAAAATTAAATAATTCCGCATGACTCAGTATTTGATGAATTTTGGTGAAGATGGAATCTCCAAAATCATGGTGGAATTACTTTGATACCAGGGAAGATATACAGTGGATTTGGGTATTTGAATTGATAACGGAATAAATTCCGTTACAGTTTCCTGTAAAGGTCATAACCAATGAAATAGGCTGTTTAATTTATAATTATGTGGTATTTATAATTTTCATTGAATTTTTTGTTTTTAAGTAAATTTTTTGTTGTTTAAAAAAAAATAAAAGAAATTAAATAAATATGGAAACCACCCCATATCAGCGTTCAGAATGAACATCTAATTTTTTTTGCAGTTTTAATATTCTTTTGACAAAAATAATAGCGGAAAACTTGGAAACAAAAACCATTGTCCATCGAAAACACCATCGAAAACAAAAACCATTGTCATTAATGGGATAATGTTGATTGTAACACCCCAAAGAGTTATGTATAACACATATATACAGCAAATACTGTACCAACTAGAGATTCATGTCGCATATACGTGCCGTAACAACATTCGAAGTCAGTTAAGACACATGTCGTATATAAGTGGTGTATCAACATTCAAGAACTCATGTCGCATATATGTGACCCATCGAGGTCCCAAAATCACATGTCATATGTATAAGTGACTTGTTATTGTTAACATGGGGATTTTGTCTGAAAATCGAAAAAATGGGTGAGTATCGAACGTATTAAGCATTTAGCATGAAACTCAGAATTAAATTCTATGATTTTGATTGGCTCTGGCAGGGTGTTCCATTAGATTAAATAGAAAATAGTTAGAAGTACTTTGTAATGTACCTTTAAGACCATTAAAAAGTCGTTATTCTTAATCTTGCATTTTCGCAATAGAAAATCATTTAACTTACTAGGGACACTCCTTAGGGTCTTAGTATTGCTCCTAATATCACTGAAATGTATGCTAAATTTTAGAAAATACTCCCAGTGACTTTGGAATTTACATAAAATTCAATTAAAACTCACATTTTTAAAGCTCATGGCACACTAACTTACTATTTTTGAAAAATTCAAATGTACTTTTACCACTACTATTACAATAACTTTGATGTGTTGTATTTTTTTTTTGGTTTAGTTTTGCTAAATTGCATTTGCATGCGCTTTCACACTTTCTGTTCGATTTACGTTGTTATATGTTACCCTTCCACTGGCTATAGGTATTTACCAAGTCCGAGTAACGAAACCTTTCTTATAATATTATTTCTATATATACCTCGAGGCAATAATTAAAATGATGAATATGAATTATAAAAATGGTTTTGTTTTATAACACAAAATACCCCAAAAAAAAGAAAAATAAATTAATAATTTAATAAATTAAAACTGATTTAAGTGTTTTATAGAATATAGTTCTTGGCTCATTCAAACTCGTATGTATTTCAGTTCCAATCTTCTATTCACGTTATACATTCCTATTGTGTGTATGTTTTGATATCTTGCAACATAAATATTCGGATGGGAACTATATAATTATCTCTAATTTAAAAAACGTATATTTATTCAATTTCATTTAAGACGCCTTTAACAAATAATCATTTTGTTCTTGTATATAGTCGGTATAAGATGATGATGTATTGTTTGAAATTAATTTTGAAAATAAATAAAAATGTTTTTCAACATCACAGCTCAAAGGCTCCATCATGGTGTTATAATAACATTAATAATTGTCTCAACAAGGTTGTTGGCCATAAATTGGTATCATGTCCTTTCGGACTGATGATGTTATCAGCCTAACATTTATACATTTTCATTCATTTCTTAGAAGTTTTGGTGTAACAAAAAACTACATTCCGTGATAGTTTCAATTAAACAGAAACTGAATTTAAAAAAAAATAATTATTATTTAACAAACATGAATATCCATCCATCGACTCTGCTGCAAACCATATCAGATACCTAGATCGAGAAGTATGTACACACAAAAAATCAACTTTGAACAAAAATCGTGCCGTAGCATATATTTTCTTAAACTAATTATCTTAAAATATATATAATTTTTGTTTATTAAATTGAAATGTGAATTAAAATTAATTAAATTTAATTTAAAGGTAAATATAGATGAAATTATATTAAAAGTTGGGAGCACACCAAGATCGGTTGAAATTGGAGCAACGTGCGAAATAATCGTTTGGTATATTTTTGTTGAATAAATACGCAGGAGTTAATCATTTTTTACCGTCTTGGGTAGAGCAGATGATTGACAACTTCAAAAGAAAGGTGCGTATTTTAAACAATTATGAAAAGTGTAATTTTATGTAGATTAAATATAGTGGTAATTTTCGCATAACGCCTTTTTATTGTATGTAATATGGAAATTTTGATTAAATCATTAATTCAAAAATTGAAGCAACACACTTCGAAAATTATATTTCTACACATGTTTTTTGATTATTATAAAATTAATTTTAGTCAACACCCGTCTTGCTTAAAAACCAATATACATAAACCTCATTTGATGGTTGCGGCGAATAATTCCCAAAATCGTCATTTCGCTTATGGCTCAGATTACCTGCCAATACCTTTGTTGAAAATCATATTCGCTTATTTTATCGCTTTTAATTCATTCATGTTGTGGCCTACACAAGACTTTCTTTTATCACTAACGCATATATAGATTTGGTTTATACCATACTTGAATCCGAAAGCGAAAAATTCAACTTACCGGACTGTTGGTAAAACAGCAGTAGCAGGCTTGTTGTTTTGATTAGACAATCAAAAATATCCCTGTTTAAATTTCTGAAAACCAAGAAATTAAACCATTGTTGGTTGAAATTTCAACATCATTGCAGAAATTGAAAAAGCCTCTACTTCCGGTATACAGAAATTCCAATTAATGGCAAAAATTCGTCAAAAATCGTCATTTCCGCTTAAATTTTTGCAAACTGATCTGAACCGATATTGTTGTAAATTTAATTTAAATTTTTTAGTTCACAGTCGTTTTCCTCATGAATGATATAATTATAAATCAAAATATTTGAAGAAAATTAAAGTGCTCCTATACGAATCCTGTCACATCCGGTGGAATATTTTGGCCAATCTGTTGAATTATGAAAAAAGTTTAGCAGTTAGAATATTCCAGCCAAATATTATAGTTGTACATATCGTAAATGTAACATCTCGCGATCTCAACTTAATTAGTGGCACAACTCTAAACCACTATCATAAGTTGTTACAATTCTTGATAAACAACGCTTTATCGTTCGCTGCGTTTTTTTTTTTGAAAACAATCGAGTAGAGTTCGCGATAGCTATTTTCAAATTTGTTCAATTTAAAATTTAATTTATTTTAAATTAAATAATTTAGATTTAATAGGAATCCATGTACAACCAAAGAAATCCATCATAAAAGTTGCCTGTGGCACTATTCTGGTAATTCCCCGAGAATAGGGAACTGGGGAAAGATTTTACATAGCTTTTGTCTATAAATAACTTTTTTCTGGCCTACTTAGAAAAAAAGTTTGATGTAAATATTTGTAAATTGGGAATAATTTTTCCATAGCGAAATTATCAGGGAAAGTTATTTCCAATTTTATTTTGTTTTCAAAAAAATTGCCACTAACTTTTTACCTTAGTATGCCAGAAAAAATTATTTAAATAGAATTTACATGTAAATTCTTTACCCAGTTCCCTATTCCCGGGGAATTACCAGAATAGTGCCACTGGTTTTCTTGTAATATCGTTGTTCTCTATAGTTCTGAACTATTGAACTATTGGGTGTGTGAATTAATTTTTAGACTTTATTTATATAAAAGAAATGTTTATTAAAAGGTATATTTTATCGAATATATTTGCCATCGTTAGCTATGATTTCCTGCCATCTCCTGGGAAGTTTGTGGATTCCTCGTTTGAAGAAGCCTTCAACTTTCCCAGCTATCCAGCTACTTCTCCGGCATTTCGAAAGCGTCCGTCAGGTAGGCCTATTTGCATTGATCGAAACAAATGGTAGTCGGAAGGTGCAAGGTCTTGAGAATACGCAGGTTGTTGAAACAAATCCCAACCGAGTTGCTCTACGTTTTGAGCGGTTTTTGCACGATGTGGTCTGGCACTGTCATCATGAAACAAAACTTTATAGCTTTTGTTCGCTATTGCTGGCCGTTTTTCGTGTAATGCACGTGTCAAATTGCCCAGTTGGCGTCGATAGCGATCACCTGTAACCGTTTCATTTGGATTTAACAGCTCATAATACACCACACCTTTTTGGTCCAACCAAATACTCAGCATAACCTTATCGCAATGAATATCTTGTTTTGGCTGCGATGGTCCTACTTGGCTTGGATCGATGTAAGCTGCTTTACATTTGGGGTTGTCGTAATAGACCCACTTTTCATCGCCAGTAACAATTCGATGTAAAAAACTATATTTTTTGTACTCAGCAAGATTTTTTTTGCATGCTTCAATTCGTGCTCTCAATTGATTTTCGGACAGTTGATGTGGGACTCATCTTCCTTGCTTTCGAATTTTTCCCATTGCATGTGTTCAAGTGGCACTAACCACGTATGTCAACAGTAATCGTCAATAAGTCCAATCATACTCACCCGGAATAACATCTCTACCTGCAACACATACATTCCAAATTGCATAAACCTAAAACTTAGAATTAACATTAGCAATTAGTTAATACTTACCTTGTTATTATATAGAATCATCTTGAGTACCTAGAATTTAGTTTAAATTATTATTAGTACAAACAAACCAAATCATATGTAAACAATATTCATAACATAATTTTTCCTTGAACTTGAACTTCAATTGATAATCCAACCAAATTATGTTACGCATATTGGAAACACAATACTAACGTAGAATTTCACTTTATAATTATTAACGTATAGATACTTACCTATAAATCACATTAATTATTATTATTATATATATATATTATTAACAATATTACCAGGAGATAATTTATAATTTATTATTGTTGTTACTACTGACATTTGTTATTTCTATTGACATTTTGTACCACTATAACTAATGTAATCCCTATACGTATTATAGAATGCGTTTTATACCTAAAATTATATAATGTAGTGCCATCTAATGGCAATTAAGATTAGCGATTGACGACCCTCTATATTAAATATTAAATAATTTGGTACTTAATATGTAAAATTGAAAATAAGAGCCCTTCTCATTGTAACCACCAGCACGTCAACACCTAGAAAATTTCATCCACATAATCCAAGTGTGAATAAATAAATTTAAGGAATTTAAGTTGAATAAAATAATTGTTAATTTTATTTTTTTATTTAAACATTGTACGAACAATTTTCCAATTTTGTACATTGTTTATTTGGTCCTTCGAGCCGGATAGGCGACACGTGGCGAACTTAACCTATACCAAAAGAGGGATTATCGAAATAAGGATTTATTGGAGTTCTATCAATTCACCAACCAAAGGAGAAATCATCCATCCAAAATCCAGGTAACCATTTTATTTATTTTTTCCGAATTCCATTAAATTTATCGTGAGTTTGAACACAAATTTATTTCGGTAAAATGCCTTTAAACCCTACTCTTGATCGCCCCGGTGCGCTTGTAAAACGTAAGGCCGTGATTAAAGGTCAATTAACCAAAATCACTAATTTCGTCAATGAACGGGATTGTGATATTGACGGATTGAATTCTCGTTTGTCCAAAGTGCATGAGTTGTATAACCAGTTTATCGCTACCGAAGATAAACTGTTCTAATTAGATTCCGAAGCGGTCTCCGAGATGGAAGATCTTGATGACCAATACTTCCCACTGGTTACGAAAATCCAATCATTAATTCGTAAATTAAGTCTTCAACCTATTACCAAATTGGATGATAGCATGGATCACTCTGTGCTTACCAATTTCAAATCTGATTTTAAATTGCCAAGACTAACGCTTCCTACTTTCGACGGTAATTACAAGAATTGGCAATCCTTCTATGATATTTTCATTTCGACCGTTCACGAGAACACGTCACTGTCACCCGCTCAGAAATTTAAATATCTGTTGGGACAGCTACGTGGTCCAGCATACTTGTCTGTATGTCACTTTCGCGTTGATGACGCGAATTATGTCGAAGCATTGAAACGTTTTATCAAAAAATATGACAAAAAGAAACAAATTGTCGAAACCTATATACGAGATTTTTTGTCGCTACCCAAAATTAATTCGAATCCTTCCTCAAACCACTTAATGAAAATGTTCGATAATTTGGATGAAACCATTCGTGGATTAAAATCTCTTGGTCCCAAAGCAATTGAGCGTGATCCTTGGATCATTTATTTGGCTACCGAGAAACTCGATGAAGAATCTCATATTTATAGAACGAAATAGAATGAATATGAAGAATCTCATATAGCCACAATCCGCCGAACCTACCTACCACATCCAAATCATTCCACATAAATCCAGAACCCCGTTGTCCGATATGTAATAATGAGAACCACAAGTTATTTACTTGCTCTAAATTCCGCAATCAAAATGTTACCGAACGACGAGAATTAATCAAAAGATTAAATCGTCGTTTTAACTGTTTAAGCGATGAACATCGTAACCAGCTGTAAAAATACTAAAAGCTATTTTAAGTGTAATAAAAGACATAATACCTTATTACACCTTCCTCGAAATAATTCGCCCCATAGTTCCGAAACGTCATGCTTGGTGTCACAATCCGCCTACTCCGCAACAACTACACAACATGGGACAGATCGTCCAAAATTGAATATATCCATTGAACCGACCAAATCTAAATCCATGGTAGGCAATTATGTTGAACCAAAATGACGTATGATAGCTATCCTCCCTACAGCCGAAATTGAGATTGAAGATGGGTTCGGGAATTGGATGAAATTTCGAGCCTTACTCGACTCAGGGTCAACACATTCATTTGCCACAGAAATGTGCATTAACCATTTAAAGATTCCAAGATCAAAAGCTAACATTTCAGTTGAAACATTGAATAATTCTAAGGCTGGATTGTCCAAACGTGTATCAAATTTGAAAATCCGATCTTGTGTAGATCATGACTATGTTATCAATACAAGAGCATATATCCTCCATACCATTTGCTCTAAATTGCCAATGGAATTTATTGATGATAATAAGTCATACTTCAATTCCCTAAAACCCTTAGCTGATCCCAACTTTAATAGGCCGTCCCATATCGATATCTTACTTGGTTGCCAACACCTGTTCCAGGCATTGACTGACGGTAAAGTAGCACATATGGAGAATACCCTTATCGCGAGAAACAGCCGATTTGGCTGGATTATTGGGGGAAGCTTTAAATTGGCTGATCCAACCACCCTTACCAATGATCATTTAAATTCATTGCATGTTCAGTTAAAAAACGACTCGTTAGAATGGTCCAATGTAGAGAACTTGCTCCAGAAGTTTTTGGAAACTGAGGAATTACCCATCAAGCCAACCATGAATGATGATGAATTGAAGTCCGTGAACTTATTTAATGAAAATGTAAAATGTAACTTCAATTGCCTTCAATCAAACCTGAAAAAATTAGTTGCCAGCTTGCAGCAACACAGATACGTGAATCCGTCGCTGAGGAATTATTTGCAAAGGGGGCAACATACCGAAAATTGACACGAATAATAGCATTTTTGCTAAGATTCAGCCGAAACTTGAAATTGGAACCTCATCGACGCTTGTTAAACTCATTAAGAGTGTCTGAGATACAAGAGGCGGAGTTTGTAATATTTCGAGATATCCAGGAAAAGATATATATTAATGAAATTAAATCCATAAAAAAATCAATACCAATTCCATCAAATTCTAATTTAATTTCTTTTTTTCCATTCTTGGACGGCCACGGCCTAATGCGAGTTGGAGGACGACTGGAGAATGCAAATTTAGCATATGATACTAAGCATCCCGTTATATTACCAGCAGATCATCCAATAGTCGAGCAAATGGTGAAAGAACTGCACATTAAGCACCTGCATAGTGGACCGAAGTTACTTATGAGCATCATCGCCCAAAGATTGTTAATTCCTCGAGCCAGAAACCTAATAAGACGCGTAATACACCAATGCGTCATTTGTCAGCGACATCGGGCTGAGGTTCAACAACAGCTTATGGGTCAATTACCACCTTGCCGAGTAACCCCTACCGCTAGAGCATTCTTACAAACTGGCATCGATCTGGCTGGTCCATTCATCCTTAAAACCCATCGCTTCCGAGGAAGTAAAACCTACAAGTCCTACATGGTCATCTTCGTATGTATGACCACGAAGGCGACAACCCTAGACCTAGTCACGGATATGAGCACTGACAGTTTCCTAGCAGCCTTAAAGCGATTTTGCGCCGTTCGAGGAATCCCTACCGATATATATTGTGACAACGGCACAAACTTAGTGGGAGCTAAACGGGAACTAGCTGGATTTTACGCAGAATATCTAAACCAAGCAACGCAAGCAAATGTAATCAGTTGGTGCACAGACGAGAAAATACAATGGCATTTTATCCCTCCTGCGGCTCCTACATTCGGTGGATTATGGGAAGCCACCGTAAAGGCAGCCAAATTTCATTTACGCTGTGTACCAACTGATTACAGCATGCAATCGATGAGAAATGGTTGATCGGGCAATGTTTAACTGCATTGCAAGTTCTTTTTGCGTTTGGCATGCATTTTCATCCAATAATGTTTATAATTCGGCATCTTCAAACTTTTTGGCTGACCAGGCCGTTCTTGTCTGTCAAGTCAAAATCACCACTTTGGAATCGATGAAACCATATGAAATAGCTTGCTCTCGACGGAGCTTGATTACCATAAGTATCAGAAAGCAATCGATGAGCTTCAGCGGCAGTTTTCTTGGAATCAAAAAAGAATAGAAGAACCCCTCGAAAAAAACAACTTATCACGATCCATTTTAAATCGATAATTACAAAAAACTGACGTGATATGAAAAATAACACTTTATGCTCTGAATTAGATTCACAATTGTAACAGCTACAAATGCAGTTGGAATTGCTTGTCAACCTATACGCAATCTTACGTAGCGAAATCGATATGTCGAGTCTAAGAATTAATTCACGCACCCAATATACAAATTAAAAATTTTAAATTCCACAAATTTGAAAATAGCTATCGCGAACTCTACTCGATTGTTTTCAAAAAATGTAGCTGTTTATGAAAATAAACAAACAACAAGACAATGGAAACAATACGACAAGTATTCCAAACCGAAAAGCGAATACAAGCACAGGAAAACGATTCACCTGAAACACCCTAGCTTTTCAGCCGAGTCTCATTCTTTGGTTTTAACCCTTTACCTATAAAACCCGAAAAATAAAAATCGGTTTTATAGGTAAAAGTGGAAAAACTAATAATGAGGCCCAACTCAAAAATCCTAGTGTGGATTGGGTGATTCAGGTATCCATCAGTATTGCCAGATGTAGAAAAAATTTCATTTGGTAGGGCAGTTTTATCAAAATATTGTATGTAGGGTAAAAAAACAATTTTTTAAAATATGTACATCAAAAGTGGGGATTTTTTACTACAATACGATTCATAACTGTATATCCCAACGCTTTTTTAAAATAACTGATTAAAACAAGAAAAAAAATTTATTGTTAACAATTAACTAAGTTCGGACATACTGATTTATGAAACAAAAAGTGTTACTTAAAATATTTGTCGAAAAAAAACACATTGCCAAAAACTCCTTTGTTTCATAACTAAAAGGTTTACCATTAAGAGGTGTCATTTTGAATTTGCTGCTATTTGGGCAGCTGTCAATCTTGAAGCTGTCATCTTTTGACATTTGTCAAAACTATGCCATTACTAAAATGGTCGATACACGTTTCAACAGCACATTGAAATTGTTAAAATTCACAATAAAAATGGTGAAAATTTTGCAGTCACAGTTCGCAAAACTAAACCATTTTTAGGCCGTCGTGAAGCAACTTCTCGGCTGGCCATAGTGAAACTAGTGAAAAAATTTGAGCTGTTGGGACAAGTTAGTGATGTGAAGAATCGAAACCGTGTGCATCGTTCAAGAACAACTGAGAATATTGCTGTTGTAGCCCGTAGTGTTGACGAAAACCCAGGTTTGTCGGTTCCTCGTCGATCTTTCTAATTAGACATTCCACAAACAACGTTGGGCCGGAATTGAAAGATACTGATGTGGTCGACGTTAATTTTCAGCAAGACGGAGCTACGTCCCACACAAGCAACGAAACAATCACAATTTTGCAAAAAAAGTTTCATGACCGTGTTATTCCTCGAAGAGGTGATCACATTTGGCCACCGATTTCTTTTAACACCGTCTTGACTTTGTTAGGGCAAACATGAGTCGTAATTGGTTAAAGGTAATTGAAAAACATAATGTTCAGTTTTTTTTATAACTAACCATTATTTAATAATGGGTGATTTTTCCGATTGATTGTTTGGACTTAAGACCAAACACTTTCATAACGCCGGAACTATTCCTACAGCTTGTTTACACAACAATAGGAAGGAAGGATTTTTTTTTTGGGACGAAACGAAAAGGTTTCAGACACCTAGTGATCAGCAACCTGAGGAAAACAATTTATTATTTCACATACACCTGGAAATTTCCTGAAATTTAGTTCTAAATTAATGCTTTTCGGCTTCTAAAACAAAATTGATTGATTGAATAAGCACGGTTACAGGCACCTAGATAAAGTTGATAGCTAGTAAGACAATAACAACACAATTCTAATCTACACAATCAGCATATAAAATTCCACAACATTACAATATAATTTCCTGAAACCATAATTTTTAACCTATATTAAAAATTACTCTAAAATCCATTAGTATCCATTAGTATTTAAGCCTTGAATTGGGCAACCACGAGATAGAGAAACAAAAAATCAAAAAATTGCAAAAAATATGTGAGGCATCCCAAAGGCAGTGGTTCAATACAAAGAACACATATTTGAAAATCAGAAAACATAATGTAGTATTTATTTGGTAAATTTAAACTAAAGCGGAGCATGAATTTATTAATTTTTTGTAAAAATGAGCTTTCCGTTTAGTTGTGTAGGTTTATAAAGTAAGATAATAAAGGGTGCTGCCGCGGATTCCTCTTACATCCAATTTAAAATTTAGTTTTATAAAAATTTAACTTATTTGATAAATTCTGGTCACATGCACATCAGAATTTTTGAGATGAACGATGCACTTAATAGCAATCTAAACATTCCTCATTTATAACAAAATTAAAGGGAAAACGTGAGCTGAAACCAAATTTTATGAATCACCATGTAGAAACAATAATATTATTCATATAATAAAATTTTTACATCAAAATCTATTTACGAAAATTATTTTTGTATACAAAAAATCAACTATGCCTGAATGCCACTGAACCCGTTGCGTGTTTCCAAACAGCAATGCCGCGTCCAGGATGTAGATGATAAAATGTTGGTGGTTTCAAATATTTTTTGTATTTGTCACCATACAAAATTTGGTTTAATAGGATTTCTTTTAGCTGTTCAATCTTTCGCGTTGCTTTTAAGAAGGCTTTTATTTTTTCTAATTTTTGATTACACAATTTTTTGTCTAAAAAATATAGTGACATCTAGGTTTGAATATCTAAACGTAATTTGGTATAAATAATAGTACAATTTTTCTCTTAATTTCTACTTAATCTAGTACATCATTATTTTCACGTTTTGAATCTGTCAGAGATATAATGTAAACAAACAAGTTTTGAGAAAATATAATTCGCAATGGTAAGTGTATGCCTATTTTATAATTAATTATACAATTCAAATATAATAATCTAAATTTTCCTTTTATGTTGCAGGTTAATTCCGCGTATTTTAGACGAAAATAATGATAACCCATTTGTACCAGACAAGTTAGCATTGGGCATTGGTCAGATAAGTGTTGTGTTGTAATTTATTTGTTTTTTGAATTCTTTTTGGATTTTTTTGTGTTTCTAGGAACCGCTGTGAACAATGCCATGATTTTCTTAATTAAATATTATTACAAAACAGAACAAAACGTAATAAACTTCAATTTTATCCGATTGCAAACCCGAGCTTTCTGTAATTTGAAAATCCGTTTACAGATGTCTCTGTAATAAATTTACTTCAAATTACAGAAAAGCGTAAAATAATTAAAAAACGACGAGATTGTATCAGAGACACGATCCATTAACGTAGGACTACGTGATAATCAGAAAAGTTAATTTATACATTTAATTGAAACCAAAATTTAGAATTAAAACTAGGTACTACTCGTATTTAGTAAAAACGACACATTACACATCACTCAAATTAAAAATGATTTTTATTCTTTTTTATTTCAAAATAATATTTATATAAAAAAAATTAACATATTCTGCTACGTTACTGCAAATATAGGTCTATGATGGGAAAAATAAGTTATGTAATTTCTACATGAAACATTATCCACATTTCTGACAAAATATAATATCTAAACAACTGTCACTCAGGGTGGTTGTATCTGCGCTGGAAACCAACCTCAAATTGAATTTTTCTTGCATGAAGTCGATGAATTGATGATTTTCTTCCTTTCTAATATTACAGTTAAAGTCACCACATAGCATAATCGGAATCGTGTCTTGATGTTTCTCGTTGATAGATGATGTACCGTTCAGCGTATAACATAGAAAACGTTACAGCAAGAAGCATCGCATATCAGATTGAGTCGTATTGGGCGAGATATAAACAGAGAATACAATTGTTTTGTGATTGTTGATGACCACTTCTGCCCCACAGATATCACCGAACCTGTCAAAATTATTGTCAACATTCGCGAACATAAATGGCACGACCATAGTGATAGCATCGTTGTTTTCATATATAGCAACACTGCCTGCTCTTTCGGTGTCTCTCTTAAACTTAGTTATGCAGTAAAATCCATTTATATTTATTGTCGCATCGTTGTCAAGCCAAATTTCGCTAATAACCAACAAATCTGCTGTCAGTAGAACATCGTCGCTCTCCAGATCTCCACTATGTGCCAACAAACTCTGAACGTTGAGAGTCACGAGTCTCAGATTAGAGGCTCCGTCGATGAATTCTCTTATATTGTCGCAGATGGTTTTCACCCTATGGTTGTTCAACCGTTTTAGTTCCGATTACAACTTTCTAATTTTTGGTGCGGTACTACCCTTGCCGTGATGGAACTGGAAATCGTTTGCTGCGTTGGTGAGGTAAAGGCCGTCCATCGAAGTGACACGCGATAAACCGACGTAAAGAAGTTGTTGGTCTTTTTGTTTTATTGTGCTCAAAAACGATCTGTTTTAATGTGCCTCCCTGCGACTTGTGAATCGTGAGTGCGCACGCTGGTATCAACGAGAATTGAGAGCGACGGCACTTTATGTGGGAACTCAACGTAATACTGGTGTTTCTCTTTACAATCGGCGTCCAGTTCTGCCGCAATACCCCCTGCTTCGAGAAAACGAGAGGTCTGGATTTTATTCGCAGCTTGCATCCGATATACTCATTCTCAAAATGAAGCCATATCCTTTTCAAAATGTCGTCTTCAAACGCTAGATGCTTGAGCTCACCAATTGCGCCATTTACAATTCCATCCACGACATCTATATTAGTCGTGGTCATAAAAGGCATTCCGACACACAGCTTTAATAGATACGTCAAACCTCCTGTCTCGATAACATTCATTTTATGCACCTTATTCCGCGCACTTGTCAACTGCTCCTGATTTCTGTAGCCAGTATAAAAAAAAGTTTTAAATTTTATACAGTAACCCATGCTTTTATATTCATGATAATAGAACAAAACATTTATTTTGATGTGGATTTGGTTATTTTGATGTTACTGTATGTGTAATCGAAGAATAGCTATGTCAAATTATTAAATCAAATTAATTTCCGATCATTTGGAAACTTTGAAGACCTTTAACTCTAAAATCCAACTATTTTTGGAATTGACCTTTGCGGTTATATACTTTTGTAGAAAAGCAAAGCTTATACAGCATAAAAAAAATAAAAATCTACACAATATTTATATATAAGAGAATAAATTTTTTTTAGAATTTTTATTTATTTTTTTTTGACTATGAAACAATATGGCGTGCGGTGGTTTGATCAAGTTCATTGCTGTTTACATAAAACTCAAATAGAAATATGTATTTATAGGTTTTTCTTTTAAGTTTTTTTAATCCACAAATTAATTTTTAATTTTATTTGTTTTTTACCGTTTATAAAACCTTACAATATTTCATCAAGAGATTATTTACTTTAATAACATAAATACGTATTTCCGTGACGTGACGTCATCATTTTCGTTACACATTAAAATTTAGATTTGTACCCCATATATAATGAAAACAAAGACGTAGTCCTACGTCAAAACTATTTACGAAAATAAACCATTATTATTGTAAGTTAAGCACGAAATCTTTAATACAATAATTTAACATAATTAATAAAACTCAAAACAATTATAAATTTTATTTATTATTCGGTTGGCGTAAATAAAACTTTTCGTCGTAAAATATTCACCATCATAGTTGCTGCGCGCTGTAAAACAATAATAGACAAATGTCACAATTTTTCCAAAAAATTTTTTTCAATCTAATTCGCTGGTGTTGCGTTTCTCAGTTGCAGGAGATCTCCGTAATCTATTGAACCAGTAGCACTATTCTGGTTTTCCCTGGGAATAGGGAATTGGGAAAAATATTTTCATAGCATTTTTGTCTAAATTATATTTGTATAGCCTACTGTTGGAATTAGTTTGGTGTAAATATTTTCGAAGCTAAGTTGATTGGGAAACTTTTGTTCCACAAAATGTTTTTAGGGAAAAATAATTCCCAATATTTCTTTGTTTTAAAAATATTTACATGCAACTAATTCCTACAGATGGCCAGAAAAATATAATTTAAACAAAAATGCTATGAAAGTATTTTTCACAATTCCCTATTCCCAGGGAAAACCAGAATAGTGCCACAGGAAGTATACATAAATGAATTGTTAAATTTTCGAAACAAACATTTGGATTTTAAATTTTTTTTTAAATTTTAGCGACATCTTTTGATTGGTTTTGTACTTGCGAAAAGCTTTATAAAATAATGTTTTTATTTGGTGAAGCTCTGTTTTGTTTATACTACAGGATAAAACAATATCAGAGCCACCTTAATATAAGAGCCGTAAGATTCCGCCATTTTTTCCCATGAGCTTTCCATAGAGGGGAAGCTTTTTGTTCGTTTTCATACCAATCAGTGTATTTTAATATTTTTTTGGACGTTTTTTTGTGTATAAAAACAGTAATGCTTCGTTTCAATTTTTAATTTGAATGGTTAGTTCAATATTCAGGAAAAGCATATTTTAAAATTGAGTCATATTATGTCGAATTAACGCAAAAATATTTAAATTAGTCTACCACAAATTTTTTTTTTATTGTAGAAATAAGAATTTGTTTATAAGTGTATGTAAGAAATTAGTATAGAGTGTTCCATCGAAAATTTCAGCATTTCTTTCCCAAAACAAACGTTCGTTAAAAAATGCTTTTTGAGTAGCTATGTAATATGGGGGTTATTGTGTTCTGGATTCTATTACAGCATTGTTGATGAACAATCTTCGAAAACTGTTTTTTCGTTATTTGTTAAAAATTGCATCGCAACAAATTCGCAGGCTATACTGTTTCATCCTGTAGCATAAACAAATCGGAGCAAATGAATAAAAACATTATATTGTAGAGCTTTTCGCAATTAATAAACCAATCAAAAGATGTCGCTAAGTATAAATTAAAGCTAAATATTAAAACCTAAATGTTTGTTAACTAAAATTTAACAATTTATTATGTATACTTCCTGGTTCAATAGATTATTGAGATCTCCTGGAACTGAAAATAACCGAATACGAGCGAATTGAAATAAGAAAAGAAAATATTTGGAAAAAATGTGACATTTTTCTATTATCGTTTTTCAGCGCGCAGCAACTACGATGATAAATATTTTGCGATGAAAAGCTTTATGTATGTCAACCGAACAATAAATAAAATTTATACTTGTTTTGAGTTTTATTAATTATGTTAAATTATTGTATTAAAGATTTCGCGCTTAACTTACAATAATAATGGTTTATTTTCGTAAATAGTTATTTAATTATTTTACGCTTTTCTGTAATTTCAAGTAAATTTATTACAGAGACATCTGTAAACGGATTTTCAAATTACAGAAAGCTCAGTTTTGCTATCGAATAAAATTGAAGTTATTTACGTTGTCATGACATCGTTGATTTTTTGTATACAAAAATAAATTTCGTAAATAGATTTTGATGTAAAAATTTTATTATATGAATAATATTATTGTTTCTACATGGTGATTCATAAAATTTCGTTTCAGCTCACGTTTTCTCTTTAATTTTGTTATAAATGGGTAATGTTTAGATTACTATTAAGTGCATCGTTCATCTCAAAAATTCTGATGTGCATGTGACCAGAATTTACCAAATAAGTTAAATTTTTATAAAACTAAATTTTAAATTGGATGTAAGAGGAATCCGCGGCAGCACCCTTTATCATCTTACTTTATAAACCTACACAACTAAACGGAAAGCTCATTTTTATAGAAAATTTATAAATTTATGTTCCGCTTTAGTTTAAATTTACCAAATAAATACTACATTATGATGGCTGATTTTCAAATATGTGTTCTTTGAATAGTTTATTAAAAATATAAAATTAAAATTTAGATGATTTGTTTAATTTTTTATTCATAAATTCATGTTCAAAAATTTTCCAATTACCACGGTTTCTTATAGTAATTCAATAAAAGCTTCCCCTCTACTGAAAGCTCTCTTTTAATATTACGGCTCTTCAAAATCATAGATGGCTCTGACAATATAGGCTGCGAATTTGTTGCGATGAAAAATCAAATTCTTAACAAGAGTAACGAAAAAACAGTTTTCGAAGTTTGTCATCAACAATGTTGAAATAGAACCCAAAACACAATAATCCCCATATTACATTGCTACTCGAAAAGCCTTTTTTAACGAACGTTTCTTTTGGAAAAATAATGCTGAACTTTTTTATGGAACACTCTATACTAATTTCTAATTTTCTGTACATACTCATAAACAAGTTCTTGTTTCTACAAAAAAAAAAAAAAAAAATTGTGTTAGACTAATTTAAATGTTTTTGCGTTAACTCAACATTATATGACTCAATATTAAAATATGCTTTTCCTGAGTATTGAATTAACCATTCACATTGAAAATTCAAACAAAGAATTTATGTTTTTATATACAAAAAAACTTCTAAAAAATACTAGAATACACTGGTTGGTATGAAAAAGTACAAAATGCTTCCCCTCTATGGAAAACACATGGAAAAAATGCCGGAATCTTACGGCTCTTATATTTAGGAGGCTATGCTATGAGTTCGAAAAATTTACGAGGGTAACAGGCAAACACAATGTGCTTGTAGTGCTTCAAATTAACTGTTATCTACTTCCCTTATTAAAGGAAATCCCACCAGATTTAAAAAATACTAAGGATTTTAAATAGGGTCGTACTAAATGTATTGGGATAATCGAAAAACGTATTTGCTTATGAAGAAACACTTGAGTTAGTCGAAACTTTCAAAGTACAAAAGTTATTGGTATTGATGCGTTTGAAGCCCGGAAAACGGGAAAATTAATGTGAGATTATTTGATTTAATACTTGTTGATTCCGAATGCACTGCTGCTGCGCTTTGCAAAAATTTTAAAACGCTATGATCAATTTCAGTACGTATTTTATAACGCATATATTACATATTGCTGGTTTTATTTAAATGCATGCTGTCAAAACAGTAACGGGAATGGGCCATTTAAAAGCCCCTCGATCTCAAGTGTGTTTCGCGATTTTTATAATGAAAAAATATCGAAAAATAAAGGGAAAGCAAAAAAGAAAAAAATCAGCCGGAGCCATATCAAAAGAATACGGTGGTTGTTCGATGATATTTGTTGAGTTTTTGGCCCAAAATTCGTTCACAATGATAGCGTTGTGAGATGGTACATTGACGTGGTGCAAAATCCATGAGGTTTTTTTTCCATAAACCCGGCTTATTCAACGAATTTGCCATCTAAAATGCCGCATAACGCTCAGATAATGTTCTTTATTTACCGTCTGGCTTTCTTGGAGGAATTCCAAGTGCACAACACCCAGATGATCAAAGAAAACAGTCAACATTATCTCGACTTTAGATCGACTTTGACATGGTTTTTTCGGTTTCATAAACCCAATGTATCATAACCAGTTATAATGCGTTTTATTAATGTAGGGTCGTTCTAGCATGTCTTCGGCGACCAATACGCGATTGAGTTTTTTCGAAGAAAATACAGGTTTTTCGGAACTAGTCGGGTGGTAACACGTTTCCTGCCCAACCAAAGGTGTACAATGGTAAGAACACCATTTCCTTCACTTTCTTGATGTTTACTTCGGAGGCCCGACCAGCTCGAGACAAATATTCCACTACATCTCCACTACATTTCAAAAATTGGTAAAAACTTAACGTTTAAAATGATATGTCTGGAAAAGGTCTCATTTAAGGCAGCTTTTCGATGGTTATCGCTGGAAAATTATGCAGGTCTAGTTTCATGCTGCGATTTTGGGAAAATTGGTGATAGTGAAATACCGATGGTTGTCGCTGGACAATTTTCCAGGTCAAGTTTCATGTTGAAAGTTCGAAAAATTGGGGTAGTGACATACACACATATAGTAACATACATAGTTTTACTACACTGAAAAAAATAATAGGGTGATGTCTACAAAAAATAAAAGTAAATTTTACTTAAAATCGCTGTTGAAATTAAGCCTAAGTTGCGCAAAGTAAATTTAACAAATTTTGAAATGTGAAATTAACTTCATGCTATGTAAGAATATTTTATAAAAAAAATTATGCCGTTGCAGGTAATATTTACTTCACCTTTTGTTGATTCAACTTATTGGATGAAAGAAAATGAAAATATATAATACGTAAAATGAAAATATGTGTACATATGTGGAATTAACTTTAATTTAAGTAAAATTTACGTTTTGCTTAGTCTAAAAAATAAAATCGTGGTTCTTTTGAATTATAACAAAATATTTGTTAGGTCTCACCTTTTTAAAACCAATGAGATAAAAATTTTGAATCTTTTACTTAAAAGATTCGATAATCATCATCAGATTAGATTATGTAGTTATCAAACTACGAAAATGAGGTTTCACACTTCATGTATTTAAATAAAATAAACATCAACTGACTTAGCGAATTATATTAAAAATGTAATAATAATTATTAAATATCGCCGATGTAAATTTAACATAACAATTTGCAACCTTTACCTTGCAAGTATAAACTTTGGTTAAACAATTTATTTTACATTGCCTAAGTAAATTTTACTTGTTAACAATAAGAATAAGAATATAATGACGATTTTTGATTTACACGTTTTTTACGTATGATAAAGTTCTTTTAACTATTTAAAAGTTTTTTATTTCGTTTTATTTCGACAAATTGTTTTTACATTTCAAAAATTGTTATTTTAACTTAGGCTAATTAAAGAGAACTTATTAAATTTTTACTTAACATGGGTAAATAATGTAAAATATTATGTTATTTTTACTATTTTAAATTTACTTAGCAGGTTATGTAAAAATCGCATCAAAATGAGGTTTTTATATGACATTTTTTATAAAACATGAAAGTATAATTCGTCAGCTTTAATTTTATACACATTTGACCATCACCAATGGGATTTGTTCAACCATGGTTCAGTTGTTCAAATTCTGTATATTTGCCTCAGTGAACAGCGTCGAGTCGAATGAGCGCGAGGGGATATGTCAATGCAGCAGAGATTGTAAGTTGAATTTTCGTAATTAATTTGGATGGTCAAAAACTTTGACTTACGCAACTAATTAATGAAGTCCAATCAATTTTGATGGTATTGTACTGCTTGATATGATGGTTCTGGTGGGATTCTAACCCATGTACCTCCCGGTCAAAAGTATCGAAGCTTTAACCACTGCACCACTTTTCCGGTTGTTTATCAACAAACCAACCTACAAAGAAGGAATTTTCAGCGATCAGCAAATCCAAATCACGCAAATAAGTTTGCACCCACGAGACGTGAATCTTTAACAACATAGCGTATATAAGATAAGTTCAGTCTTGTTGAATTAAAATAAGATTATTTGGTCTAGTTCGTACGTTCTTATTTCATATTTTTGATATTAGTATCAAAGAATGTATTTTATGCAGGATTGACTTCTTTTATAGTCCATATATAAAACGATAAATAAAATATTAAGTCATCTTCAATTTGGATCCTGACAACTCTTTCCATAATACACCAGTACCATAAGTCATTAAATAGTGAATTTAAAATAGAGGGAAAACTCTGCAAATCAAATACATTCCAATACCGTACGTAAAATTTAAAACATACAAGAAAATTGGTTTGATTGGCTTAACTGCAATTCACATAACCGAACGATGAATGAAACGTATAAGTAAAATGGATTTTTGGGATATCCACGTACAAATTACAAAGCGCCATTAAATAAAAATAATTTAATATTTCATTTATAAATTTCGGTTGTGAATTCTCCCATAAGTACCGTATATAGGTATATTCTGAATCATAATCTTTCGTTTAAAGAAAGGTACATGCGATAGAAAGAGAATGTATAACATCCAGTTAAGTGTTTGATTTACGATGGGTTTCACAGTTGGATATTGAAAAATCATTTAAACAAAACCAAAAAAAAAAAAATAAAAATTATTATTATTTTTAATAATATTCAAGTCTGTCTGTCGCTTATTTTTATTATTTTTCTTGTGTGTTTTATTAATAATCGAAGAATTTTGATTTAATTCGCATACATATCTGGAATAATTTGCTCCTCAACATGATAAATACATCTGCATACAGTCGTGGTACAGCAACACATAAATCGTATCCTATAATAAATAAAAGAAATCCGTTTTCTTTAAAATAATCTAAATTTTATGAAGAAAACGCCCTAAATCATAATTTTATTTTTATTTAGTCCGGTCCATTAATCTTTAAATCCGAATCAAAAAAAATTAGAGTTTTAAATTAGAATTTATCCAATTTGTTTCACATACTACACGGCATACCACAAAAAAAATCTATTTACATTCTTAATTCGATTTAAAAGTAAAACAAAAATCCAAATTAAATTAAAAATTAACCCATTAGTTTGGGGGTACCCCACCGATATCAAAAATTAAAATCTTGAATTTAGTGCGACGACGGCTTACCTATATATCCAATTTCGAATGCTCTACTAATTTATCTCGATTCGTATATGACTCGACGATTAAGGGTTAAAATCGATCATATATGTAACTACGTGTACTCTCCAGCACAAGATGATGATGATGAAGATAGTCAGAAGGAAATTCAGAAAAATAAAACAAATTTAAAAAAAAATCCATTCGTAATCGAAACTAACACGAAAAAGAAACAAACCAAAAACAATCTAATTTAAGATGTTTGGTTTGTTAAAAGATCGCCCAAAAAAGATTTGTTTCAATCTTTTTTTTTTTTTTTTTTTGTAACAGGAAATAGTTTAATTTGTTTTTAATTAATAATGTTTTTACGATGCCTTATATGCTCGTACACATATATACACTTTGAAACTGCTTGGGTACGGTGGATGTGATCAAGATGATAATTATCGAAGTACTTATAATGCTTTGGTATTGGGGCAACAGTGTTGCGCGATTTTTATTTTTTGTACAACACAATAATCGTTTTAATTAAATATAATTGGCGTTTTATTTATGGCCTGCAGAAATACATTTACGAATTAGTAAGCACGTCGTTTGATGCACCTGAAAAGTTCCTCCCTAAATGTGGTGCTCCGAATGTTTTGGCGCAATTAAAATGTTCGGTACAGTCGTTTAGATATAACCGGTTCTACTATCAAAAGGCACATGTAAGATTTATCCGTTTTGGATATCGTTAGGGTTTGAAATACTCGAACAGGATCAATTTATTTCGTTTTTATTCTGGTTTTACTTTCTTTTGGGTAGTAAAATACGAAAATTTTCAATCTCGAGATTTTTGTTGATTTACAGTCCCTATATCGCCGAAGTAAAAAAGTTCGTTTTAAAAGATCTCTGTGTATGTACAAGGGTGGTCCAGGTTTGTATGGGAAAAAAAGTGTTCAGATATCTCTCTACCACCGCTTATGTGGTGCATTTTGTTCAATTCGAGAAATGAATGTTTCAAAATGTAATCCTTATTTTGAAAAAAGTGTAATGACGTTTGGAACTTGTAACAATTTTATTTGAAGTATTTAATATCATTATTAGCATACATCGTAAACATCATACCAATGTCGGAATGTAAACATCAAATTATTTTAGTAAATTACATTTTTTGCATTTAAGCGGTTTTATAATTTTACACTTTTCCAATAAAAGGAGCTTATGTAACTTAAGTCATTTTTTCATTTTTATTTATTGTAAAAACCAATTCTTATAGTATTTCAAGTTATTTTTAAGAATTCATTTCAACATTTTTGAATATTTTAAGTGAAATTAGAAATAAACAATATAAATAAAAAATAGTAAAAATATAATCAAAATACTTCATTTAAATTATTAAAATTTAACGGTAATTCTTCAAAATTATTTAGAATCAATATCACTCTCAGCTTCATTTTCTATACCTTCCAAATCAGGATATATATCCGGTACATTTTGTCCATCGTTTAATTGCAAATAAAAATTGTGATAAACCGGGTTTATTAGTGGAAGCTGATATGTGAGATCTCTCTTTTTTAAGTGGTTTATGGGTAAATGACCTTCGTATTTTAGCACTTCTGCAATCGATAATTTATTAATTCCGCGGCGTGCAATATTTGGTACTTTAAATGGCTCGTCTTCTTGAAGAGTGTTTTTGAACTGAATTTTTCCAAATTCTGGAGTAAATCGTAACCATTTAAGCTTAGCCCATTCAAATCTAGCCCCATTTGTGTCTTTATTACGCCACATACATTTTTGTTTGACGGTTAACGAAAAGTCGAAGATATCCCCTTGCTCGACCTCTGGTACCTTGAACCGATTTATTGAGCGTATAACTGAAACCATTCACGTGGGTGATGTATTTGCAAGTTAGTGCGTTTCTTTTTCCGCTCAATTATAGAGTGGTCTACATCACACTCCATGTGTGTATGACCTGGCTCAAGGAATTTGTGGTCGACTATTTTAATGTTGTGATCAGAGGATTGCATAAAAATTATAAACATCATAGCAACGTATGAATTTTTATTTTTGCCTGAGCAGCTGTCACTATAGAAAATCAAATGATCAACTGCAGAGGGTTGTTCTAAGCAGTGTTTATACAGGCAAGATGCTATTTCGTTGTCTCCTCGTTTACCTATACTTTCGTACCACATGTAACAATCGGCACCATTCGTCACACAGTCATGGACCGTTAGGTTAAACATCAATAACTGGCGTTTATAGTAAGAGATATTCGAAGTAAGTAGTGGAGTTGCGAGGCATTGCTGAAGGTCAAATGTAAACATATTGACATTCCCGTTGGCTTTAGCGTACTCCTTATCTGCCGCTTTCTGCTGGCATGCCAAATCGGCCGCTTTATGGTGCTCGATTTGCAGGTCTCAGGTTACTGGTTTTTCCTGATCTGTGCCCACCATATCGATTTTTATTTTACATTTGTCACATTTGGAGCATGTGTCTTTTTTGGCTGCTTAAACTTCAAACCCATTCCTGAAAATTAATTATAATTTATGTAAGATACTTTTTACGCTATTGGCCGTAGGCACTTGGCGAAACACACTAATACTTAATAAAGACATTTTTATTAATCACTTGTTTTTTGTTTCGCAGTTATTTTGAATAATTTTCAAAAGGTTTAAAAAATCACTCGATCGATTTCGACTTGTTAGGTCATCATCAGGAGTATCTAGATACGTATGTAGATACTCCTGATGATGACCTAACAAGTCGAAATCGATCGAGTGATTTTTTAAACTTTTTGAAAATTATTCAAAATAACTGCGAAACAAAAAACAAGTGATTAATAAAAATGTCTTTATTAAGTATTATGTAAGATAATTTAACTATTAATTAAAAGAAATACCTTTAAAAATTTCCGCATATTTTGTAATAGAGACGGGTT
This sequence comes from Nephrotoma appendiculata, assembly GCA_947310385.1. Taxonomy (NCBI): domain Eukaryota; kingdom Metazoa; phylum Arthropoda; class Insecta; order Diptera; family Tipulidae; genus Nephrotoma; species Nephrotoma appendiculata. The sequence goes on from OX371224.1 coordinate 145,291,208, forward strand.
TAGTGTGAGATGAGCTATACATTTTGTATAGTAATGCGAGATTTAAATTCGACTGCAAATATTTCTTTGATGTTAGTTGCCGCGTGTAATGGCTCTCATAGGCCGGGTATGAGTTGATGTGTTCCGTGATTTCTCTTATTTTTTCTTCAGTCAATTTAGTAACAGGTGTCCTTTTTCCTCGATTATCCGCAATAGGGATGTCCAATAATTTCTTTTTGGCTACAGTCTTCAGAAAACTTTTAGTTTCACCTAAAGTTAGGCGGAAACATTTCTGACAAACTCTTAGTTTACTTCCGTCGACTTCCAAATTGTAGATATAAGAGTGGGTTCTATTCCGGGGTGCTGAAGATTTGTGGGTCGACCAACGCTTCTTCGCTTGCACTTGCACTTGCATCAAACCGGCCACATACAACGCTTTTGTTTGATATGATGGTAATTGCCAGTACTTGTTGAATATATTAAGTTGTTGGTCATATGTAACTTTAGACTGGCACTGCAATTTGCACGATTCAAGCTTGATGCACTCTCTTAGTTTAGCTTTTCCCTTCTTATACTTTGGAGGAATGATCTTTTTTGCGGAATTAGAGATACCGGCGTATGTTGTTTCATGAGAAGTTGGCGTTAATGATTTGTGGCTAGTCGATACTTTAGTTGGGGAAGCAATATTGTGCTCTATTTCTTCCTCCATTTGATGTAGATCTGGGTCGTCTTCTAACTCGCTTCTAGAACCATCACAGTTAGACGGCTGGAAATCCGGGTCAATATCGCTATCGTCAAACACCGTATCAAGACTATCATCAGAGTGCGCATTGTCAATCATTTCAGTCATTCTGCGCAGGAAACATTGATCGGTTTCCATTTCATTTAATAATTTCTGCGGGTTGTCCAATAATTCTATGTTCTCGTGATGTAAAAATTGTGGCGTAACAGTTTCGCTTGACAGGTTAGAAGTAAACAGAGTGGCTTCTGCTTGCAATTGTATTATTTCTGCAAGTTGTTCGTTGTTCTGATGGGGCAATATGACTGAAAATGTTAGAAATCAGCATTAATAATAATAAAAAACCGTATGAACCTTAGTATTTATACCAAACACACTTACCTTCATCAACGTCTACTTTTTTTTTCTTTGAAGTATTCTGCTCAGAGCTTTTTAAAACCATTTGAAGCATTTTAAGACCTCCGGACGACTTCATTTTTCACTTTTCAATAAATTTAAAATATTTCAAGTTACAGATATAAAATATTTCACACACGATAAAATCGCCTAAGATCACTTAAATATCAAGTATTTAAAAAAATCCAATAAACAAAAGAAACACTTAATTGATTTTAAGAAAAACACTAACACAATCAAATTCAATTTTAAAAACAAAAATATCGCTTAAAACACTATTGCATTCAAATGATGAACAAAGTCAATTTTAAAAAGTCGCTTATGTGCCTTTAGGCTTTTAATAAAAAAGTATACTACACTAACAAACCGCTTAAATGCGTTTTATAAACTTCAGATTTTTGTTCGCACATTTGGTAGCTATATCATTTTTTGTCGCATAAGCCATTTTTTCAAATGCAATAAATCTCAAAATCACTTAAGCGATTTTAAATTTACTGCATAACTTCTTTATTTTTTACTCGAATTTAACCAAAATTCTCAGGGTGATAGATAATCTAACGGACAATTTTTTCATGCAATAATCAGAAAAAACGCCTAAACGCATGTAAGCGATTTTCAATTTTTGGTAGAGATCTAACGGGACACCCCCTAGAAATGTGAGGTTATGCTAAAAACCTAAATAGAAAAAATATTGGATCGATCGAAGGTCGTTTAGAGGTCGCGACTTGAGCGTAAAGTTCGATAAAAACGGTATTTTTTCAATTTTTCACTTTCAAACGAACAGACAAATTATTTAAATTTTTTCTCAGACGTAATGAAAATTGTGGTCAATAGAGAAGATGACCTTTCCAAAACATCAAAGATAACGAAAATCGGTTAACAAATAGCGAGATTATTGCCAATTTTCGAAACTAAGAAAATCCCAAAAGAATAAATAGTTTTTTTTAAATCCTGAAATTTATATTCAAAATTACAGAAAAAATAAATAAATAAATAAAAATGAGGTATAACGAATTAACAGTGGAATGTTTTTTGGTGTCATAACAAACCGTATGAGTCATTAGCAGTTAACATAGTTGTGTTTTATGATGCCATTATCATAAAACACAACTATGTTAAGTCCTATTTATTTAAAATTTAAATCCTAGATTTAAGTTGATAAAATGGCAGCTAGTTTATGGTCCACTACAGAAATTTATCTTCTTTAGCATGAGTACTGTCAAATTATTGGTGCTAAGTTACCATCAAAAAACCAAGTGTTGTGTCTCTTTTTAATTCACCGTACTGTACGAATAGTTAATATTCGTGAAAGTGCAGCTTTTACAATCCAGGAAGTGCAAGAAGTGTGTATTTTTTGGGCAAAAGCACGAATTCCAGTGAAAAAGGAACAACATTCCATTGAAAAATTGGAATAATTGCATGATGAGTGGAAAAATCTTCTAAAGAATAAAAATAAACCTTCAAAACTTAATCGTGAAAGCAAAATTGCCTTTAATAGTAAACTGGATGATATTTTCGATATCGCACACACTAATGCCTTGTCCATGATGACCAGTGAAGGCGATAAGCAATTCCTCTTGTCACCGCATGAGAAAGGGAGTTCCAGATATTTGGCTGGAGCCAGTCGATATGAAATTGAAAAAGACAAAACGGAAATCGAAACGTATGAAGGCAGATAAAAATCGTAAACGAAGATATCTTGAAGAAAAAGTAAATCAATGCCAATAGACTCACAAGCATTATTTTCGTTATCGGAGAGTGACAGTGAAAGGATATATATATAAGTCCACGACTTTGGACATTCTATTGATGAACTCGTTTTGAATCGAACAACAACATCAGTTAAATCGACTTTCAAGTTTACAACAGGTGTAGTACATTGGGATGGAAAATTACTTCCGGAGTTGTCTGGAACGGAGACCGTGGATCATTTACCGGTGATTGTTTCCCATATAGATGGAGAACAGTTACTGGGTGTTCCCAAAATATCAAGATTAACTGGTTTGGAAATGGCGGAGACTGTTTTTTAATGCATATTCGATTAGAGAGCAGCAGACGGTGTCGTGGTGGCTTGCTTCGATACAACATATACAAATACAGGAAGATAATATGAAGCAGCTATTATTTTAGAGCAGAAACTGGATTGAAGCTCATTACATCTTCCTTGTCGACATCTCGACAGATTTTGTTGGCAAACACTGGCGATTTTTTAAAACGGATCAAGATTTCCACAGATTTTCTTATACAAAATCCGGATATGTGGCCTCAAGATGATAATTTCAAGAACGATGTTACAATTTGGTACAAATTGCTCCTTGGTTGAAAAACCTTTAAAGTACATATAGAAGTTTAACTCTTTCTTTGTGTTATACAGGAACACAACTTGTATCTTGTTCATCACCGATTTACGAATATTCATGGGCAGGCTATCGTTATCAATGTATACTTCTCTATTGTACTAGTGGTTAGATTTTTCTCATTGTCTATATATTGTTTGTCTGATCATTGGTATCGGAATATTGTTATATATTTTTATATACAACTAAACATAATTAGTGTGTGTGGTACATACGCGGCATCAATCAGCTGTTTGTAAACGGAAAGTATGTCAAATAAAGAAAATTTGCGAGAATTCATTTAGTTGATCGTGAATTGTGACACAATAAAACATTAAAAAAAAATTCTACAATTATAAATAATAAATTTGTGAAGGTAATTAAGTTTAATTCCTGTAAAATCAGTGCTTACATAATATATATCGTGCATATAGTCCAAGTAAATCTTGTACGGACTTTATCGGTCGGATGAAAACCCATATAGCATTACAGTGGCTATACGCCTAATTAAAGATATAACCTAGGTAAATTTCGCGAATGTTTTGTGCTTTTTAAGTGACGCATGTGTAAAATTAATTTTTTTTTGACAGTAGTGTAAAGTAACCAAACTGCTAAAAGAAAAATTGGTGTTTACCCTACGTGGAAAATCCCACGAAAGTTGTTGACGCTAATAGCGTACGCATACGGAAAGGTAAATATGCCGATTGGTAAAGTGGTGGCACAATTTTATTTAAAGTTTTTGCTTTCTCCCCCATTTCATTGAATGTATTAGCAAAAGTTCGGTCGCGTCAACTCGGGCGCTTTCCGCGTTTGTTTTATGTTTGGCGCTAAAAATATATTATACGGAGTGAATTGATACGGTACCTCAGCACAGCCAGCAATACTCGTTTACCGGTTACTTATTGTATGGATGCATGCCTCGTAGATCAGCGCGCGCGGGTATATCAATGAACATACCAGAGGGAAAAAAAACCGCAAGTAGATTTTAAAAAACCACTAAGTTTTATTATTTTTTCTTATTATAATTATATACACTGTCTCGCAAAAGTAGGTTAAAAATTAATTGGAATATACTAATTATTTTTTCTCAAATATTCCCCAATATATTTTTGTATGTTTCGTGTATAGCAGGCACTGGAGGCTGTTCGTAAACTCTACATTGTTACGATATTGTCAACAATGACAGTTCAAAATCGTTCTGAAACTATCATTGTAACAACGAGCACGTGCTTTTTGTCGTTCGTAAACTCGTTTTAACATTGTTACAAATGTCATTCTCAACCCTACTCGAGACTGCCTTTCCAGCTGTCAAAGTATTAATTATGCTACAATCAAGCGAAAAACATATTTTTTCCATCAATATCAGAACAAAATAATTTTTTAATAAATTTTTTTATGTGGTCAATGTGTTTGATAAAAGTATACTATGCGTATAATTGAGTATTATTTAAAAATTATAATTTTAATACTCCAAGTTTACGAATATCTGGTTTAATAATTATTCCCATATTGAGGAGAATAGAAATTAGTTTTCTGTTTTGCGTTTTATTATAGGTTTTTTTTGTCATCGTCAATCATCTGTAAAATCATTGGCATTTGTAACAAAATCATTGTTAAGCACATACGTCATACTAACAATGACAGTTGTAACAATGTAAAGTTTACGAACAGCCTCCTGTACTATCTTATAGCTGAATGTATATAAAAAAACACAATCAAAAATAAATAACCAAAGTAACCGTATAAAATAAGAAACAAACACGTTTTATGCGTTGCAAAAATTGGCTAAAAATTCAATTGCGGAGTCTTCTGGAGTTCAGTGGACAAAATTACCGTATTTTTGTTTAATTATTCGTTAATGATTGAATCATCTAGGCTATTATCAATCAAAATAAAACTGCAGCATACGTGTAAGTATAATGGTCCGGTGAATTACTAATACAATGCAATTTAGCGTGTAAATCAACAAAATTGTTATTGAAACTTCCAGAAAATGGGAAAATTTAAGTATTTTACTACAGAAGAACGACAGCTTATAATAAAGCTGTACGCACAGAAGAAAAAAATGCACGAAATCGCTAAACTATTCGGCAAGTCGATCACGTCAATTTTTAAAGTAATTAAAGCTTTTAGAATGGAAGGCAGAGTGGCACCAATTAAGCGCCAAGGCCGACCAAGAGCCACAACAAAACGGCAGGATAAGAAAAAACAGTCGATTTCTAATGCCGAACCAAAAATATCTGCACCAAAAATTCAGGCTAAGTTACGACAGGAGTCCGAACTTAATGTGTCCGCCGATACAATACGACGCCGACTTTATGAAAATAATAAGCACGGTCGAGTTGCACGCAAAATTTTATTTATTAGCAAAATAAATTTGAAGAAAAGGATGCAATTTTACACAGACCATGTATTAAAGCCCATGAACTATTTTGATTCAATCCTATGGCCCGACGAATCGATGATTCGGCTGAAGCATAGTCATGGCAGAATGTTTGTTTTGCGTAATACGGCGGATGTTTTGTCATTTAAGTGCACAAAACCTACTCTGAAGTCTTTTGAAAAAGGCATCATGATTTGGGGATGCATGTGTTCAGCTGGTGTTGGCCAAATAAAAGTGTTTGAAGGCAAAGTCACCGCTGCAGTGTACCTTAAACTCCTCGAGGATATTATAATACCAGAAGGAAAGAGGTTAATTGGTGAGAATTTTGTGTTACAGCAGGACAATGCGCCAATACACAAAGCAAAATCGGTCACAAACTATTTGAATAGATCTAATGTGAACGTGTTAACTTGGCCACCCCAAAGTCCAGACCTATCGCCCATTGAAAACCTGTGGTCTTTGCTGAAATAACGCATAGCCGAGATGGCTCCAAGAAATTTAACTCAGCCCGAGCTGTCATCACTGAAGTCTGGTCTCAAATTAGCGCTGTGGAGTGTCAGAAGTATACACACTCCTTACCAACCCGTATTGCACGGATGGCAGAAAGGAAAGGCAGACAATGCGGTTACTGATTTTTTAAACCTATTTTTGCTGCGCATAATTGGTTGATTTTTTTTTTCTACAAGTTTTCTTAATTGTAGAAAGATGATTTTTTAATTATTTTTTTTTAATATTGAAATAAAACATTATTGATTACCGAATGTTCTAATCCATGTTTTTATATTAAGAAAACTGATTGATTAACAGAGAAAATAAAAAATAATATAGTTTTTTAACCTACTTTTGCGAGACAGTGTAACGTACAAAATTTCCTAATTTGAATAAGGCGTACTAAAGTACTTCTTGTATTATAAATATATAGCATCAAACAAAAGAAGATGCTCAACTAATCTTACTTTATGTGTAATTTAATAATTTAATAGCAAATTCTTTCGAAACAAAAAATGGCTGACAATACAATAAATTTGATCGAAATGTCATTGAAATGCATTGCATTGCCAGTCATTTTTTTGATCTATAGTCAAAATTTTGTTTCGAAAGAATTTGCTATAAGTGAACTATAGATTTAGGTTTATATGTTCGTCTATATTTTCTAAGGGGGTTAGGGACCCGGACCGGTCAACTTTGTTTATAGTAGCTAAAAATTAATCTTAAGTAACGTTATAGTAATTTTTAGTTTTCACTTGTTCATTATTTTTTTTTTTTAATAAATAATTTGTGACATATGGATATTTCTAAATTATCGAAGTTAATGATTTTTCTTTACGTTACTTGCTCATGATTCGAAAATTGGTGATGTTTACTTTTAACATTGTTATACTTCTCGCAGTTCTGTGTTGGTGTTAACTATGTTTAATGCGTAAAGTGTCTTAAATATGTAGTGGCTTAGAAGTCATAATGGGAGGGAAATGCCATTAAAATAAGTACTTCAACGGGTGGTTTTATTATTTGTTTTTGTTGTTCCTTTTTTTTGAGTTAGATTATCTCATTTTCTTGACATTGGTAAGCAGCACATGCGAGCTTTAATTGTTTTCAGAGAACAAGAACCCCCATACGGCTGTCATTCAAATGGTCTTGTTTTTGTATTTTGAAAATTTAGCAATATTCTCGCTATTTGTTAACCAATTTTCGTTATCTTTGATGTTTTGGAAAGGTAATTATCTCCTCTATTGACCATAATTTTATTACGTCTAAAAAAAAATTTAATAATTTTTCTGTTCGTTTGAAAGTGAAAAATTTAAAAAAATACCGTTTTTATCGAACTTCGCGCCCAAGTCGCCACCTCTAAACGACCTTCGATCGACCCAATATTTTTTCTGCTTTAGTTTTTAGCATAACCTCACATTTCTAGGGGGTGTCCCGTTAGAAATTGGAACTTTCGAAAATTTCATCCACCCTGTGTATGTGCGTGTGTGATTCCGTACAGACTAAATGTATGTGTCCTCTCTACAGCCCAGACCGTTTGTCCGATCGAGATGATGCTTTATATTTAAGCTTTTTTCATTATATAGGAGATCCCAGTGATTTAGGGCTAAATCCGTTTAATGGAAGTAGGAACTACCATATAAGAACTTTTTTGTTTATTGTAAATTTTTTGAACTAAAATATTCTAAATTAAATTTACAACAATATCGTCCCAAGGCAGTTTTTCAAAATTAAAGCAATAATAAAAATTATCGACATTTTTCTACAAGAATTCGGCTGAAACGGGATGAAACTTCATACTTAAGCTTTTTATACACAAATTAGGAGATTCCAGTTCTTGTTCTTTCAAATCGGTCTATCGCAAGTGACAGCTTCCGTAGGAGCTATTCTGTTTTTTGCAAATGTTTTGAAAAGCGTGTAGCGTTCTTACGATAAATTGGTGCGAATATATGGTGGCCAACACCCGAGTTTATTTTACGATGAATTTACTTAAATCTCGAATAAACTGCGCATTTCATTTTTAAAGCGATTTTTGTGAACTTCACGAAGTTTCCGACCAAATTTTTAGAAATAACAAAAATGTACATGTATTAATTAGTAAGACAGTTGACAAACGCAATTTTAGGCTGAAATGTTTGAAATGTTTTATTTACATACATTTTAGTATATAAATTGAAAAATAGTTTATTACGAAACTAGGAGATGATGAGTTTTGAAATGAAAAATTACTCAAGAGTATAAGAAATAAAGCAAAAGATTCACTTGTTATTAAAGATGATATGACCGTTAAAAAAAATTATAGGAGGCTTATTTTATACAAACTTGATCAAACCTCAGAGATAGGGGTAGGATGAGAACTATGAGACGAAACCACCCCAATATCAATACGATGACCAGAACCCATTTGTCATTGACGAAGAGTTTTATCGCGTCCTAATAAATGAGGAAAGATCACAGTCTAAAACATTGCAAAAATCGCAGAGATGACTAAGAGATCTTTGGCAATTAAAGTTTTTTCCAAATTAATCCGCTTCACAGTCATCGAAAAACCCTTATTCCTGTTTAAATTTAAGAAAACCAACAATGTAAATCTTTATTGAAAAATTAATCTTCTACTTTTACGTTTATCTGAATTTTTTAATTCTTTGTAATCTTTATATGTATATAATTCTTCTGTACGTGTGTTTGTAATTGATCCCCTCCTAAACGGCTGCACCGATTTTAATGAAATTTTGAGTGTGTGTTTGAGTTCTTGGAAATTGTTTTTTTTTTGTTTTTTGACGAAATATTTTTATATTTTTTTTTTATATTGTTCACATATCAGAACATATAACCCCAAAATTTCACCTTCCCCGCGCCCCCTTATATTTTATAAAATGAAAAAATACGTAGTGACTAATTGACTTTCTGAGAATATTTAATAGTTATGTTTGTGTCCCATAGGTGGCGCTGATGTCGAATTCTGTGTTGTTTGATATACGAATTAATAGATCCGCAAGCATTGCGGAATAATACATTGAATGTATTATTCATCACGAAACATATTGAAATAACGTTTTAGATCATAAATGAAGTATACTTAAACACTTACATTGAATAAAATATGTAAGGTTCAATGTTGAAGTGAATCTTCAATGAATTTAAATTATATATAGGTTCATTCAATGGTAATCAATCTAACCTAATTTTCTGCATCGCATTTGGACCGCTGGGCATTAATGAAGATTGGAGATATCTCATTTCGAATATAAGCCATCACTGATTCATTTCGGTATGCCACCGCCTAACCCTCCAGCAACAGACATCATTTACATCAATGTTCAGCGTGAACAACAGTTTGATGCAGCCCTTTTTGTGGGAAATAATGAACTGGCCCTCACTGCTGCACGAAATGCGGTTTCTTTTTTTTGATTGGGGATGTCAAAATATTCCTCATCTCACTGATACATGTGCGCATTCGATCACAAAATCATATTGCGTGGGCAATTGCTTCATCTGGCATTTACTTGATGTTGGAAGGAATGCACATTCAGCACTCAAGTTGCCATTGATCGTTCACACCAATCCAGATGCAATGTATAACATATAGAAGGATTTCGGCGTGACTAAAATTTTGCGAAAATGCCAAATTATTATCTGGGATGAATGGACTACGACTCACCAGCATCCACTTGAACCTCTCTCGATAAACCGATGATGAAAGATCTCAACGATAATACTAGACTTTTCGGTGTCGCTCTACTGTTGCTGTCCTGTCCGGTGATTTCAGACATATATTACCGGTTATTCTACGCATTACATTATGTGGACGAAATTAATGCATGTTTGAAACAATCATACCTATGGTGAAATTAAAATACATTACACCTTAACATGTCCAACGTATGCAAAACGATCCAACGGCACTGTTGAGTTTATTAAATCAAAATGAAGATTTTCCAATTTCGTACATATGGGTCACGAGGATCCACAACATAGAAGTGCCCATTTTCATGATACGAGTACGTCACATTTTCAGTCATTTGTAGGTTCAATATGAGCTCACCGACCTTCTGAGATTCACACAGTCTTCTCCACATCTAATACATAATATAAAACACAACCATCAGACATTTACACACATGCAACTACAGCAATATATTTTTTGCTATAACATTATTATACTTACCACCAATCTCACGAAAAGTACTCCCTCTTTCGCCAAATGTGCCAATGACAAGCACCAAATATCATCCGGCCGTGACAAGAGAATAGAACGGCGCAGAATAATAAGAAATTCCACTCAATTTTATTTTATTTTTGGCAACTGCAAATCACACAATGACGAAATGAAAAGATTGACATGTCTAACTCAATGTCAAATGCCACTTAGTATATAGTTTGTGGAAAATTCGATATCGAAGAAACGTTTGCTGAACCCGCTTATAGCAGGCAAGCCAACGTTCGGGCAGGTCTGTTGAGTCCGTTAGTTTATATATAAATGATTTATATATCTTCTTTGTTGTTTTTAGATCTCGAGCCGCTATATGGGAACAACCAACATTTAATCGAGAAAACAAAGAAAAATATCGAATGCAGTGAATGGTTTACCATTCCAACGGGTTATATTAACTAAGCGAAAGCTGGATTTATAATGCGGAAATATGTTAAACATAGTTTATACGATCAGAAAACAACGCGTCCATTTCTAACTACGGTAGAGAAAAAATGTGCCAACAGAAAATATGCCATAGTGGCATTAAACTTGGAATTAGAATAACATTTTGGAAATGGATTTTATTATCTGATTGTGCATCATTCAAACTGACCTATCTGCCCGAAGATAATCCAGCCGATTACACATATGTCCGTTCATGTATTCGAGGATTGCATCTATCTGTAGCTCGAAGTTGTCTATATAGTTTAGAAATTTTATTGCAGTTGACTGAACTCAGAACCGCCGATACAATTCTGGATTTTCTAGTTATTGTTATCCCCAAAGAAGAAGTACCACGTGGCAAAGAGGACAAAAATTTGCGTGGCTCATTTTTTGATTGTAGCGTTGGTGCGTATAGTGGTTTACCTCGGGTGTTCGAGCATTTTAATTCCATTACAACACGGACACCAATACCGAGGAATTTGTTGTCAATTCTAATCAATTCGGGCTACAACATCACTAACTGAATTAGAGTTTAATCCTAAAATACGGGCTTATTGAATTTATATCAGAATCTACATGCTATTTAGTGCATCCGAATATTTGGATTCGACACGAGGTTTGTGATCAACATCGACGGCAGCTATCTAAACCCTATCTTCGGTCGATGTCCAGAGTAAAATTAAACCTACGATTACGAACCATTCCAACCACCTCCTGTGCCAGTTCATTAAGGCGCTGGAGCATCGTAAGCGGACACGAGAGAAAGTAGCCGACGGAATCTCACCACAGTACGAGAAAATGGACACTTCTCTTTGCAATGTTAGTAAGCAAAACAGACTTATCGGTGAACTTAAAACATGTCTATTCAATTTTTGAGCTATTTCGACGTCTTTCTTCCGAAGGCATCACATAATTAGCTGAATAACTTCCTAGAGACTTCAATACAACACTGAATAAAAATAAATAAATGCAACGGGTTTATCAGGACGAACGAATCATTTAACACATGTTCGCTGACACCCCAATTATACCATCATCCCCATCGAATGATTCGGATACTTCCAACTAGTAGTCCACCATCGGTTACTATACAAATGCAACTAATTCCATCATCGTCATTTATTAGTCGAATACAGAATGACTGAACGAAATTTTGTATAGGAACGTGACTCAGATTGGCGCAAAGAATTCGAACAATTCAAAGAAGACAAAAACATACAAAATGTGGCTGTCCGATTTATTTTTTCATAGTTTCATAATTATATTATTGATAATTTAATAATTTAACTTTAGAACTTTACGAAGCAATAAACGAGAAATCCTAGATTATTTATCATCGGAGAAAAAAAACACTGATTTTTTTCCTATATATGTATGGAAAACCTGTTATGATATGGGTTCCCATACATTGTTGTCAAACATACTATGTACATGGTTCGCTCTCCGATTTGCATATTAGCCAGTGCTATATAGGAATCGTTCCTATATATAAGCAAATTATTTATAATGTATAGTAATGTTTATTATAAATAATCGTATGTGTATAGGAATGCTTCCTCTTTGTTTTAGCAAAATTCCGTAGTACTTAGTTAAGTAAAGCATTTTTTATTGTGGTATAGTATAAGCACACCGTCGAAATGTAGGGTTTTTATTAATCAAATTAATCAAAATTGATAAAAATGTTAGCTTATAAAAATTATGTACTATCTTATAAAAAGAGGATTTAGCTAAAGAAGAGTCTTAAAATATATTTCAAAAGAAACAATAACCTATCACTTAATACTTTGCAAATCAGAGAGCATATCATACACATAGTTAGGGTTACAACAATAAATAGGAATGCATCACTTTTCATTTGGATTTTCTTCATTTCATATTCTTTGCTCTCTTCCCTAAGCACTAAGTAGTAACATTTTAAATATTGCCATGTGCGGTCGTCATAATAAGTGTCGTTAAAAGTATAAAAAAGTGTATACAAAAAATTAAATATGTATACTGGTGTTTTGTATTATTTGTGTGATATCAAGTTATTTATAATAAAGGTAATAATTTGTATGTTTCAATAATTTTTATTTTTTAATTCACTGTGTTAATTTGGAATAAGCTTAATCTTTTGTCAATCTTGTTTTATTTTATTAATTAAAAATTGACCGTTCAACAGATTTCTTCATTTTCAAGAAAATATTATACGTGCACTGAAGAAACATTTTATTTTATTAAAAAAATTAGTAAATTTCTAAGCTTGTCCCACATAAAGAAATTGATTTATTATACCCAAAATATGATTTCTCTATGTATGCAATGTGTATCCAGCAAAATGGTGGTTAAATTATATTCTAATTGAGGAGGACAGTTTCCAATATTACCATAGCACTTAACACTATGCAAATCGGAGAGCGTGTCATACTCATAGTAAGGGTTAGAACAATATACATATAGGAATGCTTATTGAAGTTTCAATACGAATTCCCATTTATTATTGTAAAATTAATCATGTACATTACGACTTGTCCCATTTGTGTAGTATTAAGTGCTATGATACATAGAAATCAAAATTTTTGTTTTGGCAAAATTCTGTTTTACTCTGTGAATCTAAACCATTTAGTTTAATTTTTTTTATATTCTCATTAAATGGTATACTGGATAAGGAATGTGAAGGATAAGGAATAAATTCGATCGACGATCCGGATATTACCAGTATTTTATTCAGTAGAGAGATGAAAATGAAGTCTTATTACTCAAATTGTAATTTTATTTTTAATACTAATAACTATTATTTAGCTCAGTTAAGCATTAACAAAAATTTAAAAAATTATTTATTTGTAATATTTGAGAAAACGAAAGAATTTTCAATAGTTTCAAATATTTTAAACAACATATAATTACTCATTCCGAGATAATGAAATGTATATGTCAGTTCCTATTGCTGTTCCCGGCATTGAAAAAGGATTGCATAATACCGAATCTGAAAATATTAAAGGAGTAAAAAATAATATCGTTTCTAATATTATCGTCATTATCGTTTTTGGTCAATACAACAGACAAATGTTTAGCATATTGAAAAATAAGGTAGAGTTCATTTAAATAATATGAAGCTATCAAAGTAAAAGTCAAAGTAAAAGCAAAATTTTTAGTTTTAACATTTAATAAGAGAATTTATTTCCGAAAATGATGAAGAGTGGGCACATATTAAGACAAATTTTAGAAATTGTACTTCAAAATGATTCGGATATCAAAACTGCGGACTCTTTGCAAAAATGGGTCCTTTAAAACAGTTTCGGTGTAGGTATGCGATTTGAAGGTAAACATAAGATTTAAAAAATACGCTAAGAGTACGTTTTGTACGAAATCATTTTGCATATATTTCTTTTTGAAGTAGTCCACCACGGCTTTCCTTATATTCCAAAATCAATTGAAAATATAAATCAGTGTGAATTTGGAAAATATATTGAAATGGGCTCATTTAAATATTTTGAATCTATCGTTATCGTATCGTAAAGGCACCAAAAATTATGGTAATTAATTTAAATGATAATAATAAAGATGAACCGACATTTTTTAAAATAAAAGGATTTTTAAAAAATAAAAATATGGCAATTAATTTAGGTAGTAAATAAAATGTTTTGTTTTTTATAAATATGCTTTTGTTGTAATGTAACTCTAAACATGAATTCAGAATAAACAAATTTAGCTTTTTAAGTTTTAGATTTAAGTCTAACATTAATACGTTAAAAGAGTTAAACGAGAGGTCAAACTTTGTAAACTTAAATAACGCGTTATGTTTAATATTTTAAACTTAAAATAATGTATAATATTATAAAAATTATATGTTTTAAAAATTGTATATTCAACTAAAATAAAATAAAATGTCAGTATCTAACTAACAAATCAAAATTGAATTTTATTTAACGTCATAGTAAAATTTACTATTTCAAATAACAGATTAGTAAAATAATCTTGGAAATCATACTATACTAAATAAGGAGTATAGCTGTACAACATAGTAGACGCTACCATAATTGTGAAAAATAGTCCTAGATGTTATGGAAAGTATACCATGCTTAAATATACGTAGTGCTATATGAAGCAGTGACCGCTACCACAATTATAAAAAAATATCACTATATGTCGTGGAAAATGTACCATGCTGAATTATACATATAGCTAAACAACTCAGCAGACTTTACCATAATCATTAAATGTAGTGCTATATCTCATATAACTCAAGACATTTCAAATTACAAACGCAACAATATTATATTGAAACAGTTAACATTATTATAGCTAACATTACTATCAAGATTAACAGTAGTTTCTAAAATGAATAGGACGCTCTACCTCGTGTAATGGTAAATATTAACATTTATTAAAAATATTCTACTATTTTTATGATAACCAGTACCAAGTTTGTAATAAATATTATTATACTTCATAGAATAAACTTATGAGTAGTATACAGTACGCTCTCCGATAATATAGGCCACAAAGGCGTGGGCTCCGATATTTTATTGAAATAAATACTATATTTTTTTTCTGTGTGGACATCCCACATATTGGCCTACAGATAGAAAGAAAATTCCTACAATGCTCAAGTCGTTGACTGTTATGATTTATCATCAGATCACTCACCAATAATAGTAACACTAAGTACCCAAGCATTAAAAACTAAACCACCCCAACGTTTAACAAACAAACTAACAAAATGGGTTCTCTATAGAAACATAGTAAATGTGAATTGTCATTTCAATGTTCCACTTCGCACACCAGAAGACATTGATGCCGCGATAGAAAACTTAAGTCAAATAATGGAAATGGCTGCAAAAAAAGCTACTCCGGTGAACAAAAATTCCGCAAATAATACAAGGCTTTCAAGTAACATTCAAAAGATATTGGCAATTCGGCGGCTGTGGCAGCTTCACCGATCTCTTTTGCATAAATGGAAATTAAATAGAGCTAGTAAAGCTCTGAGAGAAGCAATACGGGAAGAACAAAATTTAGGAATACAGAATTACCTAAGTGAGCTCACAGCAACAGAAAAAACCGATTACTCACTGTAGGCAGCAAGAAATTTAAAAAGGCCAGAGATATCGAACCCACCGATAAGGAAACCAGATGGTCACTGGGCCAGAAGTGACTTAGAAAAGGCCATCGCTTTCTCTAACCATCTACAAAAAGTGTTCACCCCAAACGAACAAAATAACGATTGCGTACTACCACAGTTTACGAGGGACGAGTCGAACCCAAATCCAGTAAAATTTAAATGGAAATGCGTCAAAACGGTTATCAAAAACAGTATAAATCCTAAGAAAGCGCCAGGTCATGATCTAATAACTGGAAAAATGATCTAAGAATTAGCGATTATGAGATGTGAATACTTTCCCCAAAAATGGAAAATATCTCAAATTATCATGATTCGTAAGCCAGATAAAGACGAAACGTAAGTCTCGTCGTACAGGCCAATAAGTCTACTTCCGATAATCTCAAAGCTTTTTGAAAAGATGCTATACTACAACAACTAATACCTATATTATCTGAAGGTCGCATTACACCAGATCACCAGTTTGGATTTAGAGAGCAACACGGCACAATAGAACAGGTGCACAGAATTGTAAATACAATTAAGTTTTCCTTAGAAGAAAAGAAATATTGCTCGGCAATTTTCTTGGATATTGCGCAAGCTTTCGACAAAGTATGGCATGAAGGATTAAATTACAAAATTAAAACTCTTCTGCCTAGCCAATTTAATTCAATTCTTGAAAACTACTTAGCCCAAAGGATGTTCCAGGTGAAACAAAATATATCCACTACTGATCTAGCCGAGATAAAGGCAGGAGTACCGCAAGGTAGTGTATTGGGACCTGTGCTATACTTGCTATTCACAACTGACTTACCAATAACTGAAAAAATTGACACTTCAACTTCAGCTATATTATTTTCGCACAAAAATCCTCAAACAGCATCGAGAGAATTACAAGAACATCTACACAAAATAGAAGATTGGTTAAAAACTTGGCGGATAAGGACGAATGAATGTAAATCAACACATGTAACATTCACATTAAAAAAACGTACATGTCCAGGAGTAAAATTAAACAATATCACAATTCCTCAACAAACAAACGTCAAATATCTCGGTCTTCATCTCGATAGAAGATTGACATGGAAAAAGCACATTGAAACAAAACGCAATCAATTCAAAAAATAAAATTTTCTAAAATGTACTGGATAATCGGTAGAAAATCGAAACTCTCTCTAGACTGCAAGGTTCTACTATACAAAGCGATCCTAATCCCCATATGGACATATGGTATCCAACTATGGGGCTCAACTAGTGCATCAAATATAGATATTGTACAAAGAACGCAAGCAAAGATACTTCGTAGCATTACAAATGCCCCTTGGTATATTCGAAACAGCAACATCCATAGAGATTTAGGAATCAAAACTGTTAAAGAGACAATTAAATCATGCAGTCTAAAGTACCAACTGAAACTGGAATCACACCCTAACGAATTAGCTAGAGAACTACTAAAGCAATCGAAATACAGACGGGTGCTCAGGGCAGATCCTCTAGATTTAATTAACTGAGAAATATAATCTAATAATTACGTGCATGATGAGCTAACACACTAAAATTAAGTAAATAATAATAATGCATAATGATATTAAGTATTAACATATAGGTTAAGGCTTAATTTAAAATAAAATATAGTTTTTAAGAATTTCACACTTCTTGTTAGTTTCGTATAAAGAAAGATTCAAGAATAAAGCCATTGGCAATAGTTAGAAAAAAAAAAAAAACTCTAAAAAGCGATTTATTACTTATTTTGTTCATTCGAACCATGTTGAATGCATATAACTTTCGATTGTGATTTGTTTCATTGTGGTATCCTATAAAATGAGCAGAAACTGTTTTAAACCCGTTACCGATTTAATTAGCATCGTATTGGAGTTTTTATTTGTGTATCACGAAGGCTGTTTCAGCCCGGGTGGATTAATTAGGCAACTTGAATTCTTTGATTTCATCCATATAACCATATTATTCTCCGTACTTTGTGTAACTCCCTCAATTTGACGCTTATTCTTGCACACACGAAGCAAATCATCGGCTGATCCAACTACAACCAACGGTGTATGCGCGTGCATTTCTGTTTTCGCGTGCGTCCCATAAGTGCTCGATGGGATTACAGTCTGGTGACTGAAGGTGAGTGCAACTATAGTACTTTGGAACATTGAATATTAATACTTGTTTCTTGAAAAATCATTTTTCTTTTTTTCACTTTTGTGTACTTTTGTCACTTCAAAATTATATATAAAACACTGTTTATTTTTATTTGATAGTTTTCCTTATAGTGACAATAAGGTTTATTTAATTTTTAAATATCGATTTCGGATGGTCTTTCCTTCATCAGTTTTTACTATACATACTATATACATATAGGTATAGTAAAAACTGATGAAGGAAAGACCATCCGAAATCGATATTTAAAAATTAAATAAACCTTGTTGTCACTATAAGGAAAACTATCAAATAAAAAATAAACAGTGTTTTATATATAATTGAATATTAACTATGCTTTTACTGTTTTCGCTGTATGTTTTGGATCGTTGTCCTGTTGAAATATACATGTTTATGTTCATTTTATCCAAACTATCAAATAAATTTGGCTTTAAAATGTCAAGGTAACCATTTTTTTCCATCGTACTATTAATAAAGACCAAATTACCTACACCCCTGTACTCACACACTCCCAAACCATTACATTACAACCATCTTGTTTCACGATTGGTATAATATTTTCTTTATTGAATGCGGTATTCGCTTTTCTCCGTACTTTTGTGTGGCCATCACTACGAAAGGTGTTATATTTACTTTCATCGGAGAACACTAGATTACTGCAAACGTCATTTGACATGTTAACATGCTCCTTTGCAAAGTTAAATCGTTTTATTTTATTAGCCGTTGATATAAGAGATTTTTTACGAGGTGATCGACCATGAAAACCGGCTTTGTTCATGATATTTCGTATTGTTTGAGGATTGCACTGTTTGCCAAATGAATTTTGCCCTTGTTGAGTAATAAATGGAGCAGAAATTTTGGGTTCCTTTTTAATATTAATAATAGCATGCTGTTCCCGAGAGAAAAATATCCAAGGACGACCACTTCAATGCTGGCTTTCCAACGTTCCAGTATTTCCATAGCTTTTAATGGTAGATTGGACACTTGCATGACATCTCCCTATGATACGAGGGTATATCAAAAAGTATTGCAATATCATAAGAAAAAAAAGAGTGAGTGAGACAACAATATATTTTTCAAAACCATTTTTTGTCGCGATGAAACTTCTAGATGCACATTTTGATGTAAATTTTACAGTTCGTTTGTTTTTGTCAATTTAGTAACACGTGTTTTGAATTTTTCTTAAAATTAATGAAATTGAATATCGCGCCGTTATTAAATTTTTCTGTAAAGACGGACGAAATGCAATTTATATACTCAACTATATATCAAAAGTTTACGGCGAATTTGCACCATCATATGCCACAGTAACAAGGTATATGATATGATATGATATGATAGAGGCGTACAGGCCAGCCATAACGGCGATCCTAGGTACGTTACCATAATCTTGAAATATCCACAATCAAATAACAAATTATATCTGAATGCGAATAATATTTCAGCATCATGCGGGCCCAGGCCCTGCCTGCATCCTTAACAGATAAGGTTATTTAGGAAAGGATGTTAGTCACAGAAACAACTAGGGCGAACCGCAGCAAAGTCGTTTTCTAACTACTTAAATTTAAGTAGTAATCATTGAGAGAATATAAATGGAATAGAAAGAAAGTGAAGAGTATTTTTGAACGGTGGTAAATACACATACATAGTTATCTCTCTCAAAAAATAAAATAAAATAAAATAAATATAAAAATGTAGAGACGAAACTAAACTAAACACTAAAATATAGGGGAAAAAATATCGATAAATCTTCCACTAATTGCGATTTAAATGCTTTTTGGATATATAACCCTTTCGAGTTCAAAAAAAAATTTTTTTTTTGGTTCAATTTACGTTCACCATACACAAATGTGTATGTAAATAATGACAGGTTGTAATGTCTTCCGTATTTTAACGGATATTAGTTAAATCGAAATTATTTTTGAAAAAAGCATAATAATTTTTTAACAAATTAATTACATAACATATAATTTATTTGTTCTTGATAACATATTAATTATTTTAACATTATTATAGTTACTGTTATTTTTCGGACGAAAACAAAATTAAGTGGTTTACACAAATGTGTTCACTGGTCTTCAATTACCACCTAATTCTATGTTTGACATCTTCGTTTGTTGTAATCGAAATTTACATACACAATTGTGTATGCGGGTCAGGAAAGGGATAAACAAAATAGGGAAAGTCTTCTCCTTTTAAAAATACTATGAGTCAAACGTATGATATTACATACGCACATATTCAATTCATATGCATAGTAACACATGTACACAAGCATGCCCATATACACATCAGAATCTTCAATTCTCTATATTTCACCTAAACTACAGGCCTCTTACTACTCTCATTTTTTGCACATGACGTCAATTTATGTCTAAACCGAGACTGCGCAATATAATTTTAAGATATTTACACTAACAAAACAACTAGAGAAAGCAACAACAACGTAGACATAGCGTGTCGTCACCATTTGGTGTATGCGGCCTGTAGTTTAGAAGGCATTGATCAGGATCAGTCATTTACACACAAACACATACTCCCACAAGTTATCACAAAAATCTACCATACAAATAAATTTCATGAACATAATTAAAATAAAATAAAATAAAACTTCTCTGATTAGAAGGTGATTGTTTTAATATATAAATTCACAACACAATTAAACAATATCACTTCACTTTGACCACTACTAAATTGCAATATAAAATAAATAAATAAAAATAACATAAAATGAATAAATGAACCAAAATAATTTTAATTTATTTATTTTCATTCTGCAGCGTATTCATTCAACCGTCACAGTAACAAACATATGTCACAGTAACAAGGTGGGTAAAATTATTCAAAAGTGGTCGGGAGTCATTTATAGAAGACGACAACCGCTCGGCTCCGCCAGCAGATGCTATTAGCCATGAAAACATAACTTTGACCGAATCTATAGTATTGGAGGACCGGCGGGCGTATTTCTGTTTCGCGGTTAGCGTGGAGACTTTCTCTTTCATACGGTACCACATATACTATATTACATGACCACCTTCACATGTCGAAAGTAAGTGCGCGATGGGTTCCCCGTTTGTTGAATGCAGAACAAAAAAAATGCGTGTTCAAACTTCAAAGGCAATTTTAGATATGAACAAAGAAGATCCAGAAAATTTCTTGGATAACATAATAACAGGCGATGAAACATGGCTTCATCACTGGGATCCGGAATCCAAACAAGAATCGATGCAATGGTTTAAACGTAGTGAACCACCACCAAAGAAATTCAAAACTCAACCGTCTGCTGGTAAGGTTTTGGCAACAATTTTTGGTGATGCTGAAGGAATTTTGATAATCGATTATATGCCACCAAAAACCACAACCACAGGCATATATTACGCAGAGATTTTGCGAAAATTGAAAAAACCGATCCGGGAAAAACGGCCAAGGAAAGTTAGGAAATAATCTTGCTTCTTCATGACAATGCACCCGTGCACAAGGCTAATATTGCTCAAGCTGCATTAAAGGACTGCGGCTTCGTGGAAATTCCGCATCTATCGTACAGTTCAGACTTGGCACCCAGTGACTACTTTCTGTTTCCCAATTTGAAAAAAACACTAAGGGGCCGGAAATTTTCCAGTGACTATGAAGGTCTGTTGTAAATGAATATTTTATGGAGCAAAAGAAATCTTATTTTAAAAGGGTTTAGACAAGTTAATTGATCGATGTGACAAATGTATAAACCTTAAAGGAGATTATGTCGAAAAATAAAAATATTGCTGTCTCACTCACTCTTTTTTTTCATATGATATTGCAAGACTTGCCCTCGTATCTCCAATTTGCTTAAGAGACTTTTTCTCCATGAACAATTTTAATATAACTTTTCTTTCTTCTAACGTAATTTCTGCACTTTTGCAGGGAGTCCTTCATAGTTGTAAAGATAAAACCGTTTTATTTTTTGAATATTCAGAGGACATAACATAGGATCACATTTAATTGTTATGTTTAATAACAGTAAAGCTTTTAACAATTAAGGAGCCTTTGAACTAAAACAAAATTAATTTTATGAAAACTTTTTGATCAACTGTATATACAATTAAAGCACACAAAAATACAATGACACTTTACAATGTCAATTTTTTTGTTGACAATTAGCAAATAATTCTAGCATGCGATTTTTCAATAATGTTCAGTGGTTAAATTTTATTAAAGTAATTACAGTTCAGAGTCGTAAAAAAGGTAGGAAAATAAATTTCTGGATAATATCTAGAAGATAAGATCTGAAAGATAACGAACTCACATGCAGACGCCCAGCAAAACAGCCTCGTCTCACTCCATCCATGAGACAAAAACTGTTTGGGGCCCAACAGCATCAGAAATTCACAGCATTTGATTGGATTAGGGTAAGTTCCAAATTTAAAAGCACCAATTCTGTTTAGCTGTGTTCAAACATGAAAAATGCTAACTAACTTATTTTTCAATTTCATAGGTTATACATATTTAGTGACCGTCATGTTATGGAGCTGTATATCACCAATGGTTCCTGCAATTTTATATATTTTGTACAAGGAATGATGTGTTTTTAATGATAAGTACATGATCTACGTGAAATCTTCTCCCCTTCGTCCATCGGCGTAAACTTTCCTGCAAGATGGCACACCATGTCACAATGCATTAAGCGTTAAAAAATACTTGAACAGTAAAAAAAACATTCTTCCGTGGCCATATAGGCAATTCACAAGATCTCAACCCTATAGAGAATCTGGTCCGTGTTGAAGCGGCTAGTACGTATGCGTACCAACAATATAGTGATCGAACTAAAAAAAACATCGAGGACGTTTGGAAATATGATTTAGAAATAAAAAATACCATAAAAAACTGCCACAAAAGCATGCCAGCACAATGCAAACAAGTAATTAGCGAAACGATGAATCACAAAATATTAATTAAAAATAATATTTTGTTCGAAAGGTCAAAAAAGTCTTAAATAAATTTATATTTAAACTTTTTTCATTATATCGGAAATTTATTTTAATATAGTTTTTTTTTAATTTCATTTTCGATGTAGCTCAACAAATACTTTGTTCAGAAATATCGCACATAATATGGAAAGTGACACAACTCAAAAATATAAATTGTTCAGGAAAAATTGCGAAGAAGAACTGGTACGAGAATGGCTAGCGGGGCTATTCTAGGTGAGGTCGGAAATACAATATTTAACCGCATGATAAAATGTTCTAGATGATAAGTCTCACAAGGAAATACACAATGTAGACATCACCGATGAGATCAAACCAATATAGTGAAAGCTTTGGGAGTGCTGTGTGGAACATTAAATTGAATTAGGATGAGGAATTACAAAGGGAAGTTCTAGATCAGTCGCCGCTCCAGTGGCAAAGTGGTTAGCATGCTTGCTTCAGCGACCGGAGGTCCCGGGTTCTATTCCCGGTGGTGACAAGGAAAAAATTTCACAGCTGGTTTAGGATCAATGTATTAATCACTATTTATCCGAAATGAAAATATGATTATGAAACATCATTTGAGGTGGCCAAATCCCTTCATGGGATATAGTGCCAGAGGGAGAGAGAGAGAGAGCCACAGAGAGTTCTAAATCAGTGGATAGTTTTTTTTATTTCTTTTTATATTATTACAACTGAATACAATTCATCTAGTATTATTTGTTTCTTAATTTAGTCACTTGTGAATGAGAAAAAGCCCATTGGCCAGCTCCATTTATAGGTTATTTACTGAAGTAGTCTTTGATCTGGTGTCCTTAATCCATTAAATCAATTGGTTTCGTTCTCTGCAATCGTGTTACTGCATGTGAAGTGTCCAACATACCACGAAGCTCTTCATTTACGTGTTGATAGGTACGTTGTCCATGAATTACTGCAAATTTTTTTATTTCTTCTTGAACCGTCGGTAATTTATGTCCCTATGAAGGTCATCATTTCTAATTTACCACGGAGCGCTAACTATACCACGTAGCACTTTGTTTTAAAAAGTTTGTATTATTTTTAGGGAGTCCAAGTCGGTTCTACCCAATTTCGTGTAGTTGGACAATTACTTACCCCCAGTGTTGTGCGTCTACGCGTACTTCCGAATTATCTACAAGTTGGTGTCGAAAATAGCGTAGACAATTGATTTTTTATTATTTTTGTATATGGTGTCATCTTTTAGTTTTCCAGTATAAATTGGGATTTATCTATATTTTGGCAGTTGAAATTCAATTTTTATTGAACAAATACGTAATTTTGAAAATCTTGGAAAATCGATCTTCAATATTAATACAACCATAAGCGCTTTACGAGGCTAAATTCGGCTATGGTTTCGCTGTGCCAAATGTACCGTCTGTCATGAACATTTTCGAAACAAATACTTCATTTATGATTTTAACATCCATTTTTGAACCACGTAGTTCTGGTTGGTATTACTATAAAGTGTGATTATTTACTATTTTTGGTTATATTTTAATCAAAATTAAATACAAAAGAAAGATGTTTCTTACAGATAATGTGGTTTTCGAAACTAAAATTGTCTGATAGCTGTGATGATGATCTTGTCTTGAACAAGAATACAAACGGCGGTATTTTAATGTAGGCAATATCCATTTTGCTGATGTTAGCTCAGGATTACATTTGTCCCCGAAATATACCAATTGATTATCAATCGATGTTTGGGTTTCGTAGTCCTTTTTCACTGGAGTAATCTTTCTTGAAATTGGGGGCGAGTGGCAGAGTTAGATAAAAATACCACAACTTCATCACCCAAGTCAAGCAACCATTGCTTGAATTATTACAAGGTTATGAGTGACCGCTTGGGTAATAGAAAAAAGTGAATAATGAAATGGAATGAAACCTTCTCCCCCCCCCCCCCATCTCCTGCCCAGTATACCTGGAAGCTGGCTAGGATTCAATGGGTCAATCATTTATTGATCCATATTCAAAATGATTACAGAAGCCAATGCTACAATAATATATCCGATAATGGAATAAAAACCTGCCGAATAATCGTAGGCATCGTAACAGGATTCCATTCAAAAATACAAACACAACATTCACTATTGATATACGATCCAACAAAAGACGTAGATAGAACCACCAAGGATAAGTTTTGTGAACTCATAAGCCACAAAAGCAGGAACTTACAAGATAATGATCAAAATAAGACAAGGAGATGGGTAAACAAGCAATATAGACTCTGTGCGTAAAGGGCAAAGAGTGAGTGGCGCAGACATTTACAGTGACTACCAACTGGCAAAATACCATAATTCAAAATTAAACCTGTAAAAAGCAGCAAAGTCGGAAAAAACTAAATATCTACAGATTAAAAGATGCTGGGCACTGAGAAACACATTCTGTGAAGCCAATGAAGAAACAGCCATTAGTGTAGGGCAATCATGGAAAAAAAATCTAAGAAACCTATACCGAAACAGCTATCAACGCACTCGGGTTGGGTACCAAGAATTCAGACGCAAACCTCCTGAATCAAAATATGGTGACCTATAAGCGCTTGTATAAATTAGCACGATATATATCACTCTTCAACATAACCATAAAGATATTAGCAATGGTCATCCTTTATAGAATTTCACCGACAGTTAATCCAAAATTAAGAAAGGAACAAACTGGCGTCAGACCAGCCGAATTTGCTCCAATGTTATATTAAAACAGAAAAACAAGATGATGAGTCTAAACACACCAACGAAATCGTATAAGTTGGTTGTGTACTTTAGTGAAAACGGATGGCACAGATGAAGTTATAAAGAAACAAATCAACAAAGCTAGAATAAGATTGAACTTGGTAAACAAAGTCTGGAACACATCTATCCTATCCCGCAAACACTAAACAAAGAATGTTTAATTCGTATGTGAAAACAGTGTTGCTGTAAGGTTGTAAAACCTGGAAGCGTACACACACGATCGAATACGTTACATGTATTTGTAAATAAATACCTTAGAATAATACTGATGGCCCAATAAAACAATAAATATTGATCTCCTACTCCTTGAGATGGAACACTGGCCCACATTGAGAAAGTCACAGAACTAAATGACAAGCAGGTCTTCTCAAATGGAAGCAAAACAACGTAAATGTGGAAATCAAATCAATAGAACGCTACAGCGTTTGACGGTCCAACCCAGTGGACGTTTCAAGTGAGCCTTCGGTCATATTTTGGCATTTATTATATAAACCCGAGGAACTTGTACTCGTATGGTCGGTTTTTTGTCTCAAATTTTTTTTTATGTTTTATCATTTTATTCCAATGGTAATAATGTTGAACCAAATATAGTTGAACATTGTAAAGGGTCTTTCAATAGGGACGCTCGAAATTTGTTAGTCAAATCTGTAGTGAATTGTTCAGTAGTATATTACAAATTACCATGGAAGTTTATCGGCCAACTTAACTTTCACGAACATTCGTTAAGTTCCTGCACCTCTCTTGCATCATTTAATCCTCCCAACATAGGCCCTAAACGGTTTTAAAATTATTTAACTTTGTTCATTTTACGATTTCGCACTTTAATCGTAACATAAACATATGTAAATATGTTTCATACCACATCATATTTTTCAATGTGAAAGAAAGAATTTTAATAATTGCCAACAGAAATAATAATTTTAAAAACCGACAACCCTCCTATGCATCGTAACGAAAATGGATAAAACATAAACGAATGTTTTTAGAAACCGGCGGAGTAATGGTAAAAAAACGAAACCGAAAGTCGGGTAACCGAAATTCGGGTAATTGGATTCCCTAGTCGGGTAATTGGATTCCCTAGTACATACGTTTATGTTTTTTCCATTTTCGTTCAGATGCATAGGAGGGTTGTCGGTTTCGGTTGTTTGCACTGCCCGACGGTTTCGGGTGTCTCTGGGGGTGAGTAATTGCACAACTACACGAAGTCGGGTAGAACCGACTTGGATTCCCTAATTATTTTGGTGTTGGTTTTCTTTGTACTGCCCCAGAGCTGTATGCCGTAGGTCCATACAGGCTGTAGCACCTGTTGACATAATAGCAATTTATTTTCGGTCGACAATTCCGAATTTTTCCCGAGAAACCAATACATTTTTCGATATTCGATATTAAGCTCATCTTTTTTCATTTTTTTTACGTGCTCTTTCCATCTGAGCCTGGTGTCTAAGGTCATCCCTAGATATTTAGCATTATTTGCATACGGAATCTGCTGACCGTTAATGATTACAAGTTTATAACTGACTTTTAGATTGGCTAAATTCACATGCTTGGATTTCGATTCATTGAGCCCGATACGCTACATTTTTGTCCATTTTATGATTTTGTCACATGCTTCTTGGAGTTTCGTTGTCGATTTCTCGATAATGTCTGCTACTGAGAGAACTGCAGTGTCATCAGCAAATGTTGCAACAGTAACATCGGTTAATTGAGGTAAATCTCTGGTGTAACGAATAGGTAACGAATAAGTCCCAAAACACTACCCTGCGGGACTCCTGACGAAATCTTTTTTACCTCGGAATATTCATCTTCATATTTCACCCTAAAGTGGCAATTCTCTATGTATGATTTATAATCATATTATATTGTTTTGGTAAATCTGTATGTAGTTTGAATAGTAAACCTCTGTGCCACACCTTATCGAAGGCCTGCGCCAAATCTAAGAAGATACTAAAAAAACCTCTTTCCTTTCTAGTGTATTCTCAATGACATCTGTAAGCCTATGAATCTGCTCATAGTTGAATGTTTCTCTCTGAAACCAAACTGATATTCTGGGATAAGGTTTCTTTGTTCTATGGTTCTTTTTAATCTTTTGAGCAAAAGTCTCTCAAACAATTTCGCTAGAGTAGATAGTGGCACGCTGCAGCCTGATTGATCTCTAAGGGTTTACTAATTCAAGATGGTGTACATTGTAAAAAATAAAAGGGTTGAACTTCGTGGTTTTTGTGACATTAGAGAATGATGGCGTGAAGGTGTCACGTTGACGAGCAAATCACTGACAATACCGAAATTATAGTTATCTGCAGCGGTATTGTCAACGAAATTATTCAGCATTTTAAGGGAGACCCCTCATACCGCCGAAATCAGAGCAGGTCGGACTCAAAAATCGTACTTGATTAGTTATCCGCGTACCCGAACGTAAACGACATTTCAACCATTATTGCTAGAACCATACAGCACATGATATAGAAAACTTAATAAACACATTTCACTTAACTTGCTTTCCTATTTCGCAAAAAACAATTTTTGAATATTTTAATTAAAAAAGTGGTTCAAAATGTTTAAAAAATCACTCGATCGATATTGACTTGTTAGGTCATCAAAATAAAAACAAATTATCATACAACACTAATCAATAAAAACCCCATTTGCTCTTGTGTGATGTTAGCCCAAATTGGGGCTACAATTGAGTTGTATATATATATATATATATATATATATATATATATATATATATATATATATATATATATATATATATATATATATATATATATGTATATATATATATATATATATATATATATATATATATATATATATATATATATATATATCTGGCCCAGACCCCAATAACGCAAAGTTGCCACTGAACGATTTTTTCTAGCTTTTCTTAAAATAAGGCAGGAGTGTGACGATTTCAGAACCACATAGCCTTAATTCGAAAAATTTATACTTTTAACGTGCAAAATTTAAATGTAATATTTGTTCAAATACGAGTTGTATTGATATAACGTTTACCTGGCTAAAATTCTCATAATTTAAAAGTAACGAATTTTATTTTTGTATTTAACGTGATGTTTAATAAATTTTGGGCTGTGTTACGAAATTATTTCGTCCCAAGTAACGTTCAGGTGTTCACCCCTTAATTTATTATTTTTTTTTTTATTCATACTGGAAACATACTATACTATCTTATGAATGGAAATTGAAAGAGTACCGAAATTCAATTATGTATTTTGTAAAAAAATTGGGAAACTGGATTTTTACTCCACCCTGAAGGAAAACGAGAAAGATCGCATGATCATCGTTACGGTTATTTGTTTTTTTCTCGTTCGCTATAAAAACGAAATTTTGGTGAACACGCGAGGAGTTGTGTCTAGTATTTCATGTAGATTAAGTGAAAAATTTATATTCAAATTTTTTTGTTTTTATATAAACTTTTATTTAATAAGTAATTTTCTGAGTTAGTGATAAAAATTAGTCGAGTGAAATTATAAGTTTAATATAAAAAAATTAATCATAACTATTTTAAAATCTAAGCTAATAAAGTAAGGATAGTTTGGCAACATAGAAATAGACAGTGACTTGTGATTATCATATACTATAAGTTAAAATAAATAGAAATAAATAAAATGTAAATGAACGCAAGTGGCGTGGACATTTATTAAAAATTTAATATGTGAATATAAATCTTAATCTAAATAATTTAATAATAAACGCTAATAATAAAAATAACTATTTCAACTATTATACGAAATAAAAACTTAAATCAAATTCAAATTGAAATTTAATTAGTGGATTGGAAAATAATATGTGTGTATTACGCGTTTGTGTTTGCAACGCGCTAATTTTCGTTAATAAAAAATAATATTTTGTGGTGTGTGAGGCCGTGTCATGGATAATCATGATAAATACAAATACGGTGACAGAAGTGGTATTTAAAATGATATTTGGCGAGATCACAAAATTATGTGCAAAGTGAAAATTTGAACAATGAAATATTATTTATTGCACGTTAGTTCTTAAAATTAAAGTTATAAAATAAAGTAAATTAATTATAAATTAAAATAAAACCTAAAAATATATAATATATAAATACATAAATTAATCATCTAAATAATAAAATCAACGGAATTTTTTTTAACCCTATGGATTATCTCCAACGTCATCATTACGGATTACGCGTACAACATTGCCGGCCAACGCTTCGAATAAGGTACCTTATAACATTTTTT
Source organism: Nephrotoma appendiculata (assembly GCA_947310385.1). Classification (NCBI taxonomy): domain Eukaryota; kingdom Metazoa; phylum Arthropoda; class Insecta; order Diptera; family Tipulidae; genus Nephrotoma; species Nephrotoma appendiculata. Next base: position 145,321,319 of record OX371224.1, read on the forward strand.
TTTTGTGTTTCGATTAAATATATTTATGTTAATTTTAATAATTAAATATTTCATTTGCATTTAAATTTATTATACTAGGATAATATGGCATTTAGCTCAAATTTTATTATAATTGGTACAGGACAGTAATTTGTAAATTTTAATTTCTTTCTTTTTTTTTTTTTTTTTTTGCTTTTTTCTAATGTTTTTATATATCAATAAATACGGTTCTGGTACTACTCATATTAACGAATGTTTTTTTATGATCCGCTGTTCACAACTTCGTCGTTTTTTTTTTCTTCTCTGATCGTTTTGCTTTTCAGGATGGAGTAATATAATTCATTATAGGATGTGATCGTGGTGAGTATCGGTAAGTCTTAGGTAGATAATTGTCCGTGCTAACATTATATCAGTAAATTTTATCATTCGGCGGTAACTCCAGGTTTTTTTTGCAAGCTTCCCTTTCTACCCACCCCATCCACTGAGCCATTGCCGGGCTAACCCAATAATCCGCCGCGGAAGCCTATGCAATTAAAACACCATCATTTCTGTTAGCGATCTGGGCAGAAACACGTGCAAGATGGAAATTTTCCATCTTTGACAACCTCGCCCGCCTTGCGGATCGTTACAGTGGCGCCCAAGCCACCGGTATATTCGGCCTTCTGCCTAAAAAACAAATCAACCTTTTATATTACGGTTAATAATAATTTTTTTTAACACAGATTTTTTTTGTGTTCCGTTAATTCATCCATATGCGCATCGGCCTCCATTTTTATTTGTTGACACGGATGTTAGTTCCATATGGATTAATTAATGATTTTTTTTGTTTTGATTGACATTTTCATTTTTATAATTGATTGATTAAAAGAAGAAAAATTCCTAAAGTGTAATCTCATGGTCATGTAACTACACCTATTTCCATGTACAAACTTGTTGACGCTAGGTGTGCTTTCATGACCAAGGTTATTATACTTCGGTATCGTCTTAAATTAAAGAAACCGCAATTATTCCAAAATTTTTTTTGTTGACTACGTTGTTTGAATTTCAGTTAAGACCATCATATCAATCGGGTTTCATATACAAATATTTCCTACACCACTGTTGTTGACGTATTTGTATGTTACCAATTAACATTTTTTTTTCTCTCATTTTACCTCCATTTTTTTTATCTTACCCTAGCACGGACAATTGTATACAGAACGAGAGCATGATACGCTACCATGGTCACATCCTTCGTATGTTATATCGTGAAATTATAAATTTTTTTTTATTACTACCCATTGGTTGTCAGAATTCTATTTTTTTTTACTTTACTTTTCAATTTCCATTAGATATTTAGTGATAATACATAATTATAATAAATTTAGAATAAGAATTTTGGTATATCTGTGCACATGCCCATCATAAATGAATTAATATTAGTTTACAAAATAACGTTACAATGTCGTTATTCCAATTAAAATCCGAAAATCTCGAAAATGACGAGTTTCGTATTGAATGCGAAATACGCGAAATAACTGGTCCAATGAAATCTCAATTTTTGTCTTTAGACGCTCGACTAGCACAAGAACGTGAAAATCAAGATTTGATACCAACTAAACCGCATCCCTATGCGACTCGGTTTCGCCTCACTTTGCTGTGTTTGGACAACATGCTGTTCTACATGGTTCCGTGTATCCACTTCTAAAAGCTAGCCAAAAACTTACTGGAAACGAAATTTATTTGGCAGATAAACCCGACATGCTTCATAGAGTATACCAGAAAATGATGCAGCATCGGAAAGAAGCGACTCAAAAATCTCAAATGTCATATAACACGCGAAGTAAATTATCCGAAGTGCGTGTGGGACAAACCGTTTTTGTCAGAAATTTCGCCCAGAGCAAAGCATCGGACAACTTTACTGCAAAATTGGCTCCTAAATTTATTAAATGTACGGTGTCAAACTTAATTGGAAACGTTTCTTGTGAATTAGACGACATGAACGGACAGTCGATGGGTGTTTATCATCTCAAAGACATCAAAATTTAACCTTAATGTTTCTCTAAGTGATTATCAATTAAACCTTATTTATTATAAACCATGATTTCTCTTTATGTCCCATTACAGCCTAATTAATTTAACCGTTCTATTCTCAAATTAACGATTCAAAGATGAGCAATTACCACCCGGCATAAGACTCATCTCAGGGCAAGGTCGTCCCCACGATTTGTTACGAAATTATTTCGTCCCAAGTAACGTTCAGGTGTACACCCCTTAATTTATTATTTTTTTTTTATTCATACTGGAAACATACTATACTATCTTATGAATGGAAATTGAAAGAGTACCGAAATTCAATTATGTATTTTGTAAAAAAATTGGGAAACTGGATTTTTACTCCACCCTGAAGGAAAACGAGAAAGATCGCATGATCATCGTTACGGTTATTTGTTTTTTTCTCGTTCGCTATAAAAACGAAATTTTGGTGAACACGCGAGGAGTTGTGTCTAGTATTTCATGTAGATTAAGTGAAAAATTTATATTCAAATTTTTTTGTTTTTATATAAACTTTTATTTAATAAGTAATTTTCTGAGTTAGTGATAAAAATTAGTCGAGTGAAATTATAAGTTTAATATAAAAAAATTAATCATAACTATTTTAAAATCTAAGCTAATAAAGTAAGGATAGTTTGGCAACATAGAAATAGACAGTGACTTGTGATTATCATATACTATAAGTTAAAATAAATAGAAATAAATAAAATGTAAATGAACGCAAGTGGCGTGGACATTTATTAAAAATTTAATATGTGAATATAAATCTTAATCTAAATAATTTAATAATAAACGCTAATAATAAAAATAACTATTTCAACTATTATACGAAATAAAAACTTAAATCAAATTCAAATTGAAATTTAATTAGTGGATTGGAAAATAATATGTGTGTATTACGCGTTTGTGTTTGCAACGCGCTAATTTTCATTAATAAAAAATAATATTTTGTGGTGTGTGAGGCCGTGTCATGGATAATCATGATAAATACAAATACGGTGACAGAAGTGGTATTTAAAATGATATTTGGCGAGATCACAAAATTATGTGCAAAGTGAAAATTTGAACAATGAAATATTATTTATTGCACGTTAGTTCTTAAAATTAAAGTTATAAAATAAAGTAAATTAATTATAAATTAAAATAAAACCTAAAAATATATAATATATAAATACATAAATTAATCATCTAAATAATAAAATCAACGGAATTTTTTTTAACCCTATGGATTATCTCCAACGTCATCATTACGGATTACGCGTACAACATTGCCGGCCAACGCTTCGAATAAGGTACCTTATAACATTTTTTTTTTGTGTTTCGATTAAATATATTTATGTTAATTTTAATAATTAAATATTTCATTTGCATTTAAATTTATTATACTAGGATAATATGGCATTTAGCTCAAATTTTATTATAATTGGTACAGGACAGTAATTTGTAAATTTTAATTTCTTTCTTTTTTTTTTTTTTTTTTGCTTTTTTCTAATGTTTTTATATATCAATAAATACGGTTCTGGTACTACTCATATTAACGAATGTTTTTTTATGATCCGCTGTTCACAACTTCGTCGTTTTTTTTTTCTTCTCTGATCGTTTTGCTTTTCAGGATGGAGTAATATAATTCATTATAGGATGTGATCGTGGTGAGTATCGGTAAGTCTTAGGTAGATAATTGTCCGTGCTAACATTATATCAGTAAATTTTATCATTCGGCGGTAACTCCAGGTTTTTTTTGCAAGCTTCCCTTTCTACCCACCCCATCCACTGAGCCATTGCCGGGCTAACCCAATAATCCGCCGCGGAAGCCTATGCAATTAAAACACCATCATTTCTGTTAGCGATCTGGGCAGAAACACGTGCAAGATGGAAATTTTCCATCTTTGACAACCTCGCCCGCCTTGCGGATCGTTACAGCTGGGCTATCTTCGCACAAGATCAAATGAGGTTTTTAATGATTAGTGTTGCCTAATGGTTTTTTTATTTTATTTTCTGTGGTATAATCGTGGGATAACTTCACATATAGTCACTTTAGTCACTTCATCACACTTCCTTTTTGGTCATCCCATTACATACTTAACGGACTCAATATCATCACAGAATGATTTAAATTATTTAAAGCGACGGCAACCCATTATGCAAATGACATAAGAAGCCCCTAATTACTCTACAACACCGATTTAAATGGCAAACACAGAATCTTAATGTAGAAGTAATGATATTGTGGAAATCACAGTTGAAAAGCTGACCGCAACACCATGGTTAGTTAGTACAGCAGTCAGGTTGAAAATCCAAGTTAAAATAATGCAAAGGCCATCATTACCGGTACCGGAGGTACTGGTTTCGAACCCCATGATGCTTCTACGTAAATCTGACGAACATAAGTAATAATTTAATTATTGAACATAAAATATAGCTTGCACTCGTAGTTTTAGCCGATTTATGTTATCGTTGCCTAGGTGTGGGCCACTTGGAGGGACTACACACATAGTTACAACGTTTTTTTTTTATTAAACACTAAATTAGTTTACAAAGTTCGTGAAAGTATCGCCAATTATAGTGCTGGATAATAATTATTACCTATTTATTACTATTCGTAATCTGGTAAAAATATTTTACTGCCGTTTTTTGCTACGTTTTGTAACTTAATAAAAAAGTATTCTATAAAACTATAAATGTACAACATACTTACGTATACCCCCCGCTTGAGCTTTGCATGCGTTTACCAGCTCAATGTTATTAACACCACTTACAATAATTATTCATTAAACTTACCGCGCTTGCTTGTTTTAATATATTATGTATGTACATAAGCAACAATGTCGTGAGCACAATCATAAAATAATCTCGTACCAACTCCTCGGCATCGCCCATCTCACTAAACCTTTATTATTAATTGCTAAAACATCGACATTCATTATTGTTTGTTAGGTGTGTCGGCGTTTTGTTGTTTTAACACAGAAAAAAAAGTACAAAATAATTAAACTTTGATTACATTTATGCATAATAAGCATTACCAATTTGTAATTTTATTTATTTATTTATTTATTTTTTGTTTCCTTTTTTTTATTCTCATTAAACACGAAAAAAAATAAGTTTTATTTTATTTTTATTAGATTCGCGCAATTTCGCGCCATTAAAAATCCTTTACTTTAACAATATAATAAAATACTTGTATGTATAAATTCAATCATTTTTTTTAATGTTTATTTTCTTAAATAAATAAAATATAATAATTAAGATATATATAGTTAAATTACAAAAGAATTATAATAAGATTTAAGAAAGAAAAGAGTCTTAATGCTTAAATAACTATGTATGTATACATGTGTCTTTATAATAAAATTATTGTATAATTTTGTTTTATGTTTATGATTAATTTAATCTCTCGTAACTAAATTATTTATTAATTAAATGTATAATTAAAAAAGGATAGGCATTTAATATAAAGGAAAGTTATTTTTACTAATTTTTATTGCTTAAAGTTTATGTTGTGCCAGTATACGGTCTTCGGGCTTTCTACAGTTTTAATTTTTTATTGTACTTTATATTTTTCTAATTTAAATTAAAGCTTTCAAATAAAATTTAATTTTACTATACTCATACCTTAAATATAAATTTTAATATTTTTAAAAATTAAAATAAATGAAATTTTTCTCAATTGTTAAACCAAGTAAAATACTAATCCTCTTAATTTTTGTTTAATGATTAAAGTTTTTAGAACAAGTGTACAGGAACCTGATAAATGTGAGTATTTTTAACATTAAGGAATGGTTTTAAAATACAAATTTCGTTATATAAAATTTCGTTCCTTGCAAGCTCGGACTAATCCCAAATTTTTAAAATTTAAACCTTGACTTATGTACAAGTTTATAAAATTAAATTAATTTAGTTTTAGAATAAGTAAATTGCGGTAAAAAATGATAATTTTATGATTTTTAGGGCATTATATCAAATTATAAATATCTAATTTTCTTTAATTTTAAATAATTTATGAAAATTAAATAAAAAAATTGGAGAGTTATTTTGAAACTTAAAGTTTAGTGAATTTTGAAACTTAAAGATTAACAACTTTTATGGAATTCTAATAAAATTTTCTAAATTTCTAATTCAAAAGTTTTCTAATTCGAACTAATCCTTTTAACCAATATATGCATCAAGCAACTTTTTGCAACATTTTGAAACCCAACGAATATTGAAAAAAAATTAGAATCAAGGATAACCAATTTATTAACTTAGCAAAATTAACTATGTTTAGCTAAAAAGTTTTGACCAATTCAATTTCAATTTACCATTTCAATATTATTTGAAGTTTAATTTACTTTTCGTAATTTATCGAGATTTTTTAAATTCGAGAATTTAACTCGATTGAAATTTCTCTTTCTTGTGTGGCTCATCTTTCCCATCCGAATTAAAATTCAAATTACTTATTTCAAGGATACTAATGGTTGAGTCAGACAAGAACTGGTGAGTAAAGATTATGTCGGCCACTTTTCGACATTTTTCACGAGAATGTAGATAAATGTCGAACTCACAATGTAAGGTGGTAAATTTTAATGATCTAACCAATGATAAACGACATATTGCACATAGAGCAGAACGAACGGTCCCTACATTTCGTATGATTGACACATGAAAAACGGAATTAGCTTTTAATCGCATAAGTGTTTGACATCTAGTGGAAGATTTGAAAACTGGAGCTAAATGTTTTTTTCCTTTGACTCATAGAAAATGGCGCTAACTATGCGGCGTCGCTATTTGACTCATAGAAAATGGCGCTAACTATGCGCGTTGAAAGCTCACGGGGTAATCCGAATTTCGGTCGGAAAATTTTGAATCCGGAAAAATTTTGAAAATTTTAGAAACATTGTAAATTTCCATCACGAAAATGGATCGCAAGCAACTCAAGTCAATATGTGATCATAATTATATTTGAAAAAATTTCTGTTTTTTATGGAAAATTCACGAAAATTGCGGAAAAATCGAAAATCCCAATTTAAAAAAATTCTTTACACATCGACTCAGAAATATATGCTGATTATCATTCAATAATTTATTAAAAATTTGTTCTTTATAATATCGGCGATGTTCCACGAAGTTTTTCAGAGTTGGTATAAAAGAACAGATTTTTTTTTTGCCACCACGTTCTCTAACGTTGTGCGGCTTTATGATTTTTGATGTAAAAGCATGGTTACAGTTTAATTTGTGATATTCTTCAATACCTGAATGGTACGCTATACGTGTATCTAAACTAGTATTAAGTGCTAAGTAACTGTCTGTCTGTTACCTTTCACCGCAAACCTCTTAACCTCTTGCACTATCATAGAAATTTCAAATGAACTGCTCCTAAACTGTTTGACCGATTTTAATGAAATTGTGTGTGTGTGTTTGAGTGGGTTCCTGGATGGTTTAGATTCACCATTGGACCCGGTAGGTGGCATGGCAATCGGGTTCTAGGAACTTTTGTTTTTTGACGAGATTTTTTTTTTATTTTTTTTAGATTTTTCGCATATCCGAACATATAACCCCACAATTTCATCACCACACCACCCCCAATCTTTATTGATATATAAATAATTCTTCTGTACGTGTGCTCTAATTTAAAATTTATTATTTCGTTTATTTGTATTTTTTCGACCCTCGTCCAAAGTTGTTGATATTTTATATGGATTTTATTTTCCTTTCTATTTGAAAAAAAAAAAAAAAAAAACAAATGTTTCCTATTTTGCTCCGCTCTTTCACAATCCACGATGTTATTTTTATTTCTATTCGGTGAGAAAGGAAAGAAAAAAGTTAAAATATAAATTCTTTCTTTTGGATAACAAAGTCAAATTAGGTCGTAGACGTACGCTGTACGTTATTTTCAGTATAGACAAAAATGACCAATGATGTACATTGTACGTCAAAATAGCGCAAGAGCAAAGAGTGAAAATTTACTAAGAGTAACGAAGCAGAGGAAAAAATTTCATCAAAAAATGCATGGGTTACGTAATTTAAATTGATTATACAATACAATTGCAACAATTTTTTTTTTCATTGAATATTGTCATACTCGTGACTATTTATAGAAAACGACAAAAATTTCTTTAAATAAAAATGTGTAAATGTGTTTTTAACACAATTAAATTGCATAACCCATGCATTTTTTTGATGAAATTTTTTTCTCTGCTTTGTTACTCTTTGTAAAATATCATACTCTTTGACAAGAGAACATATTTTTTTAAATCAATTCTTAAGGGGAGGGAAAGTTAAAGAAGTTGGAGTTTTGGTTCACGCGTATTAATTATAATTATGGCATCCGTCATTTACATACTATCACTACATGCTATTTTTTAATTCAAAATTGCTTAAATATTTTGAAAAATAGGAGACTTTCGCTAAAGGGTAACAGTTAGTGGTAGCTTAACTTTAACTTTATATGAGGATACGAAGGGATAACACGTTCTACCTATATTGTAAAGTTATCTACTTCAACGGCACGATACAAGAATTTGCACTCCTGCTCCCACCCCACGCGCCTCGTAAATAACCAAGCTTTTTTCAACTTCAGAAACACAGACCTTACCAATTTCATACTAGAAGTACTAACATAGCAGTGCAGATGTTATGGCGGCAACTGCGAAGCCGTATGACCAATCTTAAATTTTCTGTTACAAAAAGAATGTCCAATCACAACACTCCTCAGTATTCACTTAGATGTTGCGGCGAAAGTTTGTATTTTAATGAAAATAATGTCCGTGGCCGAATATCGATATGGTGAATATTAGCAACCTAAAATGCTTTTGCTTTGGAATGTTGTTACCCCACGTGCGAGAGGGCTAAGCTCTTTTAAAGACCTAAAAACCACATTAATCTGGAATTTTCAATATTATGCGACGCATGCGAATCAAAAGAACTATCAGAAAATAACAGTCATTGCGGGATGTAACATTGGAAGAGGCCTGTGCAGATCAGCGGCCAAGGTCAAAGAGCTATTTGCCATATTAATAGCACCCTGGGAACTTGTGTGAAAAATACAAAAATGACATACACCGGGGGAACATAATATTGCACAGGTTTCAAGACCTTAATGCTACATATTATAATAAGTTTATTTACAACGAAGCTTTCGCAAATGAAGAAGACCAAGTAATAATGATAACTAAGAATGTTATGCAACGGATTAAAAGTGGTGAAAGTGGTTTGTTCTTTTTGGACCATGATAGGTATTAAAGCAAGCAAAGTGTCATAGGAGGAATGCCCGTATTATTGGCTGGAGATTTTAGACAGACTTTGCCAGTAATAAGCAAAGGCAAACCAGCAGATGAAGTTAGTGCATGCTTTAAGGTTCGAACTTTATGGCAGTATTTAAAAAAAAAAAATTTTAAAGACAAATATATATAATCGGGGACAATATACAGAGATGTGCTTCTGAAAATCGGCGAAGGTCGTATTCCCACAGATGTCAAATTGCACGACAGATGAATGACGATGTAGAATATCTGGATGCCTCCTTATATGCTTCAACACACATTTACAAATTACATATCAGGACCGAAATGTTGTCCGAGCAATTATAATTCGTAGCATAGTCAGGTATGGTTTTAGCCCCACGAATCCCAATTGTATCAACGGACTTGCCGAACTTTGAATACAAAAAATACAATTCTCACAAAAATTTGATTTTGGCAATGACCTTAAATAAATCCCAGCCCGGGAACCAAAATCCAAAAATAACTTGATTATGCAACCTCATTAGTGATGCGGCTAACTCCCTCTTCTAAGGGACAATTTAATAAACACCTTTTATTAAACACTTGTTTTTCTTTTTCGCAAAAATTTAGATTTTTGAATATTTTAATTAAAAAATTGGTTCAAAAAGTTTAAAAAATCACTCAATCGATTTCGACTTGTTAGGTCATCATCAGGAGTATGGATTACATTACCAATTGCAGACCCCGCCCTGTTCTATTCTCATACGTTCATAAGAATATGACTAACACGTCGGGTAATTAAATGTACTTCAATATACCTTGAATTTTGTTACTCAGCCATTGACTAATCGCTTACTGCTATCCTCCTCCCACTATTTTTATTATTAATTTTTCCGTATCACCAACCGGTGGTTGGGACGATCAATATATTAATTTTATTGCCTATGTTTTGTCTCTCCTTCTTTTATTTCCTTTTTCTACTATATATAACTAAATTTTTACTTTTACAAATCAGTAGATACTCCTGATGATCCTAACAGGTCGAAATCGATCGAGTGATTTTTTTAAGTTTTTGAACAAATTTTTTAATTAAAATATTCAAATATCTAAATTTTTTACGAAATAGAAAAACAAGTGTTTAATAAAATGTGTTTATGTAACTAAATTATCACAGGCTTTAAAAATGTTGCCGAAAATTTACCTTTGGGGAATGTGATAAGCGATAATCGCTAAATTACAAAAATACGATCGGTTTCATAATATGGGGGTCTTATTGCAAAGTTATTGTAGTCTATTTGAAAGAGTTAGGGATCTTCCGAAACCACTTCATGCCATCATGATAGACAAAAATACTGAATTTTCCAGAGACGAATAGAAAGAATAAATGCCCTAGATGACTACATTAGATGTGGTCATGATCGGTTTAGATATTGATGAACTATTTTGCAAAACATTTACGAAGTTTAAAATAATATTCCAGCCAAATCGGGCAGCTAGATGAAAGGAGAACCCCAGAGCTCGAACGTTAAAAAAACGAAGCTGCTTACCGTGCTGCTTGGATGAGAAAAGTAGTTTACGATGGAAAGGTCTAAATATTGCAATATGTGTTGGAAAAATTATGTTAGTCATTGGTTAACCTGGTAGTTGACAGGCTATTCGGACCAGGCCACAAATTTTGTAAAATTGCTATATATAATTTATGAAAATTTAAAAGGTTAAAGATATTCTGAGAAATTTTCTGAAACTGAAAACATTTATCTTGCGATATTGAAATTTCTGAAACATTTAAAAAAAATTTCAAGAAAAAATTTAAAATTTTTAAATAATTTAAATTTAAAGATATTTTTGGAATTTTGGAAATATTTAGCAAAAATGAAATACATGTTTAATTTGATCAATGAATCACAAATATTGTAAAAGTTTAATTAAAAACTTTTGGAAATACAAAATTTTCACAAAACTTTAAATTTTTTAAATATCTTTGAATATTTAAAAATAATACTTAAACTAATAGTTTTTAACCAAATGTTTAAGTCACATGTTTTGTAAAATATAAAAGCCAAAAAATAAATTTTCTAACTTGAAATTGATGAAAAACCTGACATGTGACTACGATCCATAATTTGGAAAGTATTCTAAGTTTTGGAAAATCCTTTAATAATTTAATGAATTTTGAAACTTAAAAATTTTTAAATTAATTTCCAATTGAAATCTTTGAATCACATGTGACAGATCACAAACTATTTAAAATTTAAGGTGAAGGTTAACAAGATTTTCGAAATTTCGAGAGATTTTCTCTAAAACTTTAAAATTTTAAAAATCTTAAAACCGTTGAAAATTAAATTTTGATGCCTATAAATCCTTAAAAAAATAATTTCGAAACTGATCAATTTTTAAACACAAAGGTTGTAAAACCTAAGAGAATATTAAAGGTTAAAGACATTTTGTAAAATTACCAGCAAGCTGAAAATTCTATGTTTCGAAATTGAAATTTGTGAAAAAATTTGACAGATTACAGAAAATTTATTAATTAAATTTAAAATTTTTTTCGAAATTTCGGAAATATTTAAATTTTTTCTAAAACTTTAAATTTTTTAAATTCTTAAAATTTGTGAAAACTAAAATTGTAACCTCGATTACTAAAAAAATTGTTTTCAAACTGCTCAAACTTTAAATCACCAATTTTGAAAACAAATTAAAGCTGGAAATTAGATCTTTCAAAATTATAATTTATGAAACACTTATGACATGTCACAGAGACTTTAAAAAATAATTAAATTTTAAAAGAATTTCAGAATTTTGGAAATAATTAAAATTATATGTCGAACTATAATTCACAGAAATGTTAAAAAATTGATAATTATTATTTACCAAAATTATTGTGACTTAGTGTTAAACCTTTAAATTTTATATGATCTATCGATGATTTGATAGATTATATAAAATTTAAAGATGTAATTAAATTTTAAAACATTTAAACGTATTTTGGAAATATTTATAAATAAATTTTGAAAAATCTAAATTCTTTGAAAAATAAAATTTACACACATACTAAAAAAATTTAATTTTGAACTGATCAAGTACTGTAAAATTTGAACGAAATTTTGATTCTTAGAAAAACTAAAAATTTTAAGAAGTAAAAAATTTGAATTATAGTCTGATCAATTTTTGTAAATATAATTGTTTATCTGCTTTAACAAACTGAAAATTATATCTTTCGAAACCGGAGTTTGTGAAACACATCTGTAAATTCACCGAAAATTTCGAAACTATTTTCGGCATTTAGGAAATATTTATTTTAGCATTACTTGTGATTGCAAATAAATCCAGAAATATTATAAAAGTAAATTAACTTAATTTACCAATTATATCTTTTGTAATTTTTAAAATGGAGGACTTATTAAATTTATTGTTTAATTTAAAAAATTTAAAATTGATGAAAAACTATAAATTTAGTTACACACAATCAAAATATTGCTTTGGTAGAAATTTTTTTAAATTATTTTTAAATTTATCTAACTATAGTACGATGGGTCAAGCCCGCTTGCTCACAAAATGGTTTAATGGGATTTTATCCGATCCGCTCTGGTTTGAATTTTTTTACTAATCTTAAGTTACAAAATTACAAACTTTATTTGAAAAACATAAGCCTACATGTAAAATATTTTATATTTTTTGGGCGGCAAACAATTCTAAAAAATTCAAATTCAACTAATAACATCGTTCGGACACGTATTTCCGCCGGAGCCTCCAGAGTTACCGCCTCCATTGTGTCGTAACATTTCTAAGCGTAATTCGTGTTCACGAGCCTTTAATCGTAGCGCCGCTATCGAACTACTACGACGATCCTCCACTGGAGGTGTAATCGTACCCGATGAGGATGATGTTGATGCCGTTGACGATAGTGCGGCACTTGTTGTAGGTGGTTGCTGTTGTCCCAGCAGTTGCGAATGTGGTGATGTTTGAGGATTTGATGTAATTGACACGGGTGCCGATGATGTCGTCGGTGAATTTAATGCGGTCGGTGATATTGGTGGTGACATAGACGAGTGCGTCGATTGGGCTGAATTTATACTGTAATCGCCAATCGGCGGTGATGACTTTGTTGGTAAAACGGATGGTCTTTGAGCGGCCGATATATTAGCGAGCAGCGATTGAAATGATGCACTCGACGGATACAATGAACTGTGTGATAACATTGGCGGAGGCGGTTGCCTGTATAACGATGATATTTCACTATGGAATTGATGTAGATACGCGGATGGAATAACGTGCTGGCTCGTTAGGTGAGGATACCGGAATGCAGCCAAACTTGCAGCCGCATCGAATGGTTTACGTAAATTAAAACCAAGATGAGTGAATGGATTTGGTGGTAGCTGGGACGCAACAACCGTTGCCGATGGTACTGGTGTTCCATATGGATTATAGGGATGCCCTTGGGGTCCAACCTTTTCTTGTTTACGCCACTTTGCACGACGATTTTGAAACCAAACCTACAAGGTAAAGAAAATAAAAATGAATTATTTATTATTTCTCATGAATTATCATTTTATATTGGGATGATGATCTCTTGATAATCATTCACATTTGATCACGACGATGATGATGATGATGTCCATCAACGGAATAAAACAACAACAACAAAACATAACATATATACACCACATTCAGCAATAACAACAATCAGAGCTATAACAGCTATAATTAATTAAATTACAGACATTCCAATTTTGTATTACATTTCTGTTATTTAATAAATGCATTTCGTTTTTTTGTGTGTTGCGATTGCGAGTTTCTACAGTTGCTGTTGTAGAAATTGCAGTTCTTGGTAAGCAAAAAAAAAAATACATCCAGATGAAGAATTAAAAGAAATAATTTAATTTTTTTTTATCATTTATTCATCGGAAATGAAGATTTTTTTTTTAATTTTTTTAATGTTTGGTAGTAAACCTCATCAACGATTTTAATTAATTATATGTATTGCATGCGTACATACATATACATACATACATACATCTATATATTGAGGCTCGGTGCATACATGATCTTCAATTCTTCGATTCTCTTCACTCAAATATTTGTTTGTTTGAATGATCGATGATAAATTTAACGATCAATTCGTATTTTAATACGTGTATGTATATACGGATCGGTTGTAAATTTATACGAAATTAATTTACTTTATGTAATTATTAATAACAGTATACGAGCGACTATATCGAAAAGATGCAATTGATTTCCATATAATTATAAAAGGTGATCGTACGTATTTATATATACGCGATCGGGCCCCCCTTAAAAATATTGTTATATTACCAAATTAATTAAAAAATGTAATAATAATTTTTTTTCTTCTAACAACAACTTACCTCGCACACAAAAGTAAAAATGTGATCACCGATCGGTTTATTTTTATTATTATAAGAAATACGATCACCGTAGAACCGCCAACCAATCACGATCATGATCTTGAATTACGAACAAAAAAAGGTTTATTAACAGCTCACAGACTATAAGTATTTTTGGTTGGTGAGAGATTTTAGTAGATAAGAAAAAGACGATTTCGGTTTTATTTATTTATCTTTTCACCGTTGGTGTACACAAGTGTACCATATATGACGACGATCATCTTCGCTTGCGAGAGACAACTTTTTTTTAATTTCAATTTTGTTGTTGTTGTTGGTAAGGCAAGATCATATAAGTTAACAATAATGATAATATTAAAAAAAAATGAAAATATAATGATAGTTGTATATTTACTGATGATGATTAGGATAAAAAAAATTGATGATATGGTAGATGGGGATGTTGTGTAATAAGCAAAAATTAAACAGGCAGTAGCTGGAAAAATTGTGTTCATCGTTTTTTATTTGTTATCTTTAGCTGCCGTAAATGGAGAACTCTACAAATTAATTTTAATTAGAGTGTATTTATATATAATATGATTTCTGATCGTTAGGCAATGCACGAGTATGCACTTTAATGTACATAGAGTGGAAAATCTTAGACAATATAAATATGTATACCAATTTTTTACAAATATAATCAATACTCCATCAATAACTCAATTTGTTATTAGATATCAATATCAAACGAGGAAATGAAAAACTCCTGTGCACCAGTCATAGTGTGTGCTACACTGCTAGTTCTTGCTTGTCATAATATAGGTCGATTATGACCAGCATCAACTAGAAGATATTTTCTTTTCTACGCTGTTCGTCAAAATTTAGTAATTTCTCAATTATGTAATCACTGTTTGTACAGCGGAAGTATCAGTCCTGTTAGAATTATAGGTTTACCAATCTATTGGAATAAGTTTGAGTAGATGAGTATATAGCACCATCAAAGCTACTCCACAATGAAATTTAGAAATAATCTATGCCAGGCTGAAGCATATTTCATACAGTGCAAGATAAAATTAGCTAAGTAGGGGATAAGATAATGGAGCAATATCTGGTGCTAAACTGTAAGCAAAACTCGAGAAACTTAAGAAATTTCGAAATTTCACTCAATATGAAGGAATGGTCTAGTCCAATTAAGCAATGCCAAATTCCTTAAATTCGTTTAAAATTCAGGTCACAGTCCCAATCTAGAACAATATATCGAATATGAATTTTATTGGTAAGGCAATGGGCAAGTTACATCCAACATGCTCAAAATTAAGAAAAACTACCAATTCAAATGAGGCCATTTCCAGACGTAATAATCTATCTATCTCTATCAATTCATGTATTGCCGGTGTGTTATCCTTTTTCCAGCACTATACTATGCAATTTAATAAAACGTATTCGAAATGGCTAAGTTAATCGCACTGATTGCGAATTTAGCAGGAAACTCAATTCTGGAAGAGGTGATTACTATCACCCAAGCGTTCGGGTCAACACAATGCTCATTGCAAGTGGCGAATGATGTACTGACAGATCGGTTATATGCTGGGAGGAAATCTTGACCACTGCTCGGTCTAACCAAAATATCGTAACTGGTCTAAATCATTTTTTCAATTCAGTGATTAAATGTTTGCAGGTGACGGAATTTGATCAATCTGAGGATGTTCAGTCAGTGAATAACAGTTTCATCAAGAAAAGTAATCGTAA
This sequence comes from Nephrotoma appendiculata, assembly GCA_947310385.1. Lineage (NCBI taxonomy): Eukaryota > Metazoa > Arthropoda > Insecta > Diptera > Tipulidae > Nephrotoma > Nephrotoma appendiculata. The sequence goes on from OX371224.1 coordinate 145,337,622, forward strand.
AAGCACTTCCAGTTGAACGTCAAGAACGTGTGAGAGGATGCAGTGAGATTAGAGAGCCAACTTGGGAGCAAACTGACCAAATACTTAGAGCAAATGGATGCCGACATTAAATTAAAAGGAAAAGAACTCTTAAATGTCAGATTAAGACAACAAGACCTAAACTTGAATTTATTGGTATAGTGGAAAGCGATAACGAAGCATGGATTTTTGGAATGGAGTATATGGTTTGATGTAATCCAGTTTTGGGTGGGAAATGTCAGTAATGTGCACAACGGAACCAAATTTGAACAACTGAGAAAAGACATAGGTGTGCGCCGTTCCAATTTGAAAAAAATCGAAACCGAACTGGATCTTCGTTCCAATTTCAATGAACTCATAACCATGAAAGATGATGTAATTCCGAATTTCCAGAAAACACGTCCGGTTCCATTTGCATTGATGGAATCCAACGATGAAAATAATTAATAAATAAATATTAATGCTCCTTTGTATGAACATTTAAAAACGTATTTTTTCCTATATTTCCAGGTCAGCTATCTCGTTTGACACAACAACAAATGATCGTGGGCTTGAAGTTGAATATTTTATATCTGGCCATAGATTACACTTGCTGAATAAAGAAGGCGAAGGAAGTACTTACTGTCACAATGACGAATCAAATATTGATCTCACCTTAGTGACCAGTGGGCTATTAAACAAAATTAGAAGTTGGAGTGTCAAAACAAGTTGGGCATCTAGTGATCACAGGGCGATATTGATCAAGATATCTGGAAAAAAGGAAAAAGATTTGCTCTGAAGAGTACACATTAGACCCTTCTAAACGACTATTTTTCTGGACAATAGGATCATATAAATTAACTATAACAGCAAAAACTCTGTAAACAGGCTTGCTACTACAGTCACCGACAGCATAAAAGCCTGTGAAATTGCGATACCAAGACAAAAGAGATAAAAACGACAAGTCGCGTGGTGGACTCCAAGCCTTAACAGAAAATGTAAAGAAGTTCACAGAAGTTGGAAAGAATTCCAAAACACTAGACAAATAGAGCTAAGGGAAATATAAGAAACAAGCGTACATGGTATTAAGAAATTCAAACCCGAAATAATTGGAGCTCCGCAAAAATAGATCAACGGAAGATGCAATCCTAACGCTAATGAGCAAAGTTAAAGCTGCAAATTCAAAGTATGTTTTAGGACTATTCCTGGATATTGCAGGTGCCTCCGACAATGCCTGGTGGCCTTGTAAAATGAAGCACCTAAAAACTATTAGCACCTCAAAAAATATTTATAAAATAATATAATCTAGGTAATATTATTTTATAAAAGACCGAACACTGATTATTGAGAACTGTCATGGAAAAATTGAGAAAAATTTAACAAAAGGATGCACACAAGGCTCAATCATTGGGCATAATATTTAGAACATCGTGTTCAACGTATGCTGCATATATGGGCACTATATAGACAGGATCTTGAAAATAAGACTCATGTTGGCATTAAATCGCATGTGGGAATGGTGTATGCAAAATAAACTAGCTCTATCACCCGGAAGAAATAGAAATTATGTGCGAAAAGGTAAATTGAACACAAATAGACCACCTATTATAGTAAAATTAAATAATGTGAGAATAAAACTGGCCAAAACGGTAAAATATCTAGGCGTTAGTATTGATGAGCTTCTTGGTATTAGAAGTCACGTCAAAAATATCGCTGAAAAGGCCAAAAAAGTCTTACTAATCTTATATAAGGGAGTAATAGAGCCTGTACCAACGAACGCGTGCGCTAGTTGGGTGGACAAGTTAAATGTTCACCACATAAGGACTTTGGAAAGTGCAAAAAGACATGCTTTGCTGAAGATAATGAGTTGTCATAGAACTACCTCCAAGTTTGCACTAAATGTTATTGCTGGTGTTATGCCAATAGATATCAAATTGAAACACAGTGCAACTATAAGTAATACTAAGAAGGGACGCCCAACCACGACAGGGAACATCCTCTAAACTAAATAACTGCTTATTACAGTGCATTACTGGACACGGTAACTTCAACAGCTACCTAGTTAGATTTAGAATTAAGGAAAATGAACTATGCCCCTGCGGGGCAAGTATAGAATCACCTGGCCACAAAATATTTGAATGTGTACTATATCATAATAAGAGACGAGGATTAACCAATGCATATATTACATGGTCGGCAGATAAAACTGTAGGTAAAGTGGGGCAGATTCGCCAATGGGGCACATTCGCAAAGAGGGTTTACATCACTTTCTAAACATTAAAAAATTCTAAAAAAAGCACTGAATATTCGTTTTGTTATTCCGAACGCATCCCTGAAGTTTGTCAGTCGTCAAGCGAAACGTTTAAAAGATAGTCGTAAATTTGTGTTTTTCCCATTTTTTATATAATAATCGGTTAGTACTAGATAACATTTTTTAATAAGTGAATGTTTAATTTTGGTAAGTTTTCCGATGAATTTTATTAGCAAAATAATTGTTCTTTTAAGTGTTTATAGAGTAAATAATCAGAATAACATGACAAATTTTTGTTTTTGTTTTACTATAATAATTTGAAAGTGGGGTTAATGAAAGTGGGGCCAAAACAATACGGGGCAGTTTCAACACTGACGAAAGTGCCCCATAGTAATGGCGAATGTGGCCCATATATTTAAAAAAAAGTTTATATTTTATTTTGTTGTAATAGATATCGAAAATGGTGCGAAATTATAAAAAAAAACTGAGAGCCTACATCAATGAGGAAAACTTAAAATTAGCCATATCAGATGTTTTGAAAAAAATTGAAACGCCGAGTAGCGCTTCTTATAAATATAATATAAAAAGAAGTACTGTAAACTCGAGAATTATAAAACTTTATCCGGTCGACCTTCTGGCACTACATTCTAATTCTGATTCGGGAAATGAGATGAGCGACCATATTAATCAAAAATTCTCTTCCAAATACACTGTTTGCCAAGTTTTTACTTCAATCCAAGAGCAGGAAATTGCAAATTATATGAAAAAATGTGCAAAACTCCAATACGGATTAAGCAATAAAGCTGCTTTGAGCTTTGCTTACCAGTTCGCTGTGATGAACCAAATTCAACACCCATTATCTTGGGATGCAAATAAAAATGCAGGAAAAGATTGGTTTTTTGGATTTCTTAAAGAAATCGCTCCCTTTCTTTGAGGAAGGCCGAAAAAACTAGTGTCGCACGACTTAGGGGATTTAACAAAGCAGCCATTAACGATTTTTTTGATAATTTACAACAATGTTTGCTAAAATATAGTTTCACTGCGAAAGATATTTACAATTTGGATGAGACAGGAATCAGCACTGTTGTAGATCCTCCAAAAGTAAGTACATCTATTCAACTTTGTAACATATAAGTCTGTTTTGAAATTTGTGTTTTTTTTATAGATTATTGCAGAAAAGGGACAACGCAGTGTTTCTCAAGCAGTATCAGGAGAACGTGGATCGCTTATAACAATCGTAGGAATTATAAATGCCTCAGTGACTCATATTCCTCCAGCTTATACATATATCCCCGTATGCGGTTCAATGAAAGGTTTTCGATTGGTAATATTATAGGGTATAGCGTTTAATTCAAAAAGTGGGTGGATTAATGCAGAAATTTTTGTAAATATATTGCGGAACATTAAGAACTACACAAAATGCACCACTAATGACCCAATTTTATTGCTAATGGATAACCATGTTTCGAATTGTTCCATAGAATCGATTATATACGGCCGAGAAAACGGCATTATCATGTTATCATTCCCTCCTCATACGTCCCATAAACTACAACCACTAGATGTTTCCGTTTTTGGGCCATTTAAAAAGTTTTGCAGAACATCTTATAATGATTACCTGACCACTAATCCGGGAAAAGTTATTAGCATATACCAAGTCACTCAATTAACAAAAATACCATTTCTAACAGCATTCTCCACAGAAAATATTTTAAAGGGGTTTTCCGCTACAGGAATTTGCCCTTACAACAGCATGATTTTTACTGATAGCGATTTTGTTGTTGAAGGTAGTTATAAATTAAATAATTAATAAGGTAGGTAGGTACCTACCTACCTATACATTTTTTGTTAAATTAGTTATGTACTTTCTCAAATATTTTATTTTCAGATGAAATTGCATTAGACGGTGGTGGCTTAGAGGACGAAATGCCTAATATACATATAAAAAACAAAAGCACCCAGAATATGAAAACTCCCGAAGAAGTTCGTCCTATTTCAAGAATAACAAAAAAAAATCAAACATATAGAGAAGGTAAATCGCGCAATTATACTTCTACACCAGAAAAAAACAGAACTGAAGAAGTTTTAAATACCAAAACCAATAAAATTACGACTACTAAAAATAGAAACGCTAAATCAACAATATTATCGAAAAAAACCAAAAAAATTATTGAGTTTTCGTCATCAGAAGAAGATTCCGACAGAATTTCTTATGCCGAATCTGACAAATCGGTTGGCGCCTTTTCAGATGAAGGAATATCAAATGAAGAGATCCCAGAAAGGCTTATCATAGACTCAGATATAATCGATAAAGGGACGTTTGTACTAGTTAAGTTTAAGGTAAAGACAACCGTAATGTGTTACGTGGGTCAAATCAAAGAAATAGAAGCAAGTGACAATTATATTATAAGTTTTTTGAAGAAGCACGACTCTACCCAATTGTTTTTGAAGCCGATAAAGGAAGATATTTCCTATGTTCTACGGAGTGATATTATAATGAAACTGCCAATGCCCGAGCATCCTCCGGGAACATCTCGATCAGCAAAAAAATATATTTTTTCGGTTGATTTATCTAAATACAACATTCGATAATAAGAATCTTTGCCTGATATGTTCCTACTACTAAAGCTAGAGCCTTAAATAATTAAAGACTGAAGACTGAATTACATTTATACATTTTTTATTTTTTACATAACTTTTTTTATATTTTTTTATTATCTTGAATGAATAAAATATACGTTTTTTAATTTTTAGTTAAAAATGTTGGTTTCTTTAACAATATATTAGAATTGCCCATCTTATAACCGAATTAGTAACTATTTGATGAAAGTGCCCCTTCAATTGGCGAAACTGCCCCAATATGGGGCAGTTCCGCCTTTTTGTTGCTAGCCAATAGAAATTAAAAAAACTCCATTTCTAACTCTTAACCAAAAATCAAAAAGTCCTCATTTTATACGCAAAATATCAAATTATCCACTGCGATTAACCGATTTCAGAAAATATCTTTGACATTTCTTTAACATTGATTTTAAGAAAAACTGATGAATCTGCCCCACTTTACCCATGACTAAATAATAAATAATTACGGTCGATATACAACAAATATTGATAAATATTAAACATTTGTTAATACTCTCACAGTTTTTTTCGGCTGCCAATAGTGGATCAAAAGTTTGCATTTAATGTATATTGTAAATTCCTACTTACAGGTGAGCATAAAGTGAAAGTGTAACATTTTTTGATCAGTAACCTACCTATGTTTTTTCTCGTTTGGGAGCAATCGATGGAGTGATACAAAAGTTTTCATGTATTGTAAATTCCTCTTTACAGGTGAGACCCCTTCCCCAGGATAACATTTTTTTTTATCACTAAATCCCCTATGTTTTTCTCGGCTGCTAAAAAGTATTCATGCAAAATTTGGGACAAATCGCTCGAGTGGATCAACAGTTTTTGTGGAACAAACTGTTCTTCTTTATATACATATAACCCCGCGCGGTCCTATTGCAGTTTTCCATCGGTTTTACAGATCTAAATCATGACACTGTCTGTGTCTGAATATCTTTGTACATATAACAGTTCCAATCAGTTTGCGTTATCTTGTATGTCGTTTGAGAGTTGAAGGTCGTTTGTGCGGCTTGATGCATGGACCATGCGCTCCTTGTGAAAGTATAGCATTTGTTTTCAAGAAATGTAAAAAAAATTAAGTAAAATTTTTTAAATTTAGTACCAAACATTCAAGTAGTTCGATCACTGCTACTTAGTTATGCTCCTGCAAGGCGTGTAATCGGTTAAATATATAATTACACACGTTTTTAAATTACTGTAAATGATTTAAGCATAATATGATTGCTTTTATTAACCAAATCTGACAACAAGCTTTTTATTATACCTGTGTGTATTACACGTATACAGCTGCGAGGTTCATATATAAAATACATAGCTTCAAAATATTATGTAATTTAATAATAGACTCTATATAGTTTTAACCAACATCTTAAAGATATAACGAAACCAATTTTTTCTATTTTTAAATCAAACTCAAATTCGATATGGATCATTTATCTAAAATATAATTTCACAGTAAATTTAAATAAATATTTATATACGTACACTCGCATGATCATCGAATCATCGAACATCGCACAGAACTTAATACAAAATTGATTACAATTTAGAAAATAAAAGTTAACCCTATCGACAATTTAATTATAAAACGTTACTGAAAAATGATTCAACACAAAACATATAGATTATCCCTTTGCAGCCTTTACTATCCTGTATCGGCGCGCTTTTATTGTTGATGACGACGATGATACCGAAAAAAAAAAAAATTTCAAAAATTAATTTCAATTTTCCTTTTGTTAATTAAATTTCCATTGTTTTTATAAAAGCGCGCGAATGGGGTAAGTAAATATACATAAAATATACGCTGCTCGCGGATGATCATCATATGTAGGTACGATGATGATGATGATGATGGATGATATGCAAGAATGATTTTTATTATTATTTAAAAATAAATAAATTAAAATTAAAACTATATATAACAAAAAAAAAGCAATTTAATTGAGTTTAAAAGAATTAGAGGTAGACTAAAACTAATGGAGTTAATTTTTTTTTTGTTGTTTAGTTTGGTTTCGTTTCGTTTTGTTTGCTGATTAAGTGGAATTTAATCGAAATGTAAAATAAACGCACAGTGATATCCAACTTTTGTTGTATACGTAATATTTTGCAGATCACTGAGAGTTTATTATATATATAAATAAATTAGTTCCACCTAATTTAATTAAACAATATAATACTAGAACACGCATACACTGACACCCCAAATCAAAATTTGATGATCGTGTATATGAAGCAGCAACGACTATTCGATTTTTAAACTAAATTTAATCGCTTTCATAAAATATGATCTGTATCATTCGCTTTTATTAGTTCACTAACAACCTGAATCCGCTGCTTATACATACGAATGTATCAGAGTTCCAACAACACAACGTATATACAAAACCTAATTATTGAATAAACAGCGGGTGGTTTTGTTAAAAATGTTTGGACATATGTTTGTTTCATTCAACATTTTATTTGTCTAACAATCAAATGTAACTTTTTTTTTTTTGATATTCCATTAATTTGATTATATGGCGCTGTTTGTTGATTGAATTAAACTTCAAAAAAAAAAACTAATAATAATAATAATAATTTTTATTAGTGACGAAAAGAACCTGGATGTATTTAAACAAGAGATGTATGCAGACCAACGAAACAAGTTTTTAAAGGGTCTCTGACTTATTATTATATTTGGAAGACTTGGCGCGCAGGCATAGATAGATAGACGATTTCGAAAATTAATGATTTTGTATCTACAAATAATCAACATCAATTAACAAGACATTAATAGGTTTACGTGTGTGTGTTTTTTATGTTTTGTTTTTGAAATTGATGAAATTTTTTATCCCATATGGTCAAAAATTTAAAATTTTTATAACTTGATAGTTTTATCGGCATTTTGAAGTATGCGCATCATTCGAATACTAATATTTTGGGACTGTAAAATTTGATGTCAGTCATTAATTTTATATAATGTAGGAAAGAAATATGTTGCTATTTTACGAGGTATCCTCATGCTATTTTTGCGGTGCAATAAATATTTAATTAATTAGACAGACCTTTATCTAGTTAGCTATCAGCATATTTTGCAAATAAAATGCTTGTTTGATCGAATGCTAGGGAGGTCGCAAAAAAATGAACTCGTAAGTGTCAAAAATCATTATTTTGATGTCCGCTTCAAAGATTCCCATTTACATGGGAACCGAAAACCCATTATTTGGAGACTTTATCGAGAAGGAATCAAACTATTATTATTTTGTTTTAATCCCTGTCATCTGTTCTGGGACTGAAGCACTCCCTGCTCTTTCGCGGTTTATTTTTCTCATCCTTTTTTTACGCATTTCTGCCAAATCCAAGACGTACGGCTTTAGGACCGATTTAAGCTACCATCTTACATAGCTCCATGCCAGCCTACAGTATTGGACATGAAAGATAGGAAATGAAAATTTCCTTTTGTGTCCTGCCCCTATCGTGATTCGAAAACCGTACCTCCCGATCCAAACTGTGCCAATCAAATTATTTACCTTTAATTCAAAACAGGCAATTTCTAAATAAAAGTGTTATGGGCTGAAGCCTCACGAGTTAATTAGTACTTGGGTAAACCTTAGAAAAACTTTTCTAGGAATATAATTACCATTGCACCATCACGGAAACTTCACTTAAAATAAATACCGAAAATTTCCATTAAAAAATTCTTCACAAAACGATTCAGATAAATTTTCTGAATCTTCATTGGTTTTGTAAAAATTTGTTTTTAATAAAATCATGTTACATTATCGTATTATTACGTATCAAACGAATAAATTGCCGCCAGCGCCAAAGTGGTAAATTTGCGATCTAAAGTGCTGGATGATTTTATTGGAATGAGGTAAATGTAACTTCTTCCAGCATCACAAACGTGAGTACAAACGTACTTGAACTAATTTTGTGTCATTCTTCAAAACCCTCTCAATATGAGATGAATATATCTGTGGCAATTCAACATAACCACTTAATATCATTTAAGTGGTTTTGCCAAATTTTATTTATATCTATTCCTTTTGGCATCATTTATAACCATAAGTGAATTTTAAATGTATTTGTTAAATTTTTGACCGAGTAATGGCTATAAATCAAAACCACTTACTTTGCTACTTATATAATTTTATTATTTTAGAAAAAACATTTATTGGAATTTTAAAATATATTAAATTTTGTATATTCACATATAAAATAAAATAATCATAAAATTCACTTACTATACACTTGGTGAATAAACATTTAAATTTAACGGAAGAAATTGTGGCGGCAAAATAACTGAAGTGACAATAAGTGTTTTTTCAAAAATTATTCTGTTAAAACTAATTCGAGTTTTGGCTATTGAGTGTTTTTTTCATATTCATACTATATTGTAAAAAAGTCGTTTAACCATTCCATAACCGTTTTCTGAAGTAATTCATTTTTCTATACAAGATACAATAATTTTTTGTTTACTTAAAGTGAGTTAAGTGTTTATTTTATAAGAGTTATCTTTATAAGTTTCGTGGTGAGTGTTTTTTCAGTATATGTGAGTGATATGTGAGATTTGTTTTAAAGAAATAAAGTGAAATAAACTATGTCGTGAAATGTAAAAGCGATCCCAACAAAACGACCAACATTATTCAAAAGTGAAAAATGATTAAATTAGACTTATGGCGTCCTTCCGCAAGACAAATTGAAGCAAGCATTGATTGTGTCGCAATGCAAAACGTTGAAAGTTTAGATTCAGATCTTCCAAACCATTAATTTCTAAACACTTAAAGAAAACCTGTAATTCAGGTAAACCATATTTAACCCTGTTCCAATAAAACAATGAAAGCCAAAGAATGTAAACAGCTGATTTCTGAAAAATTATTTTGCATAACAAAATGAAATTTTCAACAAATACTGGTGATTTGGAGACTATGGTCGTCGAATTTGTTATTTAATAGGTATGGGAAAAATTCGTGGCCTTTTTCTCGGTAATGGCTTTACATTCATATATCTCAGTAATCATTGATCGTATCGGGTAACTCTTATGTGTGTTTGAAAGGTAACTTCCACTTTGACATACAAAACATTAAAATCGGTGAAGTGAATAAAAAGATTGCAACATTATAAACATGGAGATAAATAATGAAAAAAATCGATATCTTTTACAATTTTATTACGGCAAAGGTAAAAACGCGGCTCAGGCTTGCGAAAAATATTGTGCTGCTTTTAAAGAAGGTGCTTTATCAAAATCAGCAGCAAATAAACGGATTGCGTGAGTTACGCCCTGTACCAACACAGGCCTTCACCTCACCAACAATAGTGGTGAGAACATTGCAAAACACATAATTCTATACACAAATCGCAAACAGATCGCAAATTTGACACATGCAAATTCGTCATATGCATTAAAAAATACGAAAAATTAGAAAAAAACGAAAGGAAACCTAGATAACTTAGATAATTTAGATAAGTTTGATAAGTCAAATAGGTTAGATAACTTACATAAATTAATAAGCATAGAAACAAAAACAGAAATGGCTCACGAAGCTCAAGGAGCTATGGCTATGTTAAACTCCGTTCTTACGACAATGAGGTTACCGGATTCAATAAAAGACCTTCCTAAATTTAATGAGTCAAGGCACACACTACACGATTTCATCACCAATGTTGATGAAATCATTGAGCAATGCCAATGCGAAACCGTAATGGGAGTTGGGAACATACCTATTACGTTTCTTAGGGCAATCCGCAATAAAATCTCGGATGAAGCGGATGAAATACTAACTACGTATGGTCCCACGGTAAACTGGCAAGAAATCAAGGCCAACCTTACCACTCATTACGCAGGTAAACGTAATGAGACGTCTCTAATCAGAGACTTACACACTATATTACAAGGTGGGGACTCCATCGAAAAGTATTATAGTCGTATAATCGAAATACAATCAACACTTCTAAACTATGTAAGGCTCAGTAACTCATCCTTAATGGTAAAGCATACGAAAGAAACATTGTACGTAGAAATGTGCCCTTCTACGTTCCTGGCTGGAATAAGAGAACCAATGGGCTCCCTAATTAGAGCCAGAAATCCAAACACAATGTCAGCTCTAAACTTATGCCTGTGAGAACAGAATATGTTATATATAAGGAAACCTTTGGCAAATAACATTTCGCCCGATTCTTCAAAATTGATGAATAACACTCCTGGGTTCAAATCTAATCAATATTACACACCACAATGGCAATATAATCATTATGCACCTATGAATAATAAGCCCATGAATCCTAGTAATGTCTATTTTGATCACAAACCCCTAAATCGACCTCTATGTAGGTCAACCACATTTAAATTTGCAATCCTGCTCCAGAAACCAAAATTTCCACAACAGTCAACAATTCAATAGAAATCACTTTAATAGTAATCCTAAACCATCATCAATACCTTCACGGAACTATAAATCAGAAGCAATAGATACAATGTCAAATCAAAATGGATACAAACAACCTACACGATTTCCACCTAACCAAAAAAGGTTCCACTTTAGTCCCACAGGACCTTCCAAGTACCAAGCTCTAGAATTATTTAATATAGAACAACACCCAAATTATAATGTGGGATACCATAATACCATGATCATATCGAAGTGTACGATAGTCATCTACAAAGTTCTGATGAAATAAATCACAATATGTACCAAGAAAATTCACATAATTATCCGGAATATGTCCAAGATTTCGACATAAATCACAACCATATATCAGATATTCGTCTAGAGTCAGACAAAACGGGTTTTCTGCCCTCAGAGAACCAATCGGTTACTTGAATCTCAATTCACATCAATCAGTTAGCCCTTTACCCCCTTTACATCAGTTAGCCCTTTTAAATTAAAATTCCTAATTGATACCGGAGCTAATCACAGCTTCGTTGACCGAAAATTTATTATCCCAAGCAAAATTCAAAAAATTGACCCCATAAAAATGAAAATTTTATTCAAAGAACCTCCTTAATGGAACAAGTTTTGATTCCAGAATTTAAGGAATTCAGAACAAAAGAAGCAATGAAATTCCTACTTTTTAAGTTTCATAATTATTTCAACGGACTTATTGGTCTCGATATAATTAAACAAATTGGAATTAAACTGGGTTTTAGTAACTCTACAAATGTTTCTTCGTGCAAAATCATAAAATCGATATATAGTACATGATCATATCAAAATGAGACAAAATATATCTGTAATCTGCGCCACAATGGTAATTTGGAGTAATAATATGTTTCAGCTAAATTAAATAAAAAATAAATCAGTAATTAGCTACCAGCACCAAAACGATGGATTTATCTACTAAAGTGCTAATTATAAAATTGTACCTTTTTCCAAAATCTTTGAAATGACATGCCACATCATTATTTGCCAACAATAAAAGTGGTAACTGCTTACAGCGCCACAGCGATAGTTTTCAGTACTAATGGGTTAAAAACATTAACAACAGTATTTTTAATTACCTTTTCAACGATATGCGACAAGTATATATACATTCTATAATAAACAAAAAATTTGCTAGCAGCGCTAAAACGATGGGTTTATGAACCAAAGTTATATCGAAAATTATTGTGTAATTCAGAACCTTACAAGCGATATACTACACAAGTATATGGAAAAAGTGGAAAGGTAATTGTAAAACTAGATGGTTTTTTGGTACTTTCATACGGCTTGTACCCGACCCTCTTGAGATATAGATCCCAAAATCTATTGAATTCTCCAAATTAAAGATGAAAGCAGACTGGCGAAAAAAAATCGAATCTTATAATTCATTCTTGAGATATCATTGAACAAACATCCAGACGGATGAAATTTTTTTTGTTTATTTTGAGTTTTGGGATCAAGGAACTTCGAGAAAAGTGGTTTAGGAACAGAGTCTGTCTTCATCATTTTTATCAGGATATCAATAACTTGATCTTACACACCGAACTACTGCACTAAAGTAATTATGACAAAATACATATAAAACCAGCTTAAAATCATTCATTATAGAAAATGGTAATGCAGAACCATGGAATTTTGTGTATAAATTCAGCACCGGGAAACTAGAAAACATTTAACTTCTTAGGATGTTCGACTATTCTCTTGGTGGATGATTGCAAGGAGATGGACGCAAATTTAAAAAAGCTAATTAGAGCATAAAGCTAATTAGCACATTTGCAATAAACATATTCCTCCAGTAGGCCAGAAAATAAAATTAAAATAAGGAAGCCCAGAATAGTAGCACTGGATCCATTTTTTTCAAAATCTTTGAAAAACGAAAATCTAATCTAAATATATAAAAAGGTTTTAAAATTCGGAAAATCGAAAATCCGATCCAGGGGCCCTATTCTTGAAATTGGTGGAAATTTTCGTAATTGGAATACAATATGCTACAAGGGAAAAATTCCGACTGGGTAAATCGATACGGAATTATTCGCTTAGGCTGCGGGCCAATAGTCGGGTAAATCGTTTACTATGGTAAAAATCGGATTGAGAACAGATTTTTCGATCAGTTTGCCATAGAGTTTTTGAAAAATAAATGAATTTACCGTAAAATTTACGTAAAATTGACTTTTACCCGACTATTGGCCCGCAGCCTTAGTAGAGAAATAAATAATAGAAAACTTGCATACAATTTGAAAAAATAATTAAAGTAGCCGGCGAAACTTTGAGTAATAAGAATTGCATAGCAAATTGTGTTCCGATTACGAAAATGTCCACCAAATTTCAAGAATAGGGCCCAGATGAACTTTTAGAAGAGACAAATTGGATAATCTCAGTGGAAAACTAGGAAACTCCTGGAAAAACCCAAAAAAATTGAATTTTTTTTTATGAAATTCTGAATTCTGTGGATGTTTTGATGATTTTGGACGCTTTAAAGCTTGAAAAGTCGTATCAAAGCTTGAAAAATCTCAGAAAACGATGAAATAAATTGATAAAAATACAAAGTTAACGAGATAAATTCAGATGGCGAATTATGAATAATAACATAAGAATTGGGCACGCCAGTAGCATATCGTTCGATGCATGATGCATATAATCGTGAATTGTAACGAGACCAAGTGTACGATCGCGATTCAATGAGCCAAATAGTACAGCCGAACGCACAGCAAAAGAACGAGGACGCCGCATTCATCAATGCAGTTGTATCATTACTTTTGGATACAGTTCGCTCGAGATCTCAAATAGCATAAGCTGTTGCATTATCGGGAATTGCAGTCACATTGATGAACAACTCCCGGATGGCACATTCTGCATTGAAGTTGCCGATGAATATCCACACGAATGATCAATTTCCAAGAACTAGGTGATGGCCAAGGTCTTGCAAGAATGCAAAATCATCATCTGGGACGAGTGCATAATGGTACATAAACGATCATTGGAAGCGTTCAATCGAAGCATGAAGAATTTACGAAGTGATTCAAGACGTTTTGGTGGATCGATGATATTGCTGGCCGCCAATTTTCGTCAAACGATACATATCATTCCGAGATCAACAGCTGCAGATGAACTCAACTCATGTCTGAAATCGTCGAGTTTGTGGCGCTATATGAAGAAGTTACAGTTGACTGCTAATTTTTCCAAACAACTGTTGGCGCTTGGCAATGGTCAAATTCCTGTTGATGTTTCGACAGGATTGATTTCATTTCCCTCGAATTTGGCATGTTCACGACGTTGAAGGAAGAGCTTATCACGAATGTGTTTCCGGACATCCGCCGAAATTAATTGAATTACAAAAAACAAGGATGTAGACAGTTTGAAATACTTGATTCAAAACCAAATCGTTGGGGAAATGCATTGCTACAAATCTGTTGACTGTGAGACCACAATCAAGACGATGCAACCAACCGAGCGAGTTTTTCAATACGCTTGCTTTGCCGGAAATACCACCACATAACTTGATGCCCAAAGTTGGACCTGTGATAATCAGGCCGCGCAATCTGAACCATCCGAGATTGTCTAACGGAACAAAATTGGCGGGGAACAAACTGATGAACAACGTGATTCCAGCGACAATCATCAAGGGCAAATTCAAAAGAGGATGTAATAATTCCTAGAATTCCTCTGATTCCAACTGGCATTCCATTCAACTTCAAGCGCGAAAAATATTGTTTACCACAATGCATGATACTGATTCCCGTCTGTATTCGATTTAATTCCACTCGAATAAAATACATTGAATTCTTTTAAATTCATGAGAATTGAGTTGGGTTGTTTGATTTTCTCTCTTTCGTGGAACGGCGTTCGCCGGGTCAGCTAGTATTATTTAAAAAGAGTGACGAAAAAATCCACATCGACCACCTCTGTGAAGATAGCCCAAATTTCTATCCCCGAAAATCGAAAAAGTTACTTATGGCAATACTATACATTTTTATGTATACTATTGCGACATTTAATTATTAATTATAGCAATAAATCTAAATTTGGCAACCATTCCAAAAATTTTTAAAATGGTTTCATTTTTTTTTTTTTACTTAGTTTGACACTTGAGGAATTGTATAAATTGTGAAAAAGCGGGGGTTTGGGGCGGCAGCCCCCATCTTCTAAGGTATACAACGTATTAAACTAACATTAAAAAATGTTTTGTATATACTGATAGTTAATTTTTTTCACATTTGTGACACTATCAGAAGAAGCGATAAGAGCGATAAAAACTGTTTGATTTGTGTCTGCAAGGTTGACGAAGCAATTAATATTATTTAAAATAAAATAAAAATATTGGAAAATAAAAAAGTGAAAAATTTTCCCCAGAAAAATGTTTGTGTCATGATAGTTTTAGCTGTCATGACAGTAAATTTTCGGGGCTGACAGTAAAAATGTCGTAATTTTTTGGGCTGAGAGTAAAAAAAAATGTCATGATAGCAATAATTAGTGTTGCCATCGCATTTTTCAGGGATGGAATTTGGGCTATCTTCACATACATACATCGACCTCAAAGCATACAAGCCAATCGTGCTCCTTATCATAACCCCAGAAGACAAAAGTCTACAGGATTTAGATTATGGGACCACGGTAGCGATGCAATCCACCGGCTTGGATAATTTACGTTGATGTGTTGTCCATCATGCTGCAGCCACATATATCCACGATTTTGTTTTTCGGGATTTCGTATCCTCGGATTTTGTACCCTCGGGAATTTATTAATTTGGGATTGTTATTATCGGGATTTTCTACCCTCGGGATTATTATTATTGGGATTTTGTCAATCTCCCATTTTTCGATTGTACACAGAAGCAAAAATAAATTAAATTTTTCTAATAAAATAAGGTTTTTTTTATATGTTTATTGCCTTATTGGGCATGGGGATATTGGGGATAATTATTTTACTATAATTTTTTATTTCCACATAACAAAATTTTATTTTTTGTTCAACAAAATTTGTTTGTCGAGTAAAACACCTCCAATATCAATTTGCCATTTGTGTAGTGTATTAAACCTTTAGTTGTAAATGTTGTTGCGCTTTTTGCGCAATACAAGGAAAATGCGGAATTTCTTTAAACCAGATAAAGACAAAAAATTTGCAAAATGTGCAAAGTGCGATAAAAAATATAAAATTAGTGGAAATACAAGTAATATTTTGGACCACTTGAAACGTTGCCATCCGGAATGCCTTCTTACTGGATATCAAACAGATTCCTTAGCAGATGAATCTGTGCCGACTAACTCCAGCTCCGGGGCTTCTACAACCATCAGCAATTACTTTAAACGTCAAAATGTTTATGATCGCGATAGTAAACGAAAAAAGGAATTAGATCGTGCCCTAATTGGTATGATAGCTCTCGATTTTCAACCATTTACTTTGGTAGAAGACCGAGGATTTAGGACATTTGTCAATTTACTTGATAATAGTTATGAAAAATTATTCACCAATCAATATGCCGAATGTAAACAAAAATTAGTAGCCATCCTGGAATAGGTATGTTCCGTCAATTTAACCTGTGATTTATGGTCCTAACGGTTACTTCTCATTTTATTGATAACAATTTTAATATTCGTTGTGCTGTTTTGTTAACCAATATTATGAAGAGCAATCTTACAGCAAACAATATCGCAGAGGAAATCAAAGAGGTAATTTTAAACTGAAGTAGAGAAGGAAAAGTGGTTAGTATTGTCACAGATAGTGCTTCATCGATGATCTATTGCCAAAATCTCAAAATCCGTCAAAATTCTGGTTTTGCGCGTACATTGAACTTAGTTGTTCAAGGTGGACTGAAATGCAAGGAAATTCAACATGTGCTCATCAAATGCAAAGCATTAGTAACATATTTTAAATGCAGCAATTTGGCGACTCAACGGCTAGTTTCTAAGCAGGAAGATAAAAATAAGACATCTCTCAAGTTGATCAACAGTGCTTTAAACATGATCAAACGAATATTACAAATCAACGATTCGATAGTGATTGCCCTCTCCAAAATGCCAAAAGCACCTGTTGGAGTTACGTTTTAGGATACCATGGTTTCGGGTGACATGGTGTCGGTACTAAATATATTCGACTTATGACTTACGTTGTGAAATTATTGATAAAAAACATTATGTTGTTAATAACCCGGTGTGTGATATCATTTTAAAATTTGCATTAGTGCGGCAAATTTTTCGTGGGTGCACATGTGATTTCACTTAAAAACACAATATATTTAAATAACTTTTACACCATCAACACTTCTAAAAAACTTTACTAAACTGTTTTTACTGGAAATGAACTATCCTATCACCCCTTTTGATTGTCCACTTCTGGGACATCTTCATGTCACTTTGACATTCTCTGGTGTTCTACTGTATTATAATGCTCTGTCAGTTCAAATGTAGACTGCGTTAGTAAAAAGTCCAGAAGTTATAAATTTTCCGTCATAATTCGTGAAGAACATAAACAAGTATATACGCACAGCCACCGCAAGATCCCATCCCATAAACATAATAATACACAGTGCACATATTATTAAATAATATTTAATATTTATGCTTTTAAATTATAATTTAATTTTAAGTTCAAAAACACAACTACCAACTTAAATCACAGAATCGATTATCGTATTTATTACTAAAATTTTAAATTGAAAAATTCCAAAATTGGTAATTTTAATGATTTTATATGTTCCCTAAAAAATATATATACGTTTTCATATTAACTTCGCGTATATACGGCTGCTCACTAGCAAGCTTTTTGTTGATAATGACCTAAAACGATCGATAAATTTAATTTAAAATAATACGAAAGCAAAAAAAAAAAAAATATTTTGAGGAGTAACCACCAAATTTTAAATGTGATCCAATCGATCGATCGATTAATTCGACACTTAATTTTTTGTTTGTGTTTTTGTTTTATAAAGCATAAGACTTCCAACAGCATCGCAGCAAAATACTTTTAATTTAATTTTTTTTTTTTTTCATTTGGATCTTTTATGGGTTGATCGTTACTTAATTACATCACGTCGATCAGTAACAAAACCAAAAAAAAAAAAATTACGAAATATTAAGACAAAACGTACAAATACGTTATATACATACGTATAAAGATCATCCATTTCTCATGAGATTCATGTACAGTATAATCTTACATACATATATAGTAAAACGAGAGTTCGAAACTCGAAAAATAAATCAATAATTAAATTTAATTAATAACTTTAATAACTGCGGCCATCTAATTCCTCTCTGTCTAATTAACGATCCAATAATATTTTAACAAAACGATGCGCGAAGACCGAACCAAAATTTATATACTTATTATCTGAGTATCTCAACAACAATAACAAAAATCGTGTGTCGCACACAGCATGAATTCTTTTGTTAATCTAATACGCTCTAAGGGGTCCAATCTTCTTCTTTTGTAATCTATCCGCTAATCACCTGTTTTGTTGTTGTTGTTGTTGCGCTTACATATGTTTATACATTTTATTTTTTCAACAATAGCCGTATACACACACACACACACAAGATATACACGATAAGATTCCGATATATATATAAGATGAAGAAGAAATTTACCGATTGACACTTTTTATCTTGTTAGATGAAACCCGATCTTTCCGACTGTCCTCTGTTATATTAAAGGAGTGTCACATTTTATATAAATACAAGTCAAGTTATTATGGGGTATTTGAAATTCAAATTAGTTTTTTTTTGTGTAGTTTAATTTCTAATTTGGTGTCTTGTTATAGAAAAAGATCTTGATGTGATGATGATCATTGATTATGTGTTAAATGTACGAGATGATCGGATACTAATCGTTATAATCCGTTTAAGATTATTAGATTATATATTTTATAGTAATAACGACCACAAATTCGGTTTTAAAAATGGAACCTGATACGGTTTAGTGCACACTTCAGATGTTAAAGCTATTTTTTTTACACATTGAACAAATTAATTAAATCAAATTTAAAGAATACAAACGTTTTCACAGAAGAATATAATGAAATCCTAATTTGTCCCAGTGTACGACCACCCAAAATTAAATGTGTGCGGTTAAGACGGATTTCTTTGTCCGTCTTCAAATCGACTTTGATTGATTCTTTATATCCATTTCGTAAACATTCATTTATAGAATGAATTTTTACATTTGCTATCTGATAAATATGTGTTGGAGTTAAATACCTCGAGCTTATTACTAAGTGCTAATTATTAGCATTCAACAGGTAATTACATTTAAGATTCTAAATAAAAATATAAAAATTACGATACATCCTCAATATTTAATATACCACAAAAAGACAAAACGATTAACGATTTATAAAGTAATAAAAATTGTAATATTTTTAATTAATAATCTTAATGTGTGCTTTTGGTTTGGTCGAATCTGGAGAAACAAAAAAAAACAAATATGGAGGATTATCATGCTGTGATATTTAATTAAGATAAAACCATAGATATTTCTTCTTTTTTTGTAAGTAACCTGACTTAACTAACAACATGGTACAGGCACATTTAAAATGTTATAAAATTTATATAAAAAATTATGAAAGATTGCGCGAAGATAATGCCCGGGGTTGTCAACGTTGGATAATTAATATGTTGATTATGTGTTTGTGCGCGATATAAAAATATTATGGGTGTATGTCCTTTTATATACAGGATTTGAACAATTTCTCCGACTTTAAATTGACATTCCCATATAGGTGACGAACTCATTTTACTTTAGTTATTTAAAAATCTAGAAAACTGTAGACGTTGAACGTAAGCCGACCACTATACACAAAACGAATAACAACATCAAAACACTAAAGCAAATATTCAAAATAGAACAAATTTAGAAAGAATTGATGCGGTACTATATTAAAAAACTAGACCTCAATATTATTAGATAAAAGACAGTAGAGATAGCTCACTGAAATAGCATCAAAATTGTGCAAAAAATTCCAACTTTCACCGTTTAAAACCAACAAAAATAATTTAAATAAAATCCAACATTGAGGGACTGAAAAATATTGACACAAAAAACACCTTCAATCGAGTAACGATCACCACAATTTTTGTGCACTGGTCGAGTGCACGATTGAAAATTGGTTGTAAATAGGGCTTATGCTACAGACATATCTGCATGACCCTAATGCTGCACCAGCACTTGTAGCACAGTCCAATGAAAATGGTACTGGAATCTTTTATAAATTATAAAAATATGTTACACACAGTTAGACACTATTTTTACAGGTACCCCGTTATCCTGCAATTCGTGTATGGGCTGGTATTAGACAAAACTACACTTCACATTTAGTATTTTCGTTTATATTTTTGTATCGTACTGGGGTGGTAGTGTAATTTTTTACAAATTAATTACAACATATTGGCATAGCACAACCCCCAAAAAACTACCCCTAAGGGGTGCAATTTTTTAAAAACCATATCCTCACACCACGTCTTAAGCATTTCTGTGCATTTTTGTTGTATAGTGGTGGGGGTAGTACTGTAAGTTTTATATAATTTAATTACAATAAAATGGCACATTTAAACGGCTAGAAAACTACCCCAAATGGGAGAAATCGTTCAAAATCATAAAGTATCGTACTGGGAGTGATACTAGAAGTTTTTACAAAATAAAATCTGCCCCTAAAAATTGAAGTTTTTTTTAACAATATTTCTCTGTTTAGATCATACCCCTCAAGTAGGTACCCCTTAATTTATTATAACAGCCCACATCCACTAAAAATGATTATATTGGATCGAATTTCCTTTCCATGCAAAAAATAGGTACCCATGGTTTTATTACAACAGCATTATGATCGATTTTTGTGAGTGGTGGCTGTTGTAATAAACTCAGGGATACCCATTTGCAATGTACAATTAAATTGCATAAAAATTACAGTACTACCCCCACCACTATACAACAAAAATTCAGAGAAATGCTTAAGAGGGTCCTGTACCAAAATAAATTTTAGTTTTGGAGCTAACCTAAAATTTAAAATATTCACATGTACAATCATACTATATTATTTTCCTAGCAGTGGTGGTTAATATGTATACTTTTGATCTCTTGTTTAGATTTGCTTATGAATGGAAAAGAAATCAACATTGTGTGTTGGTTTATGGCAGAGGTTTCCAAACTTTCTGATACTGCGACCCACATAAGAAAAAAAGAAAAAATTGGCGGCCCCCTTATTAGATAAAACAATAAAATAATATAAGCACATTTTCAAGTTGTGCCCCAAAACTGAATTAAAGTTTTACTATCCAATTCCTGTTGCAATGAAGTATCGCAAGATATTTCAATCAGTTGTTCTTTTTCGAAAATTGTCAAGTCAAATGCATCAAGTTGGTTATTCAAAAATGGATTCTGGATCCATGCAAACTTTGTAAAATCAATTTCGTCGAAATAATGTGAACGTGTTTTAGTAAACTTTGCAAATGTTCTATAAAAAGATTTTTGTTTGCTTTAATATTGTTTCTGGTACGGGCATCATTTAAAATTGGAAACATGTCATATATATCCTTTTCTAAATTGGATATCCATAGCTCCAATTTTTTAATGAATGCCGTGACTTTGTCTTTTTAAATCAGAGCATGCATTTGTGGAGCTTGCATTGATTTATTTAATTTTTTATAAATTCCAACTAAATAAGCAAGTTTAAGAATAAACTTATAGTTGCGAAAAGAAGATGCCTCATCTTTGTGATTTTCAGCAAGAAAGATCGCAATTTCGTCTTTAAGTTCGAACACTCTTTGAATAAATTTTGAACGAGATAACCAACGTACTTCTCAATAGTATAAGAGTGATTTATATTCAGCTCCCATATTTTCACACAACTCTCCAAATAATCTCGCTTTCAAAGGACTGTTTTTGATATATGTAGTTTACAAATAGAGAAAAAATATTATCGGCATTTACAGGGATTCTTAATAAAGTAATATCGCAACAAGAAATTTGCATTATAATTGAATGATTAAATAAATGTTTGTAAGTATTTTTTTAAATATTTAGAACATAAATTAAAAACTTCACGACCCCCTTGAGGTTAATACACGACCCCCCTGTGTTTCGCGCGCGACCCACAGTTTGGAAACCGCTGGTTTATGGAATAAAAACGAAACACATAGCAGTATATGCATGTATTGAAATTAAATGATTTGGTCAATTAGTACATTCATGTTCTAATTTTCATGGAAATGTTTTAAAAATCTAACGTAAACACAAAATGCATTAATAATGCCTGTATCAACAACGTATGACGAATATAAAAACGTGAACCAAATGTGTAAGCAAAATAAATAAAGTTTAGTAAAAATTAAATTTACTTTGGTATGTCCTATATTCTTACCTTTATAATTCGATCTCTATTGGGTTTGTACACTTGCATATTGTAAATTGCAACTTCTGATATAGCAATGATATCAAGATGGTTCGCAGAATTAATTACAATATACATAATTACAATTCAGTGATTACATAACAACCACCCCTATGATTTGCCTAAGGGAAAATTGCATTCCAAAACAGTTATTATCATCAACCAATCAATGAAATCTTATAGCCTGTACAGACTGAGTATTAGTTAAACTGGTTTAGCAAAATTCGGTCAAGTACTCTAAGAAATAAAATCCAATTTAGTTCGACATAGTACGAAAAATTAAAAAATCTACTATCAAGTTTCAGTTTTTTCATGGGATACTCGATTTAATTTAGCAAAAATCAATCAAATGGAAAAATTTGAATTTGCTAGTAGATTTTAGAATTGTTCGTAGTGTGTCGAACTGAATTGAATTTTATTTCCTAGAGTACTTGACCGAATTTTGCTAAACCAGTTTAACTAATCCTCAGTCTGTCCAGGCTATACTACATCAATCAGATTAGACGGAATTGGCCTCAGACGATATAGACCAACAGATATGTACAAAAATGTTGATTTTAGTGAGTTCAATTATTTATTACACCAGACCGCCACCACATATAGAACCAAACGTTTGTCTTTGATATAAGTATAACGATTTATAAGCTCACGATAAAAAAGCCCCTTACCAAAAATTAATCTGTTACGATTGATATGATGATCAGTGTTGTGCGTCAACACGTATTTCCGAAATTGTCCCCATGTTGGTGTCGAAAATAGCGTAGACAATTGATAGATAGACAATGTCGAGAATTGGTAGGATATGTAGAAAATTTGTAGACAATGTAGATTATTACTTTTTTGTTGTTTTTCATTGTTTTTCTGTATCTTTTCTGTATCAGCCTTTTAGTTTTCCAGTTTAAATTGGGTTTTATCTATATATTACGTCAGTTAAAATTAAATTTTTATTAAACAAATAGGAGAGATTGAAAATCTTGGTCCATCGATGTCTTTAATATTGGTATAACCATAAGCGACTTAAAAGGATAAATTCGGCTATGGTTTCGCAGTACTAAGTGCGGTCTGTCATGAACATTTTCGAAACAAATACTTCATGTATGATTTTAACATCCGGTTTTGAGCAACATAGTTGAGGTACTACAAAACTTATAGCGTAAATGAGTTTTGTTGATTGTTTACTGTTTTGGTTGTATATTTTGATCAAAATTGAATACAAAAAAAAGATGTTTCTTACAGGTAATGTAGTTTTCCAAACTAAAATTATGATGAAATGTTATGATGATCTTGTCATCATAACATTTATACAGGTGGGGGTTTTTTAATGAAGGTGATATCAATTTTGCTCGGGTAAGCTCAGGATTACATTTGACCAGAAATTCACCAATTGATTATCAACCGACATTTGGGTTTCCTGGTCCTTTTTAAATGGAGTTATCTTTCTTGAAATTGGGGGCGAGTGGCATATATATATAAAACAACAACAACTTCATCACTAAAGTCAAGCAACCATTGCTTAAATTATTACAAGGTTTCCGGGTAACTACTTAGGAACATAATAGAATAAAGTGAATAATGAAATGGAATGAAACCTCCTATCAAACTTCCCTCCCCCTTTCAACCTTCGGCCAGTGTACAAAAAAAGTATGCTCAGAAGCCCTGGAAGCTGGTTAAGATTAATTATTCATTGATCCGTGCTCAAAATGATTTCAGAAACCAATATTAGAATAAATAATGCAACATGGCAAATATCCGACACTCGGTTATCGTAGACGGACACGAATTTTAAATTGAAAATCAAAACTGTAAGAGAAACGTGAAGGCTTAGCAACAGTTAGAGAAAAAAAAGAAACGAAATTCTTGACCCCGTGCCTACACACCAAAACAGTAGTGAAATAAAACCAAATGAAGTAACTTAATTTATTCTCTGAACGCGATGAATAAGGCGTGGTCATACTCCCTGTGCTCCATAGACCAAGGGAAAAATATAGCTTAAAGTATCAGGTTAACCTTCAGGTGACATTTATTAGGATTATGAACCCGAGGAACTTGTACTCGTATGGTCATTATTTGTCTAAAAATGTGTTTATGCTTTATCATTTTATTGCGTGGTAATGATGTTGAACATTGTAAAGGGTCTTTCAATAGGGATGCTCGAGATTTGTTGGGTTATAGCAGCCATGTTGTTAGATATTGTCAAATCTGTTTGGAATTGTTCAGTAGTATATGGTAAATTGCCGCAAACTTGCAGCAAGTTCCTGCACCCCCTTCCACCATTTAATCCTTCCAAGGATAGACCCTATTTAAAACCGATTTTTATTGTGTAAATGATTTAAAAAAATTTAAAATTTGCTCATTCAACGATTTCGCACTTTAACCGTAACATAAACGTAATATTACCATATCATATTTTTCAATGTTACGAAAGAATGAATTCCATCTTGAAATGGGTTGTTTGATTACAAAGAAATAATAAAATTTTGATAATTTTTTTCTACTTTGGTTTTCGACTGTAATAGTGTTATTGTGATTGTTCCATATAATGGTCGCGACCTGATGAATCAATACGTCACAACACTGACGGTGATCTGATCGAATAAGATTGATTTATGAGCTACTATCGGACTCAACTACCTATACACTAAATCCAATATAGAAATATTTAAATTTTTACTGTATAAATGGGTAGAGTTCATGCTAAAGGGTAGCCTTACAAAAACTAAAATTATCGCTAATTTTTTCAGCTCATAAATAGCACATATCCCTATTCAAAATAATATTTTTAGAGGTGGGGCCCCAAAGGAGCTCAAAATTTTTCATTTAGAGATTTTTCAAAAGCTCATAAATAGTTCATAGTTCCGCCTTGTTTTGTTTCTTGCATGGTTCCCAGGCTAAGTAAAACAAACTTAAAAATTCCCATGCCCTTTTAAAATCATTTTCTCTAATAGGTATATTATGTACATACATAGGCCTTACATATATCAATAATAATCCTTGTAAAATAATAAATTAGTGCACAACAAATATTTTATAGTAATCTTAAATATCAAAGCATGTACAGTACATATATAATAAATAAAAATATACATAAGTAATGTGTATCAACCTAATGTGTATCAAAAATTACATCGTTATCACCTTTGAGTGTGTGTCTTCATTGATTCGATTTTTTTTAAATCGAATCGAAATACAAATCACATAACTCAAAAAATGTAATATATTCTACATGTAGATGTACATTACCCTGGAGATATACTCGAAGTGACCGACGTGACTAAGTAAAAATAAAAAGTTAAACTATGAGAATTTTTACTAAAGCAATTATACTCGACGCGACTCAGGCGTGATAACAAAAAAGTTGATTTAACTTTAACTTTTTGTTGTTGTTTAGTACTAAAGTGACATCTTACAGAAATTTTATGAAATAATTAACCAATTTTATTTTATTTTTGTTACCATTTTGACCTTTTATAAAACAACTGCGCGTTTTTCTTTCAAGTACTAACTTTTAATATTTTAAATTTTTATTATTTCGCAAAAAATGAAATAAATATAAAATAAATAAAAAGAAAGTCAAAAGTTAAATAAATGTCAAAAACGTGAATTCATATATTGAGTTTATCTTGGGTATACACGTAAGCGCGTTTTTGACATTTCGAAGCTTAGTCTGAGTAACGTTGAGTATATCTCCAGCATTAATATTCTATGCAGAATAAATTAGTGTTGGTTTCGAGTACATAATCATAAATATAGAACACTACCAAAATTCATTCATTTACGTTTTTTTTCTCCATTGTTTACTCCATTCTTTGTGTAAAATTATTTACACATACACAAACATTTGATTCTCTTCACGTGCGCGCGCATACCAAACGAGCAATAGCCACCAATCGGAAATTTGCTGAACTTATTTTTATGACAAATTTTGATAAACTATTTTTATTTTTATAATTTATATATTAAAATTGAAAAATATTTAGAAAAAAAGAAAACTAGGCACGAGATTAAGAATTCTAGTTGATTCTTGTGAAAGAATTTTTTGTCTGCTGTAGTTGTACATTCCAATCGAACCTGCACAACTTGTCCAAGTTTGAGAGCTAATAACAAAAAATTAAAAGAAAATTTGGAAAAACTAGAAAAACTAGGCACGAGTTTTACATGTTTCCGTAGACGGAAATATCCACCGAATTCAAGAATATGCGCCCAGGATCGTGTAAACGCCTGGTATGAAAGCTACGGGAGGTTTCAGTGAACGCTAAAGAAATGCCAACTACATATTTACAATATAATTTATTTGGATTAATTTTATTCTACGAACGAAAATGAAATCGCTTATGGTTGTACCAATATCGAAGCCATCGATTGGCCAGAATGATTCAGTCTCACCTACTTGTTTTATAAAAAAATATTCTTAACTCTTAAAATATAGGTAAACCCCATTTTAAACTGGAAAGAATATAAGGTGACATCTTCGTACAGAAAAGCATTGAAAAAAACAACAAAAAAGCAGTAATCTTCAGCACATTACCAATTCTCGACTTTGTTACTCAAAAAACAATTGGCTACGCTATTTTTGACAAGAACATAATTGTACACAATTCGGAAATATGCGCGTAGACACACAACAAACAAAAATCGAAAAATCCTATGATCATTAAGACCATGATCTTCAAAAATTTATCAGTACGCGTGAAAGGTCATCTTCAGGAGCTCTCGTAGAAATTTGTAAAATACATCAAAAATTCATTTGTAAAAATCACAAAACCCTTCAGAGATTTCTTACAACTTTTAAAATATTTAAATAAATCGATTAAAACGGGTTCGACACTTATTTGGGAATTTCGATTTAAAATCCAATTGGAGAAATTGCTGAAATCATGTAGAAGGAAATAATATTCGTATCAAAATCACAATGGCTGCTAAAAAGCGTGGTTGATGTCCTCAATTTCCAAATATAATTTTTAATATGAACGAATCCCGAAAACATGTTTTAATTAGATCCCAGAAATAGGTTTATGTTTTGCCTTCCAAAACATATTCAATAGAATTTGTAAGTATTTTTAGATTTGGTGGCACAGATTTAAGATCGCGTACAATTAAATAATTTTATTTTTTAAATAAAATTGAACTGATAAAAACTAATTTAACAGTGTAATCATCAATCGGAAACTTTAATATCACATAATTACAGATTACTGTTGCTCTCCGAGGGTTGTCTGAAAATTGTCCAACCTCAACATGAAGATGGCAATACTCGTCAACAAAAGTGGGGGAGTGCGTTTGTGGATGCGTTGAAAGGTACACACCAAAATATCAGCCATTTTGAGCATACAATTGTTGTTTAACAATCGTTTGAGTGCGTTGATGCGAGTGTTTTTGTGAAAATTGATAAAACCGAGTATCGAGCTTGGGTGACTATGAACGTCCTGGATGACCAAAAACTGCAAACACAGACGATAACATCGCTCAAGCACCAAATGGTACTAGACAACCGTCGAATTAAAGTTATAGAGAGTTAGAAGAGGCTATGAATATGTTAAAAAGATTTAGGCATGAGAAAGCTCAATTAAGCTCTTAATTGATTATCTTCATAAAGAGAAAACCAGCACAGGAGCATATACTCATTATTACTTGACAAGCTGAAGGCAGAAATTGCAGAAAAGCGGTCACATTTGCAGAAAATACATCTTGATCCACCATTACAATGGCGTCGTCTCACACCTCAATGGTTGCCAATTTTTTTTATTCCCTAAGCTAAAAGTTCCCCTCGGAGAACAAATATTTTCATCGAATGAGGAGTGCACCACCTTCGCTAATATCTATTTTGCTGAGAAACTTGCCGAGTACTGTTTGGACGGGTTAAAGAGATGAGAGTATCGCTGGGAGAAGTGTAAATTTGAAGAAAAACTCTCTTGTATCTTTGTTCGGTCTGAAAATTTTCAGACAACCCTCGTACCCTTGACAAAGCAAATTAGTAGAGTTAATTTTGCTGATACACAATATTTAAAACTCATCCGGGCACGGGTTCAACACTGTTTACAAATAGCAATTTAATCTTAATACCCAAATAACATATTTTAATTAATCAATATAGCTTAAAATTCTTAATAATCTTGAAATAGCCGAAAATACTCTAAAGTTTTATAAAGAAACCAAATCGATCGTCTTGGCTTTATATAATAAGCTTCAGAATCTTATAATTATCTTACGTTATGATCTTTAACAAAAAAAACAAATTTTAATCTTTGGAATATAAATAGAACGCGGGTACGTTAAACATAATATACAGAATGTTTATTTGCAGAACGGTTAGATAAGTTAAGGTGTTAGATAAGATATCCGAACATCAAACTGAAAAAATATCCAAACCAATTTATTTGAAATAATCACTCGTATATTGGAGTAAATATGATTTAATTTAAATGTTTATAAATTTATGAAGCGCCAACCCTCCAAGCTACTGCATAAATTTTAAATCGTATATACCGCACATATACGAGTATATACGTTGCACGCTTAAGGTAAAAAATATTATTATTCCGCAACCAAATTGATTACTAACGAATAATAAAAAAATTTACTGCAATTTCGAAATTAACTTCGCGCAGTTTATGCAACTATCGTGTATATTTCATTATCCTAATTATGTTTTTAAGAAATTCAATTATAATACTAGGTCGTATTATATATATATTTTTTTTTTACAGTAGAAACGAAAAACATGAAAAATATCACACTTCATGATGAAAAATTTATTTAAACGAAAACGTACAACAAGAAAATATTCGATGACACACCCACTTATTAATTTAAGTCAGCGCGAGAGCAACGCGCATTTTAATTATATTAATTCATAAAATTTTCACGAAGCGGAAAGAAAGGTTGTCTCAATATATACACGAGTAGTTACCGCGCATATACCCGTTTCGACGTATACAGTAGTTTTTCCATTTTTCTTTCGTTTAATTTTTTAGCAAATTAATTTTCTTTCGTTTTAACTTTAAAACTAATAAATTAAAATATGAAAATAAATTATAACTCATTAGTTATAAAATCACATATGATAGGAATATTTTGTTTATGGGTTATGAACAAACCCCTTTTTCCGTGATACTATGCGCGCATGTTTTAAATGCATTGAATGGTTCGCTGGTAATGAAAAAGAAATTTTTCGGTATTTTCTGTAAGACACGCCTAAAATACTACTTTTTTCCTTGTTCACTATATATATATGTTAACGGAATTATTAACACATTTTTGTTGATTTATTATGTATACATGTATAATGATTTGCTGGTATATGGTCACCAATATGGTCGCGTGAAATTTTATGTTTAAAGCACTTCTTCCGATACCTAATCTAACAGTGTAAATAATATCGAGAAGAATCTTATAGAACACTGGGTATAATATTCAAAAGAGGTAAGAGTCCTAATTTCTAAGAGATTCCAACGGCTGTTTCACATTGTACTAAACTAAATCCAAAAGTTGTATGTGTACCTCAAGCGTGCTTTGTCCTATAAGATATTTCTAAGTGGTTACCACGGCTACAATGGGTGTTTTCACTTTTTGCTCGACACGATCCAATTTGTTTGATTGGGCCTAGAACAAAGTGAAATCACCAATTGCACTCTTAGTAACCTCTTAGAAATATGTAAATATAAAGCAAGTTTAATGTGGTTTTGAGGTCACCCAGTTATAACATGTTAGAAATATTTTAAAACGAAGCACTTTTAATGCGATTTTAAAATAAACAACTTTTAAATATTTCACCCAGTGTTACCCTAGATTTTATGAAAAACTCATGTTTTTTAATTGGATTGGGTTTTGCACAAAGTGAAAACACCAATGCGAGCCGTAGTAACCTCTTAAATATATCTAAGGATAAATTACTTTTAATTCGATTCTGAGGTACACAACGTTTGAATAATACAACCAGTACTCACCTAGATTTTCCGGGACATTCATGTTCTTTAGTTGTTGGGTCTAGTAAAAAAGTGAAAACACCCAAACACGAACTAAAGTGGCCGATTTGCTACAAGACATGCTGAAAAGAATAAGAAAATGTTTTGGAAATGGCTTGAATTGACCAAACCAATAACTGGCGTAACTTTGTAACTTTAGAAAAAACTCCAAGGCGTCCAATAACTAAAAATTTAAAAGAATTGCAATCTCTCGTATATAGCCATAAATATTGGAAAACTGCCGCAAGAAGAAATACGAACAGTCCATAAATATACCTGGGTTGTGACTGACCACAGATTTACAGTGTGATCCTGGGCTGAATAAACTAATAATACAAGATGAGGTTCAGGTAATTTGTAAAATATTTCTAGAAGAGATTAATAAGCATACAACATCACAATACCTTCTCGTGGTGGTGACCAGTAACTACCCCATAAAAACGGTAGAGTAATCGTGTTACGGCTGGCTCCTTTAAGATTTTGCATTGGGCTAACAACCTAATCTTTGACAAACAAATTGTAACGAAACCTCAACATTAGCCTCGGTAAATTTGGAATTTCAACAATGTCCTGGGACACAAATAAAAACTACGCTTTAAAAATCGAAACATGAAATGTACTCAGCCTGAATCTCTCGCAGAGCCTCCATCAGCCTGGAATACAAAACCTGATCACTAAACAGACCCTCGAGTTACGACCAACGAAAGTGTGTCTTCGTGGAAGAGCACTTACACGATCGATGGACGACGTGGGCATGGATCTGCACACACCTACATGGGATGTAGTATGCCAGCAGTATAAGTAAGAAATTTATAATTTTGAAAAGAAATTTATGCGAGTCACCAAAACTAATTTTTGGGACAAAATATAGTTAATAGACAGTTTGTTATTTGCGCGAGTACGCACATTTCTTAATAGATGTAAAAATATTTACAAATAAATTTTGTTGGTATAAAAAACCAAACTATCCTAGGAATATCCGGTATTTTTATGTGACAGGATGCCGTTGAAGATTATGGAAAACTACATGAATATCGAACATTGGTAGTGGCTAAATAGGTTAAAAAGGGCTTACACTGTGTGATTACCATCATCTTAACCATTTCGCACGTGGCGTACATTTAAATGTACATCATATTTGAACGTCATTTTTTCAGTATATATATAAAAAATCAAAGTAAATAAGGTACCGTTATTTTAAATCGGGTTTTCTCTTTTGTTATATTCAATATTTTCTCCAAATAGATTTAATTTTAATTAGTTTTGCTTTAGTTTTCGACGAGGACACTGCTCATGTCAAAATATCTGTGATCAACAGTGATTTAATTTGTGTGTGTAACACTAATTAAGATAATAAATAATTATTTTTATATCTAGTATTATTAAAATATGTGTAATAAACCAATATTAGGTTAGTTTTGGTGAAATTTTATATCAATTACCGTTGCACATTGGTTTAAACTTTAATGTACATTAAAATGTACAAATAGTTCAAACTCTAATGTACATTTTAATGTGTTGAACATTCAAATGTACAATTCGTTTCAAAATTCATACAATAATTTATTCAATTTCTTAGATAAAGTCTCGATTTTGTCTCCCACCATTCTTCATAGATAAGGAATTGAGCAAGAAAGGACGTGGTTCATGTGATCAAATAGCTAGCACGGATGGAAAAGTTATCCTCGGGAAGTGGCAGGATTATAAAGCCATTTACATAGGGTCCAATTATGTCGGAACTGGTGACGTTGATATCGTGAAGATGTGGAACAAAACTCTTAAAAAATATCGGCAAATTTCTCGACCCGAAATAGTTTGGTTGTACAACAGTGGCATGGGCATAAATACTACAGAGTATTTACTAAATCTCGAAAATGGACGTTTTCATTACACACTTTCTGGATTTTGCTTTGGCTGCTAGTTGGAGTGAGTACAGAAAAGAACTGAAAGATTCAAGAAAACCAGAAAAAGAGATCCTAGATTTATTGCATTTTCGCTTAGAAGTGGGTAGGTATTGCATTACTATGTGCTGGCCATAAACGAAACACGGTCGCCCATCAACTTCTAGAAATTGCTCGTCTTGTTCACGGATAACAACAAAAATAATTATGGAAGTTCGGCCGATTCGTGATGTTAGATGCGTTTAATTTGGCCACTTATCACGACTGATTGAAAGAAGCCACAAGATGCAAGATGAACTGCAAAACGTCACTATCAATGAACTGCTGGCAGAACTCATTTCGCATGTAGGAAATGCAATGTGCATTTATGTATTACGAAAGAGCGAAATTGCTTCGAAGATTTCCATTCAAAGAGATTGAAACGGCTTATATTTTTTATTATTATTTATGTTTGTTTTGAAGTTCCTACATTTTATTGATGAATTTTTTACATTCTTTCTGTTATAATTATATCACACTATGATTGAAAACAAAATAAACGCCAAAGAATTAATTGATTTTAATTTAACAGAATATCTTTTATTTTCAACAATCGACACGCTTTGAACATTAAAATGTAAATTTCATATCTCCGGCCCCAAACTACTTTTTATAAAAATTTCACCTCCAATAGGTTGTATTGATAACTAATAAACCAAAATTGCCAAAAAAAAAAATTTTTCATTCACTCAATTTAATTCCCGTGCGAAAGGGTTAATACCATGATAAAATAGACAGTAGGGCCTTCGCATAGAATTTTAGAACATTCGCAGTATCCGCGATTCTTATATGAAAGGATGTCATTGTAATTCAAATTACTTGACTGAAAATCACTTAAAGTCATTTCGGAAGAAGGAGTGGAGCTGTAGATAAGCTGCTGATTCCTTGCACACTATATTCGTATTAGAATAGTATGTTCAGCGAGTCATGACTGAGTTCAAAGTGAAGATGCAACGCCAAAGCGAGCGGCAAAAACGTTAAGAGAGCTAGCAAGTAAGGTTTCTACGTCCGAAATGGTTGGTCGTGATAGAACGATCGTTTTAGGAGGCAGCCGAATTCGCGAGTAAGAGAACATGAAAACTGGCGGGAGGCACAAGAGAGTGAGAAAATCGGCTTACCGATTTGAGAAAAGATTCTTAGGGATTCCAAGTAGAAGATTTACTTCAATTGTTGAGGGTGAGTCCGGCAATGGAGATACTTGCTGGAGAGAGAGAGAAATAGATAGATCCAGAAGGAGCATTGGAGTACCGATGGAGAAGTACAGGATTGAGACGACAGCATGGATCAAGAACAAGATGAGCAGAGCAATACAGAGAGCATTCAGAAAAACGTTTTAAGCGGGGTAGGCGAAATGCCAATTTTAAACGAGATGAGTTAGTTTAGCTATACAACTCGATTGAGCGGTAGAAATGGTAGGATGGAAAAAAAACATACATATGTGGTTAGAGGATAAGCTGATAAATTAAAGCAATACGATATTGGATGGGTCTGTTTGCGACGACAACATTTAAGATGGGGTAGTTTTATGAATTCTACCACACACAGAGCTTGGTGTCAATAATTCGATTGGCAATTATTCGAATAAAATAATACCTCTTATAAATTCGTTCAAATTGGAAAAATAGATAAAGTTGTCCGCACTGCACGCAGCAATAAAAATTAAAGAAGAAGCCCCAGGATTGTAGCTGGCTGAAATTGAGCAGCCAAAAGAACCACTGAAAAGTTTGTTAAATGGAATTATTGATGATTCAAAACATTTCATCAAAAACATTAGAAAATATAATTGCTGTTTTCAGATGACTTTATTCGGCACTAACGTTACAGTGGAGCATACTATGCCGACCTTTAAAATTCAGGGACCAATTTACCCACAACGACCATAAATTTCTCCAAATCTCTATCATTTGTTCAGTCATTGCAACCTCTGTTACACTAAAATAATTTAATTCGATTGTTCAAAAATGCGATTGATCTCATGCCATCAGACAGTCAGAGAATTGTTATGAACGCTGATCAAACACCAGCAAGTGATTAATTTAGACGAAATCAAAAGATAACAATTGATGAGGTAGCAATTGTCATGGTTGAAGAAGAATTTCATCCTCGCGATATCATTTTGCACCGCAGAAATGAGCAATCACAGAGAACTATCATTTAGACACTTATGAGGTACTTAATTTGCTGGAAAACGACAATCATTGAGATACGTTAATTGTAGATTCTTCCGCTACATCTAATACATTTCAAATACGTACGCTTTTCGGAATTATTTTATCTATATATGTTTCCCGTCACAACCAGTACAATTGTGGGAGAAATACAAAGACTACATGGCCGAAGATATTCTGAACAGAATGCGTCAAGAAACGGGGAACTTCAAATTATAGAGAACTTCTAAGAGAGCAATAATAAAACAGAAATGACTTTTCCTCCAAGAAAATACACCGAAACTGCTTCAAGAACAAAAGATAGCATTGTTCATTTTGGGCGCTTAAGGTGGATTTCGAAAACCGTTCTTAATTTCTTAATCCTGGCTAAAATCCGTTCAAACGGCATCGCGTTAGCGCGTGCTTCTTCAGGAATTGCTGCCACGTTGATGGAAGTATACAGTCCCTGTTCATTGAATTATGGGCACTATTAGTATTTTGGAAATTCCTAATTTCTGGTACTGTTTTATATTTTAAAATATTTCAAAATAATAAAATGCATTTAGGATCACGTTTGTTATTGTTTTAAGATTATTTTACGATATTCCTAAAAGGTCGCAATAAAATGATTACCTGAAAATAGACAAAAAAGATCAATAGCATGCACATTTTACTTTTATTTTATCCTCTCATTTTATGTTTGACGCGTGGTTTGACAAGTTGTTTTTATAAATTTTGTGACTCAGCTAAATAAGAAATAATCTACGTTGAGTGAATTTTATCATTTAGTTAAAAAAAACTTGTGTTTAAATGGGTCGAACAAAGGACCTAAACATTGAAAAAACATGCAAACGGAGCATTATTAAAAACAAAACACCATTCATACCGCGAGATCGCCAAAATAGAATAAGTTTCTTGCTCATCAGTAGTAATTTGGCAAAAATTCTTCAACCTGCGGGTACATTTTATGAGACCAAGAGAAGAAACTGTAAAAGGATCAGGAGGACAACACCCAGAACAGACCGGACAATTATTTAATCGGCCTTAGAAAAGCCCAGCGCAACGACGAGCAAGCTACAAAAGTACTTTAGTGAGGAAGGTATAAAGATATCAGCGATGATATTGCGACGAAAGCTATATGAAAATAACTTGAAATGTAGGCATCCACAAAAAAACCCAGACTCCCTGAAAAAATGCAGTAAGAAACGCCTTATTTGCGCTAAACTTCATAAGCAGTGGACAATAGACGACTGGAAAAAGTTAAATCTTATTTTTAAGCACTCATTATATATTTTCAAAAATTAAATAAAAAAAAAATCCCAAATTAAAGAGTTTTTTAAAATTTATTGGTTATGTTTAGTGACGAATGCAAGCTAGAAGCCGTTACAGAATCAGCCCAGTTCATCAGAAGGAGACCAAAAGAGAGGTTTAAAAAGAACTGCGTAATCAGGAACATAAAACATCCACCTACTGATGGTGGACTACTGATGACATGGAGCTGCATTAGTGGAGATGGACTTGGTCCAATATACTTCGAAGAGAAAACCATGAGAAAAGAACAAAATAAAACGGTATTAACAGATGTTTCATGTCCTTACTTGAGGTCGCTATCTCAAGGCCAAGACTCTTACACTTTTATGCAAGATAGAGCTCCTTGCCATACCGCAAAATTAATAGAGAATGTCCTCCTTAACTAAAATATTGACATCTTCTCTCTTGGCCCGGCAATTCTCCGGATTTAAACTCTTGCTGGACCTTACTTAAGTACAACATATATAAAACCCCAATCCAACAGTATTCATCAAAAAAAAATATTGAAAAAAATGGAGAAATAGTGATTAAAATCGCAATATGATCAATAGTTGTATATGTATCATGCCTGAAATAATAAAAGCTGTGATTACCTTTGCGAAAGCTAGTTTAATCAAATTTTACTTGTTTTCTAATTTATAAATACTCAAAATTATTTAATTTAAAAGAATTAAAACATTTAAAAAAAATCTTGTTTTTATTTATACATATTTTGATAAAATGCGAGAGCTTTTCACTATATTAATAGTGTCCATAATTCAATGGAAAGGGACTGTAAGAAGAACAGCGCATTCTGTATGTATAAGAAGTTGGCCTGAAATTTCCATCCCGAAAAGGCTTTTTTCCATATAGTGTGTGTCTTTGCTAAATCACATAAAAATAATTCCATCCCGAAAATTTTATTGTTAAATTAAAAAAAAAATAAATACCTAGCCCGAATAAATTGTAAAATTATATTACTGTTTGCAGAAAAAAGCTTCACAATCTATTAATAAACTACATCTACTTTCTTGATCATCCCGAAAACTATTTTCTATACATTCTTCAGATGAAAATATGTTCATTACCAAATTTGCTTGTGCCGTACACCAGAGATGACTCCCTCCCTTGGCATATGAAATTAGGTGTGCCAATGTGCATAGAACTTATATTCAGGCGCCCATTTGAAAATCACGAGGATCGATGGTGAATATTGATCATCCCGAAACCCGCCTCTTTCTATGCATTCTTCAGTTGAAAATATGTTCATTTTCAAATTTCCTGGTGCTGGACACAGAGATGACCCCTCCCTTGGCATATGGAGTTAGGTGTGACAATGTGCATAGAACTTATATGCAGGCGCCCATTTGAAAATCATGAGGATTGATGGCGAATAAAGATCATCCTAAAAATCTCTTTCTATACATTCTTCAGTTGAAAATAAGTTCATTACCAAATTTCTTGGTGCCGTACACAGAGATGACCCCCTCCCTTGGCATATGAAATTAGGTGTGCCAATGTGCATAGAACTTATATTCAGGCGCCCATTTGAAAATCACTAGGATTGATGGTGAATATTGATCATCCCAAAAACCACTTTCTATACATTCTTCAGTTGAAAAAATGTTCCTTGTCTCAAATTGGGTAATGATCATATGTGTTCGGCACCAGGAAATTTGGTAGTGAACATATTTTCAACTGAAGAATGTATAGAAATTGGTTTTTGGGATGATTAATATTCACCATCAATCCTCGTGATTTTCAAATGAGCGCCTGAGTATAAATTCTATGCACATTGACACACCTAACTCCATATACCAAGGGAGGGGGTCATCTCTGTGTTTGGCACCAGGAAATTTGGTAATGAACATTTTTTTAACTGGAGAATGTATAGGAAGTGATTTTTGGGATGATCAATATTCACCATCAATCCTCGTGATTTTCAAATGGCCGCCTGAATATTAGTTCTATGCACATTGGCACACCTAACTCCATATGCCAAGGGAGGGGGTCATCTCTGTGTTCCAACATATTTTCAACTGAAGAATGTATAGAAAGTGATTTTTAGGATGATCAATATTCACCATCAATCCACGTGATTTTCAAATGGGCGCCTGAATATAAGTTCTATGCACATTGGCACACCTAATTTCATATGCCAAGGGAGGGGGTCATCTCTGTGTACGGCACCAAGAAATTTGGTAATGAACTTATTTTCAACTGAAGAATGTATAGAAAGAGATTTTTAGGATGATCTTTATTCGCCATCAATCCTCATGATTTTCAAATGGGCGCCTGCATATAAGTTCTATGCACATTGTCACACCTAACTCCATATGCCAAGGGAGGGGTCATCTCTGTGTCCAGCACCAGGAAATTTGAAAATGAACATATTTTCAACTGAAGAATGCATAGAAAGAGGCGGGTTTCGGGATGATCAATATTCACCATCGATCCTCGTGATTTTCAAATGGGCGCCTGAATATATGTTCTATGCACATTGGCACACCTAATTTCATATGCCAAGGGAGGGGGTCATCGCTGTGTACGGCACAAGCAAATTTGGTAATGAACATATTTTCATCTGAAGAATGTATAGAAAATAGTTTTCGGGATGATCAAGAAAGTAGATGTAATTTATTAATAGATTGTGAAGCTTTTTTTCTGCAAACAGTAATATAATTTTACAATTTATTCGGGCTAAGTATTTATTTTTTTTTTCTTTAATTTAACAATAAAATTTTCGGGATGGAATTATTTTTATGTGATTTAGCAAAGACACACACTATATGGAAAAAAGCCTTTTCTGGATGGAAATTTCGGGCCAACTTCTTATACATGCATTCTGTCTGTAAAACTGTCAATAAACATGCAATTCACAGAAAACCCAACATGTAACATTTCTAAAATTAAAAAATTATTGTAGGTGTACAATGGCTGACCAGAAGTCACTAGAAGCATTAGACTATCTCTTGACTTCAAGCAAACGCTTCTATTGATACCTCGCTCGACGCCAGCTGATGAATTGTATATGTCTGCTTGAAATATCCAACTTTTTGGAGCATAGTAAAAAAATGCATTTAACAACGAATATGAAAGTTCAAATTCAATATGATTCAAGAACTGCTATATTTTTAAGACAATTATTATTACTCCGAAACAATAATCAGCCAAAGTTAAGCAATGGCGCGATATATGTGCATTTTATGAATAATCTAATTGAAGCAACAATTCTGGTTGTACCTCACAAAAGTGAAGACGTACTACTTCCACGAATACCACTCATTCCGACAGACGCCATGTTCGAGTTCAAATGACTTCAATTTCCAATACGTCTTGCGTTCACTATGACTATCTTTTGAATTCAAAATCATTCGGTTTTTCAAGTTCTTTGTGTACTTAATATTTTACTTTTTCAGAACGAAACCAGAACACACCAACGCCAAACACAATCGTGTGCGCCAAACACAATTCGTAGCACAATATTTCAACAACAGGGGCGTAATGGTAGAGTTACTATACTACATCTCCAGGGGAACGGTCATATAAGTGCTGTAGTAATAACTAGATCCGAGATATATATCACTGACTCACTCGATAACGCACAGAGTGGCCAAAAAAATCGTAGCAAAGTGTCGCGGGTTACTTAAATTTTTTGCACGTTAGGATTGTGCAAGTTATTATTGCTAAACATCATTGTGATTATTTTATTTGTGATACGTACAAAAACCCTGATTTTGAAATGTAGCTAACTTCATTAGTTTTTTCTTAAGGCAAAAGTTTCGAGTTTGCTAACTTTTTCGTTAAGGTAAAAACGAAATTTTTTTTTCTCAAGTTTCATTTTCAAACAAACTTGTAAGGTAAAAGGAAAAGTTTTTCTATTGTGAGAGCTCTGTGACTGACTTACTCGAGAACGCACAGTAGTTGATTTGGAAATGAAATTTTTTAACATTCAATTAATGTATTTTTAAATTAATAAAAAAAACACAACAAACCCTGATGATGGCGTAACTGCCAAAAGCTTGGAAAATTTGGTTGTTTAATTAGTATACGGGTGCAAAGCACCCGTATTTTTAATAAATATTTAACTACACTTTGCTGGGAATAAACGGGCGCGTTTCGTATTCACTTCTTCACTTTCAAAATTAAATTTGTAATTTTGAAGTACAAAAAAAAATGCTTAACGCCCCTAAATACTGGCCACTCTAATGATACACGACTACGTTCAGAATCCGGAAAAATTAAGATAAAGAAATATTTTAAAACTAATTTCTAAAAGTTTGAATTCCAAATTCTGTTTAAAGCAGTGATTCTTAACAGGGGCCGCGGTCTGTAAGAAGTTTGCCGGGGGCCGCCAAAATTTGCAAATTTTCCTTCAGAATATAATAAAAAAAAATTGTTGTACATATAACTGAATATCGTATTGAAAAGTGAAATAAGAAAAATAAAGTTTTCTTATTTAGTTTTTTTTATTTATTTCTTATTTCTTCCTACATACAACTTGTTAGTATAGAAGAAATGAATGCAAATATGCTAACCGTAATACCAAATTGTGAAGTATGAAAGTTAAAACTGATATTGAAATAATAAAGTTATTTTTTATATTTATCATCTCTATATATTTAAAAATGACGTGTGTGTTGTAACATTAAAACTCAAGAACTGCTGCACCGATTTTGAAAAAAATTTGTGTATAAGTTCTATGGGTGATGAGAAGCGTTTTTAGTTGAAAATGGTCCACCAGAAGTGGCAGCTTACCATAGAAGCTCTTTCGTTTTTTGCAATTATATTGAAAGGTGTATCATTTACAAGAGAAGCTACTATAAGAACAAAAGATTCTAAATTAATTTGGCAACGATACATGCCCAATGTGATCTTAGTTTTCTCCAATGAGGTCCTTTTCGTGGTTTTCGGGAGTGCTAAATAAGGGCGGTATTTTTTTTAGCACCTATGCTAATATACACCACCTATACTATCAACGCCAATGTGGGTGTCAATTTCGGAGGTACTACTCACCTTTGGTTTTTCACAAAGTGTGGTGGAAGGGGCAGTCAATTTTGGTACCTACCTACTATATCTACGCCAATAATGCTGACATGGATGTCATTTTCAGGGTACTAATTACGTAACTGACTTTTGTTTTTCGCAAGTCGAGATGGTGGATTTTGATAAATAGTTATACAAATTGCGCCTATAATGCGGATATGGATGTCATTTTCGGCATATAAATTGATTGTCTTATAGATTATTGTGTGTTTTTAGTATTCCACGGGAATAAATTTGAAAAGGGCTTATATAAAATTAGTGGCATGCTTGAATTTAAGGGGTCTATCCCGTGGATCAAGCGGTCCAATCTATTTATCCAATAGAATTCTAATAAACCATAGTTATTTTGTTTCAAAATGAGCAGGTTGTAAATATTTTTAGAGAAGATGGCCCCCTGGGCCTAAGTGATCGATAATAATTTGTACTTAAAATGTATGTTTGTTCTGAAAGGGTGTTTCAGCCGTTCACTCTATCGTCATGAAATTTTTATATTTTTATATTTTTTATTTTTACCATGTACAAGTTGCACAGTGATACAGGATGGGGAAAGAGATTATATGAAATTAGTGACATGCTCGAGTCCGAGGGGCTCGTTCCCTGGATCAAGTAACCCTCCTAAGTGTGCACACCATTTATCCAAACTGATCCAAACTTTTCATAGGGAATTTATATTAAAATCAGCAGGTTTTCGTAATATTTATCAAGGGATAGGCCCCTGAATCCAAGTGCCCCGAGTCGCCTGAAATATATTGTTCGGTTTATAGTCCTACCAACTATCAATATTAAAATGAAATCGTTAAGTACAATCCAATTGAATACGATGGAAGGCGGTACGATACATTTGAATGCGATATTCCGACCGGATCAAACAGAACCCATCATCATTTAAATGAGTAGTATTGTGATAACCAAGACACAATCGATGATGTGTGTATAATTTACGTTTCAAATAATTGGGTACCCAAGTTAAAACAGATTTTATTTTGATTAATTTTAGAAATTTATTATTCTGTTTACTAAAACCGAAAATTATTTAAATCTGGATTTTGTTATACAAATAATACCAGCTTTTGTTTGTCAGAATTTTGTTTACCAGCTATAAAAAAAAATCAAAACAATCTCCTATTCTATTTTGGAAATATGGAGAGTGACAGCTCAATCAGCAACCGCAGTCATCCAAAATAACGAAAAACTTATTTTATTGAAAAATTAATTTTTTATTCATTTTTAAATCAAATTAAAGTATTGATGGGTTCGAAGTCACCCAAAGCATTAGTGTTGCTGTCAAATCAATTATGTTTGCCAAACGACAAAATAACAGGGCATCACGAACTTCACTGCCGGTTCATACGACGAATAAAAATCTCAGATTTGTATATCCCAGATTTTTTTTCATCGTTTTTGTATTGATAGAGTGTGTCTGTTGTATACTTTACGTCATGTAATTGGTTAAAATTATGGGATAGAAAAATTTGAGATTTTTATCCGTCGTATGAACTCGCACTCATAGAAACAGACAAGAAACGGGAAGCCAGACAAGGGATAATTTATGCAATCAATACACGAAGTGCCTTCAAATTCAAATTTAAAACGCAAGAAACGTGCTGCGCAGTAGGAAATGGGAAATTACCACAATTACATTCATCACCCGAACCATTATCAACGATGCAACAAATGCTTTTTTACTCTAAAGTGCCAAGTGTAGTAAACACATGAAATGTATCAGTGAACATGTTTTAATGTCGCAAACAATGTAAAGCAGTTGATTGATATCCCAATTTATATTCAACCAACGAGTTAGGCCGTGCCTACATATCCGCACTGTAATAAATGCGCGTGAACCGACATCCTTCTAAGAATTGAGAACTCTTAACGGTCAAGCATGTGTCACTTATCGTGAAGCTTGACGAGAATTAAATCTTCTTGCAAAACGATGCATCCTGGGGCACTGCTCAAACACAGCAAATACGATTCCAAAAGCACTGATTCAATTCAGAATGACTGGGCCTGGATATTTTCATGTCAAAGAATTGGGAACATTTGTTCAAACTAATCTACAGAACTTGAGTTCAGAACAACGCTAAGCGTATTTTAGAATTATGCATGTTATTTATTACAAGCCAAAGTGACGGATTGTATTTCTTAGATGTGGGATGTCAGTACTTTTCTCTTTTCGTTTATTTTGGCGAATTACTACTTAGTTACAAAAAAATTTTAATTTCATTTCCACCGTTCTCGTTACCACTTACTGGATGATAACAATAATTAATTTTGTACGGACATTCCATAGTTATATAATTTTCAAAAACACCGGGAGTGTTTCTAGATTATTGTCGATATAAAGCTCGATTCACATTAAGCCGGCAAAACGGAAACATTATTTCGAGTCGAACGACAAATACAAAAAACAGATACAAATGTTTATTGAAGCAAGACAAATCAAACCACATCAACGAAAACTGCAGATGGTTCAGTAAGACATTGTTATTATGTAAAGAACGTGATAAAGTGAGCATACCGCGAGTAGGTGATCTACAATTATAAACGAAGATCACTCAAAGGTAGTGCAAACTACACGAAATACAAACGACAACCTCAAACCGTGGCTTTTAAAACAATGAACGTCTATGAATACAATACACATAAGAAAATCATCAGTGGGAAATTCAAGCTGATTCATGTCATCAATTTAGAAAGCAACCAAGCATTAATTGATTAAATCACTCCAACGATCAATAAAATTCATCAAGAAAACCAACTTCATCTTCAATTGAGTACAATACAAAATCAACAAAACAATAGTGGACCCAGCAAACCAAATGCTCTTCGAATACAACAAAATTATTAACCATTTCAGCTGCAACAAATTCTACTAAATCGGCCCCTTATTATCAAAGCCTATCTCTGGCTGCAGGTATTGCTATATAAAGAAATCGTGCTGTAGATAGTACAAAATATTTGGTGATTATTCTTGAAATCTCACCGACAAACGGTTACAAAGAAGCCGCGATACCTTGCACTTTACGGCAATATGCGCCGCACATATTAAAATTTAGTCCATCAGGATTATGTAAATCGCCAACCATTTTAAGTGTTAATTAAAAACTTTTAAAATTGACACATGATTATCCAACGATCGCTTTAACTTTCTATCCTTTCGAATGCGCAACACACGTCTTTATATACGTATTTTTTTTTAATATTATGAATAGATCCGCAAATGTCTTAAATAATAGTGTCTTATAATCAGCTTATAAAAACCACATTAAAAAAATGTTTTTTTTTTGCTTTTAAAATATCTCGTTTAATCTTAATAAAAACAATAAAAATTAATTAAATTAATTTCGTAACCTTTCAACATCCCATTTACATATCCGCCATAAATAATAAACTAAACTAAGTATTTTATTAGAATAATATACTATATAAATTTAATTAGATAATACGCACGCCGGAAATACTTTAATCTTGTTTTCTTAAGAA
This sequence comes from Nephrotoma appendiculata, assembly GCA_947310385.1. NCBI lineage: Eukaryota > Metazoa > Arthropoda > Insecta > Diptera > Tipulidae > Nephrotoma > Nephrotoma appendiculata. Next base: position 145,382,138 of record OX371224.1, read on the forward strand.
ATTATAAAATTCAATAGAGTTTAAATTAAATTTATATTAAAATAAATAAATTATTAATTTAATTGGAATTTATATAAATATTTTTTCTGGATAATCGTAAAAACGTATAAATAACTTGTATAGTATGTATTAAATGGAGGTGGCCCCCCTGGGGTGCTAAAAGAATATTTTTTTTATCACCACCGCCGAAAAACGAATAAATAATAAATTAATAAATAAAAATACAATAAATTCTATTAATTAATTTAATTTTTATTAGTTCATCGATATTTTATATACCTTTGCAAGTCCATATTTAAGTGTTTGTGTGTGTATATATATATAGTATATAGTACAGTACATATATACGAGAACATACACGAAATTAGAAGTTTCATTTGGTTTTGGGTTTTAGTCGAGCGCGGGATATCATCGATTATATGATCTCGTCTCAACAACAATGTAGTGCTCATTTATTTATTTATTTATTTAATTTTAATGATAGATTTAATATCAAGTGTGATCGCTGGTCTTGATATATGTAAGTTAAAACGATAAAAGCACACAATCACCAAAATGTATACAACACGTTGTGCAGCTTGTGATAAATTCGCACTTCAGCAAAATATTTATAATTCGACTGGATATTTTGGACATTGCACATCTATAGCAACTTTTTAAAAGTATTTTACACGTAAGATTGATTTTTATACAATACAAGTGACAGCCGTCTGTAATTTATCAATTCTCACAGTCAGAAGGGAATATCACGAGTTATCCAACGCCACTATAACTTGGAGAAATTCCTCTTAAAATGGAGTCGTTATTAGTAGAATTTTTAATAATAATCAAAATTTAATAAACCGTAAGTTCACATACGTCACATACATAAGGTCACACTCGTGCACAGGGGCACCTCATCAAGTTAATAAAAAAAAATAGAAAAAAGGTGAACCAATTGAAAAGCGAAAAAACGAAAATAATTTTTATGTAATAAGTAAATTACCACACTACGTAAAGGAACCTCGTATAAATTCGATGGAAACCCAACATTACATCTTCGGGTTTTCGTAGAAAATATTTTAAAAGATTATGAAATCATAAAAGGAAAGCCAATGTATCGTGCAATTCTGCACAATACGACAAAAAATTCGTAAAACAGCGGACTCGGCTCTAATTTCTTATAACATTTTTTATGAAAGCTGAAGTTGGAAGACCAGTAAAATAACCTCGGTCAGGACAAAAAGAGTATGGACAAGTTTTATACCAATATCAACCATCAGTTATTATTGGTAATCAATAAAGTTAAAACAGAAAATCATATTCAAGACATTATAACTGTACTCAGCGAAACCTACCGTAATCATACATTAAACGTATTTGTATAAGAGGACTAAACTTCAATAATTCTGAGAAGCTTACAATACAATAACAATCAACCATTCCAGAAACATATCCGTCGTCCTTAAAAATTTAAAATTTGAATTTCAGAAACATGTCTATATAGAACATCGAAATTTCGGCATCTCAAGCAGCGATCCAGTAAACCAAATGAACACATCACAAGGCTAGGAACATGCACTAAAACAAACTCGTGCAACAATCAATTCAACAGAAGAATATGAATTTACCGACCACCAACGATTTCACTGCAACAAAAACCACCCATTCCAATGGAAATGGACGGGTCTGTACAAACAAACGAATAAATTGCATGAATCGGTCAAACTATAAACGAGCACGTAACTTGGATATAACTGTCAATCCACCAAAACAACAAAGAGTATTCCATATTGAACCAAAACTACAAAGAGTATTTTATACTGCAAGAAAAAGAGAAATAAAATGAACATTACATTAAAGAAGAGAGCGAACTTGAAATAGAATCAGGAGAAGAAAATTACGATTTCGATCTAAATTTTATAACAATGAATTCAGGAATAAAAATGAGAACGTGGAAGCTGTCACACTGAAAAGGACACTGAAGAGCAATGAAGTTCAAAAGGAACAACTTTTGACCGTGCGACGTGTGGCGGGAGCTTGTAGCCAACCAGAGATGAATATTTTGTCATTCGTCACACGCCACACGTCGAGAGATGGTCAAATTTTATCTTTTGTGTTGTGTTGCAGTTATTATTTTCAAAATAAAATTATTAAAATTTTGACGCTTGCTTGTCTCGAATAAGAACACTAATTAAAATTTTGAAAATTATATAAAGTGTGCGTGGCGGAACTAGTAACAAATGTAAGGCCACCCTTAGACATAACGTTTAAAGGCGGTGATACATGTACAGATTTTGCCTTAAAGACAAAAAAATTTACCTTATACAAAATTGAGAAATGTTCAATTTAAAATTTTTGCCTATAAGGCGATTCAAGATGGCCGACTTTCAAGCAATCAGCGCGCATAATTGATATGCCTTAAAGGCAAAATCTGTACATGTATCACCACCTTAACTGGGCAAATCTAACTGCATAAGTCCATCGATGCAAGTATATATTTGAGCGTGTAGATGATAAAACCACAGACAATCAAATTAGATTTTTCATTTGAACTAAAAAACGAAAACAAAACAAAGTTCTGATAATTCCAATGTCATCGTTGTATCTGTGATTTTTCGTTAAACTGCGTATACGTATACGCAAAAAACATAATATATTTGATTGTATGCTGCTATTTACAGTAAATGAAATCGCAGTTTAAATTTTTACGTTTACATAGGATGAAATATCTGTTTTAGGTTGTTTCAGATAAACTGTGCAGTTTTTAAATATTGTGCAAGTGACTTGTGGAATACAAAAAAAAATTGTTTTTTCGCTTTCGCTTGCGCAAGTTCATTATAACGTCGCTTGCGCAAGTTCAGCATAACGTTGCGTGTAGGGAAAATTGGTACATTTTTATTCAGTTTTGGTTTCGAGGCGCGCTTATATTTATTTATTTATTTATTCATTGGCAATATAACTTTGGTAAAGAGCTCAAGCTCATTTGTTACAGAGGACACTGCAAGAACTGAATACTTACAGACTACACATTTAGCGCCACGCTAAATAATACGCTTTAAAAGATTTAGGCGACGCTGATCTCTTAATATCTAATAGAATAGAACTCCAAAGAGAAATACCACTAACATACAAGGATGTATTTAAAGATCTGCACAGATTTATAGGTGAAAGTAAACGTAAATTTGAAGAATGGGACCTACTGAACAATAACTTATTAAATAAATAGGGAGGTTGCTTCGCTCTGAGAAGCTTAAAAATAAAAAGACATACACGAAGTTCATAAAAGTGAACAAAACTACAGCCAAGGATCAAATTTAAAAAGGGAGAAATGTGATCATATTTCCTAATACTAAAAATGAAACGAGTACAAGCATTGAAATATCTTTGGAGAACATTCATATCATCCTGAATGGAGTTAAAAAATTACCGAGAAAAATTCCAGGAAAAGAGGAAGTATCTATAGATTTTTTTATAAATTATAATGGATTGGGATTTACTAGCATTAAGAGCGAGTCGGTTAGATAATGACCAATTATAAATTCTTACCAAATCATCGTAAATAAAAGAAATATTTATAGATTAAATGGAATTATTATCTAAGCGGATACTCCTATATATTTGGACATCATCAGCAAATATATGAAAATAAGAATGACGAATGGAACATGCAATGTCATTAATATACATTGAGAAAAATAAAGGACTAAGAACCGACCCCTGAGGAACGTCAGAAGAGACAGGTAAGAAGTCAGAAAAATAATTGTCATAAAAGACTGCCTGAAAGCGACCCGAAATATAGTCTAAAATCAATTTAGCAGCAGAGAAAGAATAATTAAAGTTCGAAATAAGCTTATTAAACAAAATTTCGTGATTAATTGAATCAAACGCTTTAGAAAAATCTAACAGAGTAAATCAAGTCATTTCTCTTTTACTCATACAACGACGAATATCATCACAAACATTCAGTAAAGCAGTGGTCGTACCGTGGAACCTTCTAAAACCTTATTGAAAAAGACTAAGCAAATTAAAGCTATCGATATGAGATTGAATTTGGTGTTTTACTACCAATTTAAACGCCTTGGACAGAGAACTTGAAATGCGAATAGGGCGGAAATGAGAAATCTCAGAAGGATTGCTAATTTTAGGAATAGGAATAATTTTTCTCATCTTCCACTGAGCAGGATATGAAGAGGTCGTTAAAATAAAATTGAAAATGTGTAACAAGCACCTTGATACAATAGGAAAAATGCGCTTAACTAACTTCAAACTAACCATATCTAGACCAGTGGATTGCGATGTAATTTCCCAAATTGCAGAATGCAAATCAACAGTAGATATACGAACACTAAATCAATAATGGAAATAGCAAAAGTGTGACTATAGAGTTAATTAGATAAAGGTTAAAATCACTAGCTTTGAAATCTACAGAAACCGCTCCGTTGCAACTACCAAGGCGCAAGTTACGTACGTTACGACTAGATATCTTAGAGGGAAGTGAGGGATCTAACTTATACTTGAAAAAATTTTGTTTAGCGATACAAATTAAACTTACCACTCTATTTCAAGATTGCTTATAAGCTAGATAAGACAAAGAATTAGGGCTAATTTTCCAAAGTCGATATTTGGAGAAACGAACAGAAATAGCACTCAAAATCTCTTGCGTCATCCAAAAGGGGCATGTAGGTCTAAAATAAACAGTAGTTTGAGGAACGCAATTATTAAATACATAATTAATAGAGGAATTAAAATAGTTAATTTGATCGGTAGAAGTAAAAAGAGAAAAAATATTATCTCAACAAATAGAGCTACAAGTTGATGAAAGGTGAACTTCATCAATTTTAGAAAAATCCCTAAAGCTGAAACTTCTAGGTTTAGGTCGAGATTAATAATTATTAACAGAAAAAACCAGAAGATCGTAATGAGAGCCAATACCAAGAGACAATTGATTGAAAAAACAAATGGAATTATCAGCAGAAGCAACAACGTGATCAATGAGCGAATAAGAACCACCACTTGCGGTAGCGTAAGTGGGCGCCTCAGTATTATAAACCAAAAGATTAATGCTACTTAAGATATTTAAATAGCTATGAGAAAATAAAGTCTCTTGAGAAATATCAAAATTAAAATCACCCGAAATGAAAACCTCATCATACCGACAGAAAAAATAACTAAAAAGACCCCCATTGTCTAAAAGCGATTTTTTAAAACAGGCATAAAACCTCTTGTTCGTTTTAAGAGGATTATAAACCACACCTAAAAGAATCTTCCGCTTATTCACGAAGACATTTAAAAAAAAAACTCAAAGTCAGAAACGAGCCTTTGAGAAATTGAGGGGGTACCGATACAACACAACGTTTAATATGCTCGTTAACATATATGCATACCCCACCAAAATTGACCGGTGGATTAAGCCTATCCCGCCTGAACAAATTATAGCCACTAATGGCCAACGCAGAATTGGAAATATTGGATGACAAAAATGTTTCCGATAAACAAATAACATCAATTGGGACCCCATTAAAAGTATAACGAAGTTCGTCAATATTTAAAATACTATGAGATTCTGAAAAAACTAAATGTATGTATTTGTATACTGAAAACTATTTTTTTGAAATTGCTGGTAACTTACGTGCAAATAAATATTTGATAAAACCTTGTAAATTGCCTTACAAGTATCAGGTATTATTATGCTAAGAGGCTGAGGAGAAATTGCTGTCGAAAATTTTAGATCTTCTTAACTACGCTCCGTGGATAAAATCCGCAAAGTTGCAATGAGCCTTTCGTGCGGCGTTATGGCCTTTCTCATAATCGTATCACGTTTTTTTTTTTATTAAAAGAGTAACCAAAGACAATAGCTTTAAATAATTTGTCTCGTCCATTCTTAAATAATTATGGCAATCTTTAGGAAATATTTTCAATTCGTTTAATAAATTTGTATGACAATTAATATTTCTCTTTAGCAGCCATTCATTGCACCACATCCGACCATTTCTAGAACCACTGTTGTATTTTTTCTCACAATAACTATTGCCACAATTGCTAGTGCAAGATCATCTTCTTCAGACGACATGTTTTCTACTGAAATATTAATAAAGTTTGAGCTAAATTTACAATGATAAGTTTTTATCGCGTAGGTGATGACTTGCACTAGTCTGAGACTTGAGCAATAAACTGTGCAGTTAAATTTGTGCAGTTAAACATTAAATCTAGGGGCGGCCTAAATTGTTTTCAAGAAACCGTCACATTTCTTTTCACTTGTCACGTCACACGTCGCACACGCAAATCAAACAAGAGGCCAATTCCAATTCCAACTTAAATTTCAATATCAATATTTCAATACTTCAATATTTCTATTATACGGTTTATATTGGAGGATGTAAACAGCAAAAGTTAACTCGACTCAATCCAAAAAAATTCTTAAGTCGAGTCGAAAAACAACAACAAAAATAAAACTTAAATAAAATGAAACAAAAAAATAATATTAATTTTAATTTTTTGTATGAGCAGTCGTATCTAAATACGAAAACAAATTTTTTATGTGATTTTTTCCGATTTCCTCTAAAATTAATTGCATTCAACTAGACATTTAAAAAAATTTTGGATTTGATTCAAAGATAACTCTGCCAATATAAACACACATAAGTTAACTTCTTTAACTATACAAGTTACCTAACGATAACTACAAGTTGACTGGACCGGCAATGTAAACCGAATAAATATTTCAATATTTCAATTTCAATCTGAAATCAATTTCAATTCCATTGGATTATCTTTTTTCAGCTCATCTCTTTAGACCATAACAACTTCCATAAGTATTTACGAATATAATACTCCAATTATTTCTACGAGTATTAAACAACGCAATGGCCACATAATAAGCGGAACGTTCAAGATATCCTGAATGAAATAGCATAGGGAATTCAGCACGATGATTCCTCAAGCATCATTTTATCTTACTTTAACCATCAGATCAACGAAATGAGAAAACTTCTAGACGAGCTCAAAGGGAAACCATATAGAAAGTCGTCTAATCGTTCAATTAACTGGATAGGTTCAGACCACAAGTGGATTGCTGGATCACCATACGCCATGAATTGGAATGAAATGCTCCGAAAGACAGAATAATTGAAAATAATAATGAACAATATAAAATGAACGTAGCAATTATATAAAAATACAAGAATACCTCAGCCAAAACACATAATGATTCTATTACAACTAGAGAATTACTTCTAACGCGGTTATCCAATAAACAATGTTTAACCGCCTCCTGTTGTCCAAAGATGAGAAAAAAAAATCGAGAGAGCAGTGCAACTCGCTAACGGAGAGATAATAAATTTAAAGCTACTGAACAAACATGGGATCATTCGTCTGGTAACTAAGAGTGGCCATAGACAAAAATTCCTAAATTGGGGGTACTGTTAAAATAAGATTTTATTTTCAAAATGAATCCAAATAATTGGTATAAAGTTCCAAAAGATGGAATGGCAGACCATTGTTGGATTCGTTTTAATAAGAAGCTCTTTCTTTTTCGATTTAGTGTCTGTCTATGTATCAGTGTTTCCGCTGTGCAGTCGAAGTGGATTGACTAATTTTTACGGCCAAGTGGGGCTTTGCTGAGGTCAGCCCACCGGATGTGGCAGCTTATATTATCTTATTTTCGCTTATGCTGTGAGGGAATCATTTGGGAGCGGAAGGATTGCGGATTGGATGTGTAATAGGGCTGGTCAGAATCATCAGTCACTCCCCGGTAAAGTCGGAAATGTTCAAAATGTTAGTCGTATAACTGTGGTTATTTCTGAAGTTATTAAAATGACTTCTCTGTCTTTTCATTGTATATCTATAAGGAACGCAAATGTACAGTTTGTGTTTTAATCTTTAATGTTAGAAATATAACTAAAACGGAAGTCATTACATGCAATTCTGATTTGGAAGTCAACCTTACAATAAGATTAAATAACTTTTTAGAATGTCAGATTGCAATTCAATCATCAATCAAAGACGCTAGCTACAGAATTTTGGCTTGGGCATTCGTTAAATGTCAATGTTTGGTATTTAATACAGAATACTGACATTTGACTTTAATGTTCAATATTAAGGATGAATATTGAAGGCAGATACAAATAAAATAATAACTAATCTAAACATTGGTTTTGGGGGCAGTCATATGACAAAAAATGAAGTAATTTACGAGACACTGACATATTTGTAGTCGCCCTCTCATTCAACGAACTCCGAGCTTTCCATAAAATTGGGTTAGTAGTTCGATTGAACATTGAAGTCAAATTCAGAAAACTGTAAAAATATACTGAAATTTGTCTTCAGGGTCGAAAATGTATCAAATTGTAGGCTTAAATGTCACTCCTAAAATAAACATACATAGTGAGAATTTCCAGAAATTTCTGATTTTGTGATATAATTCGCCAAGTCGATAAGTTCTTGCAACCTAATGAGTAGACCAATTTTTTATCTGTACGAAACCAAGCTGCCAAGAAAAGGCCTAAGGAAGTTCTCCTTTTTGTAAGGGATTGTGTATCTCTAAAACAAGGGGGGGGGGGGGGGGTGAGTTTTTTACTTTTTGTGGTAGATATACTGTGAGTAAATGGCCTCTTTGTTTTCTATGACTAAAGTCGTAAACATTGTATAAATGCCATTAAAAATAATATTTTATCCGAAAAGCTGAAAAAAATCTTAAATATAAAATGTTATCGTCTATTTTAGAGGTGACATTTAAGCCTGCAATTTGATACTTTTCGCGTTGGTAAATTCTATTTGTATACTGTTACTTCATCTAAAGTCAGACATGAACGACTTGAATATATTTATAGCATAACCGACTGTTTGTAGAGTGGCGTCAAGGCCAGACATTTTAATATTTTTGAAGTAAGGAGCTAGTATACTACTAAATTTGTCTGCAGTCAGACATTATAGTCAGAAGTATAATACACGTAAACGTTTTAATTTCGTTAAGCAGTTAATTGACATCAAAGTGACATCTTGCACTGGCGAAAGTCGGTTACATGTATGCAGCTGGCCTACTTTTAATATATTCTTATATATGGCGTTTCAATTTCCTATTTGGTTTGTCGACAATTGATATTTTTAGTTTTCGAATATCTCGGCAAAAAAATGACTTTTGGTTTCCCAGATGGGTAGTCTGATCAGAATAGAACTTCGTAGTTGGAGGTTTTGTTACCTTAGGCCTTAGAGGTGGCAATGTCCATTAAAGCTTTTTTTCATTTTTGGCAGTATTTTTGTATAGCATTTGCATTGGACTCGGTTGGGAATGGGTCGATTCTAGGTTAAAGTTTTAGCAATGCTGGTCTTGATCATTTTCCGCGAATGACAAATTTTGATAGAAACCGTTTTTTGTGGGAGCTTGTTCTTGTTTGCATATGATTCGGGGGATGAAAGATTCGCAAAATGCCTGGTCGGGAATATTCTGGATTGGATTTGGAAGGGGTTCCTTTTGATTTTCCGTTGGTTGGGCAATGGGCGGATGTGACAGTTTTTGTTGTGAAAGTTTTTCGTAGTAACTTTCTTGTTTTTTCTAGTGTTTTGTGTACAATACGATTTACTAAGACGTAAAGTGGATTCTAAATTTTGGCTTGGCTTCTTAGTCTAGGGCATTTTTCTGGAATTTGGTCAGAAGTGAAGATTTTTCATAAAAAAATGTTTTTACCAAAATTCGTCTAACTTCTCGTTTTATTTTTGGAAGGATTTGTTCCGGAAACAAAATTTTTTGTTTTTCGTTATTTTGGACACGAGCCGATGACTACGGTTAGAGATTGTGATAATATGCGATACACACACACACAAACACAACACTTGACGTTTTTTCCTTAGCAGATGAACAGGGAAAGCGATGTGAAATCAGGGGTATGGAGGTCGATGTGAAAATATTGTACAGGGTTGTGGCATGTAAGCTTGTATTCGTGGTCGAGTAGGGTCGGATGTTGGCCACAACTTCAATCAACGATTGGTTTTATACATTTTAAAAATACGTTTTGTCTTGTCGGACATTTTATACTGATGTTCATTAGCTAGATGCAAGGTCAAGCTTAAATTATAACCTTACGTAATAAATCTTTGTACTGCGGATAACAAAGTTTCAGATTTCAAAAAAAATTAGTTAATGTTATGCAAATTCGTTCGGAAATCGCTTCGTGAATTTAAATGTACAAAAGCATAAAAATGTAAATATTGATCGTTTTGAGATATTTTTCCGTACCCCATTTCATATTTTTGAATTAAGGTATTTTGAAAAATGGGTGTGAGAAAAAGGGTGTAGTACCCTAGTAAGGAGTACGTCTTTTATTAACCCTATATCAGTTCAATGCGGAAGAACTAGCAAACAAAACTTCTATCATATTCAGATAAGATCAAGAATCAAGGATAGTAAGCAGATTCATCTAGAATATGACTTAAACAATAATAAAAAAAATGTCACAACAAGAGAGAAGTCTCCATGTATGAACTTGGATATTTTCTAACAGGGAAATAAAAACAAATCAAATACTACCATCAATGCGTCAAAAAAATAACACCGAACAATCAGAAAAATCTTGATGATCATATACTAAGCCTACAAACTAGAAACAACCAGATTATCAGCACCAATCGGACTTCAACCCATACATTTGAGTTTTTGAAGAACATCCACGAGACAAGGATTTTTTAAGGGGGAATGTGAACAACACTCTGCAACAATATGAAGATGGCAGCACTGGTCAACAAAAATTAAGGGAGTGTGTTTGGGCATGCGTTGAAAAGTACTCACCGAAATATCAGCCATTTAGGACGCACAGTTGTGTTGTGAAAATAGAACAAATCGAGTACCGATCTGCCATTAAATATTTATTTTTAAAAGATAATATGCCATTGCAAATTAAAGACGAGTTAGATGCTGTACACGGAACGGAGACTCTGCACCATCTTTTACTACCGTGATATTTTGAAGAATCCAAAATACAGTCAAAACAGTGGATTGCTAAGAGGCAATTGGCTCCAAAAAAGGGAAAGATTAACCCTTCGGCTGGGTAACTGATGGCGACTGTTTTCTGCGAAAGTCATGGAGTTATCTTAACCAGTTATTTTCAAAAATGGAAAACCATTACAGGAGCATACTACGCAATATTATTTGACAATTTGATCCAGCAACACAGCGCTGTCAGCGGTTACCATTGCGAAAATCTACAAATTATGGTTAGAAGTGCTTATAACCACCCTCTTTACTCAACAGATCTAGTCCTAAGCGATTTTTTTTGTTCCCTGTGAGGAGGCCGTCATCTTCTCAAACAATTATTTTGGACGGGATGAGGAGATGGAAGCATTGCTGGGTGAAGTGTAAAAACTTACAAGGAGACTATAGATAAATAAAAAATTAATTTGAAGAGAAATGTCTTGTATCTTTGTAAGATCGGAAACTTTTCAGTCAACCCTCGTATTCATCGAGCGTAGATATTTTGATCTTATTATATGACATAAAGAATAAATGGTTGTCGGTTCATTTATTTTGTGCACTTTTAATTAAATTTCTACTTCCTGGAAGATACGGTAAACTCCCACGGGACTTACATATAATAAAACTAAAATAACTAAATATTAATAAAACTATGAATCGTTAAAAATTAGGATTTAGTGCACGATATTTATTTTTTATAATTAGATCCATCATAAATTTCAATTAGCTTAAAGGGATTTAATTGGTTTTTATTACGAGGTTAAGGTTTCGTGTCCATTCAATAAATTTATCATTATACCACACCGAAAGCGCTTTAAGTTTTTTATTCGTAACAAACATCGTAGCAAATTAGGGGAAATGCTAACCTTCGCTTGGTCTATAATTGCCATAATGGGTATAAATAGTAAAGTATAATGATAATTAGTAATTTTCATTAAAAACAAAAAAAATGTGTGTGGAAATTATTGGAAAGTATTGTTGTAATCCCAGTTATAATACATAATTATTGCATGTTTGCAGCTGCTTTGTTTGCAATTAACCTGTAATTATATATAGTTTTGGGTATACATGCGGATGTTTGAAAAACTTACGGACTTGTTTTTTTTAAAGAAATTTACAATGGTGCGAGTGTGTGTATGTGTTTATTGCTCTTAAACGTAAGTGCAATGTTACGATTTAGTTCACTTTGTTTAAACATTATACAGAATATATTGGGCTCGCGCTTCAATACGAACAATTTACGACAATTTGAAAAAAAAAATATTACTGTTTCCATCAAATTTCGTTAGGTTAGGGTCAACACGAGGGCGTTTCGTCACCAATGGGTAAATTTTTTACTAAGGAAAAACGAAATCGAAATTGTATTATTTCGAAAAAACCAATTGGAATATACTATTTGAATAAAAATATATATCGCTCATTTGCTTGCAGACACAATCACAGAAGAGCGATTAGACAACTCGTTGACAACGTAGACAACGTCGACTAATCGTAGACAACGTCCACTACTCGTACATAACGTCGACAACTAATTCTAATTCCGCCAGTAGTGATTGCATGATCAACATATTTTCAACTTATGTTCGGATTTTCCCAAGTAAATTATGCTATGTATGTCACACTGTTTTTTTCGTTAAAATTAGCTGTGTTTCTTGACGCTTGATCTGTTCCGGTTCAGTTCATTTCTCGTGAAACAACACAAAGACGCTTACTAGGTTTAAAATCAAAATTTGAGAACTGTAACAAAATGTGGATCTAGTTTTTCATATAAAACTTGAACTGATCCTGACTATGTGCCTGACTTGAGACTTGAATTTCTCTAATGGTTTTAAATCAACATGTTTATGATATGTACATCTAAACTTCAAACATAATTCAGACTTGTCAATAGCCGATATTATTAAAATATTTAAACAAGGTAACAAAATTTAAATGAACCGCAGGCACGATTTGTTTTGCGCCATCCTTAAAGGTCTAGCAAGAACCTACCATTAATTTTGTTAATCGAAAGTTAGATACAAAAATTGGAGTGACACACAATCTAAATGAATTACTATTCTAAATAACCGTTATTAGCTACTACTTATTTCTTTCTTACTGTAACCATAGCGCGTTAACATTTAGTACTAAATTTTTAATTGTCTAGCATAATAAATACTTCGATATTTGATAAAATTCAAATTAAATTAACGAATTAGAATAAAATTTCAGCGCAATATATTCTACGCCATCTATTGATAATTGGTATGAACTAACATTACACTGAGCAAATCATTTCTTATGTTTATTTAAAATTTGTTTAATAAAGCAAAATTTAACAATTTCCAAATTGTTTCAAATCGGCTATTGGCATATCTGAACGAGGTTTTCAGGTTCAAATTTCAGGCAAGTTCTGTATCAATAATTTGTAAGAACCGACCATCAATTTAGTTATTCGGAAATTTAGTAAAAAAATCGGCATCGGGCTCTCGGCGATTTAGCTAAAAAACACCTGCATCAGGCACAAAGTATTAGAAATTTTAATTATGTGCATGACGTCGATTTTTTTGTTATAAGTCGCGTTTTTTTTAATTCTATTTTTCGAGTTCGCGATCAGGTAAACAGGCAAATTTTAATGCATAAGCTAGATAACACAGATCAATATATCCCAAAAAATATTCATCATAAAAGTTAGATGGTTTTCCCGTAATACCGTTGCTCTATACACTTCTACTATTATACAGAACTAATCAGAACTGTTGAGAACAATCATATTACAAGAAAACTTAGAATGCAATTCCACGTAAGATATTTAATTAACTAAAATAAGACTTAATTTTTAATTTGACTTAAACTATAGCGATCTCAAACAACTGTTTTTAAAAAAATGCGGTTAAAATTTCTAACTAAATTAGTGATAAATTTACGCGATACTTACCGATGGATGACTCTAACATTAAGAAATCAGGTCAATTTTTTTCGACTAAACTATGAACTAAACTTTTAGAGGTGACCTTACGCTATTCGCCGCCAGGTTACAAACGAAAAGTTTCCTCGCGAGGTAACTTTTCACTTTAGTTGTCAAAAGTCATTATTTGGCATTTAATCCAAATGTGTTATTATGTACAAACTTTTACGTGACACTTTTTTTTATTTTTAATTATTTCGAAGGTTATAATAACATTTGCAAATAATGCAATTTTCATCTTCCATTATATTAATTTAATTTAATATTTTTTTATCTACGAGAAAATCGTCAGTTTAGTATTTCGAATAGTCAGGCACAGCTTGTTTTTTGATGTTACTGCCACGTATGAATATTTGTTGTGAACTACTGAGCAATTTAGTTTAGTTCATAATTTAGTCGAAAAAATCGACCTGAGGCACACAACATTAGTCAGTCGAAAATTTGAACAAAAAAAATCGGCGTGTTGCTCACAGTATGTACTAAATACAAATTATTAAAACAAAGCCACATAGCCAAAACAACATAGGTTTGTTGATTTCTACCAGGATTTGGCCCAACTAAAAAATATGGAGTAGAATTGAAATAATTTTCTCATGCATAAATTAGCTGATGTTAGCTGATGAGACCGAATTCGATGATGGAAATGGGTGCTAAATTAAAATTTTTTTTGTGGTTGAATTTTAAGTATCTCTATCAAACTGAAGTTTGTCACAAGGATGTTGGTCAGGTTGACCATGTATTCACTATAATGAACGTTTAACGGCGACTGTTGTAAAATCGCGTTCTTTTAAGTCCAATGAGAATTAGTTTAGGTCAGCGTATGAGTCGGGACTACAGAATTATACCAACGTTGCCACTATCGTGTTATTGCATCATACTAACTAATAATTTACGTGTTTTAGTACCAAATAAAAACTTGTTTTGCCCCTTAGATAATAAGACGATTACCTCATAGACAGCAATTTTATCAGACTAACGTAAAATAAAGCAAAAAACATGAAAAAATGGGTCCCATTTGAAACGCGATATTTCAAAACGCGGTACAAAATGCGATATTTCAAAACGCGATATCAGAGTTGGTTGCTGCGCTCCCGTTGCTTCGCAATGTACATTCTGGAAAAGGGGAAATTTAATTTCAATTTATAGAAATTTAACAATCGATATAGGAGCGCGAGTTTAGGATCGGGTTATATAAGGCGGGTGAAGGGGAAATTTAATTTCAGTTTATAGGAATTTAAAAATCGATAGGAGTGAGAGTATATTGGATCGAGTTATATCAGGCGGGTCGCTACGCTCCCGTCGCTTCGCTCCCTAGTTAGAATTTTTTTTTTCAGTTTATAGGAATTTATAAATCGATAGAAGCGGGAGTGTAGGACCGGGTTATATATATATATATATATATATATATATATATATATATATATATATATATATATATATATATATATATATATATATATATATATATATGGGGAATTCCAAATTATTCATTGGGACATTTAGAAACAATTTAATTTTTTCTTTTGTTAAAATAGTTCAGAAACACCTATTTTTTCCAAAAGTGTCTGGCTAGTAAATCAGGTTCAGGCATTGTACACGGTTTAGATACGTTGTTAAGTTTTAAATATCGATATTGACTTAATAAATGATAATTTATTATGTACAAGTTGTTGTTAATCATCGGGACCGTAAAACCTTAATAGTTCGACATCCACTCACATTTTATCATTTTTCTGCGAGATCTTTTGAAACCAATATGAAATTAGTACTTAACTTTCAGCTCAGATATGTGCTGATCAAGGTTTGAAATATATTATGCTACTTTATCTAAAGTTTACTTAATATAACAAAAAATAATTATGTTAGTCATCGGGACAAAAAAAGTTAGTCATTGGGACACGTATGAATTTTCTTACAAAAAGAAATAATTTGACCTCATATAGGTACACCATAAGTTCATTATTGTATTTTAAGGTTTTTAAAACCAAATTTATTAACTTCATATAAATTTGTATTCCAACATATTTCATTAGTTTTGACAAAAACATAGAATATAGAAAATAGAAATAAAAATGAAATTATTTTAAGAAACGTTTCTTCCGATTGTACCGTGAAGGACACCGAAATCTCCGTTTCACTTGTCTTTTTAAAATAGTGTAGTGAATGTAATTTAGGAATTCTAGGAAGGTTCTTCCACCTTTTCTCTAACTGGATTTTATTTTGATTAATTTCTTTTTCAGTAATTAAGTGAATATCAATTCCTTGAATATTTGTCGATGCACATTCATAAAAGTCAGTGGCGTTAGAAATTTCAAAAGAATTCGCTTTAACAAGAGAAGTTATTTTTCGTTTTACTGTCGCTCCATGTCCATCTACAGCTCCCTTACCATGACTGGTTGCAAAAAAATTCCAATCGATGAGTACTCCAAAATCAGATTCAGCGAATAATACATTAGAAACACTATATCTATTTTTAAATTGTTGAACTGCTCCGTCAGGTTGAACTGCTCCGTCAGAAAAAATGTGAATATAGCATAGATGTGGAAAACGTTGTTTTAACAATTGTATAATATGTTTTATAAATGACCATACTGATAATTTATCGTGACATAAGCAGTCACTTATTATTGCATAGGAAATTGTTTCCGTTTTTGTCCAAACACAAGCTGTAAATTAAGTTATTTGGTTATAACTAAAGTGAGCAGCTTGAATTTCATTTTGATATATTGTTTTATAGTTTTCGGCAAAGTCGATCTGAAAATAAATTATGTTGATTTAAGTACAGAATTTTAGAAAAGTAATACTCAAAGATACCTGAAGAAGTGCTTCAAATGGTTTTATATCATTTTTTAATTTATCGAAATGAAGCGATTGTACAGTTTTAATATAAAAATGTTTTTTAAATTTCGAAAGATTACATTTTAAAATGTTCAACAAATCATCAGTGGATCCAGAACAAGTCTTAATTTTCATTTTCTTTTCCACAAGTTTCCATGACGCATCAGTAACCGTATACTTAATTGGGAATAATTCCTAGATTTCAAAACACTTGTCGCAAATGCCCAATATGCAGTTTTCGTTATAATTATTGCAAAATATTTCAGACACAAGTTTTTTCAGAGTTTTGGGGAAATCTTTAAATACTCTTTCTAAAGACGTCAAAATAAATTCTGCATTGGCATGTGTCGGACAAACACAAACGTTATGAGGCATTTTAGATATAAATATCTCTGGAGGACGTAGTTTGAAAAACTTTGATATTCCGATTGCACAATTTGGATTATCATCTTTATATAACTCGAATGCCTTTTTTATGCTAAACATCATGTGCCTGATAGGTATAAGAATTCGGTTTCCCTGGCTGTCTTTTACCGACTTTAGGTCGTTTTTAGATGGTGACACTCGACTTATATCATTCTTGTTATAAAATTCAACCACAATTTTATTAGTTTGAGCATATAAGCCTGTGTTACGACCGGATTGCTGTTTAGAAACTCCGTTTGGAAATACTTTTGCAGCAATCTTTGAAATCACACTTTCCCTTTGAGTCTGTGTAGCTGGTAAAGCCCCTCTTACTTTCGCAAGTGCTTTGCCTAAAGTTTGGGGACACTTGTAATCAGCTTCTCGATAATCCACAACGTTTTGCTTCCTTTGTCTTAAATTTTCCCGATATTTCTGTTTTCTTTCCTTCTCGTTTTTACGGATAATAGTCAATAACTCCGAATTATTAGCAATTTTCTCTGCTTTTCGAGCGCAATATTCTTTATTAAGTTTTCGTTTTTTTTTCTAAATATATTTTATATTTATCTTCGCCCTGTTTTCTTTTTAAATAACATTTTTGTGAACGATTCCGTGCCATTTTAAAGCTACAATTTTTTATTTTTTATTCTCTTGCAGAAATTTTTGTCCCAATGACTAACATTTAATTATTGCTTACTTTTATTAATTTTAAACTTATTTGGTGAAAAAAGAAAGTTATCGTCGCTCATTGCAAGCTACGTTAGTTTGTAGAATATTTGAAATATTTCAATTATCATTATACAAAAAATAGTAATATTTTGTTAGGCATCCGGACAAAAATTTGAAATTAAAAAAAATTAAATTTAAAAGCAAGGAACTTACCGTATCTATTTGAAATATAATTCTTGGCTAACTTGAATCAAATTATTATTCGACAAGTCAAACATAAAATGAAAAATGAACGGTGAAAACTTGATCAATTTTTTGGAATATTTTAGTTGTAGAAAAAGGGGTTTACATTTTTGTATTTAACTTCCATAAATCCAAATAGTTTTTAATTAATTTGCATTTATTAATTGAATTAGAATGTTAAAGAGTCGGAAAAAAGGTAGCATAAAAATTCGAAAGCTATTTTTAAAATTAAGGTTTTGGTTTCATTTAACGTGGAATTCCCCATATATATATATATATATATATATATATATATATATATAGATATATATATATATATATATATATATATATATATATATATAAATATATATATATATATATATATATATATATATATATAGATATATATATATATATATATATATATATATATATATATATATATATATATATATATATATATATATATATATATATGTATATATATATATATATATATATATAAATATATATATATATATATATATATATATATATATATATATATAAATATATATATATATATATATATATATATATATATATATATATAAATATATATATATATATATATATATATGTATATATATATATATATATGTATATATATATATATATATATATATATATATGTATATATATATATATATATATATATATATATATATATATATATATATATATTACGTGATCAATTACAACTGCATAAATTACATTGTGTGATCTACCTCGCCCAACGCTAGACACATTACAAAATATATAATTTTCAGTAGAGCGATTTGAAAATGTCACTCAAAATTGTTTGTAAAAACGTCGTTTTTCAAAAATAAATAAAAATACATTGTGATTAGTAAAATAATTCTTTTCCTATTCATTCCTAAATATTTTCCTATTTTGAAAATTTTCTTAAGGTAGTTACCAATATCTTGAAATGTTATTTTATTTCGCAAAATAAGTCATTTTTTATATGCAGTTTTACCTAATTTGCTAAAAATAACTACATGTTTTGATACCAAATAATAAAAATATGATTTATTGGGAATCGTTTGATTCGATTATTTTACCATCAGATTTTCGGGTCTGGAAAGTTGTCCAGTACTGCTAATTTTATAAATCCAACGAACGGGATCATTTGGTCAATCGTCATTGGAGATTGGTCACTAGTTGTTTTCGTTTAGTCATCGCTATGCAAGGATTTACATATTGCAAAAATGCGTTAAAATCGCTGAATTTATAAAATTATTAGAACTGGTCCACTTTCCACACCAGACCACCTCGAATCGTGCGGAAAAAGGACTATTTAAAATGGAGTGATATTTGTAACAAATATATCATTGTATTAGTGCTAGTCTGTTAAGCCATTTTCTTATAAGAATTTTGAGTGAAATATGCTGAAAAAATGCTTTGAAACGTTTAACTAAAGAATTTCTAATAATTATTAGAAATTCTTTGGTTTAATCCTTATGTGAGTGACAAGGTACCCGGGATATCTTCTGCAGTTTTAAACGTCTAGTTTTGTATATGTCAGTCATAATAAAAATAGTTCAATTGATAGATTACGACCACACTTAAAAATGTGAAATTTTACAACTTCGACGAACGTGAGAGCAAAAAGTAGTTCAATTATGCGAATTAGAGTGGCAAAGGTACCCAGGTAGTTTTGTGCTATATGTCAATGTATTTGATTGTTTGTACATATTTCTTTTTATTTATTTCATTTAATTTATGTTTATATTTTATTTATTATTTCAAAAAAAAATAACCAATATTTTTTTAATACCATCAATAACCTTTCTGAATGATGTGACACGTTGGTTTATTTACAGAATTCTTCGCAATCTGACATGTTTCAGCTGATGTAAGAGTGTTTTTAATTGATGTAATTTTAGCAAAATACGTCTTACATTTTATAATTGCAAAAAAAAAAAATAGTTTCCAGAAAAAATGCATGTGAAATCGAATTAAATTAGAAATTAAGAATTTTTGCTTCCTCTTAGCCACATCTGAGAACAATCCTATAATCATCTTTATATTAATAGTCAAAATTTAAATTACACAAACAGCTGTAAAGTTAGTCTAATCTAAAGTTAGTGGAAGTTACTAGTTGCTAGAAAAATCCATGCAATTACAAGAAATTATTCATTGCAATTACAAGAAATTATGCTTTTTATGTTCCAGGTCGACGGTTTTTTTAATAATTTTTAAATGAAATACAATTTTAACATTTGATCTTTAATATAATGTATGGAATATAATGTCGATCAAGTGGCCGCCTCTGGCCGTTATGGTTGGTTTATTGGTGTACACCTTCCATAGGAAGAAATAGGGAGGTGTCAAATCAAGTCGATATCATCACTTTTTGACATTATTCAAAAAAAAAAATTTCTCGCAAATCGTAAGACGAGCTATTATGGGTACCGCCTTGTTGGAACTTCAAGTTATGTAGGCCTAATTGACTCATTTCGGACTCAAGAAATCCCAAAATAGCGGCTATTCTGTATATTAACAAAGCCAGCTTCGCCGCTTATAATGATTTGTTTTCCAAATATGGTGGTCGTCTATACCGAGGCGTAGAATTTGAGCACTCCAACCTTGCCTGCAGGTCATATATAAGTAGTGAAAATATAAATCTTCTTTCAGAATTTTTAACCCATTTTTCGCCGCAACTGGCTCTGCCGAAAAATTTTATTTTGGTACTAAAATTAGGTTATACTCGTATCAAACGTTTGGTAATAAAACAATTCAAGTTTTATTACCAAACATTTTGATAATTAATTCATCTATTTTGAGTGGTATATTGAAACACATTTTTCATGGAATGCAACATTACAAATATTGCACTCAAGAATAGTTTGTGACATGTAAACCTCGCATCTGGTTCTGTTATTTTGGCATATGATGTGATGTGGCTTAATGGCAGATGATGCCTGTTGTGACTGTTTTTAAAGATTGCTTGGTTTGCCAATTGAAGTCGCGAACCAGCAAATAAAATACTTCTTTTATTCGATTTTGCCATAAACAAAACTATTATGCTTTTTTAAATAAATCAGCAATGGAATCGACGTAAACAAATTATCGAAGAACATAATATGATTTCGTGGATCGACAACTACATACAGGAGCACTCAGTCCTAATCCATTGGCGGATTCCGATGAATTTGATTTACCGGTATAAAGGACAAACTTATAAACATAGTCACTTGATGAGGCCATAGTCCATGATTTGTACCCAAATTTAATTGGCTTTCTGTGTATGAATGTTTCGGCCCAGTGGTGTCAATATCAATAAAAAAAAAAGATTTCATATATGTAATGTGAAAATATCAATATCCAATTTTTCACTTTAATAAACAAAATTCACTTTTTAAGTAAAATTCGATTAAAATATTTTAATCGAAAAATCGGTTTTTGTTGATAAACCAATTGAACCATTAAATTGTTTCCCCGCATATTTATTCCCCAATTAACATAATTAACTTTTTGAAAACGAAAAATTGAAGAAAAATGTCTGGGGAAAAGCTGCTACAAAAAATATTATTGCCTATTCCCGCTGAATTGCCAGAATAGAGTCCTTGGTCGTAATAAAAATAAAACAGGTGGTGAGAACTTAAATCTTCTAAATTCAAATGAGCCAAATAGTGTTCTTTTCATATATGTCCAATCGAAGAAATAGTTGAGGAACTTAGCCAGAAAGGATTCAAAATCCTAAATGCTGTGAACATACTAAAAGAAAAGCTCACTAAAAACGCAAACGGTGAAAGAGAAATAACCAAATTTGGCCTCCTCCTTTTCATGCTAACATTTGGCAACATTGAGATCATTGATATAAGGTATATAGAATCAAAGCAATCCATAATATGAAAGTTAAGATTGAGACATTAAAAAAACACTAGTAGAATGCCACAAACATACAAGGCGTATAATCACACACGGAAATACTGTTAATAGCGAGCCCGAATGCGTAAAGTGCGCTGGGAAACATCCATCAAAATACTGCAACAAAAGTAAGAACGAACCGGTGAAATGCATACACTGTGGCAATCTTCACCCAGCTAATTACAGAGGCTGCGATGTAACCAAAGATCTACAAAAAATGAGCGACATCACGAGAAATGAAAAATCAAACAAGTAAGAGTTCACAACCAATGATGCAACCCAGATGTAACCCCAAAAAAAGACTACGTCACACTTCTTAAATTTATTGGAAGTAATTTTATTAATGGAGGCTATTTTAACGCGACATACATATTCTGGAGATCAAATAAAACTACTCCTAAAGGAAAGGAGCTATTTCTGGATTTCTATATATCAAGTATCGGAGGTATCTCCGAAAATTACTTAGCAGTCGAAAATGAAGAAGGACTATCATCAGACCATTCTCCAGTTGTAATGAAAATAAGTGGCATAGTAATAAGGAAAGCAAGCCTTTCAGCTAGTCGAAGAAAGCAATAATTTAAAAATGAACTGGAAAGCCCAATTGAAAGTGTACAAAAAGTGGCCTGGGAAAGTACCCCCGATCAGCAAGGAATATTACAAAAAAGTATGTACTATGCAGTTGAGGTTGAGAAAAAAAAAGTATGTACTATGCAGTTGAAGTGAGAGTTGATAAACGACAAAATAAGAGCTCGTTCTTAAGCAACCAGACAAGTAACCTGACATGGACTATTCCCTGTGAAAAGCCCCATTTTCTGTTAGAAAGGCCTAACCTACAAGTGCCCCATAAACCCATAAAAATATTTGATGAAACTTGGACTAGTAGTGATAAGAAAAAAGCTGATATCTTTGCCGAACACCTAGAAAATATCCTCAAACCACCAATTAGACATGGATAATGAATATTTAACACCTATATAAGCAAAATAGAAGAGTTACCTGTGCTACCAGTTACTCTGGTACAAATCAAAGAAGTAAAACACTTCAAAGATTTAAAGTCCCTTAATACGGTATGATAATGGGCAAATAATTAAAGCCTTACAAAAAAAGCACTAAGGAAACTATACGACACTTAATCAATGCTAAACTTAGGCAAGTTATGTTCCGAGAATATGGATAGTAGCGGAAATCATAATGTTTCCAAAGCCTAACAAACCGCTAAACGACAAAACATCGTATAAATCAATTTCTTTACTGACAACAACATTCAAGATTTTTAAAAGACTGTTTCCTAAGAGACTAAAGCCAATTATAGAGAGCAGAAGTATTAAACCAGCACATCAATTTGAATTCCGAGAAAGACACTCAACGATAGAATAGGTACATAGGATCACTGATACTATTGAGGAGGAGCTGGAAAAAAATACGTATGAAATGGCACTGTAGTTTGGAATTAAAGCTCCAACGAGATTTTCCAAACAATATTTTAAAAAACTAAAGTCTTACATCAAAGACGGTTACTTCCGGGTAAGACAGAAAGGTGTAATGCGACTGCAGCAGCATGACAACGAGGAGCTGCGGGACCTACTGGATCGCACCAATAAACCGAAGTATCTTAGATGAGCGTAGCTTTTAGAATTAGTGGTTCCATGAGTCGCTGAATTCAAAGGTCCGGCAAAGCTGGGATGATATTAATTAACATTAAAACTATAGACTATACTCTATATTCTAGTTTAAGCCTAAAAAACAAAAGTAGGAAATCTAGGTACAAAAAACATATGTGTAATTAATTATAAAAACATTAAATATAGGCTAAAATTTTTTATTGCTTCTGATCGCGAGTGTGATACGACACCTTGAGGGGTCCTAGCATTATTTAATTTGATTTTTTTTTTAATTTTACATTTTAAATTATTTTTTTTCGTTATAGTCGAATAGGTGGTGCCATCTACCCCGCGGCATTCACATTAAAGTTTTGTTCGTATGGGCCTTAATTTCTGTTTTATGTTTTACCCACCCCTATTGTTGCGTAAACATCGAATAGTTTTAGAGCGAGACCAATGTGTACACCGTATGCGGATGTGCAACAGCGAAAATATTCTACTAGAATAGTTTTTTGGTGCGAGAAATTGTTTAGACTAGTTTGGAATTTCATTAAAATACTCGAGAGAGTTGTAATTTTTTTTTCTTTTTTGTAATAGAGTTTTGTATAATAAAAATAAAAAAGGTGCGTAAATTTAATGATTTTATTTGTTTGAATTATATCGATACTACAAGTTAAATAAATAGTTATAGTGCTTTTCGTATTTAATAAATAAGAAATTGTGAAAAGACAAATAATAAAATACACGATAACAATACTACTGTGAGCAAAACGTAGTAAGACTTTAAAATTTAAATTTTGCGCGGAAAACCATTCGTCGAAATATTTTTTTCCTATGTTGGTATGACTGTCAGTGTCATCTGTGCCAAATGTCACATCAAAATAATCATTAGTGTTTAGTATACGCTTGTCTTTCTGAAATACAAAAAGTGCATTCGGCGATTTTTACGTAATGAGTGAAATTATTCAACAAAGAAGTTTCATTAAATTTTGTGTGCGGAATCAATTTTGTGGTGCCGAAACGTTCAGAATGTTACAAAAGGCCTTCGGTGATAATTGTATGTCACGAGCAAGTGTTTTTGATTGGTGCAAATTGTTCAAAGAAGGTCGAGAACGTGTAAACGACGTATCACGTCTAGGAAGGCCATCAACATCACCTGATGATCAACACGTTAATAAAATCAAGGAATTGGTGCTCAAGAATCGACGATTAACAGTCAAAGACCTTACTGGCATCGTTGAAATATCGGAAGGATCAATGAAAACCCTTGGTTTTTGCACCACGATAATGCACCTTCTCATACTGCATTGGTTTTACGTGATTTTTACGCCAAAAAATTCCACCCATATCGTTCCGCAACCACCGTATTCACCTGATTTAGCTCCGTGTAATTTCTGGCTGTTCAGAAAACTCAAACGACCGCTCCGGGGAAATCGTTTTGAGTCAATTGAAGACATTAAACGTGAATCGCTACGCGCATTGGAGGCTATTCTGGAAATTGACTTTAACAACTGTTTCGAGGATTGGAAAAAACGTTGGCACAAGTGTATTGAGGGGAGGATTACTTTGAGGTGGACAAAATAGATTTGGAAAAATAAATAAAGAATTTTAAAATTATGAACAAAGTCTTACGTTTTTTTGTCCACAGTAGTATATTAAAAGTTTGCCGTGTAATTTTAATTTTCACTTGGCAAATACATACATTTTTTTACTAGAAAGAAAATAGAAAAAGTTGGAAATGCTAAATTTGTTTAGTTTGTTCGTTCGTTTTCTAACTAAACGGAATCTTCACCGCCACATATTTAGCGGGCGATAGAGGCTCGCACGCGTATTTAACGGGTAGCCAGTTGAGGCCATTCAAGGTTGATTTTGTAATACCAGCAATAGGTACTAAGACACAAAATTACGGGTGGCCAGTTGTGGCCCTTCACGTTAACGGGTTTTTGGCGAAACAACGCCCGAGTTGTTTACGAGTTTGCGGATTGCGAGACAACGCCCAACCTTTTTCTCTGCCGATCAAGGCCCAATTGTTGGACAAAGGCGGGAAGACGCCCAAACATATCTGTGATTTACGGGTGGCCAGTTAAGGCCATTCCAATTTACGGTTTACTGCGGGAAGTCGCCCAACAGCATCTTTTTGGTCAAAGGCGAAGAGATGCCCAACCCAATTGCAACATGGCCCCCTGTAAATTTGGTTAGTAATGGTGAAATACACCGCAACCCACGGATGGCCAGTCGAGGCCATTCATACAGAGAGGTACAAATTTTTATTTAAATTTTATTTTTATTTTATTTAATTTTTAAGTAAATTCATTTAAAGTCATATTATTTTTCTCTTCCCAATTTTTAATTCTCAATTTCATTTTTTTTTGTTTTTTTTTTAATATAACTGTGTAATCGAGCACCAACTAACGATTGTGGTGCACGCGACTTGGATGCATATTGGGCTTCGCTCAAAACTATTACGTTAGGCAGCCATATTATTGCTTTGATTCTTTTATATTTTCGATTTATTGTTTTTTGTCTTTCTCGCTTCAAATTTTTTATGTTCGATCCTTATGTCCGATTTATTTTTATTTTCCCGTTAGGCCAATTTGTGGCTGGGCATTGGCCTTTCGGGGTCGATGGGTCATTTGAGGGGTCTCTTCAGCAAACTGGGTACTTGTCATCCGGTCGTCTCTGGGTTGGCACACCCGGTTATTATTAAATTTATTACGGTTTCTCAAATTTCATTCGACGGATTATGGTGTCTTTAATTTTAGTTCCTTTAGTTTGCTTTATTCTTGTTTATTCCGTGGAACAAGTGTAGGCCATAAATACGCAAGCCTCAACTTCCCCACAACCCAAAACCCCTGATTTTACTTGGCATGGTTTTACTTTTAATTAATCGGGGTGGAGTGTAAATCAATTTAAATGCTTCCATTTAATCCGTTAAAAAATATAACAAAACTACTTTACGGAATAGGTAGAACATGATGTTGGCAATTTTAGTGCTACAAGCATAATTGCATGCAATATAAAATAAATCTTTAATAACAAATTGAATTCTTAAAAACTATGTACATTTACATGTAAACCCAGCTAGTATTCACACTAAACTAGGCCGCATACAACTAATTCTGAACAATAAATTCACATGGTGAATGACAACAAATTACTTTATTTTACTGTTCACACCTTTTCGAACTGTATACATAAATTTTTCCGTTTTATTTATTTTATTTATATTCTAATTCAAGTAGCTGAAAATTTCCATTATTTCCTTTCAGAAATAAATACATAAAAAAAATAACGAACGAGTCAAGAAATCACGTGAAAATATACAATAACTTTGATTTTATAACCAAAACTACAAAACTAAACTAAAAAAATAAACTTATAATATTAAACGACGAGTAGTTATGTATATTTGTTGTATTAATACTCGTATGGATATAAAAAAAAATACTTAACAACGATGTTGTTGGTGTATTCTTAAGAAAATAATAATAAGATCGCGTGACCAATAATACAAATTTTTTATAATCTCATTTTCATTTGAAATCCTGCCGCACACAAAATTATTAACTTACTTGTTTTCTTCCAAACTAATTGAGTAACTAATTTATATATGGAGTATGTATGTCGAGTAGACCCGAGAAATTTTAATAAGAAATTCACATGCATATCAATATTACACACACATGTAGTCATCAAGAGATCATCAATGTTGAGGATTAAATATATTTAGTGGATAAACTGTCTTACCTGAATTCTAGCCTCTGTTAGTCCAATTTTCATTGCTAGCTCTTCCCTAAAACGAAATCGTACAATGAAAATTAATATTGGAGTTAATTAATTACACTTTCTCAAATATCTTAATTTTTATGATAATTAATTTTTTTATATTCGGAATGTTGTTTCGTGCACTATTAAAGTATACAAAGTTGCACAAGATACATAAAAGCGTACACACAAAACATGTAATTTGAAATTAATTTGATTTGAATTAAGTAATTACCGATTCTGGTCGCAATCCATAAATTGTCGAATATAGCTAGAAATAATACGAGTATAGGAGTTAATTAATGATCACACATAATATATACGTTCGTATATATATGATCGATAAACACTCCATAAATATACTTGTATGTATATATGCATAATATGTGTACTCTATATACGTGACTGTAGTATAAGTATAAGTAACATGCATCCCTAAATATAAACATAAAACAACATTTCAACAATTTTGCAGCATTTCTGCTAAACGAACAGCACAAAAAAAAATACCAATTTAACAGAAAATAAAAATTTTCATGGAAAATTTTAAATTAAATTAAACATGCTGTTGTATTCTTAATTTAAAGACTTTGAGTTTCGTTTAATTTAATAATTTATTATGTTAACATAATTGTACTTGTGATCACAGTCACCTACAATCTTGTACTCCTCATATTCTGTTACATCTATCTTCTATTTTATTTACTAATACATTCATACAATATAACATCAAATACAATACAATACATATTATACTATTATACTATTTAATACGCAACCCATTTCAAGCCAGTTATTTATAGCAGTGCTGTACTAAGGCTTGCAAATATATAACATCTCCCTCCTAAAACCAAAGTAAAAGTAAAACTTATCTAGGAGAAATTAGTTTCCGTAATATGCTGGAGGTTTGCTAACTCTGCCAGATTTTGTGATGTAATGAGATGCTTGATTTGGATTACCTGTTGATGAAAGTGTTATCGGTTGATTGGTAGAATGCTCCTCATCGCGTGTTTCAACAACCGTCTCATTTTTATTGTTGGTATCCAATTCATTATTCATTCTGAAATTTGGGGCATTCATTGATTGACGCAAATGAGTTGTGTTTCTGCGTAGTTCATTATTTAATTCATTTCTAATGATATATGATCTTGGAGCAGAGTGTTGACGGACAATTACCGCAGGATCCCATTTATTTTGATTTTGGTATGTTATGTTATCACCAGGAGTTAAGTAGATTTCTTTCCTTCGCGACAAGCGATCATGATAATATATTTGCTTTGCTTGATTGGCCTTCAACTGCTCATCTATATATACTATTTGAGGTTGTAGTAATTGCGACTGAATAGGTAGTTTTGACCTAAGCAATCGACTTTGTAAAATTTGAGAGGGAGAGTAGCCAAGATTTGCCACTGGGGTACTTCTGTATTCTAATAAAGAATAATAAAAATCTTTGTTTTCCTCTCTTGTTTTTTTGAGAATCGTTTTAGCAATGTGAACTGCTTTCTCAGCCAGTCCATTAGAGTGCGGGTAATGTGGGCTGCTATGGATAAACTGAAATTCCCATTCATCTGAGAATTTATGTAGTTCAAACGAATTAAATGGTTGATTGTCTGCAACGACAACTTTTGGTATCCCATGTATTGAAAATATTTTCTTTAAGGAGGTTATAACACTACCTGCTGTTTTACTTGGGATTGGTTCTATTTCTAACCATTTTGAGAAATAATCCATGAGTACTAAATATGAATTTCCCGCATGCTCGAATAAATCACATCCAACTTTCTCAAATCGATTTTGTGGTATGGGATGTGGTCTAAGCGAATGATATGGATTTGAAGGCTTGTATTTCTCGCATATTCTACATTTGAAAATTACATTTTCAATATCTGTGTTCATATTCGGCCAGTAAAATATATGTTTTGCACGTGCTTTAGTTTTAGTTATTCCGAAATGGGATTCATGTAGTAAGTCCAATATTTTTTTTCGAAGTGATTGGGGAATGAAGATTCGGTTTTCATAAAATACTAGACCATCCTCATAATATAGTTTATCCTTAAGACCCCAATAAAATTTTACTGCATCAGGTAATCTTTTCTTTTCAGTTGGCCAACCGTTCAAAAAATATTCTTTTATAGTTTGAAGAACCTCATCATTTTGTGTTGCGTTTTTGAAAATTTCTATTTTAGATTCCGGAATTTCTATTGAATGAACCACATCTTTCAAAGATAAATCCGTATCGATGAAATCATCCACACCAGAATTTCGAGATAAAAGATCAGCCACATGAAGGTAGCGACCAGGGACATAAACGACATTTAACGTATAAATTAAAAGTTTAATTCGCATTCTTTGCAATCGATTAGAGTGGATATCAGACACTAACTTTTTCATTATCGATACTAGTGGCTTGTGATCAGTATGTATAGTCACTTGCCGACCATAAATGAAATGATGGAATTTTTTGCAGGCATACACAATTGCCAGCATTTCCTTTTCAATTTGAGCATAATTGCATTCGGCATCAGATAAACTTTTTGAAGCAAAGCAGACGGGACGCTCATCTTGTATTAAACAACAACCGAGGCCATTCTTGGAAGCGTCTGTCTGTATCACAATGGGTAAATCTTCTCGAAAAATTTGTAAGGTAGTGGATTTGCTGATTTTAGCTTTAATGGCTTCTAATAATTTAGAATGAACAGAAGTCCAAGAAAAATTTATATCTTTCCGTAGAAGACTTCGTATTGGTGCATTCATTTCCGCATAGTTGGGTATAAAATTTCTCAAATAATTCAAAGTCCCTAGGATCCTTTCCAGCTCTTTACGGTTTGTAGGATTTCTAATATTCTGGATGGCCTGAACTCTATCTGGATCTGATTCCATTCCAGCTTGTGAAAATACATGTCCCAAGTACCTAACCTTATCTGTACGGTACTGGAATTTCTTAGGGTTAAATTTTACATTAATTTCTCTAGCTCGACTAACTACATTTGCTAAGTTTGTATCATGTTCTTGTATCGTTTTGCCACCAACAAGTATGTCGTCAATGTATACAAAGCAACCAGGTAAATTCCCGAAATATTTTGAGTTTAACTTCTGAAACTCTTCAGGTGCTGTTTTTAGCCCGAAGGGTAATACATTAAATAAATAACATCCGAATGGGGTACTAAATGTGGTAAGCCGTTTAGAGTTTTCATCAAGTTCAAGCTGCCAGAACCCATCTCTAAGATCCAGTACAGAGAAGTATTTCATATGTTGCACATGAACAATGAAATCTTCTAGAGTTGGAATGAGGTAATGATCCTGTTTTAGATTTTTATTTAGTTCACGGGGGTCCAGGCATATGCGCAGAGTTTTATCTGGCTTTTCGACTATCACCAGGTTATGAGTCCAATCAGATGGCTCATCCACCTTAGAAATGATGTTAAACTTTTCCATATCGTTTAATTTATCTAGTACTTTGTTACGAATGCTTAGTGGAATCCTACGTGGGGGTTTAGAAACCGGAACTGAGTTTTCTTTTAACTGAAGTGAACATTTATCAGGAAATTTACCAATTCCTTGAAATATATCAATATTTGTTTGAATAAAAGCATCTGTTTCATCTCTATTAATTGAATCTAGTCTTTGAATTAACCCCAATTGCAAACATGAATTAAGACCTAATATTGGTTTAGATTTAATATCAGAAATCAAAATAAATTTAGTGGGATAATGAGCTCCTTTATGATCAATATCAAGTGTCACCTCACCTACACAACTCAATCTAAAACCACCAAATGCTTCCAATTTAATTTCTGTCGCATGAACTGGGATACTCGAAACTATTTTTCGATAAATTTCGATTGGTATAATGTTGACATCAGCTCCAGTATCGAGCTTAAATTTAATTGTAGTATTTTCAATATTCAAATTCTGGTACCAACACTTACTGTTTTGCGCACCCCCCAATGAATCGACCACAATTTCATCAAGTGTTAATGATTCCATCCGCATAAAACACTCATCATCATTTTCAGCGATATCATATACACGTTGCTTTGTATTAGACGGTACCGATTTGCAAACCTTAGCATAATGATTTGGCTTGCGACATCTAGAACAAATAATGCCGTATGCAGGACATTTACCGTATACATGATTATACGAGCAATTTTTGCAATTAAACTGTTGCATGGTATGTGCATTTGACTGCTTATAACTGGGTTGAACTGGGTATGCTGTATTCTCCCTCTGATTATTACTTGATCTAAAATTAAATTTATTAAATTTTTGATATTTATCTGAATTATGTTCATGTGAATAACTTCCCGAACTATTTTTAACTTTATCAAAGTTTGATGATACTGCCGCTATTGCTGATCCTGAATTAGCATATTTATTTTGCTGGTTGATATTGTCTATAGGCGAACGTCCTTGTTGAACTTCTTTTGCTTGGGCTCCCGTTATTTCCGCTACTCGACAAACTTCTGTTGATTTTTTTAACGTTAAATCATCCATTTTAAGAAGTTTTGCTTGAATTTCTTGATCCGCTACACCCAATACAATTCGATCACGAAGCATGTCGTCCGCGGCGGTTAAAAATTCACAACTTTTGACCAATTTAGAAATGTCAGTCAAAAAGTGATCGAAAGGCTCCCCTTCACGTTGACTGCGAGTGTAAAATAGGTATCTTTCGTACACAATGTTTTTTCGAGGATTGCAAAATTCCTCGAACTTTTTTTTCACTTTATCGACATCTTTTTTATCCACCGTTGAAATATTAAAAGTACTAAAAAGCTCAATAGCCTCCTCTCCGGCTAAATTTAGTAGCTGTGCTACTTGTACTTCAGGTGATTCCGTATTTCCTTTAGTTGCCACCGAAAATATTTCATAATGTTGTATGAATTTCTTCCAATTTTCATGTAGGTTTCCTGTGAGGCATAACGCTCCAGGCCGACGAAAATTTTCGTTCATTTTGTATGTATCCACTTTTCACTAATTTACACAGTTTTGCAACTTTTATTTTAATGTCTTGCACTGGTACTTTAATTATTATAATTTACCACTCAACTGCGCCATGTTGTATTCTTAATTTAAAGACTTTGAGTTTCGTTTAATTTAATAATTTATTATGTTAACATAATTGTACTTGTGATCACAGTCACCTACAATCTTGTACTCCTCATATTCTGTTACATCTATCTTCTATTTTATTTACTAATACATTCATACAATATAACATCAAATACAATACAATACATATTATACTATTATACTATTTAATACGCAACCCATTTCAAGCCAGTTATTTATAGCAGTGCTGTACTAAGGCTTGCAAATATATAACAATGCCATCTTGAATAATGTTAAAAAAGTAAACTGAACTGAAAAAAAAAGTTTGAAATGTTTAAAAAAAAAATAAATTAAAAAATAATTAATATGCAAATTGGATCATGCATGTGTTGACTGTATTTTCATGTTATGCATAATTAAATTAATCAAAAACTAAATAAAATAATAAAAAGAATCGTATACCCATTTTATTATGGCGCGATGTGCATGTAAGTTGATGATTCTCTCTTTCTCTTTCATTTACCTGGAGTTACCCGTAATGTTCGAATGTAAATTTTATTGTAAATATTGGTCAATTCTATCGACACGTTTAGGACTGTCATATACAGTGACTTATATCACAAACTATAATCGTAGTACAAATTAATTGAAAAATGAAAATATTAATGTTTGCATGTGAATGTTTCCACGCATCTCACCCCAATCATCCGTCCGTCAACCGATATTCACAAAATCGTTACCCCGTATACAAACATCAAGATGTGTATTTTTAAATATACCTTTTATTTATTCTACGAAAATCGTAAACTATTCTTGCAATAAAATTAGATTTTACGCTAAGAAGGAAACTTAGTAGGATTCGAGAAATAGAAATTCAAAATTTAAATTTGAAAATTGGATAATTTTTGATTGAAAAAGTGAAAGTGTCTCTCTCTCTCTAGCTTTCACATCCTATTGACTTTATTGATCATTCGTTGTTGCACAGACCTTGCAACGTTGCCGAGCCAAAATAATAGATAAACCAAACTACCTTTATTGAAACAAATAGTCAGAATTACGGTGCACGAAATAATTTTTTCTCGTATCGAGAGTGGTTGACTATACCACTCTAACAAGGCGCGTATTCTTGAAATCGGTGGAAATTTCCCCAAGTGGAATATAATTTGGTTTGATAGGTATTCCCTATATTATCCGAATTTTTCGCCGGCCAATTTAACCATTTTTTCAAGTTTGTTTTCAAGTTTACTAATATTTGTTTCCCTACTAATCGAATAATTTCGAACGATTTACCCAGTCGGAATTATTCCCTTAGTAAGGGGAAAAATTTATGTTACTTAATTTAAAAAAAAAGAAATTTAAAAAAATGATTAAAGTAGCCGGCGAAACATTCGAATAATATAGAGAATTTCAAAGCAGTACAATTTGCTCCGCTTGGGGAAATTTCCTCCGATCTCAAGAATACGGCCCCAGGACTATAAAAGGTCATGATAACCATAAACGACTATATCCGTGTTGCCAGTAAATATTTTAGCGTTTAAGTCTCAGGTATAGAGAACTTGATATCACCAATATGTGCGACGGTCAGGGTGGCTCAAATTTGTTTGTAGGTCGTAATATAGATTAGTCCTAAACCGAGTCTTGAACCGCGCAGAAAAGTAGGCGCTGATATGTAATACTGGATTTAGAGAACTTTTTGACTCGTCGTGAAATGCCCTAGAGGATAATCAGAATTTCCCGTATATCCCATTTCCTAAAACATCTAATTGATTCAGAGTTTGCAATGAGAACCACGAGGCGGAATGTTTCTTAGATTTCGATCTATATTTTTCTTTCCCCCTCCAAATGCCTCTCATTTTAGTTTTAAATCATTTCTAAAACGTCTTCTCCCCAGAAATATGTTTCAGAAAAGATCGTTTTCATATGTGTTAGTAAACAGGGAATCGTTATTCCTAGGTAGTTTATTTTTACTAAGCGCAATACAATGTAGCAGCCGCCCTAATAAAATGTAGGACCTTAATATAAATGTTTCAATCCTAAGTTGAATTTATTCATAGTTATACAGAAAACAGATTAACAAATTTGAAAATATCTTTGTATACAAAATTCAGTTACAAAACGAATTAGCATAAAATAAAAGCAAAACTCCATCCATATTCGGCTTTAATGTAGCGCATTATGCACGTTGATGTTTCTCATATAGACCATAAAAGACCATCAGTATTTAAAAACCTCACCCCTGATCTTGGCGGTATATCAGGTGGACATGGCGGATTTGCAACAAACTTTGGCAGTGGGCTTAGTGGTAGTGCCGAAAGTCAAGTTATTGCTGCAATATTTAAAACACTCGTGACAAAATTTATCGACACGTTCAAGGATCTAAAAACCCAAGAGAATATGTTAAAGGTGCACATGGTGGACCTTTCAGACGAGTCGCCTTAAGTGGAATATTGGCGGTTACGCCCAGGCTACATAAAAAAGCACCTAACATTCAAACTACACGTGTAATAAGGTTAATTGATAGGTAATACAAAAATTTGATTTTACAACTAAAATTTGGAAATCATTATCAGACACATTCAACATGCTGAAAATCAAAATTCGGTACCATCGCAACAACAACAATCCTATAATTCAAGCGATGATGCACGTAGTCAAAGAAAATTGCTATTTAAAAAACGAAGCACGTCATCCACATGTGCTGTAAGTGTAAGCATGCTGTACTAATTTTCATTACCAATTATTATCAAAAATAGTATTTAATTTTCCAGAGTTTACTGGAAACTGAAGGCCTAGAAGACCAATGCCGTGTCAGCCAGAGCCTACTAGGAAATTTAAGACGAAAAAAACAATCAATTCGTCGAACACTTACGCCAAGGCATAGTGAGCGTGCCTTACTATCAGACTCGACTTCAAGTTCGGAACGAAATTCTGTTGGAAGATTAAGCGGAATTGTAAAATGGCTTCGAGGTTCAAAGGATCGCGGTTCCGTCGATTTAGAAGCTGGAATTTTAGATCCTGAGCTGACCGCTACATTTATGCGACAAAGTTCGTTTAAACTTCAAGGTCGTCGGGCTAGAGAAGGTTTGGGCAAAAGTATACAGCGTGCTCGTAGACGAGTTGAAAGACGTCTAGGAAGATTTGGTATTGGTAAAGGGAAAAAGAAAGTTGGGGGAACTGAGGAAGTATCTGGAAGTTGTACGCGATATAATATAGCGTTTATTTATTATATGAACAAGTTCATCCTTTTACAGATTTTAGCCGGCGTAGCTCTTTTGAATTAGGAGAAGGTCCAAGGGAATCAGAAGTCACTGTGCTAAAAGAACGAAGGCTTGTACCATATGCGAACCAATAAAAGAAGGAATGACAAGATTTTCTTTTCTTTTGGAAGTATGCACGCCAGGATCAGTACCAGATCCGCAGCTTGTGGCAGCTTTATTAGATCTGGTAAGTAATAATTTATAATGTGCAATTATATTATTGATACCCGTTAATGAATCGATTGGCTCCATATCAAGTGTCAGACTCCTAGTCTTAAGAAAGAGAAGTCAAGTAATGGGCTATATTATTAAAGTGTGTGTTTTATTTTCGTGAAACAACATGTTAATCGATTCCTGAAAAATGACACATATTTACAGACATAAACTAAATCGTAAATCGGGAAAAATGGTGGTACAATGGGATGTTGTCTCTGCTCTGAAATCTTGAAGCACTCAATACATAATAATACCAACGCGCAATATGAGAAATCAAATCATCTTTAAAGCTAAACAACAAAACAACGAGAATCAAACAAATTAATACGTTTTTAGGAAGCCAAGCTTATAATGACCTGTTCCATAAACGGCTTCAAAAACCGGCTTCACATTCGTCTCTTTCCCCTTACTTATAAAATCGATGTTAACTGCGACATAAAATTTTTCGAGAGAGCAAAATAAAACAATACAATAAATTTGGTGTTTTAATATAAAATAAGGGCTTAAATTAGCAATAAAAAATCTATTACGACTTAGCTTGAAGCAAGAAGCTGAAGCCGTGCATGGAACGGGCCATTAGTATTTGTCAAGTGTCTTGCATATTGCATTTATTTATTAATTATTTTTTATTATCTTTATTTTGACACTAGCCCCAAAATTTGGTGCCATTTGGTCCAATTTTTACAATTTTGTTCAAATTTACAATTTTTCAAATTTTATATTAATTGTTATTTATTCTTTTATTCACCTTTCACACATCGATCCCCTTTCATACTTCTATTTGATTCATTCTTATAAAATTATACACATTCTTATATACCCCATTCCCATTCGTAAATCTCAGTCAAGTTCCTTGCTCTCAAGAGAACATCGAACATTTGTCTGTTCTGATTGAATGCAGAACATTTCAGAATCAACTGTTCGATGTCCTCCACAACCAAACAACTTTCACATAATTCATTCTCAATCAAATTGCGTTTCTTCAAACATTCTTCAAATTACCATGATTCAATCTTACGCGCTCCATCGTTCGTATCATTCTAGTATCTCTTTTGAGCACCTTAAAGAAAGGTTGGCTCAAAGGAGAACTAACCAACTCAAAGTACTTCTTGCCTTTCACCTGACATTTTTCAACAAACTCTCTCTCCCATTTTCACCACGGATTCACCTGAAACATGCGAAGTACATCTCTTGCATCCATAAATTCATATTCATTTACATCCTCAACCAAACAACCCCGTTTCGCAAGTATATCGGCTCTTTCATTACCTTCAATTTGTAGGTGTGACGGTATCCATTGAAGAATGACCTCACTCCCACAAGATTAAAGGTACTCATACAAAATTTCCACATACACATTACCATGAGTTCCCCCACCCTTACTAATTAATTCTAACCCACTCCGGGAGTCGGAAAATAACACTACTCTCCTCCTCCCTTGTGTCATTGCCAACTTGATACCTTCCATAATTCCAATCGCAACTCCGCATTCATTATATAGATACTGTCATTCTCTTTTACCATTTTCTCTTTCCTCATTGAAGGAATAAAAATTCCTACACCTACTCGATCACCACTCACACTAGCATCTGTATAAACTTCCACATGTGCAAAATAATTTGTTCGCATTTTTAAAAACTCACTCTTAACCGATAACTCATTCATCATCACTTTTGTTGTATCACCAAAATTCAAACGCACAATTAGATTGCTCGGAGGGACTTTCAGATTTACGGGCCGAATCTTGGAGAATACATTCATATTCTCCAACATCACCCGTGATGACCTTTGTGTTCTTTGGTAATCCGTCCCTCTTTGCAACTTCTTTCTCATGTTATTCACCAATTTATTGTCCTTAGTCAACATCCGCACAGTCTCGCGCGTGATCCATTCCCTCTTATAGTTGAGAGGTGAATCACCCAATTCAGACCACAGAGTGTGTATTGGGGTTGAATTAATCGCCCCCAATACCATGGCACAAGCATTCTCCACAGTCATCAAATTCTTAAATCCGACTTTGGACCCATCTCCATAAATACTAATTCCATACGCAATTTTGGATGACACTAGCGCCTTTCGTAACATATCAGTCACACAAGGGTGAGCTCCCCATTTCGGTTTGCTCACCCTTTTAATAACATTCAATCTGCTCTTGCAATTATTGGCTAATTTATCCATGTGCACTCTAAAATTCAATCGCTTATCAATCCAGATTCCCAAATACCTATAGTCAAATTTACACACTCAATTCTCTCGTTATACACTTGCACATCTACCCTACCCTCTATTTGTTCGAAAAGTCATACTACAACATTTTCTCGAATTTACACCCAAATTCAATTCAGTCAAACATTCTGTTACCTGATTCACGCATTCTTGAGCCCGACTCAAGGCCTCCTCGATGGTCTTCCCCTTGCCCATCAGAACAAAGTCATGTGCAAATTGCAAAATGATTTTGTCCGGGGAGTTAAACCTATGCACCGAGCTCGTGTATAAGTTGAAGAGAGTCGGTGAGATTTTACTGCCTTGGGGGAGGCCTATATTCACCGATCCCTCCAACTTATACCCTCTACCACACAACAATAACTTTCTGTCATTCATGAATTCATACACCCATTTGCAAATTTTCCAAGGAAACCCAAGGTCCATAAGGACCTGAAAGAGCTTCCCCGGAACCACGTAATCATATGCCCTTTCTATATCCAAAAATACCGCCACAACATACTTCTTTTCCTTTCTTACTTCCCATACAAACTTTTCTGCACATTCATTAGCTGAGTGGTTTCGGCCAGTGTTGTGCAATTGTATGTAAAAAACTGTTTTATACATTTTTTACGTAAAAAATGGTAATATACTTAAATTACTGTATAAAACGTATAATAATGTATAAAATGAAACGCGTATTTAAAAACCTTAGTAAAGTCGCAAACCTTAATATACGAAACGTAAATTTGTATCATATTAATACATTTAATTTTATTCGATAAAAACTATATTAATCAAAGATGCTAAGTTAAATTAATATAAAATACGACATAAGCATAACTACAGAAGTCGTTATCCAAATATACACTTCGCAAATGCAAGTACTGCGAGAAATACTGCGTTAAATATTCGTAACTAATTCAAAAACATCAATTCTTACATATATGAATTTTTTTTTGGATATATGATGTAAAATGAGAAATGGACTTGAAATTTTTGAATTTATTTATATTACTTCTATTTATTAATTATAATTAAAAGTAAAATATTTGTAGAAAAACATAAAATAATAATTTTTGTTTCAAAGAAAATATGGTTTGTTTCTCAGCTACTAACTTATTTTTTAGAATAGAAAAACAAAATCCACAACACTATGGGATTGAAGTGTAAAACGATTAATCATCGAACTCATTCAATATTAATGCTATAACATTTTAATGTTATCTGTTACAAAAATTGTTTAGATGATTACTAGAAATCATTACCATCTTTTGACAAGATTATTTAACTTGACACAGACAGAGACATCTGTAGTGCAATTTGTTCTCTATCGATTATTGCTTAAAATTAGAATTACATTGCTTAAAATAAACAACTTCATACTACTCTAATATTGTAGCAAAACGAAATAAAAAAATTGTTGCGCTATGTGACGTGAGGACTATCCTTGCACTATTCTTGATTCCTTGGCCGTAATAAAATCCTCTAGTTTTGGAGCTGGTGTAAAAATAATATAATATAATTATATTATTTTGATATAATATAATATGTATTTAAATGTTTAAATACCTGATTTTATTTTTCGATTTTTATTTTTATTTGTTTGTGTTGACATTTGACAATAACAAATGACACCTAAATTGTTGGATTTTTTCTCCTCACCTGACATAGCGCAACAATTTTTTTATTTCGTTTTGCTACAATATTAGGGCAGTATGAAGCTGTTTATTTTAAGCAATGTAATTCTAATTTTAAGCAATAATCGATAGAGAACAAATTGCACTACAGATGTCTCTGTCTGTGTCAAGTTAAATAATTTTGTCAAAAGATGGTAATGATTTCTAGTAATCATCTAAACAATTTTTGTAACAGATAACATTAAAATGTTATAGCATTAATATTGAATGAGTTCGATGATTAATCATTTTACACTTTAATCCCATAGTTTGTGGATTTTGTTTTTCTATTCTAAAAAATAAGTAGCTGAGAAACAAACCGTATTTTCTTTGAAAAAAAAAATAATTTTATTTATATTTTTCTACAAATATTTTACTTTTAATTATAATTAATAAATTAGAAAAATTATAAATAAATTCAATTCAATTAAATTATTTAAAGTTCAATTCTCATTTTACATCATACCTATATCCAATTTTCTTTATATAGATACGTAAGAATTGAGATTATGAACTATAAGTAATTTTGAATTAGTTACGAATAGTTTTTGTATTTTACATTTTGTAAAAAATAGTTATGTGTAAAATACGTTTTTTACATGTAAAAAACCGAGTATATTACGTAACGTAAAAAACAGGCACAACACTGGTTTCGGCGGAACCCAAAGGTGGTTTCCGGCAACAAATTACCCTCATTCACCAATTTATCCAAACGACCTTTCATCATACCATTCACTATTTTGACAAATACATTTATTTACGAAGGACATGTATATCTATAAAACATAATGAAACAACAAATCTAAATTAACGTTGTTTACGTCAAATAGAGCCCAGAGCCTCTTTAGCTCAGTGGCAGAGCACTGGTCTTGTAAA
This sequence comes from Nephrotoma appendiculata, assembly GCA_947310385.1. Lineage (NCBI taxonomy): Eukaryota > Metazoa > Arthropoda > Insecta > Diptera > Tipulidae > Nephrotoma > Nephrotoma appendiculata. The sequence goes on from OX371224.1 coordinate 145,422,727, forward strand.
CCAGGGGTCGTGAGTTCAATTCTCATAGGAGGCAAGCATTTTTTTAATTTATAAAATTAAAAACCTCAAACTGAGATTAGATATGTGTCATAGCTTTTGAAACGTGTGCATTAATTTAAAAATGTATTTATTTTTACAGCCCCAAGCGCCTATTGTAACACGTGCAGCACTGCTTTTTGAATGTGCCCATTTTGTACATTTATGTAATAGAGGGCAATGGGCCAATGATCTACTGGATGAAACAAAGCTTGCCAGCATTTCGGCCATCTGGATCACATATAAATGCGAGAACTCCTCTTGCGCCTAGTGCGAGACGAATACACATACTTCAAAGATCTGCTGGATAAATGTTTTGTCAGGTAAATAAAAACATAAATTAAGATAAATTAAAAAAACGCGACGAGGATGGGATTCGAACCCACGCGTGCAGAGCACATTGGATTAGCAGTCCAACGCCTTAACCACTCGGCCACCTCGTCCTACAGATAATGTTATGCAATTTTGTTTAGTCTACGTGAGTATAATTTTATATTGTTTTTAGTGGGCTGAAGCACTTGGAACACGTTTAGAAGATTTAATTTCCACCGAAAAAACTCAGTTTGAACAAATCGGAAGCACTTTAAATGATCCTGAAAAACAAAGGCTACTGCTTCAGCAAGATGAAGAGGAAGACTTCCTAGATGAATCGTGTGTAAATCCACACGGTAATGATTGTCCGATGGCATTAAAGTTAGTTGCTTGCGTATTACTATTTGAAATTACATCGTTCTTACGCGAAACCTACCAAACATTACCTAAAACGTCTAAGCTGTCCACAAAAGAAAAACCAGCACCATGGGAAAAAGTTTATAGAGATGCCAATAGAAGGTGGTCAATGGCACTTAGTTCTATGGGACATTCACAAACATCAGCGCAAAGTCTGCAATCAATAGCAGCCGGTGATCCCCTTCAAACTGAACGGAAAATATCATTCGTACTTCATGAACCTGATAATGAATCCGAAGTCAGTAGTAATACAACTTTGACTCTTCAAGGCGAAGAAACAGTGAGTATCCAGCGACGACCAGCACCTGTTCGACCATTTCTATTACGCCGATGAACTGCCGGTGCACCAACGGGAGGTTCTTTTAAACGGCGATCGTTAAAATCACGACGCGGCACTAAAGATGGAAAAGATTTAGAAACTGATTGTAAGTATTTCCTACGCATTTATCCAATCAATAATTATATACAATCAAGACGCAAGGTATCATCACTATCCGATCGAAGTGATACTTCAGAACCAGGCCCAGCGAGCGGTGGTGAAGAATCTCCTGGAATACTAAGCGATGATCAACCACCAGAATCTCTGAGCGATTCAAATGACACAGATGAGACTGGAAAAAATTTACCTTGGATGAAATCGGCACTTGAATTGATTAATTCATTCAACTTTTATTGTACTCACCAGAATTTTTGCCACCCATATTGCTATAAGCGGCACATGAGAGCAGCAAAACGGCTGATAAAAGCAGTAAGACAGGTATGTATAAAGAGATTAGTGCAATTGTATTAGTACTAATGCATTCGTATGCCAAAATCAGTTTGAAGTGTTGCAAGCAAATACATGAGGACACTGAAAAATGTGAGGATTTATATAACCATCAAGATGGTGACAGTCAAGTAACCAACACCAAAATTGGAAGCAAATGTTTAAATGTACGCCTTGTCAAAAGCGCTGAAAGATAAAAATATCAACTTCAGCGTAAAAAAAACAAAAAGAGGACCAATTTGTTCATCAGGTGCGATGTCATACAAGGAAAAGGGAGTTAATCTTCTTAAGGAAAACAAGATAGAAGGCTAAACATACATGCCAAAAGGCGAAAAAAGGTGTCATCATCCTAAAAGTTGTCCATCACTCTTAAGAGATAGAGGCCGACATAAATCGGCTAGCAGACATTAGAAACAAATCTCAGATTTTCGAAATACGGATATAAGCTAAATCTACGTGGTAACGACGAATAAGGCAGATGGTATCGGAAGGCGAAGCAAATTAAACTACATATATATGTTATCGCAAAGTTAGTTGGGAGGAACGAAAACAAAACGAGATTGTGCAATGCTTACGCTGCCAAAGGTACCGATAAGGAAAATAAGCAACAACACGCTCACAACAAATGGAGCAATCTGATATTCGCGACTGAATCAGCAAGCAGAGCAGTCGATAGACCAATTGGGGAAAGAATTTATATGTAATTTTTATTAAAATATTTGTAACAGAATTCTTAGTACACTATTGTTTAAATTATGGTTTGAGAAATGATTTTTCAAAAGGGCTTATTTCCGTTTCTGCTTAAAAGCAATATTATTTTGGATTTCAGTTCAGTAGCTTGAAATTATTGTGGATGTTATTGTGTCTTTTGCAGAAATGACATTTACATATTACGTAAATGTCATTTCTGCAAAAGACACTATAAAAATCCATCATAATTTTAAGCTGCTGAACTGAAATCCGAAATAATATCACTTTTAACCAGAAATGGAAATAAGCCCTTTTGAAAAATTGCTCCTCGTTTGATTTCCATTGCAGACTCCCTTCTGGTTGCCCCAAACAGCATTTTTCAGCCGCGTTCATTCGTTGGGGTGTTTTTTTCCTGAGATCACAAGAGAGCTTGAATTTTCTGTTAAAATATAAAAAAAAGAAGTTTCTTAATACATTGACGAAATTAAAAGAAAATACATAATTGAGACACTGTATATTCATGAACTACATACACTCAAGGCCAACATAACTGTATATGTGTTTAGTAATTCATTTTATGCAAAAACTAACATCTGAACACAAAGGTATAAATGAATAAAAAAAATAAAAATTTGATACGTAAAAAATTTAACATTTATTAATAATCAAAAGAATGAAGTTTGTCGATCGGCCGTTAAAGTTTTTAGAAAAGTATAAGAAAATTGAAATTTTTCATCAAAAATTAGTTTATTGCTTTTCAAAATATTCGTCTTTAAGATCTACACACTTTTGTATACGCGCAAAGCATTTATCAAAACACTGTTGCCAGTTCGAAGATGATAGCTCCAAAACGCTTCAATCGCTTCTTCAGGCGATAAAAATCGTTGTACGTGCATCTTATCTTTGATTGATAGGAATAGGAAGAAGTCATTGGGTGCCAAGTAGGGGCTGTAAGGCGGATGATTCATCAATTCGATATTTTCAGTGCTTCAAGTGATCAAGTGCTTGTTTGAAGTGATATGTGTGAGATGGCATTTTCTCTCAATTTGTTGAAAACAGCGGGCAAACAAATGGTCGTATACTAAGCTCAATTGACTGTCTTTTGGGTTTAAAGAGCCACAGTAGCCACATGACCGGTTTTCGTGAAGAAATACGGTACTCTTACCATTTGTTTCCCAACGCTCCGAACTCAAACACCTTATGTTGGTTTTTCTTCGAATTGGAAGACCCAAACAGTCGATTGACCTTTTCTTTCCGGCTCATACGCATATATCCATGATTCGTCACCTGTCACGATCTTGTATACGTTTTTCGAAGTACCTCCAACGAATTTTTCAAGCATTTGGCGGCACCAATCGACACGAACCTTTTTTGTACATCTGTCAACAAATGTGGAATCTAACGTGCAAATATTCATGTAAGATCGTAGATACCGACCAAACGGCACAGTGGATAAAGCTTTGGCGTTTGGATCGGGAGGTACCGGGTTCGAATCCCGATAGGGGCAGGATGCAAAAGGGATTTTTCATCATTTGATTACGATCGATGATGGTAGTGAACACAACTATGATCCCCTGTCGGAGTGCATAACTCATGGGCCGACCCATCTTCCATGTCAGTACTATAGGCTGACATGGAGCAATGCAATGTGCAGATGGTTTTACGTAAATCGGACCTATAGCCGTACGTCCTCGATTTGGCAAGCAATGCGTAAAGTAGGACGGTAAAAGTGAACTGCAAAAGACTTGGGAGTGCTTCGGCCCCAGAACAGATTGCATAGATTAAAACATAAAAAAAAAAAAAAAAAAAGATCGTAGGTACGCTGGTGTTACTAATGCCTAGGCATACACCGATTTCACGATAAGTCACATGAAACATAACCTCCTAAAATGTTACATATTTTGACTGACATAGAGATTTGCATCGGAAAAATTTTCTAAAAACTTTTACGGCACCCCTCGAAATAAAAAGTTAGACTTAGAAAATAAATTGGCCAAAATAAACATAATTTTTATAGAGTTTTAGTTTTAAAATTATAAAATAGATTAAACTAACTTTTAAGTTCAAGAGCGAACATCACAGAAAAATTATGATTCTAAACTATAATTACATAAAATAAAATTATTTTAATTAATTTACCCCAATTCAACCCCGTAGCGTTGCAGATCCGTTCCGTTGTTCGAAATAATCGCATGTTCAACGGGATTAATGCACGCAGTTCATACACGCGGTTTATGTGACATCACGGTAATTTTATTGTGCACTGGACATTTTAGGTAGATCACGTTACACAATTTATGACACCGTATAATGACTATGATTTATTATTATTTTATTTTGCAAAAAACATTTATGATAATGTCCTTCAAGTATCTAATTTTTAATTAATAAATTAATATCACTCGTATGAATTTAGTTATATCACAAAATTTCATTAATTTATTAATTTTGCACTTAGAATAATAAATTTTACAATATATAGTCCATCAACAATGAAACACAAACACGTTATCTCGCAAGTCATATGGCTCGTCAGCCGACTTTGCTTGTCTTTACACCATTTATTAATAATTTTGTATTAAACCTATTAATTTATCATGTTTTTATTTATTATATTTACGTATTATTTACTATAATAATTTCATTTTTAACTTAATTATAATTAAAGATTTTTTTTTTATTATTTATTATTAGATGACAACACAAATTATAGACCTCTATTTTATTCACGTGGCATCAACCCCTAATAATTATATTTTATATTGCAATCAGAGATTCTCTATCACATTCCAAGCCGAACTGCTGTATACACCGTCTTTTAACCCGTTCATACCTTGCATCATCTTTATATGCACTTACACATTTAAGACCCAACCTATTCCTACTTAACATTAACAATTGTTTTTGTAATATTCTACTTGTGTTTGCCTAGTTACAGTGATAAAAGAAAATTTAAATGCATACAAATAACCAACATATACAGTGCAACCTCTTTTATCCGGAACGACTGCGGCAAACAATTCTGGATACAAGATTTTTCCGGATAAAGATTTCAGCTGAGTGTCATTTATTAAGATTTTAAATTTATTTTAGTTAATTACATAGTAAAAACATTATTTCATTTTTGGAAAATAGGGTAAATAAAAGAGAAAATGGAAGAATACGAAAAAAAGGTTTTCCGGATATTAGATGTTTTTCCGCATAATAGAATTCCGGATAAAAGAGGTTTGTATGTAATTAAGATGAGGTTACGCATGTTTTCAGAGAGAGGACTTAATTTTTTTCTGTCTTTTTATTATTATTACAAGAAAATAGTAAAACTGCTGACATTTGCCACACATTTTTTTTCTGGCATACTAAACTGAGGTAAAAGTTAGTTTTAATTTTTTTGAAAACAAAATTAAATGGGGAATAATTTTCACTGTCAATTTAGATATGGAAAAGTTATTCCCAATTTATAAATATTTACATCAAACTTTTCTCCTCAGTAGGCGGGAAAAATTTCAACAGAAATTAAATATAAATTCTTTCTCCAGTTCCCTATTCCCGGGGAATTACCAGAATAGTGTCCCAGGGAAAAGTGACGAGTTCATCCGGAAATTTACAACAGCACCAACAACAACCATTGGTACAAAATCAAGTTACCCAATCTTCATTTGATTTTATTTCCTCTGAATGTCAGGACCTTTTCAAGTTTAACTTCTTAGACTTATTAAAGAAAACTAACAATTTTGTGTCAAAAAAGGTACAGGCAACAACATCTTTAGAACCGTTAAAATAGAAGGTACAAATGGAACAGCAATCTTCTCAAAAAACCAACAGAAAACCACAAAAGAGAGATAGAAAACCTAAGCAGGATAGGATATCTCTCTCTCTCGCTCTCTGGCACTATATCCGATCAAGGGATTTGACCGCCTCAAATGAGGTTTCATAATCATATTTTCATTTCTGATAATGAGTGATTAATTCATTCATCGTAACCAAGCCATGTTTGCTGGAGCAAACATGCTGACCACTATGATCCTGGGGCGGCAAATAAACAATTGCACATATACTAGGATAGAATATACCGCGATTGAAATAAGCAAGGTTGACCTAAGAAAAATTCTGATAGTATCCTTATACATCCCATGAGCAACTAACTTCTCACAACTAAGCAGAGACCTAGATACTATAAACAACAAACCGACGGGATACGATTCCTGAATAGTCTTGGACTCCTCAGTCAATATCACATGTTGCGCACTCAAAAACAGGATGCAATCATCAAATAACTCCACCCACATAATAATAACTCAGCCAACATATCCGAGATCAAGTTCTTTTCTCGATCACTTTTAAATCTCTACGAGCTTGGTGTCACAAACAATTCACTGTTAAAAATAAGACTACATAGTTTTCCGATCATAACACAGTCCCTCCAACATTCAACAATTATAAAGACATGACTGAAACTATTTCAAGCATATGGCAAATCTAAAACTAGCAGACATCACATAACAGCGAACTGAAACCTAAGCAACAACGAAATTTACAACTATACATTGACATAATCAGCCCTGCCATACACGTGTAGCTTATGTATTAAACAAATAGTCCATCTTTAGAAAAATATTTCTACCCTCGGTGCCTATAAGAAATCTGTTTAAGGAAAGACGTAAGTTAAAGGAAGGTTTATTTTCGATTTCCAAAAATTCAAAGAATCAGATCACAAATTAATTCTTCACTATACTTTATTAACCAAAAATATTAATAGTCACTTTGACATGCAGTTTAAAAGCAAAATTGAAAACATTAAAACAGGTCCAAAAATGTTTAAGAAAATAAATCGACTGACAAGCAGGAAACGTTTAATAACCTCTGACAAAATCAAAATAGATCAGAATTATTCTTTAAACGTCGAAGAAATTGTAATGATATTCGCAAGCTACTACAAGACGCTGTATGACAAAGTAGTCATAGTTGTAGAGATTGAAAACTTACAAGCAGGCTACATAACCGTATTTTCTCAGAACAACCCAGCCAGCTCCCCTTTAGCTGAAGTCTTTTCAATCTGATCAGGCTCGCATACACTGTTTCTTGCAAAATAGAAAAGCTACTGTTAAATCAAAAGACTTCATGCCCTCCACATTTAGAGGCGTACCACAAAGTACGATACTATAGCACCAAATTTTTCAATATATTCACATATGATCAGCAATTAAATCAGACCACCGAAACGGAAACTGTTTTGTTTGCGGATGACATAAATCGTTTTAAAGGTAAAATGATTATGATCTAAAAGATTCTAAATTAAATTTGCAATAATATCGACACAAATCATTTTCCCAAAATTTAAACAGAAATGACGATTTTTAACAAAAAGCTATTTTAAATCAAAAATTCGCGCTGTACGGCCCAGAAGTATTGATTGATTGATTATAACGATCTATAAGACGGGCATATGGCTCAGCAAATCGAGTGGGATTTTTGTTGATGCCACCAAATGCCACCAAATTGTGCATTACATACTCGTGTTCGAAGTGGCAACTCATTTTGTTAGAGCCCGCCTACTTGGCATCGTGCTTATGCTGACCATTTCCTTATGCTGACCATTTTAGTTTATTTACACCCAGCTTAATGGCTTGAGTGACATCAACAAGGCAGACAAGCTGCTTGCATGTTTTCTCACCTTTTAGCCAGACTGTTATGGTTCTAAATTAATGACGCCAAATATGGGTCTAATATCACTGTGCTAGTTGAAAAATGCAACAAGCTGGGCACCCGGGGGGTAAACCTAATTCGACTATGCTGAATTCATTGGTGCTAGTCCCATTTCAAAGTTAGTCCCAATTTTCGAGATATCGCTTTCGACATATTTTGCCTCTGAGACAAATATTTGTCAAAATATACACTCATATTCACGTTGATAGCTCCTGAACCATTAAGATTTTCGTTATGCTTTCTTCAGCAAAGTTGTTGCGCAAGCCAAGACCAACAACTTTGCTGAACATATCAAGGCCGAAAAACGACATCTACAATCACATTTTTGTGTTATTTTATTTTTTGAAACGCAAAAAAATAAAATAACACAAAAATGTGATTGTAGATGTCGTTTTTCGGTCTTGATACGTTCAGCAAAGTTGTTGGTCTTGGCTTGCGCAACAACTTTGCTGAAGAAAGCATGACGAAATTTTTAATGGTTCAGGAGCTATCAACATGAATATGAGTGTATATTTTGAGAAATATTTGTCTCGACGAAAAACATGTTTTTTATCATTTTTTGTCCATTTATTGAATTTAAATTGATCGAATAAACACCTCATCGACATATATAGATACAATAGAAACTATTTAACAGAAAATTAGATTGATTCAGTTGATTTTATTGTGATTTTTCTCAATTTTTTCCTAAATAATTTACATTTTTCTTAACTTTTAATTTTAATTTTCTGATTTGTTCGTGTCGTCTTCGGGTTCTTCTTCCTCTTGCAAATTTCAACAAATGTCAACCAAGAGTGCACCTAGCTTTTTGCCGCTGTACCAATGTTCGAGCCTTGCCGTCACTTGGTGAAAACGCTCGCCGTGCTCATCGGATTCGGCTGGTGATTGTTCAATGGAATTCTTTGAGTTGGTAACGTGAAGGAGAACTGCCTTCAAGCTGCTTTTAGAGGAATCGATGAACAATCGCCAATCTTCAGGATTATATGCATTGTGCATTGTGGATACCAAACCTCGGATATCAGTGCAAAAAGCGAGTGAATTATTCTCAATTGATTTGAAAAAATTCGTAAAATGACGATGACGATTTATTGCTCCATATATCCGAACATTTGGAGCCAAAATGTTCACTTGTTTTAAATCCTTTGACAAAAGAATGGCTTGCCGCTGAGATAGTTTCAGGCGTCGTACCATAATATCCAAACGACTTTGCGAGATTTCAATGTGATTGCATGGCGCAGTGACATTTGATGGTTGATATATTGATGCAGATGTTTCTCCGGTTTCACCTGATTCAAATGTTGTTGGTAAATAATCCTCGGTTGGGTTTGATCTTTCCGGAACAGGCATTTCATCTGAATGCGGCAGCGGTAGATGTGTATTTCTCGTTGCAGTGTATGTCAAAGAACCACTTTTGTTTCTGTTTGTACCGACAATATAATTCATGCACCCATAACATTGAACTGCATCATGTCCTTGTGGATCGATCCATATCATCGGGACACCAAATGGCATTGCGGCTCCAGTGTTTTGCCATCTATGCAGATGGGAAATGCATGTTGTACAAACAAAAGACGGCACCCAATTTACACCACTAATAACATTTTGTGAAAAGTATAGTCGATATAAATCAGCGGTTTCACCACTCATTTTGCTGCGATTGCTCATAATTGTAAATTTTCCACACACATAACAAAAGCACTTGAGTTTATAACACCTATCCATATTATTTATTTCACCAGATTCACAAGACGATTTTCACTTTATTTTTTGTATTCTTTTGTCACTTTATATATTTAGATGAATAACTTTTTATTTTTAATTGTATATTACAGTTTTTAGTTCTTACTTCTTGTGCCAATTTTTTAACTTTTTTAGAAATATCAATTTCAAAAATAATCTCTTCTTCGGTTTATTTTCTGCTACTGTTACATAATCTATTTTGAAGCTCTTTATATACTGTAGCTAAGGCGCTGCTGTTTGGTACCTGCTTTGTTTTTAAGTTATGGAGGTCGTAAATTTTATTGGGGTTTTGTGTTGATTTTGTCGCGAAGTAAATTGTGGGTGTTTTTGTTTTTGTACATTTTCAGGGTGTGAATTTTGGCCGTAATTCGTATACGTGCAGAATACTCATGAGTCAAATTGGGACACCTGTCTAATTTCAGTCCTTTTTTGATTCTGTGCAGAATGGTTACATTTTTATTGAATTTAGTGTATGGTTTTCAGTTTTTATGTGTTGTACGAAACTTGATTTTATGTACTTGTGATGTGTTCTTTGTATCTTATCTGAGATGAGTATCTTGTTTGGCCTAAGTATGCCGAATTCCAGTTGTATTTAGCCTTACCTGTGCACTTATGTTTCTCGAAACGGCAAGGTTGAGCTGGAGTCTTCTGTGAGAAACTTTTGCCAAAACTGACAAGACCCTGCCTTTTTGGGGAACATGCGAGAAGGCTGGGTTGACAGACGAATGATTTTGTAGAAGTTGCATGAACGAAAAGGAAGAAGAGACTTTAGATAACTTCCTATGCTCGTGTCCGGCACTATCATACAGAAGGCATAAGTATTTGGGCGTGTCCAGTGTGACCGGCCTTTCAGATCTCGCTGAATGTGGAGTGCGAGATATTTTGCGGTCCGTACGTAGCTCTGAATGGTTTTGAACAGGAGTAAAGGGGAAATAGGTTCCTGTGGTATCACAACGGGGCACTCCTGGTCTAATTGTGCGGAAGTGCCACTCCAAGCTCACCTTGGCCTAAGTAAAACACACATATATGGAAAAATAACACAAAAATGTGAATGTAGATGTCGTTTTTCGGTCTTGGTATGTTCAGCAAAGTTGTTCGTCTTGGCTTGCGCAACAATTTTGCTGAACATATCAAGGCCGAAAAACGACATCTACAATCACATTTTTGTGTTATTTTATTTTTTTGCGTTTCAAAAAATAAAATAACACAAAAATGTGATTGTAGATGTCGTTTTTCGGCCTTGATATGTTCAGCAAAGTTGTTGGTCTTGGCTTGCGCAACAACTTTGCTGAAGAAAGCATAACGAAAATCTTAATGGTTCAAGAGCTATCAACGTGAATATGAGTGTATATTTTGACAAATATTTGTCTCAGAGGCAAAATATGTCGAAAGCGATATCTCGAAAATTGGGACTAACTTTGAAATGGGACTAGCACCAATGAATTCAGCATAGTCGAATTAGGTTTACCCCCCGGGTGCCCAGCTTGTCACGCAAAAAAAGTTTGAAATTCAAGCACAGTGTATCTCAAGGACCGTATCTCAGTGCACCCGCAAAATAAAGGGTGTCCCGTCTGTGGGATTTTTAAGCTAAAAAAAAATATTTATTGTGAGGTGGCAACTTGAAAATTTTGTGTTCGTTTACTACAAAACAACGCGTTTTGGTTATCCAAACTTGTTACGTTAATGGTCGTTCTGTAAAAAGAAAACAATTTTGGTCAACATGGACGTTCTATAGAGCCTGGAATTCGCAAATTTGTTGAACGATTTAAGGAAATCTGATCAGTTGCAGATCGTAAAGCGTGTGAAGTTTATTGTCCAGTTCGTACTCATAAAACATTAACTCCAAAATTCAAAAAACTCAACAATTTAAGTCAGTTGATTATCAGCAACGACATCGTTTTGTTGATTTTGCTCGAACAAAATGAGTGTTTTTCATCATAAATCATCTTTTCAGTTGAAGCTCATTTTCACCTCAATGAATGCATTAATAAAAAAAAAACTGTTTGGTGTGTGTTGTGAGCTGATGGTAGGCAACATTACACCTTATTTTATCGAAAATAAACGTGAAGATGCAGTAACAGTTATTAGTGAGCGGTACCGTAACTTGTTAACTGGATTTTTCTGGCCAAAATTGGATGTAATTGATTTACATGTTCTTTGGCTTCAACAAGACAGTGCCACATGTCACACTAATGGTGAAACACTCAACTTATTGCCAACCAACATCGTGTGATTTGACACAGCTATTTCTTTGATTTTTTTGAAAACTAAAGTAAGCAATGATCTAGTTCAAACAGTTAAAGATTTTCCTGAACAACCTCATATTGAAGGTGTAACACCAAAAAATTCATGAACGATTCACTGAATTTTATATGATTGTGAAGTACATACCAAAAATAATACCAAAAATGTACACTGTTAAATTTAAAAATATTCCAATTGGATTTGTTTTGTGTTGAAACATTTTGACATTTTTTAAATTGAAACATTTTTAGATAATCTTTAACATTTATGTTACAGAAGTCCCTAAGTCCCTAATAGTGTCGCTGTAAAGATCAAATAATTTTCTAACGATTTGAGATAAACACGAGAAAATTGTAAATCGATTTACTAAACTTTTTTTTAATTCTTAAGAAAGCTATTTAAGACCATGTTTCTATTTTTATATCTCCGATCCTAGAGATGTTCACGGAGTCTCACCTATACGACCGAATAGCTAAATCAAAACCCCACGTGTGTGGTGAACAAGATTTAATTATGATGATTTTTAACAAGTTCAGCGCATTTTTAAACAACTATGGTTTTTGATTTCAATCTATTTTCTAATTTTTCTATTACCCCTCCTAGAGACGTTCACAGTTTTTAAAATGTAATTTAGGATAGCGTAGATAAAATTGCAAAACTGACATGAACATGGATAGTTTAAGATGATATTTACTATGCCATACAGGCTACTTAAAAATTCCATGAATTTTAATAAATTTTCAAATTTTATTTCACCGATCCTGGAGATGTTCACGGGGCCTCACCCACATGGTTAGATAGATAAGGTAAAACCCTATGAGTGTGATGAATGGGATCTAATTATGATGATTTTTAACTTGCCCAGGGACAGTTTTAAGTCTTCGGTTATATCCCATATACCAGAAATGTTCACGGGATCTCTTTCATATATTCCAATAGGTCAGAAAATTACCTATCAATATTGTGAAAACAGGACACGAATGATGATTTTGACCTTGTTTTTCAAAATTTAAAACTTCTTCATTTTCAATTTATTTCTCAATTGGAAATTTTGGTATTTTCTCCAATAGGATTTTTACCCCATTGACATTCCCAAACAAGCGACGAACCCGATTTATTGTAATAACAATCAAATAACTGAAATCCTAGAGATGTTCACGGACTCACGTTTATACTATTGGATAGTACATGGTTTCGACTTTCGATAGTTCCGGATAGGTTCGGTTATGATGATATTAACAGTGCCATACATGACTGAAGTTTCATGTAATAATTTGAGTAAACTTTCAAAATTTATTTTACCGAACCTAGAGATGTTCACGGGGCCTCACATACATGGTCAGATAGATCAGTCATAGCCCTATGAGTATAGTGAGTTATTATGAATAGTTCAAAGTTCTGACTATCTTGCTGGCTCTACCTTACCCAACCACACGACACTATATAAACATTTGAGTGCGGTTATAAGAAAGCGACTGTTGATGTGGGTAAACAAACATAAATTTTGATAAATTGTGTGATGCAATAAAATAAATGATGACCAGCTCGCAGAATTGTTCCGGGGAAGCAATCAACAATGCTTTCTAACCATCGCAACCATATTTTTAGTGCCTTGCGGCAAGATATTTCTTAAGGTAACTTGCCAAATACGCCACATTCATAAAAAAATTGGAAACTTTATATATCCATATTTTTATAAGGATACTTTGGACCTTAAAACTCATAAGATGCAAAACAGCATTACCTAGATTGATGGTACTAACCAATATATAGCAAGTTTTGTGTATACACTTTTATTAATCCAAATATCATCTATGCTTACCTTGTAAATACATCCGGATAGTGTGTCCTCGAAAACGCCTTCTCCAATTCCTCCAATTGAAAACTAGTAAATGTTGTACGATATCGTCGCTGTTTTCTCTTTGGTTGAAAACCATCCATTTCACCATCACTCTGTTGATCCGACATTGGACTATGTGTACCTTCCTCACTATTACCCGTACCACCACCACCACCTCCCAAATCCATCATCATCGACGGACTACCGGGATGCGGTCGCATCATACTTAATTGCTGCTGCTGTTCCATTAGTTTAGCGCTATCCTCATTCGATAAACCCATATTTGTTATAGTCGTTGAATTCGTTGTGGTATCAATAGATTGTTGTTGATTGTGATGACTTGTTGGTAAACGGTGTGCGATTGTTAAAATTTTCTCGATGGTAAAAATTTCTGCAACAAAAATAAATTAAAATGAGTTAAAGTTAAAATAGTAATTTTCAGTAGCCAACATCTTGATCATCATCATTGTGAACGTTGTTCATTCATTCATTTATAAATTACATAGCGACTATACATGAACGATCGCCGTTGTGATATTAAATATATTTATTTATGATCTTTTGTGTGCAGCGTTGATAAAAAGCGGGAATATCATAAAATCTTATGATGATGATGATCATACGTTGTAGATCAAGATCATTTTTTGTTTTGTTAATCAAAAACGACTATTAAGAATTATATAGTAGAAAAGTAATCGTTTCTGAGGTATGAGAACGGAAGCACACAAGAAACTCAAAATAGGTGGCAATTATGTATCAAAATTAGATTAGATTTTAGTTTTGTAAAATGTAAAAAAAGAAAAAAATAATTAATATTTTATAGAAAGGCGACATTGTATATACATAGCGTAGTAATTTGATTTCATCCAATTAACATCTTTATATATTCCGCTATATTTTCGACGCTGATTATGGTAATCGCGGAAAAGCCCTACGGAAAATATGCAATCACACCATAACCTCTAAAGTGTCATTAAATTCATTTATTTTATAATTTATTTCACGTAACTACAAAAAAATTAATAAACACAGCCTCATTATACAGTGAGACCACAAAAATTGATTTAATTTATTATTTATGTGCCTGCTCTACCTTATATACCTACTAAAAAAATATATAGAGATATACATTTTCCACTTCAATTGGTTTGTTTTAACGCGAAAACCGCGAGATCTTGAAATATAACAGTAATTTGTTTGTGTTCCTTAATGTAAAATAAATAAACGATTAAAACATAATCAACATCTGCCTATATGTATAATTGTATATAGGTACGTGGTCATGTACCATTACCGAAGAAATGTTAGCGTCTCGACTATACGCAAGGCCATGCACTTTTAATGTTAAATAAACAAATTAATTAACACAGCAGTCTACACATACAGTACATAAATGTAGTATAGTTTGAGTAGCGCTGCAGACGACCCAAACAAACATTCCCGCGCGAATCACCCTTGAAATTATTTTTATAGGTTTTAAATTTTAATTTTATGTTTTAATTAAAAATCTGTACACAATTGCATTACAAATTATAATTATTATCTCGATTTAATTTATTTTTACTTTAATTAATTAACTTAATTTATATTTGTTTTGTGTGTGCGCTTTGTGTCTTGAGAAATTTATCTTAATTAAAAGTTTTATTAATTTCAATTTCGCAATTACTCAACCAAATCGCAATATCAAGGAAAATTACGTACGAATCCATGTCTGAAGCAATATATGATACATGACGAGCATAATTGGTTGACATAAATTGCCCAGTTGGGATTAAATGGTGCGTATTTGAATCGAAACCATGCTAAATTCCGTCGGAGTATTATGTATCAATTTTGCAAACCCGACGGTAAATTTAAAAAAATAAAATTTTGTATCTTTTATGTTTAATTACTGGTTTGTCAGTAATTTGGTAGTTTTGAATATCGCCATCATTATCCAAGTCTAAATAAGATCCTTAATTTTACTGTCCTTTTTGTCCACTAAATCTTGTGTGTAATTTTCAACAGTTACTTGACATTTGGATCCATGTAATTTGCGTAACACGAATCCGTTCATAAAATCAGTCAGATTCATAAAGGTTGCCACTTGAGCAATTATGATCAATCGCCTTCAATACCCGTGAAGTGTGTCATAACTGTGTCCTAAAATTCCAAAAACACAATTTAGGACATGTTTAGGACCAACTTCACGCGTGTGTCCATGAGCGTGAAGTTTGTCCTAAAATTGTCCTGACTATTTTATTATGAGTACGGGTGTGAAGCATGTCCTAACTTTGTCCTAACCATTTGAAATGAGTATGTATTGGTTAAACTCTCGTTATAACGAATTTTAAAATGTAAAATAAAGTATAAAGGTGATGATATTATTGTTAGAGGCGATTAATGGTACCGTGACGTATATCGTTAGACTCGTTGGAGTGTCCTCTATCTCATCCGACCACCATGCAGAGAAATTCTATGATTTTTTACCGAAATATCTCATGTTCAGTAATACCATCCGTGTGATTTACGAGTATAGATTGAACGGCTTGCAGTTGGTGCTAATATTAATGTTAGAAGCGATTTTTAAAACTGAGACCCAACGCAATTTATTTTTGGTGCTCGAAAGTGCGCATACAGCAATTAAAAGAAAATTTAAATGGAACTGGGTTCCGACGGAGCACCCTGTAGATTAGTTTTCCGAAACTGAGACCCAATGCAATCGATTCCTGGTATTTGAAACCTCATTTTTTAGTAATTTTTATTAAAACTGTTCGACGATGATAAAATTTAAAAAGGACAACAGGCCCCGACGGTGAACCTTATAAACAAGTTTACACGAAATTTAGATTAAACGCTATCGATTAGTGGTCCACGAAAACCCTCTTTCAGCAATTCCATCGTCTGACTTCTAAAAATTAAAAATGGAACCCGGGCCATGCGCCTCAATGGTGGGTCCAGTAAAGTTGAAAAAGAGCTCAATCAATTCCTCTCTCTCTCTATCTCTCTATCTCTCTCTGGCATTATATCCCATCAAGGGATTTGGCCGCCTCAAATGAGGTTTCATAATCATATTTTCCCTTCGGATTATGAGTGATTAATTCATTGATCCCAAACCAATTCCACGTGCTCGAAAACATAGATTAGGCAATTTTTATCGAAAATGTTTGAACTATAAAATTAAATATGGAACCCGGGTCCCGATGGAAAACCTGTAAATGTTTTCTCCCGGAATTGGGACAGCACAATCGGCTCCTAGTACTTAGAAACCACCTTTTAACAGTTTTTATCGAAAACGTTTAGACTTAGAAAAAATTTAAAAACGGAATCTGGGAGGCCCAGGAGGACCCTGTTAACAAAATATCGTTTAACTGAGACCCAACACAATCGATCTCTGGCACTCGAAAACATTCTAAAGGCTATTTATATCGAAAGTGGGACCCTGTTCATTTTGTTGCCCGAAATTTAGACCGAGAGCACAATCCATCGGTACTTAAAAAACCCCTTTCAAGATTTTTTTACCAAAAATGTTCGGAATTAGAAAAATTTATAAACGGAACCTCTGCCCCGTCGAATGACCCTGTAAACAAAGTTTCTTTAAGCTGAGACATCCGTTGGGATATTTTTATTGAAAACGTTTGAACTTGAAAAAAGAAAGTAGAACCCGGGTCTTGACGGGGGACCAGGTAGATTTTGTTTCCCGAAACTTAGACCCTGTTAATAAAATTTCCTTAAGCTGCGACCCAATCCAAAAAATTCCTGACACTCGAAACATCCGTTAGACAATTTTTATCGAAAACGTTTGAACTTAAAAAAAGAAAGTAGAACCAGGGTCCCGACGGAGCACCCTGTACATTTTATTTCCCGAAATTTAGACCTAGCACAATCGATTCCTGGTCCTTGTAAACCCACTTTCAAATTTTTTTACGAAAAATGTTCAAATTTAGAAAAAAATAAAAAAGGAATCCTGGGCCCCAATGGAGGAGACCCTCTAAACAAAATTTCCTTAATCCGAGACCAAATCCATCCGATTTCTGGCACTCGAAACATCCTTTAGACAATTTTTATCGAACACTCGTTGCCATTTAGAAGGCAATTAAATTATGCCGCTTTTCCAAAATGACTTGCCCCTATTAGCGAAACACTGAGATAGCCAGTTTTTACAAGCCTCTCTTGAAGCCATTTTTACACCACCTAGAGCGCTTGCCATGAACAAAAAGAGGTGATAATCGGTTGGTGCGAGGTTCGGTGGGTGCATAAAAACTTCCTAACTTAGCTTCCAGAGCTTCTGGTGGTCATCACGGACGTGTGAGGATTGGCGTTATCCTGGTGGAACGCGACACTTCTGCTTTTGGCTGATTGTGGCCGCTTTTGGTAGATTGGTGCCTTCAAACGGTGCAGTTCATTCCTTGTTTGGTCACCGTTTGAGCCGCTTCGTTGGCCTTCAAACATGATCGTTTCCGCTTGGTATTGTCGTACATGACCCATTTCTTGTCGCCAGTTACCACCCGCTTTAGAAATGGCCCGATTTCCTTCCGTTTGGCTAAGTATACGCAGATGGAATCACGACCCATCAAGTTTTTTGCTTCAACTCGTCCTTTTGCACCAACTCGTCAACCCGTCAATGTTCCTTTTGAAGGACGTCCTTCAGCTGCTGAGCGACGACAGCTGGCGTTCTGGTCTTCTTCGATTTCCAGGATTTGATCGACATTTTTCCCTAAGTATAGGGGATTGGGCAAAAACAATTCATAGCATTTCTTCTAGTGAAGGAACAAGTATGTTGTAAACATTTTCGAAACAACGTTAAATGGGAAAATATTTTGCTCTATTAAAATTTTCCCAATTAATTGATTTTGAAAATCTTTGCACTAAACGTATTCCTTCAGTTGGCCAGAAAAATATAATTTAGACAAAAATAGAATGAAAATATGTTTCCCAATTCCCTATTGCCGGGGAAAGCGAGACTAAATCCACTGGGTGCTATTTTGGAATTCGATTCGAAAACGAGATCAAAATTGATTGGAATGTGATTCGAACGATTTTTATTTTAAATTATATAGGAATATACTTCTCTCGTTTTCGAATCGAATTTCTAAACAACCCCCCGAACTTATGGGCCATTCCTTTTACATGTCAGTACTATTAAGCCGCATTTTTTTGAAAAATAATTGAGACCGCGATAGCTTAAATCTAATTTAGTCAGTTCAAAATTAAAAAGAGAATTTTTTTAAAATGAATAATTTAGGTGAAATAGTCCTCTATAAGCAGCAGAGGAAATCCATTGTAAAAGATGTATAGTTTTCTCCTGCAATGTCCTTGTTCTCCATAGTTATGTAAAACAACAACAGTACAGAACTGTAAGGAGAAGGGATATTGCAGATAAACTCGAACTTTTGTGTCCATTTTTTTATGTTGTACCTAGAGGATTGTTTTATCTATCTTGTACAATTAAAAGTGTTGCCCATATTTAATTTTAATCGATCATGAACTGCAGATCTTGAAATTCAAAAAAACGCAGCTACTATTGGGTGGCTTGCAGTTATGTATTATTGAGCCGTACGTCCTTTATTTCGCTGCCGAGTAAGGCATGACGTTTAAAGCGAACCGTGAAAGAGTTGGGATTGCTCATTAGTTAGATTAGATCAGTTATTAGTTTAGTTAGTATTATATGAAAAGACGGAGCCAATAATGTTGCGACCAAGAAAAGTAACGCTGAGGAAAGTTGACCAACCTCCTTTTTTGATGAAATTAAAGGCGGATTCATTGTTGTAGTTCGTTGTGTTCGTTCCGTTCGTTGTGTTCGTTCCGTTCGTTGTGTTCAGTATTTTTACTGGAGTATTATTTTAATGAGTTCATTGTTGATGAAAAAACAAAACATCAAAACACAAAATGAACAACGTACTTGATTACAAAATAAAAATATCGAAAATGTGTCTGTTTGTTTCTACTAGTATACCATATATCATGTCGTTTCTTTCATGCCATGTTCCTTCGGTAAAAAAGTTGAAGATAGATCAACTTGATGAAAAAAATACCGAAGAAATAAAACGTCAGTTGCGACAAATCCTATTGGTTTACAAAAAAGCATAACGAACGGAACGAACGGAATGAACACAACGAGCTACAACAATGAATCCGCCTTAACTTTCCGTTAGGTAAACGTTTCAAGTCTATGATTGTCATTTTGAACCATGACTTTCCTAGTAGATTTCCTTAACGATGCTAGCCTTGCTAGCTCAAAGCACCGAAAAGGCTTGCACTGCGGACGGAAGGAAATCAATTATCTCCTACCCGTGTGGTACTGATGCCTTTTAAAATCAGTCATTAGAAATCTTTTTGTCACCCAAAATCTGTTGTTTTCTTGTACAGCTTTATAAACCGTTTGCAACTCCTTGAATATTTGTAACATTTTTTTCCGTGTTTAAGAATTTAAAACTGACCGCACTTCTTACTCTGAGATTTTTTTTTGTCTTGTTTTTTATTTAGCTAAAGTAACTGATTTTTTTACTGAAGAACAAAATATTAAACCTATAATTTTACGATGAACTTCATTCATCTTAGGAACGGCGAACAAGATTGGCGTTCTATACAAATCATCCAAAGCTACAAATAACTGAAGTATGTTTTATCAAAGTGTAACTCACTGAAGTCGTAAGAAAAATTTGGCTTGATTAACTTTCTATTCAACTTCCAATCATCGTATTGTACTTTAATACTGATAAAATTTCGAATACTTAGCCAATTTAAAGAATCGAGTAGAATAGCATTAGTAATACAGTAAAGATTTCAAACTTAAAATTAAGTGGCATTAAAATTGAAATACATATAAAAATAGAAAATTTATAAAATTTTAGCTATACAAGCGACAAAAATAAAAGCTCTGTCAAATTCTATTTAATTTAAATTTAATTTAAAAGATTAAATTTAAAAGATTATTTAATTTAAAAGATTAAAAAGCATTACTATTAATGCTTCAAAGTGAAGCAGTCATAAAAGTAATTATAAATTAAAAAAAGTAGGGTTCAAATTTCTTTTGAAATTGTTTTTGGATAAATTAAAATCTAAATAATCCACTATGGTATTAAATGTTTTCGCTATTCTATTGATTGTGTTGTTATCGTCATACTTACAATTTCAGCCGCCTGACTGGCGTTTTCGCCTTTATCGAAGCAAAATTGTAAAATATAGCGAATTTTCTTTTTGTTTACCTCCATCCTTGACACGCTATAACTTACAACTGAAACGATCAACCAAAACCATGATAAATCCATGCATAAATCCCCTTTTCTAACGAGTATAAGTATGGTATAAGGCGATAAATACATCACGAGATTATATCACTAAAGCCATCTAGCGAAAAAATAATGGATTTTTTCCCCCAACCTATTATTTGTTCCAACAAACGAAAAGAGTCTATGTGGAAAACGTAGAAGTCACATAGAACGGCCACTTCAAAAGAACCAGTTTCGGGCAAAAATCAGGGGGACATTCAATTTATGGGAAAAACTTAAGTCTGCAATTTCAAACCGCTCCTCGATCGCAGTCTTGTTAATCACTCGAAAAATTGAGCCTGAAAGAAATTTTAACCGCATTTTTGTAGTTAGAGGAGCCACATTTCTTTCGCTGGAGATTTTTTTGAGGTCTGCAAACAAGTTATAATCGCTGGGGCCTAACCTCGCGAGTATGGTGGTTGCGAAAGCAATTCAATGTGAAATTCGTGCAATTTTGTTATTGTTGCTATCGACTTCTGATTGTGACGTGGTGCATTATCTTGGTGAAACACCAAGTTTTTCTTCTTCATTAGAGGTCGTTTTTCAGGGATTTCTTCCTTCCAATATGTATCCTAATATACAGACGTCATAACCTTTCCAGCCGTCAGTTGTGCTTCAGTTGTGCTTTTTCGTCGCTTCGGACGATCCATGCTTCATTCATTGTCATATACCGCATAAAATAATTCTTTTTATTGCGCGCAAACAGCTTCTAACAGCGCACGGAATCATAACGCATTATCGTTGTTGGTCCATTCTGACCAAACGCGTTACTCACTTCGAAGACAGCTTTCTCATGGACAAATGTTCGTGCGCAAAATATGACCAACACGTTCCATTGATATCGTTACAATGTCAGCTATCTCACATTACTTCACTTTACGATCAACAAAAATATTTTCGTGGATTTTTTTATGTTTACTGGAGTCACAGTTTCATTTGGGCGTCCAGATCGTTGTGCATCATCGGTGGTTGTACGACCACGTTTAACCCTAAAGCTCTTAACATGAGCCTGTGAGTCTCTAATTTTTTTTTTAAAACTGTTATTTTTTTAGTTTAAGTTATGCTTTTTAATAAACGAATTATTTTTTTAAAATAATTAAACGTTTATTTTCAATAAAATTAAAAATATGCAAACAGTTCCATGTCAGACTGAGAGGTTCTTGCTAAGAAGCTATGTTATAAAATTATGTTAAGAGCTTTAGGGTTAAATTCAGTATACGTACATATTCTTGATAAAGGAAGTTTGATATAAGCCACAATCTATACACCCTTTCATATTTTTAAAATCATTCACAATATTGCTGCTTGGCCAATAAATAAGTCGCTGAATTGGAAATGATAATTAACGATTCTTTCAATATACCTTTATTTCAAATTTGTTTATATACGTATGTTCGAATATTACAAACATGATAATTCATTATAACGAGAGACTAACTAATACATACTCATAATATTCTCGTGAAGTTTGTCGTAACTTGTCCTAAACCCAACAAAAATGTTAAGACAAGTTTTGGAAAAAATTCACTCGACTATAGAGTAACGTGAATTTTGTCCTATGCGTTCCTAATTTTAACAGTGTAAAATAATATTTACACTA
The DNA here is from genome assembly GCA_947310385.1 of Nephrotoma appendiculata. Classification (NCBI taxonomy): domain Eukaryota; kingdom Metazoa; phylum Arthropoda; class Insecta; order Diptera; family Tipulidae; genus Nephrotoma; species Nephrotoma appendiculata. The sequence goes on from OX371224.1 coordinate 145,445,325, forward strand.
TTGGCAATTTAAAATGTTTGCATTAATTATCAATTTATAATATTATATTTTAGTAAATTAATAATCTAGAATAATATATGTAATTAATTGAAAAAGTATAATTTATTAATAAACTTACGTTTAGAAATTAAAAAATTTAGAAGAAAATATCAAAGTAAAAATCCTTTGTCCTAAGATACTTCTAAGAGCTTACAACTTTGAGAGTAGATGTTTTCACTTTGAACTAAACCCAATCCAACTAAAAAAACACGAATTTTCTGGAAAAAACTAGGGGAACACTGGGTCTAATATTCAAAAGTTGTAGAGCTAAAAATTGAAATAAAAAAAATTTGACCTAAGGGTTCTTAGCCCCTTTATTCCACTAGTAACCAATTTTTTCGGTTGGTTTTATAATAGCTAAGGTCATACTGAGATTATGTGGAAAATTTGGTTAAAATTTATGGACTGGAATTTATACTAGAATTTTTTGATGTTTTGCGGCTAAACGCTAAAAACTTAAAATAACTTATACGGCCGCAGAAAATCAACAAATTCTAGTGAAAATTCTAATTCACAAGTTTTCCTCAAATTTTCTACATAATCTCAGTATGACCTAAGCTATAATAAAACCAACCGAAAAAATTGGTTACTAGTGAAACAAAGGGGCTCAGAAACCTTAGGACAAAAGGTTTTTATTTCGATTTTTATCTCTAGAACTTTTGAATATTACACCCAGTGTGCCCCTAATTTTTCCGGAAAATTCGAGTTTTTTAGTGGAATTGGGTCTGGTTCGAAAACACATATGTACTCTCAAAGTTGTAACCTCACCTATTAGAAGTATCTAAGGACAAAGGGTTTTTATTATTCCCGAAATAATATATTTTACACTGTTAAATTTGATTATTAATTGGAAACGTTATTGTCAGGGTAAGGACAAGGTAGGACAAACTTCATATACGTAAATTCTTTTGGAATTGACAATTTGGGAAACGCTTGCATTAGTGTCCCAAATACTCAATTCCAAAAAAGCTTTTAATTTATACAGGGTGAGCGCAGTTGGATACCAGTGGAGTAGTTTTCCATCTTAAGCTCATTGATTTCACCATTGATTTCACCATTTTCACCAAAACGCGCAGTCAGCATTTAATACACCGAATACCAGACCGCGCATTTTACAGTGTCAAAAATTTCGGTTTGGTAAGAGGCCAGATCGCCTACGTGATAGTAAACATCTATATTTGTTTATTTATTACAATGATAAGGTGGGTAATTGCAGCTCACCTTATCATTGTAATATAAGCAGTTGCAATGAGAGATATCACTCACTTTTACAACAATTCCATGGAAAGCCAATAAATAACCAACCATTCGTCATCTATTGCTGATAATCTGCACAGTTTACCGCGCTATTAATTCATATGAATTTTTGGGTACAACTTTAATCACTGCAACCGACGTTAATGGTGTCCAGTGTTATGTCATGCTACGGCTTGTTTGGTTATTCGTTAAACCGGTTAATTTGGTCGAATAATCCAATACTTTTTTTCATTTCTCTTTCCGTATAAACTGTTCATTGGGCTACATAAAAAAAATTATGTCTAACGCGCCTGCGAGGTTGTGTTTGTTTTCATTCCAAAAACAAAAGAAACCAAAACAATTGATTGTGAATTTTATGCGAGAAAAAAATATTCTTTTTAAAAATAATTTTAAAAATCCCAAGTTTGAGCCTAAGGCTAAAAGTTTAAACATCGAAGATGGGACTTGAAAATTTGCTTAATGCCTAAAAAAAAAAGCTTAAGCCTACAGATTTGTTTGACACTCCATCCTACAGTTTTCGCAATATAGCCACTACTATTATCGAATAACAGACATTATCGAAGTTGCTCCGAATCTGAGATATGTGTTTGAAATCCGTCTTGAAATTGCCTTCCAACATTATACTACCAACAGTCCGCTAGGCGCGTTACCAGAATGTTTTTTAATGGAACTGTTGCCAGAAACCATTGTATGTAATAATGCGACAGTGTTTACATCAGCAGGTTTTCACGAATACTGTCGACGCAATGGTATTGATCACTTATAACAAATGCACCTTTCCATTCCTCATCAAACAAAGGAAGGTTTTGTGACATCTTCAAAACTGCCATGAAGGAACAATTCCAAGACGGAAACTACTGACTGTAGTTGATGTTCCTTAGTAGTTACCGATTTTTGGCGAGTTCTTATGGGAAATCTTCGAGCGGAAAACAAGTTCAGCAACCAAGGTATATGGTAGGCCAGCCTATTCTCGTGCGAAACTTTTCATCTGCCATATGTCAATCTTGCCACAATTATCGAGCGAGGTTGTTACAGACAAGCCTCCAAAATCAATTATTCGACAGATACCTACGGACTCTGAAGCTGATCATTCAGCACGTCAATTAAGATAGCAATATTATAATTTATTGAATTAATAAATAATTTCAATGTTTGTATTATTTTAGAAAGGAAAGGAAAATTAAACGCATACAATATCTGGACCAAAACAGTATGGGCATTTCTTAAATTGACGGCACAACAATATTGTTAAAGTTAGTCGGAAGTTTTCAGTCGATATTTTTTTTTTTTTCAATTTTTATTTAAATAGTACAATCTTATCACTTGATGATTTATTTCTAATGAGTAATGATGATAACGCGGTTATTTGAGACTAATAAGTGGAGCGAGTGGGGGTTTACAAGCAATCAATATTCTGCTCCCAATAATCCAATCTTTATTTATTTGATTACTAGCTCATGCGGTTTAATTCTTTTAAGACGTCTCAGTTTTTGTGTTATGTCAAGAAGTTGTATTGCTAGTCGAAAAATGACGATAATCCAGATGTGATTGAAACCCAACACGAAATGTCGATAATGCCAGTTCAAACGATGAAAATTGGCACATAAACCGTAAAATGTCGATAATGCAGATTGGATAGATAAAGATGATTAACTCCAATATTCAACCGGAAAATGCCGGCAATACAGATTTAAAAATAACCATCATTTTTGCAACCAAAAAATACCAATAACAAATATCTTTAGAATAGACATGCAACAGTCTCGGTTAGCTGCTGAAAGGTTTGTATATCATAGTTTTGACCGAGAAACGCCAATTTGACTGAACTAATTTGACGTTTGGAATGGGATTGATGAAGCTATATTTGTGAATTGTTGCTTTTTCCGTTGTTTCGACAATAAAATGGCCAACCTTTCGAAATTTTGATAAATAACCGGTGTCTCTCTGACTATGGAAACTTTATAAAATACGACTCTAGATAGATTTAAATTGTAAGTTTGGGCTGGGAGGTTATGGATACAATTTTGATATCCTCCATGTATTGCCGATAACACATGTCTGAACTTGACCTGTGTGACTTTGCCACGGAAAGGAAGTGGAGATTTTGGTTATAGTTTTTTGGTGGGTATAATAAGTTAAACCGGTTAAACCGGTAAAATTTCGGCTACGCCAATTCGATGGCCAATGATCATTTGTAAAATTTGTTTATAGATTTGGTAAAATCTGTTAAGGTTAGGAGTGAAACTTCGATTTTCTCAATATAGTTTTTTGTAAAATTGTTCGTAATTGCTGTCAAATCGGCATAGTCAGATTGGTTTTTGTTGACAACACGTAATGAAAATCAGAATTTCAAACCTAACCCTCGTCAGAACAACCCAAAACCTATATATAAAATGTACCATCGGGCCATAGAATCAATGTCTGAGTAGGATCATCTGAATTGCAAGCCTTAACGACAATTACAAACCATTTATTGCTTGATTATTTTTTAAACATCTTGATCGACAATTTTCGGCTGTATGAAACAGATATGGCATTTTCTATTATTATATCCTTTCTCAAGTTATTACCGCTTACAAACCTCTTGAGAGACATTTCAATGAGACCTTTTCCAAACATAACACTTTTAACGTTAAGTTTTAAGAAATTAACAGATCGCCGGAAAATTCCCGGACACAATTTTTTGGGAAAAATGCATTTTATTTATCCACATAATGTTTCCTTCTAGAGCGATACTATCAATCCAACGCCACTCTAACATTTCGATGTTTTTTTGTAGAAAGATTTATCTTTGTCTTCAAAATAAGCTTAAGTTTCGGCAATCGCTTCTTCATTGGAGCCAAAACAAGTAATAATCGCTAGGGGTAAAATTTGGCGAATACGGTAGATACGAAAGCAATTTAATGTGGAGCGCGTTGTCGTTTTTGATCCATTAGAAGCAAACACGGTACCTATTTCGAACACAGCTTTCTCGTGGACAAATGTTCGTGCAAAATATGACCAACACGTTCCGTTGATATCTTTACAATGTCAGCTATCTCACGCATTTACACTGTACGGTCTTTCAAAACAATTTCATGATTTTTTTATGTTTTCTGGCGTCACAGCCTCATTTGGGCGTCCAGAATGTGGTGTATCATCATTGGTTGTACGACCACGTTTAAATTCAGCAACTAGTCAATAATGGTTGATTTTACTGGTGCAGTGTCCGCATAATACTTATCAAGCCGCTGCTTTGTTTGAACGGTATTTTATAACATCAAAAAATAATGTTTAATCAACACACGAAATTCTTTATTTTCCCATTGATTTGAAATTAATAAAAGTAGCGTCACTAAAACAACCGTAACTTGTAAACTTAATGATCGAAATGTCATGAAATTTAATCAGGTATCATTTGAAGGTTGGTAGAATTTAAAAATCATATGGGTTTGAAAATTGTGACACCATCTATGCGTCAGACGGTAATGGTATCGGGTAAATTGAAAATTTAATTTGTTGTTTGTCATGTTTTCGACTAATTTTGATGGCTAATTTTTCTGCATTAACGTTTTTTTCACTTTCGGCTGGCAACTTTCGGCTAACTTTAACACAACATTTAAAATTCTGTTAGTTTTTTTATATTGAGTTCAATTGAAATAATATCAAAATATGTAACACTATAATTTTCGAATAAATTTTAGTAACTTTATGAGAACCTTGGTCCACTAATTGCGGAGAACAACCGATGTAATCCGAAATAGAAATGTAATCCGTGTTTATAGGAAAGCATAAAGAAAGCGACAAAGAAAGTGTTCGGTGGAGAATATGTTTGGATTTTTGGAAAAAGTTCATCAAGAAAAAAATTAATTGGAACATGGTATTTAGAATGCTATATAAGATAGCGGAATTTTGACAGCGGAAAATAAGAGATTGCACTAGTCGCCGCAAGTGGCAGCACTATCATTAAGAGAATTAATTTTGTTATGTAATTACCAGCGGAAATTTTTCATTCATTATGTACCACTTTTTTCACTAAATAAAATATATCAGCGGAATAAAATATTAAAAGTGATCATTAAAATGTCAAATTGATTGATCTCCGAAGTAAAGGAACTCGGTATATGAAATATTGAAATTTAACAATTATCCGTCAATCCGCCATTTCTTCCACTAGTAACCAATACTTTCGGTTGTTTTTCTAATAGCTTAGGTCATACTGAGACTATAAGCAAAATTTGAAGAAAATTCATGGACTAGAATTTTCACTAGAATGTTTTGATTTTCTGCGGTCAATATTGGTCAAAAACTGAAAATCACTTATATGGCCGCAGAAAATCAAAAAATTCTAGTGAAAATTCTAGTCCATGAATTTTCCCCAAATTTTCCACATAGTCTCAGTATGACCTAGCAGGCGCGTACGCAGGGGGGGTTACTAGGGGTTTAACCCCTCTATGATTCAGCAATAGAAAAAAATTAATTAATAAATGTATCAACAAGGGTCTAGCAAATGTGTTAATGCAAGCTATGCATAATCTGGAAATAAATTCAAAATTCATGATTGGACAAGGTTATGATGGAGCTTCAGCAATGCGTGGACGATTTCATGGTGCACAAAAATATGTGCTAGCTTTATATGTACACTGTGCATCTCAACCTCGCTATTTGTGATACTTGTGAAATTTCATACGAAATTGTATAGGATCACTTGAAAGTGTATACAATTTCTTTACACCCCAAAGCGCCAAGCCGTGCTAAAAAATTGTATAGACGAAACGGCACCTGAATCAACAGCAAAGCGACTCAAACAAATATGTCCCGCACGATGGATTCAACGCCACGAGTCTGTCTTAGTAGTTCTGGAGCTTCAAAAAACTGCAATCTTTGCGATGGAAATTATTTCTGATTGGGATGACAAAACAACTTCTTCTTCTGCGATTCAGCTTCTATCTGTTATTAGGAGTACTGAATTTCAAGTATCTCTTCATGTGCTTGCCAACGTTTTTGGTATAACTCTGCCACTAAGTCGTTCACTACAAACAATAAATCTGGATCTGGCCGCTGCAATCGAACTGGCAAAAGATGTTGAAGATGTGCTAGATGAAATACGATGCGAAACAGAAATGCAATTTAATGCAATTTTCAGTGACGTCAAGAAAATATGTAACCAGCTTAATGTAGAAATACGAATTCCTCGTCTAGCCGGAAGACAAATTCATCGCTGCAACATTGCAGTTGAAAATCCTGAAGAGTATTATCGTATTGCCATCTTTATACATTTTTTAGATTCTACAAAGATGCAAGTTCACGATCGGTTTCTGAAACATAAAAATATATTGCAAAGTTTTATGTGTCTTTTGCCAAATGAACAAAAATTTTCATTGGGGCACGAAAAATCTGCAAAAATCCTTTTTGAAAAATATAAAAGTATTACGAACTCCATTTTTATCATGCGACGAATGAATTTTCCCAACTGTTCGAAAATTACTTCAAATATTTGTAACACTGCCGGTTGCAACATCAAGCAGTGAACGATTTTTTTCAACATTGAGACGACTCAAAACGTATTTACGCGACACAACGAATGAAGATAGGCTAAATGGATTAGCCTTACTTAATATTCATTGTAATGTCGCGGTTTCTGTTTTTTTTTGATGCAGTTCTAAATGAATTAGCAAAAAGTTCACGTAAATTAGAAATTCGCTTGTAGTAGGTAATTATGAAAAGAAAAAATCTTTGAACTTCAGTCTTAACTTCTATCGCTCTTTAATTGTTTCAGAAAATTGTCTTTTACTGAATCTGCCATTTTTATTCTATTTTCTTGATGAATTTTTTTATTAATTTTTGTTCTATAATTTTTAATATATTAATTTGTCTTTAATAGTTAAGTTCTTTCTTGTATAGTTTATGTTTTTATAGTGAAATAAAATAAAATATAATATATATTAGCTAGTTCTATTACGTGAAATTTTTTTTTTATAAAATATGTTTTCTGCAACCCCCCCCCCCCCCCCCCTTCCATGGATTCATCCTGCGTACGCGCCTGTCAGACCTAGGCTACTAGAAAAACAACCGAAAGTATTGGTTACTAGTGGAAGAATTGGCGGATAGACGGATAATTGTTAAATTTCAATATTTCATATACCGAGTTCCTTTACTTCGGAGATCAATCAATTTGACATTTTAATGATCACTTTTAATATTTTATTCCGCTGAGATATTTTATTTAGTGAAAAAAGTGGTACATAATGAATGAAAAATTTCCGCTGGTAATCCATAACAAATTTATTTCTATTTAGTGATAATGCTGCCACTTGCGGCGAATAGTGCAATCTCTTATTTTCCGCTGTCAAAATTTCGCTATCTTATACAGCATGCATATAGACCTGGCGGCCAAAAGGTTAATCTCTCTCTCTCTCTCTCTCGGCACTCTATCCCATCAAGGGATTTGGCCGCCTCAAATGAGGTTTCATAATCATATTTTCATTTCGGATAATGAGTGATTAGTTCATTGATCTTAAACCAGTCGTGAAATTTTTTCCTTGTCACCACCGGGAATCGAACCCGGAACCTCTGGTCGCTGGAACCAAGCATGCTGACTACTTTGCCACCGAGGCGGAAATGAACTTAAATTAACAACGTTTCTTCTGAGTACAACGGAAGTTCTATTAATTCCAAAATTCGGGAAATTCAATTTTTGCGTGTTATGCCAAATGCAAAGCCCAAAATTTAATTAAAAATTCTTCCGCAAATCAGGATAGGGAATAAAATAAATAAATTTTTAAGACCACCACTCTACCAAAATGATTACCCTGGAGCTATTTACGTTTACAGCAGAATATTTAAAGCCTATACCCACAATTTTATACAAATTATTACTCTGGTAATTAATTACATATTTTGTAAGACAAAACAAAACAAAAGAAAAAAATTAAAAGTAAATGATCATAATTTGTTCGTCTATTATTCAATCTCCCCCGTATATACTTAACCGTAAACGAAGATGATCAATCTTCCGTAATCAATTACACAAAAGTAAGAATTCATGTTAAAAATATTAATAAGTTCATTAATCACAATTGTCTTAAGATGTTTTTCCTTTGTATGTAGTTAGTCATATGTAGAGTGTTAAGAGTAACATATGTTTTCTTCAACTCTTTTACATAAAAAAAATCCTTTCTTCAGATTCTGTTCTGTCTGTCTGCTATGGCATACACCAAGCGATATTTCATCTTGCGTTAGGTTTGTGTCGATTGTGATCGGATAAATTGGAAATAATAAATTACGAAATATAAAATAATTGAATAAATTAGCATACCGTTAATTACATTTTCTTGTAACAATTTCAGGCATTTTCATGTAGAATGGAAAACAATTTTCATTTATAAATTAAGTCGTGTTACGTTACTTACTATATAGACATACAATACAGCTATGTATGTACTGTACATATAGCTACTGTTTAAATTAAATATCGAGCTACATATTTATTTAACTTTAATTTTATTTTGTCATTTAACACAAGACAACACAAAAACTTTTTTCTTTTTCAAACTACTTAAAAAACGTGTTAAAACTTAATGAAGTTTTTTTTTCTACTTTTTGGTTTATTGTTGTCTGTTTTTTTGTAAATGTTGCTGGCAAGAATTTCTGTAACATAAAAGAGACATTTAACAACTTTTAACAAAACAAAAAATCTTATCGTTGATTTATTTTAATTTAATCTTTTTGGTTTGTGTCTTTGTATCTGCTCTAATATGTTGGGACTTTTGTTGTTGTGTTTTGGAAATATATCAATCGGTTGATCAAAAACTTCTAATTTTTGCTTTTTTATATGCTCACTTATCTTATCAATAAAACAGTATAATCGATTACATCGAGTTTTATTGCGGTTAAGTAATTTAGTGGTGATGTATAACATTGTATTTATATAGCTACTGACTTTATGGTTGTGGGATGGTCGCACCATTTGATAGTGACATTGTCTTCAGCTTCCTATAGCAGGAAATTGACAATTTTACAGGCAGATCTGTAAATACTACTCGTTAAAAGAACTCTGGTCTGATCTGGTCTCTAATCGTATGGCAGCCGTTTTCCGGTCAAAGATGGTATATGGAAAATATATTAGAAAAAATAAATGCACCAGACTTCTGGTGCATTTATTTTTTCTAATATATTTTCCATATACCATCCTTTTATTCCAGTTAAACTTTTCGCAACAGTTTACATGTGACATATCACAATTACAAAAACGGACGAGCACTACTTTTAACAACACCATTTCAACTCCATTCCCGGCTGTCTCATTATTCCTATGGTCTTCAGGAAATAATGGAGTTGTATCCGGTCATTACAGCAATGCATCAAGCATGTGTGGCCAACCCTATTCTGTTTACTCTTTTGGACAATAACTATAACATTACAATCATCGGTGAGTCCTGGCCCATGTCTAAAACGAAGAACTAAAGTATTTTTTCATCATCTTCAATGGACGAGAAGACGACTGCCTTGTTCAATATTTAAACTTGCTATTTTCTAACAAAGTGTAGGTTGTTTTCCGATGTTTCTACTTGCGAGGGTTTCACCCCTACATGAATATTTGCTAACTAGTTCAATCTCTTTCTCTCCCGCTGATATATAGGATTTCTTTGCTAATTTGTTTACGTAAAATCACTAAATCCTGAGAAAAATAATGAAAACTGACCGGGGTCCAATACAATTTTTCTTGACATTTAGAAGATGCTTGATACAGGAAATGCAACATTAAAATGTTGTCCGTCCGTGTGGATGTCTCTAGATGATATCTTAAAAACTTTTAATGCGATTATTTTTTGTCTTATATCACAGAACAATTTTTTTTATTTTCTTTTGCGTAGGCCTAGACATTTTTACAGATTTACCATTCGCTTCGAAATCGATCTTCTGCAATTGGATTGTTTGGCTGGTCTTAACAGAGCAAAGTTTGTGGCCTCTCTACAGCCCAGACGGACCGATAGATCGAAGAGAAACTGAGATGTCTTGATTTTAGGATGAAATCATTCTACCGCACGTGGCAGCTTCCATAGGAGCTTTGGCGTGTTTTCCAATTATTTTAAAATGCATATCATTTATGACAGGAACGATGATAAACTAATAGATTCTAAATTAATTTGGCAATAATATCGGTCCAGATCGGATTTCCAAAATTTAACCGAAAATGATGTTTTATTGACAAAAAACGGGTTTCCTACAAAAATTTGACAGTTGTAAAGGGCTCCGACTTTTTAGCACCCCATCTAAAGGTTTTGACAAAAGTGATGAATGAATTCGTTTGATCACTGTTTGATCAGGATTGGTCACTAGTTTTTATCGTTTGGTCACTTACGATTAAACGGTAAATAAATAATGAAAATTTAAAAAACAAAATCCCGGGTAGCACTTCATTGCAAGAAAAACATACCGCTTTTATCAAATTTCGTTACGTAATCGTTAGATCAGGATTGGCCATTACATTTTGGCGTTTGGTCATCAATAGTCGGGTTTTATTGCGAAAAAAATAAAATCAAAATTGTTATTTGGGAATTTCATTTTACAAAATTAATAAAAAATCCAATTGGAATATACCATTTAAATGAAAATATTTCTTTTTCAAAGAATTGTCATCTAAAGTAGAAGACATAAGATATAATCAATTGGTATATGATATAACCATTATCAATTGGTATTGGTATTGTTTGTATGTAAACATATGCAATTTTGTTTGTATGTAAACATAAATTTTTTCTTTATACGAATCTTAATGTATGTTTGTAATATCAGTGCACCTAGAATACTTCAGGCCACACTGCTTTAATAATTTTGCTATATGACGTCAATTTATGTCGACAGTTGGCTATTAGAGGCAGCACTAAAATTAAAAAGATTGTTTTGATTTTTTTTTGTGTTTGCTGTCATATTTATAACAAAAAAATTGTAAACAAACAACAAGAAAAACATTTTAATAATATATTTTAAAATATAATAAAAAGCTATTAGTAAAAGTATTAATTCATAATATTATTATAAAATCCTGCATCTTAAATTGTGTTAAATATGTAAACACGCATAAAATGTGTTCACATTTCGTATAATTTATAAAAAGACATAACCTTACTGTTAGCACTCGTATAAAAAAATTATTTTTTCTGTTTGTTTTCGTTTTTTCTTTTTGTAAACATGACTGCCGTCTACAGTTCAAAGAATAAACTGTTATAGACATGAATTTAATGACATAGCAAGCCGTGTGACCTGTAGTATTCTAGGTGCACTGGTAATATACTGTGCTTGAGAGAATGAGAGGTTTTTTTTTTCATATAAGAAACGGAATGAAATGAAAATATATTTTTGCCTAAATTTTCGATAAAAAATTTTAAAAAAGAACTTTCAGTGGTGCAAGTGCAATTTATATGTGTTTTTTGGTAGTTAAAAAGTTATAAAATAAATAGTTTTTGATTTAACTATAAATATTTGATTTTTAATTTCTAATTAAAGAATTATTAATTTTAAAACTTTGAATTGTTTTTGTAGTGTTCTTGCTTTTTTTGCTGCTTTAAAATAAAATTTATTTTAATTTATATTTGATAATATTTGTTTTTCATTTTTTTTCGACGAAATATTTTCGTTGTAACGGTAAATATATAATAAAAATTTTAACATAGCAATTTTATGCTATATGATATTATATTATATATATATTTTATTTAAATTATTAAATTAAATTATTTATATTTTAAATCTAAATTAATATAATGTCGCCAAAGCGACAATTTTCTGGTCACGCTTTCAGACAAAAAAGAAAACAACATTTGCTTTCTGCCAAAAAAACAACAAAATGTTCTGCATACGTTTTTTATTGGTGGAAACGTAAACCAACAACAACAAACCATAACCAACCAAATCAACATTTCCAATCACATTGAAAATATCAATGTTATTGATGATACACCACCACAAAATAATCCAAGTTGTGATGAAAACACATCTGTGTTAGGTGGATCTCTGCAGCAGGCTGGGGGTTCATTTTCTGAAACGATTTCAGAAATTATTCCAACTAGTTTAGAAATAGATTTAGATGATCCGGCAGTCTGGCCAGATTGAAATGATAGACTTTTAACCCTCCTTGTAGAAAAAGGCGCCAAACAAAACAAAAATATTTCGTATCCCGTTAAGTCAATTTAATGACAAACATTTTACAAGGCCTTTGTCAAATGGCGAAACAATTATAAGATCTTGGTTAATATATTCGGTTTCAAATGATTCCATTTTTTGTTTTTGCATAAATAACTGCAAAATTCTGAAATTCCAATTAGTAGTATCGGATTTAACAATTGGTATCATATAGGTAGGGTTCTTAACGAACATGAAAAAGGGGCCGTTCACGTCGACTGTTTTAAAAAGTGGAAGGAATTTGAATTAAGACTTTCCAAAAATTCCACAATTGATTGCATTCTTCAAAATACAATGTCTAATGAAGTTCAACATTGGAGAGATGTGTTGAAACGACTTATTAATCTTGTAAAATTTCTTTCAGTGCAATCTTTGGCGTTCAGGGGTGGGTCAGACATTTTATACGAGAAAAATAATGGTAATTTTCTCAAATTAGTAGAAGCCATTGCTGAATTTGACAATGTTCTTTCAGAACACTTACGACGTATTACTAATAATGAGACGCAAAACAAATATTTGCATAACAGCATTCAGAATGAGCTAATTTCAATCGTTTCTAAAGTAATTCAAAATAAAATCAATGATATTATAAAAGGAGCAAAATATTTTTCGATAATTGTTGATTGTACTCCAGATCGGAGCCGCAATGAACAATTATCACTTATTGTTAGAGTTCTTCATAGAAATAACAACAAACATGAAATTAAGGAGCTTTTTATGGGGTTTTTAAAAGCTACAGATACGACGGGTAAGGGCTTAACAGATTTAGTTTTAGACCGACTAACTTCCCTGGGATGTTCAATTAGTATGATTTCAGGGGGCAAGGCTATGATAATGGCTCAAATATGAAGGGAAAAACATTGGAATGCATTTTTTGTGCCATGTGCATCACATTCAGCTAAACTGGTTCGTCTGGATTCAGTTCAATGTTCACTTCAAGCTGTAAATTTTTTTGATACTGTTCCATGTTTATATGTATTTTTTTCTAGTTCTGTTTCAAGATGGGATATTTTGAAAAGGAATGCGAACACACTAACTCTAAAGCCACTCTATACGACAAGATGGGAAAGCCGTATAGAAGCTTTAAAACCCTTAATGTGTAGTTTAGGTAACGCTTTAGTTGAAATAGGAGATAACAAGGATAAGGACGGAATAACTAGAAATAACGCGAATAGTTTATCTCTCAAAATTATTCAATTTGAATTCATTTGTTCATTAATTATTTGGTATAATATTTTAGATAAAATTAATATATTTAATAAATATTTGCAAAGTTCTGCTATTTGTTTAACGACGGCAGTAAATTTGTTAGAGGGTACAAAACAGTTTATGACGGACTTAAGAAATGACGAAAAATTTCAGGAGTTTATCATTTAAGCTAAAGAAATAGCTTTAAAATTAGATGTTCCACCAAACTTCCCTGATGCTCCAAGACGCCCTAGTCGAAGGCCTCAACTTTTTTCATACGAAGGATGAGATGCAATTATATCCAATCCTGAACAAAAATTTAAAGTAGAATTTTATTTTCAAATCCTTGATCGGGCTATTCAATCTGTTAGCGAAAGATTTGACCAAATTTCGGAACAAAATAATATTTTCAAATTTTTGCATAATATTTCTATTAGGTGCTTCTGAACTTTTAAATAGTTGTCTTGCCCTAGAAAAGCATTTAACTTTTAATTCAAATTCTGATACAGTAGGATTAGATTTATCAGACGAAATTAAAATATTCCAAAGTATAGTTTCAGGAACTTCAAGCCCTATAGAATCATTAGATTTTACATTTGAAAAGAAATTAGACCCGATATTACCAAATCTAGTTGTAGCTCTTAGAATTTTATTGACAATACCAGTCACAGTAGCTTCCATTTTTGAAAACTGGGGAGCATTTTTGAAAACTGCACGAGGCGCCAACATCGTTGGCGACGGCGCTGGCCGCAGTTGCCTGTCACTAACACTAATTCAACGATATTTTTGTTATGTTGTCATGGTTATTTATATAGCGGCAATGATAATAGAAAAACGAGAATAGGTCTTGGCAAAATATGTTGCTGCAAGGTAACAAACGGTTAAATTAAAATATGTCATTTATTTTTAAGCAATATAATAAATTGTGGATCACACAAGAATATTTCTGTTACCGCACTGTTTCGCAGTGCAAACACCGGTTCACAATCACATTTTTCTAACATTATTCCCATTTTCTGAATTAATTCCCGCAGGATAAATTAATTCACCAGCTCGGTTTGATAATTCGAAACCATTTGTTGATAAAAAATTGACAGTCGGCTCCTATTCTGGATTGTATGGATCCAAACATACGATTAAAACCGCCTAATAATCCGGCTTGAAAATCTTTATTCGAAAAATAAAAAAGATCTGCCATTTATGTATGGAATACAACATCGTTCATGTGACCACTACGGCTCCTGTTAAAAAGGCAAGCATCCGAACATCAAAATGCATTTGTTTGTTTCACGATTTGAGTGAAATAGTACGAAGTGGATGATGGTGTCCATATGCTCTACAACCTATAACTGATCCAATTTGTTCAAAACGATCAACAATTTTGCGTAATCCCGGCCCTGTAAGGACGTATTTTACGAAATGCTTTTTTTACTGAACAACCATTTTCGTATAAAAAGTTGTAACGATCGGCGGTACCACGTTGTACAAAGGCCAGCTGTTAAGCTGAAATCCATTGCGCCTAAGTGCTAGCTATGTTGTATTTATGGTAGATATAATTAATTCTTAAGTACCGAGAATGGTAGCAAGCAATAAGAGTTAGCTGATACAAAAGGTGTTTTCTGTTGGTAATTGAGAGGGGTTATTAATATACAAATTTATTATATACACAAACGATAAAAGAAACATGATTACGGGGTCTTGAGCAAGTATTTGTTACTGAGATTTTTTTGTTGAGCGCGCGAAAAGATGGCTTGGGAAGACGATGATTTTTGGGCGGAGAATCGAGTTTGGGAATTGAAAGAACAACATTATCATTAAATCACCAAAAAAAATGTTATGTATTTTATGTAATTTTTATGTAAACTTACTAGGTCGACAGTTGTAAAAGTTTCTTTTTAATAAAACAAAATAATTAAAACAAAAATATGTTAAATGTAGAGTGGATGTTTTATTGTGAATTTATGATCAAATTATACACTAAAAGTTTGTAAAAATTAGTGTCTATAAATTTGAGAAATTGTTGAAGTTAAGTTTCCATATAACGAAACTTCTATACAAACAACAACAAAAAAAAAGAAAAGCCAGAATTAAATCGAACTGGGAAATTGAAATAAGACGATCCACCATACAAGAATATAACGAAAAGCAACGGAGGACTATAGAGTGCGTCAAACAAACCTTCGGAAATGTATGCCGCTGATCGGGGGCTCTTGTAAAATTCTCCAACCATCCAGATTGCAATTCAGGAAATGAAGGACTGTATCATCTGCGGACGGTATTCTCACAAACGGGACGTTGTTTCCTGTAACCATATTATAGGTGTAAGTATTTTTTTTTTTGCAAATGTTAAAGAAATTTTGTTTTAAGTTCAATTTAATTATAATAACGTATATGTAAGTGATTTAGTGAATATTTGCTCATCAGTTCCACACCCAATACCATCGCGTTTTAAGCAGGGTTTGTTTTGTTAGACCTAGTTAAGCACCGCAATCATGTGGTAACGGTGTAAGTATTGATGGGGTGATGAGGGCGCGCAAGTGATGCATCAGGATTTAAACTTCTATTCGAGTAACATACAACTTCGTTCATTTTTTTTGGTTTAATAAATTTTTTTTTTATATTAATGGCACACACATAAAATGTTTTTCTTTGTAAGATGGCTGTTGTGTACGCGTGATAATGGAACCCTCCCGGCCGGTTTGCGCTACTCTGAAAATTAATTTTGTGTGCAACCGACTCAGGCCATCAGGGTATGAATTCTGTTGCCTTTTCAAATTCAATTCAAGTTGAATTTTGTATACGTATACAGTGTACTTTTAATATTGTGTGTTGTCATTTTGTATCATTGTGTGTGTCAAATTCACATGAAATTTCGCCAAAATGTTGACCCGTTTTTATAAATGATACTATCGGTAGAAACAATACATTTCCTCTGCTCGCGAGGAAAGGAAAAATGACAGATGATAAGAAAATAGATTCGATTTCAATTTTTTGTGAATTTTTCATTTATATCTAAATAAAACTTAAATAAAATTAATTTTCATATTTCATAATTCATATTTTTTTTATTATCGTGTCTCTTGATCGCATCGATGTATTGTTTTGTTATTTGTTTGTTTAGTAGAAATATGGAAATGATAGAATACGAACAAATACATAAAAAAATATTTTTTATTTTTGAATGAAATTACTTTTTCATGTATTTACTAGAAATTAGATTAAACTATATAGGAATAGTGATACAACACTTTATTAATTTAAAAAATATCGTGAAATTTAATAAAATAAATTCACAAATTATGTACCTAACATTATTTTGTGTTCTTAAATGACGTCAAAAACACAAAACAAAAAAAAAACACATTCTCCTTGTCGATGGCTGGTGCTACACGAGATTTTATTTTCTGGTTTCAAACTAAGTCGTAATAGATTTTTCATTGTTAATTTAAACCTTTATATTAAATGAAAACACCTAATTTTTTGTATTATTTTATTCTGTTCTCTCAAAAATAAAATTTAAACAAAAATCTACATCTCAAAAATGCCCTTAAATTTTTTTATTTTCATTTCTATTTTTGTCATTTCGGATTCACGGACAAAAATTTTATTTCGCACAATTTTTGTCCGTGAATCCGAAATGACAAAAATAGAAATGAAAATAAAAAAATTTAAGGGCATTTTTGAGATGAATTTTTGTTTAAATTTTATTTTCGAGAGAACAGAATAAAATAATACAAAAAATTAGGTGTTTTCATTTAATATAAAGGTTTAAATTAACAATAAAAAATCTATTACGACTTAGTTTGAAACCAAAAATTAAAATCTCGTGTAGCACCAGCCGATCGCATCGATGTTATTTTTTTTTATTTGTTTATTTAGTAGAAATATGGAAATGTAGAAGGAAGGCGAACAAATGCATAAAAAAAATTATTTTGACTTTTGAATGTATGAAAATAATTTTTGGCGTTATTTTACTTTACGTATACATCGAGAAAATCAGGTAAGGAGTATAAATTTTGAAAATTTTTAAATGCAGCTTTGTTTATCACCAGTTTCTAGGAGGGGGAAGCTAAATTTTTCCGGAAAATTTTCTGAGTTTCCGGAAAATTTTTCACTTTTTTATTTTTTCAACTAAGGTAAAATGTTAATTTTTAGATAATTTTGGCGTTAGGGTTGTGTATCTAAAATTTATAGAAAGCACAAGCTAAATTTTCCAAGAAAATGCATTTATTTTATTAATAATAATTGCTTCGTCAACCTTGCAGACACAGATCAAAGAGTTTTTATCGCTATTATCGCTTCTTCTGATAGTGCCACAAATGTTTAAAAAAATCAACTTTTGTAAATATATAATGTTTCTAATGTATATTTAATTCGTTGTATACCTTAGAGGATGGGGGCTGCCCCCAAACCCCCGCTTTTCCGAAATTTACACAATTCTTCAAGTTTTAGATTCTATTTATAATTTTAAACTTGTTAAAAAAAAATTGAAAAAATTTCAAAATTTTCCTGGAAAAATTGCAAAATTTTCTCGGAAAAATCACTTGTACTGTCGAAAAACTCTGAAGATACAATTCTAATATCAAAATTTTTATAGAAATTATACATTTATTCGTATTTTAAATAAAATAATACACAATTTTCTGTTTTTTAAAATGAAAATTTTCCCGGAAAAAGGGGTAATTTTCCGGAAAAATTTTGCTTCCCCCTCATAAAAACTGGTGATAAACAATCCTGCATTTAAAAATTTTAAAAATTTTTACTCCTTACCTGATTTTCTCGATGTATACGTAAACTAAACTTTAGCCTAATTTTTTAATGATAATAATTACTTTTAGATTTATTTACTAGGAATTGTATGGAACATTTTATTAATTTAAATGGTATGGTGAAATTTAATAAATTCACAAATTATGTACCTAACATATTATTTTGTGTTCTTAAATGACGTCAAAAACACAACAACAAAAAAACACGTATACTAATATGCACACCACTACAATGACGTTTCGGTAAAATTCAAGTTGAATTGTAACCCTGGAGATTAGTGTTTGCAATACCGGTAAATCGATTTACCGATTTACCGGTAAATCAAGTCAAATTTGCCTACCGTCATACCGGCAAATCACCTCTAAAATATCGGTATTTCGGTAAATATGTATTAGAGTTTTAATTACACAGCAGCATGCCATGAAGCTAGCCATTCTAGTAGTTTTACACATTCAAGTAATACACAAATAACAAAATAATTTAAAGAAATTGTTGAAAATAATTTACGAGCGTAATCACACGTTTATCTGCACGTGATTGCATTTCTTTTAATAGAATTTGTACATCTTATGGTTTACAAAAATTACTAAAACATAAAGCATATAAAAAACATTCCGAATTCGTCGAATACAGTAAAAAAATGGTACTAGAATATGGTTAGTCCATACAAACTATATTGAAAAAAAAACATGTCTTTAAGAATGATTTAAGATAAAGCTTTTAACCTCACTTTCGATGTAAGAAAGCATCGTTTTATGAATGTAAATGTACATTCATTTCGAAATCTTGGTTCAAACCGAATTCCACGGTCATTGTCAGCTGAAAAATGTGTTACCATTTTTAATACTAAACTTACCGAATTTGGTATTTCGCCTAAAAACGTAACTTCAGACGGCGCTTCTGTAATAAAGAAAGTGAAGTAGCTTGTGCGTTGCTCCCGGTATCCAATTGGCCATACTTAAAGCGGTATATAAAAGAGATAATTTTGTAGTAGAACAAAATTCAATTGACGTAAGTAACAGTAAGATTGATATCAATTCCGTTGAAGAAGATTCAGTTTAAATAATAAATAAAAATCAACACTCACTAACTAAACATCACCAAAACGGCCGAATTATCGCTAAAGTACGACAAGTGGATCTAATTTTTAAATATTAAAAACGATATTCGGCAAAAGGATACCAAAAACGACTTGACATCAAATAAAAACATGCATCCGCAAACGTTTGATTGAAATCGAACCCGGGATATCCTTCTCAGAACCAGAATTAAAAATATTGTCAACTATAATAACAGCTTTGTTGTCAATAAAACATCTTTATAATGTGGGTATTACGTTAAAGTTCATGGTCGATAAATTACTAAACAGAATACGTCCTTCAACGAGGAACTAAAGGAAGCTCTTATTTTTAGAATTATAGAAAGATTTACAGTTTATTCTTATGTAGACCGGGTGTCCCAGAATGGATGGATAAGCCTTAAACACCTTATGGTAGAGCTTTTAGGCGCTCCAAATAAAATACAAAAAAACATATATCCCAAGTAGTACCTAAGATAAATCATTTTTTTTTAAAAAGTCCATTTTTTCACATGCACTAAATAGTATGATTAGTTGTTGCACTTTTTTTGAAAAAAAAAATCTAAACTTCAATTTTCAGCATGAAATGTGGTAAATATTTTTTTTTATAAAAGTTTGAGCGTGTTTGGTGAAAAAAAGGAATGAGAACCTAAGTTGCTAACTATTTTAAAAATATGCGTGTTGTAACCGCCTTTTGGTCCCGGTTTGTCCAGGCTGATCTCGCATCGGTGTTGCTCGTCGTTAGGCGGGTTCATATTTCCGAGACCATTTATGCTACCCTTAAACTTCCGTAGGTGAAGTGGCTGATTACGGGTTATTGCCTGGATTCAAAATGTGGATTCATTACATTTATACACGCGGTATCACCTAAACTCTGTCACCAACACTTATAATACTGAAAAAAAATGTAATCGGTCATCATGCCACTAGACATACCATCAAAATTTGATTGGAAGTGTATACAAAAAAAAATAAGAGTGTACAAAAAAAATACGTTATACCCTATAGGAATATATATCCAATCACATTAATGAATACAAGTATTTACCCAAACCAATACAAATAAAAAAAATTTAAAAGGAACCAAAATATCGACAAGGAAACAGAACTGGTGAACTGACTATAAATTTTACGAATTCAACAAAAAAATTGTAATTATAAATAATAATAAAAAAATGTAGGAAAAAAATAATACTTAAATTTTTCTATAATGAACAACTGATTATCTGCCGTTGCCTGCAGGTGCTTCTCGGGTCCTGGTTCACTCTCATTCCAAACCGGTGAATTTGCAAATTATCGGCCGCTTGCTGTAACACTTTGCCGTCGAGTCGATATGGCACGTTATACGTAGTATGCCGACCTCCCACATGTGCCCCAATCTCGAATGCGTTTTTTTTATTTTGAATATTCCGTTCTTAATGGAGGGACTTCGTTTATATTAAAACACTCGATTTCCCATATAATTGCGTATATATCAACTTATAAAAATTTATTTTTTTATTTTACTTTTAATAATCCATTGGTTATATAACTTTCCGAGGCTCGTTACAATTTTCTTTTTTTTTTATTACGGCCCCGAATTAGTTTACAATGCTTTTTTTGTTTTTTGGTATTTTTACTCTACACAAAACAGTTCACCAGCATAGAAATGTTTTTAGACTTTACCACTTATTTTACACGGTAATATTTTTATTATAGCTTTCTGGGCAATTCTTTTTAAAGTCCCATACAGATTAATTTTCCAATTTAAATAGATATATTTTTTTTGAATATATATTGCTATATCGGGTCGAGTTCTTTTTCGAAATTGATCACCCGATTCAACAACCAAAAATTAACTAACTCAAACACGCCACACCTCTCCTCCAACCAAAAGTATTAGCGGCATCCAAAAATTTTTGTTTTATTGATTCTTACGGTTTTTGAAATACTATCCGTACAAAAAAAAATTTGTCATATGATCGCAACGCAATATAAAAAAAAATATAAAACAGAGTGACCCATATACAGATCGTTACAGTGTTTAATGCAAATTCTAAAATGGTATAATACATGTTTTTATCTAATGTATATACGAGTTATTGCTATTAATATGCAGAAGGAGTAAATTCGATTAAATAACCAAATTTTCAAAATTGGATTATTTCTTGTCTTAAACTGTACCTGATGATAAGAGCTTCAAAAAAAACAACGTTACACATTGATAATAATTTATTTAATTTATGTACATTTACAGTAAATGCTCAAACTGTCTGCCACCGACTCTGATATACGCCCTACATCTCCAAATAAAAGTGGTTTTGAGAAGTCGCGCATAACGCCGTTGAGTAATTTTTGAAGCGGCTTTCTGGACACGGCTACGTAATTCTTATAATCTCCTGATCAGTTTAGAGTAGAATCCGTCTTTGAGGTAGCCCCAGTAAAAAAAAATCCAGCGGATTTCGGTCCGGGGAACGTGGTGGCCACAAAATGAGCCACAGACGGCTAATCCGTCTATCTGGATATGCTGAATTCAAATACGACCGAATGTTTACTGCATAGTGCGCTGGACACCCATCATTCTGGAGCTAATGAGATTCTCTCACCTCCTCGGACACCTCTTCCAATAAATTTGGCAGATCATTTTGAAGAAAGTCCAAATATCTTTGGCCAGATAGTTCCCGGGCAGTTCAAATGGGCCAATTCTTTCCGTTCAATATGCCAGTCCAATAATTTATTTTGAATTAGTACTGGGATCTGTTTTCTCGCATTAAATGAGGATTCAAAAGTTGTCTGCTGTGAAGATTGTGCATGTTAAAGCATCCATCCCTACTCAGTGTTGATTCATCGCTCCATAGAATATTATTAAAGAATTGCGAATCTCGTTCTATTTTCTCAAGCATCTGTCGGCAAAAACACAATCTTGTGTAATAGTCTCTTGCTTCCAGAGTACACGCGTCTAATATGGTAGGGGTGGAACTTAATTTTTTTTCAATACACGGTGCACATTCGATTTTGCGATACCTGTGCGTCGTGCTATTGCTCTTATAGAGGTAGACGGACCTCGGTGGATTTCCTCAAGCACCGTTTCTTCAGTGTCAATATTAGCGTTTCTTCCAGTGCTAGTACCACCAACACCACTGCCAGGTAATCTTCCTTCCGAGTAACAACCGTGGACTCTGATGAATACGCGATAATCCGGGTGACGCGCGTTTTGGTATCTTTCCCTATAAAAAGCTGTAGCTGCATTTGCGTTGCTTCTGCATTCATCATAAATATAATTCATCTTTGCGTATTCTTGTGACGTATACTGATTACGTGGCATTTTGATACACAAAAATCCCCCATATACAAGCCAGAAAAACGGAATAAACATATACGAAGTCGAACAAGTCGAGTGACGCATTAAATAAATGTTTAATAAAGTTAATGCAGCATGTTTAATACATTTTATGAACAAAAAAGATGGGTAGCGCAGATCACGCTTAGGTAGCAAATATCAAGTTTATAAATCCCTTATCATCAGGTGATAAATGATATATCTTAGGTACTACTTGGAATATATGTTATTTTATTTTTTTTTTTTTGAGTGCACAATAGCTCTATTTTAAGCTGTTTAAGGCTTATCTATTCATTCTGGGACACCCTGTATTTGTGTGTTACCTATTCGAGCCAAAGGATTCAAATGGATTAAAAAATCAAATTATGGAATATTTACCAAAACCAATAAGAACATTGTTGAGGTGCTTCAAAAATCGCTTACAAAGAATTTGAATTTGAAATGGCTCAAGCGGGCGAAACCAATCCCATAGAGGAAATTGTACCATCATCACATGAAACATTAGTATATTAACCCTTAAATATAAATAGGATTTGGCAAAAAAAAGAAGGCCAGTATCCAAGTAATTGATCAAACAAGTACTATCTGCAAAGCGAGTATTGGTTTGTTAAATATAGTAAAAAGGAAGATGACGTTCTTCGAAGAGCAACATTTTAAGGCAATATAGTTAAATATGGTTCTTAAATAAATTTTGTCCGTTCGTCTAACAAGCGTCGACGCCAAACGGGAATTTTCTGTTGCTAGACTAATTGAAACAAAATTTAGATCCAGATTGAAAGACGATGTCTTAAATATACGATGTGTTTTTTGCGAAGACACTTCGCCGACCAGAAGGATTTAGAGATCAACCATTAATAATCCTATTATTCAAAGATTTTTCCGAATTTAAGTGTAAATGTTTATTAACAGTAATGAAATTTTGTTCTGGTTTTCAATGAAGTGAATACAATTCTTGAAATAAATTATGTTCAGATATTTAATTTAAATTGAATTTTTCACGTAATCATATATTTTTATTTACGGTAAACTACCGGTAAACCGTTTTTTTCATAAATTACTTACCGTTTACCGGTTTTTCAAAAGTCGGTAAATTTGCAAACCCTACTGGAGATATACTCGACGCGACCGACGTGACTAAGTAAAAATAAATAGTTAAACTATGAGATTTTATACTAAAGCAATTATACTCGACGTGATTCAGACGTGATACAAAAAAAGTTGATTTAATTTTAACTTTTTGTTGTTGTTTAGTACTAAAGTGACATCT
The DNA here is from genome assembly GCA_947310385.1 of Nephrotoma appendiculata. Taxonomy (NCBI): domain Eukaryota; kingdom Metazoa; phylum Arthropoda; class Insecta; order Diptera; family Tipulidae; genus Nephrotoma; species Nephrotoma appendiculata. Next base: position 145,469,406 of record OX371224.1, read on the forward strand.
TACAGAAATTTTATGAAATAATTAACCAATTTTATTTTATTTTTTGTTACCATTTTGACCTTTTGAAAAATCAACTACGCGTTTTTCTTTCAACTACTAACTTTTAATATTTTAAATTTTAATCATTTCGCAAAAAATGAAATTCAAAAGTTAAATAATGTCAAAAACGTGAATTCATATATTGAGTTTATCTTGGGTATACTCGTAAGCGCGTTTTTGACATTTCGAAGCTTCTGAGTAACGTCGAGTATATCTCCAGCATAAAAAGGCAACAGAATCCATACGCAGGTTGCAAAGTTTGGAAAACCAAAACGCGTTGTTGCGTTGTAAACGAACACTTGACGAAAAATGAGATTTGAAAAATTTTTGGAGAACTATTTTTATTGCCCCTAAAAAAATAACATGAAAGATAACATCATAACATCCTTTATTTATGGAACTATGGCTTTTCGGAAATTATATTTCAAGACTTGCCTAAATAACGTTATTCAAAGAATCATTTTTTATAGAATTATTTCTACAAAATTGCACTTAGACAGAGGGCAACTTTTGGAAATAGTTGTTCTTTGGGGCTAGAGGTCCCCAAAATTTTAAGAAACTATATCCAACATAAATTGGAAATGTGGTATACATTGTTTGATATAGCTCGATCTTTGAACTCCCGTAGGCCGACCATACAAGGTCAAAACTTTTTATAAAGTTCAAATCAATTAGCTCAATTTAAAACATTGGATTACACAAATGGCCGCTGTGATAAACATTTTACATGCTACACATAAATTAACAGTAATCACTTAGTATAATTAACGCCTGTCTAAACGATTCCATATAAATTATGCCTTTACAACATTCCCATTCTCACAGTTACACGGAAGCAAACTAGACGGCTATATTTACATACCTATCGAATTTACTAACAATAATAAAAATATTTTAATTAGGCCGACATGTAATATTCATCATAATTAAATAATTAAAAAATCAAAACATTTGAAATTTTAATTAAATTCGACATGAGATATGTATATATAATTATTTACTAAACGTAATTAATTAATAATGATTTATATATCATTTATCGGTGTATCGTGCGTCTAAAAAATCTAAAACCTAATAATTTATCACCCATCATTTTCCAAGCGAGCGTTTGCGAGATTGATATCGATATGTGGTTGGATGGCATTTTGCCATGCGTTTTTAGAATTAAATCAAAATCAATCAATATTGTGGAACACGCGGAGATTTGACCAACAAAATATTTTAATAAAAATATAACATAATATATATATAAAAATAATTTAATTAAAAATTATTTTGCTGAAATGTCACTTAAATATTTTTATTATAAATTTCTTAAAAATAACTTTAACAAAATAATAATACAAAAAAATATTTTGTCCTTTTGAATAATTCATTTTCAATTTTATTATTTTTATTATTCGACCAAAATTCCAAATACAGCAAAAATATTTTTCAGAACAAGAATTTTGTGCAATCGAACAAAAAATATAACAAATAAATATTTTTGTTATGCCTTTGTCGTTGTTGTTAAATAAGACAATAAAATTAAATAAATTTAATGATTGACTGATTGATTTTGATTGAGAGATCAAATTATGCAGATATGTGGAAAATATATTTTACTGCGAATATAAATAAATTCCACGACAGAAAATTGGAACATTTTCAATATAAATATATAGATATTTACATATAGGTATCTCGGAATACACCGTGGATTTAGCATACAACCAAAGCAGCCCGCATCGTTGAGCACCTGGAACACAATAATTAATTTACACAATTCGCGCAGATAAATTAAACAAAACAAAAAATATTATGTATAAGATTTTCACATCTGACCTCAATCTCGGCAGTGTGTCTCAATGTACATTATAAATATTTCTTTGTACCTCTTTTGAATTAAATTTATTTATATAAAATAAATAAAATTATTTGTCTTGTTACGAATTTTAAAATCACAGAATACGAAATTGGTTTTAATTCTCTGACTGTTGTGTGTAGTGTAGTCGTTGTCGTTCCTTTTTTCGCTCTCATAATAAAATTGTAATTTAATTTAGGAATTAAAGAAAATTAAATAAGAAAACAAGTTAATTTACACAAGAAAGTTGTAAATGAAAATTAATTGAATCGGAGATATGTTAGTGCATTTTATGTAACTACCTTCAGTCGTTGTTCGTTATTTAATTTATTTACTCTTTTATTTTTAATTTCATTTGACTTGGTAATAGATATCCAAGTGCCTGTGTACGAAATATGTATGTGAATTTAATTACATCGATTAAGGACAGTCATTAGAGAGATGCGATGAATAATTAAATTTTTGTGAGATTTTATTATTTTGTATGGAATAAAATTATACTTTGATATATTGTAAGAGAGGAAATTTGGAGTCTGTACAAGACACCGGAAAATGTCCAGCAGAAATAATTTTTGTGCTACTGCCCGTTAGGGGCAGCACCGCCACGCGCACCATTAAATTATTAATTTTGGTGTCTTAAAATTTAGAAAAAATCTGCAGAATGTTTCTGATGTAAAAAATGCATTAGATTATTATTCACATATTTACAAATTTTCAGCCGGTTTTAAAATATCAGCAGAAAAAATACTTTCTATTGTGTTTGCGCTGGTCATAGCGTGAGTAGCATACATATTTTCTTTCTTCTGGAAATCTCATACAAAATGATTAATTTTCCAATCATCATGGTTATACCACAGACAATCAAATTAGATTTTTCATATGAACTAAAAAATGAAAACAAAACAAATTTCTGATAATTCCAATATCATCGTTGTATCTGTGATTTTTCTTTAAACTGCGTATACGTATCAGGGATGATATTACCGATACTATAGTACTTTTTCCGATAATCTGGCTGTATAAAAAGTACTTAGATACTTTCGTGTCGTTTTCTGTACTTTTGAGAAAATTCAAAAATTATCACTCGTAATCCGTCCGCTTATGGGACAATTGTTGTAGAAGAAAATAATAACAAAATGCAATCCTTTGGATTTCGTCTATAGTATCGGGTGCCGGGTGGCCCATCTTGCGTTTTTCGGTTATTTCGAGTGGGGCAACACACGTTATTCGTGTTATGACAGAAAATTAGTTTAATGTTTGACATTTATGAAATGGGTCGCTTTTCGGTGAACAAAATTGGAAAATATTGACATTACTTACTTTCAAAGTGGTGAGTCCTCTACCCAAACTCTAAGAAATTTACGTGGAAGATTTAATAGAAATGAAATCCCAATTTCACAAAGGCAATTTGTAGATGAATTTGTGAAGCTAGTTCGCTCGCACTAGATTTTTATTGAATAAATCAACACGTGCACGTGCTTTTACAGTTCGTACAGATAACATTGTAGCTGTTATTCAGAATGTGTCTGCATATTTCCAGCAACATCAACTCACCATCGTCGCCAAGAATTGAACATTTCACGCAGTTCTGTGAAAACCTCGGTATTAAGGCGCGTAAAGTTCAACTAGTGCAGGAGCTGAAGCAAAATGACCACCCGCAACGTTCTCGGTTAGCTAATTAGGCTGTGGAACGCTTGAAAGAAAATGAACATTTTTACCGGAAAATCATCTTTTTCCGACGAAGGTCATTTTCATCTCGGAGGCTACGTCAACAAGCAAAATTGTTGCATTTGGGGCTTAGAAAATCCGAACGTAACCATGAACAAGCCTATGCATCCACAACGAGTGATTGTTTGGTGTGAATTTTGGACCAGCCATTTTGAACCGTTAGTCCATTTTGTCGAAAATGAGCTAGAAGCCGCCCTTACAGTTAATGGGGAACGTTACAAAGAATTAAAGCCAAATTAAATTACAAACGTTAGATGGGCCACTCTGTACTAGCTTGAGCTTAATATTTTGAGTCAAGCGCAACATTTTGTAATAGCCGCTTTCTTAAGTTTAAAAAGTTTTAAGTGTAATATCTAAATCATAAATTTAAAATTGAAATTTATTTATTGGTGGAGGTGATATTTGCAAAAATGTACAAATAAAAATGCTTTACTCAATTATTTAAATTCACATTTCAGTCTGTTAAATTGGACAGCCACGGTTCTTGGCTGTACGGTCCCCAAATATAGTGATTAAAGTTATTCTTGTTGCGACACAGAGCTTGCATTCTAGATCTACTATAAACAAATTGTCACCAGTTAAGCGTTTAATTATTTTGGTTTCTAGCGTGGCGAATAAAAATATCGACAATTTTCTACTTTTTCAGTTAACGCTAAAGCCGAATTTATGTTACGTGCGTCAGAATTTTCCGGAAAAGTTTATTGCAATTTAAAGTGAAGTTGGCTGAAATTTGTTCAAACAATCACAAAGGATTTATAATTCTTGTTTTGTGAATTAGCATCCCTGTGTCAAAATTTATCGAAAGAAACATATTTTGATTCAAAGAGGAACATATTTCTTTCGAAGAGAAAGTTTGTTTCCAAACAAAATGTTTTGGTTGGCTAGTTTCACTCTCTTTCAATGCCCTCGTCAGTTTTTTTTGGGAAAAATTAGACACACTTAGAAATGAAGTAAGCTGAATATCGTTATGTTTTTTACGTAACCAAGCAAAACGTTACCAATAAAAGCCGCGCCCAAAAGAAGTCGTCTATTTTCAAGCGTGCATATTTTGTAATCCGTACATCTTGTTGTGTACGGAGGTAAGCGAGCCACATTTTCATGGAATGGTAAGTTGTGGTCGTAATACCAGTCACTTTTCTTTAATAAAAAAATCAGGAACTTCTTTTGAATGCTTTCAATTCTTTTTATGTGTACAGCATAATATGGGTTCCAGACCGTTACAGCGTATTCCAGTTGTGATCGAACGTAAGCGAAATAGAGTGAACATAAGGTTTGAATATCCTTAAATTCACCTGTCCATGTTTTAACAAATCCGAACATGGCATTCGATTTCGCAATACAATTTTCAATATGCCTATTGAACCTGGCGTTTTCGACAAATGTAACACCTAAGTCTATAACCTCATTGACTCTTTGCAGTACTTCGTTGTTGACTTTGTATGAAGTAATTATTGGATTTCGTTTACGATGGAAAGACATGATTTTGCATTTCTTAATATTTAAGTATAGTGAGTTCCGATCACACCACTCACTTAATCTATCTAAGTCTTCTTGAAGTTTCTCCGTATCTATCATTAATAGTACGAACAATTTTCACATCATCTGCAAATATGAGCACGTCTGAGTTTTTGATTATCTCGGTTATTCGGTCTAAAAACAATAAAAATCCAAGGACCGAGGTGTGATCCTTGGGGAACACCAGATGTAACTTTAATAACGTTTGATTTCTCATTTCCCATTATTACAAATTGGCACCGGTTTGATAGCTATGATTTAAACCAATTTATGTAATCGAGAGAAAAACCAAAATTGAATAAACTCTGGAGTGCTTTATGATGACAGATAGAATCAAATGCTTTACTAAAATCCGTGTACGCTACATCAACTTGACGGTGTTTTTCTATCTCGTTAATTAGTTTACTGGTGAATTGAACCAGATTAGTTGATGTGGATCGGCCAGGCATAAACCCATGCTGGTTTATTGATATATGACGTGTAATTGTGGATTTAAAGCTGTTGCATAGTACTAACTCAAATAATTTAGGAATTGATGATGTAGTTGATATTCCTCTGTAGCATGAGATATCATCACGTTTACCCGATTTAAAAATTGGAGTAATTTTTGAAATTTTCCATTTTTCAGGAAACACGCCGGTGTTTAAGGAATGATTGAATAGATAACATAATGGAATTGTTAAAATTTCAGCGTACTCCTTCAGAATAGAAGAGGGTATATCGTCAAGACCGCAACCATCTCCAAACCCCCTTAAAGCCGATAAAATGTTGTCCTCAAAAATAATAGGAGGAGTTATTGATGTGTTGTTGTTGGGTTGTTTGTACAATCCACTAGTAACGCTTGGTCTATAGACTGATTGAAAAAACGACGCGAACATGTTAGCTATATCTTTGGCGTTTGAAGAGCAGGTATTGTTGTACGTCATATTAGCAGGGTATCCTTCAATTTCGCGTTTATTCCTAAAGTATTTCCAAAATTGTTTTGGATTTACTTTGATGTTGTCTTGAATTTGATTAAGATACGACCTGTATTTTGATTTGAAATAAATTTCAAATTCCTTACTATGTTGTAGAAACGTAGTTTTGTCCGCTTCTAACCCACTTTTCAACATTTTGGCATACGCTTTCGACTTTCGATTTTTTTAGTTAACTAGTCTATCATCAAACCAATGAGGGTGAGCATTTTGTGGTTTACAGCACATAGGTACATACAAATCGAAGCCTTGAAGCATGATGTCATTAAATTTATCCACATTTTCGTTTATATCATTGGAGTTGAGAGTTATTTGCCAGTTGATGGATTCCAGGTAGCTTTGTAGCCCCACACGGTTAGTTTTTTTAAAGTTGTATTTTATTGGTTGTAGGTGTTCTGATCTCGCCATTTTAGTTACGTCAAATACAATATCCAAAGATTTATGATTAACATCATTTATGACAAAAGGTAATAGGGATTCAGAAATTTTAAAGGTGTCAATGTCGTTGCTGAAGACAAGATCCAATAATCTATCACGATTATTAGCAATTGTGTTTATTTGGTTCAAATTATAACCAAGCATGGCGTCCACAAATAAAGATTCCGCATCTGTTGTTACATTGCAAGGTAAAATACAGTTTAGTTCTGGGTCCAAATTCCAAGTTATATTTGGAAGATTAAAATCTACAAGCACAAGAACTAAATCTGACGAGTTTGTTGTATTAATAACTTCATCAATCGCATCAATGCAAGTTGCATATAATGATCACTATTTGATTGAGGTGGTATGTATATATGCTGCGTAGATGATTAGATTGGTTTGGTTGATTTTGATTTTTACACCGATCTGTTCGACTCTCGATGGGGCTAAAGTTACTGGAGCATTCCACAGTTTAAAATGTACTGCTATCAGTACGCCACCACCCGATTTCTTCGAACTAGTTTCAGGAGACCGATCGCATCTATAAACAACGTAGTCCTGGCCAAAAAATTCGCTGCTTATGTCGGGTTTTAATGAAGTTTCCACAATTACATATATAGGGTAGTTTGTTTGATGAACAAATTGATAGAATTTGGATGCTTTTAATGCCATTTTATTTACATTCTGATAATAAATTGTAATGACATCTTTGCCTGAATTTTTACACGGTTTTGAAGATGGTTTGGTAGTATTTGGTGATTTGTAAATAGCAGGACAACTGTTGTTAAAATGGCGCGCCTTCATCCCTAACGAATGGAGTAAATCATCTGCTACAGGTGCGAAATATTTAAATGAACACGTGTGCCTCGATATTGCAACTATTGCGTGTGGTAAACTACTGAAAAGTTTAATCGGATGAGTGTTTGTTCTGACGCATATAACATTTGGTGACGTTAGTCCTTGTGCCTCATGAATAGTTAAAACTTTACTGGAAGATGGTAAGGTAAGCCGGTCCATTAATAAGCGCTTATCTGCCTTGGTAAAAGTTAGATAATATGTATTATCAATTACAGGCAAGGATGATAAATCAGGTGGTAGTTTGAAGAATCCCATTGAAACCTCTATAGGGTTTTTGGTACTGATATCAGGATAATATTCTTTTAGTGCTAATGTAACATCAACAGGACATTTAAATGTAATGTTTAGCTGATCTGAATTCGTAATAAATTTATTAGCATCGTAAAATTGAATATTAATATGGTGTAATCTGTCGATGAATGGAATTTGATTTTTATCCCCAAGAAGAGATATTTTTGAACATTTACTGAGCATATGGCCACCAAGTCCAATATAACCTGCATGTATCATCATATATTCATCAATAAACACTGAGTCATAACGTCGGGTTCCACAAATTAGGTATGAAGCAATCGTTTTATAGTTAAGTTCAATTTTGTTGAAATCCATCTTCTCCTTAATACAACGGGTGGTAACTTTAGATTTGAGATCGGCAAGACCTTCCTTAGTGGCACATAAGACCAGATCATAGCCTAGTTTGTGATTGTTTATGATCCATGTAGATTTTACACAGCCTGGGACACCCTGGACACCAGTAACGATAGGCTGCATGATGTTGTCTATTGCATAGATATGTTGTAAATTTGAATATGTCAGGAGATCGAGCATAATTTCAGTGCCAGCGGAGCAGAAGATATATCTTTGAGATGTCAAAAAAGAGTTTGTGGACTCACAATATTTAACTAGGTGATCGCCATCAAAACCAAACTGATGAATAATTGTAGGTTCCTCAAGATATTTGTTGTTTAGATTGTCAAATACGAAGATGTGCAATGATAATAAAGATGAGGAGGCGAACGGCATCAAATGGATGTATTTGCTGTAGTAGTGTTGGAGGTGACTTTTAATGATACTGTCAGAATGTTTAATATAAAACATTATTTCCATAACAGAGTTCTTATAGTAGGAATCTGCGCTAGTATCAGCATAGTATGAAGGAGAAATCAAACTGGCACATTGTTCTTAATGGCAGACTTCAAAAATCTGGAAGGCTCACCAGTGATCCAACGAGACGACAAAGCTCTTTCAAAAGATGTTGACATGTTAAACGGTATATTTAGAACCCATTTGATATTGGAACATGAACAGTTGGAAATATAATCCAGAGCCAGTTTAAGTTTATCTACGAAGCAGTTGATGTCAAGCGTGATGACAAATGATTCCTGCTTATGTTGTAAATATGACTTTAATGTATCTAACACATAGATTAAATCAGAGCAGTTGGTTTTATCTTGATGTGAGACAACTATAATGGATTTCCCTTCAATTAAGTATACTTTTGTAACCATGTTTATAGATTTGGAATTGCAGTTTATCAGTTTCAGTTCTTTTTTTGTTAAGAATTCTTTAATTTGACATTTGTCTAATTTGGCTTGCATGCGAAACTCGTAACAGAAGAACATGGTAAATAATTCCCCTTTATCCAAGTGGTAATTTGAGGTTCAGCATAATCAAATGATTGAGGAGGAATCCGTTGAATGAAATCGTATGCATTTGTGAAATCCTCATGATAGATAGATTTGCCGCCTTTTTTTGGAAGTAACTTGGTTTTTATACATTTGAGGAATGATTTGTTCGTTGATTGTGTTGACACAGCTTCCTCTTTAGTCTGAGTTTCAACGTGATTGGATTTGCCATTGCTCTTCTGATAACGATCGTTTATATATTCTTTGGTGCTTGAAAAGTACATTAAGCCGCCATTAACATCACAAAGTGCATCAATTAATTTAGTAGAGGTTACTGGTTGTGTTAAATATGATGATTTATCCGCCGTACGGACAATAGTAGAGAGTACACTATTAGTGCCGTAGGTAGTGGTATTTTTTAGATCTTTGCTAGCAGTCAAGTGGTTTGTCTGGTTGGCCCCGAAAAGCGAAAATAATTACTTTTTCGAGCAAATTCAAACTCTTTAATAAATATGCCAGACGGCCAAAGTTTAGAGTTTAATATGGTGGTAAATATTTCGTCTTCAACACTGAAACGATAGGATACATATTCATACTGGCCTCCGTTTTTAGCCTTTGGAACCATTCTGATTGCATTAACCGTTGTAAGCTGGAAATTATCATTTAAAAAGCCTTTGAATAGTTCATCAGTAACAGATGAGTGTCTCCTACTAATAAAAATCCATCGTCTTGGTTTAACTACGCTGATTGAGTTAATGTGGTTTGTACCAATCGGCAAGGACGAACAATCCGAATTTGATGTTGATGCAGTCGAAGATGACGTCGAAATTTGTGGTGGTGGAACAACAATGATGGCGTTATTCGCCACGGTATCATCTTGGGGTAATCCCATATTTATAACTCCTGCTTGTTTATTATTAACCTCCGGTGTAGATAATTTCGCGCGATCGCGTTACTGGTCGTTCATTAATATTGCTGACATGGTTATCAGTGGTCACTATATCACGATTTAGTTGAATACTATTTACTTGGGGGTTCAACACAGAATCTAACTTATCAATCTTATTCGAAAGTTCCTCGATTTTATGAAATAGAACTTGCACATTTCGATCACAATCAGGGCAGAACCATGAAATCCAGTTTGCATTTATAATCGCATTTTTAAAGGTAGTTAATGATCTAGATTTAATGCCAGCACATGTATAATGCGCTATATGATCACAAAAAATTCGTTTACAGACAAAAAAATTATCAAACACACCATCAGTCTTGCAAATGCAGCAATTTTTTTCACACATATTTTAATTTTTTTAATAAATAGGTCACTAAAACACTAAGGGGCATATCCTCCATCCGGTTGCATATTAAGTATTTGCGATCAGAAATATGGTTACTAGATTAAATTTGCCATGCCAATTGACACATTTTATTTAAATTTAATTTTTTTTTTGCGATTGTTAAGTAGAAATACATAAAAAAACTGCGACCTCGGAAAATGCGTAGCAGTCTTTTCGTAGATTTCTACTCTACAATCGCAAAATAAATTTAAATTTAAATAAAATTAGTCAATTGGCATGGCAAATTTAATCTAGTAACCATATTTCTGATCGCAAATAATTAATTTGCGACCGGATGGAGGATATGCCCCTAAGAACTCAGTTCAACAACACACAATATCAATTCAAAAAAAAAAAAAATTAAAACTCGTCATGAATTTTGGTAAAAACAATTTAAAAAATTAAAAATTATAAAATAATGAAAAACACGTCCGAATTGAACGATTGTTAGGTATAATCGTAGCAGACATAATTTTAACATTAAACAGAAACAATAGTTATATGTATTTCGAATTGAACTGTCGCTTTTCGTTCATAAATTTGAAACAATATGGTGTAAATTTGGTTTGGCAGCTCTACAAAAGTGTTCGAAGAGTTTATAATATATTATTTAAGACTACTGCCTTCAGAATTTCAATGAAGACTTTAGTCTTAAAAAAAAAGTATTTACAATAAAGTTTTAGCTAAGATGGTCTTAGTAGTCTTATCGTCAGAATCAGGGGGTTATTTCACTAAAACGAACACAAAACAAAATGATGAAACAAGATTTCATCCCACGATTAAAAACATATACCACAAGCAGCACCAGCGTTAAAAAAATTCACCCGAGACATTTTTTATACAAAATACGTATTATTTCTAATCCCACGATTTCCCGTCATTCCATATTCTCTTGACTTTCTCATCCCACAATTCCTATTCCCATTCAAAGCAATATTTTGGAGAATAAGATTGTGTGCTGCACCCTTTTAACTGTCTCGAGCCCAAGTAGCAAACTCCGCAGATCGTTGAAATCACCACAATACAAATAAATCTGATTCTGGAAATCCACTTGTACTGTTGAAAAATAAAAAAATTCTACCGCCCAAGAACTGAAAAGACCCGCAAATCTGAATTTACGCTATGTAGATTTGACAAAGTGACACGGGAAGCGCACCGGTTCTGTTGAATAAAAGTAATTCTCCAGCGTTAAGATTCAAAAGGTCCACAAATTAGTTAATTAAGGTAAGTTCTAGACTCCTATAGCAATCGACCATGCAAGTTAATGGACCCGCCAATCAGAGGGGTCCTCGCAGAGGAGAGAGTGAGAGATGAGAGTTGTACGGTATTGTACGAGTTTGGTTTGGGTGGTCACGTTCTATTAAAAAGGTCCATCGATTTATCATCACCATCATACCAGCCATATGTACCAACTCCGTTTATAGCGATTTGAGCTCAACAATGTAGCATTTCTTTATTACATTTCCTTCTGTAGTGTTTAAACAGGGATATACAAATATTTCGACAAATGCCACGAGTTAGTGTTGGTCCCCAGGAATATTAAATATATAGCCTCATTACCTCATCAGTTGGATAGCCTAGGTTTATATAGGTGGGTCGATCTATAGATGGGCAGTTTGTATAAATGACCAATATAAGAGACTCCACATAAACCAACCAAAATCTGTGGACCGTTTAAACTCTTAAGCAGTAGAATTTTGTTATTTTTCAAAGGAACAAATTTATTACCCGTGTCACGTATATTGAATAGTGAGAATTTTCACGATCAGTGGAACTGTTTCATTATAAATTGACCAACAGAGTACAGAAACTACTGGCAATAACAATTCTGCGGACTCTTTAATAGAAGTACAGGGTTATCCAATTCGAGGTTGATAAAGTAAACTTAAAAAAAACACACAAAATATTCGGAATGTATTGTAATTTTTATTTCATTTTACAGATTGATCCTTGCCATTTTTAGTTAAACAAGATATCATTCAAATGTCCATGTTTGAGGTAATTTTCAATGACTTTTCGGCACATTTCGGGCGGTATCTCGGCCATTACCTTACGAATATTAGTTTTCAATTCGTCAAGAGTTTGAGGATTGTTTGCGTAAACACGATCTTTCGCGTAGCCCCACAAAAAGAAATCCAAAGGCGTTAAATCACAGGATCTTGGAGGCCAATTGACATCAGCCAATCGCGAAATCAAACGTCCAGGAAATTTCTCTTGCAAAAGATCTCGATTTGCTCGTGTTACGTGACTGGTTGCTCCATCCTGCTGGAACCACATATCGTCAAGATCATAATCTTCGATTTTCGTAAAAAAAATAATCGGTTAACCTGCGGCCATAGCGCTCAGAATTGACGGTAACGGTTCGTCCATGGTTGTTCTCAAAAAAATACGGCCCAATCACACCACCAGACCACAATGCGCACCAAACAGTGACTTTTTCCGGGTGTAATGGCTTCTCTACAATCAATTGTGGATTTTCTGAGCCCCAAATTCTACAGTTTTGCTTATTAACGTATCCACCAAGCGAAAAATGAGCTTCATCACTGAAGAAAATTTTGTTCGAAAAATAAGCATCGACGGCCTGTTTTTCCGCGTTTAATTTTAACGCGTTGTTCGTTTGTTAAATGCTCCATATTCCTAAATGGCAGAATGTCAACTAAATAAATGACAGCGTACTTGACGTTTATCTTTGACAGATGTCGGTATACAGATTTCTACTTTATCAACCTCGAATTGGATAACCCTTTATATCCCCGTGAAAATTAGCGGTTCAAACTCGTAGAATATCGGAGAACTGACACTTAAATTTACATAGCGGGAATACCTACGATTAGCGGAGCATCACACTCATATAGGTGTATGGTCCATATCTCAACGGAAAAGCACGCTTCCCGTGTCACGCACATTTGAATTATGATTACTTCCACGACCAACGGAACCCATCACTTGGGCTCAAGACAGCCATAAACGTTCAGAACACAATCCTGCTGAAAAATCAGTCGCCTCTCGTTAGATTTTAACGGTACAATTTGTTTCTTCCAAAGGAGTTCATTGATAAAAAATCAACTTTCAAACAAAATATTGCTACGAATAAAAACAAAAAGTATAGGATGAGAAAATCAAAAAAGTAACGAATGATAAAAATCGTAGGATGAAAAATACGTATTGCATAAAAGTGAAAAATCTGGTACGAGCTGTTTAACACTTACGCTGCTAGTGGTGTTATTTTTCAAATCGCGGGATGAAAGCCTATGACAACTTCAAGGTGGAGTGTGTTTAACCTGCGTCAAATTTAAAGAAACTTACGGAGAATATTGAAGGAGAGTGGAACCAACCAGCCATATCGTTCCATTTACGGATGTGAAGTTTTTAACAAAATGAAAAATTAACAAAAACTAAAATTTGTTAAATTAACAAAAATAAACAGTCGGCAAAAGCAATGTTAACAATGGAAACCTGACAACAGACAAATTTCTTTTAATTAAAAACTATTATCAAAACTTAATTTTGATTGAAAAAAAAAATTACAATTTAAAAATATATACATATTTACATAAATAAGACAAAACATTTAATGTAATTAAATAATGTTAATAAATTGGAGTATCCACTACTAAATAATCAGTAACATATATGTACTGCGTTGGAAAATAGAATCGTATTGAATATTTTGGTGATTTTTGGGTTTCAGTGTATTAATTATTGGCCAGATCACAGAGATACTACCGAGAAGTGACTAATATCAAATGATGGCATAAGAGGTGTTCTTTCAAATTAAATTGGTCTCATCAAAAAACTACGAGATTTTCCCATTTGTTAATGCGTTGGAAAATAGAATCGTATTGAATATTTTGGTGATTTTTGGGTTTCAGTGTATTAATTATTGGCCAGATCACAGAGATACTACCGAAAAGTGACTAATATCAAATGATGGCATAAGAGGTGCTCTTTCAAATAAAATTGGTCTCATCAAAAAACTACGAAGTTTTCCCATTTTTTAATGCGTTGGAAAATTGAGTCGCATTGAATATTTTGGTGATTTTTGGGGTTTCAGTGTATTAATTGTTGGCCAGATCACAGAGATACTACCGAGAAGTGACTAATATCAAATGATGGCATAAGAAGTGCTCTTTCAAATAAAATTGGCCTCATCAAAAAACTACGAGATTTTCCCATTTGTTAATGCGTTGGAAAATCGAATCGCATTGAATATTTTGGTGATTTTTGGGTTTCAGTGTATTAATTATTGGCCAGATCACAGAGATACTACCGAGAAGTGACTAATATCAAATGATGGCATAAGAGGTGTTCTTTCAAATAAAATTGGTCTCATCAAAAATCTACGAGATTTTCCCATTTGTTAATGCGTTGGAAAATTGAGTCGTATTGAATATTTTGGTGATTTTTGGGTTTCAGTGTATTAGTTATTGGCCAGATCACAGAGATACTACCGAGAAGTGACTAATATCAAATGATGGCATAAGAGGTGCTCTTTCAAATAAAATTGGCCTCATCAAAAAACTACGAGATTTTCCCATTTGTTAATGCGTTGGAAAATCGAATCGCATTGAATATTTTGGTGATTTTTGGGTTTCAGTGTATTAATTATTGGCCAGATCACAGAGATACTACCGAGAAGTGACTAATATCAAATGATGGCATAAGAGGTGTTCTTTCAAATAAAATTGGTTTCATCAAAAAACTACGAAGTTTTCCCATTTTTAATGCGTTGGAAAATTGAGTCGCATTGAATATTTTGGTGATTTTTGGGGTTTCAGTGTATTAATTGTTGGCCAGATCACAGAGATACTACCGAGAAGTGACTAATATCAAATGATGGCATAAGAGGTGCTCTTTCAAATAAAATTGGCCTCATCAAAAAACTACGAGATTTTCCCATTTGTTAATGCGTTGGAAAATCGAATCGCATTGAATATTTTGGTGATTTTTGGGTTTCAGTGTATTAATTATTGGCCAGATCACAGAGATACTACCGAGAAGTGACTAATATCAAATGATGGCATAAGAGGTGTTCTTTCAAATAAAATTGGTCTCATCAAAAATCTACGAGATTTTCCCATTTGTTAATGCGTTGGAAAATTGAGTCGTATTGAATATTTTGGTGATTTTTGGGTTTCAGTGTATTAGTTATTGGCCAGATCACAGAGATACTACCGAGAAGTGACTAATATCAAATGATGGCATAAGAGGTGCTCTTTCAAATAAAATTGGCCTCATCAAAAAACTACGAGATTTTCCCATTTGTTAATGCGTTGGAAAATCGAATCGCATTGAATATTTTGGTGATTTTTGGGTTTCAGTGTATTAATTATTGGCCAGATCACAGAGATACTACCGAGAAGTGACTAATATCAAATGATGGCATAAGAGGTGTTCTTTCAAATAAAATTGGTCTCATCAAAAAACTACGAGATTTTCCCATTTGTTAATGCGTTGGAAAATCGAATCGCATTGAATATTTTGGTGATTTTTGGGTTTCAGTGTATTAATTATTGGCCAGATCACAGAGATACTACCGAGAAGTGACTAATATCAAATAATGGCATAAGAGGTGCTCTTTCAAATAAAGTTGGTCTCATCAAAAAACTACGAGATTTTCCCATTTGTTAATGCGTTGGAAAATTGAGTCGCATTGAATATTTTGGTGATTTTTGGGGTTTCAGTGTATTAATTATTGGCCAGATCACAGAGATACTACCGAGAAGTGACTAATATCAAATGATGGCACAAGAGGTGCTCTTTCAAATAAAATTGGTCCCATCAAAAAACTACGAGATTTTCCCATTTTTTAATGCGTTGGAAAATTGAGTCGCATTGAATATTTTGGTGATTTTTGGGGTTTCAGTGTATTAATTATTGGCCAGATCACAGAGATACTACCGAGAAGTGACTAATATCAAATGATGGCATAAGAGGTGCTCTTTCAAATAAAATTGGCCTCATCAAAAAACTACGAGATTTTCCCATTTGTTAATGCGTTGGAAAATTGAGTCGTATTGAATATTTTGGTGATTTTTGGGTTTCAGTGTATTAGTTATTGGCCAGATCACAGAGATACTACCGAGAAGTGACTAATATCAAATGATGGCATAAGAGGTGCTCTTTCAAATAAAATTGGCCTCATCAAAAAACTACGAGATTTTCCCATTTGTTAATGCGTTGGAAAATCGAGTCGCATTGAATATTTTGGTGATTTTTGGGTTTCAGTGTATTAATTATTGGCCAGATCACAGAGATACTACCGAGAAGTGACTAATATCAAATGATGGCATAAGAGGTGTTCTTTCAAATAAAATTGGTCTCATCAAAAAACTACGAGATTTTCCCATTTGTTAATGCGTTGGAAAATCGAATCGCATTGAATATTTTGGTGATTTTTGGGTTTCAGTGTATTAATTATTGGCCAGATCACAGAGATACTACCGAAAAGTGACTAATATCAAATGATGGCATAAGAGGTGTTCTTTCAAATAAAATTGGTCTCATCAAAAAACTACGAAGTTTTCCCATTTTTTAATGCGTTGGAAAATTGAGTCGCATTGAATATTTTGGTGATTTTTGGGGTTTCAGTGTATTAATTGTTGGCCAGATCACAGAGATACTACCGAGAAGTGACTAATATCAAATGATGGCATAAGAGGTGTTCTTTCAAATAAAATTGGTCTCATCAAAAATCTACGAGATTTTCCCATTTGTTAATGCGTTGGAAAATTGAGTCGCATTGAATATTTTGGTGATTTTTGGGTTTCAGTGTATTAGTTATTGGCCAGATCACAGAGATACTACCGAGAAGTGACTAATATCAAATGATGGCATAAGAGGTGCTCTTTCAAATAAAATTGGCCTCATCAAAAAACTACGAGATTTTCCCATTTGTTAATGCGTTGGAAAATCGAATCGCATTGAATATTTTGGTGATTTTTGGGTTTCAGTGTATTAATTATTGGCCAGATCACAGAGATACTACCGAGAAGTGACTAATATCAAATGATGGCATAAGAGGTGTTCTTTCAAATAAAATTGGTCTCATCAAAAAACTACGAGATTTTCCCATTTGTTAATGCGTTGGAAAATCGAATCGCATTGAATATTTTGGTGATTTTTGGGTTTCAGTGTATTAATTATTGGCCAGATCACAGAGATACTACCGAGAAGTGACTAATATCAAATAATGGCATAAGAGGTGCTCTTTCAAATAAAGTTGGTCTCATCAAAAAACTACGAGATTTTCCCATTTGTTAATGCGTTGGAAAATTGAGTCGCATTGAATATTTTGGTGATTTTTGGGATTTCAGTGTATTAATTATTGGCCAGATCACAGAGATACTACCGTAAAGTGACTAATTTAAACGATTTTAATGAAAATTGCTGGAAGGAGGTTTTCGAATACCAGGAACCGATGGCGAAGGATCACCTCGTATGCCATCATTTGATATTAGTCACTTTTCGGTAGTATCTCTGTGATCTGGCCAATAATTAATACACTGAAACCCAAAAATCACCAAAATATTCAATGCGACTCAATTTCCCAACGCATTAACAAATGGGAAAATCTAGTAGTTTTTTGATGACACCAATTTTATTTGAAAGAGCACCTCTTATGCCATCATTTGATATTAGTCACTTCTCGGTAGTATCTCTGTGATCTGGCCAATTTAATACACTGAAACCCAAAAATCACCAAAATATTCAATGCGATTCGATTTTCCAACGCATTAACAAATGGGAACATCTCGTAGTTTTTTGATGAGACCAATTTTATTTGAAAGAGCACCTCTTATACCATCATTTGATATTAGTCACTTCTCGGTAATATTTCTGTGATCTGGCCAATAATTAATACACTGAAACCCAAAAATCACCAAAATATTCAATGCGATTCGATTTTCCAACGCATTAACAAATGGGAAAATCTCGTAGTTTTTTGATGAGACCAATTTTATTTGAAAGAGCACCTCTTATGCCATCATTTGATATTAGTCACTTCTCGGTAGTATCTCTGTGATCTGGCCAATAATTAATACACTTAAACCCCAAAAATCACCAAAATATTCAATACGACTCAATTTTCCAACGCATTAACAAATGGGAAAATCTCGTAGTTTTTTGATGAAACCAACTTTATTTGAAAGAGCACCTCTCTTATGCCATCATTTGATATTAGTCACTTCTCGGTAGTATCTCTGTGATCTGGCCAATAATTAATACACTGAAACCCCAAAAATCACCAAAATATTCAATACGACTCAATTTTCCAACGCATTAACAAATGGGAAAATCTCGTAGTTTTTTGATGAGACCAACTTTATTTGAAAGAGCACCTCTTATGCCATCATTTGATATTAGTCACTTCTCGGCAGTATTTCTGTGATCTGGCCAATAATTAATACACTGAAACCCCAAAAATCACCAAAATATTCAATGCGACTCAATTTTCCAACGCATTAACAAATGGGAAAATCTCGTAGTTTTTTGATGAGACCAATTTTATTTGAAAGAACACCTCTTATGCCATCATTTGATATTAGTCACTTCTCGGTAGTATCTCTGTGATCTGGCCAATAATTAATACACTGAAACCCAAAAATCACCAAAATATTCAATACGATTCTATTTTCCAACGCAGTACATATATATTACTGATTATTTAGTAGTGGATACTCCAATTTATTAACATTATTTAATTACATTAAATGTTTTGTCTTATTTATGTAAATATGTATATATTTTTAAATTGTAATTTTAGTTTTTTTATTTCAATCAAAATTAAGTTTTGATAATAGTTTTTAATTAAAAGAAATTTGTCTGTTGTCAGGTTTCCATTGTTAACATTGCTTTTGCCGACTGTTTGTTTTTGTTAATTTTTCGTTTTGTTAAAAACTTCACATCCGTTTCCATTTGGTAAACAAACCTCATCTTTATATTTTTTGTTCCTCTTTTTCATCTTTGACTAAAAGTTTATTTTGAAATGCTATGTGATTGTTAGAATGGATGTCGACTGGTGCATTTCGGGGTGCGGTAGATTTTGCGGAAAAATTTTGACGCACACCTTAAGTAAACAAACACGAAATTCGTAATATTTTTTATTCCTATATTTCAAAAGCACCTACACTATCTAATAAACAGACGCAGTTCAATTTATCAAATAAAATCGGGCGTTGGGATTGGTGCAGTTTTAATGCTCTTGTTGAAACTAATTAAGACCACGATGGGCACTCACTCACTCAGCCATTAATATCCCACTATAAATATATTCTGGTTAATTAACTTTTCAAAAAGGTTACCCCAAATAAAAAATCAAATTACCCACAAATACGCAAGAATTTTATCTTTGATGTGCGTCAAAACAAACTGAATTGAATTTGTCTTGATTTGCTTGTTGAGTTAGTCAATTATTGGTGAAGTATAGGCATATGTAAGGAAAGTACTTTCAAATTAAATTCAGTACTCTTTTCGTTAAAATTCAGTACTTTTCATAACTTAGCAATACGATGGTAACGATGCATTAGTGTGTATCTGTGTATTACAAATAATAATAATAATAGTGTATCATACATAAGTAAGTATCTACAAATTTAATTACAAGAGTTATTTTTTTCTAAATTTTTGATTACAAAAACAATTTTAAGCAATTTAATTAAATAATATGTGTTAATATATTTTTACAAGGTCGTTTTAGTTTCAAATAAAACGTTTTTTATCATTTCCTGTAAAACACGCAAAATGTAGATACGCACTAATGTATCGTTACCATCGAATATCATCCCTGATACGAATACGCAAAAAAACAAAACATTTTTGATTGTGGCCAACTATTTACGGAAAATGAAATCGCAGTTCCAATTTTTACGTTTACATAGGATGAAATATCTCTTTTAGATTGTCTCTGGTTATACTATCAAGTAACTGGTCTAATCAGTGTTGTGCCGCATTATTTACGTCCCGTAGTTAATTAATATTCTAATTTGGTATACAATGTATGTAAACAATTAAACAAATGGCGTCTACTATAAAGATAATGTATAGAATATGTCGAGAATATCAAAAATTACGGTTCTTGTTGGCAATGAATAAAATTCTATGATTTTTTGTTAATGGAATAATTTTATGGTGGAGAGCTTCATTCTTACTCCACATCTGATAAACCTTGTTAAAGTTAGCCGAAAGTTGCCAGCCGAAAGATAATGCAGATAGTGTCTTGACTATTTCAACAGAAAGTTAAACTCTCTTTATACTCTCGCTCCTATCGATTTTTAAATTCCTATAAACTGAAATAATTTCTCCTTCACCCGAAGGATATAATCCGATCCTAAATTCATCCTAAATTCTAGTTTATGACTGATTTTTGCTGTATTCAAGACACTATCTGCATTATCTTTCGGCTGGAATCTTTCGGCTAACTTTAACAGTATATCTGATAAAGCTTTAGCTATTTCAGGACAATTTAGAAAATCCACAATAAAGTTTTTGTATCAATCACAGAGCTGTCAAACTATTAATGTACTGCAATGAACAAAAATGTTAAAACAATTTAAAATTCAAAAAAGTTTTTTAAACAAGGATACATTAAAATAATGATCATTTAAGTTCAGCGGTTTATAATCTTTATAATCGCGATAGTTTGACCGAAAGAAAGTTCGCTCGGTATTTCAGGTGTCGACTATGTCTTATTTTTATTTATTAATTATTTATTAATTTTATGGTTATTAAATTTAATTTAATTTGATTTAATTAATTATTATTTGATTAATTATAAATTTTACTCAATTTAATTCATGTTAACCTATAGCTGAGTAATCCGGTGTTGCACGGGAGAAATTAGAATTACTTTGAAGTACGGATATTTTGCAGGCAATTTCTCGATGCCATTATAGTTGCAATCGTATATGACAGGATTTACTTTATAATTTTTTAAAATCATTAACTGAAATTAATCCGCAAAGCGTCTATTGTTGTTGGTTTATCAGCACAATCCTGTGACTTTAAATAACCCTTTGGAAAAGAATCGAAAATTGTCAAATCTTACGACCCCAGGAGTGAATTAATAATGTGTTGAACACAACGTTTGGTGATGAACGGTACTTTTTGCCTTTCTGTCTGGAGAGAAAAAGAATAGGGCTGATGGTTTACCGACTTTCGAGCACGCCCCGTACAATTGCCCATGAGAAAAACACTGCAATTCAAGGTTTATTCTATACACACTTCGAACGATTGGCCTTGCGATTTGTTAATCGTCATTGCAAATGCAAGGCTAACCGGAAACTGAATACGCTTAAATTGAAACGGCAAGTCGGTGGTATTTTTGGAATGAGAACGTCGCCTTGTCTTTATATTTTTTTTATGATTATCGTTGCTTTAATCACGTTGTTCATCATCCTCTTAACAGCTATAGTCTTGTTCATGCAAAGTTTTGGTTGATTCAGGTTACGTAATATGATTATCACCGAACCGACCTTGAGCTGAAAATTGTGCGATGGCATTCCTGGCAAATACAATGAATTCAAAAATTCAATTGGATAGTTGACACCTTCATCTGGATCTGTAATGGAATTGATCGCCGTAAATGAATTTAATTGGCCAGCGATTTGACTTTGAATTTTTGTATTCAAATCTGTGTCGTTATTTTTCACTGAAAAAATGGCTCGTTTGCTCAACCAAATGTGGTTTTTGTAATTTGAAATTCTTCTTTCGAGGTTGACAGAGAATTCTTCTTTCGAGGAGACACAGTTGAATTGACAAAAAATTAGGTGGAGGCCAGTCCTTATCCTGAATTTATATTGCACATCCAAAGAGATCATAATTATTGCGCAAATCTTTCAACGTGTGATCGAGTGGCTCCAATGCCATCGTACCTCAAATATTAAAATCACATAATTCTGTTCGTTTCAAAAATAATATTATATTTTTTAGTAAATTTTGGAATATAAAATTCTTTGTTAAACATTCAAAATGAAGATTTTACATGTTTTTTAAATAATCTATAGGTCCCATTTTGTTGACGTAAAAATGTCTCCAATTTGTTCTACCAAAAAATAAAAGTGCTGTGTTTCAGTCGCTCTAATGTAAATTTTAGTTCTTGTCTTTATCAGATGTTAAGCAAAAAATTTCTGTTTTCTCCATGGAATAGTACCATTCACCTTTTGAGTAGCTGTCACTCTCTCTCTCTCTCTCTCTGGCACTATATCCCATCAAGAGATCTGGCCGCCTCAAATGAGGTTTCATAATCATATTTTCATTTCGGATAATGAGTGATTAATTCATTGATCCTAAACCAGCCGTGAAATTTTTCCTTGTCACCACCGGGAATCGAACCCGGGACCTCCGGTCGCTGGAACAAGCATGCTAACCACTTTGCCACTGGAGGCGGCTCCAGTAGCTGTCACAATGAATCAAAAACTAATAACAAAAATCGAAATTGAAACCAACTTCACTTCGTTTTATTTTTTTTCGATACTAGTGGCATTTTTAAAATTGTGTTTTATGGTACTATTTATAGTTTTAAGATACTGACACGAAGTGTTACCAACTTCAGACTGTCATTGCTGTCAAACCAGTGATGACAGAGCGCTCAAATTTACAATAATGACAGTTCATTCCATTGTTTACAAGCGAACTTTAAAAGCCTTTTTATTGGGAAATATTCAGAAAAAAAGTCATCCGCAATGGAATTCCAGCGTATTAGTGTGATTGCTTTATATTTGGCTGGAAAACCACAGCTGCAGATTATTAACCAGTTAAAACATCTGCATGTGAATAAAATGTTTGTGTATCGCACCATAAATCGTTATAACGATACTGACAGCATTCGGATATCATTCATAAGGTGAAGGCCAGTTTGGCTAGGAATTAGCGCCGTAGCAGCAGAAAATGGCTCGTGATGTGAAAATTTCGCTTGAAGGGATGCCGCACATATTGAAAGATCATCTTGGATTAAAGACCTTGAGATTCCATAAAACGCATGGTCTTACCGATGCTCAAAAAAAAGTTAGAGTGGAAAGAGCAAAGAAGTTGTTACGCTTGCACGAAAGTGGCGATTTGCCAAATTTGGTTTTCTGCGATGAGTCACCGTTCGTTATTATATGTGAACAAGCAAAACGACCGGATTTACTTGCCCGGCCGTTTTACTGAAAATTTGGACCAACGGATTGCCACTCAAAACCATGCGCCCCCGATGGTGATGGTTTGGGCCGCCGTAACGGCCGAAAGCCATTCAACGCTCGTTTTTTTTGGACCGTGGCATCAAGATAAATGCTCAAATTTATCGGGATCATGTGTTGGAGGGAGCGTTGAAGCCTTGGGAACAAAAAAATTTTGGCCGCAGAGCGGGGACATTTCAACAGGACTCGGCGCCGAGTCATAAAGCGCGCGACAATCAAGATTGGCTGAGAAACAACGTTCCGCGGTTCATTTCCACTGCTCAATGGCCACCAAAATCACCAGATGCAAATCCGCTAGATTTCTCGGTTTGGGGTATTTTGAAGAGCAAGGTTGGTACAAAAAAATACCAAAGTGTCATTCATCTCAAGCAAGCGCTTCGCCGGGAATGGGCCAAAATACCGCAGAGCCACTTTCGTGCTGCATGCAATAGCTTTGTCGGCCGTTTGAAGGTCATATTCGCGCCTAAGAGTGGCCAAATCGGAAACTGCTAACGCAATTCGAAAATTTAAATATTTGTGAACCTTTTTTACTTTGGTTCAATAAAATTCATCAAAAAATGAAAATTCTGTGGTGTTTTGTTTTGGTAACACCTCGTCTCAGTCACGCTGGATATTAAACCGTTAAAATTGTCTTTCATTTGCTTTTTAACAATTCAGACAAAAACCGACAACATAACAGCCAATTTTGGAATGTAGCTAACTTCATTTGTCTTTTCTTAAGACAAAAAGTTTAGAGTTTGATAACTTTTCCCTTAAGGTAAAAATGCAAAATTTTTTTTTCTTAAGTTTTATTTTCAAACAAACTTATAATGCAAAAGGAAAAGGTTTCTATCGTGACAGCTCTGTAAATGTAATAGATGCAGTATTTATTTTCAAATCTATTAGTATCGATCGTCCCTTAAGCTAGCAGAACCTATACAGCAGAACATTACCAGATAGTATGGATAAAATTATAGGCTAATTAAATGCCGCATTAAAAAAATTTGGACTCCATCCCTTC
Organism: Nephrotoma appendiculata; assembly: GCA_947310385.1. NCBI lineage: Eukaryota > Metazoa > Arthropoda > Insecta > Diptera > Tipulidae > Nephrotoma > Nephrotoma appendiculata. The sequence continues at coordinate 145,493,923 of OX371224.1, forward strand.
CAACTAAAACGCGGGTTCTGCTACCTTTAGAAAAAGTTAGCAGAACTCATATCAAAAAATGATTTAAAAACAATTGAAAAATTACAGGTTAACTTTAGGCTAATTAAATACCCTATTTAAATTTTTTTATTCTACTCGATCTAGAAAATGCAAACGGTTTTATCATTTCAAAGCTAGGAGAACCCAAATCGAAAATCGGACCAAAATACCGAAATTAGAATGCAAAACAAAATGTATTGACAATCAAATAATTTTAGGCGCATTATAGGCTAATAAAATGTCCCATTAAAAAAATTAGGGCTCCACCCGTTTTTTATCAAACTTCAGTTCATTTAATCTAACGCAAACAGAACCCAAATCGAAAATCGGACCAAAAACGAAATTAGAACTCAAAACAAGATCAATTGACAAACAAATAATTTTAGGCTCATTATAGGTTAATCAAATGTCCAATTAAGCTTTATATTAAATGGCCTGAAGTCTTTTCAAAAACGGTTAAAATTCTTTAAAAGGGCATTTGCTTAGCCCATAATGAGCTTAAAATTATTTGTTTGTCAATAGATTTTGGTTTGAGTTCTAATTTCGGTTTTGGTCCGATTTTCGATTTGGGTTCTGCTAGCTTTACAATAAATGACCTGAAGTTTGGTCAAAAACGGGTGGGGCCCAAAATTGTTTAATAGGACATTTGATTAGCCTATAATGAGCCTAAAATTATTTGTTTGTCAATTGATCTTGTTTTGAGTTCTAATTTCGGTTTTGGCCCGATTTTCGATTTTGGTTCTGCTAGCTTTAGATTAAATGAACTGAAGTTTGATAAAAAACGGGTGGAGCCCAACTTTTTTTTAATGGGACATTTTATTAGCCTATAATGCGCCTAAAATTATTTGATTGTCAATACATTTTGTTTTGCATTCTAATTTCGGTTTTCGTCCGATTTTCGATTTGAGTTCTGCTATAGCTTTACAATAAATGACCTGAAGTTTGGTCAAAAACGGGTGGAGCCCAAAACTTTTTTAATGGGTCATCTGATTAGCCCATAATGCGCCTGAAATTGTTTGATTTACAATAGATCTCTTTTTGCGTTCTAATTTCGTTTTTGGTCCTATTTTCGATTTGGGTTCTCCTTTAGCTTTGAAATGATAAAACCGGTTGCATTTTCTAGATCGAGCAGAATAAAAAAATTTAAATACGGCATTTAATTAGCCTAAAATTAACCTGTAATTTTCCAATTGTTTTTAAATTATTTTTTGATATGGGTTCTGCTATCTTTTTCTAAAGGTAGCAGAACCCGCGTTTTGGTTGGAAGGGATGGAACCCAAATTTTTTTAATGCAGCATTTAATTAGCCTATAATTGTATCCATACTATCTTGTAATCTTCTGCTGTATAGGTTCTGCTAGTTTAAGGGACGTGGTAGCGACCAACATGCCAAGAAATTTATTTTCTTCCATATAATTAATAGAAATTGCGTTTTGTTTTTTGTTATTACGTCACAAATAAGTCGGTACAATGAATCGGAATGACTTGGTCGACTTATTCAAGATGGCGTCAAACAAGTCTGTAATATGTCAGTGTTTGGAAAATAGCCTTAAAACCAATAATAAGTATTTCGTATGATTTCTTTGTAAACTTGAAAGTTTTGCACGTGGTTTCCTACTTAAAATTACTGACAAGCCGTTTCTCCGGATTTTTCTTAGAATGGCGTCTGAATAAATGTATTCAATAAAATAAATAAAAACAATTATTTTACCAGTTTTATCATTTTCAAAATAACAACACATTCTTACACCAATTTTAGCAAACAACACAATTCTAAAATGACATTAAACAAAAAACAAATGACTGGGAAAAATTTGGATGTGTTGCTAACAAATTAACACGCAAAACGTACCCAACTTCACGCATCACATACAAATATTAGTAGCTTTTCTTTAAACAAATTCATTAATTATTATGACAGTAAGATGTCAGGTTTCGTATAAATTATGTCAGTTACAAAATATTTGCGTGCTTTTAAGAACAATTTTTCGTTTTGATAATATATTTCATCCTGTCTACTTAATGGAATTTATAATTTTTCAATTTGCCATATTTCTATAATTAAGATGATTTTGCAAAATATCATAACATAATTCATTTTATAATTAATTTAATTTATTTTTACCCGAAAGGTCAAGGTACCATATGGATATATCATGTAACCATTAAGTGAGAGTTTCTTATGTTCTCACAACCTAAATAAAATCGCATTATTTATAATATTTTTGTAAAATTATAATTTGTTAAACAAAAAATAAAATTAATTTATTTTTACAAACATATTTCAATTTATGTTTGTATAATTGAGCCATAATTTAGTGTCACACCTTTAAGACCGATATTATTATTTATGTACGAATGTCATACATAAAATTAAGCGTTTCGCTCTCGCTCTGGCATGATACTCGTAATAACCAATCGTTTTGTTAATTCAATTATAAATTGCTTCATTAATTTAATTGCTAAATAAAATTAATAATAATGGTACATGAAATTAATTAAATTTAATTATAATTTATTTCTATTATTATTCAATCAACACGAAAAGGTTTTATTATTTAATTTATTTGTAGAATGATTATCCATTCAAGGTGAAAATGAAAAATAATTGAAAATGTTAAATGCACGCGTGCATATTGTGAATTAATACAAACATATTAGTGTACTATATATACAATCAAAATGTTCACATGCGCGCACCATTCGTCCATCGTTATATTAAATACAAAACGATTTAAATTAAAATATTATAATTAAATTAACATTCATTAAAAAATCTCATGTATGCTGACTGACATTCCATGCATCGTGAAGTACCTAAAAAATGTCTAACATTTTCTAAAACAATGCCGTATTATATATATATATATAGCATTAAGCGATTGTGTTTGGAAGCACATTTTTATACTTTATAATTAAAAACACTTTGAACTATAACATATTATGTATGCATTATAATAATAGTATTTGTAATTATTTAATTGTTAATTACATTGTAATTACATTATCTCTTGTCTTGCTACAATGGCCTCAAGCGCCAATGAATAAATTTTCAGCTGGGTGCTGCGAACGAAAGTGTACACAAGATATATAAACGGAATCAAATCGTGATGTAATTTAAACATACATATTTTTAAAATAAATTGTATGGGTATCATTATGATTTTGAAGAAACATCGGTGCAGGGTTGGCCACACTATTTTTAAATTTAGTCCATAAATAATTTCATATGCTTAAAACGTTTTCAGTCTGAATTACATAACTGTTCAATTTACAACTAAACCAAGAAACTATTTTTTACGACAATATTAGATTTCCAATTAAATTGCTAATAATTAAATTACTAGTGGTGCGAATAGTGGTTTCACAAACTTTCAAAATCATAAACTTTCTTTAATTTAGTTTTACGTTTGATAATTGTGTGTTTAAATTTTTTCAATTCGTTTAATTCGTATTACCAATTTGATTTACTTTGTAATTTTATGAATCTTTAATTTTCTATCTATCTATTTATCTACATAAATAAAAATGTAAGTGATCGTTTGTTCAAAATCTAAAGTCTTCGAGAGTTCTCCTATATATCTAGTTCACACCTGTGACAGGTAAAAACATATTTATTTTCATTTTGATGTAATTATTTCATGTGACATTGCTTTGGAATTAAAAAAATTGTAGAGTTAACTCGACCCTACAAATTTTTTTTACCATAGCAGCCTATTTCAATTTAAATTCGTACAGTAACACGTATCAAAAATTTTATTTTGACGTGGATTTGATCTTTTACTGTATGTTTGGTCGACACAACCAAAATTAATGAAATTCTATCTAAATAGAAAAGTAAAATCCAAATCAAATTTGAGCATTGTTTGCAATCATATTGACTGCGTGCTCTCCTTCATCTTTAACAGAGTTATGGGAGAAATATAAATCACAATGGCTGAAGATATTCTCCGTCAAGTATGAACATGGATTTCTCGGCAGAAATGTACAAAGCGGTGATAAAGATTGAAGATTTCTTCAAGAAATCACGAACAAAATTCTTAATCAATTGGGAATGCCCTCACCGAACGATCTGCTGCTGCTTCGTTCGATGTAGAATTATTTCGTGAACAAAATACAACAAGGGTGATCTTTTATCGTGTGTGCGATCAAATATTCCTAAGTTAACGCTTGAGCAAAAAGGTATATCAAATAATGCAAACTGCCAATAATGGTAAAACGTTCCTACCTTAGCTCTTGCGTCGTCCGTAATAGCTGAGACATTGCTACCAGGTGGAAGAACTGCTCATTCTGCTATGAAATTGCCATTGATGCATATTCATTGAAACTCCCACGTGCAACATTTCCAAAGCATCCGGTATGGGAAAAGTATTGCAGAAATGTAAAATTGATTGTTTAGGATGAATGCACAATGGCACACAAAAAAATCGCTCGAGGCTCTTGATCGATCATAACAAGATTTGCGTGGAAACATCAAACCATTTGGAAACACATTAATATTGCTTGCAGGAAATTTCAGGCAAACATTACCTGTAATTCCTCGATCGACACCAGCAAACGAAATAAATGCTTGCCCGAAATACTCTACTTAGTGGCGACACGTAAAGACATTGAAGTTAACTAGAAATATGCGTTTCCAGCTGCAAAGCAATCGATCAGCTGAGATATTCTCCCGTCAATTGCTGCAATTAAGTGACTCCTGCAATTAAGTGACGTCAAAAGAAGAATTGGTTCAAAAAATTATTTCCCAATTTTCAAACCAATTATAAGAATCACGATTGGCTAAGTGAACGAGCTATTCTTGCCGCCAAGAACAAAGACGTCTACGAACTTAATAATATTATTCAGCCTAACATTCAAAGCGAGGTGTCACATATAAGTCCGTCAACACTGTTGTGGAAGCAGATGAAGCGGAAATAAATAGAATTTTAGAATTCACTCGATCATCCAGCGATACCAGCTCACGAGCTGCAATTGACAATAAGCGAGGCAATTACCATGTTGCGAAATAACAACCAGCCAAAAATTTTGCAACGGAGGCTTGCAGTAAAAAAATTAATGAGCAACGTCGTAGAAGCAATAATCTTGACAGGACCATTCAAAGGTGACGATGTCCTCATTTCTAACATTCCTATGATTCCAGCGGATATGACATTTAAATTTAAGACATTGCAATTCCCAATTTGATCGGCGTTTGCAATCGCCATCACAAAGCTCAGGGTTAATCTTTAGAATTGTGCGGTTTAGATCTAGACATGGATTGTTTGTCACATTTGGACCATTATATGTTGCGTATTCTAGAGTCGGCAAACCATATCCGCACAGATAATGGAACAACATAAAATATTGTATAGCCACAAGCATTGTGAAATTCAACTTGTTAGAAACGTGTACTTTCTCCTTTCTTTCTTTTTCATTAAATCAGACTGAGCCACAGCAAAGCGTGGTCGGGTACAGCTATAGTTTATAATAATTTTTTAATTAAAATTGTTTAAATTTCTTAGGAAAATAAATTAGAACGCACACTCAAATTTAATTCGGAAAGGTACTAACACTACAATTCCACGTTTTTCTCGTCGGTTTCCTTAATAGTTGAATTAGGTAATGGTAATATTTATTCAGTCAAACAAAATAACGGGTAGATGCAATCCAGGCTAAATTTAAGGATGTAGATTTTATTAGAACTTGACGATTCAGCCTAACCAGATATCACTGTTACCTATATCCAGATAAAAACCTGAAAATGTGTTTAGCATTATGCTAAATTTGAGTTATTGAACAAAATAAAGGTATATACTACACCAAGTTGTAGGGTGTAGATTTTATTAGAACTTCACTATTCGGCCAAACTGAACAGGTTTTACCATTTCCTAGTTTGCCTAGCAAGGAAACCGATGAATAAACCTGGAAATGTGTTTAGAATTACGCTAAGTGTGACTGATCGAACAAAATAAAGGTAGATGCAAACTTCACCAAGTTGTAGGGTGTAGATTTTCACTATTCGGTCTGACGGAACAGGTTTTACCATTTAAAAAGAAAACATTTAAGTTTAAATGAAGAAAATGTTTTGATGGTAAAACGTCCAAGGAGAAGATCACTATTGGCGTTATTGGCGAAAGTAAATCACCTAAGTGCTTTCAGAAAATTTAAAACTTATTAAATTGTTTTTTTTTATAATCTTTGCAATCTGTTCTATTCTGTGGTTCGCTTTTTTCATACTACTGCCATGGAACATGGGTCGGCCCATGAGTTTTGTACTCCAACAGGAGGTCATAGTTGTATTCCATTTGATCACAGATCGTAATCTGTTGATGAAGAATCCCTTTTGCATCCAGCCCCTATCGGGATTTGAAACCGATACCTCCCAATCTAAACTCGAAAGCCTTAACCACTGTGCCGTTTGGTCTCTAACCCACCAAACAAGTTATCCGTTCTGCAACCAATAGATCATGGTGTAATAAAAGCCATTAACGACGGAGTTATTAAAATTTGTAAGAAATACCGAAACTAGCAAAAGTTTGACCATTTCATAGATAAATGGCATCGAAATGATTGCTTCAGCCTCAAAAATTGATAATATATCAGACGATACCAAATTGCTTCAGACATGCTAATCTTTTCGGTTGATGATGATGATGATCCGGAGGCGGTTATCTATCCGACCATGACAATGAAATCTCATTTATTGAATGGACTGAATTTCTTCCATCCGCCAATGGTAGGAGTGAAGAAAATTTGGATGATTTTATCAAGGCTAATAATCTAATCTAATATACAGTAGTTGGCGTTCGTTTATACGCGCCATATTTTTTCAATATATCCGATAATTAAACCAAAATTTAACATTTTATTTATTTTTAAAAATTATTTTTGATTAATTTAAAAAAAAATATAATGATTTCCTGTGGATTTCTAAAATTTTCGTTCATTAAATTCAAATTTTTTACAAAATTGCAAAAAAATCTGATGCATTCGTTTATGGGCGCGTTTGCTGATTTTTATCGAAAAATTGTAAGGCGTATCAAGAAAAGAAATATTAATACTTCGTCCCACCTCCCTTATTGTTAATAACTAATTGACTGCCAAAGATTTTAGAGCACATTGGGCCTGATTTCATCCCAGCATCGCTTGATACACTGCTTCAGATCATTTACTGACAAAAATTAACGTCCATTTGCATATACTTTTGCAGCCAGTATGCCTCAAAGATTCTCAATAGGGTTGCAATCTGGGCTACATGCTGGCCACTCGAGTATTGGAAACTCAAAACAATCCTTAAACTACAACTATCCAATTAAACTACAAAATAACCAATCATACAACCCACAATAAAACATATATCGCAAAATCAATGAATTACTTAGATAAAGATTAATCTGTTAAGTACCAAAAATTATATAAATGTAATTAAAACTATGTAATTTATGTTTGGCAATAAATAAAATAAATAAAAAAAAAAAAAAAAAAAATATTTTTTCTAGTTTGTCACTGCAGTCTGATGACACGACCGACAATTTAACGAATACATTTTTACACATTTTTAAACATTTTTAGTGTGCAGTGTTAAATCACTACAATATTATAGCAAAACAAAAACTTGCGGTACCTAACTCGATCATCATGAATGCGCATATGCCTATATAATTAAAATTTAATTAAATTTATTTTACATCGTTCTGTCTAATTATTAAAATATACGCATACGATACAAAACGGTAAAAAAACTATTAATAAATTACAAAATGGCTGAACTAAATCGGAAAATGTATCACGTGATTATATTTAAAAAAAAAATCGCGATAACTTCATTATAAAATTTATACGTACGAAACGATCGCACACTGGAGATTGCTTACATTTTAATTGATATTTTCATAAAAATACATAAATTCATGATTCGCATAACAAATTACTCGGGAGAGATAAAACTAAAAAAAAAATTATTATTGTTATTAAAACACAGACCATTTAATTAGACATTAATCTTTTAAGTAAATTCTATCATTTTGATATTTTCTCGTTATATAGTTGCGCAGTAATTGTTGTTGTGATTTACAATTAAAAAAAAAATATTCAACCGATCAGGGAGAAAAAGATCATTCGCGGCAAAAAAATATTACAACAATAAAGAAATATAACAACTCTCGCAGTTTGATCTTGCATACCACCATATCTATATGCTTGCTTGTTTCGTTATTTTCTTAATTTAATTCTTCAATATTATATGTGAGATTGCAGTTGTTAATTGATCGTAAATGTAATTTTTTTATTATACATGATCGTCAAACATGTATAGGCGCTCGCCATATATATAATATAAGAAGAGTACATATATATGTATAGATATATCCGTGATTATAAGCATCTTGTTGTTTTATTTCCCCTTAGACTTTATTAAGACTGCGCGCAATAATGGACTCACCTTTATCTGAATTTTGAACCAACATTATTGTAATGAATATAAATCATTCATTGATAAGTTCTGGAAGTAAAAAAAAAAAATTTAATTAATATAATTTAATATGTAATAAAAAAATTGTCAAAATTTTTATATAAAATATAGGTAGGTTCCGTTCTAGATAATAAAATATAGTATGCGGGTTCCTCGCGGCCAGCGAGAATTCAGTTACATCGACCGGTACAGTACATTGATAAAAATATACTTATGGACTAAATTATCATTAATCAATTTTTTTTTGGAAATACACACAGAACACAAAAGAAAAACCAAACAAGAATTTTCATCATCCGGTTTTATAACAATTTTACCATTCCAATTTCAAAAGACGTTCCATCATATATTATAAATACAACAATTTATATATAAAAGGAAATATTCTTTTCAATCTTAATAATGTTATAATTAAGTTAAATTGGATATTTTATATCTGTATATTTTTATATATATAATTGAAAAGGTGATAAGAGTACACAGAATAAAATAAAAATATTTCATCTTACATATTGTGAAGTACACAAACAATACAATAATATATAAGACAAATGTTTTTATCTCAATTAAAAGACAAGAAACAAGATAAGATTGATTTTATTTTATTTAACGTCTTGTTGTCATCCCCGTCCGTCGTCGACGACTCTCCTCAATGACAATAAATACAATAAAATGAAAATTAAAAAAAAATTGTGTACCACCGATCATCGTAATAATGATCATTATTATTATTATGATGATGATGATTATGGTTGCTAATGTACAAGATTTAACAGTAGCAGTTGAATAATTTGACGGCTGGTTTGATGGTAATGAAACCACCTACCGGGCTGAAGGGACCATATACGTACATAGCGCTAAGAATATAAATGATTGTTATGTTTTCTAAACGACCCGCATGCGTCATCGTTATACTTCATTAAGTTTATTAGATTGATTGAAAATGATCTTAAGGTGATAGGTGTAAATAGAATAATATGTATCTCTTAAATAAATTACTGTCATGACTTTGCACAAACCCGTTAGAATAAAGATTATTATTAACGATTAAAATGTTTTGCAAAACCATTTCCAAAATATAGTTTTACTTAATGAATTTGCTTTTTTAATTTCCTTAGAAAATGAGAAAAAATAGTAATCCGTATTGTGTTCGCCTAGTGGAGGAGCGAGTAGTATTTTTTCTGGTGTTTTTTTCTTCTAACAACTGGACCACCAAAAAGAAAAGAAAATATTTTTGGTTGGGGATTCGAAACCAGATCACCAAAGGCGAACGTACGACAAATAAAAAAAAACAAATTTAACTATAATTGCATTGTATAAAAATATAATTAACATATTTTTTTTGTCCAAATCTCCCGAGCTGATCCAAAAGCAACCAACGAAACCAAACAAAGTAAAGTAAATACGTGCGATATCTATTCACACACTATGTGGTTTTGTAGCACTATTCTGGTAGTCCCCTGAGAATAGGGAATAGGGGAAAGATTTTATATGTAATTTCTATTAAAAAAAAAAAAATTCTGGCATACTGAGGTAAAAACCTAGTGGTAATGTTTTTGAAAACAAAATAAAATTAGGAATAATTCTCCCTGCCAATTTAGAAATGGAAAAATTATTCTCAATTTATAAATATTTACATCAAGCTTTTCTCCTTAATAGGCCGGAAAAAAATACTTGAACTAAAATTACATATAAATTCTTTCCCCAATTCCCTATTCCCGGGGAATTGCAAAAATAGTGCCACTATGGCACATTTCTGGTTTTCCCTGAGAATAGAGAATTGGAAAAAATATTTTCATAGCATTTTTGTCTAAATTATATTTTTCTGGCCTACTGTTGGAATTAATTTGGTGTAAATAATTTCGAAACAAAGTTGATTGGGAAAACAAAAGTTTCCACAATATTTTTATAGGGAAAAATAATACTATAAAAAAATGCTATGAACATATTTTTCCGAATTCCCTATTCCCAGGGAAAGCCAGAATAGTGCCACTGGGGTCGTATTCTTGAAATCGGTGGAAATTTCCACAATCGGAATACAATCTCTTAATATATAAAAATCTCATGTCACAAAAAATCTCATGTCAAATGGCTCAATCGATTTTTATGAAATGTTTTATGTATATTTGATAGGTATGAGAATAGATCGTAAAGTAAATTTCATACCACTAGGTGATTAGGGTGTCCATATCCAGAGTCGATGTCCATTGTTTTCCTACCTCTACCCTCTCATTTTTTAATCGCGATTTTAGTATTTTTGTATGAACAATATCCAAATAATTTAACAGTCGTTCGTATTTCAAACAGAACGAAATTATTTATGATGTTGAGTGACAGATGCCGCTATATCCGCCTCATCAAACTTTCATCCACATCGATGAATGACACGCACGTCATTTACGAGAAGCGTTGGTTCTTTTGACATTTCATTCTGCATTTCTTTGTACCACAACGTAGTGCGTACAAAATTTTGTACGATTTATTTTAATTTATAAGAAATATATACGTGTTTTATGATTGTAAAAAGGTTGATAAAATAATAAAAGAACAAATATATTATCAGTATATCGTTTTTGTAAGTAAGTACAACAATTGTGTCTACTTGCGTGTGTACTACAGAGAACAATGCCAGCAAGACGCAAATGGGCTGTCAAATGAATAAAGCAAGAAACGCATGAGAAATAGTAGAGCAGAAAGAACAGACGAAGAAATCCAACAAGATAACGAAAGTGTGCGTGTGAGCATGTCGCAATTGCGTGCATCTCAATCACAAAAGGCACGAGCTGAACGAAATCAACAACGACAATTGGAACGGCGACAAGCGCGCCGGTTCATAGTTAACACACGCAGAGAAAATGACCGACAACACCAACAAATACATCGAGCATTTACATCTGCTTCGTTCCTTCGTCTCGCATTCGAGTACGAGCCAGATATTGAATTTTCCGCTCATCCGAAAGTACTGATGGGTGCTATGAATAAAGAATGTCTCCATTGTCGTGCGCTCAAATTCAAACTTGAGTCAGCCGGGATGTGTTGCACATCAGGAAAAGTGCGATTACCAGAAATTGAGACACCACCAGAACCATTGAACGGCTTGCTCATCGGCACAGATCCAGATTCAAACATTTTCCTGAAGTCCATTCGTACTTTTAATTCATGCTTTCAAACGACTTCGTTCACAGTAATAGAACTAGTTCACAATACTGCGGCAAATGGTCAACAATTCAATTTAACATTCAAAATCAAAGACCAAGCGTACCACAGTAGGCTTATTGCTGCCAATGCCAAACGAACCACATACGTTTTTACAAATCTACTCCATGGGCGGTGAGGATATCAATCGTTAAGATGTACGTTGCGGCGACAATAACCTCAATTCGCCTAATGCCAGGCGCATCGTCGGCAAACTGGACGCCCTATTGAAAGAGCACAATGAATTATTGAAATTCTTGAAATCACACATACACGAACTGCAAAGTGACAATCACGCTATTGTCAACAATCCTCATAAAACACCACCTGGAGAGCACGTGTGTAGATTTAATGCGCCTTTTGTTGACGACATTGCTGGAATCATGGTTGACGACCGCGCATCGATGCGAGAAATGATGATTCGTGATTCGAAGCAGAAAGAATAATCTATCAATATCAACCCAGTTATACCCAGCAGTTACACATTTAGCCGTCCAACGAGACAGCAATTGAGTGTGGCATAAATCCACCAAAACTACACACCGAATTGTGTAATCGTGCGGATATTTTCGGTGCCTTTGCACGAACACTACTATATTCCAAAGTACCACGCTATTTCACAAGGAATCAAACAAAAAAAAATGGATGCCCCCACAAACAAGGCACACCAATTGATGCGTGCCCCGGCCTATTCAAATCAAATACTTGGGCCGAGTATACACAGTCACTCCTAGGCAGATTGAGTGATTCTATCTGCGACTATTGTTGGTTAATGTTACCGGCTCATTGTCATTTCAAGATATACGCAAAGTGAATGGGCAACAGTATCCAACATATAAAGATGCATGCTTTGCACTCGGCTTGCTGGAAGACGACAATCACTGGGACGAGCAGACACGTTGTGGAATAAGCACAAAGATGCAATGACTGACGATATATTGCATCGAATTCGTATACGGTGCAACGATCTATCGATTACATTCGTGACGCTATGTGCAATGAAGCATTGACTGCTAACGAGGATCTTTGTGTTGTCATTACCAATGAACCACTCTGTCATTTCAGTATGAGTTCACCAAATCCAAGTGCATCTGATTCAATGGACACCGAAATGAATCGTGAACTGCAGTTCCATACTGCAGAAATTGCAGCGATTGTTACTCGCAATGTCCCACTACTGACTCATGAACAAAAAATCATTTACAACCGTATTATGCTGGCAGTATCGGCGGGACAAAGTCGATTCTTGGATGCAGCAGGTGGAACTGGCAAAACATTTCTCATTTCGCTAGTTCCCACCGAAATACAATCAAATAACGGCATCGCATTGGCCGTTGTATCATCTGCCATTGCAGCAACTTTACTGGACGGAGGCAGAACAGCTCATTCCGCATTTAAGCTGCCACTGAATATTCACCCAGATGCTGTGTGCTACATAAAAAAACAATTGCCCATGGCCACAGTGCAGAAACAATGCAAAATTATCATCTGGGATGAATGCACTATGGCGCACAAACATTCTCTTGAGGCGTTGAACAGAACACTCAAAGATATAAAAAACAATGACAAACTATTCGGCGGCTTTCTGTTACTCCTTTCAAGTGATCTCCGATAAACACTTCCAGTCGCAGGGAAAAATTCCGACTGGATAAATTGATTTGAAATTATGTATTTCTTTAGTGAGACAAATATTAGTAAACTTGAAAACAAATTTGAAAAAATTTAGAAGAATTTTACAGCAAATTGTATTTCAATTGGGGAAACTACCACCGATTTCAAGAATACGGCCCCTGCTGTGCAAATCGCCTATTTCGCGGTACTGGATAACACCTAGGTTACATGACCCGATACCCAAGGTGACTGCCTTATCATCTACCGTGGTTAGTCCTCAATGTTGCCGTGTCCCATCTGGTATTACTCTGAGTCTATATACGGAGAGAAAAGCAGGTCGGGATATCATTTTGAATGAGTGTTTGGATTTTCAACGCAAGGTATTAACTTCTGTTCAAACAAAAAAATTGGGCAAACATATTTTATTGCAAATTTTAGTCTTTTTTTGCTAAAATTACAAAACTTTTGAACGCAATTGGCTTATTATTTCATTTTAAATACATGTATGACGTAATTTTTAAAAAAAAAAATACCTGCAATTTAGGGAAAAAACCTCGAAAAATGCCAAAATATCCAAAATACGGTGATTGGAGTTAAAGTAATGGAATAAATTAAACACTTATTTTTAAATTTTTTTTTTTGATTTTTATTGATTCATAGAAGTTATATCTTTAATATTAATATTTTGGGGGACCGCCATTTGCTTTATTACACCGGTACAACCCCGCAACTGATGTGCTAAAAAATTGGTCAAGCAATTATTTTATTTAAGCCGACGGTTCTTGGCCGAAATTAGGGTGTAGATGTTTTCTTACCTGTAATTTATTTTTTGAGTTTAAATAGTGCATATTTTGTAAGATTAAGCTATTCTGTAAGTGATCCTAGTCAAATAAAGAATAAAGTGCAATTTTAGTTTAAAAAAATGGAAACAGTTAGTGAGCAGTGTAAAAACAATATGTTGATTTGGGCGCGAGAAAATTTAAACACGCGTAAAATAACAGAAAGATTAAACATTCCTAAAAGTACTGTCGCGTGGAAGATTAAAAAATACAGAAAAACAACACCAGTGGAAGATCGTTTCATAATATTACAATGTCGTCGGAACCGTTTTAAAACTTCATCTTATGTCCGACGGGATGTTGAGCGAGCAACAGGAAAAGAAATTTCAGCCAGCTTAGTGAGAAAAAGGCTTGTTAAAGCTGGTTTGAGAGTACTTAAATCAGTCCAGAAGCCTGAGTTCACATTACTAGTAGGTTAGGTTAGGTCAAGCTGTATGTTGGAGATTGAAGAATTCTTGTAAGAAGAAAACCGGGCGAGAGGCTTGGCAACGAATGTCTTTTTAGAGTTCCACCGAAAAATGAAGGAGTTATGGTCTGGAGATGCTTTTCTGGAAATGAAACCGGTCGATTGTGCGTCCTTAGTTCCAGCATTACAGCAGCTGTTCATCTGCAGGTCCTACACAACGAATTTGTGTCTTCTGTGTTAAAGCTTTTTGGCGAGACTTGCAAATTTATTTCTCAACAAGACAACGCTCCGTGCCATACCGCCAAAGTTGTTAGTTATTAAATTTGAACTGTAGATAGAAAAATTGGAATTCAGATAAACATAAATAATTTGTTAAAAACTTGGTTTTTTTCTTATCTTTTCATTTAAAGGTAAAAAAGTACTTCGAAGAAACAAGTATCGATGTGTTGAGCTGGCCCCCGTATAGTCCAGACTTAAATCCCATTAAAAATATTTGGCCTATAATGAAGCTAGAAGTAGCAAAAAAGCGCCCAAAATCGATTCAAGCTTTAAAAAGTTTATTGATGACGATTTGGGAATCCATACCTCCTACGACTTTGAAAAATTTATCAAATTCAATGATTCGGAGGTGTATCGCTGTAATAAAAGCAAATGGCGGTCCACCAAAATATTAATATTAAAGATAGAACTTCTATGAATCAATAAAAATCAAAAAAAAAATTTAAAAATAAGTGTTTAATTTATTCCATTACTTTAACTCCAATCACCGTATTTTGAATATTTTGGTATTTTTCGGGGTTTTTCCCCGAAATTGCAGGTAATTTTTTTTCAAAAATTACGTTATACATGTATTTAAAATAAAATAATAAGCCAATTGCGTTCAAAAGTTTTGTAATTTTAGCAAAAAAAGGCTCCAATTTGCAATAAAATATGTTTGCCGATTTTTTTTCCCAGCACTGTATATTACCAGATATCTGGAGTGATTGTCAACTGTCTGTAGGCGTTTCTGGTTAACCTATGCTAGTATACACTTATGTTTTTCCGGTACTTCAGAGAATCCTTCAGTTGTGTTAATCAATATTTTATTGATGAACCCGACTCTGTCGATTAATGGATGGAAGATAGCCCCATACAAGCAATTGTGTTCCGGGTAGACCACATGTCTTTTGATATTCTTTGCAGTACATACTGGATTAGATTATTTTTGTGACTATCTCAGATTCGTACACCCCTGGTGATTTCTAGTTAGTAAACAGTATTGCAAACAGATATTTGACTGATTCAGTGGTTTCTCGATTCAATATTTCTAATTTCTCATCTTACAACAATAAACTCACCTTTTTCTGCAATTAGAAAATTTATTTTGGGAACAACCGGTTCTTTTTTAAGACTAATGTTGGTGGGATCAACTCGGGATTTGCTTCGGAAATAGATTTAATGTTCTAGCATCGTATACGATAATCGCGTTCCTAAACTAACGTAACCGACAACACTTTCTGTGGAATTAATCGGACTTTGTTATTTCCTTGGAATTTAATGGCTTCCATGCTTGAACTGTAACAGATCAACTTACATCATAGCAACGCAGCATCTTTTGAACTAAAATAAAAATGCTGCTTGCTGCATCTTACACAGACATGTGTAAAATTCAGAAACCATATATTCTTGTGTGGTTTCTGAAATAGATCCAATCGTAGGCTGAATCCTCTATAAGGGGTTCGACATTTAGATTGGATCTTGCGTTTTTGTGTGCAGCTCAACAGAAGCTGGAGCTGTGCTAGTCACTCTTGAATCGGCGAATTCATGCAAACTACTTATTTGGTGGGGCGAACCAAATTCCTTTAGTGGTATAGGTTGCCAAGCTAGCTCGAATATTCAATACCGAGGTTTGTCACTACTTAAATATCTAAGCTTAAAATCTTAACAAAGGCTGCAAGCCAACTTTCATCAATTCAATAAGGAAGTAAGTGATTGATATTAGTTTGTGCTCTATGTCGATTATCGTTTTAATCATCAATTGTATATTTACCATCATTGTACCCCTGCTGGTATATTTGGACGAAATTCGTTCTACTGGCGACATATATTTGCTAGCATCATCGTTGACGGGCGCAAGCACACTAGTTTTCAAAAAGTCCATGCTCTTATTAAAAAACAAAACACTGGGGAAAAACCTTTGAAGAATCGGCGGTCTAATCTTAAAAAACTTAGGATAATTTGTTAGCATCTCAGAAACATTATAAAAAATTTAAGACCCGCTCGTATAGGTTATCTCGAATTAACTTATAAGAAGCGATTATTAGACTTTCTTTAAAAATTATTTTGTTGCTTCCGAGCAATGTAACAGTGCAGTTATTCCGCCCGCTTGGTACCTATTCCTACACAGTACACTTATCACTCGCGACATTTTGCGTTCTAGTTTATTCTCCATCCTACTCTATAAATCGGATGGTGTCTTTTGTGCCGAATTACAGAATAGGTTTCTGATTATTCAGGAACACTTACTTTTATAATTTTTCACCTGATAAATCGGATTATATACTGACCTCAAAGCATTTTGTCCAATCAGTCTTTTTTCAATCTTTCTTAAAACTTTGGAAAAAAATTGTCGACAGATATATTAAATGAACTTGTTACAAGGAATGAAAGATCGCTCATATTAAGGAGTGTCTTGTAGCCCTCTTCCTGGATATTGTGGGTGCTTTTGACGGTACATCCCTTTCTAATATCACTGTGCCTGCGCGCACATTTTGACATCGACCAAACCATGAAATCAATTCGACCAAATAATAAGTCTCATTTTACTTTGACGTACCTGAATTTTCTTTCTGTCTTTGTTCGAGTTATCAAAGTATACCCCCAGCACGGGATTTTATCTCTTGTAGTTATTATTTATTGATGAATGACCTGGCCAGGCTTTACTGCTCAGAGCTATGCTGGTGAAGTAGATGTTTTCGTAGATCTAACTTAGTGCAATGCCCTCTTCAAGGTGTAGAATGCGGTGCCTTAGGAAGGTCCGGTACGTTAATGCACATAAAACTAGTTTGCTAGTCTTTACTATAGATGTAGTAATATTGGCAAGAGTCGTTCATTCTAGGCACGACTTGCTCCGCTACATTTCGACTGTGGTGCTTTTAACTAATTATAGTAATTGCATGTGGTTTATAGTGCTATATTTGTGATTACCTATGGCTATCACAATTCAATCATGCTCATCTGAATTCTTCAAACAAATTGTGATTTTGTAAAACGTACATTGCAAATAGTAATTTTAAAACCGAAACCAAGATGGCGGTAACACTCGCTTTATAGAGGAATCATCTAATACTATAGTAAAGCTCCGCAAAACAATGATTTGAACACCTTCATTGACACAATGTTTGATAAATTATAACGTAAACTCGATAACATTATTATGAAGAAAATCCAGGCAGCAATCAGGGATCAAAAAATCGTCAAGGTTGAACTGGAACCTCGAATTTAATCCCTTGAAAAACATCAAGTAAAATGCGGTAAAGAGTGAAGATCAAAAACCGTGATATCATATTTGTTTCATATGTCATATTTTGCTCTACTTCCAATAAACATGATGGTAGATTAAATATTATTTTTCAGGCTCTACGACATAATTGGTATATCAGAATGATAGCTCAAATCCAATTGATCAGTTCAAAATTTAAAGTTGATCGATATAAACTACATATTTGTATAGGATTCTACTTTAGGTTCGAATTTTAAATTGTGTTACTTTTTTATCTTAATGTAAATATCCTTAAAGAAAGGAGTATTCTCGCATTTTGGTTTTGCCACATCTCAAGCCGTATCCAAATCATATTAATGATAACAAAGGATCACTTATCGAATTGATAGTTTCCAATATGTCACCACAACCAAATGAAATCTTCTGGTTTCCTTTCACGGTCTTTTTCTCTTAAAACAAATAAATTTTAAAATCTTATGACATTTGTGCCGCTGATTGCAGGTGTCTCACAAATATCCATACTGAGTTCAATTGTATCTCTTTACCGATTCATTACGCCTGTTGTTACAGCGTTACTATCATATGTTTGCGGACGATGTTCAGATCTATCTGAAATCGAATAATTCGTGTAAAGATTCAATTGGACTATTAATATTAATTAATTAATTATAATTGCTGTCTGGTCCCATTTTCGATTTGGGTTCTACTAGCTACAAGATTCTCGATATAGATTAGCCTAAAATTAGCCTTTTTTCTATTTGGTTCTAAATCATTTTTTGAAATGGGTTTTCTAAATTGTTCTAAATATAGCATAGAACCCATATAGTATTAGTTGAAAAGGATGGAGCCTAAAATTTGTTAATAGAACATTTAATTAGCATATAATCCTCCAAAATATCTTGTATTATATACGGGGGGATGGATGGGTTCTGATAGCTTAAAAGGCTTAAATTTTCTCCGATATGATTGTACAGAGACTACATAAATTTGAGGACTTTCAACGAAAAGTTCTAATGAATATATTTAGTTTAGACATGGTTTCAAAAAATCCTCTAGTACAATGAGAAGTGACGAAAATTGACAAATCGATCTAACAAATTTTAACATCGGGTTGTATGACCAAATTATTGAAATCCAGATAAAAATGATTAAAAATAACCCTGCGATTCAATACCACTTTTCTCGACGTTTTGAAGGTCCCTGATCCTATAAAACATGCAAAAAAGTGGGTGTCTGTACTACGTGTACGGACATATCGGATGCGCGATACATCGAGATTTCTGGCGAATGTTAGAACAAAGATTGAATTCACCTCGCATCGGTGCTTTCTCTCCTATGGCATGGTTCTGGTTTTCCCTGGGAATAGGGAATTGGGAAAAATATTTTCATAGCATTTTTGTCTTAATTATATTTTTCTGGCCGACTATTGGAATTAGTTAGGTGTAATTATTTTTGAAACAAAGACATATTGGGAATTATGTTTCCCTATTCGCGATTTCCAACAAAGTAGCTGACATCTGATGAACAAAACGTGAATCATAGTTTGCTATGAAGCAAGGGGGATTAAAACTGTCATAACAATGGATTTGACAATTCTCGTCCCCCTTGTAGACGTAGAAATGAACGCTATCTACATTCGATGAAAATCGCCAATAAACATTTTGTGGTACAAAAGTTTCCCAATCAATTTTGTTCCGAAAATATTTACACCAAACTATTTCAACAGTAGGCCAGAAAAATATAATTTAGACAAAAATGCTATGAAAATATTTTTCCCAATTCCCTCAGGGTAAACCAGAATAGTGCCACCGGTAGCTAATTTTTCGTTTATTATTGACTATATATCGTTGACATGGTCTTGAAAAACGTCGTAAACATTTTTGAACACCTTATTACTCAAAACTGGAAACTTGTGGCACTAGAAGCAACTACAACTTTAAATTTCCCCACATAATCATGTGGCATATCATTTCAAAGGTCTTCGAAACACCACTTATTCGGAATCAGCGGTTTAGTTCACAAATCCAAAGTTTTGGCGCTGGTAGCAAACTATTTTATTATCATATAAAATGAAGTTTTGAGTTATTGTGGGTGATATTCAGATTATATTTTTACATCGAGGTGAGGTTACCAAGATTTTGGAAATTTGGTTTCGAATTAAATCATGTAATATATACGTTTCATATATTGGGACTACAAATTAATTCGGCCCGTTTTCAAAAAGTGGCTCTGACTATAATAAATTTTTGATGACAGCTTATTTTCGTTGTTTCAGACAGATTATACACTTGCCGTTAACATTCAGTTTGTATTACTTTGAGTTGCATACAAAACGTGTTTTTGAAAACGGTGTTGCATATGTGGGATTTTGTGATAACTAAACAACATTTCCGGTAAGTGTTAATTTTTTGTTTTAATTGGAAAAAAAGTGCAGCTGAAACACATTGTTGAAGATAAGCCTCGCTTAGGACAGCCAAAAAATCATAGACAATGAATTAGAGGCATTGCTCGGTGAAGATCCCACTCAAACGCAAGAGGAGCTTGCTGGTACATTGAGAGTGACCCAACAAACAGTTTCCGTACGATTGAAATCTATAGGCAGGATTTAAAAGCAAGGCAATTGGACTCCTTATGAATTGAAACCGACCGAATTAATTTATACTACCAATATCATTGGAGAGATCTTAAAGTTGTAGCGCTGGAAGCACAATTTGTTCTCATCATCATATAATCAGGATATGCTACTCATTTGAGGGGTCTTAGAAAAAGCAACACTTTGTTTTTATCATTTTAGTTGATAAATTAACCGTTTTGACACTGGTAGCTGAATGTTGATTTATTATAGAATATAAAAGTGTCAATGAAAAGGTTTTGAAGAATTTTACAAATTAACATACTCCAAATTACCAATGTGGCACTGAATACAGACACATTTTTTCTCATTTTGATATCATCATGTGGCATATCGTTTTTAAGTTTTTGGACGAAGGAAAATTTTTTATCATTTATTTATTTGGAAATTTCGTGAAGAATGCCAAGACCTTGTAAAATGCCATGTGACACATAACTCATTCATGGTTGAAATGTCTTGGAAAAGCTACAATTTTATTACCAGCACTTTAGTTCACAAATTCACCACTCTGGCACTGGTAACATATTAATCCTTAGGTCGATGTGAGTATTCTGGTTCGGTGCAATAGTAGTTATATAGTCCTACAAAAGTTTTTCTTTATAAATTTTAAGTAAATCAGAAGTCCTAACAAGTCGAAATCGAACGAGTGATTTTTTAAACTTTTTGAGCAACAATTTTTTAATTAACATAATCAAAAATCTAATTTTTGCGAAATAGAAAAACAACTGTTTAATAAAATGTGTTTATTAAGTGTAAGTGTGTGTTCGCCAAGTATCTACGGCAAATAGTGTAAAAAGTAAATCAGAAGTGTTTTAATTTTTTTTATTATTTACTCTTTGCCATCTGTTCTGGGGCCGAAGCACTCCCAACTCACTCACAAATCGAGGACGTACGGCTATAGGTCCAATTTTTTAACTATCTGCACTTTGCATAGCCAGCCTATAATAGTACAGACATTGAAGATGGGTCTGCACTCCGACATCGGGTCATTTTAAGATCCGTTAATTTTCATCACAAATCGTAATCTGATGATGAAAAATCTATTTGCATCCAGCCCCTATCGGGATTCCGTGCCGTTTGGTCAGTTGTATTTAAAACTCGTTTTCCTGAATGTTTCCCAAATTCCTGTGAATTTGTCGGGTTTGTAATTTCCAGGCCGAAGTTCTGATGAGCTTTCAGCCCCAAGCACTTTAATATTAGGTAAACTAATTTGCTAATAAATACTAACATCAATACAATTTCCCTTTCAAAAGTAAAACGAATAATACGATAATTTATACAACGGTTCCAAGCACCTGACATTGAAATGCCGCCGAGCCAACATACATTATTTTACTATATATGTTATTTCCGATTGCGTAGGAACTAAGACAAATTGGCGTCATACCAATTAAAAAACTCGTACCTATTGTGTGTCGGCATATCTATTGTTTAAGCTTTATGACAACTGTGTTCTAGTTCGTGTTGTGTCTTATCTTAATTATGTTAATGCAATTATAAGGATATAGAAAGCTAAAAAAACCCAAACAGTATTTTACTCGTATATAGGCGATAAGAAATATCCTCTAGCAATATAGTTATTACTTAATATGTATATAATGCACATATTCCACACGTGACTCATCTTTAGACGGAACGAAGTACAATACAATTTTGAATCTATTTAAGCCACACACAACACATAAAATAAAAATTTTAAAATCTACTTTTTGTTAATTCTGTTAGCGCAGATAAGAAAAATTTCTTAATGTTGTTTTTATTTTTTTTTAACAATATTTCGGGTCTCTTTGTGCTTTATATATAGGAACAGATTAGTAATTTAATTTGTCCGCGAGTATTATTTATACAGTCAACAGTCAATAACTTTGTAGGTTGGAGGAATGCGCTATATAAAACTAAGATTTAATCTAGACATAAAAATAACCTTTATAACAAAAGAATTTATTTGAATGGAATTTAAAATATTCCGACACAACATAACATCATCATTATCATCATCTGACATAGGAGTAATAATATTATTTCAATTATATAGTTTTATTATATTATATATGTATATAGTTTGTACGAGTGCATATAGTATAATATATAATTAGCAATCATAAAATTATTATAATAAATAAATTTATTTAGCATTTTTCATTGTTATACACACCTTCGCGGTGGTTTGCTGGCAAAAAAAAACATTATTTTATTTTGCTAATTGAATTCGCTGGAATAAGAAATTAAAACGGCCGACGACGTATACACATATCCATAAAAATATATATATATACACTTCATGTGTGGCAATTAGCTGACACATTAGCATCGCGAATAAACCTCTCTCACAGCAATATAATATATAGCTTTCACACGTAAAACCCCATTTATATTATGCCGCACCGTTGTGGTACGGCCTCATAAACCAATAAAAAATTTGTCACCTATATAATTATATGCCATCGTACTCTCACATCCCAGCATTATTTCATGAATGAATAAATTCTGTTTTACAACACAATTTTTTATATTTATTATTACTATTTAGTTATAAATTAATTTTGATTTTATAGAATTGTAATAAAAAAAAAAAGTTTTAAGTTAAATTTAATTACAAAGGCGTATTTCCTGTTATGCTTTTTTTTTAATCACCCAAAAATACCGAAACCGGCCGCATACATAAAATTTCGATGTTTAAATGTTTTTTGTACGGCTAAATGTATTGTTTGTTGTTTGGTCCAAAATGGTACAGCAAAAAAACTCCAACTATAAAATTAAGTGATTAAAAGACAAATTCCGATCTTAGCGCAACACATACACGCACACACAAAAATAAAACATTTTAGCAAGAAATATTTTATTTGTTGTTTGCCAAAAATTTATGAGCTTTAAAGAATTAATGCAGTGCCGTACGTTGAGATGTTTAAAACTATTAAACATAGTTAAATAATTTCAAAAGAATAACTTGGGATGCTGCTTAGTAAATCTGGCCATCTAATTTCAATCAATTTATCGTAAATAAATAATTTACCGCCAGCGCCAGAACGGCGGATTAATGAATTAAAGTTAATTCTTATAATTGTTGGCTGACACAGAACCTATCAACCGATATGCCTCATGGTTATATCAGAATATTTAAAATGTATCTGTGTGCAGTGCCGTAGCGGCAGTTTTCATAACTAATGTGTCTCAGCTGATTTTGTGGTATTCTTCAACACCTTTGTAATGATGTACGACAAGCATATACATACTTTATATTAAAAAATACTTTGCTGCCATTGCCAAAGCGGAAAATTTCTGAACTAAAGTGTTGATAATAAAACTGTTGGTCTTTGAAATTAGTGAACACAGTCTCTGATGTAATTTACTTAAAGTTGTGACAGATTTGACACATTGGGTGCTTTCAGGTCCAGTATCATGATTAATAAAACCATATGGCAAATTTGATTTGAAAATGTCATGGTACTAAATATTTTCATAACGTTGGGTTCGATTTTGGGTACCCTGCCCATTGTGTTTATGAAAGTGTGTATCGCGGTCTTAGACTCAGCCGGTATACTTAATTGTAAGAGTCTTGTTGTTGTTTTGACAGCGAACAAGAAACCCGCTTAAGTAGTTCTCTTTATTAGAAATAAAATTTTGATTTACACACGCCTGCATTTATTTTATTCATTAAAATTGAAATTTTGGTAGTTCGTGTGAGTGGAATGTACGTGTTTAAAAAAACTGAGGTTTAAATACCCGTGAAGTATTATGATATTGTTGAGAAGTGTCGAGAAAAGAACATTACAATTTCATCATCGTGTAAAAAGAACCATCGCACTCCATCTTGAGCTTTAAAAACTCATGTATAATGAGGTGAGCGGTTTTCTTCTACCAAAACCTTTGAAATGTTTCCTCTTTCCTTTGCATTTTAATTTTATTCCTATTATTTTAGAATCTGGTCCAAATCTGATGTTCCGATAATGGTACCCAACACAATTGCAGAATGGTCGATATTGGTTATGTCTTGTGTTCACTCTGGCATTTATGCAATAACTTACACCTACTTTCTACTTTCACTATATACCTACTTTATTTTATTTTTGAATAAATCTGGAACTAATTTTTTTTTAACAACTTTATTGATATGGCTACTACAATCTTAAACATTATTAATTCATTAGTAAGGTTGCCATTAGTACTTATGAGATAAGCATAAACTTGTGTAGGCCTGCTGGACCAGTGTCCAGTTCCCTTGGTTTATAATTTTTATACTGTTAGCTCATGTGGTTTGATTCGTTTGAGCCGCCTTACTTCGCTTGTACTGTCCAGTGAAAATTCTTCCCTGTTTTTGAATTGAACATCGGATCAATTAGATTTTTTGTTATTTTAGTATTTCTGTACAAATTTCGAAGCGAAATAACTTGGAACGCAATCGAGTGAACATTGGAAAATTGGAAAGTTGTGGACATTGGCCAACAAGGACATTTCAGATGTGCCAAATTCTAAAGTTCGACGTAGCGGATGGCACCGAATAAAAACCAATGATTTCTAATGCAGATTATGCGATGAATATTAAGACATGGAAAAGAATGATCCCAGCCATTGCTGCAAATAATGAAATGTAGTTCGGCACCTTCAATATGGATAATTGTCAAAAAAATGTATGAGCAAACATTATAGGCAAATATTATGTACTTGTAACAGCAGTACGGGCGATGAAAATGCAACGTGTAGGTCGAATTCTTGGTGGTCGTGCAACAATTAAAGGATCAAGGTGATGGGTGACGGTTATGACGAAAATTTTAATATCTTTGGAAAATAAATATAACCAATTTCATAGTACATGGGAATCAATGAGTGTGGACAACCAAACTATGATAAGAGGAGGTTCGATTGAGGTCGCAAGATAAAATTTAAAGAACGGAAGCATTACTGGACATACTAAATTTTTTGAACAAGAAAGAGAACGGCGATTGTGGCGAGAACAGTCATTGAAATGGCGACTGCGCACAGAGAAGAACAATTCAGATTACAAAAACAGAATAATTTTTTAGACATTGCATTTCTGTGACTTGGTTCGACATCATGTGGAAGCAAGAATACTCGTGTGTTGTGAATGGGAGCTAGTGATCATCGACGTGAATTTTTCGAGAACTTTGTGGAGACATCGTCACACTTAACGGTGGGAAATGGTGAAAAGATCATGGTTCGCGGAATAGGCTATATATCGTCACTCTTGCGTAGACACATGGTGAATGTGTTGTATGAGAGTTCATGTAAATCGATTGCAATCGTATAGCAAACACTTCGAATCATGGGTTGGTGAGGCCATCGCAAATGTGGCGCTCAAATAAATTTGTCTTCATATGACTTGAACGACTCGGGCATTAGTTCGATGTGCATGTGCAGAAATTTTTACGAAATATTTTTTTAAATAACGTTTTTTTACGTTACGTATATTTTATGAAGTAAAGGGTTTTCAATTAGATGAATATTAACCATCAGCAAACTGTATCATATACTCCGGAACAGAATGGTTGTGTGGAACGTGGAAATCGCACAATTGTGGAATCTTCGCAAAGAATAATTCAGATGAAGCGGATGCTCTACAAATACTGCGCGGAGGCTGTAAATTAGACAGTTCATGTACTGGATCAACGGGAACGAGCACAGTGCCGGATAAATTAACGTATGAATTATGGCTTGGTAAAATGGCAAAAATCGAGCATTTGTGGGTTTTGGGCCAGAGGTGTTTAAGTACATTCTAAAGAAAAAATTTAATAAACTGGATCCAAAAGCAGTCAAGTTTGTGTGTTATCGGATATGATATCTGTGAAATCCATAGATGATAAATATTTAAAATATTAATTTCAAAAGTAATTTTATGTGTGGTGACGTGTTTATAATTGCGTGCATAAAAATAGCCACCATACACTCACGCAGCATTAAACACAAAATTTATGGGCTAAGATTTGCCCCCAATGACAATAGTGTCCCGCATGGAATACAACAACAAAAACGCAATACAACAACAAAAACATCTGATATACCAGTGACAACAACAATGGCAGCTGCAACAACGACAACAAGAGCAGATGTCACTACAACAAACCATGGCTGAGAGCAGTTTAGACTTTTTATTGTTGTTTTATTAAATCGGGCATGCAACGATACTACCATATCAACTGTCGCTTTCCTCTTGCATATAGGGCATGCAACTTAAATTATCCATGAGTTACAAATACACCCACCTCCACAGTGATAAATACGTCACTAGTCTCACCGGAATATTGCAACCAAATATTCCAATGGTACATATCTCACATATAACTTCTTGCAATCTCAAACGCAATGAGTGGCACAGCTCTTAATTAAGTTGTGTTACCACGTGTAACTGGTATAAACAACATAAAACGGAGCTCGGTTTTAAATCGCCACCCATGTTGTTTACCACAATTCTTGATAAACAAAATGGTTTCAAAAATGAACATACAAGAAAACGTACAAGACCACGAGTATTCCCAAACGAAAACAAAAGGACTGCACGACGAATACAAGCAAAGCAAAACGAATAAAATATTTTATCAAAAATCAATTTTATCGATTCGACTCATTTCTGTCGAAGGGCTTTCCGCCTTGTGCGAACATAGTCTGGGCAATGAACATTTATAATTTTCGGTTTCTGACAAACATGTTAAAACGTTGTAGAAGGTAGGTTCCATAGAAACCAATAGTGTGCCTATTTGACGGAAATTGCAACAATACCGAGGTCCAGGCGACTAATTCATCCGACGGTTATAATTAGTTTCGTCAATATTTGGAGAATACCACGTAAATTGTTGGCCTACGGTTTCGTTCGGTGAAGGATTGAGAAATTGTTATTTCATGAATATCATGTGGCTTGATTTTTAATGTTGTTTCTGAAATATAATCTATACGTCTCCAAATATCCTCTTTCGAAAGACAAGAGCCCCTGGGGGCCTATTATAGCGGAGGATATTCGTATTATGAAACATATATTTTTACAGTCAAACTCGAAATTTTAAGTATATACTTGTCACATTTACATTTGATTAAAATAATTTAATAGACATATGTACTCAAAACAAGTATGAACTATGATCTAATTTTCCTTGCGTATACTACAATATCCGTCACCTAACTAGCTATCGGATTTGACAATTGAATTTTGTCGTAAAATCCGCTAACTCGGATTTTTATTTCATAATAGTAAAAAATCCGCGCGGATCGGATTTTTTTAGTTTCATAATATGAGTACCCGACGCAAGACGGATTTTATGACGTCGGAAAATTTCATAAAAGGGGCCCAGATACGAATCACTTCGTTTACGGGGAAAATAGGTCTGCCTGCTAAATGAGTCGCGATCGACGTTATGGACACCACTGCGAATACTTTTATTTTGAAATTTCACCTGCCAAGTGCGCCATAAATTGTACTTGATAGGTTCTGAGGGCATTTGTAAAAATTTAGAAACCAGCAATATTTCAAATAACGTCATTTTTTAGGGATTATTGTTCAGTTACCACCTGCCTTACCCTTCAATAAAACTTTGTTTTTATAACTAAGTTCAAAATTTTATAAAAAGCACCCGATGACAGTCATCTTGTTTTGGCAATGAAATCTATTTTTACTGGTTGCCATTGACAGGAACATAAAGGTGATTAAAATCGGTTATACCAATTTCAATGTGTAGTATCGTTGAACCGGAATAGGTACAAAGGGCCGAATGTCGAAGGGCCGAATGTCGCAGAGCCGAATGTCGGGGGGCCGAATGGGTCGAAGGGCTGAATGTGTCGAAAAAGGAAAATTATGTCATTATAAAAATAATAACAAACGGTTGATTGATGACGTGGTTTTGTCCCAGTAAATGGAAATATTATAAAATCGGTGAATCAAGGGAAAATGTTCGAAATCAATTTCTAAGCCTTGAAAAACGTTTTAGTCGTAGGCCTGAAATTGACAAACAATTCAAATTACAACCGGTTACTTATGGCTTAGCAAGAACACCTGATATAGCTATAAAAACCTTGCGACAACTTGCAACAGACGAATGTGAATCATTCTCAGGTGTAGGTAGAATATTGGCTTACGATTTTTTCATGGACGATATTCTATCATGGTCTAGTCTTCTAGATTAGGCAGTCAAACTGAAGGCTGTGTTGAATGCGTTGCTAAAAAGGTGGGTTTGATCTTCCAAAGCTTTATTCTCGTCACCGAAAGCCTGACGTAATAAAACGTTTTATGCAAACGTTATGGTCTTCGTGATCTAAACTGGGGTGATCCCTTACCTGGTAAGTTATTAGAAGAATGGTTAAAGTTTAAAAGTGGTTCAATTTATTTAGACAAAATTTCGATCACTCGATTTGTGCTGATGCCAAGTTAGTTGTGCTCATGGGTTTGGTGTTGCTGCCGATAAGTATACGGGTGTGATTTTTTTATTCTCAGTGTAGGTCGCACTGTAAAATGCAACGTCAGTTACTTATGTTCAAAATCGCGTATTGCTTGGGTAATTAAATTAATTATTCCCGGGTAAGAATTATGTGTCGCTGTACTAGTAGCATAAAGGTTCAAATATTTACAATTAATTATGGATATTCGATTCATCTGTGATTCGTTTCTGATTTTACGCTATTAATCTACTCCATCGAAACTAGATTGCAACTATGTACCGACCAAACAAAACCCAGCCGGTCATGGTTTTTCATTTTTATAACATAGTCAAAATGAATTACCTGCACATCATGGGTTTAATTTGGAACCTTGGCCACTATAGAAGTTCGTCTACCTAAAGGAAAAATAATTATAACTGGTTAATTTAGAATGGGTACAAAGGGCCGAATTTCAAAAGGCCGAATGTCGAATGGCCGAATATGGAAAGGGCCGAATGGGTCAAAGGGCCGAATGGGTCGAAGGGCCGAAATCTTTTTTTTCTGTTTTTAGAAATATAATTTTTTAAATTAGTTGTTTTATGGAATATTTTGTAAATTTTTTTTTATTAAACATAAATGAATTTCTTATGAATTTATGTATTTTAATATTTTTCATCTCTGGATTGAAATTCATGAAACTCCATGTATTCAGTCAGCGTTACATTTTGGTGAAGGAAAATTTTGCCATGCGCCACCTGGGACATTTGGCCCTATGTCAGCCTTCTGATTATATGTATATGGTACAAAAAATAATAAAAATAATTAAATAAAATAAAAAAATAAAATAATAAAATATATAATTCTAAAAAAAAAAACAAAAAATCGGCTCTTTGACCCATTCGGCCCTTTGACCCATTCGGCCGTTCGACACATTCGGCCCTTAGACATTCGGCCCTTTGACACATTCGGCCTTCGACACATTCGACCCTTCGACATTCGGCCCTTCGCCACATTCGGCCCTTCGACATTCGGCTCTTCGACAATCGGTCCTACGACATTGGGCCCTTTAATATCATACCGTTAATTTGTATTGTACAACGTCAAGAATTGTCAAATTGATAATTTCAGAACCTATAATCCCCGTTCATAGATAATAATATTCTTCGCGAAGCTGATAATATTCTTCGCGTAGCTGGTATAGGATTGATAAAGCAAGTCTCCCATACAATCGAAGGCATCCACATTTTTCCCCTCAAAATTATGGTTTAAACCATTCGATCGAAAATATACCATTCGATGTTTAAGAGTCCGCCCAAAAATGATCCAACAAATAATATGCTGTATAAGATAGCGAAAATTTGACAGCTGAAAATAAGAGATTACGCTACTCGCCGCAAGTGGCAGCACTATCACTAAAAAGAAATTATTTTGTTATGTAATTACCAGCGGACATTTTTTATTGATTTTGTATCTCTTTTCACCAAATAATACATCTCAGCGGAATAAAATATTAAAAGTGATCCTTAAAATGATAAATTGATTGATCTTCGAAGTAAAGGAACTCTGTAAATGAAATGAAATTTAACAATATCCGTCTTTCTGCA
The DNA here is from genome assembly GCA_947310385.1 of Nephrotoma appendiculata. Taxonomy (NCBI): domain Eukaryota; kingdom Metazoa; phylum Arthropoda; class Insecta; order Diptera; family Tipulidae; genus Nephrotoma; species Nephrotoma appendiculata. The sequence goes on from OX371224.1 coordinate 145,524,539, forward strand.
ATTTCTTAACGAATTATGATGAAATTTTGATCATGGATTTTAAAGTAAGTTTTGGACAAAATTCTAGGATCTGTTCGTGCTGGAATAAACTTGGCCATTTCAAAACCAATCCTTATGAAAAATGGTATATGTACAGTGTACACGATATAAATAAATTTTAAACTGAAGGGAATTCGGCTATTTCTTAATTAATAATTGTAAAATTTGCATCGCATATAGGGACAATACGGGAAAAACTTATGGATTAGAATTTTCACTAGAATTTTTGTTAAATTTCTGTAGCCATCATATAAGTTATTTTCAGTTTATGGCCACTATCTCAAAAACTTCCACTAGTAACCAATACTTTCGGTTGTATTTATAATAGATTAGGTCTCAAAAGATTGTAGTTAGATCAAAAAATTATAGTGAAAATTATAATCCATAAAATTTTCCCAAATTTTCCACATAGTCTCAATATAACCCTAGGTATTAGAAAAACAACCGAAAGTATTGGTTATTAGTGGAATTTTTTGAGATATTGGCCACTGAAAATAGCTTATATGACCGCAAAAAATCACAAAATTCTAGTGAAAATTCCAGTTCATAAATTTTTCCAAATTGTCCCTGTTTGCTATGCAAATTTTACACAATTTAATTAAGAAATAGCCGAGTTTCCTCCAGTTTAAAATTTATGTTTACCGTGTACACTGTACAGATACCATTTCTCATAAGGATTGGTTATGTAATGGCCAGTTTAGTCCAGCACTAATACATCCTAGAATTTTATCAATAAAACTTACTTTAAAATCCATGATCAAAATTTCATCATAATTCGTTAAGAAATTGCGGAAAGACGAATATTGTTAAATTTCATTTCATTTACAGAGTTCCTTTACTTCGAAGATCAATCAATTTATCATATTAAGGATCACTTTTAATATTTTATTCCGCGGAGGTGTTTTATTTGGTGAAAAGAGATACAAAATGAATAAAAAATGCCCGCTGATAATTAAATAACAAAAAAAATTATCTTTAGTGATAGTGCTGCCACTTGCGACGAGTAGCGTACTTTCTTATTTCCCGTTGTCAAATTTCCGCTATAATCCGCTAAAATCACGATTAAGGTCTATGTATGTTCAGCACATTTGGGAGTTGTTCATAATCGGACTTTTAATGCTTTTATAACATACCTCAAAAAATTCATTGCATTCGTTAGCGCAAGATGAGAGTTAAAGGAAATGAGAAATTTGTTGCTGTCACAAAAATTTCCAGCCGAAATTGTCAAATACCGTAATATCCATCGCCTCAGTTTGGTGAATTATGGGAAATTAAAATGTGCTATTGGTCCATTTAAGCTTGAATGAATTCTTGACCCACTATGACAATGTCTAACCATTCTGAAGATTATACTGTGTCATCCCAAAGTTATTTTTTGATTGTGATTAACATTGTTGCTGCGCTCATTAAGTTTGTTGCATTCGTAAACATTAAGCTAGCACCCATTACAGTGATGCATAAAAATATTCGATGATCTAGTTTAATTTTGTCAACCAATTTTATTTGATGTTGTAATTAATTATTATTACACTAAGTTCAGTAAATCAGATTAGAACATTATTATTGAATTACATCCTGTCAAGGGCGCGGAGATGTTAAAGCCTTTGAAGGTTTGAATCCCTCTATAATAGAAATAGAAAAAAACTTTTTATTCTACGAGTATTTTTACATCTTTACATCAGTCACACACCATTAACATAGAAAATTGTTTTTAGTTATACAAACAGTAAACCAAAATAAACTTTATAATATAAAATATCAACCTTTAAAGTGGCCAAGTAAATTTTATTGTCTTTTTGTTCATCTTCGAAGCGGTAACATCCGCAAACAATAACAAATATAAAATATCGACTATCTGCAACCACAAATCTAAGAATTTAAATCAAGATAAGGTTTAGTTCAAAACATTGTCACTAAATATATAAACTTTTTTAAATTGAACTTTAGATGTTAGTGCCAAATTTATAATCAAAAAGATCCTCAGTACAACAGGGCGTTTTATTTAAAAAAAAAATTATATTTCTAATGTTTTTGCAACTTTTCTAAAAAACAATAATTTCGTCTCATTTACATAAATAAACAAAAAGTTATATACCTAACTATATACAACATTTACATATACAAAAATGTACGTACAAGAGAAATCTATCTAAAACCCATTAACTCACTAATGGAGTTTATCGCAAATTGAATGAAATTAAATTCGACAAAAAACGTGTATTGTTAATAAATAATATATTACATATGGATGCTGCACCCATACATGCAAATATAATATACACGAGATACAAACAAAAAAACCAGGTGATCAACGGTGAGTGTTGTGTGTGATCAATTCGTATATGTACACGTTGAATGATATATTGATCGTTTTGTTGTTATTGTTAAAGCGACGATATAATTTTTGAAACTCACTAAATTTTAATGGATCCATAATTTGGTGGTGACTGGTGAGTGTCTTTTTGTTATTCTTTAATTTTTTTATATATTTTTTTTTAATTTCATCAAGAAACTTATCTTTGGATTTAGTAAAGTATTATTTTATTTTGTTTTAGGGGGGGTTTTTTGTTTGTATATATATTCTTGTTTTAATTCTGAGAAATGCGAGACGAATGACTGATTACAAATTTATTTTTAATTTAATATTTGGTTGTTAATCGTATACAAAACTATATACATAAGTAACTGGTATGCCTGAACGAGCAGCAATTACCAATATTGTCCAAACATTGATTTATTTGGAATTGTTCCACATGACGTATTTGTCCTATGTATATCCCTTTAGTGATTTACTAACACGATTGTGCGGGTAGGGCAAAAGTACCATGTCAAAAATTTAGTTTTGTATGTTTTTTGAACCAACTTACACATTTGTGAATTCCTTTTTAACTTATTTTCGTCCGAAAAAAAACACTATATCAATACACACAATTGTGTTGGTTTTACTTCAAATCAAGCGAAATTTTTTATCAACAACGCCATTACATACTATGGTTTTTTACTCACACATTTGTGTGGTTTGGACTAAAACTAAGCCAATTTTTTTGTTTGCTTGGTTGAAAAAGGGATATATGCGTTTTACAATTTAGTGTCGCACTATATATTTTTGCGCGCTTAACTATGTACCTATACACGTAAACACAGAGCTCGCTTCTGGTATACATATTGTGATGTTTAGTTTGATGAGAAATCAATTAAACAAACCGAAATAAGATTTTTACAAAAAAAAAAACTAAAACTTCAAATAAATTAACCGCGAAGTATTTCGTGTTTTATTTATTTATTTTTTGTTGTCTTAAAGTTTCTTAATTTAATACGGAAGATAACACACAAATTAATTTAAGATGTATCGGACGTTTTTTTTTCTCTGTTTGTTGACTGTTTTGTTGGAATTCGAGCAATGGAAAAGAGTCGAGCCAAACAGTTCTTGAAATTATTTAATTTTTGTAAAAAACAATTAAACTTTTGCTATTTATACATAGTTGGCGCGCGCTCTCGTTTATTTAATTTTTCATTTTGTGATTTCTTGATTATAATCAAAATTCATGTTAAAAATCAATTTCATTTATTATTTATTTTTAATGCTACTGTTGTTTGTTGTTGTTGTTGTATTTTGGGTGAGCTTTCGTATTATGAGCTAAATTAGTTTCAATCACGTTTTTGGTTGCGATTTGATTTTAGGGTTAAAAATTAAGAAATAAAAATTATTTGTTTGGTGTGATTATTATTTAATTATAATTATTTTCGTGCTAAATAAATTTATTATTATTGCTTTTTGTTTCTAGATTATTAACGCCTGTGGTTCCTGTTTAGTATATTATGTATACGACTCCCGTCACAATCATTATACATTATTACATGAATCATCTAACGTTTTCACAAAAACCGTCATAAAAACTGTCATAATAATTAGGAACAGTTTAGTAAAGTGAATTTTTTCCTAAAACTTGAAAAATGTCAAGGATTAGTAAATATGATGTGGATAATAAAACCAAGGAAACTATACTGTTAAAGTTAGCCGAAAGATTCCAGCCGAAAGATGATAATACAGATAGTGTATTTGCTATACCAGCCGAAAGATGGTAATGCAGATAGTGCCTTTGTCGTCCTGAATAACAGATGGTAATGCAGATATTAAGTTTGTTGGGCGAACCGAAAATATTTTAAAATGTCGGTAATGCAGAATGTATTGATAAAAAGACCAACTACAATATTCAAACTGTGGTGATGATTTGGGTGGGTCTGATGGCGTTATAGGGGTGAAACTTTGATTTTCCTCGTTTTCGTCGATATAATCGTTCGTCATTCGATATTTTGGCATAAAGACACAAATCTCACTATGCCGATTCGATAGCCCATGACTATAGGTAGATTCTGAGTATAGGGTTGGGGTGGGTCTGATGGGGTTATAGGGGTGAAATTTTGATTTTCCTCATTTTTCGTCGATAAAATCATTCGTCATTCTATATTTTGGCATATGGACACCAATCTCACTATGCCGATTCGATAGTTCATGACCATAGGTAGATTCTGAGTATAGGGTTGGAGTGGGTCTGATGGGGTTATAGGGGTGAAATTTTGATTTTCCTCATTTTCTCAACGATAAAGACGTTCGTCATTCGATATTTTGGCATATGGACACCAATCTCACTATGCCGATTCGATAGCCCATGACCATAGGTAGATTCTGAGTATAGAGTTGGGGTGGGTCTGATGGGGTTATAGGGGGGAAATTTTGATTTTCCTCATTTTTCGTCGTTAAAATCGTTCGTCATTCGATATTTTGGCATATGGACACCAATCTCACTATGTCGATTCGATAGCCCATGACCATAAGTAGATTCTGAGTATATGGTTGGGGTGGAACCATATACTCAGAATCTACCTATGGTCATGGGCTATCAAATCGGCATATTGAGATTGGTTTCTATATGCCAAAATCTCGAACTACCAACGATTCTTGACGATGCTTGATAAATTGTAATCTTCTTTATCGACTACTTTCGGCTGTATAAGGCAAATATGCAATTTCATCCATATAACTCCCTCAGACTCACGCCTTACCTATAATCAAATTATACCCATGGTCATGGGCTATCGAATCGGCATAGTGAGATTGGTGTCCATATGTCAAAATATCGAATGACGAACGACTATATCGACGAAAAATGAGGAAAATCAAAATTTCACCCCTATAACCCCATCAGACCCACACCATATACTCAGAATCTACCTATGGTCATGGGCTATCGAATCGGCATAGTGAGATTGGTGTCCATATGCCAAAATATCGAATGACGAACGACTATATCGACGAAAAATGAGGAAAATCAAAATTTCACCCCTATAACCCCATCAGACCCACCCCAACCATATACTCAGAATCTACCTATGGTCATGGGCTATCGAATCGGCATAGTGAGATTGGTGTCCATATGCCAAAATATCGAATGACGAACGTCTTTATCGTTGAGAAAATGAGGAAAATCTAAATTTCACCCCTATAACCCCATCAGACCCACCCCAACCCTATACTCAGAATCTACCTATGGTCATGAACTATCGAATCGGCATAGTGAGATTGGTGTCCATGTGCCAAAATCTCGAATGACGAACGATTTTATTGTTGAGAACAAGAGAAAATCAAAATTTCACCCCAAAACCCCATCAGACCCACCCCAACCCTAAACTCAGAATCTACCTATGGTCATGGGCTATCGAATCGGCATAGTGAGATTGGTGTCCATATGCCAAAATATCGAGTGACGAACGATTTTATCGACGAAAAATGAGGAAAATCAAAATTGCACCCCTATAACCCCATCAGACCCACCCCAACCCTAAACTCAGAATCTACCTATGGTCATGGGCTATCGAATCGGCATAGTGAGATTGGTGTCTATATGCCAAAATCTCGAATGACGAACGATTTTATCGTTGAGAACAGGAGAAAATCAAAAGTTCACCCCTATAACCCCATCAGGCCACCCCAACCCTATACTCAGAATCTACCTATGGTCATGGGCTATCGAATCGGCATAGTGAGGTTGGTGTCTATATGCCAAAATCTCGAATGACGAACGATTTTATCGTTGAGAACAGGAGAAAATCAAAATTTCACCCCTATAACCCCATCAAACCCACCCCAACCATATACTCAGAATCTACCTATGGTCATGGGCTATCGAATAGTCACTTATAGTCACTTTGGGCTGAGATACTTCAATTTAATATATAATTTGTTTAACTTTCGAAAAATGGAGTAAAATCATTAATTCACTATTATGATCTGATGTTTTAAAATTCTAACCACTTTCACGGTTTTATGACAAATTCACAAATATAATAATATGATAGTGTAATACGACCTTACATTCCTTAACAGAAAAAGAAAAAAGAATGGTATTTAGGGAAAACGGATTATTGGGCTACGTGTGTTGTTAAATGTCAAATTTATAAAATTTTAATTCTTCTTCTTCCTTCCTCATGGACTCAAGACCACAGATAAAATAATTTATAAGATCATTGGTGTAATATTTAATTAAAAAAAAGTATTTATTATTATTTATTGTTTAGTGAATTTCAATTTGTTTAAAAGGAAAATTAAACAAGGTAAATTGAGAATGTGTGCAACATCATCCAGAACTAGCCGCTCACCAATTGCAAAGTCTGGCGAAGAAGATCTTGATGTAGATGAAAAGCAGTGGACGACAAAAAAAAATCCAGACAACCACATCAATAAAACCAAATAAGAGGCAGAAAAAATTTCAGGAAATTTGGCTACGCGATCCGCGATTTAAAGATTGGATTTTACCAGTGAAAGAAAATCATTGCAAAGCATTTTGTAAAGTGTGTAAAACCAACCTTGTGTGTGATGCAAGTGAGCTGAATAAACATCTTGAACCACAAAATTAATTTTGATAATATGAAACAAACTCCGTCTATACGCTCATTTATTGATACAACAAATCAGCAGCAAAAAGTCAAATATGCGGAAATGAAGCTGACCAGTTTCTTTGCCGAACATAATGTTTCCTAACATATAATCGACCATTTAACTCCACTACTAAAAAAAATTGCCCCTGATTCAAATATTATAAATGAAATCTATTTAGGTAGGACTAAAATGACAAATGTTTTGTACGAACGTGTTGGCAAAAGTTGAAGATGAGGAAATAACCACAATAATTCAGCGCAATAATTTCTCGATTATTATCGATGAATCAACTGATATTTCGAATAAGAAAATTAGTATTAGTTCGATATATAGTAGATTTTGAAGTGAAGACCCAACTACTCGAATTGGCAAATAAAGATGCCGTAGACTGTTCAGCAGTAAAATTTTTTCAAGAAATTAAGCTTTGCTTTGAAAAACGAAACATCAATATTCAAAACATTATAGCAATGGCTTCAGAAAATGCTGCAGTTATGATTGGGGACAATAATTCCGTGTATACATTGCTTCAGATTGATTCTTCTAAAATGTATATGCCATTCCTAAATCGGCAATCAGAAAAATTCCAGAAAATATTGAAACATTCTTCGAAACTGCGCAAGTTATATGTCCGAAAGCCCTAAAAGTTGCGTAGTTTTGAAAGAGTTCCAGGAATATTTTGAAATAGCTCAAAGAAAAATATCTTCACCGGCAGCTACTCGTTGGTTATCCATGCATCCATTCATTATAAAAATATTGCAGAATTGGACTGTTTTAAAACACTTTTTATCTACGATTGCAACGTCACTAAACGAAAAAAGGCCAAAATAATATTAAACGAATTTGAAAATGTGAAAACTAAGGCTTATTTATTGTTTTTAAAAAATATTTAAAAAAAATTTAATGGGCTTAATGCCTTGTTTCAAAGCGAAACTGTTTTGATACACAAACTGTACGAAGAATCCAAAAATTTATTACTTATTATGGGGAGATTTATTTTAAAACTAGAGACCATTCATCTGATCGCGTCCTGAGTAACATTAGATTTTCATCTATTAGTCAACGAAGATGCCAGAATTCAACTGGAAGAAATTGAATTTGACTCAGAATTGACGAAATGCATTAAGGAAAATTTAGACGAATGTCAGGAGATCGAGGTAAAATGAAGCTGCAGAAGGTTCCTAGAACTAGCCATCGAGAAAATTTTGAAGAAATTTCCAATAAATAGGTAGTAATTTTTTTAAATCTGTGGAATTTATAAACCCCGACCTAGCTCTTAATGCCACTAAACGGAAATTTTACAAAAGATTAACTCACATTTCAAGCTACGTCGAATGTGACAAGTTTGAATTAGAGGATGAATGGAGGGATATTCTCTCGCAATTTTCCGAAAAAGAAAAAGAAAATTTAATTTTATTAGGTGTGGAAGAATTCTGGAAGACTATGGCTGTCAAAAAAGTGATAAATGGGGATCATCTTTATCCAAATTTAATAAAAGTAGTTAATTTTACGTTGGTATTGCTTCATTCAAACGCTGATGCGGAGCGTATTTGCTCAATGGTTACCGACATAAAATCGAAAAAAAGAAACAAGATTGGAGAAGATACGGTCAACTCTTCGAAGTCGACTTTGAAAAAAACAGATTAAACATGTTTAGATTTTGAGCCAAACGATAGCCATTATGCTTTATTTAAATTAGAAAAGCTACATTCAACTTAATCCATTTTAAGTACAATTATTTGTATGAAATAAAGTGCAATTACTAAGTTATATTGCTTTAATTTTTATTTTTGACTTCCCACTGAAAAGGGTATTTTTAAGTTGAACACTGAATAATAAATGTGATTTTTATTTTTATAAAATTTATAATTAATAACCAAATAAAATATGCCTTTAATTATTTTAAATATGTTCATTCAGTATTTTTGGTATTTAACACACAAAGGGATTGGCTATACCTCTCAGAAATTATTCACGATATGTTTTTAGTTCAGTCAGCGTACCATAATTTTCGAGGGATCCCCCTGTTATCCATCTTTCTAAAATCCATTTTGCTAAAATCCGTAGTTTTTTATAAAAATCCTCTTTTGACAAAATCCATTGATGTTGAAACCCAGATTGTTGAAACCCTTTTTTGTTATTTTCCAATTTTGACTAAATCCATTTATGACACAATCCACTGTTGTCAAAATCCTCTAGTATAATGTCACTAAACTCATGATCGTACAAATAAAATAAATTTCGTATTTCCATGAAAAAAAAATTCGAATCCATCGTTTTTGTTATTTTTGTCAAAATCCATGAAAAAACCATCGAATCCATCGTTTTTGTTATTTTTTACAAGCCCGGGCTTGTAAAAAATAACAAAAACGATGGATTCGATGGTTTTTTCATGGATTTTGACAAAAGGGATTTTGACAAAAATGAATTTTGACAGAAATGGATTTTGTCAAATGATTTTATCATAAATTGATTTTGAAAAGGATGGATTTTGTCAAAAGATGATTATGTCAAAAAAACGAATTTTGTCACAATGGATTTTGTCAAAAAGGATCGTGACATAATGGATTTCGTGGGTAACCCATTTTTCGAGCCAGCTTTCGTGAAGAAGTTCGAGGGTTCTTAGCAGATGATTAATTTGTGTATATATTACCATATACAAATAACGATTCTCTGACAATGGGAAAAATGAGGGAAATTTTCCTTTCAAATGAGAGAAAAAAAAGAGAAATTTAAGATGGTGTGTGGAAATTTGGTTAGAGCTGGTCCGGAAGTCGAAAAAACTGGACAAAATAAAATTCAAATTCCGCCTAAAAAACGAAACAGATAAAACCTGGTTTGTGAAGAAATTTGTGCTTATCATAGAAAAATAATTTTCATAAATGTTCATTCATAAATTGAGGAAAAACAAACTAGCCCTTAAAATACACTTTATTAAGCAAACAAAATACAGAGGTATACCGTGCAATAATATTTGTGCTAATCCAGAATTTACTCAATTCAATTGAACAACAAAGACCGTTGAATGAACAATTTTCAGTCATAAAGTGTTCTAGAAACCTATGAAGTGGACACTTTTGATTGCAAAACCCTATCAGGTATACCCCCATCCGAAAAACATAGTGGCTGAATTTGTGTTAATCCAGAATTGACCAAATTCCATTGAATAACAAATACCATTAAATAAACAATTGGATGGTAATGAACATACCTGATAGGAATGTGCAATCAGAAGTGTTTCAATCTCATTAATTTCTAGAACAATTTATGTCAGAAAATTGTTAATTCAACGGACTTTGTTGTTCAACAAAATTTGGTCAATGGCTAATCTTAAGGGGCTGGAAATTGCAGCGTAATAATTTCGTTATAGTCGCAAGTAGGAAAATACTATGTCACTTGAGTTTGGTTAAATCCTAGGTAACCATCATATTTGAATGGTTTTAAACAGATTAATTTATAATAAATTTTGCTTCGAAGCAAATAAAACTTTGGGACAACTTTTAGTTTAAAGTAAACTAAAATTCCCATAAACTTTGACAAAACAAACCCCAAAACTTTTTGCGAAACAAACAATTCCAAACAGTTTACATCTTAAACTCCTGGATGCACATACTAAAGTCTCCTTTTGACGATTAACGCTAAACTAACTGAAGATCTAAAATATATGTCGCGACTATCTTAACTACGGATTGAGGTTTCTATTGAAGTTTCTAAATTTTTGAATTCCGAGAAATTTTGGACTTAATTCTTAATCTAAGAATTGCCATTAAATCAAGAACCAATATTATTATGAATATTTAGTTTGTTTAGGGACTACCGAAGCGAGTAGGACTTTTGTCATATTCCCTGCGGGTCAAATTAGTCAACTTCTGAATCGCGATATTTTGGCCAGAGCAGATTTTTTAGAATTTAAGCCTGTGTTTGAAATAATTTTTTCAACCGAGGCTAATTAAATTTAGTGACTTTTTCTAAACCACTGGGACTTGCCATCTCCAGCCAATCCCATCGAGGGTCATTTAAGATGAGTGTGAAGTTTTTAACAAAAAAATAACAACAATACGTATACGAATCCAATAAAAATTCTTAAAAGCTAAGTATGTGTTAGTTTTTACGGTGTTAAGTATAAAGTTGAGCGAGAAAACAGTAAATTTTAGAAAGAGACAAACATGACGCCCTGTTTTTTATCTTATTAGTCAATCTTATATTTTAATAATCTATAGTTTTCTAAAAACACATAATCGGAGTTAAATATCAATAGGCATTAAAATATTAAAATATTTAATGATTAATTAATTTATACTTTTTCTGACAACGGGCAATTCTTCTGTGTCTCGGTAGAAATTCAGTCCTGTAAGTTAATGCCATCAACCGGAAAAATGTTTGAACTATTCAACTTACTATTGATGCACTATCAAATATCCAAGTTGGTATACTTAATTGTTTTTCTTACAATCCGTAGAAATTTAGGTTAAGGTTGGCGATTGAACGTCGTAGAGGAAAGACGTGTTTTTGTCTCTCCTCTATATAAATAAGTAATTAATTTAAATATGTCAAAATTCAATAATTATTTAATAATATCTGAATATAAAAATAATAATAATAATAATATTAATGATAATTTGTGTGTTTTAAAAGTAGTTAATAAGTGAAAAATGTTACATATTGCATATTTGTATTAATTTGTGTGTTGTGCGCTTGCAATGGTGTAGGATATGTACATAACAATTTTCGTTTATATGTATGTATTTTGATACCGTTGTTTGAATGCATCATGCATTGTAATGCAAATTTTCAATGTGTATGTAGGACTTTTTGATTGCAAAGGATGGAAAGATAAGTGTTTTTCATTTTTTCATTGTTTTACATACTAAATTACATAACACATAACTTTTTCCCTAAATAAATTTTACTTTTAAGTACACATATAAATACATATTTATAACCCATGAAGGTGTAGAGTAGAATTATTCTCATGTTATGGGTTGTTATCCGACCGAATATAGTTTGCGCGAGAAAGGGTTTTTTTCAATTCTGCTGTTTTTGGTAGACTAGCTAACAATTTTTGTTGTTGTTTTTGGAAGAGAGTATGCATGTTTGGTGATCGACGAGAATTTTTCGTTTGTTTTCTGCTTTTGGTAATTTTAAATACTATCTTTCGTTTTGTGTACTTATTTACTCGTAGTCATACATTCTCGTCGATTATGGAACTCGCGGGGGCGAATCGATTGCGGATTGAAAACTGCATATAAAAAAAAACATAAAACAAAATTTTAAATCATAGTATCATAGAAGTTCCTATGGATTTTCATACATTTGGTAAAGTAAAATTTGTTTTTAGATCGGCAACAATTTTATTACGTTTGACGGGGAATCATAAAAAATGATTTGTTTGAAAATCAATACAAATTTTCGTGACTACTTTGATCGAGAGCAATTGTTTTCCATTCTATTTATATGCATTTTCAAATCCGCATTCGATTCGCTCCCGAGGATTCTATAATCGACGTGCACGTGATTATGTTTTACATGGATATTAGTATTGGAGGTGTTTGGCGCGCGGGAAATGCATTTCAATAACCACCGAAAATGTGGTTTTGCGATATATAACTCGAAGCCGATCGCAGTTATATTCTATAGAATGTAATTGTGTTTGGTTCTGATATAGCATGTTATACGTATATGCGTTTAGCTGTGTCCTATGTATGGGTGTGCGAAGGAACATATGAGATAATAATTATTATTTATTTTACATCATTGTTACATAATTATATATTTGTTGTATACATATTTACGTTTTGTGCTTGTGTGTGCAGATGTTTTACAATACGCGTGTGTAATTCCGTGAGCTAGATTTTTTGTTGTTTTAATCAGTAAAGCTACACACGATTTCAGCTTCTGGTTTCAAATTAAGTCGTGATGGATTTTGTTGTTGGTTTCTAATTTTTAAAATTTAATGTCGCAGTAAAAACGGATTTTGTGGGTAAAAGGGGAAAGAAAGGAAGGTGAAGCCGGTCTTACGAAACCGTGTGTAGCATGGCTGAATGGAAAATTAACGCATGCTTTTCGACTGCGAACGCTATTATATCTTGTCTGTATAATGTTAATTGTTTTTCGGTTCATGATGGTAATGTTTTATTTTGTTTCGCATGGTATTGCTGATGTTCATAACCTTGCATGTAGCATGTAGCACGTTTTATGTGGATTTGTTCAGTTTCGTCGGCTTGTTATGTGAATCTTGCTTGGGTGATGATGAGATTGCGATGGGCATCTATATTTCCTGTATTTACATTTTTAGCGATTTGGCAGTGGGTACACTTCTTCTCTATATTGTGGAGAACTGAGGGGGGGGGGGGGGGGGGGTTAACGAGTGATGCAATATGTGTGATCAATTTACACAGTGGCAGCGGGAATATGGTATAGTTGTTAATTATTGCTAAATGTTGTGGATGTTTTTGTTAAAGTTTATCGTCAATTTAGCTGGGCGGAATTAGAATTTTAGGGTAAGATAATTACGGTAAATTGATGAAAAATTTCCACTAATTAAAAAGAGTCATCTATTATTTAACTCATTAACTATAATTTTATATAATAAAATAATATGGAGGTTCAGATATAGATGGAAGTGGAAGCTGAGTCTTTTAAGCCTCATAACAAATAAGGCTATTTACTTTGGTTTAGAATAATATTTAATCATTGTTAATACTAATGAAATTTCAAAATAATTATAGTTTAGATTAATCACATTCCAGTTCATATACAATATTTATAATAAACATTATTATACAAATAAAATGAAAGTCAACTAATTTAATCTTATTCTTAATCTCTATTATCTAATATGAATGTTGAATAATTATATTATTAGTATTCCAGGTTGTGTACTATATCTACAAATCTCCTCCAAGTTGATGTTGAGTTGTAGCAAACGACCACTATTATATTAATGCTAGTTTTTAAATTTAATTAAATTTAGAATTAAGTTTATAATATGTTATTGTATGATAGAAAGTATACTTATACTTGGTAAAGTAGTTAAGCTAATTTATGATGCGTGCTGATTAATGACAAATATTCGGGTGTGATAATGTTTTAAAAATGGATTGGAATAATAAAATTAATTTAATCCGGATTTAGGAAAGGATTCCGGAATTAATAGTATCTATGCATCTCAATTTACTAACAAATTTAAATTGTAGGACATTGGTGTTTTGGAAGCAGTTTTGTTGGCTACACTTTCGAATATTGTAAAGTGAAATGGTAGTCATTAATCTTAAGTTAATTTACAGGAAATATTTCGGAAGACGACCGGGTTAATAACTATTTAAATTTAGTATTTAGTTATAATAAGTTATTATAAGTTAGACAGAAGTAAATATAAGGATTTTAGATTAGTTTTATTATCAATATAATTGACAGTTTAGTTATGAGTTTATAACTTGTGGATTGTATATCGAACTATCCATTAAATTTTTTTTTTTTTTTTTTTTTTTTTTTTTTTTTTTTTTTTGTTCAAAATTAATTTACTACAAGTTTCCACTGGTTTTTTCAGGGAAATATAATTTCCTGAACAGTCAAGTTTTTTTTTGAGTAAATTTTTTGAATGGATAGTAAGATTTTATTTTATTTATTTTATTTTATTTTTATACAATATTGTATTATATTTTAATTATATCATATTTAAATTTTAATTTTATTATATTTCCAACTTTAACTTCAATATTGAAAAGCAACTGTGCATGGGTAACTTTTTTTTTTTCTTCTCATTTTGCGCGTTATAATCATGTTTTAGTATCTTGTTTTTATGTTTCTTAATAACTTGAATCGTGAAGTGTAAGTAATAAGGTTGCATATATTAAATAAATTAAGTAGTCAGTAATAAGCATACAGTTTGTTTTCAGGTTTAATAATTAATATATGTTCACTGAGTTATTTTAACGGCCAGTTTGCAGTGAATTTATTAAATGCTAATGGTTTTAGAGAAATTATTAATAATTTAATATTAATTGTTAATATAATTCAATTTATTATTAATATAATTCAAATAACTATGAATTCAGGAAATTTTATTGTAAGTTATGGAGTTGTAGAGGATTAATAAATATTTATATTATTTAGGAAACCGGTAAGGTAGATTAATTAAGAATTAATTTCAGGAATCTTTAGATGTTATGAAGTAATATTTCTTTGAAATATTAATTGCTGGTTGTGTAGATTAGAATTGTGCTTTCATTATGTTATTAATTATTGGCTTCACCTAGGTATTTGGAACCGGTCTGATCTAATTAATCAATTTTGTTTAGATAGCTGAAAAGTATTAATGTAGAATTATATTACAGGAAATTTCCAGATGCACGTGAAATAATATTATTTTTTCTCAGGTTGCTGATTTAGTGAGGCAATTGTTGAAGATCAAAGCAATAACATCGTTATCCATTAAACCTATTAAGCCTTTATCCTTCCTAGTAGATTAAAAGTAGATTAGAATTGTGTTGTGCCGTACGATCGCTAGGTGTCTGCAACCGGATCGTTCCGTCCCCAAAAAAAAACAAAAAAAACAAAAAAAAACCTTTCCTATCCTTCCTATTGTTATGTGTAAACAGGCTGTAGGAATAGGCCCGGCGTTATCCGGGACTCTTGGCTAGCACTTGGTTCTACAGTCCAATCAATCAATCAATCAATCAATCAATCAATAGGTATTAAAATATTTAATAAACACAAATAAAATAAATAACATTGTATTTCATCAATGTTATAAAACTACTAAAAAAAAGAAATATAACCCTATTGCAACCCTTTAAACGTCAAAATTTTAAAGTCTTTAAAACCATACTAATATTCGTTTTTGGATAACACTCTCGTTGAAATTGTTGGTGCTGAAGGTTGCTGATAGTCGTTAAAAATAAACCCAAAATTAGCACCAAGCACCAAACCTACGATAACGACCAACATTCTCATTGACTCTTTCTATTTTGGAGTACATCACATTTATTCTCACAATCACAAGACTTCACGGAGATTGCATAACCTATTTCAGGAAATGGCACACACATATTAAGATAGCCCACTTCATCCCTTTTAATTACCATATAGTCACCATGCGAGCACATCTCCAGATTTCGAGATAATTTGCATAGTGTAGCATTGCTTCCGCGGAATTTAGAGGAAAATACAATATTTTTGAAAATTTATGTCCAGAGCCATAACCTATTTCAGGAAATGGCACACACATATTAAGATAGCCCACTTCATCCCCTTTAATTACCATATAGTCACCATGCGAGCACATCTCCAGATTTCGAGATAATTTGCATAGTGTAGTATTGCTTCCGCGGAATTTAGAGGAAAATACAATATTTTTGAAAATTTATGTCCAGAGCCATAACCTATTTCAGGAAATGGCACACACATATTAAGATAGCCCACTTCATCCCCTTTAATTACCATATAGTCACCATGCGAGCACATCTCCAGATTTCGAGATAATTTGCATAGTGTAGCATTGCTTCCGCGGAATTTAGAGGAAAATACAATATTTTCTAAAATTTATGTCCAGAGCCATAACCTATTTCAGGAAATGGCACACACATATTAAGATAGCCCACTTCATCCCCTTTAATTACCATATAGTCACCATGCGAGCACATCTCCAGATTTTGAGATAATTTGCATAGTGTAGCAT
The DNA here is from genome assembly GCA_947310385.1 of Nephrotoma appendiculata. Lineage (NCBI taxonomy): Eukaryota > Metazoa > Arthropoda > Insecta > Diptera > Tipulidae > Nephrotoma > Nephrotoma appendiculata. The sequence continues at coordinate 145,541,191 of OX371224.1, forward strand.
TGCTTCCGCGGAATTTAGAGGAAAATACAATATTTTTGAAAATTTATGTCCAGAGCCATAACCTATTTCAGGAAATGGCACACACATATTAAGATAGCCCACTTCATCCCCTTTAATTACCATATAGTCACCATGCGAGCACATCTCCAGATTTCGAGATAATTTGCATAGTGTAGCATTGCTTCCGCGGAATTTAGAGGAAAATACAATATTTTTGAAAATTTATGTCCAGAGCCATAACCTATTTCAGGAAATGGCACACACATATTAAGATAGCCCACTTCATCCCCTTTAATTACCATATAGTCACCATGCGAGCACATCTCCAGATTTCGAGATAATTTGCATAGTGTAGCATTGCTTCCACGGAATTTAGAGGAAAATACAATATTTTTGAAAATTTATGTCCAGAGCCATAACCTATTTCAGGAAATGGCGCACACATATTAAGATAGCCCACTTCATCCCCTTTAATTACCATATAGTCACCATGCGAGCACATCTCCAGATTTCGAGATAATTTGCATAGTGTAGCATTGCTTCCGCGGAATTTAGAGGAAAATACAATATTTTTGAAAATTTATGTCCAGAGCCATAACCTATTTCAGGAAATGGCACACACATATTAAGATAGCCCACTTCATCCCCTTTAATTACCATATAGTCACCATGCGAGCACATCTCCAGATTTCGAGATAATTTGCATAGTGTAGCATTGCTTCCACGGAATTTAGAGGAAAATACAATATTTTTGAAAATTTATGTCCAGAGCCATAACCTATTTCAGGAAATGGCGCACACATATTAAGATAGCCCACTTCATCCCCTTTAATTACCATATAGTCACCATGCGAGCACATCTCCAGATTTTGAGATAATTTGCATAGTGTAGCATTGCTTCCGCGGAATTTAGAGGAAAATACAATATTTTTGAAAATTTATGTCCAGAGCCATAACCTATTTCAGGAAATGGCACACACATATTAAGATAGCCCACTTCATCCCCTTTAATTACCATATAGTCACCATGCGAGCACATCTCCAGATTTCGAGATAATTTGCATAGTGTAGCATTGCTTCCGCGGAATTTAGAGGAAAATACAATATTTTTGAAAATTTATGTCCAGAGCCATAACCTATTTCAGGAAATGGCACACACATATTAAGATAGCCCACTTCATCCCCTTTAATTACCATATAGTCACCATGCGAGCACATCTCCAGATTTTGAGATAATTTGCATAGTGTAGCATTGCTTCCGCGGAATTTAGAGGAAAATACAATATTTTTGAAAATTTATGTCCAGAGCCATAACCTATTTCAGGAAATGGCACACACATATTAAGATAGCCCACTTCATCCCCTTTAATTACCATATAGTCACCATGCGAGCACATCTCCAGATTTTGAGATAATTTGCATAGTGTAGCATTGCTTCCGCGGAATTTAGAGGAAAATACAATATTTTTGAAAATTTATGTCCAGAGCCATAACCTATTTCAGGAAATGGCACACACATATTAAGATAGCCCACTTCATCCCCTTTAATTATCATATAGTCACCATGCGAGCACATCTCCAGATTTCGAGATAATTTGCATAGTGTAGCATTGCTTCCGCGGAATTTAGAGGAAAATACAATATTTTTGAAAATTTATGTCCAGAGCCATAACCTATTTCAGGAAATGGCACACACATATTAAGATAGCCTACTTCATCCCCTTTAATTACCATATAGTCACCATGCGAGCACATCTCCAGATTTCGAGATAATTTGCATAGTGTAGCATTGCTTCCGCGGAATTTAGAGGAAAATACAATATTTTTGAAAATTTATGTCCAGAGCCATAACCTATTTCAGGAAATGGCACACACATATTAAGATAGCCCACTTCATCCCCTTTAATTACCATATAGTCACCATGCGAGCACATCTCCAGATTTCGAGATAATTTGCATAGTGTAGTATTGCTTCCGCGGAATTTAGAGGAAAATATAATATTTTTGAAAATTTATGTCCAGAGCCATAACCTATTTCAGGAAATGGCACACACATATTAAGATAGCCCACTTCATCCCCTTTAATTACCATATAGTCACCATGCGAGCACATCTCCAGATTTCGAGATAATTTGCATAGTGTAGCATTGCTTCCGCGGAATTTAGAGGAAAATACAATATTTTCTAAAATTTATGTCCAGAGCCATAACCTATTTCAGGAAATGGCACACACATATTAAGATAGCCCACTTCATCCCCTTTAATTACCATATAGTCACCATGCGAGCACATCTCCAGATTTCGAGATAATTTGCATAGTGTAGCATTGCTTCCGCGGAATTTAGAGGAAAATACAATATTTTTGAAAATTTATGTCCAGAGCCATAACCTATTTCAGGAAATGGCACACACATATTAAGATAGCCCACTTCATCCCCTTTAATTACCATATAGTCACCATGCGAGCACATCTCCAGATTTCGAGATAATTTGCATAGTGTAGCATTGCTTCCACGGAATTTAGAGGAAAATACAATATTTTTGAAAATTTATGTCCAGAGCCATAACCTATTTCAGGAAATGGCACACACATATTAAGATAGCCCACTTCATCCCCTTTAATTACCATATAGTCACCATGCGAGCACATCTCCAGATTTCGAGATAATTTGCATAGTGTAGCATTGCTTCCACGGAATTTAGAGGAAAATACAATATTTTTGAAAATTTATGTCCAGAGCCATAACCTATTTCAGGAAACGGCACACACATATTAAGATAGCCCACTTCATCCCCTTTAATTACCATATAGTCACCATGCGAGCACATCTCCAGATTTTGAGATAATTTGCATAGTGTAGCATTGCTTCCGCGGAATTTAGAGGAAAATACAATATTTTTGAAAATTTATGTCCAGAGCCATAACCTATTTCAGGAAATGGCACACACATATTAAGATAGCCCACTTCATCCCCTTTAATTATCATATAGTCACCATGCGAGCACATCTCCAGATTTCGAGATAATTTGCATAGTGTAGCATTGCTTCCGCGGAATTTAGAGGAAAATACAATATTTTTGAAAATTTATGTCCAGAGCCATAACCTATTTCAGGAAATGGCACACACATATTAAGATAGCCCACTTCATCCCCTTTAATTACCATATAGTCACCATGCGAGCACATCTCCAGATTATGAGATAATTTGCATAGTGTAGCATTGCTTCCGCGGAATTTAGAGGAAAATACAATATTTTTGAAAATTTATGTCCAGAGCCATAACCTATTTCAGGAAATGGCACACACATATTAAGATAGCCCACTTCATCCCCTTTAATTACCATATAGTCACCATGCGAGCACATCTCCAGATTTTGAGATAATTTGCATAGTGTAGCATTGCTTCCGCGGAATTTAGAGGAAAATACAATATTTTTGAAAATTTATGTCCAGAGCCATAACCTATTTCAGGAAATGGCACACACATATTAAGATAGCCCACTTCATCCCCTTTAATTACCATATAGTCACCATGCGAGCACATCTCCAGATTTCGAGATAATTTGCATAGTGTAGCATTGCTTCCGCGGAATTTAGAGGAAAATACAATATTTTTGAAAATTTATGTCCAGAGCCATAACCTATTTCAGGAAATGGCACACACATATTAAGATAGCCCACTTCATCCCCTTTAATTACCATATAGTCACCATGCGAGCACATCTCCAGATTTCGAGATAATTTGCATAGTGTAGCATTGCTTCCGCGGAATTTAGAGGAAAATACAATATTTTTGAAAATTTATGTCCAGAGCCATAACCTATTTCAGGAAATGGCACACACATATTAAGATAGCCCACTTCATCCCCTTTAATTACCATATAGTCACCATGCGAGCACATCTCCAGATTTCGAGATAATTTGCATAGTGTAGCATTGCTTCCACGGAATTTAGAGGAAAATACAATATTTTTGAAAATTTATGTCCAGAGCCATAACCTATTTCAGGAAACGGCACACACATATTAAGATAGCCCACTTCATCCCCTTTAATTACCATATAGTCACCATGCGAGCACATCTCCAGATTTTGAGATAATTTGCATAGTGTAGCATTGCTTCCGCGGAATTTAGAGGAAAATACAATATTTTTGAAAATTTATGTCCAGAGCCATAACCTATTTCAGGAAATGGCACACACATATTAAGATAGCCCACTTCATCCCCTTTAATTATCATATAGTCACCATGCGAGCACATCTCCAGATTTCGAGATAATTTGCATAGTGTAGCATTGCTTCCGCGGAATTTAGAGGAAAATACAATATTTTTGAAAATTTATGTCCAGAGCCATAACCTATTTCAGGAAATGGCACACACATATTAAGATAGCCCACTTCATCCCCTTTAATTACCATATAGTCACCATGCGAGCACATCTCCAGATTATGAGATAATTTGCATAGTGTAGCATTGCTTCCGCGGAATTTAGAGGAAAATACAATATTTTTGAAAATTTATGTCCAGAGCCATAACCTATTTCAGGAAATGGCACACACATATTAAGATAGCCCACTTCATCCCCTTTAATTACCATATAGTCACCATGCGAGCACATCTCCAGATTTTGAGATAATTTGCATAGTGTAGCATTGCTTCCGCGGAATTTAGAGGAAAATACAATATTTTTGAAAATTTATGTCCAGAGCCATAACCTATTTCAGGAAATGGCACACACATATTAAGATAGCCCACTTCATCCCCTTTAATTACCATATAGTCACCATGCGAGCACATCTCCAGATTTCGAGATAATTTGCATAGTGTAGCATTGCTTCCGCGGAATTTAGAGGAAAATACAATATTTTTGAAAATTTATGTCCAGAGCCATAACCTATTTCAGGAAATGGCACACACATATTAAGATAGCCCACTTCATCCCCTTTAATTACCATATAGTCACCATGCGAGCACATCTCCAGATTTCGAGATAATTTGCATAGTGTAGCATTGCTTCCGCGGAATTTAGAGGAAAATACAATATTTTTGAAAATTTATGTCCAGAGCCATAACCTATTTCAGGAAATGGCACACACATATTAAGATAGCCCACTTCATCCCCTTTAATTACCATATAGTCACCATGCGAGCACATCTCCAGATTATGAGATAATTTGCATAGTGTAGCATTGCTTCCGCGGAATTTAGAGGAAAATACAATATTTTTGAAAATTTATGTCCAGAGCCATAACCTATTTCAGGAAATGGCACACACATATTAAGATAGAGCACTTCATCCCCTTTAATTACCATATAGTCACCATGCGAGCACATCTCCAGATTTTGAGATAATTTGCATAGTGTAGCATTGCTTCCGCGGAATTTAGAGGAAAATACAATATTTTTGAAAATTTATGTCCAGAGCCATAACCTATTTCAGGAAATGGCACACACATATTAAGATAGCCCACTTCATCCCCTTTAATTACCATATAGTCACCATGCGAGCACATCTCCAGATTTCGAGATAATTTGCATAGTGTAGCATTGCTTCCGCGGAATTTAGAGGAAAATACAATATTTTTGAAAATTTATGTCCAGAGCCATAACCTATTTCAGGAAATGGCACACACATATTAAGATAGCCCACTTCATCCCCTTTAATTACCATATAGTCACCATGCGAGCACATCTCCAGATTTCGAGATAATTTGCATAGTGTAGCATTGCTTCCGCGGAATTTAGAGGAAAATACAATATTTTTGAAAATTTATGTCCAGAGCCATAACCTATTTCAGGAAATGGCACACACATATTAAGATAGCCCACTTCATCCCCTTTAATTACCATATAGTCACCATGCGAGCACATCTCCAGATTTCGAGATAATTTGCATAGTGTAGCATTGCTTCCACGGAATTTAGAGGAAAATACAATATTTTTGAAAATTTATGTCCAGAGCCATAACCTATTTCAGGAAATGGCGCACACATATTAAGATAGCCCACTTCATCCCCTTTAATTACCATATAGTCACCATGCGAGCACATTTCCAGATTTTGAGATAATTTGCATAGTGTAGCATTGCTTCCGCGGAATTTAGAGGAAAATACAATATTTTTGAAAATTTATGTCCAGAGCCATAACCTATTTCAGGAAATGGCACACACATATTAAGATAGCCCACTTCATCCCCTTTAATTACCATATAGTCACCATGCGAGCACATCTCCAGATTTCGAGATAATTTGCATAGTGTAGCATTGCTTCCGCGGAATTTAGAGGAAAATACAATATTTTTGAAAATTTATGTCCAGAGCCATAACCTATTTCAGGAAATGGCACACACATATTAAGATAGCCCACTTCATCCCCTTTAATTACCATATAGTCACCATGCGAGCACATCTCCAGATTTCGAGATAATTTGCATAGTGTAGCATTGCTTCCACGGAATTTAGAGGAAAATACAATATTTTTGAAAATTTATGTCCAGAGCCATAACCTATTTCAGGAAATGGCGCACACATATTAAGATAGCCCACTTCATCCCCTTTAATTACCATATAGTCACCATGCGAGCACATCTCCAGATTTCGAGATAATTTGCATAGTGTAGCATTGCTTCCGCGGAATTTAGAGGAAAATACAATATTTTTGAAAATTTATGTCCAGAGCCATAACCTATTTCAGGAAATGGCACACACATATTAAGATAGCCCACTTCATCCCCTTTAATTACCATATAGTCACCATGCGAGCACATCTCCAGATTTCGAGATAATTTGCATAGTGTAGCATTGCTTCCACGGAATTTAGAGGAAAATACAATATTTTTGAAAATTTATGTCCAGAGCCATAACCTATTTCAGGAAATGGCGCACACATATTAAGATAGCCCACTTCATCCCCTTTAATTACCATATAGTCACCATGCGAGCACATCTCCAGATTTTGAGATAATTTGCATAGTGTAGCATTGCTTCCGCGGAATTTAGAGGAAAATACAATATTTTTGAAAATTTATGTCCAGAGCCATAACCTATTTCAGGAAATGGCGCACACATATTAAGATAGCCCACTTCATCCCCTTTAATTACCATATAGTCACCATGCGAGCACATCTCCAGATTTTGAGATAATTTGCATAGTGTAGCATTGCTTCCGCGGAATTTAGAGGAAAATACAATATTTTTGAAAATTTATGTCCAGAGCCATAACCTATTTCAGGAAATGGCACACACATATTAAGATAGCCCACTTCATCCCCTTTAATTACCATATAGTCACCATGCGAGCACATCTCCAGATTATGAGATAATTTGCATAGTGTAGCATTGCTTCCGCGGAATTTAGAGGAAAATACAATATTTTTGAAAATTTATGTCCAGAGCCATAACCTATTTCAGGAAATGGCACACACATATTAAGATAGCCCACTTCATCCCCTTTAATTACCATATAGTCACCATGCGAGCACATCTCCAGATTTTGAGATAATTTGCATAGTGTAGCATTGCTTCCGCGGAATTTAGAGGAAAATACAATATTTTTGAAAATTTATGTCCAGAGCCATAACCTATTTCAGGAAATGGCACACACATATTAAGATAGCCCACTTCATCCCCTTTAATTACCATATAGTCACCATGCGAGCACATCTCCAGATTTCGAGATAATTTGCATAGTGTAGCATTGCTTCCGCGGAATTTAGAGGAAAATACAATATTTTTGAAAATTTATGTCCAGAGCCATAACCTATTTCAGGAAATGGCACACACATATTAAGATAGCCCACTTCATCCCCTTTAATTACCATATAGTCACCATGCGAGCACATCTCCAGATTTCGAGATAATTTGCATAGTGTAGCATTGCTTCCGCGGAATTTAGAGGAAAATACAATATTTTTGAAAATTTATGTCCAGAGCCATAACCTATTTCAGGAAATGGCACACACATATTAAGATAGCCCACTTCATCCCCTTTAATTACCATATAGTCACCATGCGAGCACATCTCCAGATTATGAGATAATTTGCATAGTGTAGCATTGCTTCCGCGGAATTTAGAGGAAAATACAATATTTTTGAAAATTTATGTCCAGAGCCATAACCTATTTCAGGAAATGGCACACACATATTAAGATAGCCCACTTCATCCCCTTTAATTACCATATAGTCACCATGCGAGCACATCTCCAGATTTTGAGATAATTTGCATAGTGTAGCATTGCTTCCGCGGAATTTAGAGGAAAATACAATATTTTTGAAAATTTATGTCCAGAGCCATAACCTATTTCAGGAAATGGCACACACATATTAAGATAGCCCACTTCATCCCCTTTAATTACCATATAGTCACCATGCGAGCACATCTCCAGATTTCGAGATAATTTGCATAGTGTAGCATTGCTTCCGCGGAATTTAGAGGAAAATACAATATTTTTGAAAATTTATGTCCAGAGCCATAACCTATTTCAGGAAATGGCACACACATATTAAGATAGCCCACTTCATCTTCTTTAATTACCATATAGTCACCATGCGAGCACATCTCCAGATTTCGAGATAATTTGCATAGTGTAGCATTGCTTCCGCGGAATTTAGAGGAAAATACAATATTTTTGAAAATTTATGTCCAGAGCCATAACCTATTTCAGGAAATGGCACACACATATTAAGATAGCCCACTTCATCCCCTTTAATTACCATATAGTCACCATGCGAGCACATCTCCAGATTTCGAGATAATTTGCATAGTGTAGCATTGCTTCCACGGAATTTAGAGGAAAATACAATATTTTTGAAAATTTATGTCCAGAGCCATAACCTATTTCAGGAAATGGCGCACACATATTAAGATAGCCCACTTCATCCCCTTTAATTACCATATAGTCACCATGCGAGCACATTTCCAGATTTTGAGATAATTTGCATAGTGTAGCATTGCTTCCGCGGAATTTAGAGGAAAATACAATATTTTTGAAAATTTATGTCCAGAGCCATAACCTATTTCAGGAAATGGCACACACATATTAAGATAGCCCACTTCATCCCCTTTAATTACCATATAGTCACCATGCGAGCACATCTCCAGATTTCGAGATAATTTGCATAGTGTAGCATTGCTTCCGCGGAATTTAGAGGAAAATACAATATTTTTGAAAATTTATGTCCAGAGCCATAACCTATTTCAGGAAATGGCACACACATATTAAGATAGCCCACTTCATCCCCTTTAATTACCATATAGTCACCATGCGAGCACATCTCCAGATTTCGAGATAATTTGCATAGTGTAGCATTGCTTCCACGGAATTTAGAGGAAAATACAATATTTTTGAAAATTTATGTCCAGAGCCATAACCTATTTCAGGAAATGGCGCACACATATTAAGATAGCCCACTTCATCTCCTTTAATTACCATATAGTCACCATGCGAGCACATCTCCAGATTTCGAGATAATTTGCATAGTGTAGCATTGCTTCCGCGGAATTTAGAGGAAAATACAATATTTTTGAAAATTTATGTCCAGAGCCATAACCTATTTCAGGAAATGGCACACACATATTAAGATAGCCCACTTCATCCCCTTTAATTACCATATAGTCACCATGCGAGCACATCTCCAGATTTCGAGATAATTTGCATAGTGTAGCATTGCTTCCACGGAATTTAGAGGAAAATACAATATTTTTGAAAATTTATGTCCAGAGCCATAACCTATTTCAGGAAATGGCGCACACATATTAAGATAGCCCACTTCATCCCCTTTAATTACCATATAGTCACCATGCGAGCACATCTCCAGATTTTGAGATAATTTGCATAGTGTAGCATTGCTTCCGCGGAATTTAGAGGAAAATACAATATTTTTGAAAATTTATGTCCAGAGCCATAACCTATTTCAGGAAATGGCGCACACATATTAAGATAGCCCACTTCATCCCCTTTAATTACCATATAGTCACCATGCGAGCACATCTCCAGATTTTGAGATAATTTGCATAGTGTAGCATTGCTTCCGCGGAATTTAGAGGAAAATACAATATTTTTGAAAATTTATGTCCAGAGCCATAACCTATTTCAGGAAATGGCACACACATATTAAGATAGCCCACTTCATCCCCTTTAATTATCATATAGTCACCATGCGAGCACATCTCCAGATTTCGAGATAATTTGCATAGTGTAGCATTGCTTCCGCGGAATTTAGAGGAAAATACAATATTTTTGAAAATTTATGTCCAGAGCCATAACCTATTTCAGGAAATGGCACACACATATTAAGATAGCCCACTTCATCCCCTTTAATTACCATATAGTCACCATGCGAGCACATCTCCAGATTATGAGATAATTTGCATAGTGTAGCATTGCTTCCGCGGAATTTAGAGGAAAATACAATATTTTTGAAAATTTATGTCCAGAGCCATAACCTATTTCAGGAAATGGCGCACACATATTAAGATAGCCCACTTCATCCCCTTTAATTACCATATAGTCACCATGCGAGCACATCTCCAGATTTTGAGATAATTTGCATAGTGTAGCATTGCTTCCGCGGAATTTAGAGGAAAATACAATATTTTTGAAAATTTATGTCCAGAGCCATAACCTATTTCAGGAAATGGCGCACACATATTAAGATAGCCCACTTCATCCCCTTTAATTACCATATAGTCACCATGCGAGCACATCTCCAGATTTTGAGATAATTTGCATAGTGTAGCATTGCTTCCGCGGAATTTAGAGGAAAATACAATATTTTTGAAAATTTATGTCCAGAGCCATAACCTATTTCAGGAAATGGCACACACATATTAAGATAGCCCACTTCATCCCCTTTAATTATCATATAGTCACCATGCGAGCACATCTCCAGATTTCGAGATAATTTGCATAGTGTAGTATTGCTTCCCCCGATTTCTTTCGAACTTTATATGTTGACATAAATTATACTTATGTACAATGATTAAATTTAAATTTGGAAACTATTTTCTCTTTTTATCTATTATTTTTGTATAATTTATTGTAAATTGTTGTTTGATAATAATTTTTACAAACTTACACTTTTTAACGTCAGAGTTTTATAAACATTTACACTTTTATGTTACCACTTTTATGTTGCCACTTTTTAGTGTACCTACACTTTTTTAACGTTAGAAACTTCACACCGGTACTATGCGATGGAACATAACGCCAGACATCTAATAAGTCACCCAAAACACAAGATCCAACATGAAACAACATGGCGCGACATGGTACAGAAACGCGCAACATCGTGTAACTTGAGGCAACGTGACACAGATGCAACATCCCCCAACATGACGCCACATTCTGTAACATCCCAGCACATGACACAACATAATGGAACATTATGTAATATCTCTAACAAAATGCAACATTATACACAACATGGTGCAACACCACGCAAAATGACGAATCATATGGTGCAATATGATAAAACAATTTTTGTTGCTGGTTGTGTTTAGTTTGCTTTTTGTTGGTGCTAGCCCATTCGTCAAGTAAGTTGAATGAACCTGGGATTACAAAATGAGCCCTGGTGTATTTCTGAAAAATACCCAGTTTGAAGTTACGCTAGTTTGGTATTATTTAAATAAAGAATAACACTGGCCTTGTAGTGGGGTCAAATTGACATACAACCATAAAATAATATATATGCGCTCTACGGAAAACTTACCATCTGACTATATGTCGTTCAAAAGAATGATAAATATAATTTTGACACCAACCGTAGAACCGGCGTGGTACCGATATTGATAAATTGGGCGGGAATTTATAAATAATAACGCTCGATCGCACACAGCTCTAAACACACGCCAATTTCTGCAACAATACCGCATTAATTTAATAAACCATCATCTGCGAAGTCCGACAACGCAGGCAACAAATTTACAGGAACTCCGAGATGCTTTACAAGAAGAATGACAGCAAATTACCATACAACAAATACACAATGTTTTAAAAATGCCACATGCAATATTGGAAATTCCATTTTGTTCGTAGATTTTAGTCACATTTTTACTGTAATCACATTTTTACTGTAAAATCTTACTTTCTTCTTAACCTTGGATCACCAAAATCACGCCTGATATACGTGTATTTCATTTTTTGGTTAAGGTTCTTGCCCAAGTAACAATTTCGATTTACAAAGCGATTACTGTAAGTTTACTTTGTAGTTGTAAAGTTACACTTGTAAACACACGTTAATCATCCTGTAATTGTTTGGTATACATTTTGGGGATTAATTTGTCGCTTATGCTATACGTTTACCAAAGTCATTTAATGTATAAATAATATAAGGTTACAGATAAATTCGTATAGCTTACCGTATGAAAATGACAGATGTTTCTTACGGCTGCGGATCTATTACAAATAAGTTACACTTTTATAAATTTATTTTAATTTTAATGTTGTGTAGATTATTTTTGTAAACAAAAATTTATAAATACGTATGTATTTAATATATATCGTTACAGAATAATAAACATATCTTTATATTTATATTATTATTATTATTATTAATTTAATAATCAAAAATATTTAACTTAAAAATAACTTTTATCGCATATTAGCATGATGAAAATTACAAACCAATATCATTTTTTCGAGTAAAATTCTATAATAATTTGAAAATAGTGATGCGCCTTTAAAATATTGAGTTAATCAAATTAAACAATGATTATTTTTTTTTTAAATGAAAATAAATCAGAAAATTTTTACTTAAAAATTATTTTAATTTTATTGTTGTTTTTCATACAAATTTATGTTGTATTGTGGGCATCAGAAATCCTAAAAATAAAAGTAATTATTCCAAAAATCTTAATTTTTATTTTTGTTTTCATTTTTTTTTTATCATGGCCGATTCTTAAACCAAAGTTAATATGTCTGAATTTCCGATCTGTAATCTTTAAAATACATGTTAACTATATGTAAACAGTTTGAAAGTTAATTAAATACTGACATTTACAATTCATTTACATTTACGCTTCTCTATTAGAATTATATACTTGTAAACGAAATGTAACCGATTTGTATAACTTACGTGCATCTACGTATTTACTTACATTTTTCTGATTCAAAACTTCTACTTGTTCACTAAGCGTAAATGTTACGTATACGTTACGTAGAAGTAAATGTATGGCTACATTTTCTTGTTAAAAATATTTACATGTAAACGATACGTACCCGCTACGTATATGATACGTAGAAGTAAAATCACAGTTGCATATCCCTATTAAAAATGTTAACTTGTATAGGATACGTATTGATTAAGTAGAAGTAAATATGCCGTTACAATTTGCTATTAAATTTTTATACTGGTATATGTTTTGTAAACGTTACGTATTAAAATGCATTCCATTTTTGACATTTATGAAACTTGTTGTTAATGAAGAAGGCGCATGAATGTGCCGATCAATTTCTTAAAAAAAAAACATTTAAATCCTAAGCGATAATGGGGTTGTTGCTGTACCAGACGGATGGGAAACTAAAAATATTTTATATTGGCCGCCGCTTAGTAAGTTTTTGATATTTAAATTTCTGCTTTTTCCAAAAGTTTTTCTTGTTCATAATTTTTACTTTGAAATGTTTATTATATTTTAAATTAAATTTCAATATTTTAGCTGGTCGAGCGTTAGAAAAAGTACGCAGTAATCCTAACAGTCAGTCGCAAATGACGTGGAAAACAGAAGGTTGTATTGTGAAGAAAAGTGGTATAGCAACATTTAAAGAGGCAATTGTTTATGAAGAACAGTTCGAAAAAATGGCAACAGATGATGAACAAAATTTTCTCAGATTGACTGAACAACCAAGTGTACGATTTAGAGCCTGCAAATATAATTCGACATCTGTAGGAGCAACTGAACCAAACAATACGTATGATGAAATGTTCAGTAATCCGACACATTCGTTTTCTTTACGGCAATTAGCTCAATCAACAATCATTAAAAATACACCCAATTCATCAGTTTTGGAGGAGATAGTCGAAACGGAAAATGAACCTTATTATAACCAAATAATTAGTACTGTTCCGGATGAAGAAACAAAAGCAGAAATTCGGTCACTGAATATGAAAGGTAAATGGTTTCGCTATTTGTTTTTAAATTTCTAATTTGTTTTTCTTTGCAGTCGATAATATGAAGGAATTTTTTATGGCAGAGTTTTCAAAAGTAAATGCCAAATGCGACGAAATTGTCAGATTGCTAATGAAGCCAAATACTGGAGCTTTCAGTAATTCAAATCAAATTGAAATAGAGTCCAATATTATAATCAATTTGCCAATGAAGAAAGTGAAGGACGTAGAAGAATTTGAAGAGAGGTTGCTAGATAAGACTTTTAAACACGGCATGGTAAAATAACAGAAAATTATATACATTAAGAAACAAAGAATTAACTATAAATAACTTACAGATTCAAAAGTTGATTAACATTGGTGGAAATAGTGGAAATGGTGATGGGTCCAAAATTTTGTTTAAATTGGTATACGAGCTTTTCTCGTATGAACTTTTAAATTCGTTTTCATGGAGTGGAATTGTAAAATCTCATGTTCCAGTAAAAGAACCTAAAATGCCTTTTTTGAAATACACAAAACTCATTGGTCTGTTTTATGAAGTTGTGAAGCTCGGTGACAAACATTTTAACAAAACATTAAATGAAAAATATTTGAAAAGTGTTTTAAGAAACGCAAAACTTCGGTTAGACCGTCAAATCAAAAAAGAGAATAAAAATAATATGCAAAACTTAGAAAACAGTCCATGTCTAGATCAGCATCAATCCATAGAATTGGCAAATGAATCTTTTTCTAATAATGAACATGAAATTGATGACATTCCAGAATAAACCAATGTTGAGGACAGGCTTTTAAAATAATACTGAATATGAAAATTAATATTTATTTGATTTATACTTAAATTAAACACAAGTCATGAAATGTATTCGTTCCTTTTTATTTTTATTTAGCAATGTATTTTATACAATCATATTAAATAAACAATTATTATAAATATTATTTGAACATTTTTATTCCATAAACAAATCCAGTGTATGTAATAAAGGCAGAAAGACTATCTCGTTTAGATGTTCAATTGAAATCAACTTACATTTTATGTCTTTCAGATGGAACAATTTTGGAGGTTTTCTTATTGAAAAAGATGACTTAAAAATGTGTAAGAACGACGATTTAAATGGTTTCTCGAAATAGTCATCTTTTTTCAAGATACTTGCCCCATAAATGTATGCTATATCGTTTAGGAAAGTAGCGTTGATCAGTTCCACTATTTCATTCTCCTTAGTTAAAAACCATTTATTTTTTAAATCATTGGAGAACATAACCCCTTCCAAAACGTAGATTTGTTTGTATATTCCAATGCACATTGGTAAGGGATGATTCCCTTCAATTTGATATTTAACAAATGGAAACTTAGCTGCAGCAGAATTCGTCTGTTTTTCACATTTTTCCATTTTGGCTAATTCAATCAAGCGTTTAGCTACCTGTTCCAGTGGTTTACTTCCTTGACGAATTAACCTCTTTATCTGGTATAGGACATTCTCAAAAGGGTATGCACTGAACGTTGGAAGATGCCCAAATTTTTTAACATCAGCAGTTACATGGCATAGGTTATGTACATTCGAGCTCACACAGTCAATGCCATATAATTCAATGAAACTGTTTATGTAATCTTGGAATAATGACTCAGCCACGTTTATGTATTTTTTTTTTTTTTTTATTTATTTATTCTTTGTTGTAAACAACAATTACCCAAAAAGTCTTACAAGACTATAACAGGTAAAAAAAAAAATGTTTTTTTCTTAATATTTAATTATACAATTTTATAAGTTTAATTACAAGTCAAATTTTACAATATAAGTATTAGTAATTAAAAATTTTTTTTGAAATACATACATATTCAAAATTAATCTCAAATTTCATTAGACTTTGTTGCATTATACTTTTTGGATTAATTCTATTTAACTTCATTAAAATAAATCAATTCAACGTCTTAACCATAATCATATAGACATGTATATAAAAACTAAATACTAAATGCCAAACAATATGCACACTATTTAACTATAAAATTTAAAATTTAGATTTCCCGCATATTCTTAAACATATTATGTAGAGAGGGTTACTTATAATTGTGTTCAGATATCTAGATCACTATTGAAAATCTAACCATTTATTAAACAGATATTCTTTGAGTGCGGACTTAAATTTTCTTATGTTTATCTCTGTCTTGATTTTATCAGGCAGAAAATTAAATAAGATGAGACCTTTATAGAAAGGGTTATTTTGAGCCCGTGACGTAGCAACTGTATTGATGTAGAAATTTATTTCAGTATTTTGCCGTGTGTTATAAGAATGAACGTCTTTGACTGTGATAAATAAGCTAGTACACTTGGTTAAACCTAGTTGAATTTTCCGGATGAACACTAGAAGGTCAAAATTTCCAATTATATCAATAGGCAAAATTTGCGAAGAGTAGATTGTTCGAGTTGGTTGCAAAGCCGGTAGGTATTTTATAGTTTTGATAACTCGATTTTGTAATACACGTAATTCTTTTAAAGCGCATGAAGATGCAGTGGTCCATATTGAGCTCATATATGAAAGCCGCGAATTGACGTATGCATGATATATCATCCAGGCAGTTTGGATATTAAAATATTTCCTATTCTTTTTTAATGCAAACGCATAAGGCCATATTGATTTTTTAACCTTTGTGATATGATTTTGCCAGTTTAAATGTTCGTCAATTACTAAACCAAGGTAAGTAATGGACTGTACTTGGTGATATCTATCAGTACCAATACCAAAATAGCGAGGAAATGCAATTGGAAAATTTTTATTTTGAAAGATCATGTAGTTTGTTTTCAATTTATTTACCGACATTCGATTAGCAGATAAATATTTTAAATAATGCTTACATGAACATATTGTTACCGCACAAGATAGTTTAATAAAATGTTCATAGACGTCGATTGGGAGATATTCTCTCAATATTATTGGACCCACATAAAGTAAAAATGTTCGATATTCCAATCCTTTCCAAAATTTAATGTATTGCAATGGTCTCATTGCACGATGAATTTCTTTAGGCAAAAATGTATTACTCTTTTCCAAGCACTTAGAAATTTCGCTAATTTGTGAAAAAGACCATTTCGTTTTAAAATTAAAACTACCATTTATCCATCCTAACAAACATTTTCGCATTAACCCCAGATCAAATAAATGTAATGAATCTGCAACTGGAAAATCATCAACAATATTTATAGGTAACTTTTCCAATGGAGAATCTTCTTTATGGTGGAATTCGTCCAATCTATTGCGAAAACTTTCATCTGTCCTTAAAGGGGCATCAATTTTTGGATAACTCATATGGAAACCTTTTCCGTATTCATAATTCTCTCCTATTGTTGTACATTTCGGGCAACCGTGGTAGTGATTGAAATAGACGGTCCCTGGAAAATTAATATATAATTTATATCACTGTCAATAATATTTGTTTGTTTATTTTTAAGAATATTTACCTTTTATAAAACATCTTGCTGGAGTATCACAAACAAATCCTTTGATTTTTACCGTGATTTTATTGTGACCAATTTCAACACCATTTTGTAAAATATCTTGCAATTCATTTACAAACGGATCCAAAAAGTTTTGTAAGTTTGGTTTCGTTTGGCCACAATAGAGTGCAATAGGCATTGGTTTCAAAAATTCAGAGTGGTCGCTTATACACAAAATAGGCCAAAACTCTGTCTTTGCGCTATTAAAAATGGGCAACCCATCAATGTTAAAAATAACGGAAATATTAATTGAATGATCTAAATCAGAAAATTTATTAAGTAAGCAACGTCTTAGTCCGTAATACCAGTATTTTCCACAACCCATTGCAACAACATCTAGTTTTTGAGGTGTTTGCAACAAAGTGCGAGAATCTTTTGGTAAGTAACTTGCTCCACGCGATTTTAATATTCCTAGTAGATCATTTAATGCTCGATGAGTAATTCGATGAACTAACGCCCAGTTTTTTATGTCTTCCATCATCGAAAGCTTGCTTTCAATTTCTTCTTCTTCATCGGACATTTCATTGGCAATATCGCAGTCACTCTGGCATTCCATGTCACCTTCTGTTTGATTTATTTTATTTGCCGACGAATGAGAAGCACTTGTATTACTACAAATATCGAACACCTTTCGTGGTAAAGTCGATGTAACGGAAATACTGGAACCGTTAGAAATCACAGGTAAAGGATTTACAGTTTCTGAAGGATGTTCATTATTTTCAGAATGCTGTTTTGCAGAAAACTCATTAAAATTGTTTCTTTTGAAATTGGTTAGTTTTTTTACTTTTCTATAGTAGGACGATGTAAACTGGAACGGTTTAGCGATTTTCTTCATGTTACCTTCACGTTTTCAATAAATTTCAATAAAATTCAATATTTATATTTGATCACGTCAAATCATTTGTTTACTAATGAAAATTGTATAAAGTACTTGAAGGTATAAATACATTAACAAGCTAAATATTCAGTAAATTTACACAGTAGCTATAAGCTATTTTTAAAGTAGCAAACTGTAATCGATTTAAAAAGGTAAAAATACATTTATGAAGTAAATGTTCAGCATGTATACGCAGTAGTTATAAGCTCTCATCAAGTATACAAAACGTAAAAGGTTTGTAACCGTCATGATACCATGACATGGTACATAAACAACAATGCTTCGTCTGTAGTTATAAGTTTACATTAACAGTGTAACTTTACTGTAGCAATTTTGAAACTAGATTTTGTTGAAGTATAGAAACAGCAACAAATTTTTACAACAGTAAATATTCCGTGAAGTATACAAGAATAAATTGTAATCATAGAATACACAAAATGCTACTTGGGTGGTTACGTTCCAAATAAATTGACAAGGAGTTGTCGTACAGAAATTTTCACATCATCGTTTTCCAGGTTTCTAAATTCTCCAAAAATGGCTAATTTGGATTCGGGAATCGCGCAAGTTCGTTCCAGTTTCATCCAAATCAGTTAATCCTTCCGGGTTGCAGAGCTTACGTAGACAGACAGACAGATACCACCACGAAAACCACTTTCTCGGACTTCGGCAATATAGCGGTAAATCTGCAAAAATCACGAGGTCCAAAAATTTCATGATTACTTTACTTAATTGTTTCAATCAAATTGGATATTTTCATAGTAACAATCAAGTTCCATACTATGCGTTTGAGAAAGGTCTTCGTTTAAGAAATGGCTTAGGTTCATTTAAATTTACAATTTTTAAGAGGCATGTCTGAGATTCCCATTTTCATCATTAATCTGAGTTCCATATCCTTCAGCTGAGAAATGACATAGATCTATTATGCAGCAAGACGCAACTTAACGACATAACCGGAGCACCTCCCAACAAGTTTGCCAAATCGAATCCTTGATCTTATTTGAGAACCTTCGAAAACAAATCTTTTCGAACTTAGAACCCACCACAATTGCTTCTTAGCACTCGAAAATCTTTTCCATCCATTTTTTCTAAAAATCGTTTGGTAAAAAATATGCATCATATCCCTCGCCTCAACAAAATGAAATATCAAGCAACATGATGAAACATCACACAACATGATGCGATATGACGCAAAATGATGTAGCATCCAATAACATAGTGCAACATCACATAACATAGGACATGATGATGGTGCAACACATTATGCAACATGGTACAAAATCATGAAACATGGTGCAAAATCACGCAATGTGGTGAAACTTGACAATATCAATCTAGAGGACTCTTAAATGAATTATTCAAAAATTAGAAATCCTAAACAATTACATTTCCTTGCATTCGAAATTCTTGTCCCACCAAAATTTATTAAAATCGTTCAAGCAAAATAAAATGTTAAAAAGGCCGCAAGCCAAAATGACGCAGCATAGTAATACATCAATCAAAATCTCTCAACAAAATTCAAATAATGCAATAAGATCGCAATATGATGCAACATCTCGCAAGATAGTGCTTATTCCACAACATGGTGCAACATTAAAAATTAAAATTTCTCAAAATCGTTGAAACCAGTTTTTTTTTAAACGAGACCCGGCCTCCACCAAAGGACATTATAAACAAATTTTCCTAAAATTAGGAATCGTCACAGTTCATTCCTGTGATTAGAAATCCCTTATTGCGTTTATCAAGATCGATCGAGACGAAAAATAATCATAAAAAATAACACCGAGCTGAGATCCCCTAAAAAGTTTTCCCGAAATTAGAATCAATCAAAATCGATTCCTGTCATTTTAAATCCCCCAAGATGATCACCCAATTCCACTTTCCCGAAATCTGAACCAATCACAATCGGTTTTTGATAGTCGAAAACGTTCTTTCAGAAATTTTTCTAAAAAATGTTCGAGCCGAAAAAAACTAAAAGCTAGGGCCCCACCGTAAGATTTTCAATGAATTTCTAGCACTCGAGAATTCTCCCTCACTAATTTTTATAAAAATGGTGCGAGCCAACCCGCCCACCGGACGATCCTCTGAATGAATTTTCACGAGATCTGGACTAATCGCGATCGTTTCCTGGCAATTGAAACCTACTACACCAATTTTTATTAAAATTATGCGAGTTAAAAAAAATAAAAAAACGGGACCCGGACCCCACCCAGATGACCTTCCATACGATCTTTTTCAAAATCGTAACTCATCGCAATCGATTCCCGGCATTCGAAAAACCCCCTTTAGTGGTATTCATCAAAACCGTTTTGGCTCAGAAAAAATATTAGAAAAAGGAACCGGGACACTATTAAAGGACTCCTACACAAATTTTTCTGAAAACAATACCCGTCGAAATTCAAAAAGCCCCTTATTTCATGAAAATCGTTTGAGTTGTGCATCACACTTCCTTCCTAAAAGACCTTCCTAAAAATGTTAGCCACAGGGTTGTCTCTGTCATTCCCAATATAATATTTCTTTACTTCGATTTTCGATTAAACGGACCTGGACCTTCTTAAAAATTTTAACCACGAGGATGTTCCGTGGTGGAATTAAATTTATGAAATCGAAGTATTGAGCGCGTTTAAGTTAAGAAACTATGTGCAATATGTGGTCTCCTCGTCATATTTAACCCCTTCTAGACCTAAATATGGACCTAAACATTCCTAAAATAATAGCCATCTGGATGACGTGGTTTTCCTCGTAAATATAACAAACCCTTACATCCCCAATAGAAAATGTTCTAATTTTTGCTATGAAATAAATGGACCACTCGTTGAACCGCTCGTGAATACCTATTTAATTTACTAATACTACCAAACATTTTAGTTTTCGGAATGTTTTAGGAAATTTGTTATCAGGACCGATCAGGATCGGTTCAAATTTTATTGGAAAAACTGACATAAATTTTGTTTTAGATCACAAATTTTGATTTGAAAACTAGTAGGCACTTTTGTATTGCTTCACGATATATGAACTGAACTGAATGAGCGTCTCCACACTTTAATTCTTTCGTCGTGATTCAATGACTTCAAAAAATCAATGTCGTCCACGTTTCTTTGTTTATGTATGTGTTTAAAATTGTTTGTTTTTTGACGTAAAGTAAAAAAAAAAAAAAAAAAATATTTTTGTTTGTGTAAACTACTTACTACGTTGGATTAAAAAAATATTTCAAACATACAAAATGACCTTTAAATATTTTATGTTTGTAGTAGTGCGAGAATCGAAAAAATGGTATGCTGCAAAAAGGATAACAAATTTCCCCGCCGCAAAATAAGCTTGCTGGTGAAGGGGAATCAGGGCTAGGATGTTTTAACATCACGAGCAAAATTTATTTCTCGTTTCTGTAGAATAAAATTTGACTTAGTTTCAATTTTTATATCATTTACCAGCCTGCACCAAATAATTTATACTCAAATCAAAAAACACAGCTACTGTGAATCATCTGTGGTCGTGTTTCTATAATATATGTATGTATATACATTAGGAAATACCAATTTCCAAACGGGAAGGAAGAATCGCTTCCAAAATAATTTAGTATTTTGTAATAGATCACGTGATCATCATTATAGAACCTAATTTAACCTAATTGTATCCGCGTCTCTTTAAAAAAACATTAATCTTTGTTTGATATAAACGCAACTCGCAATGAAATTGAAGTATCATGAAATATTCGACTGCCTCGGAAGAACAGACTTATATTATATAAAATTAAGTTACCTTATATATGTATACAGGTGCTGAAATTGTGTATGATCGAAATATTTTCACAAAACAATAAAAATAAAACTAACAACAACAACAATAATAATAACAATAATAACAACCAAAGAAAGCAATTAACTTTTTTTGTATACCGTGCATATCGTGCGCGCCTTGTAAAAAATATTTTGGGCAGTGTTTGAGTTTAATTGTTATAATTTCCCCAAAAAAAAAAAATAACAACGTGGTGTGGTGCGTGGTGTGGTGTTGGTGCGCGGAGGTATAGCAAACACAAATTATCATAATTATCCATAAGTGTTATGAATGATTAACAGGAAGATTATGTAATCCGATTGTAGATATATTATACATGTTTAAGATAAGACACCTAATATACCTAATAATAGGTTACATACCTGGGTATACAGGACGCATCTGCATTCTAATTAAAATAACATTACGTCTATGTATACGAAGCGGACACCAATGACTTTTCACCTTACGCGCATATAAAATAATACGAAAAAAAAACGTTTTATTTATGTTGTCAGGTCTGTGTATAAATAATTTCCATGCTTGAATTCATGGGAAACGATAATCAATAGATAACAAACTGAGTGTAAAACTATAAAAAAGGCAAGAATGTATAATACCTACCTCTAACACTGCACAAAAGTAAATAAATTTTATTTAGCTGAAATGATATTTAAATGGCATTAGCATGCACAAAATTGATTGAATTATATCTGTACATGGGTGAATCGCACGGAAATTAACTTGTTCTAGAGATTAACGGGCGGCCCTAAATCAAATCGACGCTCTCTGTACATATACATAAATATAAAATATAAGACTTATGCTTCTACGGTAAACGGCCTACACAAACTTAAAAATGGTTTCGTGCCAATAATAATTATAAATATTTTTTTTAACTGCGTAATGTTCGTACGAATATTTTTAGTTGGTTGTTGTTAAACAATTTTTTATTTTATAAATTATAATTACATAAATACTTACAATATACATAAGTGAGTAAATAGTTTTGTTACGTTGGTAATTGTTTATGTTATTGAATGCGAATGCGATGGTAGGATAAAGGGTCGGGTCATCGGAAATTTTTTTATGTTTATTATTATTAATTGATATCATTTTATTGTTAAGTTTTGTTGCTAATAATATATAACTATACACACTCACCCTCTCCCCCACAGGGGTATATATTTACTTATAAATAAATTATATACTTTAACGACGATAAATGCACTAATAGTAAGTAATATTACGTTATTTATTAAATTTGCGTCAAACATGTCAATTGTCAGATGTTGGAAACATGATGTACACGTAGTCATGTAATTGGGTATTTATATGTGTTAAGATATGCGGTACAGGGTCAACTACACATTTTCCATTTATATCTTTATATCTTATTTTCTCCAGCAAAAATGTCAAGAAAGAATGGAATTTAGATCTCCGCAAATTGATTACGAAGAAAAATATGAAAGTGAAATAAAAAAGAGTTAGAACAAGGAAATACCGAAGATCTTGAATTGGCACAGAGTTGGAGACTGCTAGTAAATCAATAAGATGGAAAAGCTTAGCCGAATTACGACAGACAACCTTTGAAAGGAGAAGAAATAAAATTGACAAGCGCATTATGCATCATTTTAGTAGTAATTTGATAGTCGATGTGATCCGATTGATGGACGATGTGATCACCACACGTATACAATTTGCTCTTAAATTTGTTATTTAGTTTTCAATTAAATTAACTATTTTTCTAATAGCTGCGAGACGGCTAAAAATCATAAAATCATAAAATCTATCAATATCTGTGATACAATAAAAATATAACTGTGATTTTATTAAATATTTTTTTTTTTATTTAAATAATAATGTCTGTGTGCTGTGAATGTAGTGCCAAAGTGTCTGAAAAAATTTTTACTTGTGCCGGTGAATGTAACAAACTTATTCATTTTGGATGTGCAGGGATTAAAAAACCTGTGTTTGATGCCATTTCGATAATTCCTAATTTTTCATGGCGTTGTGGTGAATGTATCGATGTTTATAAAATTCTCAAGGAAACGAATGATCATATGAAACATTCTATCAATGCTATATCAGCGTCCTTGTCATTGCTAAATAAAACATCAGCCACCATCTCAACAGTCGTCATCTGTAAAATTTAAAAAAAAAACAACAACACAGACTGATATGGAATCTGCTACACCAATGCTTACAAGATCAAAGAGTAGTGTGAATAATGGCACAACAACGGCTTCAACTGTTAAATCGTTAGACAATAATATGGACTCGCCTAAAAAAATGTTTATTGGTAATGATGACTTGAACTCTACTTTGCGTACCATTGAACCGCTCCGGTGGATTTTTATTTCTCGATTATGCAAGTTACTGATGATGATCTCATGATGTATATTAAAAACAAATTTGAAGTCAAGAAACCTGTATTATATTGCTTGAGACGTAATGATGATCGCGATTTTGTATCTTTTAAAATCGGTATTCCTGTAAGCAAATTTAGCCAAATGCTGCATTCATCGGCATGGCCTTCTGGAGTCTTGATTAAAGAATTTTCAAATTCATGTCGGAAATCAATGAATAATAATTTTTTAGCCCGACGCTCAGCTCTAACGACGTTGTAACAATATCTACTGCAACCTCAACCGATTTTATACCTTTTTCAAATCCGATGCCGCTGTCTGCAACTATCGCTCAACTAACACTGCCACTCTCTGACGAATCCAACACATTGTCCATTTATAATCACAATGCGAGCAGAGTTCGATCAAACTCGCGCGAAATGTATCTATCGGTGTTGGAAAATGAATATGATGTCATTTGCATCACGGAAACATAGCTGACAAACTCGCACAATTCTGCAGAGTACTTCCCTTCAGACGCGATCGTTATATACGGATCTTGAATCGACAGCGATAGGTGGCGGAGTTCTGCTAGCTCTCTCGAAAGATATACGCGGATATTATTTACCTTGGGAGTAACGAGTTGGAGATTTTGGCTGTTAAACTTGCTTTCAAAGGAAAGCTGGTGTTGATAGTTGCTGTTTACATACCATACGGATCCTCCGTTAATATATATGGTGAGCTGTCTTTATTTTTCTCAAACCGCATCTAGCAGTTGCAGCTCCTAAGTTTGATTCTGTGATGATTTTGGAAGATCTTAACTTACCGAAAATAAAATGACTTACTGTTGATGATGAACTTCTGCCATTCAATTGTGATCTAACTTCAGATCTTGTGATGGACTCAATCTGTTCACTCGGGCTAAGACAGATTAATAACATCGAGAACCAGTGCAACAATATCGGTACAGTAGAAGTACATGGCACAATCATTGCTTGTAATGATCTAGGCGGTTCTTCAGGTATTTTTCATATACCACTACATATCCAATTAATATTTGAAAATTGTGTTGTTGTTAACGTAAATTTTAATTCTAGGAGTCTTTCAACTTTAAAAAGGGAAATTATAATGCTTTCAATGAGTTTCTGGTCAATATTATTTGGGATCAATATAGTTATCTTGATTCGAAACGGAATTGTAGAGGTATACCCTCGCAAATGTCTTTCAATTCTTTGACTGCTAGTGATCCACAAAGTATCACTGACATGTTTGCAGCATTTTTTGAAAATGTGTACGTCCCGTCTTCGAGAGGGAACGACGAACTTGTTTTTAGTAATAATTCAAACATTCTATTTCAGTTTGCTACAGATGACGTTCAGCACGCTCTGTTGAAAGTAAATGTGAATATGAGTTGTGGCCCGGACGGCAGCCGCTGACGGACATCTAATCGGCTATTCCTAAATTATTTGAATCGATGGCAGAGGACCGCATCTTTTTCTTAACTAAAAATTCCATCTCAGTAAACCAGCATGGGTTTTACCCCGGACGGTCAACTGTGACAAATCTTGCTTTGTTTACAAAGTTTTTGACGTTAGCATTAGAAGGTGGTGATGGTGTTGAGGTAGTGTTTACTGATTTTAGTAAAGCTTTCGATAAAATTTATCATGTTTTATTGGTAAAGAAACTGGGACAGCTCAAAAAGTGTGATGCCCTTCCTTTAAAGTGGATCTTTTCATATTTCATGAACAGAACTCAAAAAGTTTTTTTAAATAATATTTTATCTAGAAACATAAATGTTTTGTCTGGCGTCCCACAAGGTAGCCACATTGGACCTCTATTATTTATTGCATTCATAGATGATGTGAAGCGGTGCTTCAAATATTGCAAGTTTCTGATTTACGCTGATGATGTAAAAATCTTTTGTAAGATTAGAAATGATTGCGATCTGCTAAATCTACAACAGGAATTAAACGTTTTCTGCGACTGGTGTAGCTTGAGTAAGCTTTGCCTGAACGTTTCTAAATGTAAAGTTAAGAACTTTTCTAGAAGACGTTATGGACGTTATGGACCTGATAATAGTTTATTCTTAAATGGCGTTATGATAGAGCGAGTTCATTCTTTTCTAGATTTAGGGACCATATTGACAGATGTATTAATAAGGCTAATTCAATGTTAGGGTTTTTCATCCGTTTCTCCAAAGATTTTCGTGATCCATATACTCTAAAAGTCTTTTCGCTTCATTTGTTCGATCGCACTTGGAGTATGCGTCAATTGTCTGGAATCCGTACTATAACAATTCCTCTAACCATATAGAATCAATCCAGAAGCGGTTTATGTTGTTTGCCTTAAAGCGACTTCCTCGTGAGGTTAACGCTAATAAATATGTGCTTCCGCCGTATCTACGCCATTGTTTGTTACTGAATATTGAACCACTGTTCGTCCGAAGACAAATTTCTTGCGCAATGTTTGTGCGCGACGTTATAATGGGCCGAATTGATTGTTCACATCTACTGTCCTTGTTTTCGTGCTCCAGTGAGATCACTCAGACACACTGAGAGAAAAAATTTGTTGAATCTACAAAAAAACCGATAAATTCAACAATTTCCGGGGTTGATTTTGAGCCAACAAAAAAATTATAATATTTACTGTAATTATTGTTAAAATTAATATTTTTGTTTATTGTAATTTCAATATTTAAATTGTAATAATTGTTTATTTTACAAATAATTTATGACAATTGCAAAATTAGCAAAGTGAACAAATAAATTGTCAGATTTGCAATTTTTTTCAGTTCTTGTAATATCAATAAGTAAATGATAGAAATCGTAACACATACCATGAAATTGTAATATTAACAAGTACTACAAGTAAATTGTCATGCTTGTAAAGTCAATAAATAAATGTTAGAAATGGTTGTATTTACAAATAATTTGTACTTTTAGTAAATTCTACAAAAAACTTGTATTCTTGTATTCTCAACAAATAAATATTACAAATGATAATATTTACAAACAAATTATAATCATAGTAATTTCTACAAGAAATTTGTCGTTTTTGTGAAATCAACAAATCACTATAAGAAATGATAATATTTACAAACTAATTGTATTATAAGTAAATTGGCAAATATTGTTAATGTAAGATAAATATTATTAAAAAATCTGGTATAATTACCCATTACTGTAAATGATCATTTATTTTTTGACCTAAGTTCAGAAGCAGTATAAAAGACGAGCTGTGTAAAATGAAACCTTTGATAGGAAAGAAAATAAAATTCTTTTTTAATATTTTTTGATTGAGCTTTATTATAGTTTTAAAGCGATTATGTTAAGAAACAGTTATAATAGTTCATGTCAAATTGCAATTCATATAAAAGAGACAAACAAATTTATGATTTTAACATATTTTTTAACAAAGTTTTATAAACAATATTTTGTTATATTTTTATCATTTTAATATTTATAAACCATGAAGCTAGTTATAACAATAAAATTATAGTGATAGTCTTCTATGTTATACTTTTGAATTTAAGTTCCAACTTGATAACAACTAAAGTTAAATACTAATACGCTAAAATTTCAAAATTTGTACAAATTGAAAAATATTATTATAACTTTAAACATATTTTCTATCATTTACAACATTTGATAAGAACACGGAACTGCCAGATGAACTGATTGTGTGTGGAATTGGCTAGGTTATAGAATTTATTAATTTTTATTTTTTCTACGTTATAGAATTCTTGAATTTTAATTATATATTCATTCGGTTGGTTTAATGAATATGTGTCAGTAAGTGTCTTTTAAAAGAATTCTTAACACTTACTAAAACCACATTTATTTATAAAACGGATGTATAATGACTAATATAATTAAAGAAAATAAATTAAATAAATATTTAAATAACAATATAATTTAAAATTAACTAATTAATGCAATTAATTCTGTGGCAATTCATCATAACCACTTAATATCAGTTAAGTGATTTTGTCAAATTTTATTTCTATCTGTTCCTTTTTGCATCATTTATGACCCAAGGCAACTTTAGACGATTTTGTATGATTTTTGACCATGTTGTGGCTATAAAACAAAACCACTTAACTACACTGAAATGCTATAATGTTACTTTATTATTTTGGAAAAAACACTCTGA
This sequence comes from Nephrotoma appendiculata, assembly GCA_947310385.1. Classification (NCBI taxonomy): domain Eukaryota; kingdom Metazoa; phylum Arthropoda; class Insecta; order Diptera; family Tipulidae; genus Nephrotoma; species Nephrotoma appendiculata. The sequence goes on from OX371224.1 coordinate 145,569,933, forward strand.
ATATTTACTGAATTTCAGTTAAGTGATTATGTTGAATTGCCACAGAATTAAATTTATACTGTTGGTTTAAAATTGGTTTTCCAATGTTGAACAAATCAGTTATTAAACTGGCCGCTGCGGATATTGGTTTATCAAAACGCGTGTCTATCGCATAAAAATAAGTTTAAATACAATACCGTACGTTATATGAATAATGTGGGTAGGCTAAATTAAAAACTTAAAACGTTTTAAAACATAAATCAATTGCTCACACGCAAAAGTGTATGTTGAATATACGTAGTTGCATCTACTCTTGCAATAAATTTAATCGGCAATTCGTTTAACATAATAACGGTTATTATTGGTTGAAGGGTTAAATTATTCGCTATAGATGTTCTTCCCTTAAATTATTGTTGGTTGATTTCTTCTTCATCTTCCAAAATCAGAAACTTTCTATTTAGGGAATCTTGACTTTATAGCTTCCAACGTAATGTTTCCTCATCCATTTTTAAATTATGTTTAATTAACGGAGGCAACAAGTAATGTAACAATTTAAATACTCGTAAATGTTGCAATTCTGAAAGATAAAAAACAGATTTTCTTTCATTTATTTATTTTCACAGATACGTTCGGAGTAACAAGTGAAATAAAACTTACCAGTATTATTAGTTTCAGCACAAGATCTTTTTTTAATTTAATTATTCCATCAAGCTTTAATTTTTTGTTCGAATTTTCCAACCTATGGCCATCACAATCTGTGCTCTCTTTTAATATATCTTTCTGCATTCTTTTAATATTGCTGATATGTACTTTCTTTGGAAAAATTAATATCGGCTTAACTTTGTTCAGTTGTAACTCTTCGTCGATCTTCAAAGGCTACCCAGATGTATATTTATAAGATATCCACAGCTTGTCATCATTGGAGGTAATAGTTTTAATAAATTTATATAAATTGTAAATTTGGTAATGGAAATGCACAAAACTAAATTTCACTTTCCGATTTTTTTTTTGGTTTTTTTTATCAAACGAATTTATAGTACGAGGGCAAATCAAAAAGTCTTGCAATATCATATGAAAAAAAAGAGTGAGAGAGACAGCAATATTTTTATTTTTCGACATAATCTCCTTTAAGGTTTATACATTTGTCACATCGATCAATTAACTTACCTAAACCCTCTAAAAAAAAAGATTTCTTTTGCTCCATAAAATATTCATTTACAACAGACTGTACTTCATAGTCACTGGAAAATTTCCGGCCCCTTAGTGTTTTTTTCAAATTGGGAAAGAGAAGTAGTCACTGGGTGCCAAGTCTAGACTGTACGGTGGATGCGGAATTTCCACGAAGCCGCAGTCCTTTAATGCAGCTTGAGCAATATTAGCCTTGCGCACTGGTGTATTGTCGTGAAGAAGCAAGATTTTTTTCCTAACTTTCCTTGGCCGTTTTTCCCGGATCGCTTTTTTCAATTTTCGCAAAACCTCTGCGTAATATATGCCTGTGATTGTGGTTTTCGGTGGCATATAATCGATTATCAAAATTCCTTCAGCATCCCAAAAAATTGTTGCCAAAACCTTACCAGCAGACGGTTGAGTTTTGAATTTCTTTGGTGGTGGTTCACTACGTTTAATCCATTGCATCGATTCTTGTTTGGATTCCAGATCCCAGTGATGAAGCCATGTTTCATCGCCTGTTATTATGTTACCCAAGAAATTTTCTGGATCTGCTTTGTACATATCTAAAATCGCCTTTGAAGTTTAAACACGCATTTTTTTTTGTTCAGCATTCAACAAACGGGGAACCCATCGCGCACTTACTTTCGACATGTGAAGGTGGTCATGTAATATAGTATATGTGGTACCGTATGAAAGAGAAAGTCTCCACGCTAACCGCGGAACAGAAATACGCCGGTCCTCCAATACAATAGAATCAGCTAAAATTACGTTTTCATGGCTAATAGCATCTGCTGGCCGACCCGAGCGGTTATCGTCTTATAATGACTCCCAACCACTTTTGAATAATTTTACCCACTTTGTTACTGTGGCATATGATGGTGCAGATTTGCCGTAAACTTTTGATATATAGTTGAATATATAAATTGCATTTCGTCCATCTTTATAGAAAAATTTAGTAACGGCGCGATATTCAATTTCATTCATTTTAAGAAAAATTCAAAACACATGTTACTAAATTGACAAAAACAAACGAACCGTAAAATTTACATCGAAATGTTCTTCTAGAAGTTTCATCGTGACAAAAAATGGTTTTGAAAAATATATTGTTGTCTCACTCACTCGTTTTTTTCATATGATATTGCAAGACTTTTTGATATACCCTCGTATATCAAATAAATCTTTCTTACCAAGCAATGAATTTATATTTCCAAATTCAAAAATGTTGTATCCAAAATAATTAATAATTATTAATAAGTTTTCACTAAACAGCGTATTGATTGGTATAAGCAAGGTTCAACTGAAACTATTCACCACGTTGTTGTAGATAAATTGGTTTATTATAATAATATTTACAAATTAATATTAAGTGATACAAATTGCTTGTAAAATTTAATATATTGTTTTAATTTTTTACAATTTAATAATAATTGCTATTATTGTTTATTTATTTGCTTTATTTACTATAAAAGAGTAAATGCAACAATTAATTGGAAGGAAGTTTAATATTTTATTTTTCATGATATGTAATACTCGTAGATTGCCATTATTGAATCAAAAATTCAAAACTCATTATTCGTAATTTTACTGGCATTAATAACCTGGAACTATAATTTTATTTACAAGGCATGCCAAATAAAATTATCTTCACGTTAAATATCATGCATTATTACACTGACTGAATGATTACACTGACAACTTCTGGAAGAATCACTAATCGCAATCTTATACTAACAACACACGTTCGCCATTTTTGACAAAATGGAAAATATTTTTAACTTCAAATTTTAAAGATAAGAAACGCACAAAACTTATTTGCACTTTATAGTAAATAAATCTTTCTTTCCAAACAATAATTTTAAATGATTTATAATAAAAACTGGTATAAAAAATTGCCAATTTTTCATTAGATAACTTATAAAAATATAAACTGTTCGTAGTTCAACTGAAACTGATGTACTGATAAAAATTTATGAACAAATTTTAGTTTAAACAAATTTCTAGTAATATGTAACAATAATTTTTTAATTTTACAATTTAACAATAATTGTTACTGATTATTTGTAATAATTACAATTTAACAGTAAATATAACAATATATTTATTGTAATTACAATTTAAAAGCCAATTTAACATTTTATTTTATATAAATTTGTATCTATTGTAAAAGAGTGCCAAAACAAATAAAACCACTTTAAACTTGGCATTACTGGACTAAATATAACTGAAATTATAACCGTGTTTCCTATTTTATATCGCAACAGTTACACTTACACTTACAATTTTCCATTTCAAAATGTTTAGAATAAGTAGTAAAATTCGCTACCAATTCTAGATTGATAGTTTGTTGATACTTACTCGAATAAGGGTTAAAAAAATACACAAACGACTTTGATGACTGAAGACTAATATTTTGTCTGTGGTATACTTTTATACGTATAAAATTGAAGTTATTTTCAGATACAAAGAATGGTTTTATAGTTAAATATAGCAAATATAGCAAAGAATTATTTTTAGTAAAACGCGTTATCCCTATTAATCGAAGATAAAGTTCCTTACCCCTATTTAAGTTCTCATGTTTGTATAATGTTCTCATGTAGAATACTGGGATGAGTAATTTTTTTCAGAAAAGTATGTTACTGGCAAAGTCTGAAAGTTGTCTATATTACAATACGGTAAAAATTTGTGGTGAGTTTAAAACAACTACAAAAACTATTTCACATTTTCATTTCAAGATAATAAAAAAATTTTAACATGTTAAAAGCACCACGACTTGGCTTCGGATGGTAGTTTTTTTAAGGTACGCTCATACTCATGTAAGGACTTTCATTATTGTATATAATTTTCATACTATGCTTTTACCAGGATCCCTGACACACTTGATTAATTTTTAAATTTTCTGTAACAAATCAATATTAAGGCAATTAAATTTTACATAGAAATTTCTTAGTAATTTATTTCTGCAGAAATTTGTATCGTCATTCCTTTCTCACTGTGCCATTTGCTAAGCCCGAGTTTGCTGTTTCTTTGATTCACAGCATTTCTACTATTTTGATGAAAACGTCATAGATCGCGGGTCTCCAGCAAACCTGTCTAACTTCCAGTAAATGTTTGTAGATCTCTATAGAAATTCGATGTCACGATTTTGCATAGACGGGACAAATATCACTCGTATAATTTATATATGAGAGCGAAGATGAATATTTACTGTGACTGCTGTGATTACTACGTTCAGCAGCATTGATCGGTGATTAATTTGCATTTGGGTTAACTTTGCTTTAGGGTATTTTTCCCAATAACATCAAAATACATAGGTGTTTTAGTAAGAATTGCGAATAATTATTACAATGTGAAAGCAGTATAATAGGAAGTGAAACCCGAAAATATTTCTATAGCAGTAATAGAAAGTATGGATTGAATTACCTTTGAGAATTTAAGGTCGACGACAGTTGCGATAGGATCCAAGTGTAATCCATTTGTATCGTGACATAGAACAAATGGCTGAACATTTATAACTGATTGATTACCACACAGAGCAGGTTGCTGATATCCTAACTAAGCAAGCAATTGAGCTGAAGAAATAACTAAATTAATGAAACTCACTATGAATGAAAAGATAAAAAATAACGACATTGTTACCCGATTGATATAAAACTAGAAATTTACAATTAATTATACATACTTCTACATCGTGGTACTATAAAAAACCCACCAAATAAACAGTGCAGGGATAATGGGCACTAGGAGTACTTTTTGGTGGAAATGAGAAAACAATTAAACTACGGAATTAATAATTCTAAGAAATATTTTTATTTGAATATTATATTCTAACAGTTTGTTATTTGAAATTACAAATAAAATGTAATAACATATTTTACTATATTTATTCTTTTTTACAATTATCCTAGTACATATAACTATTTCTTAGTAGGTTTTACGAAAGCCTGTGTTGAACCTACAATTTAATAGTAAAAGTAATGTTTGGTACAATCAACAAATTCTTTTGTAGAATCTACTTATATTTTTTCTCTGAGTGCACCGAGGCTTAGTGATTGATCTGCACTACCATGGGTCTAATTTTGGTATGCCAGACCCGGTTTGTAATTCTAGCCGTGTATTTAATAATGTATCTACCGTGTTCGATTTTAATTTGTCCAGAGATGAATTTAAAAGAGTTCTAAAACATTTTTTTATTCAAATTTGATTTATATTAATAAACCTAATTTTAAAAACAAGATGTAAATTAATACTGTTGGTTAAATAAATAAATAAATGCTAGAAAAAATAATAATAGTACAATGAGCAATGTATAATAAAGCATGAAGTGTCACAATTTTTTACAGAACTGGCGAATTTTAACCCAAAAGAAAGGATAAAAAAGACAACCAGTTACCAAAGTAATACAAACGAGAAAAGGATGTGTAACGAAATCACGGTTTGTCAAATTCCGGTTTTTTTATAAAAAAAAACCTGATTCTTAGGAAATCCCGTGCTGAATTTTTAAAATTTGGCATATGGGAAAATACGGATCCGCTCGAAACACGATATTTCAAAACGCGATATTTTGAAATGAGATATGACAAAACGGGATATGGTACAAAACGCAATATTCCAAAATGCCATATTTCAAAACGCGATATGGTTTAAAACGCGATATGGTACAAAACGAGATATTTCAAAACGCGATATTTCAAAACGCGTTATGGTATAGAATGTGCATTGCGAAGCGACGGGAGTGCAGCGAGCCAATTGGTACCGATCCTTTATACTCTCGCTTCTATCGATTTTTAAATTCCTATAAACTGAAATTAAATTTTCCCTCCACTCGCCCGATATAACCCGATCCTAAACTCCAGTTTTGTACCATATCACGTTTTGTACCATATCGTGTTTTGAAATATCAAATTTTGAAATATCGCGTTTTTTACAATTCGCGTTTTAAAATATCGCGTTTCAAATGGGACCCGGGAAAATGAGACTCTTAAATGATTTTTTGACAAAATTTAAAAATGAGTTTGCGATAAAGTTGTAGAAAATGGTTAATAGGGATGGAATTTAGATTAAGGGCTAAGTGCCCGAGAGAGTTATCGAAGCCATCAGCCTCTACAATTATTGCATTTCAAAATGTTACATTAACAAATATTGCTTTTTTTATTAACCTTTTACTAACCTTAACTACAAAATGTTGCAATTACAAAATGTTGCAAGTACCAAATCTTGTAATTAAAATACTGCGTATTAAATATTTTGTGCAATTAGAACTAGAAGAAAAGAAAACCGGAATTTCGGAAACCGGGATTTTGAAAACCGGTGTTTTGAAACAGGGATTTTGAAAACCAGGATTTTAAAAACCGAGATTTTGAAAACCGAGATTTTGTAGTACACCCACAGGAAAATGGTCAAAAATAGTCATCATTCTGTCATCAAATCTCAAGTAACCCTGTGCAATCAATAAACGAAATAAATCATTGGCAGTCTCCGCCCAATCTAGAAGAGATACAAACCATTGTTAATGGGATTAGAAAGGGAACAGCAGCTGGTTTAGATTCGGCTCATGTATAACTCATAGAAAGTCTACCTGAGGAAGGTTGTATTCAATTCTATTTGAATTCTGAATTGCATTACAGAAGAATGGGTAAAAACGGTACAAATACCAATTAAAAATAAAGCAAATCCAAAAACGACGGCTGACTTCCGAAGAAATACTATTACTGAGTATATTATTTAAACAAAATTAGTCCTCAATATATTATTTTTTCTTTTTCAATTTTTTTCATTGTTTTATAGCATTTCGTTTATTTGTAGCGTGGCAGTTCTCGAGGGCGTCATATCTTTGGGTTAGATCGAATGTTGAAAGATCCTTATACCACCTAATTCACTTGATAATAGGGATTAGCCGTACGGGTGACGTGTTTCAGCTTCTGGTTCAAATACTAGCAGAACACAAATGATTTCGTCAAATGGTTCCCTGATTCTGCATAACACTTTTATGTTGCTTTGCACACATAGTTTCTGTTTCATAAACGTTTGCGCAAGTGACGTCAATATACACTCCTCGACATAAATTATCGTACGATGCGAAAAAAACGAATAACCCTGTATTTAGCCAGCTTTGTAGCATCCATACCTGCGGAGTCGATTGCGGCAAAATTCTGCAGTTTTGAGTTGAAGTTAGTCATTGCTCAAAATACTAGTCTATTTGGTACGTCATTTTGCTTGTCAAATTTTTCATTTGTAATTTTCGCTTAACACAAATATTTCTCAGTAGGCGTACATTTTTTTATTACTTTGACGTTTCAATTTTCGGAGTGAAGAATTTTGTCTGTGTAACATCTTTAAATTGTTTTTATTATTATTCAGGTTGATAATCATGTCGGAATAGATAGAGAAAGTTAAAAGTGATTCATCAAGCGACTGGCTGATAAACATATCGGAATCTAGAGAAAGAGTTAAAAGTTATTATGACGAATATTGGTTACAAGTAATTTTACTATAAAATACCCTGAATTATTTGCTTCTTCAACTATATATAAATATTTAACCTTAGGCCGAAGCCAATCAAATTTACAGCAGAAAAACTGGAACTGCTTAATGACCAGTTCGTAGTTACAAGTCGTGAAAACATAGAAGGTGAATACTTGGGTATATTGAGCACGAAATTGTTTATGGTGTGGTTCAGATTACCAAATTGATGACGGAAGAGGCTTAGCCTGTCGGAGAAATCGCGTTTCAATATGCCAAAGACAATCGCACGAAAGTGACTGCGGTACATATTGCCAATATTATGCGAATGTTTGATGGTGTTTTTTTTGCGCTGCTTTCGTGACATTACCATTAAATAGCCCAAAGTGAAATTTGAAGTATTTGGATAATGTGTGCTTAAACATGGTGCAGAATCCACGTAAATATGATGTGCTTGTTATGCCAAATTGACATTTGTTTGTATGACGACATTTTCAGTGATACTTGCGCTTGTCTAGTTGGTGGCTTAGGCACCAATAGATATAACCGCAGGACCGCCATTGCGTAGACCAACATTTTGTTTCCTACCTTAGTTTTTTACAACTATGTTATAGATTAAATCCAAGAAATTTTTATCTTCTTATAATATAAAAAAAATTTGATTTTTTAATAAAATGTTTTGAGTTTTTATTTGTTTCATATCAACTACAGCTATTTCATCACTATCGTTGATACCGCGTGATGATGAATCTAGATGACGTACTCTTCATTGAATCGAGATCACTTTGTAACATTATAGGGTACCATCTTTAACGGACACAACTAATGATAACTTCAAATCACATGCAGCAATGGTTACATCTTCGACCAGTAATGATTTCCATCGTTTTCCAGTTTCCGAAAATTTTATTTTATCCAAAGCATGGAATTGTTCATCGTTATAAGTTAGTGAACGAGCAGCCCGATTGCGAAGTAAATGTTTCATGAATCATGCAATTGTGGTATTCGATTTTTTCCTTTCTTCGGGTTCGGCACGGACATCGAATATTTCTGGTCGTATTTTGCCATTCTCGCGTTAGCATCTCAACAGTTACTGACTTCGAATAGTTGTCGCACGGGATTCAAAATCCACTTTTAATTTTACCACCTCGTTTAAAAGAAATTTAGATTTATTGTAATATTCATCCTGTTTTACAGACAAATATATCACTTTTTACACATAGACATAATATTACTAAATAATAATAATACTTATTATTATTTATAATAATATTATTATTAGTTATTAATATTATTATTATAATTATTATATAATAGTATTATGTTAATATTATATAATATTAATAATATTATTAGTCTTTGGTTTTACATCAAAAATATATAATTGTCAAATAGATCTATATTTTCTGTCAAATATGTAGCAAAAATAAAAATGGCTTCTTACAATGATCACAATTTTTAGTTCCTTTTGTATTTTTTGGTTGCCCAGCTTGAGGAAACCATAGCTCAAAATAGAAAATATTTCAATTCGATTGCGGCAAGAGTATGCGGGGCATACAGCATTTCACGCAATTTGATTGGTTTAAACTGCGGGAACGATTACGGCAATCGTTGTATCCGTAAGTATGTATTTAGCTGAAATGCTCTATACTCTTGCCGCAATCGAATTGAAATATTTTCTATTTTGAGCTATGGTTTCCTCAAGCTTGCCAAACAAAAAAAATATAAAAGGAACTAAATTTTGTGCTCATTGTAAGCCGCCATTTTTATTTTTGCTATAATTTGACAGAAAATATAACTGTATTTGACAGATATATATTTGTGATGTAAAACCAAAGATTTTAATAATAATATTAATATTATATAATACTATTATATAGTAACCGGACAAGTGGTGCAGTGGTTAAAGCTTCGGCACTTGGACCGGGAGGTACTGGGTTCGAATCCCATCAGAGGCTAGATGCAAATCGAATTTTCATCATCGATTACAATCGGTGATGTTAATAAACACAACTAAGACCCTCTGATGGAGTGCAGAATTCAGCGCCGACCCACCTTCCATGTCAATGTACTACAGGTTGACATGGAGCTTGCAATGTGCAGGTGGTATACTGTAGTTGTGTGAGTAGGTGAATAAGTGAATGGGTTAATGATGTGGCGTGAATGCGTGGTATCACAATGGGCCAAAAAAATGGCCTAAGTGTCAACCACTGAAACCTAACCTAATTATATAGTAATTATACTGATAATATTAATAAATAATAACAATATTTATATATTTAATAATATTGTTATTATTAGTATTATGACTATGTGTAAAAAAGTGTGATTTATTTGGCGATAAAACATGGATATTACAATAAATCTAAATTACTTTTAAAGGAGGTAGTAAAATTAAAAGTGGATTTTGATAAGGTTGTGAATCCCGTGCGACAACTATTCGAAGCCAGTAACTGTTGAGATGCTAACGCGAAAATGGCAAAATGCGACCAGAAATATTCGATGTCTGGGCCGAACCCGAACAAAAGAAAAATCGAAAACCGCAATTGAGCGATTGCGTGATTCCTGGCAACATTTACTTCATCATCGGGCTACTAAGTTCACTAACTTATAACGATGAACAATTCCATGCTTTGGAAAAAAGAAAAACTACTGAAACTGGAAAACGATTGAAATCATTATTGGTCGAAGATGTGAAATCAGCTATTGATATGGTAGCAGAAAGTGTTGCGAACTGGTATATACTGGGCCAAGCAAATTTCGTTCAAGCTCAAATACTGGAGAAGGATGTAGTCAACTTTGAGAATAATTTGTATGAAATCTAAGAAACTGTCCCGAATCAAGAATGATCTAAAAACTGATATTAACAATCGTAAGAAGATCAATATGATGATCGCAAAAGATAATTGTGTAACAAACGACACTAGTAAAATTGATTATACGGTAATGGTTTTTTAAATAATTATTTCAGTAATAATTTTATGTACAAATTGTACATACACACGCAACTACAAGTAGTCTTATGTCTAACTATAAATGATGATTGAAATAAAATGATGTCATAATGTGCCCCTGGCCGAACCAATGAACAAAACAGACATAGGAAATTTATGGAAGCAACGTGAAAGAGAAACGGAAATTACAATAATTCCGTATGGCAATATGTTCGCTGACACCCCCTGACCATCAGCTGGACTAGCTACCATCGGTTAATATACAAATTCAACCAACTCCATCGTCATCATTCGTCGAATACAGTATATGCCTGAACGGAATTTTCTACAGGATTAGACGCCCTTTATAAACCAATCACGGCTAGCACTGCATGTGATTCGGGGTTACCATTAGTTGTGTCTGGTAAAGATGGTACCCTAATGTTACAAAGTGATCCCAATTTATGAAGAGCACGTCATCTAGATCATTATCACGCGGTAACAACGATAGTGATGAAATAGCTGTAGTTGATATGAAGTAACAAATAAAAACTCAAAACATTTTATTAAAAAATCAAATTTTTTATTAAATTTTAAGAGAATAAAAATTTCTTGGATTTAATCCATAACATAGTTGTAAAAATAAGGTAGAAAACAAAATGTTGGTCTACGCAATGGCGGTCCTGGTTATATCTATTAGTGCCTAAACCACCAACTATGTAGACAAGCCCACATATCACTCAAAATGTCACCAAACAAAACAAATGTCAATTTGGCATAACAAGCACATCATATTTAATAAAAATAACACTATCAGGCATTCGCATAATATTGGCATTATGTACCGCAGTCACTTTCATGCGCTTGTCTTTGACATATTGAAACGCGAATTCTCCGACATACTTAGCCTCTTCCGTCATCAATTTTGTAATCTGAACCACACCATAAACAATTTCGTGCTCCATATACCCAAGTATTCACCTTCTATGTTTTCACGACTTGTAACTACGAACTGGTCATTAAGCAGTTCCTATTTTTCTGCTGTAAATTTGATTGATTTCGGCCTAAGGTTAAATGATTATATATAGTTGATGAAGCAAATAATTCAGGGTATTTTATAGTAAAATTACTTGTAACAATATTCGCCATAATCACTTTTAACTTTAGCTGTTTTTATTTATTTATTTTATATTTACCAAACAAGGTACATATATATTGTAAAAATATTCTAATATATAAATTCTTATTTTCTAACAAATTTGTATTTCGTTAACTTATTCTTTCACAATTTTATTTTACTATTTTTTTCTTATTTTGATACTTAAAAATTAAATATTAAATGTTCTTCCTATATTCTTACGGGTTCATACAAACCTACGATTGGTGTGACTCGGAGTACTTAGTGTCCTCACCAATGGTAGTTAGGTAGCAACCCAAACATACAGTCAGTTATACTCGTATAAACAAAAAATTTATTTAAATTGCGATTTGAAATTTTTCTTATATGTTTGTTTTGTCAAGTTAGTACCTGGCTTGTAAGCGTCAATATGGTTATTAAAAATTTTACATGCTCTATTTATTGGTTCATTCATTCCATAGTTGGTAGGGTGGTGAACTTCTTTTAAGTACTTTGCATGTCGAGTGCGTCCTTGATTTAAAACCACAGCATTTGAAATTTCATCGACGTTGATGTTTTTTTTTAACACGTCAAAAATGAAACTGGCAGCGAGCAAATTTCGTCTTAATGAAAGAGTATCTAAACCTATTAAGTCGAGTCTAGAATTGTAACTTGGTAGATTGGTATAATCTTGCGGATCGAACATATGCCTGAGCACGAACAATAAGAATTGCTTCTGTACTGATTCAAATTTTATTGCATACTATTCGGTATATGGCATCCAAGTTACCGAAGCATACTCAAGGATAGATCTCACAAATGAGCAATAGAGTGATTTTGTTACCCATAAGTTGTTGAATTCTTTAGCTCTTCTTTTTATGAAACCCAGTACCCCATATGCCTTTCCCAACGTTACATCATAATGTTTATGGAAATTAACTCGCGTGTCAATTATTACACCTAAATCTCTTATTTCGTCCACTCTTTTCAAACTCCTCTCATCAATTACGTAGTCAATATTATGAAGAACAACTTTCCTTGTAAAACTGATTACGTAACACTTGTCCACATTTAGATCTAATTTATTACTGTTGCACCACGATATCAATTTGTTTAGATTTGATTGTAAACAAATTGCATCGTCTGTATTTTCGATTTTGTGAAATATGTTTAGGTCATCAGCATAGAATAAATGCTTGATGTTTTGCAGTACTGTTGACAAGTCTAATATGAAGAGATTGAAGAGTAATGGCCCCAAGTGACTACCTTGTGGAACCCCTGAACTTACTTGTACTGCTTGTGATATGTGGCCTTGAAAGCGAACACATTGAGTTCGGTCTTTTAGATATGAGCTTAACCAGTTGAGTAATGAGCCACCTATCCCCATTAGTTCTAGTTTTTTAATCAACACTTTATGATCTACTCTATCAAAAGCCTTGCTGAAATCAGTGTAAATTGCATCAACCTGAAATCCTTTTTCCATTTGTTTTAATAAGTAAGAAGTAAAGATTGTCAGGTTAGTTGTTACGGATCTACCTTTGATAAATCCATGTTGCTGATCATTAAGATTGAAGACAATGGTTTCTGCAAGCTTATCATGAATTAATTTTTCAAAGAGTTTGGGAATACAAGATAAGACAGCAATTCCTCTGTAGTTAGCTACATTACACCTTCCGCCAGATTTGTAAATTGCTGTCAAAAATGACAATTTCCAAAAACTAGGAAAGATTCCTTCCACTAGAGATCGGTTAAAGATGTAATATAATGGTTTAACTAGAGAGTTTGCACATTCTTTCAAAAATATGGGCGGAATGCCGTCAGGCCCAGATCCTTTTTTAATGTCCAGACCTTGCAGTCCGGTCAAAATGTCACTCTCTTCCAACTCCACATTCCATAGCTCATAACGGGGTGATATGTTTTCCTGATAGAAATCAGGTAAACTGCTTTCGTTGGCTTCTCTTTTATAAATGGATTGAAAACGCTCAGCAAAAAGATCGGAGAGAGTTTTAGGGTTCGAGGACGATATCTCGTTCAAATACATTGTTACTGGGTATCCTTTAGTGTTCCGTTTAGAGTTAACAAAATCATAAAACTTTTTTGGTTCTGAAATTATGTTCTCACCGAGTTGTTTGAGGTAGTTATCGTAAGCTATTCTTGATGCGGACTCAAATTCTTCATATAACTGATGGTGTCGTGTTTTATTGTTCGTTGTTGGATACTTTTTGAAAACTTTGAAAGCTCTGTTTCTTCTATTGCGTAGATTCTTGAGACGTCTGTCTAACCAAGGTTCTTTTCTATTTTCTCTTTGTTTTACCCAGGGAACATGTCTTGAAATAATCCCATCAATAATAGTATGGAATTGATCAATAGTGAAATCTAGGTTGTCATAGGAACATACTTCTTGCCAATTAATCATATCAATTTCCATCTTAATTGAGTTAAAAAAGTTAAGTTTTGCTTTGGCAAAGTCCGCTTAGCTTTAAATAATCAAATATTAGTGGCCAATTTTGGTTTCAGCAATATTTACTTGTGAATTTCTAGTATCGGAAAATAATGGTTCATCATAGCTGGCGTATTTATCAGTTGTAATTAAAGAACAGTTGGTTTTAAATAAAACTAAAAAAATAAGACTTTCATAAAACCGATTACAATTACTACTGACATGAAAGCGAACTATAATGAACAAATATTTTCCGTTACTGGAAATTCACAAGTAAATATTGCTGAAACCAAAATTGGCCACTAATACTTGATTATTTAAAGCTAAGCGGACTGTGCCAAAGCAAAACAGCTTTTTTTCTCCATTCCGACATATTTATCAACTAGTCACTTGATGAATCACTTTTAACTATCTCTCTCCATTTCGACATGATTATCAACCAATCGTCTTAATTATAATAAAAAAACAAAATTAAAGATGTTACACAGACAAAATTTTTCACTCCGAAAATTGAAACGTCAAAGTAATAAAAAAATGTACGCCTACTGAGAAATATTTGTATGGCGTGTTCACCGTCCAAGCAAAAATTACAAATGAAAAATTTGACAAGCAAAATGACGTACCAAATATACTAATATTTTGAGCAATGACTAATTTCAACTCAAAACTGCAGAATTTTGCCGCAATCGAATCCGCAGATATGTATGCTACATAAAACATTTGCAGAAAATTAAAAATCCTAAAATGCAGTTACAATATACGCATAATTTTTTGGCATTGTCGTTGAGACAATGGAAAAAAATATATTCATTTTTTATCTTTTTTGTGTGAAGACAGATTTCATTGTACGATAGCTTTCACCGTTAGATCTGTGCCTATATTAACTCGAAATGTTGGCTCTATAATTACTTCAGTTAAATTATAAGCGGGAACTAGTAAAGTAATATTATATTGCGATTCTAATAAATATAAATTAAAATGAGCAAAAATCAAACAAGTATCGATTTTCACGAAGTCATAATAAAGCTGCGCACTTAGAACGTCGTTCTCTTTCTGAAATTGCAAAAATTGTGAACAAACTGAAATCGACCATTCAGCACATAGTAAAACGTACAAGAACACAGGTACCATCAGTTATAGGACAAGACCAGATCGAAAACGTATTTTGAACGTGCTTAGGGAGTGCATTACCGTTTACCGATTTACCGATTTACCGTATTTACCGTATAAAATATATTTACGATTTATCGGTAAATTTTTACAAATTTACCGATTTTTTCGGTAAAAATATATTTATAATTAATAGGGCGCAATTCAGTGCTAGTATATAACAGGGCGCATTTTATTGAAAAACATGAAGAGCATATTTTAAATTTAATCGAACAAAGGATTTATATAAGGTACAGAATTCCCATATACTACATAATTAGAATTATTATGTAGAATAATGTAGCTATACCTACTAAAGATTTATATAATGAATTTTATTTAATGAAACGAAATGAACTTATACAGGGTGGGCGCGTGGACTGATAACATTTTTTGGTAGATTTAAAGGGGGAGGGGGTCATTTGGAAGCTTTCACCCCATGGAATTGATGTTCTAAGTATAGCCCGGTAAATGAAATATAATATTTTAAGTTTGTTTTATCCGTTTGAGTCCCAAGCAGCGCGATCACCCTGTTAGGATATTATGTCGAAAAACCCAACACATTTCGAACATTGTCGACAACTGACGGTGCGTTACCGATTGTCGTAGTCACGCACTCAGATATCTGAAGCTAGTGCATCAAACAGCTCCTTTTAATGTAAATAGTACATTTTACACTAGGTTTGTCTCAATAGATTGCCTTTTCATCTCATTCATTTTATCTTCCCCTCTCATTTAGAGAAAGCGCGATTGCGCTGTTAGTGTTTTTTCAATACCCCATGGGGCTCAAACGGTTAAATAACCCAAAATCTCGCCTTCAAATGGTTACTTTTGTGTTTATAGTCGTAGAGGCACGAAATAACTTTTATTGTATTCTACAATGTAATGATTTTATTCTAAATAAATCATTAATTTATACAATTGGTTTAAGAAAAATGACTAATGGGCTTCTAAATCCAAAAAAATGTGTAGTATTATGAAAAACGTCACAGTCTAAATAAATTTAAAAAAAACTTATGGTTATTTTGAAATAAATTTTGCTTTATAAAATTCTCTAGTTTATGCCTTGACATGTCATAGAAAACCCTCATTTTGTGGTCAAAATACGAGATCTTATTTGTCAGAGTTATTTGTGCCAGGGTTAAGAAAATGTTTTTTAAGTTATTGATAGATTTTAAAAAATAAGTAAAACGGGTGTTAATTACCTTGTGCTATTAGTCAATATGTCACTATCTGCTACCGGAAGTGCCCGTGTATTTCACTTTGTTCTTGTTAAATTGTTAATTGTTCTTAGTCACGAAAAGGGTGATAATGCTAGACGGCTGAAGTTTAGTAGAGGTATGGATTTTGTGAACAAATGAGTCTAACTGTGAGGGAATTGTGAATTTACATAATCTGCTTCTTTGGGACAGTAAAGGCCAAAATCCACACAAGAAAAAGCAGGATTCTTTCCAACGGAAGTTCAGCGTTAATGTTTGGGCTGTTGTTATTGGTCGAAACCTTATCGGTCCATATGATGCGCCAGAACGCCTTTCCGAAAATATTTATCTCGATTTTTTTCAGAATGAGCTATCTGAGCTGTTTTTACCAGTTTTGTAAGATGTGCTGATTGGTAGGGGTTTTCCTATTTATTGGCCCACATTATAAGGAATTTGTGTTCGCAATAGAGGTACTATCCACAAGAGAAATTTCATTTGAAAGGATAAGCGCCGCATTTGAAACAAAAATGAAATGCAACTTCGCGCAACAACCGTGGAGATTAAAAAAAGATGCCATGCATGCATATACGGAATTGAGGAGGTAATTTTAAAATATATCTAATAAATTAAGTTGATTTCAAATTTATTAATATCTTAAAACGTATTTTCTTAACCCTGATATTTCGTATTTTACCACGAAATGAGTTATTTCTATGACATGTCAGTATACATTGGAAAGGGCAAAAACTAGAGATATTTTAAAAAAATGCTAGTTTCAAAATAACCATTAGTTTTTTTTAAATGAAATAGATGGTGACATTTTTCATACTTCTACAATTTTTTTATGATTTGGAAGCCCATAAGTCATTTTTCTTAAACCAATTGTACTACATGATTTATTTAAAATAAAATTATATTGCAGAATACAATAAATGCTATTTCGTGTCTCTTCAACTACAAACACAAAAGTGACCATTTAAAGGCGAGACTTTGTGTTATTTAAAACAAACTTAAAATATTATATTTCATTTACCGAGCTACTTAGAACATCAATTCCGTGGGATGAAAGCTCCCAAATGACCGCCCCTCTCCCTCTCCAATCAGCCAAAAAATGTTGTCGGTCCACTCGCCAAACACAGCATATATAAACAATTAGTTTGTGATATGAATTTCATTGTATGTAATGAATTTGTTTATTATTTTATTTTATAACGTACATTAATTTATTTCAAGCACTGGTTTATTAATTTTTCACTGGTTTAATAGCTAAGGCATAGTACCAAATTATTATTTAAATTCAATTTACCGGTAAATTTTCGATAAATTACCGACCTTACACAAAATTTACCGTTTACCGGTAAATTGAAAAATCGGTAAATTTGCACTCCCTAAACGTGCTGTTGTACAGATGATTCGCCAAAATCCCAGAACATCCAGTTCCGGCTGTCCAGAAAATGGTAGCCGCTGCAGTTGTAAAAAAACGTGAGCGCTTGTGTTGAGGCAATAGGAAATAAATAAAGCAGTATGTTTTTGTGACATCATATGACATACAAATTTGTTAATTGAAATTTGTTGCAACAACCTATTCATTTTGAAACGTTTATTGCATGCAACAAATTTGGGATTTTTTTTTGGAACATATTTCACTCGAGATATATTAATTATATTAAATAAAACACAAAACATTGAATTCTACACAAATAGTTGTTATTTCCGATCGCCTTTCTAACCTATAGTCTTTGGTAATATTTGTTGGGGTTTCGATTTTTTGTTTGTAGCGCAGTGTAACTGCAGCAGTCATGCTGACTTTTGAAAGCAAGAGCTGGACCTCTAATGGTTAAACTCGGGTTCCGGCAGCTATCATTTAACGATGTTATAACTGATAAGAGATATTTAAAACTTTCAATGCTAAATTTTCAATGCTAATTATGGTTGCCCAATCCGAAATTTGCATGAATCATTAACCAATCAAACTTTTAGAAATCAGCGATATCATCGAATTCAACAAACCCAACGCATAATAAATAAAGTATTTCAACAACAGCCAGCCGATGTACGTTGCAGAAGAAAACCCCGACCGCGCTGGGGCGACGACATCGAAAAAACCTACGCTTGATAGAATGTTGAAACTGAAGGGCAAGGGCGATATATCGATACGGATGGAGCACCTCTGCGCATAGGCGGCAAAATCTTTTCATGGGATGTAAAACTAGAAATCGCGAGAGTAGAAGGGAAATACTGGTCATGCTATTGTTGCGAAAAATGTAATACTATGAGTGAGCCAGCCAGTTCGGGGACGTATGGCTATGGGTTCGCTTTTTATAACCATCAGCATATTACATAGCTCCATGCCAGCCTATAATGCATGGAAGATTGGTAGGCTTATGAGTTTTGCACTCCACTACCGGGATTCAAACTCAGTATCACCCGATCCAAACGCGAAAGCTTTAACCACTGTGCCATTTGGTCGGTAAAAAACAGAAATTAATGGAGAATTAGGAAAGGGTTTTGAAGACGGAACCATTCGTTTAGTTTATCCATGCTGCTTTATTAATTAAGTACAACAGGACATCGTTACATTTTGGTATGCTTTCAAAAATTATTAACGTATATTTAGTACCCGCCCTTTCAAAAAGTGAATAAGACCTCCTTGTATAAAAGGATTTCTTTATACTTTTTAATTTCCGGATTACAATAAATATAAATAAAATATGCAAATTAGATATAATTTGTTATTTTATTATCAGAAAATAGAAATAAGGGTTTATTTTCACTGTGAATTTTTCTAAATAACAAAATGAAAAATCGGATAATAGGGGTTGGTATAATAATATTATTATCGTTATAATAAATAAATTTGTATATTTTATTAACTTAATTTAAATAGCAAGTTTTTGACTCAAACTACTACTGAAGTATACAGAGGCATAATAGTTGCAACAAAAACTAAAATTAACTTATTTCTTATCAAAATAATTAATTTTATTTAGGTATAGGGTATACACGAAGTAATTAATTTTTTGTTGGGTGAGAGTTGATTGAATCGCATGCGAATAATATTTTGACATGCTAAACGGGATTGTATATATTTAACCCAAAAACCAATTTCATTTACGTATGTCTGTACGGTACTCCCCGTAATATATTATGACACTCTTGTTTATTAAGTACTTTTATACAGATAAGTATCATCCTCGTTGTACTTTGGTATATAATCGGATTTACGATCTCGAAAAAAATAAATGTAATATTTACACAAAAAAGTTGCAACTTAATTTTTAATCCGATTCAATTACTGACAGCTAATCGTTTTTTTATTGCATTTCAATCAAAATTCTTAATAATACAAAATACATAAATTTTAAGCTTACGAAATTAAAATCGTTGGATCTATATATATACGTAAGTATTTATAGTGAGGCAGCTAGTTAACTATGATCGTTTGTCGGTAAATTGTATAAAATAGAAAACTAACAAAAACAAAATAAATTAATGGCTTAAGTCGAATTTATAAAATTAGACCCATGTTGAGAGTATTTACACGAATCATAGTTTTGTGTTCGAAATAAAGAAAACAAAACAGATGTTTATATGTTTATGATGGGAAATCTAATTTATATGTACCTGTATACATGGGCAGATCAATATTATATATGTATACACTATTTACCTATTTCATTATATACCAATATGTATATAGATAAAACAACGACTAGACTAGATTAAAACATCTGCCTCTATATATGCAAACCGTATACGGTTTACCGGCGTAAAGTCACAAATCAATTAGTTTCTTAATTAAAAATTAAATTCTATTTTTCCACTTGAATAATTAACAATTAAATTTTTGTGTTTTATACACACACACACATACCAATTTTCATTTCATGTTATTGAAACACGGTCGTTTCTGTGACATTAGATTTTTATGTAAAATTACGAACTAACTATATAAAATTACAGTGTTTGACTTAACATAATAAGATGAGTGACTGACTTTGTATACAGGCACCATAAAATACACGTACGTTGTTAAGTGTAAGAAATTAACAGGAAATATAACAAAATAATAAATAAAGCACTGTGTAATTTAATATTGTTAAATTATATTACTTTTCTATTTCCGGTTTGAAAAACAAAAAACAAAACAAAAATAAATATAAGATGAGCTTTTCAATTTTTTTTTTTTTTTTTGTGGAAGTGGGATTATTAATTATATTGCTGCGATGCGGTTTATAATACCGTGTTTATTTAACCGTGTGACATTTTTCAAGCTGTACGCGAGTATATTACAGAAGTTACTGAAAGAATTAGAATAATTTGACCTTCAACGCATACTTATATTAGTCTGGTTGGAAAATTATTGCAGTTATTTACAATCACGTATTTTAAAAATCATGGTGACAAATATTAAATTTCATCTACACTCGCGAGCAACTAAATCGATTCAAACCTTTTTATAATGGCTTAACCGATTTTAATAAAACAACTTTTTTTGAAAGCTTTGTATTTTATCTTTACAAGGATACCTTTATCATTAAAATATATACAGTACTACAGTATTTTTCAAATTAAAACAATCGTAGCCAAATTCGATGTTTCGGTAAAAACAATTGACGTGCTGCAATCTTCTATATAATACCACGTTGACCGATATTTGCCATCAGTCACTTATCAGACGTTGCTATGTCTCCATGGTGGTGATAGGAAAAGCCGGATATATCGGCGTCCAGGAGAGCGATTTTCGCAGTGCTGATTTGCTGAAACAGTCTAGTACGTTTCGTTCATAATGTGGGCTGACATATCGCTTGAGAAAAAAACAGATCTTGTTTTCGTACCTGGTGGAGGCTGTAGAGGAGGTCTGAACGCTGAAAGATATATCGAGGATATTATCTTGGATCATGTAGTGCCCCATACAGGGTATATATGGGAAGATTTCTTATTGATGCATGACAATGCCCGGTGTCACACAGCTCGAACCACTCGGCAGTTCATGGAGGAAGTGAACTCGAGACGATGAAGGGAAAAGTTTTCAGTCCAGGCATGAATCCAATTGAGAATTTTTGGGACGAACTAAAACGGAAGGTCCGACCTCAAGGTTGCATTGGATGAGGAGTGGGGGCAATAATAAAATTGTTTTTGTTATGCTTGAATTTTTTGTCGTAATTTAAATTTAAATATGCTCAATATTTTTTTTTCATACTCATCAGTTTTGGTTGCGTTTTCATTCAAAATCCGTTATAAAAAATGTACTGAACCAATTTTCTTGAAAATAGTGTCAAAGAAAAAACATCAGGCTTTCAAAAAAATAATGTCGGTTAAGCTGTTTTAAAAAAATTCTCCTTTCCCTGAGCGCTGTATTTATATTTCTAAAAAACAGAAATTCTCTTTTGGCAAAGCACAGTAACCTCGACCGGATAAACAGTGCTGTATGCTTTTGCTGAAATTTTCCGTTTCATATGTTCAGGTCCATACGGGAAACTATTATAATTATTAAGTTAGCAAATTTATTTAATTGGAAATTGTTTTCTTTTTTCGGAACCAATATCTATTTGTGAAACCTTGACGAGACTTTTTCTGTTTCTTTCTGGTAGAAAAATTAAAATTGGTTGTCAAATTTTCGATATTATTTACTTGACAATAACAACAAATATTATTTCAGAATTTGTGAAAAAATTTGGATAACAAATGGACATTGGCAGACTAAATCTATATTTAACATACACAGAAGTATTGGCATTATTGCCACTGATTGCTCATAAAGTAATTTTTGGGGCCAATGAACATTTCATCAGTGAGAGTTTGCTCCAATACATCACGAACATCAAGTGAGGGGATGGTAGTCCTAAATTCTTGAAATTTCACATAATGCCAAAAAACATCGAGACAGTATACAAGGAATATTTGGCAACCGGTGTGATGTTGAAATTTGTTATTTTAAAACTTACACGAGTGTATATTCAATATTTTAACAGTGTAATTCAAATTTATCACAAGTGATTGAAAATCGAATTAAAAGATTTATCTTACCTAACGCAACACATTTCGAACATTTTCGGCAACTGACGACGCGTTACCGATTGTCGAAGTCGCGCGCCAAGATTTATTGATGCAAGTGCATCACACAGCTCCTTTTAATGTAAATAGTACATTTTACAATAGGTTTGTCTCAATAGATTGCCTTTTCATCTCATTCACTTCATCTACTTCTCTCATTTAGAGAATGCGCGGTTGCGCTGTTTGAGATTATGCGACAGTGTTTTTTCAATACCACCTGGGACTCAAATGGTTAAAGAATATTAGTTAAATAGCCTTTAATATTTATAATGGATCCGCATGAAATACCAAACTGCACAACGGTTCCAATTCTTAATTCAAAGTGCTTCTTATTAGCCCTAAATGTTTTCGTGGTATTATGAAAACCTCTCGTTAGTCTATTTAATTTGTATAATGAAACCGCGTGGAACTAGCTATAATCGGGCTCGTAAAATATATTAAGCAACTCAAACAGTTCACTCAAATTCAAACAGTTTACTTTTAAAAATTAAATGTGGTTTCCAATCTTTTATGTTCAACTTCTGTTGAATGACACTGTTAAAATATTGAATGCCCGCTCTCGTAAATTTTAAAATAGCAAATTTTGTTATAAGTTCGTCACACCGGTCATCAAATCGAACTTGGATTAACGTTAGGAAATGTAGCGGGTTTACTGAACGGCTATGGAAGAAATATACATAACCTTCCAAAACTATGAAACATCAACGACGCCCAACATCGATTACCGACCATTAGTACAAGATCTAAACAATGGCTAAGACGTCCACGCGGAACATTACCAGAGTAAATTATGAAAAAAAAAAATCGGCGTGCGTTTATTGTAGCGCAAGACAGGAGGAAAAACGATGCGAAATTGACATCCAAAGATTACTCGAAAGGGTATCTCAAATTAAAAACTAACCAAATAAACTCTTAGATGAAGCAAAGTGATCATAGTCCGTGGCGTAACTACAAGGGCGCAAACCCCGCGCTGCGGGAGGCCGCAACGATGGAGGGCCCGCCGCAACGTGGGTCTCGTGGTCTTTGTTCTTGTCATGAGAATTGTTCCATACCCTCTATTAATGTTTTTTTGAAAGTCTTAGATGTCGTCGTCAATCAACTGGATGACATATTTAAAATTATGGAAGAAATAACGAAACTATTTTCCTGTATTCAACCAGATAAATTTGTGGAAATGAATGACTGTGATCGCATGAAGTCTGCAGGAGCGATACAAGAAAAATATAAAGTCGACCTATCGGAAGAGTATCCACTACAAATGGTGATGGTAAAGTCAATGCTTAAGGAAGAAATTTTGGAGATATCATCAATACGAATTAGCTGAAGTTCTAATAATAAAATTTCCAACAATAGCTTCCAGTGTTTCGCAAGTAATAACATGTTTATTATTGTTTCTAACGTTACCTGTTACGGTCGCAACAGCGGAACGCTCTTTTTCTAAATTGAAAATAATAAAAAATTATTTGCGTAACTTTGGGTGTAGGGATCAAAAAATGTTATAGCTTCCCCATGTTAACATTCCAAGCATGAATTTACAATTTATGAAAACTTTTGATCCACTCGAGCGGTTGCTCCCAAATTTTGCACCAATATTTTTTAGCAGCCGAGAAAAGACATAGGAGGTTTAATGATTAAAAAATATTACATCTTCCCTCTGAGCTGTAAGGAGGCATTTACAATATATGACAACTTTTGATAAACTCGAGCGATTGCTCCTAAAATTTGAACGATTACGTTTTAGTAGAAGAGAAAAAATATAGCGGGCTTAGTGATCAAAAATGTTACTCCTTCCTTATGCTCACTTGTAAGAAGAAATTTACATATACAGCATGACCCCGCTTTGCATTGTTTCACTTTGCGTTTTTTCCGATATGCAACACCTTTCCTAACCATACTCAAAATTTCGAACTGAAAATATTTCGAACAAAATTTCCGTTTACAAAAATATCGAATAAGTAGGGAAACCACCGATTACTCTTTGCATCATTTAAAACTTTTTTTGCGTTGCTGTCATTTATAAAATTTTAGTTTAAAAGTAGAACTCTTATGGGAAAGCAACATTTCGATGTATTTTTATGTATTTAATTTACATATTCTGGACTAAAAAGTGTATGGAGTTTATGGAAAAACATTGTGTGTTAGGTAAATTAATTTTATTACATACATTTAACATATTTAAAGTGTTTAATAGTTGTACATAAATTTTTTTGTAGCGAAAATTAGCAAAATGCCAAAAATAATAAAAAGTGCAAAGAAAACAATTTCGTTGAAAACGAAATGAGAAATTATTAGAAGGTGTGACGATGGTGAGAAGTCCGTAAAAATAGCGAAAGCACTTGGATTACCAGCAACGACAATAAGATCCATAAAAACTAGGGATGCAGATAAAATAAAAAAAGTGGCGAGAACATTTCATCAAATTGCACTTCCCATTAGTCGTTGTAGAAGCAACTTAATGCTCAAAATGGAATCTCTGGTATACATTTGGATCCAAGACCAAAATCGAAAGAAAATGCCGTTAAATAAAGCGTGTATCCAGGCAAAGGCAAAAACTGTATATGACACTCTAAAACAAAAGTCAGAATACAGCGAATACCAACAGGAAAAATTCCAAGCAAGTCAAGATTGGTTCGAACGCTATAAAAATCGGATGAAACTACATAACATCGGGGTTAGAGTAGAAGCTGCTAGAGCAGATGTTATCGCCGGTGAATTATTCGTGAATAAATTAAAAGACCTCGTAAAATCAGAAGCGTATAGCCCCAAACAGATTTTCAATGTAGACGAAACAGAGCTTTTTTGGAAACGTCTACCGAAGCGCACTTTTATTTCAAGGGAAGAAAAATCGGCTCCCGGATTTAAGCCGCACAAGGATAGAATTACTGTTCTTTTAGGCGGCAACGCGAAAGGGGATTTTAAGTTCAAACCCTTACTATTTATGCAAGCGAGACTCCTAGATGCTTTAAAAACGTAGACAAGAAAAATCTTCATGTTCACTGGCGCTCGAATAGAAAAGCATGGATGACTGCGGCTACTTTTCGTGATTGGGCTTCTAAATGTGCAATTCCGGAAATAAAACGATATTGTCACAATGAAAATATAAGCTTCAAGGCATTAACTTTACTCGATAATGCGCCAAGTCATCCCATAGATTTAGATCATATCGGTGAAAATGTTCGGTTTGTGTTTATGCCTCCTAACACGACATCAATAATACAACCCTTAGTCCATGGGCGTTATCTCAAACTTTAAGGCATATTATTAGATAACGACGAGCTTTTCGAATTGGATAATAATCAAAGTTTATCAGTTGGAGACGAAGAGCCAAAACAGGCTTTATCCAATAAGCGAATATCGAATGCTCTAAAATTAATTGACGAAGCAGCAAACATTTTTATAAACGATGATCCTAACACGGAGCGCAGTTTGATGGTAGCAAAAATGCTTAAAAACTAAATCAAAATTTATGAGGAAATTTACCAGGATAAAACAAAAGTAGTTCAACAAAAACTTGATCAATATTTTCAGTCCGCGTAAATTATCGTAATTAGATTGAAATTCTATTTATCTTTTCTTCTATTTCAATACATTTGGATGTGTACTACATAGTAAACTTATGTAAATATTTTTATTTTTTATTATTTTTTAATTAAATGAACTATGTAATGTATGTACATATGTATATATAATTAATGAATAAAAATATGTATGTAACTGAATTATTATATAATAAGGTTTAGTTTCTTTCTTCATCTAATTTTAGGAACCCATCTCCATCAAAACCTTCGTATTTATATGAAAAATAATTTTCAGTTTGCGTTGTTTCACTTTGAGTTGCTATTTTTGGGAACCTAACTGCGACGCAAAATGGGGTCATAGTGTATATGCAAACTTTTGATCCACTATAGCGAGTGCTTACAAATTTTGCACGAATACATTTTGGCAGCCGAGAAAAACCATGGAAGTGTTTTAACAAATATACCTTCTCATATCTGGAAATTGAAGAAAGGATCATCAGTAATGCTTCTGCGGAATCTGGACCCGCCAAAACTATGAAATGGAACACGGCTCCGTGTCGAAAGTCGTTTGCCGAAGACGTATTCATATCTCGCATAACCTTGATACCAACCGACCCATTCAGCTTCAAACGAGTCCAGTTCCCGCAGTTAGACTCTCACTTGCCATAAGTATCAACAAAGCTCACGAGCAATCCCTAAAGTTTGTAGGCGTGAATTTGGAAAGTCCTCGTTTCTTTCTTGACCAACAAATAATTTTTGTATAACCCGGGCAAAGCCGTGTACTTCAGCTAGTATTAAATAAAAAAGCAATATTTTCGATGAGTAACATTTTTTATTACTCTGAAGGGAAAGACATTCATTAAGATAGTCTCGGGGCTTACATTAAGTTTTGCGGGAGGGCCAACAATTTGTAGTTACGCCACTGATCATAGTTATATAAAAACATTCTCACGATTGACGAGAATACAGAAAATCATCTATTCCTTAAATATTGTTTGAGAATCGGATTTTAGAATGGCATTGCATGTGGAGAAGAATATGGAATAAATGATATCAATTGAAAAATACTGGAATTAACAACGACGTATAAAAGCACGAGCAATTTGGAACGCAGACACAGTTGAAATTTAACAGTCAACAGTAAAAAGTAAATAAGGTGAAGTAAATGTGGAACCGTGATTTTGTTGAAAAAGCTAAAGGTGTTGTAAAATAAGTTTATTAACCCAATAAACGCAAAATGGTTTATTTGCAAAACCCATTACAAAACCGTATCGAACGCTCGAAATTCGTAATATTTGGTTAAATCATAATCACCCTTATATCTCAGTAATTAAGGGATAAGCTCCAAAGTCTCGGATTTTCAACCGAATGCAATAAAAACAAGCTCCTAACGAGTAAACCCAAAAGTTTTAAATGCAAAAGCTTAATCGAGAGATGAAGAATCTTGAAGAAGTTGATGATCAATTCAAGGAGCTTGAAAATAAGATTAGGAAAGTTCAGCTGTGTGCGGAAGTTCATTCCTCACAAACTATTAGAGAAGGCCAGCTCAAATTTTTAAGTTCAATTTTAAATGGTAGTAAAACACAATGGTTGGGTAGTTTGGCGGACTTCTTCTCTCACTTCCGCAGTAGTTTGGCGGACCGTTTCATCACAAATTTAAACAAATGGTCACGAGCAATTATGTGAAGTATTTCCATTTCGAAATCGAGGGTAATGTTCCAAAACATCTACACCGAGTACATTGGTTTGCTGATTTATGTCATTTGTACACCTCACACGAATCTGCAAATGTTTCAACGTCACACGACAATGTGAATCAATATATGTAAGCAACTCTTTAGAAATTAAGACGTTTATACTGTATTTCTAAATGAGCCAATGAAGATCATGGGATCACACAATTAGATGTGCTCGAAGTTCTAATGAACTACACGTTTTCAATTGGGGATGTGTAATGTTTGTGTAATTTTTCTGTAGTTATGTTTGTTTGTTCTCTGCTGTTTGAGTGTAAGCATCAAAAATTATGAATCGGTACAAATCGGTTCAGTTTTTTGGTGCTTATGTCCTTTCGCCGTCTGACTTTTTTGACATGTCACGAGTGGCGAGTTAACACGTTCGTGCAAATGACTGCGCTATAGCAGACATACAACTTTTTCGTTTTTTTCTTTCCTCGACGAAATATCATTGCAATTATAAAAGTTATTAAATGTGTTCCTGAGTAGCACACACATTTAGAAAGTGTGCGTCAATGTGTTAAGAAAAAAAAATGTTTAACTACACATATTTTAATTTTTTTTTTAATGCGATGTCGAATGAATGTTTTGTTATCGCAGAAACACAAAATTGCAAATTATTTTAAAACTAAAATTAAATAATTAAATAAATTTAATTTTATTTGCATTGCATTTACAAATTTTAAATTATAAATGGAAATGTTATCTAGAAATGTCATCCAAAAAAATTAAATGGCGCGCACATTCGCACTAACACAAACACACATACTACTACTATACTTGCGGCTACTTCGTCAATATTCCTGTAGTTTCAAGGGCGAGCGAGATAATCGTCTCGTGAGGTCTTTAGTGGATATAAGTCATGTGAGACTGGAGTGACCTTGATAACCGTAAAAGGAAATCCTTCGATATGTGCGCGAAATTTATTAATTGAGTCACACATTACTTAATTTGAGGGTTTGTTAAGTTGTCTGTTTTTTTGTAATAGCGCATTACAGGTAAAAATATTAATTAATCGTGGCTTAATCAATGAATCATACGCCCCCATATGACATATGTAGTTGTTGTTGATCAATCCTAAAAATGAACTTTATACACCACTATCTTTTGACCATTGTTCATTTTTGCTTCCAAAGTTTAACATTGGTCGTATAACTGGCTTGTAATTGCCATCGCAACTTAATGAAAATTCTATTTTTAGTACACAACATGTGATCTAAACGCATTGTTCATCTAACTACAAATTTTATCAATTTTATATGTCGTCAGAATTGACGTCTTATGGCTATCGATCGATTATAGAAAAAACAAATCCAAACCGCAACGTAATCGTTATCGATCGTGATTTTTATTATTTATGTCATACTGGATCATAAAAAATTGACAAATTAAAGCGTCAACCATCATATTTCTTATGTCAATGTGGTAGACAGTTTTTTTTTCATATAAGATAGTAATCAATTAAATTGGATTAATTTATCAATAATATAATTTGTTCAAATTACTGTCTTAATTATTTTATGTCATTTAATCTTTACCTACCGTTATTTTGTGTGTTTGACTAATTCGTCATTTCTAGTATCGGTTATACAAAAATTTTGTGGAGACAATTCGAGCAAGGTGTGTGAATAAATTAGTAAATGGGTGGTTTCACTATATGCGAAGTTAATTCTTTCCGATTGAAATTACCTTCTTTTTGGCCTCGAAATCCTAACGTATAGGGTTCGCTCAAGTTGAATCGCAATTTGAAACCTATTCCGTAAAATCGGAGGAGGTTCATCTATTGGATAAAAAAGTTATTGGCACTCTTTGGTTTCACAAGTCACCCGAAACAGTCTATGTCGCCATTTTAGTTTTACCATTTCGGAATGTAAAAGGAAATTCATCTCGTCTTGACCCTAAGCTCAAGTAGATATATGGCATGAAGCAACATTTTCCACACGTTTTCATTAGCATCAGCTGATAGATCAATAATGGGTGCTAATTTTTTGATTAAATATTGTCTTCTCGTGGATGTAAAAAACAACAACTACTCGATTCAACGACGAAATTAACTGTAAGAGCAAGGACTACTTACGTGAAAACACCTTCTCCTCTATATGCGAGAACGATGAATATGGTACTTTGCTCAAGATGTTTCCTTCGCTTTTACCTCCACCAGATTATAAGTGCCCGGTAAAACACGACGCGGTACATCATATATTTACTCAAGGTAGACTTCCTTTTTCGAAACCACGTCGATTGGACTCAAGTAAACACAACACCGCCCTTGCGGTATTTCAGCATATCACCCAACCGGACCAATTCCTCATATACAAAACTTTTCGATGAATCTCCATGGATGCACCGTGTTTTCGAAAATAGACCAAGTAAGAGCGTATCATCTAATCCCTGTTGCTCCCGAAGACATACCAAAAATGGCTATTACTACTCCTTTTGGGTTATTCGAGTTTAGTCGGATGCCTTTCGGTCTTCAGAATGCGCCACAGACCTTCCAACGATTTATAAATGAAGTGGTCAAAGAATTCGATTTTGTATTTACGTACATCGATGATATACTTTTCGCCAGGAAGAGCGATAAAGAGCATAAAATTCATCTCACGAAAGTATTCGAAAGATTAGTTGAGTTCGGTATAAACATTCAATCTCCTAAATGAAAATTAGGTGTTTAAACCTTAGAATTCCTCAGAAGTTATCAAACAATTACCATCCCCAACATCCATTAAAAAAATTCAACGATTCGTAGGAATGGTCAATTATTACCACACGTTTGTACCAAAATTAGCAGAATTTATGTCTCCAATTCATGCGCAAGTGGCAAAATTAAACAAAATACCAAAATTACAGAAGAGTTTCTCATGGACAGAAGAGTATGAAATAACTTTTCGGAAAATAAAATGTGCCCTTGCTGACGCAACCATGTTAGCACATCCCATTAGCAACACAAGCTACAGTATAGCATCTGACGCATCAAACGAAGCTGTCGGAGCTGTACTACAACAATGGTATGAGGGATGTTGGCAACTTTTGTGGTTCTTTTCTCGCAAGCTTACTGACAGAGAAAAGAAATATTCCACCTTTGGTAGGGAACTTTTGGGAATTTACCTCGCCGTTAAGCATTTCAAATATTTTGTGGAAGAACGGCAATTTATTGTTTTTACAGATCACAAAGCCCTTACAAAAGCTATAGTCTCGCCAAGTGATAAGAGTCCACGGCAATTAAGGCAACTTGACTATAGTGCATATTAGACACATTTCTGGTAAAGACAATGTAGTTGTAGACAATTTGTCGCGATCATGTAACTATATTGAAAATGAGCAAACTGTTACACTAGATCTAAAGGATATAGGTCAAGCATAAATCCGATGAAGAACTTCAACAATTGTCAAGTTCATCACGCCCCTAAATACGAAATATTAATTGGAAATACGAAATATTAATTGGATCCGTACATTTTTTTTTTATTTTATTTTTTGTTGTTTTTAGTCCATGCCATCTGTTTGGGGGCCGAAGCACTCCCTGCACTTTCGTGGTTTATTTTTCAATTTTACTTTACGCATCATCTGCCAAATCGAGGACATATTGCTATAGGTCCGATTTTTATCACCATCTGCATGTTGCATAGCTCCATGCCAGCCTATACTGGCATGCAAGATGGGTCGACCCATGAGTTTTGCACTCCGACAGGGGGTCATAGATGTATTCCATTTCATCACAGATCGTAATCTGTTGATGAAATTTCCCTTTGCATCCTGCCCCTATCGGGATTCGAACCAGGGATGATATTATTGATCCTATAGTACTTTTTTCAATACTTTTGCATTTAAAAAGTACTTATAGATACTTTTGAGCAATATTTAGTACTTTCAATAAATATTCGGTAATTCAAACAATTTTTTCATTAGGCAATACTTTTTAGACAATATTTTCGATTTCGAATTTTTTTTTTTTCGTTTTTGGTTTCTTTTGTTGGTAATAATGATGAACGTATGTCGTCGAATCGTATATATTAAATCAAAATTCTAAACTCTTAATGCCGGTGACGGTGATCAACTGTGAAAAAAATAAACTTGCTTTAATAAATTATTGTTGGTTATTTAGAGTGAAGTGTAGTGAATTTACATATTTACATTTTTTTTACTGTATAATTAAAATGGATAAGTAAGTAATTTGTGGTTATAAGTTATTTAAATAAGGTAATATATTTATTAAGTATTTTTTGTTTATATAGATTTATCATAAAGACGAAAAAACTAAGTTCGGAAAAACGGCAAGTATACATTTTGTTTAATTTCGTTTATCATTTATTTTGTGATTGTGGATAAGATTTTGATTTTACAGAATCAAAACTTTGTATCAATATTTTATAAATTATTTTACAAATATATTAGATTGGTTTATTCGGTTGGTTAGAAAAATGTGTCGTAGATAATGTCGTTTTGAAAGTTATGTGAAAATAGTTTCTGTAGTTTATGAACTTTGCCGAAATAAATTTTAATTTTATTAATTTTTGGGACGTTATAATTTTTAGAAAATAATACAAATTATTGTAGAGGTTACTATAAATTTTTAAAATGTGTTCTTTAAATATGCAAATTTTTACAGTAATTCAGACAGAAGCAGCTGGGAATAAAAATTTATTACAAAATATTGATTGCGAAATTTGATTTCAATATCCTGTTTAAATATATAATTACACAGTAGCAAAATGTTAATAATTTTAATTTTTCTGTAGAACATCAACGTTGATTGAAAAGGAATTCACAAATCAAATTTCGTCCAACTTAGCTGAATCATCTGTACAAATTCTTCGAGCTCCTGCTCCAGTGACCGTAACATCAACGTCCTTTGAAAATGAATTCACAAATCAAATTTCGTCCAACTTAGCTGAGCCATCTGTACAAATTCTTCAACCTGCAGGGACGATTAAAGCTTTACACGTGTTGAATTCGAATAAGTAAGTTATAAATGTAATTAATATAATAGTGGGTAAGATCGCATTTTAGGTTTTATATTTTTTTGAATATTTGTGCTTTAATTCGATTTATTTATCATTTAGTTATTTTAACATCCCCTATACTTTCTTTTTTTTAATTAATTTAAATAATTTAAAAGTTGATAAATATTTTTTAACGAAATGTTGATATTTGCCAAACTATGAGTTACATATTATGTCTTACCTCGATTATTAACTTGAGTTATTGTTAAAACTTTCTGTTAGTTATCAAAGTTACTTCTGTAAATTATTATTCTACCAAAAATAGGAATTAATCCTTAGCAAAAGCTTAGATGTAAATCAAACGTTAAATTAATATATTTTTAATTCATTCTAGAACGTTAAAATCAACATGTAATAAAACGACGCAGTCTAGTAATTCGTCGTTGACGGCAACTCCGATGCAGAACCACCCAAAAAGAAAAAGTACGGTATTAAATTCCGGCAAGAATGGAAGGCTACATTCCCATGGCTGGTACAAGAAAATTCCAGACAAAGTAAAAAATGCTATATCTGTAATGTTTCAATTATTGGGGGAAAATCACATCTTAAAAGACACGAAAAATCTGATACGCATACAAAAGCTTAGGAAATCAGTAAAAAGACTGTAAAAATTTCGAAGTATATAATAGAATCTGAAGAATTCAAACTTACCGAATCAGCTAAACAACTTGAAACGGCTCTTAACATTTTTATTGCAGAGCATAATCTACCATTCACAGTATTGAACCATTTAAATCGTGTGTTAAAACGTTTCGCTCCTGATTCTAAAATAATTAAGAAAATGGCGATCAATCGAATTAAAGCACAAAGCATAGTAAAAAATGTAACTGGCCCGACAAATTTGGAAAACATAATAAAAATTATGAATGAACAATATTACTCGATAGTAATAGATGAAAGTACGGATTGTACAACTTCCAAAAATTTGGCAATAATTGCCAGAATATTTAATGTCAAATCGCAGGACCGATTTTTAGGATTAATTCCTTTAGTTGATTTGACAGCTCAGGGAATTTTTAATGCCATTTTACAATTTCTTAACGAAAATCAAATTAACGTTAAAAATATGATAGGTTTTACAGCAGACAATTGTTCTGTTATGATGGGCAAGCTAAATGGTGTGCAAAACAAACTGAAAGATCTTGTTCCTAATTTATTTGTAAATGGTTGTGTGTGTCATAATTTGAATTTAGTTTCAATGGCCGCAGCAAAGGAACTACCGGATTATATCGATAAATTGATAAAAGAAATCAACCACCACTTTTGCAATAGTTCCTATCGCAAATTAGAATTTAGGATGTTACAAGAATACTTCGGCTCAGACTTACACGTAATACTTCGGTATGCACCCACTCGATGGTTATCTCGTCAGGTAAATATTTAATCATGTTTATATGGTGTTTTGATTTTTATTTCTTAAATATTATACTTAACTTTTAGGGCGCTATAAATCGTATACTGGAACAGTGGACAACGTTATTATATTGTTTTGAGTTATGGGATTTTGAAGATAAATACGGTAATGAAAATATTCAGTTTATACTTAGTTCGCTTAAAAGTGACAGTGTTAAACTATATTTCTATTTTTTATCATATATATTCTCGGTATTATCAATTCCGTCAATTTAGAAATGCAATCCGAGGAACCTCGAATGCATATTTTAATAGCTCGATTTTCTTTTTTGTTTAGACAAATTTGTCGCAATTTTATTAATAAGGCTACCATCGATGAAACTTCTATTAAAACCCTTGACCTTTATAAAAATCATTTGCCAGATAATGATTTATACTGTGGTTCGAAGGCTGAAATTTTATGCCAAGATATGACCGACGATTTAATATGTAATTTTAAATGCAAAGTTAGAACATTTTATATTAAATTTTGTACCCTACTAAGAACTAAAATCGATTTTGAGAGCGAAGTTTTAAATTTAATTCCAAAATTTACGCCAGAAGAAGTGGTATCTGGCCAAAGCAATAATGTTTTAAAATTATTAACTATATTATTTCCTCAAAAAGAAATACAAAACGCTGAAAAAATTAACTCCGAGTATCGTGCGTTATCAGACTACGAAGAAATAAAAAAATTTAAAAATTCCAATATATCTGAATTTTGGCATAACGTCAGCCTCCAAAAAAACGAATTAGGCCAGTTTATGTTTCAAAACGTATATAAAATTGCACAAGGTGTTTTATCTTTGCCTCACTCTTCAGCTAATGTAGAGCGCATATTTTCTATACAAAATTTAATAAAAACCAAATGTAGAAATCGATTAGAAATAACGACTTGCGAAGCTCTTATCCGAACCAAAGATTTGCTTAGAGCAAACAATAGTTATTGTTTTGATTTTCAAATTTCGAAGGAAATGATTTCGAAAAACCTTAATTATAAACTAGTAGAAGAGGAGCTATTAGTTGATTAATTAATTCCTCAAGCAGTACAAATAAAAATGGATTCTTCTAAAATATCTATTAAGATTTTATTATTAAACTTATCAAATGTGATTATTATAATTTATTAAATAAATATTATTTGTTATTTTATTGTTAACGATTTCAAATCACATATTCGAACTGACAGAATAATTAATGAATTATTGTAATATTATTAATATATAAAAACAATATTTCCTTTGTAAATGTAATATTGATACTCGTATGTTCAATTCATTAAGTGTATCTTGCGTTTTTATTTGATTTTATTCTACAAATGTATACATCGAAGCTGAAATATTTTGTGATATGATTTATAATTTGTGTTAATATCTTTTGTTAAATTATTACTATTAGTATTAGTTATTAGTAATATAAATATTATTAAATAAAATAATTTGAATTGATAACGTGTTCTTTATTCTTATTACAAATATTTGTATGCGAAAAATCTGAATCTTAGCTAATTCATACACCAAAAACATATTTTGTATTCTTTTAGTTCTCTCTATCGACAAAAATGGGAACTATTTGAAAAGAGTCGGAAAAGTACTTGAACGCTATATTTAATACTATTTTGCTCAGAAGTTTAATACTTTGAAATGTTCGTCAATATCATCCCTGATTCGAACCCGATACCCCCCGATCCAAATGCCAAAGCTTTAATCACTGCGCCATTTGGTCGATAATCCTTACTGATGTGTTTTATATATTACACGGTATTCCACACCCGAGTACAAGAGCCACCAAGAAGTTAATCGCTGCAAGATATTTTTGGTCGAACATGAATAAAGATATCACAAATTGGATGTATAGGACGATGTATAGGATGTCAAAAAAATAAGATTCAACGACACACAAAATCAGAACCTGGTAGATTTGAAATATCAAAGAGTATAGGTTCGAACATATACATATGTCTACCACCACCTGAAAATGGTGGTACTTACTATTGTAGATAGATTTACCAGATGGCCAGAAGCATATCATCTTTATGAAAATTCAGCTATTACTATCGCTAAAACGTTCGTAGAACAATATCTTTCAAGATTCGGGATACCTCTTGAAATAACTACGGACCAAGGTAGTCCCTTTGAGAGTAAACGTTTTTCCGAATTAACACAAATTTTAGGCGCACACAGTATTCGTACAACGCTTATCACCCACAGGCAAATGGAATGGTAGAAAGATTCCACTGACAGCTAAAATCTTCACTCAGTGCTCGCAGTAATACTGCACATTGGAGCACTAAGTTACCTCTCGTTATGCTGGGAATACGAGCATCTGTTAAAGGGGACTTACAGTGTTCTCCGGCAGAATTAGTATATGGACAAACTTTGCGACTGCCAGGAGAATTTTTTGCACCATGTACAAATTTGGAACTCAACCTATCAGATTTCGCAGCCAGAATTTGTGAGAATATGCGCAAAATTAATACCTGTTGATACTCGTAAGCCGATTAAACCATCTATATTTATACCAAGAGATCTGGATAATTGTGAGCAGGTTTTCGTTCGTGTCGATAGAGTACGAACGGGCCTAACGCCCCCGTACGAAGGACTCTATAAAGTAGTTCGTTGTTTCCGAAACCATTTTATACTAGATATGAAAGAAAAGAATAACAGAGGCAATTTGGGAGTTATCAGAATATTTATGTGGCAACTCTATTATTTTTTGTAATACAGAAAATAGCGTTTATGAAAGTGGCGAACAAAATTGCGAGATACATATTCATGATGTACCTTTCATTTCACTATCAAATGTAGGAAAACCACACAGTGACACAGTTACCCCAGACGTCGTTTCTGGTGACGGCCATGCGGCATATATCACTAAAATCGATGAATATAAGGTATGTATATTTGACAGTGAATCAACTCTTAATAGGACAATCGAGGAAAATAAGACAACTCAGGAAGACAAAGAGAAATAAGGGTGAACAGTATATCACAGAAAGTGGCAAGACAGTAAACGCATGAATTTTTCGTCGTCTAGCTAATTGCCGGATGAAGTGCACTTCAAAAATTAGTGAGGTGTACCGTCCGAATTATTTGAAGCCTGCTGGAGAATGGGGTCTCGCGACAGAAGAGCGTCTTACATTACAGGTTTGATCAGTTTTCGTAAGCCTATAGTGTTTCAAGGAAAAGATGAGATACGCCTGAAAAACAGAAAAAGAGAGAAATAACTTATCAATACCACGTACCAATAAATGGAGAAAACATTTTAGTTTGCAAAAAATGTTTTTTTGCAAATATTCAACGAAACACCGAAATTTCTTTGGATTTTGTCTCAATTGCCAGCAATTCAATAAATTAAGTTCGACTAAGTTAAATGAAGTGAAGGAGCACCTAGCATCTTTACCAATATATATAAGAGCCACTACTGTCGCAAAGAATCAAACAAGTTGTACTTATCGCCATGTATTGCGAACAATTAGATCTTCCGGTTAGTTTTTCAACATATTCAAAAATGTTAAACGAATCAAATTATTCTATAAAGAATCCAACAAAGGACATATGCCAAACCTGTGACAAATTAAAGAACCAACTCACCTATGCAGACGAAAAGGACAAGAGCAAAATATTGAAGCAACAGAGAAATCATCATAGTGCAGCTGAACTAGCGTATGAAACTAAACGAGCATATAGACAAAATTAAAGCAAAATCTGATGTGAAAGAAATGAGCCTCATCGCTGAACAAAATTTGTCGATAAAAAAGCGGATTTTCTGCCAACTTTTCTAGGGCCCATTCACTGAAAATTCGACGTTGTGGCAGATCGTTTGGCTTCAATTCTTGCAGGAGCTGTATTTTATACGGTTTTACACCAAGATCTTTGCGTAAAATCTTCCATGTCGTCGAATAACACAAACCCAATTGCTGCGAACGGCGACGAATCGACATTTCACGGTCTTCAGCAACACTCTCAGAAACAGACGCAATATTCTCTTCTGTACGCACTGTACGCATTCGTGTGGTTGGTTTAATGTCCAATAAAGTAAACTGAGTGCGAAACTTGGTCACAATCGCATTAATTGTTTGCTCACTTGGTCGATTATGTAGACCATAAATCGGACGTAAATCGCGAAACACTTTTCGAACCGAACACTGATTTTTGTAATATAATTCAATTATTTGCAAGCGTTGCTCGTTAGTAAGTCTATTCATTATGAAATGTCAAAGCATACTGAGCATCTTTCTCTTTGACACCTTGTCTGAAATCCCGCGTGATCTGTCAAATACTAATGCATGAAAATCCTAACCACAAAAAAATCACCCTTTACATTCTGCAGGACATAAGGCGCTCCATTTTTGGTGCAGACAGCGTTTTAGGTCTTTTTTGTTATTTATTGTGTAGCGCCTGACTCTGAGTTTTAATAAACTCCATAAACGTTCTATGGGGTTCAGGTCCGGGGACTGAGCAGGCCAGTCCACACCATACCACACACTCAGAACTGTAAATGCTTCGCCTACCCGGCGACGCACAAAAGGCTCACCAGGTGTACTAAAATATTTGTATCGATGAATTTTATTTTAAAATCATATTATTTAATATTATTAGCACATAGAATTGTCAACTTACTTTAAAGTTTGATTTGTTGAAACTTTGGTATTTTAAGGCCCACTTATACTGAGCCTTCTTGTTGTTTTCGGAGAGCCAGGGTTTCTTTCTAGCTTTACAACCCTTCAAACCAGCTTTCTGAAGCCTTTTGCAAGTGGTGCGAGCAGAGATTGGTTTCTTAATTTTTACTGACAACTCAGCAGCGAGATTTCAAGAAGTTTTTTTTCTAATTTTTAAACCTTCTCTCACTAACTTTCGGTCGTCAAGGTATGTGGTGATGCGTCTGCTCTCGGTTCTGTACCTATTACTGTGTGATCTACTAGCGGTGAATTGCTCAATAGTATATTGCACAGATCGACGTGAACATTTCACAGTTTTAGAAATCTCTACTTGTGATTTTCCTTGCTCATGCAGAAGCTGTACCTGCACACGTTGTTCTAAACTTAACTCTTTTTGTTTCGGCATATTGAAATAATATCACTAAATTTAACAAATCAAAACACCAAAAGCGGACTAGATCACTGAAAGTGTACACAATGAGCGAAAGTAGCAACCTGACGAATAAATACAAAATGGAAAAATAACTAATTTTATTGCACCAGATGATTTATTGCCACACCTGCGGTGTGAGTCACTGTTTTTAGTCCTTTTTAGATGTCGAAAATATAATAAACAAACAAAAGGGGTTGATTTCTATTATACTTTTCGTGTACGCTCCAAATTTATAGGGTGCTCAATACTTTTGGCCAAGGCTGTAGTTCGAAACTATTTTCATAGTCTAGAAAATTATTTTGTTCATCCATTTAAAACAAAATCACGTTTTGCTGTCAAAATTCTTCTAAATTTTACTGTTCCAGGCAAATAAATTGCTGCGAAAACATTCGAAGAGTTAGCGCAACTACAAACTTTTCACGTCAGCTGTGTACCGCATCTGCGAAATCGTAAGCTAAATATTTTTTTTGTTATTTCGCTAGCTAAATTTTACGTCAAATTTGTATGTAAAATTTATCTTAGTGCGACCTGGATACCGACCTTAACCAGATAAATGTTTGCATGAAAATTATGTCATTTAGACAAAGCAGTTTGTCGATGTTCGCAAAAATTTTAACGCTTCATGTTGAATTATTATTTTTTTAAATTTTGTGTCAAAATATTTTATATTTATATATATATATATATATATATATATATATATATATATATATATATATATATATATATATATATATATAGATGAAATGTCAAAAATTTAGCTTACTTTTGTCGTACCTGCAGATAAAAATGCAGTGAAAAATGTGTAGAGTTAAACAGAGACATCTATATTTTAATACGAAAAATACAAATTTCACTAGCTAAACTACGTACCGCAAAATAAAATTCAGCAGTTAAATTTTCGTTTTCGTTTTCGCTTGTTTTTATACGTAAAGCTTAGTACTCAGTTCTAAACGAAATGAAATTTTACCGCGGTCTCCAAAAATCTATTTATTTTCGCGTGAAATAGAAATAAAATTTTATTTGGAGAATTTTTAATTTTAACGTATAAATTTGTAGACATACATAAATGAATT
This sequence comes from Nephrotoma appendiculata, assembly GCA_947310385.1. NCBI lineage: Eukaryota > Metazoa > Arthropoda > Insecta > Diptera > Tipulidae > Nephrotoma > Nephrotoma appendiculata. The sequence goes on from OX371224.1 coordinate 145,610,248, forward strand.
TGTATATTTTACATAAATAAATTAAATTAAATTGACTTTAATTAGAATTTATAGATTTGTGGTATTAAAAAAATTGTTTATTGCCAAACACAAACAAATGTCAAAATTTCGCGTGAAAATAATGTGCCGAGACATTATTTTCACATGAAAATAATTTGGAGAGTTTATGCGCACCATCTTTGATGTATTGAACACACTTTGATTTTTCGCTGGTGAACTGAGTACAACAAAATGAAAACAGAAGTGGAATTTTTCATTTCTAATTTCACGTTGGTAAAATCGTATGGAAATTTCACGTGAAATCGAACTGAGTACTAGGCTTAAAGCTTAGTACTCAGTTCAGTGTCAAATGAAAATTTAACGCGGTCTCCAAAATTCTATTTATTTTCGTATGAAATAGAAATGAAATTTTATTTGGAGAGTTTTTATTTTTAGCGTACGTAACATTTAATTGATTTTATGAAAAACTTAAAGATTTATGGTATTTAAAATTTTATTTTACTGTCAAACACAAGCAAATATCAAAATTCCACGTGCAAATAATGTACCGGGACATTATTTTCACATGAAAATAATTTGGGGAGTTAATGCGGCATGCATCATTGATGTATTAAACACACTTGGCTTTTTCGCTGGTGAACTGACTACTGGAAAACAGAAGTATAATTTTACATTTCTAATTTCACTTTAATAAAATCGTATTAAGATTTCATTTCATCTCAGATGTGTACTAGGCATTATTATAAACCGCCTTTACTCGCTAAAAATGTCGGACATGTTTTTTAGAGCTTAGCTGTAGTTTATTGCTGATACGCTGATTATAAGAGCCGATAAAACACCATCCGGGGAGCGTGAACGACGCTTTAACGTTCCAACGATCAACGAAACACCGATCGTATGATGCTCTTCAATATCCAATAATGTTTTGACAAGGTGAAGATGGATACCATTTCAACATCATGCAGATAAACTCTGTTACTGGTGCAGCAATAACAAAAAAGGTTTTGTTTTTTTACTTTGAAGTAAATATCGTCCAAAATACATAAATGAGTTTGTCTATATATCTATGGATTATTATGCGAGCGGCTCCTGTACATTCATTTGAACCAAAAGAAATTGCGTGTCGAAGATTAAATTCGTTTGCGTGATGCAATAGTAAAATATGGAAACGCTGCAAACATAGGTCAAATATGCATACTTCCTCCTTCGTATATACTGGAAGCCTAAGACATATGCATGAGTATGCTCAAGATGCTTTCACGAATGTGTTCGAAGATACTGGTGACCAGATCTTTTCATCACATTTATGTGCAATTCAGCTTGCTCGGAAATCATCGATTTGCTATCGTTTGGTCAGTCATCTCATCAAAGACATGATCTGACAGCTAAAATTTTCAAACAAAAACTAATGAAACTCATAGATCTCAAAATAGAACGGCAAATTTACGGCGAAGTGCAATGCCGGATGTATATTCGATTGAAAGGCAAAAACGGGGCATACCGCACACGCTTATATTCTAATTTTTTTGAAATAAAAAATTGTTCCAACTCAAATCGATAGTGTTTTATCTGCTGAACTATCGAATCAAAAAGAAGATCCGATACTTTTCGACGTTGTCTGGAAGAACACGATTCACGGCCCATGAGAAGCATTGAATATGAGTTCGCCTTGCATGAAAGATAGCAAATGCACGAAAAGATATCCAATAGAATTGAATGATGAAGTACAAACTGGTGAGGATGGATATCCGAAATACAGTCGACGAAAGCCAGAAGATGGAGGATTCACAACCACCATTAAAGTATGAAACGTTTATATTGATATTGAAAACAGATGGGTTGTTCCATACAGTTCAATACTGTCAAAAACATTTCAAACTCATATCAATGTGGTACTGCAATTCCACAAAATCCATTGAGTACATATGCAAATATGTTAACAAAAGCAGTGACATGGCAGTGTTCGGGCTTTCAAATCGAAACGATGAAATTACCAATCTCAGAAATCAAGATGGGTCGTTACATCAGCAGTAATGAAGATGTCTATCGAATTCTTGATTTCAGTATTCACGAACGATATTAAACTGTTCAACATACAAAATACACTTACGGCTTTTTTCAATTGTGTCAAACTGATAATTTTCCGAAAATATTGCTGTATCATGAAGCATGTTATCGACTCGGCTTACTTGAAAACGATAAGCATTGGGACACGACATTGGCAGAAACAGCTCTCACGTGTCTTCCACCACAAATTCACACGCTGTTTGCAATTATTTTAACGACTTGCGCGCTTTCTGATCCAAAAAGCTTTGGGGAAAGAATAAAGAAAACATGAGTGACGATATACTAAGACAAGCACGTAGAACGAATCTGAATGTGGCAATCCAGCCATTTGGATGACATTTTCAGTGAAACACTCATACTACTTGAGGATAGATGTATTTCGATCAACAATAAAATAACACGTGATCGAAACAATGTTCACGACAGAGATTTGATGAAGATGAGATCTGATGAATTGTGCCATTTTGATGATGCTTAGAAACAACTATTGGCTGCTGATAAAAAAATAGTTTAGAAAAAGTTATGCAACATGTAGCAAACGAAAATGGTGGAATTATTTTCCTTGACGCACCTGGATGCACTGTAAAAACATTCCTGCTCAATTTGGTACTCGCTGAATTTCGATCGAAAAATGAAATTGCACTAACTGTAGCATCGTCTGGAATCGCATAAATTTTGCTTGATAGTGGGCGTACAGCGCATTCAGCTCTTAAGCTTCCATTAAATGTAAACCATATACCGAAACACCAACATGTAGGTTAGGTTTCAGTGGTTGACACTTAGGCCATTTTTGGCCCATTGTGATATCACGCATTCACGCCACATCATTAACCCATTCACCTATTCACCTACTCACACAACTACAGTATACCACCTGCACATTGCAAGCTCCATGTCAACCTGTATATTGACATGGACGGTGGGTCGGCGCTGAATTCTGCACTCCATCAGAGGGTCTTAGTTGTGTTTATTAACATCACCGATTGTAGTCGATGATGAAAATTCGATTTGCATCTAGCCTCTGATGGGATTCGAACCCAGTACCTCCCGGTTCAAGTGCCGAAGCTTTAACCACTGCACCACTTGTCCGGTCCCAACATGTAACATCGGTAAAAATTCTGGCATGGCTGCAGTATTAAAAACAAGCTCACTTATTGTATGGGATGAATGCACTATGGCACTCAAGAAATCTCTTGAACCTCTTGACCGTACTCTCAAAAATTACCGACCAATGGGTGGAGCTCTATTGCTTCTTGCTGGTGATTTTCTACTAACTTTGCCAGTGATTCCAAGATCAACACCAGCCGATGAACTAAATGCGTGTTTGAAAGCGTATATCTTTGGAGACGCATGTATAGAGAAACTTACATTGTCGATAAATATGCGGGTACATTTACTTCAAGATACTGCTGCGCAAAGATTCGCCAAACCGCAGAAAGTTTTTCCCGATATTACAAACAAATTCAAAAATCATGATTGGCTTTGCGAACGAGCAATTTTAACTCCGAAGAGTGATGATGTCAACAAAATAAACAATCAAATTCAATTGAAGCTACACGGTGAAGTTATCAAGTACAAATCGATTGACACACTTATAGATGAGGAACAACCTGCCAACTATCTAATAGAATTTCATTTCTTTGGGACCATCTGAAATGGCACCGCAAAAATTAACTTTAAAAGTTGGTTCACTATTAATGGTCATTCGCAACTTAGATCTACCGCAACGGAACAATACTTGCCGTTAAAAACTATCGCCGAATTTAATCGAAGCTACAATCATCAGCGGCAAATGTAAAGGAGAAGATGTGGTGATACCACGAATTTCAATGATTTCAACCGATTTGCTCTTCGATTTCAAGCGATTACAGTTTCCAGTGCATCCGGCTTTTGCCATAACCATCAACAAGGCTCAAGGTCAATCGCTAAGTGTTGCTGGTTTGAACTTAGAAAATTATTATCCTTGAAAAACTCAAAATATTGTTTATCCGCTAGCATTAAGATAAAAAAGTTAATAAACAAATATAATTTCCTTTTTTCAACAAATAAACAAAATGTATTTCTTTTTTTAGCCTAGTAGCACATGCCGGGTATCCGCTAGTAAATTAACTGTGCGATTCTGCTGTTAAGAGGCTAACAGTTAAGAAGTTTTTTGGTAAAACATTTTTTTAAGAGAATCTCTTAATTGATATTCTATAGGCACTACTCTTAAAATGTCTCTTAACAAGTCTCCAAATATATTTGGAGACCTGTCAATTGCGATTGTTTACTACTGCGAGGATTTGAAAATATATTTTTAATATTAAATAAATGATTTAACACGTATATTTTTGTGAAAAATGCATTTTAAGATTTATATTTTTATAATAAATTAAGAAAATATGTATGTACATATATTTATTTGACAAAAAGTGGAATAATATACATTGTAGGTTACAATGTTGTTGGGTGCCTATTTACAACAACAAATTGTGTACTTTATAAAAAATTATAAAATAATTTTGTTTTTTAAATCCCGTTTAGAGCATTGAATAAAATAATTTAATAAATTATTTATTAAAACAGTCATGATTTTGCATTAGTTTTAAATCAACAAAATAAAAATTCTAATAAAATGACGTTTAAGACACTGTGACACCTATTCAATGGGTATTAAGTTAACAGGTTTTCAAGAGAACCTCTTAATTAAAAAATACGTGTAGAATCTCAAAATAGTCTTATGTTAGAGAAATCTCTTAATTATAAGATATTTTGAAGTTAAGAGGTCTGTGACTATACGTCAGAATCGCACGGTAAATAATATTTACGCAGAACAATGATGATAAGCGACGTTAACTATTATATGTGCACCGATATATGACAATTTAAAGATAGGTATTCGGTGTGGAGGATGCGTTTTACCTCGATGATGTTTCTGAACATACTTCCGTTTGTGTAGGAAATTGTAGGCCGAAATCAAATAATTGTTTGCCACAAAGAAATTCGTTCTGTTGTCGCAATAGTTGGCGCAATTATATTGTTGCTTGACAGAGCAAGGTACTTTTCCACGCAGTTTAACTTCTGTGGCGTTTTAATTAGGAGTTGTTCGACATGTGTAGAAACAAAAAAAAAATTAAATTTTCTTTTTAATATTTTTACGTTTTTCTATCATCGGGACTGTATAGTATATACCTCTCTCTCTTTCTAGCATTTACATCCCATACATCGTCCTCCAATTTCGACATCCTAATACGAGTAGGTCTTGTTCGACGTCGTCACGCCAGCGCAGTCGAGGTCTTCCTCTACGACGTACTCCGGCTGGTTGTTGATGGAACACTTTGTAAATCATTCGTTGTTGTGGAGACCTTGCAACGTGGCCGAGCCATCTCACTCGATTAGATTTAATGAAGCCGATAATATCGCTACCTCCGAGAAGTTGCTTTATTTCGTGGTTCATGCGAATCCGGCATTCATTGTTCGCAACTTTAATAGGACCAAAAATTGAACGGATGACCTTCCTTTCGAAGGTAGATAATAATCTACAGTCGTTAGAGGTCATGGTCCAGCTTTCGCTTCCGAAAGTCAGCACAGGTCTTATAAGTGCTTTATAAAGTGCGAGCTTGCACGACTGCGATAGGTGTTTAGATCGCAATAATTTTGATTGGGCGTAGAAAACTCGTTGTCCGGCAGCGATTCGGGCTTTTATTTCTGCCTGCATATCATTCAAGGATGTTATAAGTGACCCGAGGTATTTAAAATTTTCGACGCTATCAAAGTTGTGGTCGCCAATTTCGAGATTTGCCATTGAGATGTTCCTGGGTGTTGTTAAGAATTTCGTTTTGGTACTGTTCACCTCCAAACCAAGTCTTCTTGCGCAGCGATTGAGCGGTATGAAACTGTCCTTGATGTCGCTAGGTCTTCGGCCAAGAAGCACGTCATCATCTACATACCCAAGAATTTGGCCTGATTTATTGAATATACAGCGCGAAGTTTCAATGTTGCTTTTCCTCACTACGTACTCAAGCGCCAAATTGAACAGCACAGGCGCGAGTACATCTCCCTGTCGAACACCAGATGTTATTTGAAAGGAGTCTGATACAGTTCCTTCAATTATAATTCTACATGCAGATCCAGACGTTGTTAATTTACACAGAGAAACGAGTTTCTCTGGGATTCCCAGGCATATGAGCGCGGCCCATAGGTTGTCGCGGTTTATACTGTCATACGCCTGTCTGAAGTCTATATATAGCTGGTTATGTTGTACTCCCAACATTTTTCCAAGATCATCCTCATGGTGAAACACTGGTCAGTGGTCGATCGGTTGGGACGAAAACCACACTGATAGTCGCCAATGATGTTTTCGGCGAAAGGGATGAGTCTGGCAAGTACAACATTAGCCAACACTTTGTAAGCAGTGTTCAATAGGGCTATGCCACGAAAGTTTTCACATTTAAGACGGTCACCTTTTTTATGCAACGGACATATGAGCGCGGTCTTCCAATTATCCGGTAACTCTTCTTGATCCCAAATACATACGATCAGATCGTATAAACTTGTTGCAAGAGTAGCGCCTCCGAGTTTAATTAATTCTGCGGGGATTCCATCGAGACCGGGTGCCTTGCCATTCTTCAATCGACTAATAGCTGCGTCTACTTCCTCTACTGTGGGATATTCGACAATGACCTCTTCACCTGGCGGAGCTATTGCTCTAATGGGGGTCACTTCGTCATTCCGGTTTAGCAGACTTTGAAAGTAGGTTTGCCATACTGAGAGAACATCAGCCACGTTTGTTCTCAATTCTCCATTCCCGTCTTTTATGGCTGTACTTCTTGGGTGGAAGTCTTTAGTGAGATTCCTGGCATTAGCAAAACAGTCCCTTGAATTTCCTACTTCCGCTTGGAAGCTGATGTTTTTAATGCATGACCTCATATAATCGCGTTTCTTTTGTCGAAGGAATTTAATCGTGGCTTTCCTTGCGCGTAGGTATTCTGCCTGAGTGCTTCTCGTGTTGCGAGCCAACCATTTTTCACGAAGCTTTCGTTTATTTTCGACGACCAGGCGGCATTGATCATCGAACCAATCATTGCGGGATCTCGGCGGTCTTCTGCCGATAGTGTTTTGCGCCGCGGTGGTAATGGCTGACTGTATAGCGTGCCACTGCTCCTGGATATTAGGAGGAGCTCCTTCGTTGTCGCTGGGCCGCTCTAAATAGTTAGTGACAGCTGATTGGTAACTCTGCAGTAACGCTTGGTCTTTTAGAGCATCGACATTCCATCGAACGGTTTTTTGTGTTTGTCTATTGAAGGTTGATGACAGTTTGCACTTATATTTAAATATGACAATATCTGCCCCTCTGTAAGATCTAACGTCAGATATGCTGGTGGAGTGTCTCTTGGACACCATGACGTGATCTATTTGGTTTTCCGTTCTTCCATCATTCGATCTCCACGTTACTTTGTGAATTCTCTTATGTGGAAAAAACGTACTTGATACAACTAAGTTGTACATTATTGCCAGGTCGGTGACGCGTTGGCCGTTGTTGTTACTGGTTAGGTGCAGGCTGTTGGGACCGATGTGCGATGTATTTTCTGCACTCCTACCGATTTTTGCATTAAAGTCGCCCACGATGATTTTAATGTCGTGGTGCGGTATGTCGTTGATGACTTCCTCGACCTCGACAAAGAAGAGATCTTTGATGTCATCTGATTTATCTTCGGTGGGTGCATGCACATTAACGATCGTGATGTTAAATTTATGAGTGCGAAGTCTGACCGTGCATATCCGCTTGTTGATAGGGCGGAAATCGATGATGTGGTGCTTCACGCGTCGATGGATGAGGAAGCCAACTCCAAATTCTCCTCCGTTCTGATGGCCGCTGTAATGAAGAGTGTAACCATTGGTGGTGTCATGGATCCCACTCCCAGACCATCTAAGCTCTTGTAGTGCAAGTACGTCTAATGTGTAACTTTTTGCTTGGTTCGAAAGGTTCTGGAGATCTCCAGGTCTTAAGAGGCTAAGCACGTTCCATGTTCAAATTTTTAAAGCGTTGTCCGTGTACAATTTCCGAGATCGAGTTTGTAATGAATCCGATATGGTAATCCGAGGCCTTTGTTCAGGGTTCATAACTTAAATGGTTTTTATGAGGGAAGGTTGTTATCCTGCCGCTCAACCCGCTTGTTACCTGTGTGGGTCACGTACTGGTGAGAATCTTAAGGCATCCAGTCCTACCTTTAACACATTTATATAGCGAGCCGCTTGATACAAGACAGACGCCCGCTTCAGCCGCACCTAACCTGGAGAACAGACGCTGATTTGGTATTGGTTTTAAGGCGCCAATAACCCGCCCTGACATGTAGTGTCCATGACTATAAACAGGATTTAGTCTGCTCGTCTCCACTACACCGCCTGATTCATTTAGCGTTACCCAGGGAGCACCGCGAGGAGGTATGAATCTTGGACTTCGCCCCCCCCCCCCCCCCGTAGTATATACCCAGTGGCACTGTTCTGGCTTTCCCTGAGAATAGGGAATTGGGAAAAACATTTTCATAGCATTTTTGTTCAAATTGTATTTTCCGGCCTACTAAAGGCTAAATATATTTCCGTTTAAATTTGTTTCGAAAATATTTTCATTAAACTAATTCCCTTAGCAGGTCGATTCTGGTTTTCCTATAGGAAAATAGAAAAATATTTTTTCTCCGATCGTAGGAAAAAATATATCTGTCCGTTGTTTTTTCGAAACGAAAAGCTCATGATTCCAGTATGTTGTATTTGTTGCTAAGCAACAAGTAATAATAGTACAAGAATATTTTTTCTGGCCTAGGCCGGGAATATCTTCCCGTATGGATTTTTAATTGTTTAGAAGAAACAAAAGTACACTTATAAGGTGAAACGCGGGAGTAAATCACATGTAGCTGAATTAGCTGCTTCCACTATATCCGGCGGGGTACAATATAAGGATAATTCGCATTCACTGTCCATATCCCTTAAATTTCGTTCACACGTTTTATATAAATCAAATAGGTACACAAACTTGACAACTTTTGAAAAAAAAAAAAAAAACAAAATGTAATTATGTCTTATGATGTCGTGGCTAACTAAGCAATAATTTTATGTTATTTTCGATTTTCTACTTTGTTTTGATTTCTTAATATTAATTGATGATTAATGAATAATACTAAAATTTATTTTGGGTTTATATTCGTTTTAAAGTCCGATCGGAGAAAAAATAGTACGCAATTTCCACCATCGTCCGGGAATGCAGTACTTTTTCTCCTAATTATACAATATACCAGTGATGATTTTTTCAGTACAATTGTACTTTTTTCAGTACAATCGGCTTTTAAAAAATACGTCAGTACACTCTAGGAAAATTCAGTACAATTCTACAATTTTCTCTTTATATCCACCACACACTTTTAATTTTGTAGAAATATTATAATATGTTTAGCGTAAATAAGTTTTTTATATTTGTACACAATAAACAAACATAACTCTACAAAATATGGGCTTATTCGGATAAACTGCTGAGTAATGCAAAATGTCAAAATTTTGAATTAACCTTTTCGCTTTTTCTAGTGTAGAATTAATTTGTTCATCATACGATAGGGTGTAAAATATTTTTTGAAAAATAAAATCGGGGCTTTCCAGTTTTTATTTCTATTGTATTTATGGCTTGGTGCAATTCAGTGAATGTAATAATAAATGATAAAAAAATTAATTCATTGTGATAAAATTAAATATTTAAATCTGATATATATTAAACATACAAAAATGGAATGGTAATAGATAGTATTTCATTTTCATATTCAATATTATATTACAATTTTAATTTTAGTTGGTTAATAAAAAAAGATACTTCTGTCGATAAACTAACCTCACAAAATGATTCACCGATAAATTTATTCTGCGAAGAAGAACAAATTATTGACGATCCTGAGGTAAACGAGTAAGAATTTTTTTTATTTATCTTAGCCAATTTTGATGATTGAGTATATAATTTAATTTGGATTTTTCAAACATTTTCCGTAGTGCGAGAGATCCTAGTGATGTTTTGTGTATTTCAAATTCAAATATTGAAACGGCAGTGAAAAAAAGAAAAATTTATCAGACTGTATTTAATAACAAATGGAAATGCAGTTATGAGTGGCTCATCGTAGATCCTATGGTTAAGCAAGGTAAAAAGTGTAGTTTGTGCAATACGCCAATTGGCGGTGGGAAAACACATATTGAAAGGCATGCATTTAGCGATACGCATAAGAGATCCGTCAACAGTGCCAAGCAAAAAATAAAAATTGACAGTTTGCTTGAAAAATCGGTTCAATCTGTTAGTGATGAAGCTAGAAAACTCGAAATACAGCTGAGTTTATTTGTAGCTGAACTTAATCTTCCCTTTTCAATTTTGAATCACCTAAATTTGTTATTAAAAAATTCCGTAACCGATTCGAAAATTATTAAAACAATGTGTATAAATAGAATTAAGGGACAACAGATTATTACAGACTTAACTGGACCAGAAAATACAAGACAAATTTGTGAAGTGACAAATCGTCAATATTTTTATTGGTTATAGATGAAAGTACGGATGCCACACAATCGAAAAATTTGGCAATTATTATAAGAATTTATGATAAAAAATGCAACGACATGTTTTTAAAATTGGCGCCATTGGTAGGTTCAACAGCGTCAGGCATTTTTACAACACTGATTCAAGTTTTAGAGGTAAATAACGTACCTCTGAATAATTTAATAGGTTTTACTGCCGATAACTGCAACGTTATGATGGGCAAACACAATGGTGTCCAAGCAAAACTAAAATCATTGATTCCCAAATTAGTTGTGAACGGCTGTATTTGCCACAACATCAACTTAATTTCAATGTGTGCAGCATCTCGATTACCTAAAGATATTGACAAATTATTAAGGGAGATTAATCATCATTTTTGCCATTCTCCAACTAGGAAAGATAATTTTGTAAAATTCCAAGAATATTTTGGCACCGAGACCCATCAAATACTGAAATATGCTGCAACACGGTGGTTGTCTCGTCAGGTAAACACATTTTACCCACATTAATATTACATGTAAGATTAATTATTTATAATTTTCAGGCTGCAATTGATCGAGTTATTGAGCAATGGGAACCACTTCAATATTATTTTGAGTTGGGCGAATTTGAATCTGCATATGGGAATGAAAATATTCAATTTATTTCACATAATTTAAAAAGTAAGATAATTAAATTATATTTTTATTTTCTTTCCTACGTTTTGGAGATCATCATCAAAATTAATAGAGAAATGCAATCCCAAGAAGCAAAAATTCATATTTTTATGCCTCGCATGGAATTTTTGTTCAAACAATTCTGCAGAAATTTTATAATAAAAGATGCCTTAATTACTTCAATTTTGAATTTGAATTTAAACGAAAATCATATCCCACTGGAGGATATTTATTGCGGCATATAGGCTGTGCTTCATTACACTAAAGAAAATTTGGCTAGAGAAATTATTTTTGAATTTAAAACAAATGTTAAAAAATTTTATATTAGCTTCTGCGAAGATCTTAGAAATCGAATCGATTTTAACAATGAAATATTAAATTTATTACCTCATTTTTCTCCAGAGAATGTTACATCTGGGAAAATTACCAGTATATTACCTGTAATTTTAAAAATGTTTAACGATACTGAATTAAAACGGGCGGAAGAAATAAATATTGAGTATCGAGCTCTAGCCGATTATAATGAAATACAAAAATTTAAAAATTTGCCCATTGAGGAATTTTGGGCAAATGTTGGCTTGGTAAAAAATCAACTCAATGAGCCAATGTTCGGTAATATTTACCGTATCGCACAAGGAATTTTGTCGATTTCTCATTCTTCGGCTAATGTTGAGAGAATTTTCTCAATACAAAATTTAATTAAAACGAAATGCCGTAATCGACTACATGTCAATACATGTTCGTCATTAATTCAATCAAAAGATTTAATTAAATTCGATTGTTGTCATAGTTATAAAATATCAAGTAATTTGATAAAAACAAATTTGTCAAATAAAAAAAAACATGAAGAAGAACTGTTAGAATAATATTACACTGTACCTATATTTAAATTGATTTGAAATGAGATTATTTTTTAATATTTTTTGACTGAATAAAGATATTTTATTATTTAAATGGTTTCTTTAGTTAAGAAAATATTCAGTACAATTATATTTACATTTAAAATTCAGTACAATTTAATTTTGCTTGATATCATCACTGCAATATACTATACATATAGCGTTTTTATCAAAAATATCATTTTCTGGCCTACTGAGAAATCATGTTTGATGTAAATTTTTATAATTTCTTAAATATTTTCCGTATAAAAATTGGATAGGAAAAAAATTCCCAATTTAAATTTGTTTTTGAAAAAATTTACACCAACTATTTATTTACCATACTTAGTATGCCAGAAAAAAAAAATTTTGTCAAAAATACTATGAAAATATTTTCTTAATTCCTTTTCCTATAGGAAAGCCAGAATCTAGCTGCAGTAGGCCAGAAAAATATAATTTAAACAGAAATGCTATAAAATATTTTTTATTAGATCTTTTTCGCCATACATTTTCTATGGAAAAAAATAAAAATAACATTTTAAAGTCCGCAAACGCATGTTTTATTTTCATGTTTAAATTGCATGACAGGTTGATTAATTCACTTTTATTTTCTTGGATCAATAACCTCTACGAACATTGAAATTAATGAAATTAAGTTAATCATTTATTATAAATTAGAATAAAACAAAAAATGGTAGTTTTATAAAATAATGTATTTATACTTCACTAGAAATAATATTGAATTAAAAATTATAGATATTTCAAACAGACTATACCATGTGGCAATCCTCGCACATCGTTTGCGTGAGGCTGTGCGTCTGTCAAACTGGGTGTTTACACTCTAAGCAAGCTTTTCCGCTCTAACGTTTTTCTTCCCTATAGTTAATGCGACATTGAGCTTTTTGATAGAACCGAACATCTGCATTTCTCAATGGACAGCATCGCCATCATCAGGAATAAAAGGCACATTTTGCGGATCTTGTAATTTTTGAATAGATTTTCCAAGTATATGTACTCCACAGCACTTTTGGTTTGAAAATAGCTCATTGCACGAGGTATTTTGGCTCTCCTGCTTATAAGTGAAATATACACGAATGTTCGCCCAAACCATGCAATAATTTGTTTTGATCGCGATTTGTTTTTCGTTTTATTGTATACAGATCCAGCATCTTATCCATCGTATCGACAGCAGCCTTGGTTTTATTTAAGGTTTTGTCATCGTTGTGTTGAGTGAAATTTAATATTACTGCTGTGTTATTTTTGGGTACATATGAACTAAGATGTTTTATCCAAATCCAAAATTTGTTCCTCAGCAGGGATACAGCGTTTGTTGTTTTTTTCATTGTATACCGACCATTGATAAATTACAACTAAGTAGCTCTTTAGCTAGAAAAATCGACGTAAACAAATTATCCTTTGTTACGTTTCTGTACGTATTTTTGTTTGGAGAGACCAGGTCTTTCACAACTAGCTCGCCTTGATTTTTATCACGAATGTTACCGATTTTCCCGTATAAATTTACCCATTTAAATGCGGGATCCGAATTGCAAGCCCACCATATTTTAATGCCATATTTAGTTGGCTTCGGCGGGATATACTGCGTAAAAAGTACGTCCTCTAAAAGGAAACAATTGGTCATCAACTCATTTAACTCATTAAAAATTTTAGTGATTGGTTCCGCCTTGTCGGTTTCCATTCTTTCTGCGACTAGAGCATCCACATCAAATCCAATAAACCTCATTATAATTTAAAATTGGCGCTTTGATATGGTTGCTCGGTATAAGGAAAATTTTAATTTTCTCAGAGTTGATCAACAAGTTCATAGTTTGATCTGTAGCTTCCAATGACAATCAACAGTTCTATGTAGGCCAATAATTCTTTCTCGTATAACAGTTCAATGAAAAATAAAACACAAAATATCGATTTTTTGTCGTAATCTTTCCAGATATTTCCTGTCAAGATTAAGATATTTTTTTGTCGACAATGTGAAGGTTAAAAGTACTGCTCCATTAGCTCAAACCTAGCCAAGCTAACTTGCTTTAACGAGGCTTCCTTTAATTTTGAACATATCAAATGTGATTGAAATTCTTGCTCGTTCTGGCTTCTTGTGTAGAGCACTGCTGTGATAGTTCGCAGTTGAAAATTACTCATCCCAATACAATCTTTGAAACTTTGGATCAATTCGAAATTATACCTTTCCATGATCAATAATAACCTGGAGAGAGCCATATGGTAGGTTTTACTCAGATTTTTCTCTTTGACGTTTTCCTTAAATGAGAGTCTTGTGACAAATCTGCCTTCGGGGGTTTTGGATGTCACCGCCATTAGAAAAACAACTAGCAAAACTTTTCCTCTTCATTGTAATTTGGTCTTGATTCGGGAACATTCTCGATTTTCCAAAAATTGTTGGTTGATGTTCAACGGGGTAGAAGGCGCGGTTGGCGTTATTTTGGTTTTTTAACTTTTGCGAGAAAGCCTCGGTGATAAAGGAGTCATTAGAAGCCGTGCCTCCTGTCGACTGCGTTTATTCTTGCAGTTGTCATGATCGCCCCGGTGGCAAAGTGGTCACCATGCTTGCTCTAGCAACCGGAGGTCTCTGGTTCGATCGGTCTCTGGTTCGGTTTAGGATCAATGAATTAATCACTCATTATGCGAAATGAAAATATGATTATGAAACCTCATTTGAGGCGGCCAAATCTCTTTATGGGATTATAGTGCCAGAGAGAGAAGGAGAGAGAGATTTGTGATATAGGGTGATTGCTTTCATCAACCCTAGCACATCATAAGGATTCGAGGGCATCAATTTGCTTGTTGCGAAATTAGAATACGATTTATAAAGTTCGATACTGTTCCTCCGCTGTTTTTATATAACCCATGACCTCTCGTTTCGACGTCTAGTTTTTAGATAACAGATCAACTATGAATCTTTGAACTGCGCCTTTTCACTCAATTTCCGTAGGCCACAATCTTTCTTAGGATCTTTCTAATATTTGTTAAGCTAGCCATCTACTAAGTTAGGTTGTTCAATGAACTTTCAAATAAACACATTGACGTTATGATGCTTTGGATTGTGCGTATGAGTACGCATGCATACGAACGCATGCATTCGTTTAGTCGCACCGCGCTGTAGCGAAATATAGCTAATTGGCTTTCATGAAACCTGACACAACTTCGTGAATAATTTCAAAAAATTTTGTGAGTAATTCGTGAACCCGGTTTTTCTTCAATCTTAATTCATCCGTAATTTAGCAAGTCTGGGTAGTGCTAGTTATCGCACCGTAAAATTGATCAATTGTTAATTGATAACGGGCAAAATTCTGAAGTCATAGTAACGAACCATTCTGAAATAATCGAAATGAGGCCTCCGGATGTAAAAATGTGTACGAAACTTGTAATCGTTTTACTAGATGAAGTTCAAAATACAAAAATGAACATGAACATGAACTTGAAGCCTTATCTATAACAAAGTGTAAACGTGGCCACAAAAAATACTTGAATTGCGTTCGGAAGCAATCATTCAATCTCGATTAATTTAATTGTATTTTTGTTTTCTGTTAAATCACGTGCATCTATTGTTTTGTAATTACATATGTCAAAACATGTATAAATTTAGCAGCGATAATTTTTCCAAAATTTAATTAAAATAGTAAAAATAAATATTCTTACGCGCGGGGCTGGATGATTGTATATATGACTGCTGAAGTTTTGATGTGATAATAACAAGTTTGTATTTCTTTATTTATTATTGATAAGGAAATATATATTCCAAACTACGTGTGTATATCGTTTTTAAGGTGTCTCTTTTACTCGATTGACAGATGTCGGGTTCTTGTCAAAAATATATTATAACGCATGTATATTAAACTTTGGCAATTTGAATTAAATTTTTTGGTTGATAAGAATTTTTGTTTGCGGGGCAACTCACGTAAACTAAATTGTTTACATTATTGATTATTGTAAAAAATAAAAATTAGGAATTGATTTTTGAACAGTTTGATTAAACTATCGTGTATATACAGTTATAACCAAATCTGATAACATATTATATAGCGCCGGCTACAATGTATGTATATACAAATTCAAATATGACCAACTTATGACAAAGTGTTACAATAATCAAAACGTTCTAATCTAATAAAAATCTAAATTAATTTTGCACGTTTTAAAACCCTAATCAATCAAAACTCGAAAAATAAAACTCCATATAGATAAAAAAGACAAAACCAAAAATGCTTCACTTAATTGACATAAATCTGATTCGCAATGCAATTAACAAATAATTCATCAAAAACGAAAAAATACTGTTTTTTACTGCTTTGCATTTGATAACGTACACGGCCAACAACAAAAATGTCGTCAACGACAACGACGACAAAATCAATTTTAATTTAATATAAATTTAACATGAAATCGTGTTGACATTATGTCTGTTTAACATGAATAACGAAAATCCCATATATAAAAAATTAATTTTAATTTAATTCAAATTATCGTTACACACATATTATACGAGTAGGCTAGGAGAAGTTATAGTATTTTGACGATAACACATTCGGTATGGCACGATAAAATAATTATGATCATATACCGATGATGATGATGTTATAGCAAAAAAAAATGATAATTAATAATTATATACGATATAACACGTAGATTACAAAATTATTGTATTTATGTTTTTAATTAAATTTGGTTTTGAACGAACGGTGTGCCCCAACTACATAATATGTAAATGGTGTGAGATAGACACGGTGTGTTGCTTCGGTGATCCGAAAAATTTAAAAATTGATCGATCGCATTTTTTTTTTCGTTCGTTCGTTTTGTATACGAACGATTGTGGAGTTAATATACCTCAGTATTGCCTTGTCATGAGTCATTACATGTCTCTTATCACTAATGAATTTGATAGTTTTTTTTTACTTTAATTTGGAGAATGAATAATAAAAACTAAAAATGTATATAAAAAAACAGTTTGATGATAAGTCATGGCGCCAAAATAATGTCTTAAGCTTTGGAATTTTCTTTCATGTCTGTTGTCAATGTTTTTATTTATTTTTTTTTTTTTTTTAGTTTTTTGGTTGATTTTAATAGTTTTGATTTTTATGTTTATTCAAAAAATTTATATAATAATGGTTTTGAATATGGTTCGACTAGGAACTTTATGGATGTCTCCAATGATTTTTATGATATGAAATATATTTCAATTTTATATGTTGAAATTTTTTCAAATTATATACTGATAATGTTTAGGCTTGACGTCGTCAAGATGTGATCTTGTTGTGCCGCGAAACATATTACCGAATTATTATCATTCAATTTCATCACTCTATTATGAAGCGATACAAATCTGCCCCAGATCGTGTATATACAGAGCTGTGACATACATCAAACAGCAGCATATACCCAGTCGAAATGATATTAGAAATTCAAATAAATGATAAATAATAACAAGTAGTTTTGATTGTATGTAATTGTATTTGTCATCACTTAACGTTGTATAATCGATCATAATTTTTAATGTCATAATTGATCATCATTATTCTGGTTTTGATAAAAATTGAACAAATAAAATATCGAGAAATTAATGTTAAACGTCGTATCAATATGTGGTCTGCGTGTTATCGATTAAAAAAAAATCCGGTAGTTTTTCAAAATTTATGTAAGATTATTTATTGTAAGTTTTTTACGGTACTGGAATTGATGAGCGTTAATTTTTTTTCTTTGTTTGACCAAATAGCGTAATCGGTATAGTTATTGACACCGTAAAACTTCAACATATAATTAATTTCCTTGTTGACGTTGTATATGTCTATTCGGGATCGGTACGAAAGCTTGAATTACAAAATTCCAAAAAGCGGTAGTTTTTTAAAGCCATCGTATTTTGATACGTTTTTACAAAAAATACCGCTTTTGGATTTTTTTTTTTTTTAAATTTTTATTAGGAAATCGGCTATTTCTTGATTGACCTTGTTCAAATTATGGGTAGTTATTTGCATTTTTCAAGAATTTTTGAAATTTGGCCATGCATTTCATAACAAATTACAGTCAAATTTGGAAAATTATGATCAAATTACATCTGGATTGGGTTAACGTGAATTTGAAATGAAGTTATGGAATTGGAACATTCTAAATGAAACTTAGGCATTTCTTAACCAATCACAGTGAGCAACACGGACAAATTTAGATTTCTTCTTCATATTGAATGGAATTTCGAGATTTCTTGACCGTTATACGGACAAATTTATTATGTACAAATAGACTAGGATTGTTGTGTACAAGAATTTTGAGGATTTTATGGAATTCGTTCATGATGTTCGGAACTAAGCCATATTTTAACCCCACAACGCAATCCAACAAAAAATGTTAAATAAGAACACAACTTTCAAGAAAAAGAAATATTTTTAAATTTAGAGAAAATCGACATCAACAAATGAAGAATTAACTAAATGGCATTCTGAAAGCCATTTAGTTGATGAAGCTTCGTTTGTTAAAATACGGGGTTACAACTTATATCGCTCCATTCATCCAGCGGAAAGAGTAAGAGGTGGTTCGGCATTGCTAATAAAAAAAAATATAAAAGACCATTTATAATCAAATATCGAAGAAGAAACAATGCAAGTCATTACTGTAAGGATCCAAATTAAACACAGACAGCTGACTGTCTCCGCAATATATAGTCCTCTTCGGCATAACTTAAACTATTTAAATCGCTTGGACGTGATTTTATTATTGGTGGTGACTTTAATGCGAAAAACACCTAATGGGGATCTAGACTTACGACGTCAAAATGTAAAAAATTGTTTCAAGCAGAGCGTACATCAAAAGATGAATTTTACTCTGGTGGTTCCCCAACATACTGGCCCAGTGAAGGAACAAAAATACCTGACCTAATAGACTTTTATGTAGCAAGAGGTATATCGCAGAACTACATTCACATTGAAGACAGTAACTCTCTAGTATCGGGTCATTATAAAAATCAAAAACCAACTGGGATCGCTTTCATGAAATAATGGAGGAAGAAATCAATCTTCAGGTACCGATAAGAGATTCTCACCAGTTGGAAGATGAATTAGAACAACTCAATGAAACAATTCACTATAATGCTTTTGCAAGTACCTCCATTATACAATATAAGAAGAAGTTTAACATATCCCACCCAATGGAAGATAGAGAGTTTGTAAGAGAATCACAACGGGCACGTACAACTTGGCAAATAACTAGAATACCGAAAAACAACAAACAATTCTTATCAATTTAGGTAAATCTCTTCTTAAATAAGTTAAAAATACATCCATCAAAAAATACTAGTTAGCATAACCTATGAAACAAATTCTGATAATTCACTGTGGAGGGCGATGAAGGGACTCGAAAAACCCAAAATGCACATGCCTCTACTGAAAAAAAAGGTTGGAACCTGGGCAAGAGGTGTTAAAGAGAAGGCTGATCTGTTTGTGGAGTTTCTTGAGGCTACCTTCCAACCACTACCAAGACAAACGGCCCAAGAAAACCTAATGTCAATCTACAAGCACACAATATAATGTCAAAGGATTAAAAGAAGAAGTAAAAAAGCAACATGAATATCAAAAAAGCGCGGAGCATGACTTAATTACTTGCCTAATAGTCAAGGCTCTACCAGATAAAGGATTTCGTAAGCTATTACATATAATCAATGTAAACTTTCGGCTAAATAATGTTCCGGGGCAATGGAAAGTAGCAGAAGTAGTCATGATAGCAAAATCTGAGAAACCATCCAACGATAAAAATCATACAGGTCAATTTCATTGCTGCCAATTATGTCAAAACACTTTGAAATATTATTAATAAAAAGACTTTAGCCAATAATTGAGGATCGACAACTAATTCCTCCACATCAATTTGGATTACGAAAAAAGCATTCCACAATTGAAGGAACGTTAGAAAGTAAAAAAGTATGCTCCAGCATATTTCTGGACGTCACCCAAGCGTTCAATAAAGTCTGACATAGTGGACTGGAATTCAAGCTGCATAAAGATCTGCTGAGGCATTACCAAATCCATGCATATTAACTTTACAAATCAAAAGGCTTCCCATCTACGTATAGTAATTAATTCACGACGATGCATGACCCTCGATGTCAAGCCCAAGTAGAAAGAGGCTCTGTAGCCTGTAGAGTCTCTGAGTTTACAATTTACAACAAGCTGCTGATATATCGGCAAATACTGAAAACGATATGGACCTACAGTATTCAATTCTGGAGTTGCACCAAGCAAACAAATGCCAAAATGATACAGACGTTTCGAAACAAGATTCTTCGTAGTATTGTAAATGCTCTATGGTACACAAGAAATGAAGACCTTCACAGGAACTTATAGATGGAATACATCAAAGATGAAAGAAAAAAGCATGCCGCCAAACACAAAATAAGAGGCTCCGGTAACACGGAAACCTCTATATTCTCCATATATGATAGATAACCCTGTCATTGAAACAAGACTCCAAAGAAGGAGGCCACTTGACCTAGTAAACTTACCAAATTAAAATTAGTATTTTAAATAGGTTCAATTAATTATGGGACCAACCATTGGGTTTCACCCCAAAATCTGAATTGTTTAAGAAATGTAAAATTTGTAAAAATTTGATGATAAAGATAAATTTCTAGATGAGCACAATCTCAGTTGTAATAAAGGAAATTGTAATATTCCTAATAAAGGAATAAAACGGGCAAACGAACCCAACCCTTTAATTATGATGATTTTTAACTTGTCTAGCGTATTTTAAACAATTGTGGTTTTGATTTCACTCTATTTTCAAATTTTTCTTTCACCACTCCTAGAGATGTTCATAGATTTTTAAATGTATTTTAGCATAGCATAGATAAAGTTCTAACGTTAAAATGAACCAGGTTAATTCATGAATATATTTTCTGTGCCATACAGGCTAATGAGGAGTTCTTTATAAATTTCTTTGTAGCGACTCATACAAGAATTTAAATTTACCAGCTGGAGAATTCAAGAATTAAACTGGCAGATAAAGCTATTGGTTCATCCTCGTCGTCGCTGTTGTAGTTTACGTTGATCGTTTCTTGTGCTATTTCTAACAACTCCTCAACATTTAGCACTCTGTCGGCAATTACTTCATTTATATCGTCAATAGTGAGATTGCAAAATCTTTCAGCGCCAACTGCTTGTAAGTTGATTATTTCGGTGTACACTTTATCGGCCACATCGGTAGATGTATTAGGTGGCAAGAAGACAACTTTTACATTTAAAAGTGTAATGCTCGTTGTGGGAGTAATCAAATAACTATGAGAGATTTCAAAATACGATTTTTTGAGACATTGCTGCAAAGCAACAACGTAATGCTATCTTCTACCACTTTGAAGCCACTAGCACTCTTTTCCGTTCTAGGCACAAATGTTCTGCTTGGCATTTTCTTCCAGAAAAGACCGGTTTTGTCAGTGTTAAAAATTTGTTCAGACGTATATTCACCGTATTCAATTATTTTGACAAGTGTAGAAAAATATTCTATAGTAGCTGCAGCAACTTGCTGGATAGTTGTATCAGTTTCTCATAAATGCTTAAGCTTCTCTTTAGCTTCTCTTTTATAGTAATACAGTTCAAATATATACTTTTTTGTCTATATGATCTTCAATAAATGTAAACAATTCGTTTTCCATCTTTTCAATGGCTGCATCTCTAGTATATGGCACGAATGCGCACTATATTTGGTACCATCTGACACAGAATTAAGAATAGCCTTCTCCTTTTTTAATTGTTCGAATTGTACCTTCGTTCAACTTAAAGCTTTTACTGACCGATGTAGAACCTTCACCTTTTGCAAGTCGGTCTAATATATCTATTTTCGTCTCTTACGAAACAACATTTCATTTTCTTATCGGCCAACTCTACAAGTATTTATTAAAAAAATTTAGTTTGCGTTATGAAAAATCTTGACTTACCCAATATCACACAAACATCAATTTTTAAATTTAACTATACGAGCAGCAGTGCTTGATAAATCGTTTTAAACTTTTTTAACACTAAAACCTAAGATTGAAACAATTGTTTGATGCCAAATACATAATGGGGGAAAATTGATGAATAGCAAATGTGAATCCCCTAATTACGTATTAGAGAGAGATTTAATTATTTAATTCAAAGGAAAACAAATGATCAGAAAGTATAACTCGAAAATGATTTATTTTCTCTATTTCTCTTATTTCTCTATGTCAATATTTTTTCTGTTTTTTTCTTTTGACAAAGGGAAAATGAATTTTAATTTTTCTGTGGTGAAGATATAAAAGGTAATAAGTCATTTTGTTACTTTTTAGATCTCTTCATTAATTTAAAATGTCCATAAAAACTGTATTGATTTTTTTTTTAATTTGAATAAATATATACCCAAAACCATGCAAAAATTAAGTTTCCTACGACTGATAATTTTTTTCAGAAACACAAGAAAATTTTAAAAATGCTCTACTGAAAAACTGAAAAAATGAGTTATTACCTTTTATATCTTCACCACAGTTTTATTTTCGTTTGTAACGACAAGTAAATCTTTGATGTACCACGGGCTTTTAAGTTTGACTATTTTTTAGATTGCTTACTGCTGGCACTATCTTCACTAAAAGAATTTATCTTCTTTCAACAATATTTCTCGAAACAGGTTTGCAATTGCATGGGGACCAATTATGTAAAAAGTCTTCCGCGTGGTCCTATTTTCCGTTCGTGCCGTCACCTCACTCAATGGGTTGTCTTGGCCGGTAAATGGATGAATAGGATAATTCCTTAGTCGATTATTTTCAGATTTATTTTGTAGAAAAATCCAGAACTTCGGCCGGGATTCATTTTAGAATCCCGGTTCAGCTCAACATGCCAGACCCGAAGATAATTAATTAAGAAAGTGTTTAGCACGGCCGAACTACAGAACTTTTCTAAAATCCATTTTTAAATTCGTATCAAATTCTGCTTACCTGATTTGACAATAATTGGTTGGGATATCAAGTTCCATTCAGAATGGTCGAATTTTAGAACTTCGTCAAGAAGACACGTTACAATTCCAACACACAAGTTGACCCTAGTTTATTAGAATCCTAGCCCAGCTCTACAAGCTGAATTGGAAGAATTTCGGTTGGTCAACGGCCTGGTTCCAAATTCGGCTTATTGCACTCCGTATTTGAGAGCTGGCATAAAATATTTTAAATTGTTGCAAAATAAACTAAAATTATTTGAAATATCCAATCCGGTAGTTAATCTGACATTACAAAACATTGATAGTTTTCCAGGAACCATTACCTTTGGGATGCCTTACATATTTTTGACAAATTTTTGAATTTTTCGTGGTTGCCGAAAATTCAAGGGTTAAATACTAATGGATTTTAGAATAATTTTTATTATAATTCAAATAATTAAGGTCTCAGAAAATTTTCTTGTAAGTTGGTGAGATGCAGGAGGAATAAATTAATTATTGTTTATATTATTGAGGAAGCCAGAAGATATTAATTTAGAATTAAATTTCAGGGAAGCTACCGATGCCTGTCAAATCACTTTGGACGGCAGTCCAAACGAGTGACGAAAGCACTTACTGTGCTGGAAGTCGAACGAAGTATATATACAGCAAGTTTCGAACTTTTTCCCTTTGAGGCCGCCAGGATCATACTATATACCATTGAAAAGGTCTTGAAAAATAAACCCAAATAATGTTTAAAAACATAAATTTCTACCAACATTGAGTGGAGATATGACCTTCCGAAAATTGCCCCAAAAAATCAGTTTTTCGGGTATAACTGCCCCAAAAAGTGTCCCAATTATTTTTTAACTAGCAAATTATGATTGTAAACGTCAATACCAATTCCACGACACCTCAAACGTCCATAACGGATGATTTTGACCAAAGTTATGACATTTGAAAAAAATTCTTATGTTTGTTTGTTTGTCCGTACCTCTTTCGTTTGATCTCATATTTTCAAGGTTTGTAGTACTTGAAAAAATAAGCAACTTTTGTTCTACAACTTTTTGATTTGGCCGCCATGTTGGCCGCGGCCGGCCTCTGAACGGCCATTTTTGGCCATTTTGTCACGCCCACAGCGCTGAACCTATTTGACATACCCTGGATATATGCATATCGTTGGAAAGGTATTGACGCCAGCTATCAAATACCATAAAAAAAAAATCAAAAAATTAATGTGGAGGGTCATTTTGGCCAAAAAACTGAAAAATGCGAACTCGGCCGGCCACATTCGGCCAAATTGCTAAAAAATGAGCCCAAGACTTTTGGTTCATACTTTCAGGATTATTAGCCACAAACCTCACCTACAATATAACATCAACCGTTTGTCCCAGAAAACTCGTATATTTTAGATATTGACCTCCAAAACTTAAAAGCCACCCTAATTTTTTCCAAAATTCCATTTTTTGGCTCAAATGCACCCTAATATCGGTCCGTTGCGGTTCATAATGATAGTGAATCAACGTATTACAATGAAACAAATATAAATACATCATATTATTATCAAAGCTAAGAGAATTTTTACCAGTGACCCTGTTTTCATAACATAAAAAATGAAAAAACTGACAAATTTAAGTGATCGAAAAAATCACTAAAAACATTGAACATTTCACAGTCTCCTTGCATAAATTCGATACTTTTTTAATCTTTATGATGATTTCTTTAAAAAAAACCGATCTTATCTCCCCACCCATCGCATTAAGATGGAATATCAGCGAGAGGGTAGCTACCATTAATTTTTGTTTCCAACTGACACACTAAAATATGTACATTTTATTGTATTGTTTAAGGAATCAAAAATGAATGGTAGCTGCTTGCGGTTAGTGACAAAACAGCAAGAACCATGCAAAAAAAAATGGTTGAATTACGCAATCGAATTTCTGCCAAAAACACATGCATCTGATCTAAATTTTTACACTCTGTAACATGAACTAAAAACTAAACTACAAATGTTCAGCCGATAGCCTACGAGAACCGGGTGTGTAATAAGATCACACCCGGAATGACCTGTTTGTGGCATGTGATAAAGGATTCTGACATAAAATCTACTAAAATACAACAAAATGAAGATTAAAAAAATGTATGCAAAATAAAGAAATAGAATCGTTTACCAGACACCAGAAACAGTACACCAGAATGTAGGCTATCGTCCTGAACATAATGAAGAAACTACCTTTCAGAACCTAATGATGAGACCTGACCCTACTACTTTTCAACATGGGTAGTACGGTATAGGGTGGTGCGGGTGAAATGGGTTTTGGGTGTTTGAATTGGATAGTGGGTCGGTTGGGGTGATAATAATGGTTAGGTGGCGTGATTTGCGATTGATTGGGGTGGTTTGGGCTGGGTGTAGATGGGGTTAGGTGGGTGTGGGTGGATGTGGGTGTTTGTGATATTTGAAATACACAAACCACACTGCATAGAACCTCTTTTTCTTAGATACGGAATAATAATACTGTTAATACTATATTGGCAACAAAAATGCTTATAGAGTTCGGTTCCAAACCTTCCCCGTTTTTTTTATTTCGTTTGTGTTAGTGTGATTTCACCGAAAATTTGTTTAAGTCGTAACTTAAGCCAGTATCATAGGTAAATGGGGAAAGAATAGAAGAAAGTTTTGATTTCTGTGAGATCAAGTATGGAATAGAGCATTGTGCCTCATACACAGACGCACGCCACTGGAGCGACGAACTTCGAGAGAAGAAGAACGAATCATGCACACTCCGTAACACACAGCCGACAGCTGTGTGAAAGTATGCGTAATTCGTTCTTCGCCTCTCACTATTCGTAATTTCAATGCCGCGCGTTTGTGTATGAAGTCGTATAGTCATACGACGGATACAAATCTCGGATTTTTCTATCCCAGATTTTTTTGTCAACTTTTTTGTATGAAAAAAGCGTGTCTGTTGTATAATTTACTTGATGAAATTGGTTAAAACGATGGAATAGAAAAATCCCGGATTTTTATCCATCGTATGAATACGACTTAAGGCACAATAACACGTAGCGGCCACTTGTGTGCTATCGAGTGTGTATGAACTGTTTTGACTGACAACAATAAAAGGAGCCGTGCCAAAATCATTGATATCAAATAAAAAACCTCTTAACGAGGTAAATGTTCGAGTGACTAAAGCCGAATTCAATTCACAAAATTTCTGATATCAAATTTGTGCCGAAAAAAACAATTGCATTCGATTTGTCAACGATTTTTTGGAATGTTAGTGCATTCGGCGCGTTTGTTTTCATTTTTCTTTCTAACTGTCAAAAACAACAACTTGCCAATGATTTTTCGGAATGTTCAACAACAACGCCCTGAATGCTCTAACATTCCGAAAAATTGTTGACAAATCGAATGCAATTGTTTTTTTCAGCACAAATTTGATATCAGAAATTTTGTGAATTGAATTCGGCTTTAGTCACTCGAATATTTACCTCGTTAAGAGGTTTTTTATTTGATAATATTTATTTGAAATATTAATTGCTGATCGGGTATAGTTTAGAATTGTATTGTCATTGTATTACTAACTATTGACTTTACCTAGGTGCCTGTAACCGAGCCAATTCAATTAATCAGGTTGCTCAATTAGGTTGCTGATTTAAAGAAGCAATTGTTGTCGACCAATACCATCGTTATATATTAAATCTATTAAACCTTTTTCCTTCT
This sequence comes from Nephrotoma appendiculata, assembly GCA_947310385.1. Classification (NCBI taxonomy): domain Eukaryota; kingdom Metazoa; phylum Arthropoda; class Insecta; order Diptera; family Tipulidae; genus Nephrotoma; species Nephrotoma appendiculata. The sequence goes on from OX371224.1 coordinate 145,637,041, forward strand.
TCTAGTATAGATTAGTATTGTGTTGTCTGTGTGTTACTAACTATCGGCTACACCTAGGTGTCTGTAACCGGGCCGATTCTATCCCACTTAACTAATCTTTCCAATCCTTCGGTTTTGTTACATGTAAAAAAGAGTGTATTGTGGGCCAAGCGTCACCCGGGAGCTCCTGTGTAAGAACTTGGTCGTACATTCATTTAAGGGATCTCATTCATATATTCGAATAGGCCAGAAAATGTTCTATCAATATTGTGAAAACGAGACACGAACTATGATTTTCTCCATGTTGGAATTTTATCCAATTGACATCCCCAAATAAGTTACGAAGCCGATTTATTGTAAAAACAATCAAATAACAGAAATTCTAGATATAGATGTTCACCGAAACAAAATTTAGCTATTTTTTCATAGATATCGTCAGCTACTCGAAAAAAACGTTTTATTTTAGACATAAGAATAAAACCTAAAATAGTATCTACGGCAAAACAGTTTACAAAATAAAAATTAATAATTAGCTTGCAAAATATAAATGAAAAATGTATTCTTACTAATATTCGAAATGTATAAAAGGAAGAAATCAAATTATAAAAATAGATCGTATTAATTAATTAATTAACCAAAGTCGTTAGTTTTGTTAATTGAATATACATCTTTGTTAGAAATTTTGTTGTTTTTCTAAAAGTTTTAAATCGTCCAAAATAATATTACAGTTAGTGTTTCTAATGTGTTCTGAAAATGCATTAATTTCATATCTTATATACGATCTAGAAGATTGGATTCATTTTAGTGCTACATATTGGATCTTTTAATTTTGCAAATAAAGTATCATTCGTAATAATTTTTAAAACATTTTTTTGAAAAAAAATGTATATAATGAAATTATAAATAATTCTTATTTTTTAATGATAAATAATTTGCAGTGCTAAAATTTGGATAATAATTTCTTTGTTTCCAAATAACATAATTTATTAATTTTTAACGATAATGATTTCTAAAAGTGTGAAGATATTCTAATGAAATTTACTATCGAGCAATTTTAGAATTAAAATTTTAGAATTCAAATGATGATGGAAAATGATTGATTAAAATTTCGATTGTGTTAATTTTGTAAGAACATTTCTATCCAATTCATGAATCAATAATACATCGGAAAATGAAATTTTGTGGTCAATTTTATTTTAACAGTAAATTCTATTATTTAATGAGCTAAAAACATCCAGAAACCTGAGTTCAATTTTCTGGTAAGGCAGGATTCAAATTGAAGCAAAGGAGAAAATGAAATTGTACGTAAATTTGTAACAAATTTGCTATTCTGAGAACTGTAACAACCTATTTCAGGTGCTAACGTAACCTGAGTTCAAATCTCTGAAAAGGTAGGTTAATGGCCGTCCACCATTTTCGCTCAAACTCTGAATTAAATTTCAAAAATAAGTAACAAATTGGCTATCCTGGCTACAAGTTCCAATTGGGCTGGCTAGATTATTAATTAACCACCGTTTTTCTGGTGCTATCGGAACCTAACTCCTAATCAAAAGGCAGGCGTGCTTAATGGGCGTTTACAATTTTCATACAAACTCAAAATTGAAATACATATTCATAACAAATTTACTGTCCTGGTTAGAACATACCAACTATAGACTAGCTGGTTGACTTTTATAACAACATATTTCACGAGCTTTCGAGACCTCCAAATCTTTGGACTGGCATGTTAATGGCCGTTCACCTATTTCGCTCAAACTCTAAATTGCAGTACAAAAATTCGTGAAAAATATACCGTCCTGATTCGAAAGTTCCAACTAAGCTGTTTATATCAGCAATGTAACAATGTCTTTCAGGTGCTAACGAAATCTGAGTGAAAATTTCTTGTAAGGTGTTTAATGGCAGTTTACGATTCTCTTTTATACTCAAAATTGAAATACAGAAATTCTAGTTAGACTGGTTGGATGAACATTATAACAACCTATTTTAGGTGCTAACGGAACCTGAGTCCAAATTTCTGAGAAATCGTATTAATGGTCGTTTACTATATACGCTCAAACTAAAAATTGAAATACAAAAATTCGGAACTAATTTGCCATCTTGGTTTGGAAGTTCTAATAAGACTCAATGAACGAGTAATTTACCAACCTATTTCAGGTACTATCGGAGTTTAAGCTGTTTAGTTAGAAAGTTCTGGGAAAATTAAAGATAAGTAAGTTCACGCACTTGAAATAGCTTGTTACATTGCTTATTCAGACAGCCTATAGTTAGAACGTCTTTTCCAGGACAGCAAATTTGTTGTGAATTTTTAAATTTTAATTTTGAGTTTGAGCAAAAACGGTATACGGCCATTACCACGCCTTACCAGATATTTGGACTCAGGTTCCATTAATCCCTGAAATAGGTTGTTAAATTGCTCATTTAGCCAGCCCAAATTGGTCTATCGAAATCAGAACAACAAATTTCACATGAATCCTCTTATTTCAATTTTGACTTACAATGAAAATTGCAAACAGTCATTAACACGCCTTTCCATAGATTTGAACTCAAATTCCGATATCATCTGGAATAGGTTATTAAATTGATCATCATAGCAAGGTTTATTAGAACTTCCTAACTAGGACAGAAAAAATGTTTCAAATTCTTGTATTTCAATTTTGAGTTTGAGTGAAAAATGTATAAACGGCCCTTAACACGTCTGCCGTGAGATTTGGACTCAGGTTCCGATAGTAGTAGGTTATTAAATTCCTAAAATAGGGTGGTAAATTCCGCACCCAACCAGTCTAATTGGAACTTAAGTTCTAATTGAAAATTCCCTTATTTCAATTTTTAATTTAGGCCGAAATTGTAAACGTTAATTGTAGTCAATTTTAGAAGTAAAATTCCTATTGGAATTACCATATTTTCTAATTAGCATTTATTTTAACAGTGTAAAACTAACGCATGCGTAAAACAATGAGGATTTGTGTAAAAACGGCATATATACGCATCTTTTGGACGACTAGCAAATAGAACTAAAATGATTTTATGGAAAAATTGCTACAATTGATTAAATCCTGAATTCAAAACACATGAATCACAATCACAACCCGAGAGGAAAACGTAGCAATATACAAATTTGAACCAAGCAATGCGTAAAATATTCATTAATAATTAAATCTTACCTAATCATCGAACCTGTTTTTTCCAGATTTTCCATTATAACAATGCACCCTTGCATTCAAAAACTGATTGATTTTACATATTCAATAATAAGATTTATACAATGCAAAATCATATAATATCAAATTATTTTGCACCGTCTAACACTGTGGTCGATCTTGAACCGTTCGATCTACCTAATCGAAAGTGGTATCGAAGACCGAATATTTTTTTCGAAAAAGGATTTTACCTCGTTTGTCATTGGAAACAAAGTCGAATCAGCTAATTTAGAAATACAGCCGACAATTTGTACTGAACACTAAGAGTCAGTAGGCAAGGCACTATATCTGTCTGGAACATGAGCTATGATGTTCAAGGAAAAAAAAACTTGACTGAATTGGCTGACTTGCAGCGCCAATAATTTTTGTAGCTGTATTACCCGAAGGCACATTATGTGACAATAAAAAATAAGTATGGCGTAAACTTGTTTTTCTTCATACTGTTATGTACATCCTATAGGCCAGATAACACAATCGTGGTCCTTTTACACTTATTAAAATAATATCTACTATTCGGATTGAATTCCATCTATTGGTCGGTTCTATCACTCTTATGAAACAAGCTGAACATTTTATCGTAATACAATCTACATATATAAAATTGTATTATGTCAAACATCATCATGTCTGGACCACGAAAATCGAGTTATAAATAAAAGCTAATACATTTGTTACATCTGGTTTATACATGATGGAAATTGGTTGGTGAAGCAATGCGTAAAATATTCATTGGAAATTGGTTGGTGAAGCAATGCGTAAAATATTCATTAATAATTAAATCTTACCTAATCATCGAACCTATTTTTTATAGATTTTCCATTATAACAATGCACCCTTGCATTCAAAAACTGATTGATTTTACATATTCAATAATAAGATTTATACAATGCAAAATCATATAATATCAAATTATTGTGCACCGTCTAACACTGTGGTCGATCTTGAACCGTTCGATCTACCTAATCGAAAGTGGTATCGAAGACCGAATATTTTTTTCGAAAAAGGATTTTACCTCGTTTGTCATTGGAAACAAAGTCGAATCAGCTAATTTAGAAATACAGCCGACAATTTGTACTGAACGCACTAAGAGTCAGTAGGCAAGGCACTATATCTATCTGGAACATGAGCTGATGTTCAAGGAAAAAAAACTTGGCTGAATTGGCTGACTTGCAGCGCCAATAATTTTTGTAGCTGTATTACCCGAAGGCACATAATGTGACAATAAAAAATAAGTATGGCGTAAACTTGTTTTTCTTCATACTGTTATGTACATCCTATAGGCCAGATAACACAATCGTGGTCCTTTTACACTTATTAAAATAATATCTACTATTCGGATTGAATTCCATCTATTGGTCGGTTCTATCACTCTTATGAAACAAGCTGAACATTTTATCGTAATACAATCTACATATATAAAATTGTATTATGTCAAACATCATCATGTCTGGACCACGAAAATCGAGTTATAAATAAAAGCTAATACATTTGTTACATCTGGTTTATACATGATGGAAATTGGTTGGTGAAGCAATGCGTAAAATATTCATTGGAAATTGGTTGGTGAAGCAATGCGTAAAATATTCATTAATAATTAAATCTTACCTAATCATCGAACCTATTTTTTATAGATTTTCCATTATAACAATGCACCCTTGCATTCAAAAACTGATTGATTTTACATATTCAATAATAAGATTTATACAATGCAAAATCATATAATATCAAATTATTTTGCACCGTCTAACACTGTGGTCGATCTTGAACCGTTCGATCTACCTAATCGAAAGTGGTATCGAAGACCGAATATTTTTTTCGAAAAAGGATTTTACCTCGTTTGTCATTGGAAACAAAGTCGAATCAGCTAATTTAGAAATACAGCCGACAATTTGTACTGAACACTAAGAGTCAGTAGGCAAGGCACTATATCTGTCTGGAACATGAGCTATGATGTTCAAGGAAAAAAAAACTTGACTGAATTGGCTGACTTGCAGCGCCAATAATTTTTGTAGCTGTATTACCCGAAGGCACATTATGTGACAATAAAAAATAAGTATGGCGTAAACTTGTTTTTCTTCATACTGTTATGTACATCCTAAAGCCCAGATAACACAATCGTGGTCCTTTTACACTTATTAAAATAATATCTACTATTTGGATTGAGTTCCATCTATTGGTCGGTTCTGTCACTCTTATGAAACAAACTGAACTTTTTATCGTAATATATCTACATATATAAAATTGTATTATGTCAAACATCATCATGCCTCGACCACGAAAATCGAGTTATAAATAAAAGCTAATACATTTGTTACATCTGGTTTCCACATGATGGAAATTGGTTGGTGAACGAGAAAGAACTTGACAAAATGCTTCAAGATTCCGAGGAAGAAGATGTCGATGATGATGATGATGATGTACATGATCCTGATTTTATAATGGCGATCGTGAAAGAAGTTAAAATATTTAATTATGCACCTGCGTTACGGATTTTGAAATAAATACTTTACCAGTATTTCCCACATACTTTCTTATAAAAGTTATAGGTGTTAAATTACCTATCGACTATTTTTTTCCGATATTTCGACAACAAACATTTTGAGGACGCAGCGTTATTCACGAACATATATACGCCAATAAAAAAGCGACAAGAAATGCAACATTTATTTATGCAATTCTACAGGCAGAAGATGCTTTGAAATATTTCATACCATCGAAGGTAATCAATATGGATCAGTTCATAAGCAGGACAAGCAAAAGTACATGTATATACTACAGGCTTTGTTCCACATTACAAAACTGTGAGGGCCTGTTTGGCCGCATCGGTTGCAAAGTGGTCAGCACGCTTGCTCCAGCGACTGGAGGACCCAGGCAATGAAAAAATTTCACGGCGGTTTAGGATCAATGAATTAATCACTCATTATGATCGGATATAGTGCCAGAGAGAAAAAGAGAGCGGGTCTATTTTTCAGAAGATATAATGCAGGTAAAAAAAAATTTGTAAAAAAAATACATAAAATTGTATGTATCAGTTGTGCGGATTGGGCTTCATGCTCTTCAAAAAAAATGTCCAATGACCTTTCTCATGTACCTCACATTTGTGATAGAGGGGTTCGAAAGAGTGAAGTTCTTTCTCAAAATAAATTGGCCATTTTAAAAAACACGATAAATTCCTTTTCGTTATTGAGATTCAATCACCAAAACGTTAAGTAAACTTCTCGATTCAAGTGGTTTACTTTATTAAAAATTGGCCAGAGGTTAAGTGAGCTTAACAAGTGCTCTCTCAAATAAAGTTAAAAAGAAAGGTGAAAATAAAAATTATTTCACTGTATTAAAAATTGGCTAGATCACCTAGTTTTTCACAGGTGGTAACGTATATCAAAAGTTGGCTTAAGAAATGTCATTTCAAATAAAATTGGTCATTCTAAAAAAATAGGATAAAATCCTTTTTTCTTATTGAGGTTCAATAATCAATTTTTCGGTTTCAATGGTGGCACTGTCCACGGAATCTCGTCTACATTTTTCTATACTTTATAATATTGTAATGAGTCTAAAAATGATTGCTCTAATTTTGAAGTTCCGTGATTTAAAAAAAATGTTCAAATGTAGTTCTACAGGATTTTAGTAATATCTCCAATTGGATTTTAAATTGACATTTCCAAAAAACAACGAACATGTTTTAATCGATTTATTTGTATATCTGGAAAATTATAGATGTTGCAGATAAACCAACCACTAATAGGTAAATTGTGATATAAGTGGCAAGGGTATGGGTAGGTTTTACGGTTTTTTACAAAATTAGTTAGTTTTTACAAAATTGTATGTGTTTTGACTTATTTTACAAATGTCTATGAGTATACTCCTGTAGATATCCACGCATATAAGCCTATATTTTCAAACATTTGAGACCGGGTTCTTTATATGTGAAGAATGGGTTAGATTTCTGTTGGTCACTACTTTGTCTTAATGATTAAAGGATTTTTCGATTATTTACAAAGTGAAGAAATGAGAAATAAATCGACAAAATAAAAATTCCTGAATATTGGAACTTTTAGAACTCCTATTACTATTTTCCTTAGAAAATTTTACTGTTGGAGACCTTCAAAATATTTTAAATTTATTATTATTGTATCTATAATTTGGTTATAATTTATTTATTTTCAGGGCAGTTTTAGTACACGCCCGGGTTAAAAAAATACTCGTTTTGACACGAAAGTTAAATCGTTTAAAATGGGTTCGTCACTTGTTTGGGAATGTCAATTTAAAATTCAATTGGAGAGATTGCTAAAATCTTGTAGAAGGTAATATTTTTTTTTGTCAAAATCACGGTACTTCAAAATTCCAAAAATCATTGTTAGACACATTACAATTGACCCATATTCGCCCCATAGATATGTAGAAAAGTAATGGCAGTACAAATAAAATCATGAATACTAATAGACATTTCAAAGACCTTAAGAATCAGATGCCAATCTCTACAGCTGTAGAATATGGTGTAATCTATTCGAAAGTGTGGGCGAGAACCTGCGGACAAATTATTGAATATAATCAAATCCCATTTAATGTTTCAAATTGTCAAATATGTGCGTAGCAAAATTCATTAGGGTTCAAAACAAGTTTTTACACGTTTTGAAAATGTTTTGAGCATTCTAAAAATATAGATGTAATGCCGTGGACATCTCTTTGAATCCGCGGTAAAAAAAAAAAAATTACGTCAGCAAAAATTATGAAACCGTTAAAATGTGTATAAAATTAATAAAAGGTGTTCAGGGTACCGGATTGGACACCCCAAGAATAGTGGTTTGTCTGATTATTTGTAATCTCCCACGAGTAATAGTTTGTCTGATCTATTGTAAAGTTTCTAACATCGATAAAACATAGTAAAATCTAACATAATTATATCTCATTCGTTACAGACCCATAGTAGATTGAATAATCAATTTCGAAATGTTATTGAACCCCCGTTGGCATCTCCAGAATTGACGGAAATTCTGTTTGAAACCCATCAAAAATGCTCAATTCATAAATATAATTTTTAATAGGAAGAATAACAAAAATATATTCTACTAAAATCTTAGACATAGATCTATGTTTTATCTTCCAAAAAATATCAGCCAGATTTGTAGATATTTTTAGAATCGACATCCAAAAGAAAATAAATTCCAAATGATAAAATTATGTGACAGTGAACATTGTTAATATTTTCTTTTAGCCCAAACTTCATTATCAAGAGAAGAAAGGTATAGTTCTTAAAATGAGAAATGAGATTTAAATGGTTTCTTGAAATAAGAAATGTTGTGCACATCTTTAGAAACCGATTTCACATACCTAATTCAGTGCAGTACAATTAAAAAATATCCTAAAGAACTATAGAAAATAAAGCGATGACTTTTTAATACCGCATGAAAGATTCTGCAGGTCTCTTGCAAACCGTAGTGTCATTAAATCAATTATCAAGAACGTAAAGTGAGATCACGTGTTTAGTGGAGTACCAAAAAATTGCGTAAACACATTAATTTTTAAAAAAATTGAAAGAAAACACGGATCTTGAAAATATCTTTTTTTATGTCCATTGTTCACTAAGTGTTTCCAGCATTTATTTTAACACTAATTATTTGCGCCATGAGTATAGGCTTAATTTGTCAAGTTCATGCTTTAATTAAAGCGATTGTTAAATGTTAATAGTTTAATTAAATCTAAAATTTAAAGGATTAGCGCGGAAGGGCAATTCCATATATAATAGCGCAAATTTGGAAAATAAATGTCGCGGTTCAATAAACAATAATCGTCCATCAAATAAATCGTCTTATCCAAATTAAACCTAATATACACTGAACATAAATCAAACTGATTGTTTGGTGCGCGTTTAGCTATTAATAAATTCCACTTAATCAAATAACACTTTCGAGATACACTCCAAAAATAAACCTGGCATTGCCAATATTTAACAAAGAACTAAGTATACAAAAACTTATAATTTATTCTAATTCCTTTAAAAATAAATTGAATGTAATAAATAAATCCAATATAAGACATATTTTAATATTAAATAGATTAAGCAAATAAATCCATTAGTATATATATTGTATGAATATTGAACATATATTGGGGGGAAAATAGTTTTCTTATCAGACGACGATAAGAAATATTATGTTAATATGTAATAGTGGTTCGACTGTATATTACAAATTTTTAATCCTCTTTTATTATTTATCAATTTGCTATAATACACTATAATATATTCTACTTATGGAAATTAGCGCCATTTAGCGCGCGGTCTACTTCTATAAATTGCAAATTACCAATAAAATTTGAATTTATAAATATCATGTTAAAGGGGGCACACGACACAATTTTTCGGTGCTTCTGTGTATAAAAATAGACTAATTTTGTAATAAAGTAAAATGGCGGCTAAATAAATAACTTAATTTAATTTTCAAGTTAAACCTGTTCGCATAAATTTATTGTGCGCGAGTTTAACTCCTTCTAATTGATATATGCACTTTGCAACACCGTGAGATTATAAAATTTAATTTTAAGCTTTCACACTTGTCTATATATACGCTGACTTTCTAATTATTATGTACATTTTCAAGGTACGCGGCGGTGAGACGTATAAAACCGCACAGAATTTATGCAATTCGTTATAAAATTAAATTCTAATTAATTGATTTGTATAAAAAAAAATCTCTCAACTCGATCATGTTTTTTGATAAAATTATAATTAAATAAAATTAAATTGTTAATTAACGATATCGGAGTGTTACGTAAGCGAGCGATATGAGCAAAATTTGTGCTCGTACGCTATCAATATCCGCGATTTAATTAAAATGCAATCAAAAATGTTCACTCGTGCATTATCGCTCGCTATCAATCAAGTGTACTTAAAGCGAACAGTGCACAACGTTTATCTGTTTTTAATCCCCTTTTCTAGTTAATGGATTACGGAAATATAATTTATCGTGATCTTCCCTAAACCTTTGTAAAACGTTAATCGCACCATGTATTACAACATATTTTAAGTGTTAATTGAATTACCGATCAAGATCTTGTGTCAATCATAGTTTACTATACGAAATAGTGTTATCGTATATAAAAACACAAAACCACTTCAAATTTACAAGAAAATTAATTATTAAAAATTTAAATTTAATTAAAACGAACAAAATATTTATCTTGTTTTATGATAACGTCGTTTTACAGAACGATCTTGATTTAAGTCGTGTTTAAGTCAAAACGCGAGGTTATCGGTAGTCCCGTCGCATACACTTAGCAAAATATAAATTTAATTAAAAATTACAAAAAATTACAAACCAACTTATCAAAAAATTTACGTTGAGTGGGTCGCCACATATACATATACAACATTTAGAGATCACAAATCGTTAATTAAGTAAAATATAGTAATATTGGAAAAACACCTACCCGATCGTATAAATTTATGTCAAATAATATATAGTATTTTATTCACTTTATAGCAATTATAAAAATATCAACAAATCACACACTTTTATTTATTTACAAAAAATAAATAATCGATCAACACAAAACACCTTAAATATCATATAAACCTTATGAAAATCACTTGCCGGCTATAACAAAATAAAATCACGATCACTTCAATATAATATTATAATTATTAAACAACATCACATAAATATCAAGCGTAACAAACTTTTATAAAATATTCAATATAATTAAAAACTTTTGTTGTTATAAATATTAATAAAATCCACTTTGCGCCAAACACAGAACAAGAAAATTAACGATCATAATTTTAACGATCAAATTTTTTGTACCGATCGATCGATATGTCGTTTATATGCATATATATGTTATATGTTGCCAACTATCGATCAAAATTTTAAAAACAAAAATTTAATAAAATCCAAAAATGTTTAGTTCGATCACACAAAAAACTGCATAGAACTACGCAAAACGAATGTTAAATAAGAACTAAACGAAAAATGTGAGGTAATAAAAAAATTACAAATAACACAAAAAAAACGAAGCCACGATATATTTTTTACTGTATTAATATATAATCGGGTTCAGGTGCTTGCCCAGGTAGATGGAATAAAAATTATATATAAAACTCCGCCTATTTAACGGCACCAACCAATCAAATCGCCTCGCACACAAACCAATCAAAATCGAGCTTTACACTGTACATACATAATATGGAGACAAAGTAGTTTATGACCGAGAGTCTCAATTTTTAATTTGTATTTACATAAAAAATTTATAATGTCCCCGCGCCGCGACTCGAGCGGCATATAGTGGAAGCATATACAACATGTTTAAATAACGATCATTTTACATTTTTGTTTTGTGTTTTTTTTTTATTTATAGGCGTGGTAATTCTTTATAATTTTAATAAAATTATGATGACAAGATTTATTTACCCAATAAAGTTTTTTTTTTTTGTTGGGCGCTCGTTGCTTTTAGCACGCGGTTGTTGAAAATTAAAAATGGAATTTGGGAAATGTTTTTTCTTCTTTTGTTTTATTGTACTTTTCATATTTTTTGTTTGTTGTTGTTTGGAATTTAAATTCATTATGTACATATATATGTTAAGTAAAATGAATTTACTACATACAGTGAATTATAATTTAATTTTATGCTCAAATGAATTTAATGCTAAATATGTGGATATGTTACGTGCACAGACGATTGGTTTAATTTTATATATCTGTTACGGTTGATTATCTTAAAGAATTTCGTGTGCGCGGAAAATTTGTAAATTGTTTTTGTTAAATGAAAATTTTTTTACTTTGCGCGATCCGTAATAATGATGATGATGATGGTAAATGGTAAAAACTTCTTACTATAAGAAGTATTTTTTCTTAACGAATTAAATGAATTTCACGTTTTCTTACGTGTGATTATACTTAGGGATCTGAGATGTCGAGGAATTTTTTACTTATGAGAATTATTTTATATGCAGGTTTGCTTGGGTATAAATTAGTTTAATTAATAAAAATGTTTTAAATTAATTAACAATTTATCGCTAATTAAATCAGAAGAATTAAACAATAATAATTCGCAAATATTGGTCTTATCCATTCCCACGGCAGCTTCTCTTTATCTACGAAATACGAAAAGATGAACCTCGGAGCATACGATTACTTCGCACTTCGCAGTGATAATTAAGATTTGCGGTTTGCGTAAAAAATTATTAAAGGTAACAAATAAATGGAAGTGTGGCACTATTATGTGTAAATAAGACGATTTTTGTTTAATCAAACGATAACTAAACAATGATTGTGAAATACATACCAAAAATAATACCAAAAATTTACATCGTTAAATTTAAAAATATTCCAATTGGATTTGTTTTGTGGTGAAATTGAAACATTTTTAGATAATCTTTACCATTTATATTAGTGAAGTCCCTAAGTCCCTAATAGTGTCGCTGTAAAGATCAAATAATTTTCTAACGATTTGAAATAAACACGAGAAAATCGTAAATCAATTTACTAAACTTTTTTTTTTAATTCTAAAGAAGGCTATTTTAGACAGTGTTTCTACTTCTAGATGTTCACGGGGCCAAAATAGGTAAATATATGACCGAATTGTTAAATCAAAACCCCACGTAGTCCAGCTTATTTTTAAACACTATGGTATACGATATCAACCTATTTTCTAATTTTTCTATTACCGCTCCTAGAGACAGTTTTTAAAATGTATTTTAGAGTAGCGTAGACACTGAAATGAACATGGATAGTTTAGGATGTAAATATAGTGCCATACAGACTACACAGAAATTCCATGAATTTGAATAAATTTCCAAATTTAATTTCGCCGGTCCTAGAGATGTTCACGGGGTCTCATTCACATGGTTAGATAGATCAGCTAAAACCCTATGAGTGTAGTGGATCTAATTATGATGATGTTTAACTTGTGCAGAGACATTTTTACGTTTACGGTTATATCCCATTTACCAAAAATGTTTACGAGATCACTTTCATATATTCGAATAGGTCAGAAAATGTTCTATCAATATTGTGAAAACGGGACACGAATGATATTTTTCACTTTGTTCTTCAAAATTTAAAACTTCTTCATTTTCAATTTATTTCTCAATTGGAAATTTTGGTGTTTTCTCCAATAGGATTTTTATACCCCATTGACATTCCCAAATAAGCTACGAACCCGAGTTATTGTAATAATAATCATATAACAGAAATCCTAGAGATGTTCACGGACTCACGTTTATACTTTTGAATAGTTCAAGGTTTCGACTTTCGATAGTTCTATAGACAGGGTTCGGTTATGATGACATTTACTATGCCATACACGACTTAGAAGTTTCGTGAAATAATTTCAATAAATTTTCAAATTTTATTTCACCGAACCTAGAGAGGTTCACGGGGTCTCACCTACATGGCGAGAGAGATCAGTCAAAACCCTATGAGTGTGGTGAATGGGATCTAATTATGATGATTTTTTGGATGAAATTTTATGGATAAAACATAGTTAGATTTTTCTTTCTTGATAAATATTTTTTAAATGAAACTCACATTTTCATTATTTTTTTTTTGTTTTACCTGGCTGATATTTGAATTTATCGTGGAGATACACCATACATAAAAAAGGCTTTTCGGGATGATTTTTCGGATCAAATTAATCGGCATTGAAACTTCATCAGCCAGCAAGATATAGTCAAAACTTTGAACTATTCATCATAACTCACTACACTCATAGGGCTATGACTGATATATCTGACCATGTATGCGAGACCCCGTGAACATCACTAGGATCGATAAAATAAAATTTGAAAATTTACTCAAATTATTTCATGAAACTTATAAGTCGTGGATGGCACTGTATAAATATCGCCATAACCGAACCCTGTTCAGAACTATCGAAAGTCGAATCTTTCAACTATCCAAAAGTATAAACGTGGGCCCATGAACATTTCTAGGATTTCTGTTATTTGATTATTATTACAATAAATCGGGTTCGTAGCTTATTTGGGAATGTCAATGGGGTAAAAATCCTATTGGAGAAAACACCAAAATTTCCATTTGAGAAAAAAATTGAAAATGAAGAAATTTTAAATTTTAAAAAACAAAGTGAAAATCATCATTCGTGTCCCGTTTTCACAATATTGATAGATAATTTTCTGACCTATTCGAATATATGAAAGAGATCTCGTAAACATTTCTGGTATATGGGATGTAACCGTAAACGTAAAAATGTCTCTGCACAAGTTAAACATCATCATAATAGTTGCTTTCCAATCAACCACCGCAAGTACTTATAAGCACTTAAGGTTTATGTCTTTGCTAAATTAACTACTCGCAACTGTTCTACCTTTTTATTATGAGTAGTTGAAAGCAGTTACGATAAATTTGTCCGCTAGGTGATTGTGTGTAGTATTTTTCTACCAAAAATATAATTAAATGTCGTATGTGAAGCGCTAATAAAATTCCGGTATAGATATTATTTTATTAAAAAGTTATCACAAATAAACTACACATTTGTAGGTTATGTTTTGCTTTTGTGCTTTCCAATCGACACTTTATCCAATACACATTTTTTGTACTTACAAGTACTTGTGGTGGTCGATTGGAAAGCAACTAATTAGATCCACTACACTCATAGGGTTTTAGCTGATCTATCTAACCATGTGAATGAGACCCCGTGAACATCTCTAGGATCGGTGAAATGAAATTTGAAAATTTATTCAAATTCATGGAATTTCTGTGTAGTCTGTATTAAGAGATGTCTGTAGTCTCTAAGAGATGTTTTTTAATATTTATTGTATTGGGGTGTAACAGCAAATATTAATTTTATTTCATATTTGTCAGGAGAATTGAATAGGATTAATTAATACTATTCATTACATTTAAGTCATTTAACTGCTTTAATTTTATTATTTAATACTTCAATATTTACCAATTTTTATTAGTATTCCTAATGCTTGGTTCACGTATGCGATCAAGGAATGATTCGCGGATCAAGCCAATCTTTGAGCGTAATTATTTCGCATTATTACTCATAATTTGTTTTTTTTTTTATTATGTTGGATGCTTCCGATCAAAATTTTCCCAAAGTTAAAATTATTTCATCTCGGGCGGGGAAATTTGTATATGTTTCCAATGATTTAATTTTCCTTTGATTCGCAAATCATTTTTTGATCGCATACGTGAACCAAGCAAGCATAATAGTAAAAACGACGACTAAAAATAGTATAAGTTATATTGCAGATAATTTAAGATATTTTTAGGATTCCTGGGTATTATTCCATAATATATTAAATAATTATGTTGTCTTGTACTAACCGTGTTACATTACAGTTCAACTAACAATTTACTAACTATTGACTACTAAGGTGTCTGAAACCGGGTCAATTTCCATAATAATTAATTAACCTTTCCTGTCCCTCCATCTTTTATATGTAAAAAAAGCGTGTGGATGGACCTTGCGCCAACTGGGAATCTTATTTAGGTTTGGTCGCACATTTCAATCAATTATCAATTATTCAAAATAACATGGTCTCCAACTAACACTCCATATATCTAAGGTTGTATTTGAATTTCTAGGGATATCTTAATTGGCCAAGAAGAATTCTATTAATATATTTGGTCAGAATACAAAATCCTATAAACTGTCCCCACCCTTCAATGGGAAGCCCTGATTAGTTTTTCTGACATGGTCCTCAACAAATGCACCAAAGTTTTTTTAAACCGCCCATTTTTGCCAGAGTTGAATTTTCACCACTGTGGTTATCTCATTTGATTTCAATAATTCATCCTAATTAAGGATTTCATCTTTTCAAAATTTATAAACCAGCACCGAAGTAAAAGTAATAAATACGTCGTTTCCTGTAATTATTATTATTATTATTTGTTGTTTTTTTGTTTTTGTTTTTTTTTTTTTATTAAATTAATAAATGTTCATTTTATTTAGGTAACCAGCAATATATTAATTTAGTATTAATTTTCAGGAATTATACATATTGCTTGTGAAATAATATTTATTTATAAAATTAATTGCTGATTGTGTTTGTTATTGGAGTAGAGTTGTTAGAGTTGTATTGTCTTTGTGTTACTAACTATAACGTCTCGATCTCTATCTAGATGTATGTAATCGGGCCGATTCAATAAACCAGTTTTGTTTAAGAAGTCGAAAAGTATTAATATAGTATTCATTTTCAGGTGATTTCCAGATATACATGTGAAATAACAACATTTTTTCTTAGGTTGCAGATTTAAAGAAGCAGTTGTTGATGACCAATACCATCATTATCCATTTAACCTGTTAAACCTTTATCCTTCCCCAAGTATATATTAGTTTTGTGCTGTCTTTGTGTTACTAACTATCGGCTATACCTAGGTGTCTGTAACCGGGCCGATTCTGTCCCACTTAACTTACCTATCCAATCCTTCGGTTTTGTTATATGTAAAAAAGAGTGTACGGTGGGCCCGGCGTCACCCGGGAGCTCCTGTGTAAGAACTTGGTCGTACATTCAGAATCAATCAATCAACCACCAGCAGCATGTGTTGGACGATCGTTTCTTACTAAATTGTAGCCCGGTATTTCTACGGTTTTTGAATTTATGCGCAGGCTTTAAGACATGTTTCACTCACATAGTTATAAAATGGAAATCGAGATCATCAATTAATTTAAGAATTTCTGGAAATTTTGAATCAGCTCACAAGCTATGATCATTAAAGTATGCCAAGGTTAGCTTGACCACTACTGAAACCAACGGCACTGGAGCTAAATTTAAAAAAACACTACCTCTCATCAAACGAAGCACACGTCAGCAACAATCCAAACGCCAATGCAACCCAGCAATCAAAATAGTTATTAAATATAATAAATAGTAGTGGACACAGAGTAATCAGAAAAAGTTGATTAAACCTAAAACCAGAGACAACCTAAAAAAGATATTTCATCCTATATGTAAACGTAAAAATTTAAACTGCGATTTCATTTTCTGTCAATAGCCGCATACAATCAAAAATATTTTGTTTTTTTTTGCGTATACGTACACGCAGTTTAACGAAAAATCACAGATACAACGATGACATTGGAATTATCAGAAATATATTTCGTTTTCATTTTTAGTTCAAATGAAAAATCTAATTTGATTGTCTGTGCTAACACTATACTAATATGATTTAACTAAAATTAAATTAATAATAAAAATACAAAAATTAAAAATAGGTTTTGAAATAATTTTGAAAATCATTAAACTTGACATCATTCTCTCTGCAAGTTGCTCACTAGTTCATATATTGTATTAATATTGGTAGCCGTTGATACTCGTATCTTAGTGCTAGGCTTATTAGGTAGGCTCTGTGACAAGAACTATACCATTTTTCGTAAAAACTTGACGCAGTCTACCAGACTTCCTACACACAGAAAAAACCTCACGTTATTTTAAAAAGATCGTCACGTTAATCAAAATGTAGAGATTCCACATTAATATTCGGTAAATAATGTGATTTCCTATTATTTTTTAAGATTTTATCCTATTGATTGAAAGTGGTAGTTCACGTAAAATTGACGGAGTGGATAATAGAGATGCATCTCTTAAGAGAGTAAATATTTAGAATCCGCTGAGAAGAAATGTCAACATTTACAAGTGAACCCGTAAATTTAACGTGATATATATTTAAACTCTGGTTTGTCTCTTTCATGACAAAACGAGAAAAATATATTGCATGATAATTTCCATTATGTAGATCGAACCTCATTCGTTTTGTTCTGATGCAATAGTTAACATTCAATTATTTTTGTTCGTAAAATTTCATTAAAATAGAAAATTCGGAAAATAATTTAGAAATAGAAAGTGTAAATATAAATAGTTGTTATAAAATTACAATTGTTGATGATAATTTGGTGGAAATTTTAGAGGGAAATTTTTGTTTAGTGACATCAGATCATTTTGATGCTAATGAATTTAGTGAAGCCCAAACAATTTTTAAGTCGTGGGGTTTAAAAGAAGAAACTTGTGCTGTGTTAAAAGAATACGGGTATAATGCCATAGCGTGTATATAGAATCTATGTCGAATGAGGATGTTAATGAAATATTTAATAAGGTAGACGATAGTTTTTTCGGGCAACGATCCATTATCAAGCAAAAATTATGGGATCGAAAAATATTTCCCCAATGAAAAATCGGTAAGAATTGAATTGCCTAATTAAATACATATAATTTCGGTATTATAACGTTTAATTTTCTAAGGCAACTTACTTCTTGCCAGGACAACCTGGAAAAAAAATTCAACTGGAAAATTACCGAAGAAATGGAATAATATAAGTGGTTCCTGCTTAACTGGCAACATAAAAAACGCTGTAACAGATTCACGAAATAATTGAAGTCTATGCTCTACTTCAGAAACCTAATGGTAAGAAATGCTCCAAATATATAATAATTTATTTATTATTCACGAAAGTGTATTTTGTAGATGACCAAGAAGGGGTGAGTGGGGGTTGGTGTGAGTGTGAGTGTGGGTGTGGGGGTGTGGGTG
Organism: Nephrotoma appendiculata; assembly: GCA_947310385.1. Taxonomy (NCBI): domain Eukaryota; kingdom Metazoa; phylum Arthropoda; class Insecta; order Diptera; family Tipulidae; genus Nephrotoma; species Nephrotoma appendiculata. The sequence goes on from OX371224.1 coordinate 145,655,708, forward strand.
TGGGGGTGTGGGTGTGGGTGTGTGTTTGGGTGTGAGCGTGGGTGTGGGTGTGGATGTGAATGTGGGTGCGGGTGTTTGGGTTTGTGTTTGTATCTGTATCTTTGTCTATGTGTGTGTGTATCCAGGTGTATATACAGGTCGATCAAGTTAATTCTGTATAAATCCAATTTCCATATGATAGTGTTGCCTTTGAGTCATAATGTGTTCATACTGTCATTAGTCACTTTGATACTTATTTAAACTAAATAACTTAAGAATATTTATGTAAAACATTTCAGATTCAAAAGAATGCATTATTTGTATATTACTACACGCAATCCTACAACCTAGTTAGAACATTTCAACGTGTTTGCTGATGGATTGAAATATAAAAAGGGCACATACTTACGATAACATCGGAAACGAACAGTACACCTCGAGTGTTAGAAATTTTAGATATATTTTTCAAAAATAATCAATGCTGTGTTGCAAGTACGTCGTGGAGAGCTACACGATTTTCAGAACATTACCAGTCCTTCATTAATGAAGAAGATAAATCATTGCAATTTTTTTTATATGACATATTATAGTATGATGGCCTACTTGTATATTTGTATAAATTAATAAATGGCCAAAAAGTGTTTAGATTAAAAAGATATTTTGATAAAATGGAATTAAAAATATTAATTATACAAAAATTAAATTACTTATTGCAGTTAAATTAATAATATGATATAATACTTGAATTTGTTTAATTTTATTTTAAATATTTTATTATTTATGACACTAAATATGTATAATGATTAATTAAATTAAGTTATGTAAAATTTGAAATGTAAAAAACAAATATTATTTTTATTACAATTACCATAAAAATAATAAACAAATAAGATTCACATTGAAAATACTTAGCATCTTATTGATTATTTAATTATTCCCACGTCGATTCAAATGGATTTTAAATAAAAATTCAACGAGTCGATCTAGTAAATTAAGAGGGAAACACCTGGCTTTCACTTTTTAAAGTAATGTGAAGTCACCTAAACAGTGAATACTAAATTTCACGTTAAATTCACTGGTTTTCTTATTAAATAATTGATGTTTTACTTTAACGTGATCTTTCACGTGGTTTTAACGAGCTAGTCCTCTTGGATGAAAACCATAGGGAAATCACGTAAATTTTCTTCTACTTTACGTGATCATTTTTCTGTGTGTAAAAGGCATTAACTCTCCAGAAAATCTGGGTCATGTAATTTTGCTAAGTTAAGTTTTCGTTGGTATAATCGTACATTCTGGACGTCGATTGAAAAGTTCCCAAATGATTAAGGTTTAAGTCTTTCAATTTAAGACAGCACGATAAAAATGCGTCTTTCATTCCCTTATCGCAGAATTTAAGAATTATAGATGACGACTTATCATTCTGGTTAGATGGAATCCAATAAACACATGAAAGAAACTGCTTTTCATTTTTGTAGACAATAGTTTTTGCTATTGATTGAATGTAATCGAACAGAAATTTTCTTCACCGGTTATTGGTATACCTCTTATAACAACGCTGGTGCAGTTAGACAACCTTTCAAAATAATCGACACGTATCTCCAAAGCAATAAGAGTTTTCTCGGAATTTTCTTTCTCATGCTTGAGTTGAGATTCAAGGTCATCAACGGCAGATTTCATTTTTGCCTCAAGATTGTCAGTTATGCGTAATAACTCATCAAATTTTGTGTTAATTTTAGTTTTGATGTTATCAATTTTTGTTACAAACACTGTCAACTTACTCTCTATAAGCCGGCTAGGAGCTTTAAGCGTTTTACAAATTTCGACAGACGTTGTGGATAAAAAAATGTATAGTAAAATAATGGATTGCATGAATCTATAAATATTTGAAAACATTCTACGATTCCTAGAATTTGGAAATAGTTTAATCATCAAATTCTTTAAATGAAATGATACAAAAAATAATTCCAATTTTAATCAAAATTGAAGAATTTGAGTATATTATGACTGAGAATCAGTGAAAGCTTTTAATGATTTCATAACATAGATAGGGTAATAGATAGATAATAGATAGAAGGGTAATAGATAGAAAATTGATATTTGGCATGCTTTTAGGGTTCGGTGAGAAAAGTTCATAGACGTTGGAATTACATCGATAGGTTCTTCCTGGGCTGAGCTGTTTCGTATAAAAGTTTCAGAAACTTGCCATTGAAAATAAAAGCGGGATTCAAAAATTGATATTTTTAAATTTTGCAACATAAAAATACTACTTATTACAATGTTTAGAGGTATATTAATTTCGTTTTTCGCATATTTTTTTTTTACTTTTTTATTTTTATTTATAGTCATATCATAAATTCTGACCCATGCTTGCATGGGCCGCACGGGTCGGTAGTTTTAAATAAAACCAAAGAATCCTTTTTCTCTGTGTAGGTTAAAAGTTTTGAAAAAATAACTTTCATTCCCACAGTTTTTCATTTACTGTTTCTTATGTCAAACATGCAATCCGTTATAACGTCTGATAAATCATATCTTAACATTTTCACTTACTACTTCTTTATAAAAAAGCCTATATATTCATTTTAGGCTTATATGGTGAGAAATGTAAGACAACTTGTGTATACGCGCAAATATTTAAAATGAAATTCTGTACCACCAAAATTAAAAAATTAAAAATATTTTGATTGGATTTTTTAATTAATATTTTTAACAACTTTCTAGTCAATATTTTTTAATTAATTGAGATATATTTAATAATAATAATAACTTTTTATGATTATACAGTAATGGCACAATAATGGTTTATCTATTGGAATTTAAAATCATTGAAATTTTTTTGTACACATCCAGCCCTACGCTCGTCTTGAGAATATTTAAAATACGTTTCATCATTGAATCTTGCTCGTCTTGTTAATTTTTGTTTGTCATCGTGACTTCTTATATTATATAAATAATAAATATTGTTATTAATAATGATCATAATAATAATAACACATAAAAGAATAAACTATTTATATTTGGTAAAAGGCCATAGCTACTTGTATTCTTACCATATTAAGAAGTAAAATCCGAGTATATACAGAAAATGTTTCGATTTTTAATTTCTTTTGAGATGAAGAAAAGATCTTTTGATTTGATAAATACAAAAGAAACCAAACACACAAAAAATACCAATAAATGTTTTATTTTTTATTTATTAATTATAATGAAATAAATTTTAAAGTAAAATAACAATATTTTTAATGAATTTACAATGTTTTGATGTATATGTGGTGTGTGATACAATTTACTTTATTATTTTCGGGGGGGGCTTAGTGCGTATAACGAAAAATTTGATAGTTGATTGATGTTTTTGGAATACCAGAAGGAAATCAAAACAATTTTTTTTTTCTGAATCATTAGATCATTAAAAAATTGATCGAGAAAAAATAAATTAAATCTCATTTTTTTAATTAGATTTTGATCTAAATTTATAGGTATAGTGTAGATATAAAGCAAACAACTTAAGATTATAGACATTGAATTAATTAATGTTCATTACATGGCTGTCAGGAAAATATACATTTTGATATATCGTCGAATGATTTGGATTAGTTTTAGGAACTCTAAATGACAAGTGGATTTCATTAATCGTTGTGGCATTGGAGCTTTTGCAATTTAATTAAATATTGTTACAGTTGTTAGTGAAGTATTTGATAACTCTAGAAGTTCTTATAAATTTTTAAGGTGATGAAAAATCTCCTAAAACCTTCCACTATACATATAACCTACAATTGAATTTAAAATATGTTTTGCTTCCAGTGAAAATATTACACACGTAACAGGTTACTTGACGTGTATCAAATTCCATTCAATTTTGTTGCAAAAACATTTCAGTTTTTTACATATACGATTATATTGGGCTGCGATATTGCATCGTTTTGCTTTAATCTACATTGGAATTTAAAATATTTTATAGTTCCAGTGAAAACACTGAGCTTCCAATACATAATTTACTCAATGTATCTTCGTCAACGTGTGATGCTTTACATCAAATTCCATTCAATTTTGTTACCAAAATTATTCAACGATTTCCGTCAAATTTTCCTGATGGTTATATAGTTACCCTTACTGATTTTTAGGACTCAAAATTGTTTGTCCTTGATCTTAAAACTTTTGATCATTTTCGAAATAATTGGAGAATCAGAAAAGATCTACGTTTAAATTGGGGTACTATATTGCGTCGTTTTGCTTTAATTTAAATTTGAATTAGAAATATATTCTACTTCCAGTGGATATACCGGGCCTCCAACACATAATTTACTCAATATTTTTTCGAGTACGTGATGTCTCAACGGTTTTCGTCAAATTTTTCTGAGGCCTTATACTTGATCTTGAAACTTTTGATCGTTTGAATTTGATAAATATTTTACTTTCAGTAGAAATTCCGAGCTCCTAATACATAATTTGCTAAATATTTTTTCGTCAACGTGATGCTTTAATTTTTTTTCTATTGTAATCGTTTTAATTGTGATTGTTCCGTAAACATTGGTCTATTTTCAGTACTATGATTAAATACACAATCGTAGGAATATTCACCATTTAGCGTGTATTGACAACAACTATGATAATCGATGGTGTGGGTAACTGCAGCAGGGAAACTTTCGAATTTCAAAATGAAACTTTACAAACCGATTAAGCCTAGTTTTTGCTAATTAGTGCTCACGGAAAAAAATTAGTGGTAGTCCAGAATCCGAAAAAACGAGAAAAGAAAATTTCAAATTTCGCCTGAAAGACGAAAAAAAATAAAAAATAATTTCTAGAAAAAGCCAGAAATAATTTAAGCCTAATTTTAAAACTTCACAAAAGCAGCTACATCGACGAAATTTATGTTTATCATAGAAATATGATTTTCATAAATTTTCATTCATAAATTGTGGATAAACAAACTAGCCCCTACATGATACTATATTGAAAACACAAAATTCAGAAGTATAACCGTTCAATAAAATTTTTGTTGAACAACAAATTAAAAAATAGAAATAACTTATATAAAATCCAAGAATAAGCAATTCAGATAGCATATTCCTGTCACGCATGTTCATTGCGATCCGAAAAATATCATGGCTGAATTGGCATCCTATCAGCTATGTTCATTGCTATCCAAAAAATATAGTGGAGTTGGAACTTCTGGTTGCTTTTTGTCACAAAATCGATCATTCAATGGTCGTTGTTGTTCAATGGTATTGTGCCAATTCTGGATTAGCACAAATTCAGCCACTATATTTTTCGGATGGTAATAAACATACCTGATAAGAACATGCAATCAGAAGTTCCAACTTCATTGGTTTCTAGAACAGTTTATTGATTGATTGATTGTTTGATTGGACTGTAGAGCCAAGTACTTGACAAGTGTTCCGGGTAACGCCAGGCCTATTCCTACAGACTGTTAACACGTAACAATAGCAAGGATAGAAAGGTATTTTTTTTTCTTTTTTGGGACGGAACGACCCGGTTTCAGACACCTAGCGATCGTACGGCACAACAGAAGTCTAATCTACTTCTAATCTAGTAAAGGAAGGATAAAGGCTTAATAGGTTTAATGGATAATGATGGTATTGGTCTTTAACAATTGCTTCTCTAAATCAGCAACCTGAGAAAAAACTGACGTGAAATAATTCCTAAAAAAATCCTAAGTAAAAATTGTATGGGTGTATTAGTGGTTATACACAAAAAACAAACATTTAGGCGTAAATAATTTTTAAGAAAAAATTTCAAAAATTCCACCCAAAAGTAAACATATTGTTACGATTTTGCCTTGTCACTCAAGGTTCGAATCACTGGATTGTGAATAAATACAACTGCTTCAAATTTGAACTCACACAATTTTCACAACACAATTTATTATACAACACAAAATTAGCAATTAATTATTACAATTATAACACACTTTTTAATTATCACTTTAATAATCTTTCTATTTAACCTCCACTGTATCACGTTTAAAATAAGACTCAGCACTCCACGCCAACTTACGCCCTCACATACCAAAACACCCGTCTCTAGAATAATCCCAAACGCGCATCGAGCAAACATGTTAGTATAGAAATGACGCCCAAATGTTGAACCAAATCATAAATGCAATTGAACAATTAATGAAATTAACTTATTCTAATCTAATCTAGGTGTCACCGTAACACTACCCCCCACCTAAGCCTGTTCGTCCCGAACAGGATCCAGATCACCTCCTCTGTAGAGCGCCAAATGCACCACCTTTGGTTTACCTTTCCGTCCTTTCTGTATGCGATAAACCACGTCGTTCAACCTTTTAATGACAGTGTAAGGTCCTTCCCATGTGGGTTGCAACTTCGGTGATAATCCCTTCTGCCGTTGCGGGTTGTGAAGCCATACCAATTGCCCTTCCTCAAAGCCTTGATTGTTTGCTCGTATGTCATATCGAGCTTCCATTCGATCACTTGATATCCGAATTTTTCCCCGTACAAATTGATGTATTTCATTAAGTTCCTCTTTCATCCGGTCGACGTAATCCTGTCCGCATAGAGCTGCTGAAGGAACAGCTCCAAACTTTAAATCTCCCGGTAATCGCAGATTGTTCCCAAATATGGTTTTAGCTGGTGTCACTCCTGTTGTGTCATGTACCGCTGACCGGTAGGCCATCAAGAACATTGGTATATATCGATCCCAGTTACTTTGGTTCCTTTCCACAACCTTTGCTATATATTCCTCCAATGTGCCATTGAATCTTTCCACCATACCGTCCGACTGTGGGTGTAAAGGCGTCGTTCTTGTTTTAATGATTCCAAGCATCTGACATATCTCCTGAAATACCACCGATTTGAAATTCCTTCCTTGATCCGTGTGAATTTCCATCGGTACACCAAATCTGCTAATCCAATTGTTAACCACGGCATCAGCTATTGTTGTTGTCTCCTGATTGGGTATGGGGTACACTTCCGGCCATTTGCTGAAATAATCCATTATTACTAGCACATATTTATTTCCGCTCTCGGTGGTCGGAAATGGCCCCGCCACGTCCATTGCAATTCTCTCAAATGGTGCCCCGACATTATATTGTTTCATGGTTCCACGACGTGCTTGTCCCTTTACTGCCGCACATTGGTCACATCTTCGACACCATTCTACTACTGACTGTCTACATCCGGACCAGTAGAAACGTTGGCGAATTTTGGCTAGTGTTTTATTAATCCCTAGGTGACCTCCACTTTCTCCTCCATGATACTCCTTGAGGATTTCCGCTATCCGATCTTTTGGCACCACTACCAACAATTGTTTTACTTTACCATCCGTGCTTTCCCACTTTCTTTTTAAACATCCATTTTCTATGTGGAGGCTATCCCATTGAGCCCAATATGCTTTTACAACGGGAGTTTTGTCAGCTATCTCACTCCATGTGGGCCGGTGTTCCTTTTCCTTATGTTTCATGATGAATGATAGGTCAGCATCCCGTAATTGCTCCTTCTTGATCATTTCATCAGTCCATTCCTCATCAGGTAGCACTTGCATAAGCCCAATATCGATGATGTTTGCCTTACCCTCCACACGCCCACAATGCTTGCACTCCACGGGACATGGCCTTCTTGATAATGCGTCGGCATTTCCATGTGCGGTTCCTTTCCGATGTTCAATTTGGAAATCGTAGCTTTGCAAACATTCGATCCAATGTGCTACTTGTCCCTCTGGATTTCTGAATTGTAACAACCAGCGCAAAGCTCCATGATCAGTCCGTAGAAGCGATTTTTGGCCATAGAGGTACTTATGGAAGTGCTTAACACATTCCACTATAGCCAACAACTCTTTCCGTGTTACACAATAATTCCGTTCCGGTTTTGATAACATCTTGGAGTAATATGCAATAACTCGCTCCTCACCATTTGTTGCCTGTGATAATACTCCTTCTATACCATCATTACTTGCATCGGTGTCCAAAATGAATTTAACGTTAGGTATAGGGTATGCGAGGATTGGTGCTTCGCATAATCGACGTCTTAGTTCCACAAATGCCTCTTCCTGATCATCCTTTCATTCGAATGCCTTGTTCTTCCTGGTTAACTCGTGTAAACTCTTTGCGATACTGGCGAATCCTGGCACAAACCGTCTATAATAGGTGCACAATCCAAGGAAGCTCCGTAATTCATGTAAGTTTCTAGGTCGTGGCCATTCCTTCACTGCTGCGATCTTGTCTTCATCGGTATGGATTCCATTAGTTGTTACCTTATGACCCAAATATTTTACTTCCGTTCTAAATAGTTTGCATTTCTTTGGGCTGAGCTTCAATCCGGCGGCCTGTATCCGATCCAAAACCTCTGCCAAATTTCTTAAATGCTCGTCGAAATCCTTGCCCATGACGATGATGTCGTCCAAATATACGAGGCACGTCCTCCAATGTAATCCCTTTAGCACGCGCTCCATTAGCCGTTCAAAAGTCGCAGGAGCGTTACATAATCCGAATGGCATAACGTTAAATTGCCATAATCCGTTACCCACACTGAATGCCGTTTTCTCGCGATCTTCCTCCTGGACTTCCACTTGCCAATAGCCGCTTTGCAGATCTAATGTTGAAAATATTCGAGCACCCGATAATGTGTCTAACGTGTCATCGATCCTTGGCAATGGGTAACTATCCTTTTTCGTCACAGCATTTAATTTTCGGTAATCCACGCAGAATCTCATGCTACCATCCTTTTTCTCGACTAACACCACTGGTGAACTCCATGGACTGCTTGATGTTTCGATTACCCCTGCTGCTTGCATAGCTTTTACCATTCGATCCACTTTTCCTTGCTTTGCCAATGGTAATCTCCTGGGTGGTTGGCGAATCGGTATTTCTGCTCCTGTATTTATTCGATGTTTCACCATTGTGGTTCTCCCATTATTGTCCGGTGTACTGCAGAATATTGGCATGTACCGCTCGAGCAATTGTTTTGCCAAATTTTTCTGTTCCTTGGTAAGATCTTCGGTCCATTTCTCCATGAGTTGTTGTACAACCTCTTTCTGCCCTTGCGAGTTAGTCGTATCAATCGAATTTTTCTGCTTGCACTTCACTATCTCAGATATTTCTTCACATTTTCCGATTATTGTCCCTTTCTTGATGGTTTTCGTCTTATCCGAGAGATTTAGAGTCCTAATTGGTACTCTATTATCGCTGTCTGGTTTCACTAAAACTTTCCCGATCATAATTTCTCTGGCTCCGCTCTCCACTTCATTGGCTTCCACAACCCACAACCTGGATGACCCAGAATCTCCCTCTAATCTTGCCCATACTATTGTTTCCGAGTTCGGTGGCAGCTTCTCCCGATGATCCATTATAATTTGCCTGGTCGTTTCTCCTATAGCGCTAACGTGAAGTGGCAACTCGATATTATCGTAGGTTAAAACACCCCGTCCAACATCCACCACGAAACCATTCGTTCTCATGAAGTCCATTCCCAAGATGACTTCGCCTACAATATCTGCAACCAGCACCTCGTGTTGAAAGTGATTTCGCCCAATCCTTATTTTTACGACCTTTTTCCCTTTTATTGCTGAATTTTCTCCAGTCGCCGTTCGTAACTTCATTCCATTAGCTGGTTCTATAATTCCATCGATAATATCCTCACGAACAATCGTATGAGTTGCTCCCGTATCCAGCGTGATCGTGCATTTTTTCCCATCAATATCGGCTTCAATTGTTAAGCTGTCACCGCTCCTTGCTATTCTCGAAACATGGATGGAGGTTATGGGGCAATCGGTTGTGGGAGTCAGGTTCTGCCCATTCAAACTGACTCTTTTTAGTTTAACGACTCCGCTGTCGTCTGACCCACCCTTCTGGATTCTATCTGCTCCTCGTTTGATCTACGCTTCATAGGAGATGGCGACCTTGCTCGTTTCTTCTTAATCTCCCAACAGTCCCGTGAAATGTGACCCATTCTATCACATACCCAGCATTTAATCCTGCCACTTCCATCTCTGAACCTTGGCGCAGCCCGCACGGTATCCATTTTGGAATCAATCTCCACTCGGCGAATTTCCATTGCTGGTTTGACGATGGCCTGAACAGTTTCGTTTGTTAAACCATACGCGATGGTTTCCGTAAAAGTTGTCTTAGGTGACAATATCACCGCTCTGCGCGTCTCAGGATCTCGAATAACGTCAATGAATGCATCTATTTTAATTCGCTCCATGTAATCGGCCGACATATTTGAATGTTCTAAATGTGCGAGCCACTCAATTGCCGATGAAAATTCCTGTAGCGATTCTCCTCCTCTTTGGTATCGACCCTTCAATTCCATGCGATAGATTTCTCGTTTGTGGTCACTTCCGTATTTTCGATCTAATGCCATCATAATTCCGATGTAAACGTTCCGTTCCTGCTCGGGAATGATTTGTAGTGTTTCTGCCGCTTCTCCTTTAAGAGCCACAATTAACGCTCCAACACGTTGTTCTTCATTCCACTGATTTTGTTTAATCGCCGTTTCGAATTGGAACTTAAAAATACTGAAGGATGTTGTTCCATCAAATTTTGGTGGTTTTATCTTAACTGCGTTAACCGTCTGAATCACTTGATGTGTTGTTCCATTCACTTTAACATCTTGGAGCTCCTTCTCGAGACGTTTAACTTCCGTTTGAAAATCTTGTTTAACCGATTCAAATTTTTGTTGAACCGTCCCTTTAACATTTTGAATTTCTGCGTGTACTTCTGTTTGCAGTTTTTTCAATTTACCGTGTAGTGTAGAAGATAACTCCAGAAACTTCTCGTCCATTTCCTTTTGACCAACTTCTATTTGGTTTTTAATGTCCGCTCCTTGTTGCTCCATTTCTACCATCTTCTGTTTCATTTCCTGGTTCGATTGTTTAATGTCCGCCCCTTGTTGTTCCATCTGTTGTTTCATTCCCTCGTTCGATTGTTTTATTCCCTCCAACTGACCACTTCTTGTACGTCCTTTTCTTTCTTGTCCACACTGATCTCATCCGTGTTTTCCTCCTCGAAATCATACACGTCTGGATTTAAACCTTCCTTCTCCATGGCCTCACGTAGTCGCTCCACCAAACTAGCTTTTGTGCCTTCACTGGCCAAACCTCGCCGTGTCAGTTGCTCCTTTAATTGCGCAAGCTTTAATCCGTAGAGAATCATTTTAGTTATTATTCACAATCCCACAGCTGTCACCAATTGTGTTGTCATTTCATTCTTACTAGCAACATCGTTCTGTGTCATAATATTCTAAATTAAATAAATTAAAATTAAATCCATATAAAGAAAACATAAAATTTGAGTGATTAGTTTAATTAATTTCATTTATTCTAAAAGAAAAAGTTTAAACTACAATAATAATAATAATTAATAATAAATTTAATAATTAATAGAAATTTAAGTTTATTTTTGTTGACGTATTTTTTGGCGCGAATTCAACATGAGCTCTAATTGTGAGAAGTGTCTCAAGGGAATATCCAAAGCGCGGTTTCCTGGTGTTAAATGTGGAGTTTGTGCGAGTCTATTTCATATTAAATGTGCCGGCATATCTGACGAGGTGTTCAGAGAACTTAATTGTGGTTCTACTTCGTGGCTGTGCCCTGATTGTCGCAGCAAATCCAACAGTTCCATCTTGGATGATATTGGCGATGCCAGTCACAATCCAAATTTACTCAACAACGATACCCCAGCTTTAAGCGATGTGGTTATTATCCTGCAAGCAATGAAAAACCAGTTAGACGCACTTGAAGCCTCAGTAAGTTTCTGCTGCAAAGCACTGGATGACGTAAAAATTTCAATTGAGAAGCTAACCAAGGAGAATGAAATTTTAACAAACAAATATCATCGCCTTGAAAACGAGTATAAAAAACAAGACCTCCGTATCTGCGAACTGGAGTTTAAATGTGATGGTTTTCAGCAACGCGAATTGAATTCCAATGTGATTGTTGCTGGTCTTCCGGACAATTCGAGAGATCCAAAGGCTGTAGCTGAGGAGTTATTGAACCACTTACAATGCCAGGAATTAGTATTCAATATATCGAGTTGCGAATACATGTCGTCCAACAAATTTAATAGACAAAATTCACATAAAAGTAAATTTGGTGATGTCAAATTAATCATGAAATTTAAAGATCAAGTTTCCAAAACTAAGGCGATGCAACAAAAAAAGCGTTTAAAACCTACACTATATGCCAACGAAATTGGATTTAAATCGGAACAAAATATTCAGTTATATTTTCGCGACCATCTCACATCTTTACGTCACTCATTATTTCGCGAAGCACTTAAACTCAAAAAGTTATCAAAATATAAATACCTGTGGATTTCTGAGGGCAATATACTCATCCGTAAATCTGAAGGAGCTACCATCAACAGGATCCAGTCAAAAGCCGATATCCGTAAACTTGAAACATTACACCAGAACAGTGAGCAGGCCCTGGATTCCTGAAATTAATTATGAAGCACAAATAAGTATAACTCTATATTATTTATTAAGACCTGTTAACTTCCATTCTCTAGTCTCGCATAATTATAATACTAGTTTAAGCCCACAATTTTTCACAACAAACTACATTTTCTTCTTTTTATTCACCACTCTTTTGTTTTTAATCACCACAGTTTCATTTCATTGTACTTTCCACAATTTATCACAATTTATTATTAACACTTATATAGTTTTTAATCTTAAATTAGTGACACATCTGTTTTTATTAATGTTTTCATTTTTATTTTTGGTCACTGTCAAATTTTATTATATCAGATTTCATTTCGAATTTTATGTTAATCTTACATTTCATATACATTTTCATTGTAAAATTACTTTAAAACCCTACAAATGTTATTTTATTCACCTTAAGTTCTACAATATTAGTTTGAATCCTTGCTATTTTATTTTATATCGACCTAATTTTAAATATTTTTTATTGTTCTTACTACCATTATTATTAATGCTATTATTATTATTATTGTTTCATAAACTATTTCTTATTTTCATAAATATTACATTTCTACTTCATAACTCAGTAATTTTAAGTCTTTTTTTGTTAACACTTTTAGGACTTTTAGGCGCATCTAATATTCTATTAGTTAATTCAGACTGTTCTTTTTGTATGATACTTCCGTGTATTCATTTTGGAATATCTGCATTACCTTCGTGTGATGTAATAGCTTTGAATTCGATATATCAACAGATGAATATAACGTTAACTTTGCAAATTAATTGGCTGTCTGATCTTTATTTGTTACAATTATCTGCTTATTTAGACGTATTGATTGTATTTGTAATTTATTTTTCAGTACATTTCTCGCGATTCAATAACCTTTTCAGTTTTTATGGATAATTGTGATTTTGCGGATTTTTTAATTGTACATCAAAATGTTCGAAGTCTTCGAAGGAATTTTGACGTACTGGTTGCCAATATTAATGCATATAACACAAGGCCCTCGTTTATATTTTTAAGTGAAATTTGGATTCACACTAATGAATTGTCTTCATATAATTTAAATGGTTATACGTTGTTCGGTGCGTGCAATGATTCGTATAGAGCAGGTGGTGTTGCCGTCTTTTTTGACTCAAATTTAGATTGCTCAGTTAGTGCCCATAACTTACCATCAGCCGATATCATAAAGGTTGAGTGGAGATTTTCTTCTGATTTATATGTCTTTTTATGCATCTATCGACTTCAATCTACAGCTGTGAGTGTCTATGTTCGGGAAGTGGCCGAGGTTTTGGGCAGTATTAGGTCAAAAAATCTGTTTGTTTTTGGAGACATTAACATTGATATTCTTGGGTTTCCAAGCAACAGCATTGATTATCTAAACCTTATGTCATGTTTTGGGCTTGAGTCATTGATTTGTACTCCCACGCGGGTTACTGCTTCTTCTTCAACGTGTATTGACCACTTTTTTGCTAGACTTAGGTCTAATGATCTTTCAGGTATAAGAACATCGGCTGTGGACTTAAAAATTTCTGACCACCACTTGATTGAGATACGGTTTAAGGCTTCTCAGATACTGTTACCAAGGTCTAATTTGAACCAAAATTCCACGAGAAGTAGAAAGAAACTCAATCTGTTGTTGTTATATGAAAGGTTGAATCATATGGACTGGGGGTTCATTTTCATTTTTAACATCGACAATCCATCTCTAGCTCTTGAGGTATTTTTGGATAATATTTTTATTATCTTGGAACGCTGCTACACTTATTGCTCGTCTAAAATTAAACGCCTGCAGCCTTGGATCTCCTTTGACCTTGCGCGACGTATTAATAAAAGGAATAAACTGCGGTCCAAGTTAAATAAGCGTCCTGATAATGCAGTACTTCGTGATAGCTATAACAGAATGTGCACCATAATTAATGTAGATATCAAAAATGAAAAGGAAACCTATTATTCTAAGCGTTTTTCTGCTAACCGCGGTGATATAAAAAAAAACTGGATTTTAGTGAACGAGATTCTGACTCGTAAACCTAAAACTTCACTAGTCAAATCTATTTTAGCACAGAACGGAGAACTTCTTACGAGTGATCTAGAAATTGCTAATGAGTTTAATTGTTATTTTTCTAGTGTTGCTAATGATTTAGGTGCTAAATTTGACTCTGTCAACACGTCATCTAGTTTCAATTTGCCTTTTGATTTCGGTCCGACAACGTTTTTTATGACCCCAGTATCTAGTTATGAAGTTTTTTCAATTATTTGTGCTTTAGAACCTAAATACTCAATTGATAATGTTGGCCTGAGTAATTATATATTAAAAGTCATTGCTGGGCATATTAGTCCCGTTCTTGCACACATTTTTAACCTTTCCTTTGAGTTGGGAGTTGTACCCGATCGACTGAAAACAGCAACTATAATTCCCCTTTTCAAGAATGGTAATCGCCTTGATAAAGGTAATTATAGACCTATTGCCTTGCAGCCAGTAATCCTAAAAGTTCTTGAAAAGGTAGTTAAAAATAGGGTTTCCAATTTTTTAGATAAAACGGGTGTGCTGAGTATCCATCAACATGGTTTTCGTCATGGTATGAGTACCGAATCGGCCTTGTTAGATTTTCTAAATACAATCAACACTGGTTTAAATAAAGGTAATAGCTGCGGTGCTTTATTTATTGATACAGCTAAAGCCTTTTGATATGGTTGATCACAAGCTTCTGCTATCTATTATGTATGATATAGGGTTTAGAGGAGTGGCAAATAAGTGGTTAGCATCGTATTTAGATGGTAGATCGGTGAGAGTTAAGATAAATGATAATTTAAGCGATCCGAAATTTATTGACGTTGGTGTTCCCCAGGGTTCAGTATTAGGCCCTCTGCTGTTTCTCATCTATACAAACTCCGTATTTAAATTGAATCTTCATGGTTATTCAACCGGGTTTGCTGATGACATTGCTCTGGCTTACTGTGGGAATTCTCCCAGCAACGTTATTTCGATGATCAATTCTGATTTAAAAGTTTTCCTCTCATGGTTCGACAAACATCGCCTGATCTTAAGCCGGAAAACTAAATTCATGTTGTTTAAATTGTCTGGTAGCTTTAATACGTCTATTTTGCCGCGGGTGACTAATCACAGCAGGTATGAATGTGCGTCTAGTGGTTGCCACTCTGAGTGCTTTGATATCGAACAAGTTGACTCGTTTAAATATCTTGGTGTTCACTTGGATACTTGCCTTAATTGGAAAACGCATGTTAATTCAGTCCACCAGTATCTGTCATCAACTGCTAGAATTTTCTACCTTCTTCGTGATTATTGTCCTCCGTCGGTTCTAAAAATAGCTTACCGTGCGCTAGTTATGGCTAAATTGGAATATGGATTGTCGTGCTGGGGTGGTTGTTATGCTGCAACTTCGTATCCTTTATATGTTCTACAGAAAATGATTTTGAGAATATATCTAAAGAAACCAAGAACTGAACCATCATGGAATTTATTCTTTACGACGAATATTTTGCCGTTGAAACATTTGTATGTTTATAAGGTATTGAGAGTTTTTTTTAATCGAAGTGGTCAACAAATAATGAGAAGCGATTTTCGTTACAATTTTCGCGGTAACCATCAATTTCTTTGTAACATCCCAAGATTCTTCAATGACCACTTCCGACGCTCTATTCTGGTCGCTGCACCAACCTTTTTTAATGCGCTACCAATTTACATTAGGAAGGACATTCATTTGAAGTCCTTTTTACCTAGAGTTAAACAATGGCTATTTGAAACTGTTGATATCTCCTATTTATTCAGGGTTATTACATAAAACTTGATGTATTTAGTCACATATTATGAAGTTGAAATTTAGTAGTAAAAGTAGTAGTATTGGTAATGGTAGTAATAGTATTAGTATCTTAGTCATTTTATTGTAAGCTTTTATCACATTTTATTCTCATTTTAATCATTTAATTTTGTAAATATTAGGATTATGTTGTATTTTTATGTATTACGCGAATTTGCTTCTGCCGTTTTTTCGGCACAAAATTCGTTATATTTTTTTTTTTTGAATAAATAAATAAATAAATAAATAAAATAAAAAAAAAATTGTTACGATTTTGCCTTGTCACTCAAGGTTCGAATCACTGGATTGTGAATAAATACAACTGCTTCAAATTTGAACTCACACAATTTATTTACACAACACAATTTATTATACAACACAAAATTAACAATTAATTATTACAATTATAACACACTTTTTAATTATCACTTTAATAATCGCTTTAATAATCACATTAATAATCTTTCTATTTAACCTTCACTGTATCACGTTTAAAATAAGACTCAGCATTCCACGTCAACGTACGCCTTTATATACCAAAATATTTGCTTCTATAATAATCCTAAATGCGCATCAAGCAAGTATGTTAGTATAGAAATGACGCCTAAATGTTGAGTATAAATTATAAATGCAATTGAATAATTATTATAAATATACTTAAAAACAGTTCTGTAAAATAATTCCAAATTAGTCTCTACATTATACACATTCTAATAAAATTACACACTTTGAAATACAGTAGGATGATTAAGACTACCAAGAATAATATGTTCCATAAAATCCAACAAACACTTTAATAGTTTGGTTCAACCGCACCCACCAAGGTAAATATTAATAATTAAATAATAATTCATACAATACATACAAACATTCATATCGTCGGCGAGAAATGCAGAATGAGCAAGCCCAAAACCGCCAACCCGGGGCAAAAAATGAAATTGCAGGAGCTAGTCAACATCGCTGAGCGTCTAAGCAACCCCATAAGAGACAAAGGTATGGTAACCCGCCTAGAAGCTATAAAATCGGAAGTAATGGAAATTCGGAAAAAGTCATAATGGAACCAGAACAAGCAACAGAACGCAGAACGACAAATCCGCGAGATAAAAACAGCGAATTGCAGCACGGATCAGGCACCAAAATTCCCATGCTGATTGTGCGGTAAAATTCATTTCTTTGGAGCTGCCCATTTAAGGACAAAGAATGTCAAACATGTAAGATACAAGGGCACATGAGCGGATATTGCGAGTCAGCGGCTCGCGTTAAGGCCAAAAAGTCCCGAAGAGGTAGCGATAAAGAAAGATGGAGTTTTGCGGTTCAGGCAAGATCAGAGTCCACACGCAAATCTTTCAACCCGTCCATCAATAACCGCAGTTTTCAAGCTAAACTGAAGTTGAACGAGCGCGAAGCCAACGGACAAGTCTACGTTGCAAACTCCGATCTGAATGTGTTTGGCAGCGATTGGATGGAAATCCTGGGGCTTTGTGGATAAATTGCTGCAAGAGGACCTCAAGTACGAATGGATTCCTGCTCGTGATGAAGCATTCAAAAAGCTAAAAAATATTCTACCAACAGATGTCGCATTACCACATTACGATCCAACGAAGAAAATTACTGTTGCCGCTGATGCATCTATAGTTACGGAATGGGAGCAGTACTATTACTTTAATTCGAAGAGGGTTCAGAGCGTCCTATCATGTACGCAGTTCTGGTGTTCGCGCTTAAGAAATTTCTTCGATATATCTATGGCCGGAAGTTCGAGCTACGTATCGAACACCAACCATTATTAGCAGTTTTTGGATCAAAACAAGGAGTCCCTGTATACTGTGCTAATCGTATACAGCGTTACGCGCTTGTCGTGCTCGCGTACGACTTTGACATTAAATACATCAGCACGAAGAGTTTTGCATAATATGCTGATTTTATTTCAAGACTCATTAATTTTAAAACTTCACTCGCAGAATGCCTTGCCAACGAGTCAACGAAATCATTACCGGTTAATTTCGTAGCAATTCAAGCTGAAACCGCAAAATCCAAGGTCCTGAAGCAGGTCGCTTATTTCATCAAGCAGGGTTGGCCTGAAAGGAGAAAGCAAATCAGAAATGACGCGGTGGCAGACTATTTCCAACTCCAAACATCGCTCTCATTGATTAAAGGGTGTGTTTTTATGGCGATCGGGTCGTGGTACCATTGCAATTACACAAGGCTATTCTCGAGGAACTACATATTCGGGTCATCCAGGGACAGCACGCATGAAACTGTTAGCGCGAAGCAAAATTTATTCGCCCGGAATTGACATCGATATCGAGTCTCATGTAAAAAAGATGTGGTATTTGCGAGACTAACTCAAAATTACCTCGGAAATGCACGCTGCAAGCGATGCCGAAGAGACCTTGGTCACGTATTCACATCGATTACGCCGATCCAGTCAATGGATTCTACTATCTGGTCATCGTTGATGCTTTTAGCAACTGGCCGAATATTTTCAAAATGAGCAGCACGACATCTGAAAAACCGTTGGAAACTTGATGGAATCATTCGCTCGGCATGGATTGTGCGACATCATCGTGAGCGACAACGGCCCACAGTTTAAGTCTGACTGCTTCAAGAAGATGTGTACCGAGAACTGCATCGATCACATTACCACGGCACCCTACAATCCACATCAAATGACCGTGCCGATCGTTTTGTCGAGCTGCTTAAGACAGGATTCGAAAAGTTGATGGAGGGAGGGAATGTCGACAAAATCTTGTAAAAATTTCTAATGCGCTATCTCTACACGCCTTCGAATGCACTGGGGATGAAGTCTCCATACAAACTAATGACTGGGCATGATATGAAGACCAAGTTGGATCTGATAAGGCCCTCTGTAAAGCGAGGTGATGTACGTAACAAGAAAATGGAGCAACAGTTCAACGACCACTATGGAGCAAGATGGAAGGAGTTCAGTATCGGGGATGCCATTTATTTCAAAGTCCATGCTGCGCAACAGTAATTTTGATTTGAATTTTTGACTTATAGATGGCCAATGTGTAAGAATCACAACAATCATTTTCGAACAGATGAGACAAATGATTTGAAAAAATCACTATTCTCATCAGGTCGCGACGACTGATGTTGTTTATTACATTGAAATATTGTCTATATATATATAGAACAATACCATGTAGTTATACTACTAGCGAATTACTGTGTAGCGTACGACATTTGATTCTTTCACATTTCCATCTATATTCTATTTTAACAATTAAACTTTTCGAATTCACGAATTGCTTATTCTTGGATTTCTATTTTTTAATTTGTTGTTCAACAAAAATATTATTGAACGGTATACCTCTTGCATGTTTAATATAGTATCTTTCAGGGGCTAAGTTTGTTTATCCTCAATTTATGAATGAAAATTTATGAAAATTATATTTCTATGATAAGCACAAATTTGGTCGGTGTAGCTGCTTTTGTGAAGTTTTAAAATTAGGCTTAAATTATTTCTGATTTATTCTAGAAGTTGGGTTTTATTTTTTTTTTGTCTTTCAGGCGAAATTTGAAATATTCTTATCCCGTTTTTTCGGCTCGTGGATTAGCACTAATTTTTTCCGTGATCACTAATTAGCACAAATTAGGCTTTTTCGGTATGTACTCACACTAATCGTACCTACTTATACTCAATCAACTTCCCAACCACACCATATTTTATCGTTCCTTATAGAGTTCTAGACCACTGATAAATTTTACATTTGCTTGAGTTTTTGACTCTACTAATTTTTGACTCTATACTAATATATAGATGGAAAATCTGTAAGAATCTCAACAATCAGTTTCGAACGGATGAGATTATTGATTTGAAAAATCAGTCTTCTCATCACTCATCGCCCTTAATGGGTCGATTATCAAATTCCATTAAATGTTGCTACCAAACTTGTTTAACGATTTATTTTGGATTTGTATCTAACTTCCTCAATATTTCCTCAGCAAAGTGGTGTATTAATATTCGTAAATAAATCAAATTATATTCGACTTGATACCAAAATTTGTAACACATTCTTGCGCTGCAAAACACTTATTAACTGGTACGGCAAGCATTTCTTTGAGGGTGACGAAGAACGTTGAAACGTGAGAAAAACTAATTCACTTGTTAAAATTAGATTTTCCGGAGAACAAAGTCAAGTCGCTTCCGGAGTACAAATTATTTTCTAGTGATGACTGAGCTTGGTAAAAGTGAAAATGTGAAGAAAGGGGCGATCTATAAAAAAACCAAGGAGACATCGAAGTTTATTCAAAAAAGTGAACTAGCTCAGCATCAAAGTCTAAATATGAAACCAAATCGTCTCATAATCGTTTCAATTGTGGCGTAGCTGGCCATGTTGGAACATACTGTAGAAATAAAGCCAAAGGTTCAAGATACCACAAATGCCAAGAATTCGGACACATTTCCACAAACTGCGATAAAAAGGAGCCGACTAAGAAATCGTGTGCAGTTGAGAGAGAGCTAAATGAGCCATTGACTATAAAAAATTAAAAACCTTTCTGCACATGGAAAAGATGTTCTAAGCGTTAGTATAGACAGAGGTTAGAGACATCAGTCTTATGTCCAGCAGAAAATTTGTAATCACTGGAGCAGCAAGATTGGTTGGTGATTCTATTGCATTTCGTAGGGCTGGTTCTCGGAGTCTAAGTACTTTTAGGTGGTTTTAATTTACAATTTTAATAATTGATGGTGATAAATACCAAACAAACATTCATGAGATTCCAAGATGAGGTTTTGCCTGTTTATATAACAGCAGACCAAGACGTTTACCATCTTTGGAAATGAAGGTGGTACAAAATCAAATTGATGAATAGCTCGAGGAGAAATTTATTCGTCATATAGTTCATCAAAGTACGCAAGTCATGTCGTTGTTGTGTTGGTCAATAAAAAGACGGGTCTAAGCGGTTGTGTGTGTGGACTATCGAAAATTAAATAGTCTCATCGTTAGAGATCGGCATCCATTACCCTTAATCGATAACCAAATCGATAAATTGGTAAATGTAAAATTATTTTCCACGCTAGATTTTCGAAATTCCGCATGTTCCGGTTGCTGTAGAATCTAATAAATATAACACTTTAGTTACACCGGTTGGACAATCAGAGTTTCTCAAAGCTCCGTTTGGTCTTTGCAACCGTCCTTCTCGTATGACGGTCATATGTGTTTACATCGACGATGTGATTATTCCAGCTTTAAGTTCCTTCGACAGGATAGAGAGATTAAAGCAGATAATTCATGTGGTGGAAGAGAACAGGTTACAAAGCACTTAGGCCAAATATCAGTTTCTATATCATAAAACTGAGTACTTGGGGTATTTGACTGAGAAAGCGGAAATTCAACCATATCATTACAGAAGATTAGAATGATTTCAAGTTTTCCAGAGGTAAATAAAGTTCAACGACTCTTAGGACTATCTGGATATTTTAGAAGGTTCGTGGAAAATTATGCATTGTTTGCAAGACCACTTAGTGATACTCTGCGGAAAGACGTTTGATTCAAATTTGGTCTAGAACCCGGTATTAAAGATATACTCAGGTAGGGCAGAAACAGAATTACACATCAATGCGTGCAAGATGGTATTAGGCGTCATATTGATGCAGAAATTTGAGGACGATCAAAAAAAAATTCCAAGTATGATCAGAAATATACTAGTTATAAATTGAAAATACTTGCGTTTGTAGCCGCTTTTAAAAAAATACGGGTTATCCACCTCGGTCTTAGCATTAAGGTTAAAACGAGGCAACATGGAACATCGACGAGGGTATATAGAATACGGCATGTGGATGCACTCAGTAGAAGCTCATAAGTCCCACCAATTGTTCATGACATATTATATGGAGTTAGGGCAGCTCTGTCGAGTAAGATGTCGAGTTGCGGCCGATTTTTGATTTGCTGTAAATCGGTAAGTATCATAACTATTTTGTTAATAATGATGTTTTATTCAAGATGCAAGATGTTCGTAAAATAGAGGAACTATGAATAAACGGCAATTCCACATCCCCGAAACTCACCGAAAAGATTAAGGTTTGCATTAAAAGTTGCGTTCGATGTATTGCCGCAGAACGGAAAATGAGGAAACAGGAAAGTGTTTAAATCCGATACCTAAAGAAGATAATCCGTTGGTAACATACCATGTAGGCCACTTGGGAGGCTTGTCGCCGACTCGAAAGTTGTATCGGTACATATTTTGTGTGATGGACAGCTTTTCCAAATTTACTAGGATCTACCCTATACAAAATCCGTAAATGCCAATGAAGTAATCCGCAGCGACTGAAGGTACAAAAATTGATTTTTGGAAATCCCGAGGGGCTGATAACAGACAGAGCGGTTTTCTGTCAACTGAGTTCAGCGAGTGTCAAGGAAAGGATTAATCTCCAATTGGTTTGAGCCGCTATTGCGACCGGAAACGGTCAAGTGGAACGACTATTTCGCATTATAATTCCCAGTTTTAGCAAAATTATGTTCAATAACAACTCAGAAGAACAGTACAAGACAAACGATTGCAATTCAAAAAAAGCCGACGAGGGTATACAATCGGACGGAAAAATCGGTAAAAGAGTACGTGGTTGGAGAATATGTTCTTATCATCAAACCCAGTTTAGCAATGGTGAGAAATTAGAGCTGAAGTTCTTGGGACCATATCGATGGAACTGCAGGATGATCGTGTGGGATTCGTAATCTTAATTATCCAAATACAACCCTATACTAAATTAACTGATTAATGTATATTATAGGTACTAATTATCAACGGTACATTATTAATAATTTTATTGCTGTAATTGTAAAGAAAAAGCAATTGTATTTTGGGTTAGTAAATAATCAACTCGGCCACTCTTGTTGGGAAATTGAAAAAGTTACATCGAGAGTTTTCCTTATAAACGAGTTTGGCCTTGCGCCATATCTCAGATAACATACGAATGCCGTTGCTCAAGAAACTTGCAGGCTTTGTCCTGCGTATACCACGTACGGTTAAACTTTTCAACCCAAATTCAAGAGGGTCTTCTGAGCCATGCGATCAACGTGAGATCGAGCATTGTCATACAGCAGTATGACTTGCCTGCTTCCTTGCCCAGTAAATGGCTTTTTCTGATCAAGTTCTTCGCTGAACTTGTTCAATTGCCGGCTGTAGCGTTTTGTAGTCACCGTCTGACTAGTTTCCAGGAGTTCATTATAAAACACACCCTTCATGTCCGCACCAAATACACAGGAGAACCTTCTTTAAGTGGAATTTATATTTCAGCGTTGATACTCCGTACTGGGTTGCCCGAGATCTATCAACGATTTTTTTCGTTTGGGATTCTCGTAAAAATATAGAATACTTTTCATCGCCCTTCACAATTTTCCACAAGAAGTCCTTTTTTTGTTGCCGGGCAAGCAGTGAAAGACACGTGTTCATACGTTGACTTAGGTTGTGTTCGGTCAACACATATGGGACCCACCTTCCAAGTTTATGAATTTTTCCCATTTAGATAGAGCAGCTTGCAAATAGTTGTTTGGGTGAGTCCTAGCCAAGCAAGCTCTTGTTGCGTTTGCGATGAGTTTTTATCCAGTATAGAGCTTGCAATTTCGCATCTTCAAACTTTCGAGGGTGTCTAGGCCGCGGGCTGGTCACTAAGACCGAAAGCACGACTTTTAAAACGCTTGTAGAAATAATTACACATGGTGTCATAAAAGACGACCATTAAGCAAATTTTGATTGCGATCTTAAGATTAATTTCATTCAATTCATCTCTATATAACAGTTCAAATTCCATTTGAACCATTCCATTCAAACACAACAAATTGTTCTTAATGGAATTATAATTTTCGTCATTTGTTCCGTATCTTTAGTTTCAATAATATAATGGTTCCCTCATCTTTAAATTACACAACTAACAAAGACAATAAACTATCATCATCAACAACTTAAACGACAATTAATTTTATCTAAGTGAAATATAAATATAATTTTATGCGTGAGTGGTTTAATTTGGCTTTTTTACTGTTTCTAAAGTAAAGGCGTTAAGCCTTTAATTCATCAAAATAGTAAAAATTTTAAATTGAATTTTGATCTTTTTGTAATGTGATCGTAACATTAAATGTTAGCAATCAAACACGAATTATATTTACCAACACAAAATGGCGTCAAATTAACCAAACGCCATTCACGTAAATATATATGAAATAAGGAAAAGTATCATGATTATGGTGAACCTCATTATCGAAATTACATTTCAATTATGGTTTTGCCACGTATATCAGACCATTGTGAATAAAATACCATCAATTTTGAATATGTATATAAAAAAGCGATAATTTGATCGACAATAATCATAGCATATCGACCCGCGATCAGCTAAAAAAAATTTTAGTTTTCTCTTCTCTACAAGCAAATATACGATTGAATGTTGGACTGCAGTACGAGAACATTGTGTATAATAACGATGATCGTGAATACTAAATGATCATTATTGGATTTATATTAAAGAATAATTTTCTGGGAAAAGCATCCGCAACAGCGAAAAATAACAAAATTGCGCGAGAAAACCAAATCACTTATGGTGAATTATATGATCGTATCGTATACATAACCGTTCAACATATACATGCTTTACCAATTTACCATATTACAAGGTACTAACAATGAATAAATATAATTTATAATGTTTGGTTAACAAATTTAAGAGAAATAATATTCAATTTTTTTATGGTTTTTTTGGTTTCTTTAATTTATGCAAATTAGCTGATAAACGTTATTTTATTTTATTTTCGTTTTTTTTAGCTTCGTCTTATTTATTTAATTTTTTTTTTATTATATGGTATAAATAAATTAAATTTTTTTCTTTCGTTAAAAATAATCATAATAACAATGATCATAAAACACCTAATCGAAAATTCATTTCGAGACATTTTTAAATAATAATTAAAATAATTATATGATTTTTTAATATAATAAGACACACAGCGGGTGACGACGGACCAATACAAAATTTATAATGTTTTCAGGTGAAACGGTTTTGTTGGCGCAAACGTTATACGAATAAGAATTCGCAGTTTGCAAAATGTATCTAGACGAACATTTAAAATATTAATTTAAATTATACAAAATTGATAATTAAGTATTTGTTTAAAGCATAACTATTTTAGACATGTTTTTAATAAAATAAAAATATCATAACCTTAATGATCGCCAACTATAAATTTATTAAAATTTAAAACAAGTGTTTATCAAAAAATTCATGGCACTAAAAACCGAATGAATTTTGCCTAATCGGAGTCTTGTCTTGCACGAGGTCTATGTTCAACACAAACAGTACCATACTAGGACACCATATCCCAAATTGTTATTATTATAAATAAACTTTTTTCGAACTTGCAATTTTACATGAAAATACGCGGGATGGGATATGTAGGGTTACAGAATATTAAGTGTTGAATATATGAGAACGTCTACGAAAAATGTTTCCATGTAATAAGAGAGGTTAGGTTTCAGTGGTTGCTATCGCACACTTAGGCTAATTTTGGTCTATTGTGATACTCATTCACGCCACATCATTAACCCATTCTGCTATAGTCACGCCACTACATCTTTAACCACTGCACCACTTGACCGGTAATAAGAGAGATTATATACGTTTCATTTGATGTGGCAAAATCCGTTTTCTTTACCTTGTACCTTTTTTCTAAAGTGATTGAGAACAATTTAAGCTTGGAGGTGTGCATGTTTAAATGAGATTGTCCTCAAACACTATAAAAAATGTATATAATTAAAATTTAAATTTGGGCTATTACAAGTTTTTGATTTATTTTTGGGTTGAGATTGGGAAGCCGGACTCTAATCCGAATTTGATTTGAGGGCTGGGAACAATAGTTTTTGTATTTCGTTGCGATGTAATTTTGAACCAGTTGGTAGCAGAATAAAAGATATTTCTCTCTCTCTCTCTCTCTAGCATTTACATCCCATGAAGGGATTTTGCCGCCCGCGCTATTGTCCTCCATCCTTCTCGGTCCATCGCTCTCGTCCTCCAATTTCGACATCCTAATACGAGTAGGTCTTGTTCGACGTCGTCACGCCAGCGTAGTCGGGGTCTTCCTCTACGACGTACTCCGGCTGGTTGTTTGATGGAACACTTTGTAAATCATTCGTTGTTCTGGAGATCTTGCAACGTGGCCGAGCCATCTAACTCGATTAGATTTGATGAAGCCGATAATATCGCTTCCTCCGAGAAGTTGCTTTATTTCGTGGTTCATGCGAATCCGATATTCATTGTTCGCAACTTTAATAGGACCAAAAATTGAACGGATGACCTTTCTTTCGAAGGTAGATAATAATCTACAGTCGTTAGAGGTCATGGTCCAGCTCTCGCTTCCGAAAGTCAGCACAGGTCTTATAAGTGCTTTATAAAGTGCGAGCTTGCACGACTGCGATAGGTGTTTAGATCGCAATAATTTTGATTGGGCGTAGAAAACTCGTTGTCCGGCAGCGATTCGGGCTTTTATTTCTGCCTGCATATCATTCAAGGATGTTATAAGTGACCCGAGGTATTTAAAATTTTCGACGCTATCAAAGTTATGGTCGCCAATTTCGAGATTTGCCATGGAGATGTTCCTGGCTGTTGTTAAGAATTTCGTTTTGGTACTGTTCACCTCCAAACCAAGTCTTCTTGCGCAGCGATTGAGCGGTATGAAACTGTCCTTGATGTCGCTAGGTCTTCGGCCAAGAAGCACAATATCATCTGCATACCCAAGAATTTGGCCTGATTTATTGAATATACAGCGCGAAGGTTCAATGTTGCTTTTCCTCACTACGTACTCAAGCGCCAAATTGAACAGCAAAGGCGCGAGTGCATATACCTGTCGAACACCAGATGTTATTTGAAAAGAGTCTGACACAGATCCTTCAATTACAATTCTACATGCAGATCCAGACGTTGTTAATTTACACAGAGAAACAAGTTTCTCTAGAATACCTAGGCATATGAGCGCAGCCCAAAGGTTGTCGCGGTTTATACTGTCATATGCCTGCCGGAAGTCTATATATAGTTGATGAATGGTTATGTTATACTCCCAACATTTTTCCAAGATCATCCTCATGGTAAAACACTGATCAGTGGTCGATCGGTTGGTACGAAAACCACACTGATAGTCGCCAATGAGGTTTTCGGCGAAAGGGATGAGTCTGGCAAGTACATAGCCAACACTTTGTAAGCAGTGTTCAATAGAGCTATGCCACGAAAGTTTTCACATTTAAGACGGTCGCCTTTTTTATGCAACGGACATATGAGCGTGGTCTTCCAATTCTCCGACAACTCTTCTTGGTCCCAAATAGATACGATGAGATCATATAGACTTGTTGCAAGTGTAGCGCCTCCGAGTTTTATCAATTCTGTGGGGATTCCATCGAGACCGGGTGCCTTGCCGTTTTTCAATCGACTAATAGCTGCGTCTACTTCCTCTACTGTGGGATATTCGACAATGACCTCTTCACCTGGCGGAGCTATTGCTCTAATGGGGGTCACTTTGTCATTCCGGTTTAGCAGACTTTGAAAGTAGGTTTGCCATACTGAGAGAACATCAGCCACGTTTGTTCTCAATTCTCCGTTCCCGTCTTTTATGGCTGTACTTCTTGGGTGGAAGTCTTTAGTGAGATTCCTGGCATTAGCAAAACAGTCCCTTGAATTTCCTACTTCCGCTTGGAAGCTGATGTTTTCAATGCATGACCTCATATGATCGCGTTTCTTTTGTCTAAGGAATTTATTCGTGGCTTTCCTTGCGCGTAGGTATTCTGCCTGAGTGCTTCTCGTGTTGCGAGCCAACCATTTTTCACGAAGCTTTTGTTTATTTTCGACGACCAGGCGGCATTGATCATCGAACCAATCATTGCGGGATCTCGGCGGTCTTCTGCCGATAGTGTTTTGCGCCGCGGTGGTAATGGCTGACTGTATAGCGTGCCACTGCTCCTGGATATTAGGAGGAGCTCCTTCGTTGTCGCTGGGCCGCTCTAAATAGTTAGTGACAGCTGATTGGTAACTCTGCAGTAACGCTTGGTCTTTTAGAGCATCGACATTCCATCGAACGGTTTTTTGTGCTTGTCTATTGAAGGTTGATGACAGTTTGCACTTATATTTAAATATGACAAGCACATGATCGCTGTCCATATCTGCACCTCTGTAAGATCTAACGTCAGATATACTGGTGGAGTGTCTCTTCACTGAGAAAAATGTTGAGTAGTAAAATTATAGGCGAAAACTTTTAATTCAACATTGTTTCTGATTAAAAAAATCAATCACGTTTGTTGATGAATTTATCATGAAACGGTGTTAAGCAAAAAAAACTAGTGTTAATTTAAATTTATAATTGTTGAACCCCTAACTACAAAAATTGTAGAGTTAACAACGGAGCATCGATGAATTTACTATGCTTATTCTGTGATTATTGACTAATTAATAATTTTTAGTGTATTTATAAAAAATTCGCTATCTTAATAAGTGATTAATTCGTATGTAAACACTAAATATTCTCCTTCTACTTTGTAACTTCATGGCAGGGCAGGTGTAATGTCTTATACCGAATATTTTATAACAAATGTTATATAATAAAAGTTTGAGATCATACTGATAGTGACAAACGAAACTTTCGGTGCTCACGCATGACGGATAAAATAAATCCCGAATATTAATGATTACAGCAAATATAAAATGATGACGTATTAATATAGAAACATAAATATCTATAATACCCCACCAAGTGACCATTTTGTATACCATTTTTGTTCTACAAATTGTAGAGTTAACAACGAAACATCGATGAATTATAAATGCCCACTGATAGATTAACAACGTTTCATTTATGATTTAACTATATAAATTGTTGATTTAACAACGGCTGACCAATGAATTTACTATAAAAACTAATAAACTAACATTGTAATTCTTATGATTTAACAACATAAATTGTTGAATTAACTACGATTTATTTTACAATGCATTACTATTTTTAAACATAATTTAATAAGAATCGCTAATAGCGCATTTTCATATTTGAAAGTTTTTGAATTAAAATGGTTTGTTAACAAATTTACAACTTTTTTTTCTCAGTGTTGGACACCATGACGTGATCGATTTGGTTTTCTGTTCTTCCATCATTCGATCTCCACGTTACTTTGTGAATTCTCTTATGTGGAAAAAAACGTACTTGATACAACTAAGTTGTACATTATTGCCAGGTCGGTGACGCGTTGGCCGTTGTTGTTACTAGTTAAGTGCAGGCTGTTAGGACCGATGTGCATTGTATTTTCTGCACTTCTACCGATTTTTGCATTAAAGTCGCCACGATGGTTTTAATGTCATGGTGCGGTATGTTATTGATGACTTCCTCCAGCTCCACAAAGAAGAGATCTTTGATGTCATCTGATTTATCTTCGGTGGGTGCATGTACATTAACGAACGTGATGTTAAATTTATTAGTGCGAAGTCTGACCGTGCATATCCGCATGTTGATAGGGCGGAAATCGATGATGTGGTGCTTCACGCGCCGATGGATGAGGAAGCCAACCCCAAATTCTCCTCCGTCCTGAAGGCCGCTGTAATGAAGAGTGTAACCATTGGTGGTGTCATGGATCCCACTCCCAGACCATCTAAGCTCTTGTAGTGCAAGTACGTCTAATGTGTATCTTTTTGCTTGGTTCGAAAGGTTCTGGAGATCTCCAGGTCTTAAGAGGCTAAGCACGTTCCATGTTCCCATTTTTAAAGCGTTGTCCGTGTACAATTTCCGAGGTCGAGTTTGTAATGAATCCGATATGGTAATCAGAGGCCTTTGTTCAGGGTTCATAACTTAAATGGTTTTTATGAGGGAAGGTTGTTGGCCTGCCGCTCAACCCGCTTGTTACGTGTGTGGGTCACGTACTGGTGAAAATCTTAAGGCATCCAGTCCTACCTTTAACACATTTATATAGCGACCCGCTTGATACAAGACAGACGCCCGCTTCAGCCGCACCTAACCTGGAGAACAGACGCTGATTTGGTATTAGTTTTAAGGAGCCAATAACCCGCCCTGACATGTAGTGTCCATGACTATAAACAGGATTTAGTCTGCTCGTCTCCACTACACCGCCTGATTCATTTAGCGTTACCCAGGGAGCACCGCGAGGAGGTTTGAATCTCGGACTTCGCCCTCCATAAAAGATATTATAGAGCGGATATTCCGCTGCTCATAGCTCTAATGGCATTCGCCAAGGGACAGAAATTCTGTATTAGTTTCCCGCTGAACGAAATGTGAGAATAGTGTGAGGAACTGTGTGAATAAGCAATTCCACCCGCCATCGTTCCCAAGAATTGAACATCATTGATAGGACTTTGCGAAGAATTTTACACATAGACCTGAGTATGGAGGCCTAGAAAGTTAAATTAGTTGAAGTATAAAGTTGACCATCAATTGTGTTTTCACTTCGGTGAATTTACCAATTCTCGTTTGGAAGAAAAATTGGCATTTTTACCAAAAAAGCAAATTTACCGACGAAGATCATTTTAACTTCGGCTGTTATGTAAAGAAGCAAAATTTGTGTATTTGGGACACAGAAAATCCACATGTAACAATTAAGAAACAAATATAACCAAAACGGGTGACTGTTTGATCCAAAGGCATCCAAATCAACCCAAATGGCGATGCAAACTGATCTGCTAGGAGCTGCGATGTCACACCTTTGGACTATTATTCGTGAAGAGCCGACGATTGAAAATGTACTGAGAAATTGGGTCGACAGAATGAGGTACTGCAGATCCAGCCAATGCAGTCTTTTGATAAAATAGTACTCCATTATTAATCGGAAGATGTACATACTCTCAAAAAAAGTACTAACCATTTAAAAATATTTGTTTTATTTAATGTTTGTTATAATATTTTATATATTGTTTTATT
Organism: Nephrotoma appendiculata; assembly: GCA_947310385.1. Classification (NCBI taxonomy): domain Eukaryota; kingdom Metazoa; phylum Arthropoda; class Insecta; order Diptera; family Tipulidae; genus Nephrotoma; species Nephrotoma appendiculata. Next base: position 145,686,822 of record OX371224.1, read on the forward strand.
TTTATTTAATACACATTTTTAAAAAGAACAAGAAATGTCGTACCCTGTACAAACATAACTCCATAAATAAATATTCGATTTATAACAGATCCTACCTGATGCATTTCGGTTGTGTTTTATACGTACACACAAAAAAATAAAAGGTTACCACAACACCGAATCGGTGTTACATAGTGTCCCACCGATCGGATATTTATAATTTGAATCCAATCGGATGTTATAATAAAAATGACAAAAAATACTATTGGATAAAAACTTTTACACCGAATACAAAATATATTTTTATATTTTCCGGAGCTTATACATTTTAACACCGATTTTATTCAAATAACAGCACCGATCAAAGTTATATAATCACACCGAATTGATGAACTTCGTAACACCTCTCTTATATTTTGCAAATATCCTCTTGGGCATTTTTACAGTCCCAAATTGGGTATTTTTGAAATAAATAAATTTTATTTTATATTTTTTTTAATTTTATTTAGTAAATAATATGGTTTACAATTTGGTTCTAATTTATTTCTTTTCAAAGTACCTACAATTTTGTTTTTAATAAACAGGTTTTATTAACACACCCAAAATTAAATTCAAAGTTAAATTAATCAATCAAAATAAAAATTAAGTTCAAAGTATAATTAATTATTAAAATTAAATTCAAAGTAGCTTAAAAAATTAGGAACTTAAACTATTTTTTAACTCCATTTAACTTGCCGTGAACTGAACTTTATTCATCCTTAGAAATGTCTCCTGTGAGACAATAATGCTGAACAACAAAATTTGATTTTTGGAGGGCCTCGCTCGAAGAATCAGATGTGCTCGAACAATAAGATGTGGCTGCGTAATTAAATCTGTTATAGCTGTTCCAGTCTGAAAATATATGTTACATAGTTCCGTTATAGCGAAATTTCGTATAAAGGGCGTTCGTATAGCGGGGTATGAGTGTATTGTTTTATTAAAACGAAGGTTTTAATTTGTAATTGTGAATTACTACTACACTTACTTATCCAAATATTGGCCACTGGAATATCTGGTGACGTTGATACATTTTGTTCCTGCAAGTACCGCAAAGATGTTTCAATACACGCTGCACACTGATATTGTCATCAAATTCTAAATAAATTAAAAGAACCCAAATTAAAATTAATTACATTGTGTTTATCATTTTTTTCATTAATTTATTTGTTTACCATTTTAATTAATTCTTAAGAATTAAAATCTCACATGAATATTTTCACAATTCACAAATTGAATATACAATACTACAACTTTTTACTTTAAATTTACAAAAATGTAATGCAATTTTGAAGTGATATCCATAAAATCCAAATGAAGACTGAAATGTAATATTTAAAATCGTAAATCCTTGAAATGCTTTTTTACAAAAAACACCAAAAAAGGATTAAATTTTATCCAAAAAGAGTTTCCCTGAGTTTTTGTGGGTTTCCATTGTAATATAGAACATATTCAGAGACGGTTAAAAATTCTTTAACACCAAAAGAGGTAACAAATTTTATTTACAAAAATAGTTATCCCATCGGATAAAGTTAAATATTTATCCGATGATGCGGTGTTAGATTCTAAAATAATTATCCGATTGGATAAAAATAAACTAGTTATTAGGATAAAAAATCTATTAGCACCGGTTATTTTTTTGTGTGTAGTAAGAAAAGTATAGTAATCAGAAAAATTTCGAATTTGAGATTTTTGCAGATTTACCATTACCTATGTCACAGAAGTGACAATAATAAATAAACGATTCTAAATTAAATATGCAACAAGATTGGTCCATATCAGCTTTTTCCAAAATTTAAGTGGAAATTACGTTTTTTCAAAAAAAATTCGGTCCAGACGAATTAATTGATTGAAATGAAACTCCAGACATACCGTACAAGTGGTGCAGTGGTTAAAGCTTCGGCACTTGAACCGGGAGGTACGGGGTTCGAATCTTATCAAAAGCTACGAGTAGATGCAAAACGAATTTTCATCATCGATTACAATCGATGATGTTAATAAACACAACTAAGACCCTCTGATGGAGTGCAGAATTCAGCGCCGATCCACTGTCCACGTCAATGTACAGGTTGACATGGAGCTTGCAATGTGCAGGTGGTATACTATAGTTGTGTGAGTAGGTGAATGAGTTAATGGTGTAGCGTGAATGCGTGGTATCACAATGGGCCAAAATTGGCCAAAGTGTCAACCACTTAAACCTAAAACCTAACACCAGACTTCAGTATTTTCCACAAATCAGGAATTCCCAGTGAATTTCGGCCGAAGCTTTTCCGTTTTCTGCAAATATTTATACAGGGTATAACATTTAAGAAAAGAAGATTAAAAACAAAAACAAAAATTAAATAAATTTCAAACAAAATTAGTTCAGATTATATTTTAAATTTAGATAAGTGGCGAGTTTTGATAAAACAAACTTTATTTCACCAAATTTATTTATTAATTGGAAGATCCTTGCGAAATTTGTTGGGAACTTGTGTATACAAAAAGTTCACAGCTTTTTAATTCACAGCTTCAATGGGGATCGTTTCAATTAAATTAAAAAAATTTAAATTAATTTTAAAAATAAATTTAAAAGGCAGATTTACGAGAAAGTTCTGTACGTTTAATTTTTCGCATTAGGAATCAGGTGTGGTGTATTTGGCCACGACATATTCTTCCTCCCCCCCCCTCTCCCCCCGCCGGGCGGACACAAAAAAAATGTTAAACAATGGTCAAAGTTGATCTAAATTTTTTGTTTGAAAACATTAATAACACTGTGCTTTAATTGCAAACTTTTTTTTTCGTGACAAGCTGGGCACCCAGGGAGTAAACCTAATGCGAGTATGCTGAATTAAATGGTGCTTGTCCCATTTCAAAGTTAGTCCCCATTTTTGAGGTATCGCATTCGACATGTTTTGGTTCTGAGTCAAAATATACCCTCATTTTCACGTTGATAGCTCTTGAACCATTAAGAGTTTTGTTAAGCTTTCTTCAGCAAAGTTGTTGCGCAGGTCAAGACCAAGCACTTTGTCGAACATATCAAGACCGAAAAACCACATCTAATTTTTTTTTGCTTTTCATTTCCACGAAAAACACTGTTTTTATCATTATGCTGAATTTAAATCGAGTAGAATCGATCGAATAAACATCGCATCGATACAATAGAAACTATTTAAAAGAAAGATTTTTCCTAAAAAAAAAAATTCCTAAAAAATTAACATTTTTCTTCTCTTTGACAAAACAATTACGTGCCGTTGCGATAGTGGATAAAAATCCTTTATTTTTTCATCCCATCGTTTTAACCAATTGACGGGTGGGGCAAAAGTCCCGCTACCATTTTGATTGCCTATAACTTTGTTCAAAGAAAAGATAAGTAAGTTTGGTTTTCATAAAAAGTTTATTTAGTCTTTCTATTTTTTTTTGGTTATGGTTGGAAAATTATATCGGCTAAATAGTGACCGCGATTTGCTATACAACTTTCGGCTCTTTTTAAGGCATTTTTCGTGACATCCTGCAACATCTCAGGCTGAATTTCTTCGATTTCGTGACGAATATTGTCTTTAAGATGTAGAATCGTTTGGGGCTTATTCGCATAAACTTTTGATTTTAAAAAACCCCATAAGAAAAAGTCTGGTGCTGTTAAATCCGGAGATCTGGCTGGCCATGCTAAATCGCCATTTCGCGAAATTAGTCATCGAGGAAAAACGTCATTCAATAATTGAATTGTTGAACGGGCTGTGTGTGCTGTGGCCCCATCTTGCTGAAACCACATGTGCTCTAGTCCTTGCTGTTCCATTTCAGGCACAAGAAAATTTCGGATCATGTCTTGGTATCGTTCAGCAGTAACAGTAACTTCAATAGCTCGGTCATTTTCAAAAAAATAGGGACCAATAATGTTTCCAGCATGAATACCACACCATACAGTTGTTTTTAGTGGATGCAATGATGTTTCATGAATTAATTGAGGATTATGTATTCCCCAAAACTGACTGTTCTGTTTATTGACGTGGCCACTGAGAAGAAAATGTGTTTCATCGCTCATTATCAATTTCAACGAAAAATTTTCAATTTCACCAGACAGCCTTAGGATTGCATTACTGTACTCAACTCGTTGATCATGATCTCTCGGTAGCAATATATGGACTAATTGAATTTTGTACGGGAACATTTTCAAATCAGTTTTCAAAATTCGCCTTAAACTGCGTGCAGAAATGTGTAACTGGGAATCACGTCTCCGAATTGATGTTTCTGGAGACTCTGCAACACTATCGCGCACCAGAGCCACATTTTTAGCGTTACGAGACGTCCGTTGTCTTCCAGAACGAGGTCTGTCTGCTGTCATACCGTACTGTCGAAAATTCGCATGTAAACGATAAATTGTGGTTTTGTGAGGCAATGGACGATTAGGATATTTTTGACGAAATTTCCGCTGAGTGGCAATAATGGAACGATTATTTTCAATAAATATTGTCACTATTTCTGCTCGTTCTTGTGGCGTATATTTGTCCATTATAATATTTCGGCGTCTACACAACGCAATGATTAAAGCGAAACTGAGCTAAACGTCACATAACCTAGATGGCGCGCAATCAAAATGGTAGCGGGACTTTTGCCCCACCCGTTACATTACGTAAACTATACACGTAAATTAAGAAACATCTGCATCAATATATCAACCATCAAATGTCACTGCGCCATTCAATCACAGAATCATACGACAAATAAAAATCTCGGATTTTTCTATCCCAGATTATTTTTCTTTTTTTCAACTTTTTTGTATGCAAAGTGGCGTATCTGTTGTATAATTTACGTGATGTAATTGGTTAAAACGATGGGATGAAAAAATCCAGGATTTTTATCCACTATCGTAACGGCACGCCATTGTTTTGTCAAAGAGAAGGAAAATGTTAATTTTTTAGGTTTTTTTTAGGAAAAATCACCAAAAAATCAATTGAATCGATTTAACTTTCTTCTAAATAGTTTCTATTGTATCTATATTTGTCGATGCGATGTTTATTCGATCGATTGTACTCGATTTAAATTCAACAAGATGATAAAAAAAAGATAAAAACAGTGTTTTACGTCGAAACGAAAAGCAAAAAAAAAAAATTAGATGTGGTTTTTCGGTCTTGATATGTTCGGCAAAGTTGTTGGTCTTGACATGTGCAACAAAGTTGATGAAGAAAGCTTAACAAAAATCTTAATGGTTCAAGAACTATCAACGTGAAAATGAGGGTATATTTTGACTCAGAGCCAAAACATGTCGAATGCGATATCTCAAAAATGGGAACTAACTTTAAAATGGGACAAGCACCATTGAACTCAGCGTACTCGAATTAGGTTTACCCCCTGGGTGCCCAGCTAGTCACCGAAACGGTGGTCTATATCCGCATAAAAGCAAACTGACCCAGGAACTTAAGATAAATGACCCGTTGTTGGACATTTACAATGTAAAAATACAATGCTTACATTTTTTATAAATAAAAAATAAGGTAAACTCGGAAAAATAACTGAAAATATTAGTAGTATTGCTTTAGCTAATCCGCTTAGCTTAGCTAAGAAATGTGAGAGCAACTACTTTTGGCTTTAATTTTTTAATTCGTTTTAATTTTTCTGTGTTGGTTCATTTTCTTAATATTTATTTTTGTTTTTTTTTATTTTATGAAATAGAACAAATTAAATTCCGTATTTTGCTATCAAATAACAAATGCTAAATTATTCTACAAGATAAATTTTTCGAGAAAAATAGAAAAAATAACGCCTTGCGGTAAACACCATAACCATAAAATGATTTTATTTCCCCTAATCCTAAAAAATGTTTTCTTAACATTCTAAGACAATCGGCTTGAATACAATGCAATTGTTGTTATAATCTTTTGAAAGCAACACAGCTATTGATACTTATGTTTTTTTATAAGGTTCATTTTGATATTACATGTTTCCGTCTTGAAAAAGCTCTAAATAAATGTTTACTGACATCTATAGGTACATTTGAGAAAGAAAATAATTTAGATGTGTAAATTATGTTTTGTATCGGAATAATCACGTGCCATATCTATATTATGATATCTCACGGTTTTTTTGTAAATGTCAAACAATCTAATAAATGTCGCGTACAGCAAAAACAGTTGATAACGAGTGTTAACGAGGAAAAGTGGTCAGTTTTTATTATATCGCTCTTTGAGACTACCTGGAGTTTATCACAAGTAGCTTATTTTGTCCCGACGAGTAAAATCGCCGATTTTCTCAACGTAGGTTGTGAGGTTAGATCAGCCAATGAATGATTGCATAAATCTATTTTTTCTGCGTTCAGGTTATTATCCTTTATCACCATCTATACACGCCTATTTAGATAATATGAAAACTCCGTGGTAGCTACAATCAAAATTTTGTGGAAATGTGATTAAACTATAGTTACAATATCAATTTGTATTTTCCATTTCCATTTTTTTCCAAACAAAAATTCGGGCATTCATCTTAAATCGAAGATTAAATTAAACCCTAAAAAATAAAATTTTAAAAATTAAAAACAAAAAAATTAAGCAAAATAAAATTAGACAAAAAATAGAGACAAATTTTAATTTAACATTTAAAAATATTAAAAAAAATTCAGGATTTTTTTGTAGCTGAGTGCTACCGGGGACCAAAGGTCAGTGGTATAAATTGGCTAAAACAAACAATGAGTACAACAAATACGGAATGTAATACCCCAGGTGGTATACTGCCGTACTAAACATAAATGACTTAACTGCAAACAATTAATTTTGAGATAATCGATTTAAAACTTGAATCATTTCTGTGTTAAATTGAAATACATATTTCTTAATAACAGGTTTCTGTTTTCTTTTTTAATTGATTGTGTTAATGTTAAAGATAGAGATTAACAATAGCTATCGAATGGCATCATTAACTCAATTTGGCCAAAAATGCAGTTAAGTCATTTATGTTTAGTACGGCAGTATACATCTTCTTAGAAAATGATAAAAGTCTAATATCTGATCATTCTCCTTTTATTATGACGGTTAGTGAAAATGTAATAGAAAAACCAAATTCACAACAGCTCACGAACAACAAAACAAATTGGGAATTGTTTAAGCAGCTGGTAGAGGGAAAAATAGAATTTCAAGTGCCAATCAAAAGTGAAAATGAAATAGAAGAGGAACTATACAAGCTCCTTAATGTCATATTATGGTCGGCTTGCGAATGCACCCCAAATTATCATCCAGGAAAGAAAACTCCGTTATTTATCCAATAGAGGTAAGAGAACTAGTGCAGAATAAACGAAAAGCCCGAAACAAATGGCAGAATACGCGTGCGCCGCAAGATAAAACTACCTTAAACAACTTGTGTATCAAACTTAAAGCACTCATAAAGCACTGAAAAATTAAACAATTGAAAAAAACCTTTGTTCTCTAGCGCCAACTAAAGATCTAGGGATGGTCTTAGATACCAAGAGAGCACGTTAAAAAGAAAAAAGATGAACTTAATATTAAATATCGAAAAATGTATTGGCTGCTCGGAAAAAATTCGGAATTGTCAACCGAAAATAAATTGCTATTATATCAACAGGTGCTAAAGCCTGTATAGACTTACGGAATACAGCTCTGGGGCTGTACAAAGAAAACAAACACCAAAATAATACAAACTTTTCAAAGCAAAGTGCTACAGTTAACGCTCCATGGTACATTAGGAATGATGACCTTCATAGGGACCTAAATATCCCGATGGTTCAAGAAGAAATAAAAAAACTTGCAGTAATTCATGGACAACGTGTTTACCAACATGTAAATAAAGATCTTCTTGATATGTTGGACACTTCACAGGTAGTAAGACGATTGCAGAGAACGAAACCAATTGATTTAATTGATTTAATGATTTAATTTTCTTTATGATAACCTTAATTTAATTAAGGACACCAGAGCAAAGACTACTTTAGTCAATAACTTTTAAATGGAGCTGGCCAATGGGCCTCCTCTCATTCACAAGTGACTAAATTAAGAAAGAGAAATTACTAGATGAATAGTGTTCAGTTGTAATAATTTAAATAAATAAAAAAAACAAAAAAAATACGGCCAGCAGTCCCCGAAAATGTGGCCCAAAATTGGATTTTCAGAATGCGTTTCATCAAGAACAGCCGTGCCCATATGCCCGATATCATTTTCAAATATTAATGCTTTATTACAATTTAATTTTTTGTGTTATTTTTTACAATTTCAAGTTCTAATCGGGCCTAAAAACACCCCTTACAACGAAGTAAAGGAAAAGGTTGTACAAGAAGCTGGTAAAAAATTGAAAATTATCTTGGATGACTTTCAGAAGGGCGACTTATTTTGATTTATTTTAATCAGAACTGTTCCGACAATTAAATGGGTTTTTAGTTCCAACTTGCCGAAAGAAACACGTTAACAATAATTTAGACTAAAAACCTTCAATTGTGGAATCATTTGACTCGTTTATCACTCGTGTATCCGACGTTACTGGTATTAAGAAAGTTGTGAAACTCAAACAATCAAAGTATGCAGACTTTGGCCTTTCGGTGCAGCCATCTTTATTTGCCGCAATTAAGAAGGTGTATTATTTTTTGGTGACATTGTTCATACTTTCAAAAATATTAGAAATGCAATAGATCAAGTTTTAAATTGTGTTAATTATTGATAAATGTGATTTTAATTTAAATTAAATGGAATTTGACTGTAACGATCTTGTTTGTTTTAAAAATATATATAAAATATTTTCATAAAATTTCTGGCTTATGTTACAACTATATAAAAATTACGTAATTTAAAAAAGAGCTTATGAGTTTTTGTATAAGAAAGAAAGTTTTATTTTTAAACAACGGGTAGGATTTAGTATTTAGATTATAATTTACGATTGAAACCCATATTTTGTATGCCGGAATAAACGAGATCGCGTTTGATTTAATTGAAACCAATTTCGCTTGATATTAATCATTTTTTTTCTCTGTGTCTTCCTTGGAGTTAACATAACGAACGCCATCTAGCAAATTCTGCCAGATTCATGGATATATCACACACAACTTGTTTTATTTACTTTTAAAAATCGTGCGATCCGTATTGAAAGACCCTGTATTATATACTATTGGTAAAATTTATATGCTTTGCAACAAACTTGTTTGAGTTGAAATCAACAATATTTTCATGGGACCCGCTTCCATATTGCTTGAATTTTAGTAACGTAGTTTAAGTTACAGATATAAGGCATGTGCCAAGAAATCAATAGAATTTTTTTTTAACTGTCCGTTAAATTATATACCAAAAACCATATATACATATAAGTATGTATTCATTTATTGTTTAGCTAAATGTGTTTGAAATTATTTTAAAATCCAACAATATAAATTTATATGTTTAAATAACAAAACTATTATAGCAAAATTATAGTGTAAACTAGCGCACAAATTAAACATAAAAGATCGATATCTATTAAACTATAATGTTATTACAAACAATAAATCTATTCTAATGTGCAATTTCATAAACCAAAAATGTTAACGTATTATTCAAAAATAATAATTGCAAAAAAAAATGTGAAATGCAAACAAAAATATATGTAATTTGTAGACACGGCCATGATGAACTTTTAATGGCAGTACGGTGAAAGCTGATTCTCCGATATTTTAAAATATTGAGTAAAAAAAAAGTCTTCCACCAACTAATTATAGAACTTAATTTTTAAAATGGCGACAAAATATACAATAATTATTTTACAGTACACGTATATACAATGCATTGTTGCTGTATAAATAAATATAATTAAAATTATCTTACCGTTTTAATCTCTTTTAATAACACTAACAACAATCAAAATTATTTCGTGTATTGAAATTAAAGTTAATAATTTTGGGTTATTTAAATAATAATTATGTTAACCAAATATTTAAATAGTTTGAAGTTTTATTGCTGTACACAAATTGTTTAAATCTAATTTAGTTTTAGTCGTCTACCTACTGTATATATTCTCGTGTGTATCCACAAGCTTTGGTTGGAGGATGTAACAATTATGCACGCTTAAATAAAATTAACTTGTAACTATAAACTAATTACTGCATAGAATACCAAATGGTTATGTCATTTTACATAAAATGTTTACGCGTGTGATTGGACAAAATTGTTTGTCGGTAAATGTGTATGAGGCAGAAACTACTGGTACCACAAACCGAAAAGATGGTTACTGATTTCAAAATATTTATTCTTCGGTGGTGAAATGTATAGCAAATAGCGCCATAAAGCTTAAAATCCTAGCTTCTTGATCCAAGGCCATCTATCATAACAAATTTCTAGTTTCAGAGAACTCCAGAGTACTAAAGAATTTGAAGCATTGTATGCAATACGCTTGTACCGACTTTAATAATTTGACACGAAAAGGAATTTAGTGAACCGAACAAGGTTGATTTGCGATTTGAAAACCACATATATATTTCGTTAAATTTGACACTAAAGAAATTTATTATATCCTTGGGCATCTTGGTATCTTAGGAAATTACAATTGTAAATACTCTCGTTGATGTTTTGAGCATGGTAAAGGGCTCCCTGTAATATATACTTCAACTTTGGAGCAGGAGTAGACTTGTTTTGACTCTTAAAGCTGGTCAAACAGGTTTAGCTTATTGCCTTGAGATTTAGCTTATCCCAAGGTATTTCGTTAATTGTTTTTCTTTAAACAATCGTGTCCCACGATTATATGGATGAACAACAATAGCAAATTTTGAAAATTCGAAATCACTTACACAAATGCACCTTCGCAGGCAAAATTCCGATCCACACTTGGAAATGGAATTTCCATTAACGATTTCCGTCATAAAGGATCATCATAAAGCATAAGCCATTTCCATTTCAAAGCTAGTGTAGGACCCAAATCGAACCAAAGTCGAAATAAATGTGAACCACGATATATTGACATACAATTACTAAAAGGTTCATAGGGGCTTCATTTGCACCAAGCTTTGTGTTATTTCAATTAAAGCTAGCAGAACACAATTCGAAAATCGGTTTAAAATCGAAATTAGATAGCAAAAGAAGATATTTTGACATACACGTAATTTTAGGCTCATTATGGAGTAATCAAATGTTTCGATAAACCATTTTGAGCTCCACTCGTTCTTGGCCTTGCTTAAAGTTATTTAATTTAGAAGTAGGAGAACCCAACTCAAAAATCGGGCCAACACCGAAATTAGAACACAAAACAAGATCTTTGACAAACAAATAATTTTAGGTTCATTATGGTCTAATGAAATGCACCCTTTAAAATCGACTCGATTTTGACCGATCTTTAGATTATTTCATTTAAACCTAGCAGAATCGAAATTGAAAATCGAAGCCAATTGATTTAGGTTCGGCCAGTTTGAAATTTGTTAACCTATTGCTACTTGGGCTATTTGATTATTAGCCTCTAATTATTTGGATGTCAATAGGCTTTGTTTTGCGTTCTAATATCGGTTTTAATCCGAATTTCGATTTAGATACTGATAGCTTTGAAATGGAAAAACCTTACGCGTATTTAAAACAAGTGGAGTAAAAAAATTTAATGTGGCATTTAATTAGCCTAAAATTTTCCTTTATTTTTCCAATTGGTTATCTTCCTTTTTGGTGGCTGTTAGCTTTTTTCTAAAAATAACGGAGCCCATGGTTTTATTTGGAAATAATGGAGGACAAACAATTTTAATAGAGCATTTAATAGCTTATTAGCATTCTGCTAGGGTTTCGGATTCGGTTTCCGGTTGTAAAAGATTAGTTTTACTTTAAGTATCGATTTATGTTGTCAATTCTTCTCGTTTTTTTGGTTGGCGCAATTGTTTAAATAACCGCCTGTCTAATGTGATTTCGGACCACGATATCCGTTAATATTATCGATTACTGAAGCAATCATCATTTGTAACCTGTATAATTTAATTTTTTTTTTTGGTTTTGTCATGCCTATAAACGATTTGAAATGATTACACACCTCAAACAACCCAGGAGCTTAAACCGTTATCACGAACGTTCAATGGAATTTAATGCAAATTAAATAGATTTCATTGGTTAGTTTAAGATTAAGGCCATCCCTATATGACTTGCCAAATGGTATTTCACCCCAAAACGATTACATCTCATTAAAATCAATAAAAAACCTATTAAAATATGAGAACTGTTCTAAAAATTTAATATAATATAATCAGTCCCATCCAGGTGAATTAAGAACTTTCTGGGGTAAAAACTGGAAAAATAAACGTGACAATACATACAGAATGTGTACGTAAGGATGTTAGGTTAAAGGTTAAAGAGATTTTGAAGAACTCACCTCCTGCACCTTCTCTGTATGCTACTACAGCAAGTATCTACATCACCTACTCACGCCAGACACTGGTAAAGACCCCGTAACAAAGGTAGGCTAAGTATTTAAAATTTGGAACATAGAACGAAATTCAGCCTGTACACCAACCGGAGGGCCTCCACCAATACTTCAATAGTCATATTAGCAACAATATCTTCGATCACTGCCAATGTAATAACTTTGGTAGTCCAGGAACGAGTTGGGAGTTGATTTTCTGATCAGAAATCGTTTACCATAATTCGTAACGGATTTCAGACTCATAAACAACCAAATCTGCGCACCCAGATTGTACATACGTGACTTCAATATTTCATTTGTGAACGAACATGCCCCAACGCAGGTGTAAGCAGAACATGCCCATCTATGACCAACTCGAAAGTGTTTTAAACAAAATTCCCGAATTCGATATAAATATTGTTTTATTGATTTAAACGCACAAAATGGCATTGCGCATCAAACAAAAAAGGGATGCGTTAAATGCATAAAGTCATGTAGAAATCAATAGATGCTAATAGATTGATAAATTTGTGATACCGTTCATGAAATATAAATATAACCACTCAGCGAAATGAAAAGTTGAGTTAATAGTTCGATATTTGGGACAAATATTTTTGGAAAAATGAAATAAAAATGATATGTAGAACAGAGTTCAGTTTTTTAAAGTACATAATTGCGTGAAGCACTATGTAATAGAGCAAAATTCTGATTTTATTAGAACTCTTTTAAAAAGGGGCGAAAAACTTTTAGAGAAAGCTGCTTCCCTAATTTATATAGAGTGATAATTCAAACCCGTTTAATAGACTCTTGTTAGTAAATTTAAGTTTACAAGTTTTTAAAATTGAGTTTGAAAATTGCGGTTAAATCGAACTAAGGAATATTAAAAAGTGAGGCTATATACGAGCTCGTATACCTGCGATCATTAACTTATGAAAACGGTACTGACTATTTATTATGGAAGAAAACAAAATCGATAAAAAGCCCGATAACTCACCTTCCTCACCTTCCATCTAAGTGATTATGAAACCCAAACTAGGAAAACCACCCGACGAAATAACATCTTATAGACCAATATCACTATTACCTATTATGTTAGGGAAATACTCTCCTTCGTATGCACTTATGACATAATCACCAGGATATGTTTTTCTAATTTCTTTTACACTCGATCCGCCATCTGTTTGAAAATTAGTTTTATGATCTTGGTTTGAAAATTCGTTTTATAAACTGTTCCGTTCATTTCTCTTTTGCTTCTTTCAAATTTACTTTTCCTCTCATTTCAATTCTCTTTAAGTGTTCAAAATATTTACATATTAGATGTAATTGAATCAGGAGTAGTTTTCCTTTTGAAATTTTTTTTCTTTTCAGTTGGAGCCTCCGGATAATAGAAAAATTTTTGAATGGGGTAGGAAAATCTTTTTTAGACGACAAATAAGAGCAACCCGGTTGCTGCGTTATGTTATTGTTTTGATCAGCAATATTTTAAATTGGCGTACTCATAACTACTGCGCACTGGATGTAATTTGGGATTCAAGAACATTATTCAAATCAAGATCTTCGTAAAGACGTACCGAGCCATCATTATCCACAATGCAATTCAATACTTGATTTTCCGGCCATACATTTTCGTTTAGCGTTGTTTCATTGTCGCCAATCAATGATTGAATTTTGCTTGTGTCTCCGCTTGCGAAATCTATTTGTTTTTTCAAATTTCACCAAAATAAAAAGAGATTTGTATCTTTTATATTGGGTTTTACTTTGTCGGGTGGTGCATTATCATGCGAAGCAAAATCACTTTGTGTTGTCTTTTATCATATTCTGGTCGTTTTTCACGCAAAGATCGATTTAAATTGATCATTTGTTGTTGGTAGCTTTCAATATTTGCGGTTTCGAGAGGTTTTAGCAGCTCAAAATAAATCACACTCTTCTGATCTCACCAAATACAGAGCATTGTCTTCCGTCGAAGCTATTTGGCCTTGGAGTCGATGTCAATGGTTGTCCTGGATCAACCCAAGACATTTTGCTCTTTGGATTCTCAAAATAGATCCATTTTTCATCACCAGTCCACAATTCGATGGAGAAATAACTTTCTTTTGTATCTGGCGAGCAACATTTCGCAAGTTTTTTTCTATTTTCCTCTGGCCTTTCATTCAGTTTATGAGGAACCCATTTTCCCAGCTTTTGGATCTTTCACATGGATTTAAACGTATGGAGACGGCTTCTCGTGACACATTCAAATGATCCGCGAGTTGTTTTTGCTTTCAGCGTCATTATCATGCCTAATGCCTTCAAACTTTTTTGGTGGTCTTCCACGTTCTTCGTTTCTCACGTCAAAATCGCCACGCTTGAATTTATTAAACCAAGAGCATGGTTACTTACCGTAAGTTTTGACAAGCATTCTATTTCTAATTTTCTTCAAATGATAAGAAAAAATCAATGATGTCCCCAAATCGTAATATGTAGTGAAACAACTCGGCATTTTTAACACGTAAAAAACATGCGTTATTGTATGAAACTTGTAAGGGTATAAATTGGATGTTGTGGACAGATGTAAAAAGAAAATATTGAAACCGATGACGTGTAGTTTGTCGAAAGGTACATTGACAGGTGGCGCCATTTATTGGTAAATTCTGGTTTCATATTTTCACACCTGGTATTATAGATAATTTAACAAATATAAATTATTATTAAAAAAAATGGGGGCCACAAAAAAATTATGAATTATTTAGAGAGCCGCGAGTAAAAAAAGGTTAAGAACCACTGAGCTAGATACACAGGCCAATAGATGTTAAAATAGAAACAATCGATATAATAGTTAAAGTATGCTATGCGTGCTACATAATTATTTAACTAAGCCAATCGAATACGAAAACCAATTAGATGAAATCCAGCCAAATGCATTACCACCAAATTTTTGTAATACAAATCAACAAGGCCAAAATACAACGAACAATCCAAAAATCTTCAATAAAATGTGAGACACAATTGCAAATGTTTGCGTTGGTAAGAGAGACGATTTACAGCCCTAAATTGTAATGCTTTTTCAAAAAATTTAGTTTTAATGTTACATGAATTAAATAAAAACTTGACTTACTGAATTATTTATAGGAGATGTTTTTTCTATTTTCGTTTCACTTTCAAAAGTATTCGTTGTAGCTCTTAGAACTACTAAACCTCGTCCAAAAATGAGTGTTCATCGAAAAGAACCCACTTAGATTTTGGTAATTTGTCGACTCCACTTCCTGATTTTTTATTTTTTAGTACATAGTTTCTTTTTCTGTTGAACATACGTGTTTCTCAAATTTCGAATTTTTCTTTTAATATCTTCAACAGTGATATTAAATTCATCTGCAATTTTTTTGAGCGCAATATTTTTGAGACGGTACGCCGATACAATTTACTAGTTACTTTCCACAAACATTCATTGGGCGCTTTCAAGTCCCCTATCATGATTAGTAAAATCATCGCCAATTAGATTTAAAAATTTCATAGTGCTAAACATTTTCATAGCGTTGGCCGCGATTTTACTCAACATGTTGCCAACTGTTGGGTGCCCTGAAAGCGCCCATTGATTCTAAATAAATGAATAAGCTTTAAAGTATTTTCTGTAGTAAACTGCGACATTTTTTTACAAAAAATATATGTATAAGGTCGTGTTTCAATTGGTTTAAATACCGCATAAAAAGTTAAATTAAAAACAATTTCGTGGTAATTTTTTTTAACTTTTTAACTTTTTATCTGTTTCAAATGGTTAAAATTTTGACAATAACATTCTTGCTTATTTTATGTGTAATTATGAACGTATATAGCAAATTTAAATATGAAAATATGTAAAATAAATACTATTTACATGTACGAGTATATTAGTTAATTATGGTCAGTTTACATCTAAATCATTACGATTTTTCTCAAAATTTGTAAATGACAAATTTCTGTTTACATAAAAATATTTTTGTAGGTCAAATGTTTTCCACATAAAAATTTTATCAGCTCTTGGAGCAGATAAAAAGTTTGACATTTTTATTCATCTCAATTTTTAACTTTTTAACTTTTTATGCGGTATTTAAACCAATTGAAACACGCACTAAATAAATATCTATATTTGTTCAAATAGACTCTAAAAACACAAACAAAACTAAATGTAAATCAATGAACGGATGTTACTGCAATAAGAAAACTGAAATAAAAAATAGTGCAAAACGCCATATCGCCATGTTCTAAATATTAACGTTAACTTTCGAGAAAATATCAGCCTGATAATTTGCTAATATAAGCAAATATCAGCAAATTTGCATAGTGTAGACCGCGAGTTAACTACGATAATATTCCGAGCAGAAACAACACTTAACTTCCTTGAATATAGTTGCACCCCACGCAACGCAGATAAAAGAGAACAATAGTGTCGATTTGGTGCCAAAAATGACAGTGCGAGCTGGCAAGGTGAACAATAATTTTGTGTACATATACAGTGTATAATATACAATTTTATATTTATATTGTAAATTTTCTTTCATGTGCCTGTTCATTCTGTTCGTCAATTTTACAATGACAATTAGATCAAAATAAAAAGTTCCGGTTGAACCGGTTGAATACTTATGATACTGGCGACTACCTCAACTTTTCTATTCGGTTTCTTTTGAGCAGTGTAACCGATTGTTTGCTATGTGATTTGAATTTTCATTGACACATCTGCTACATTACTTTGAGAAATTTACAACAACAATCCCATATATCTAAATCCATTTGGAATAGTTTTCAACCAACTTTTTTGCTGGTATAGAATAATTCTATTCTGCCTGTATTAATAATGTTCACCACCAGGACAGTTTTATTGAATACTTTTATTTTTAAATGTTGGCAATAAAAATATAAAAGTGACATTTGTTTCGTTGGCAGCTAGTTTTTATAAACACGGAAAAAATTACTGACGATTTCGTAGCATTCAATAATTATTTTAATATATTTAGTTTCGTGTGCACGATATTTTTAATAAAATGGCTTCTCGAAGAGAAAGTTAAATACAGGTAAATATTTATGATTGTTTAAACTAGAAATACATAAATATAACCATGTACATTTAACTCCCAGCGCATCATCGAAAATAAAGAAACGACGACAAATTCATCTGAATCTAAAGATATTTTTACATCGGATAGCAGCAGCGGAGAAGAATTTATTAGCCATGCCCGTGTTAAAAATTTTGCTGACACAATTAGTTTGTACGACAATGTTGATTTCAAGAGGCACTTCCGATTGTCTCGTAACACTGCTGAAGTTCTCATAGGTAATATTAGAGATGTATTTATTTAACTGAAATTTTGTGATTGCTTGTAGAAATGTGTACAGGAAAATTTTTTTAAAATATTTATTTAATGACAACCAATTTTAAATGTTATTTTTAGAAGCATACAAGACGTCTGACATGTGCCCCAAACATCAGCACGTTGGAAGGGAGAAAGTCGGAGAGAAGCGGGAAATTTTTATTTTTTTATGGTATATTGCTAATACCATAACATACCGGCAGTTAGGCAATTTGTTTGGGATAGCCGACAAAACAGCTTAGATCATAGTGAATAGAGTGGCAGCATGGTTTATGTCAATTGCGGACCGTGATATTAAATGGCCTCGTACTACGCAGGCAATTCAAATCACGACAGCAGGGTTCGAGCCCGGTTCCTTGCACGACAGTCGTGTTTTACGACGGTCACTTGTATATCAAATGGCTACGGAGGAGTACCAGTCTTACTTCCCTAATAATACCTTTTTATTGGGGGATTCAGCGTATCCGGCTAAAAAGTGGCTGGTAACTCCATTTAAAGATACAGGTAATCTGACGGAAACAAACCGACAATTTAATTACCTACATTCGTCAACACGGATCGTAGTCGAAAATGCTTTCGGGCTATTAAAATCAAGATTTCGTCGTTTGCTGCATTTCACGGAACACACAAACATGAGGAACGTGTGTAATATTTCGATTGCCTGCTGTGTGTTACACAATATTTGCATCGATGAAAATGATGAATACGAAGATGCAGAGGAAGCAAGTGATTCCACAGACAACGAAATTTTTGAATATGAACCGCCGCAATCTATCAATAACAATGCTTCGTCGGATGACAGAAGATTGTTGTTAGTTAACGAACTGTTAAATAAAGGAATTTTACGTTAATAGGTCATACACTATTTCTATAGTATAAAATGGTATTACATATTTTTAAGTTTTTTGAACGTTTTATAATAAGAATAAAGGCGTTAAACTCGCTTAATACGAAAACCCTAATTCGAAACTTTGATATCAATGAGTTCAATTTGCCTGGCGAATCGAAAGTTTGAATCATAATAGGGTGTAAACGAATAAATAAAAAAATCCAATAAACAATTCAAATATTTCATTTAATATACATATATAGATAAAAACATAACATTTATATAAAACTTTACACAAAACAAAAACAAAATTTTAATCAATGGTCTTTTAAAGCTGCTAATAGTTGTAGGTGCCTCTTCTCTTTGGCAGATTCTTTTTCTCTAAATCTTTTGAACTTGTTCTCCTCAATTATTTTTAAAGCTTTTTCTTTAAGTAGAAGCTTTTTTTCTAAGTATTTATCTCTCGTTGAACAACGATTTATTTTCACCCTTGGTCTTGCAGGATCCGTATTCGAAGTTTCCTCGGCCACCTCCGGAATAGATATTTCTATCATTGCATCAAAATCATCGTCGATCAATACTTCAACGGGGGGATTTGCGTCTCGCCTGCCTATCCCAATACTACTGGTGCTTGTCACGCTTATCGTGGCTTCGGGGCCGAGATTTGAAGAGCCGTAAATTTCGTCCAACAAGTCCATAAATGGAACGACTGAAGGTGCAGCACCGGTTCGGTTATTGTTATCGACTGCCGTTTTGTAAGCCATCTTCAAGGCTTTTAGCTTATTGCGAATGTCACTGGCAGTAAATGTATTATCCTAAAAATATTGAAAAATAATAATAAAATAAATAAATTTGATGAAAATATCACGTACTGATACTCCCGCACTACTCATATCCTCCACCAAATTATCGTGCATATGCTTCTTCCTTGCCACATGGTGAAACTCTTCCTTCCTTACATGTACATATACCAGCAAGGTGCGTGTTTCAATCCGCGACCATTTTCGCCTTGGATTTCGCCTACATTTATTGAAGATAAATTTTGTACCGGTTAATAATAAAACGTTATTTACAGATCATTCAACAAAATACAATAAACGAAAATTACATAAATTCTATTTTATTATACTTACGACGGGTTACGTGAACGTAAACTAGTTTCTTCTGAAGCGGTCATAATAGTTATTATATTATTATTTAATAACTTGCTATTTAATAACTTGCTTATAATACCAAAAATTAATCGTTTCGAAATTGCAATTTAAAAAATTTAAACAAATGTTGTCAGTGAAATTTTAGAAACGTCAAAATGTAATTGTTGCCAACTAGTAAAAATAAATTTCTTGGCTGTTACTTTGATCACAATATTTATTCCATTCAGAATGGATTTAGCTTGTACCAAAGTAAGACAGCTATCAATTAAAAAAAAATATAAACAAAATAACGCGCATGCGCTCAAGCAAACCAATATTAATAAAATAACCACTACTATGTTTTTCCGGTTTGCTCACCTCGCGCTGTCATATTTGGTACAAAATCGACACTCTGATGGACTGATTTATAGGGATGAAAGTTCATACATAAGCATTTATCATAAATTGAGGTCCCAGTGGTTTTTTTGATTTTGGCCATCAAGAGTTACCACCATACGAGCTTTTTCATTTTTTGCAAATATTTTGAAAAATATCAGGCCGAAATCAGTCCATCGAAAGTGGTAGCTTCCGTGGAACGTTTTTGTTCTTGATTATTTTTTTGACATTTTGAAAAGCATATATAGCAGTTAGGAAATGTCGAGTTTTAGTAAAAAAAAACTTTTGTTTTTCCAAAATTAGGCATCTCTACAGTCCACGCGGATTGACTATTCGGATTCAAACTTCATACTTGAACTTTTCTATTAAATGGAAGATCCTTATGTTGTGAAATTTGGTGGAAATTTGTGTACCAGAAGGGGCATGCAGCAGTGATAGCTTTTACAATGTTTGCACTGCAGTTACTGCATTCCGAAAATTAATGATTTTTTAATGTATACAAGACAGTTTTACCAAAAGACCGGTAAGTTTTATTTGCCGCTTTAGAAATCAAAAGTATTCGAGATCTATAAATGACCAGGGTGCATTATAAAGTAAGTGGCTATGCTAGGTGTTGAAAATTTTAAGCTCAATAAAATGCGAATTAGCTGTGTAAACGCAAAGTTTTAGGGGTCTTCGACAAAGTTTAAAATGCAATAAAGCTGTTTAGTGAAAGATTATACTTTTAACCCATTTTTTATAAGTTGTTTTAACCCAAAATACAAATCATCTTAATTAAATACTTTCAAAAAAATTGTTTCTGCTTTATATACATCGCAAAATCACGCATTAAATTACAAATAAACCACAAACTGCCAATAATTAAACTTTATTTTAGTAATAAATGGATCTCCTGATTGATTTCAAATCAATTATCCTCAACTGTCAAAAAACTATAACCGAAACATTATATAACATCGTACACTAATGAGGTAAAAATCTAATTATAAATCAGCAGTATATATTGATGAATTACCCTTTATATGCAGAATCAACAATCTATATATACAGACAATAATCGTAATTGCAATACAATTGAAAAAGTTAATTATGAATATCAATTACGATGGGAAATCACGTTACAAATGAAATTGAGTTCATGATTTAAATGTTACGAGATATAAACAAATTTTCAAAAATTAATAATTCGTTAAATGAATTTACATTTATAATTTTATCTTATTAATTATAAAAAACGGTTTAACTGTTTGTTCTTGTTAGGGTTAAACAAAATATGTTTTAAAGATTTTCAATTAAGATAATTAGTTTCGAAGTGATTGATTAGACTTTTTAAGACCTACCACTGCGCAAGCGTATCAATTCGTTTCAGACGTATATAGCAGAGTAGAAGTTCATCTAATTACACAAATCAAAATTACTGAAATTATTATAAAAATTTAATTGATTAATTGCAGATTTGGCAAATAAACAAAATCCATAATTTGCGATTTCGAGTTTAATATCGATACAAATTATATACAAATTGATAGGTTCCGAATCAAGTTCCTGTCATTATATTATACAGATAGAATTGCCTAACAAATTTTTTATATGTATTTTCTTAAGATCATCTTCTTGATCGTATATTCTTCTTCATTTATAATGTGATCATGATAGAAATTATTTTTTGTGTATACCCTTCGTCCATAATATGTATACCAATGGGAGTTTGGAACATGATGATGATTCGCTGTAATAATAAGGGAACACGGAATATCGGATGAATGGATGATAGATATTTTATAAATAAATCAGCGCTGTTCAATTTATGTATAACCGACGACCAATTTATATTTTTAATATACGAAAGGCAATTAATAAAATTTAGTTTAATTAGAAACAAATATTTAGCAAATCGTAGCGATCAATCTTTATGAAATTAACAAATAGTTTTCCAATCATCAATTCAAAACATTTCCAATTCGATATGATCGCCGACGAAATGAGTCAACAAATAATTCGATTTTATTACTTATGGTGAGTCGCGTTTCATGTTTTGCCTTATACCGTAGTACCAGAGGGATTCTATCGCGTGCTCTTTGAAATCAAATTGACGCAGTATCAAAAAACTACGAGGTTTTCCCATCTGTCTAATAATTAATATGAACAAATTGTAATTATAATTAGTGATTTTAGTTTAATTAAATTTAGTTTCGATAATAGTTTTCAAATTAAGAAGCAAAATAAAATATCGGATAAAAAAAAATCGCAAATTACTTTAATTTAATTATTGTGTCTTACATTATTTACATGAATCTTGAGGAAGAAGTGATTGGTCGTTAAAATAAGATTAAGCTGCCGGAAGCTGAAGAGGAATTTCAAAAATCCGACATTCGATGGCAAGATCCGACTTGTGAATTTTAAAGTTCAGTTTCGGCACAATGGTTGAGCCGCAGAGGAGCAGCTCAATGCACTCATTTGTCTGTTCGTTGGAAAGCTGCGCAGTTATACGTCCACAAAGTGACGAGAAAGGGCTGTTATCCATTACCACACATCCACCCACCCGTTGGCAGGAGCCAAAATTTTCAGTACAGTGGATTCGAAAAGCGAATACTAGCAAGTGGCAATCTATCTTTATGATAGGAAGAAGACGCTATTTTTAGCAAATAACACAGAGCCAGAATTCTACAATATGTTGAAACGCTCACAATCAAGAATTCAAACGAAAAGAAAGGTAATCTTAAAATTAATCGGCACCAATAACCGCAACAATACAGCCGCAAAATCTGCGAATATATTGTCTTTGTTACGGTAATGGCCGTCCATTTGATATATAGCTCGGTCTTCACTCGCAAAATTTTGTCACGACGCCAGAATGTCATGACAAAATGTATATGTATTGAATCTGATCATGCGCAATTACCCCTTGACAAAGAGAAATTATATTAAAATTGCTAATGTTTTTGTCACTCACGACACTGTGACAAGATGAGAATAATATTCTATTGTATTCTCTTTTGTATCTAAAATAAAATAATATGATTTTAAATACTTGTTTCCGTAGGCAAATTTATATAAGTGTGCCATGTTAATGCTTTTTCAAGATAAAATGTGTTTGTATTTCCCAAATATGGACATGCGCATTTCACCTTGACAATGCACAATGAAATAAAAATTGTTGAAGTTTTTGTCATGAAACTGTGACAAAATCAAAATATTTGATGTTTATAAAGGGTATCCAAAAATCACGCAAAATTTGAATTTTGCATCATTTGTGCAGTAAAGTGTTGCCAGCAAAAAAAGACAACGTGACAGCTGACAGTTTAGCGTTATTAAAAATATGTTTATATTTTAAAAATAATGAAGCTTTGGCAGCAATATTTGTGATATTTTAAAAATAATGACGGGTTTTCTCGTACATCTTCGTTAATCGTCAAAATTGTTGCATTTTTAGGGTTTAGAAAATTCACGAGCAATGGATGAAAATCAAATGTATCCACAACGTGTCACTATTTGGTGCGGATTTAGGGCTGGAGACATCGTGCTGGCTATATCGCGAGTGATAATTCAGTTTTTGTGGCTAAATTGCATGGATTTGGACGACATGTGGCTTCAACAAGAAGATGCCACGTACCATACAGCCCGAGAAAAATTTAACTATTGCATGAGTCATTTTGTGGGCATACACCGTTTTGGGTGATCAGAATCGATTTTGGAAATCTAAGATTTATGCCAACAAGCTTACGACCACCTACACTTTGAGGAAGTAAATTGAGCGCTTGATTAATGAAAATCAGCCACATTTATACAAAACTGCCATGAAAAATTTCTACGAAAGAGTACATATGTGCAAAGCCGTGGAGGACACTTACTCGATAAGTTATTACATACATAACGCTATACTCTATAATACTATATGAATAAATCAAACAACTTGTTTTTATTAAAATCACTTCTTGTGTGAATTTTAAAACACCCTTTATGTTTTTATTAAACTCAGTAATAATGAGAAACAAACCAAAATGTTTTTGTTTTTAATTGAGCGATCACAATTTTTGTAATGTGTGTGATGCAAATTTGTGCATTTAGTGATTTATTGTAGTTGTCGCCATTTTCTTAAGATTTTTTAAAATACATATAATATTAAAGATAATTTTTTAATTTACAATCTAATTTGTTAATTCAAAATAATTTTTTGAATTTGGGATAATGAAGAGTAAGTAGAGAATTTTATATGATAGTGTTTGCTACATTATGAATAATAATCTGTCTGGAATATGCAATAGTGCAGTTGTCTTTTCAGTTGAACGTTTTGAATTTTCAGCAAACCAGATTAACGCTTATCTTTATATTTTCAGGAGTAATTTTCACTTAATTATTTTGTTTCAAGGATGGTTTTTGATAGTCACAACAGCATATGCTTTATGTTTATATATCTGATTATATATATGCTTTATGTTTATATATCTGATTATTTTATAAATACATATTTCAGCTATTCAAAGAAAAATTGTAACGATACTTAAAGATCCAAAAGTCATTATTTTGGTGGATCCATCACATCCCCAATTTAAAAATTCATTCCAAAGAAATAAGTTGTGGGAATCTGTGCAAAGGGACGTCGGTGATGCTGCGGTGCAATCTATTTTCTGCAATATGAAGCGTCGATTCACTACGTATTGGAACATATACTTAGGTAGGAGCGGATCGGCTACGAAAAGATTGACAGCAGAAATGCGAGAATTTTTGAGAGAAATGGAATATTTTAAAAAAAATTTAATTAGTGAAGAGTTAGTACTAATGCGATTCACAAATATAGTAATTAAATCTACAAAACTAATGTACTTTTATTACAGGCCAACCATATCTATAATTATTTGCCTCATGATACTCGGAATAGTGAATTAGAAGGGGGTAAATAACAATTCGGAAGGACATATTGAAAGCTATTTGGGTGAAATCGAAAATTGGGATCAAATACCAAATTCGATTGAAAATATCGATGATCCAATTATTGTCAGTCCAGCATCAATTTCATCGGGATTTTCGATCGAATCGGGGACGGAAAACTTACCATCGGTTGTGACTCCAATGTCAACAGTACGGACCATAACAACATCAGAGTCCATGTTATTAACACCAGTTGACTCCCAGGTTAACAACAATAGAACTATACCTTGTGTTAGAAAACGGCAAAAAAAAATCTAGGTAAACAAATCCGACTCAAAATGACATTTGAGATGTGACTAAAGACATTGGCAACCAACAAAAGCTATTTATGATATGCTACAGTCAAGAGTAAATACACTACCTTCAAACAAGTCACCACCTGACTATTTATGTAGTTACATGAATTATGTGGAAGGAAGGCTCCGAAAGTATTCTGAGCAAAATATTTATAAAGCGATTTCAAAATTTAATAAAATTTTGGATGAAACTAGGATGACTAGTCACCAAGAAGATATAATATGATGAAATTATTAGTCTTTAAATGACTATTTTATTAATTGTGGTGAATCTACCAAAATAAAATATTTTTTGTTCTGTTTTAACACTGTGCTTCTATATTATATATTATAACTTGAAAATTTATAACGAATTTTAATATGTTTTTAGGGTACAAAAAATCTGAAATAAAATTTTAAGATATAAAATAAAAAAAAAATGCTTTTCATGGTTATTTTGATGCTGTCCTGAAAACAACAGTTTATTGATTGTCATTTTGGAATTGTTATACATTTTATTCTAAATGCATTTCTTGCCAAGGAAGTGGATTAACATTTACAAAATAATTTGTTAATTCTTTACGAATTGCAGTTCCGTATCTTGTAAAGTTGTTTGTTCCCACTCTTCGAATTGAAGGCATTGGATCAGAACACCATTGTCTTTCAGTAATCGTTCCATTTTGAACGTGCCTGTCTACTAGATCGTTGTCAATATATCTTGTGGTTTCGTCAATCATTACTGTTTTTTTACTCGTATTTATAGGTCGTCTAAAAATTCTAAACCTTGCGGAAAGAATTCCAAACGTATTTTCAAACTTGAGCCGACATCTAGATATACGATAGTTAAAAATCTTTTTATCAACAGGCAACCTACCCGTGCTACGACCTGGAAAAGGACGCATTAAATTGGGAAGCAAAGGAAATGCCTCATCACCCACAAATGTGTATAATATCACTTTAACCGTTCCTGGTAAAACAGTATCAGCTGGAAAATTCATATGCGCTGACCTATGAAGGATTCCATTTAAGAAAACTGATTTTCGAAATATTCCTCCGTCACTATTTCGCCCGGCATTGCCAATATCTACCATGGTAAACCTATAACGAGCATCACATGCAGCCATTAGTACCACAGAATGTTGATGCTTGTAGTTAAAATAACTCGAACCTGAATTACTAAAAGCCTGAAAAATGACAAAACAAATAAGCTTAGAACTGCTTAAAATAATATATGTATTGAATAATAATAATACCTGAATATTAACATGCTTCCCATATCTACAGCTCCTAAGCAATTTGGAAAATTACAAATATCTTCAAAACCAGAGCTAATTGCTCGCCACTGCGTTTCAGTTTTGGGTAACAGAACTATAGGAAAAAGACATTTCCAAATAGCAGCACAGGTCTCTCGAATGGCATTAGAAGTGGTGGATTTGCCAATCCGGTAGGAGTATTTTCCAATGGACACCATGGAATCCCCACTTGCTAAATATCTGAAAAAATTGTGTTGCAGTAAATTGAGTAATCTTATTATTATAAAATGTTAAACTTACCTCAATGTTAAAGACAACCTTTCTGCTGGGGTAACAATTTTCCGGCGCAATGAATTTCGTTGTAGTTTCGGCCCAACAATATTTAAAAATGTATCGAATTCAAATGGATACATCCGATGGAAATTCCAAAATGTTTCAACATCAGTTAAGCGCATTTCTCGTATACAAGATTGTGGAAAAAACCTTGACGACCCTTTCTTAATCCTAAAGGATGTATCCAGAATCGTCCACAAAATCTGAATCAAAATACATATTTTTATTTTTTGAATATTTTATATTTGTAATAACTAATGAAGTTAGTAATAATATTTTATGTTTAATTTTATAAAGAATTAATCTCGTAGCATAATTCGGAACAAGAATTTCGAAAATTAACAATTTTTTTGTAAGAAAAGTGTGACCTGTGGCACTATTCTGGTAATTCCCTAGGAATAGGGAATTGGGGAAAGATTTTATATGTAATTTCTATTTAAAATGTTTTTTCCGGCCTACTGAGGAAAAAAGTTTGATGTAAATATTTATAAATTGGGAATAATTTTTCCATATCTAAATTGGTAGAGAAAATTATTCCCAATTTAACTTTGTTTTCAAAAAAATTAACATTAGCTTTTTACCTCAGTATGCCAGAAAAAAACATTTTAAATACAAATTACATATAAAATCTTTCCCCAATTCCCTATTCCCAGGGAATTACCAGAATAGTGCCACTGACGCATATAAATTTTTGTTATTTTTGTTTTCTCATACAGCTCACGGCAAGAGAAAATAACATTAAAATACGTATATGTGTGAGTATCATATACAATATTTTGTCATGACACTCTACCGTCATGACAAAATTTTGCGAGTGAAGACCGAGCTTGTGTACGTAAGGGATGTGAGAATTTTCTAAAACAATTCAAATGTTCGAACTGAATGTTTCGCATAAAAGACTGCTAGGATAAATTGCAGATGTTCATTTTAATACTATATAGAAAATTAAAGTTTATTTAACGCCTACCTATCCGATGAGTTTTATCTTGCAATGGATTTCTTTCGCGTTTTCGTATCGAAATTAAACTTCCCGAAATTCAGGTCAAATGACTTCCGATATTGGAATTTCCCTTAATTTAGTTACTCATTACCTTTCGACCGCAGAAACCCGCGAATTTGTTGATATATTTAGTATTTGACCTCGGCTGTAGATCGAGCCGCTCCATCCCATCGCATAGACACTGCAATTACACTGCTGAACTTGATGGTATGTTTTTAATTGAGGAAAGTAAGCGTACCTGGATATAATTTATTGTGTACTAAATGACTTAGAAAATCAGTAGCTTGAATTCAATCGTAGTT
Organism: Nephrotoma appendiculata; assembly: GCA_947310385.1. Taxonomy (NCBI): domain Eukaryota; kingdom Metazoa; phylum Arthropoda; class Insecta; order Diptera; family Tipulidae; genus Nephrotoma; species Nephrotoma appendiculata. The sequence continues at coordinate 145,714,914 of OX371224.1, forward strand.
AAATATTTTATGTTGAGGATCTGAAAGTTTTTTTTTGGAACTCAAATTTTATGTGATGGTAAGAACGGCTTGACGATATAAAAACGAAATATTCTCCAAAGAGCCCACTTTGCTCAGTCAATACATGATTATTTATATGGTTGCAGTAGTATTAAAAATACGTGTCGCGTATAAACGTCCGTCTTATTTAATAAAATCAACCCAGTCGATAATGTTCTGTTTAAAACTTTCCCAACGTTGGAATTGTTTGAAATGTTTAAAAATGTTCAAAATGCTTAAATTAATGTCTCCTAATAGAGTCGCTCGAGGAACCCTATTAATACCCTCAAATTCATTAAAACAATATCGGTTTGACTCTCAGCACTAACGAGACTTTATCTATTTATTTGAGAGTTGCTGACTCAGCGGAGTTAAGTATCTGTTAATGTAGTGTCGCTCTTCCTGCAGATCTGAGTGGAATGAGTGAATCTGCTGAACACTTCATAATTACTTCTAAGTAATTTCAGCGGCCGTCAGCAGTGCGGTTCTCATGACTAGCCAGCGTAAATCATTGTATCTCAGGATATTAAAATAAGTAGGCCGTCCCAGTCACCTGAGCAAAGTTAATAGTTCATTCAGTTACACCTCAGAAGCCGATCCTCGTAGGTGCAAAAAAAAGGCAATACTTTCTTTGAAATCTCAAATTATTGCTCAGTATTCTACACTGAATTCCCTGGTTCCGTACGGGGAGAGGTATGCGCCGGCTCATGCATCTCCTATACAGTATAAGAGTCATATCTTTCGTACGTTTTCATTTAAAATCTACAAAAATCTGGCTGCGCACTGTATATGAGATTTGAGGTGACCAGTTTATTGTTTTATTTCCTTCATGTTATCGATATCGTTCTTGGGATGTAGCTCTTGTGGGTGCCAACATGCCATAGTTGTTGGATTCAATCACATAGGCTTTTGGATAACCAGTTTGACCGATTGAACTTTTGAGTTTCCATTGGGCAATATTGTAATTAATTTATATAATTCATATATCCATGCATGGCATCTACCATGTTTCTATCCAATATCACGATAGTTCTGCTTCGTGGTAAGATGGAATAAAGTTTACCAATACCAAAAACGGCACTGTATTCCAGCATAAACTGATGTAAATATTGCCTATCTTGACAAAGAGTATTATATATAAATCTTAAAAGAATGCGTTAACATTGACAGAGTTGCAGAATCACATTTAGAAAGGAAACATTTCCAGGATCTAACGTATTCTTATGATGCCTCTGGCGGGGATGTAAAATTGGTAGGCAGGTTAAGTGCGACGGCATTACTAGGATAAGACGCAGTCATCTTATTCAGAGAGCAGTGCTTTACGCAAACTTATTACAAACAACTGGCAGTTATACAAAACCTTGATATTTAAGATATTTAGTCACGATCACCTGCATTGACTTATAATTGTTTTTACTCACCAAGTTATTTAAAGTTTCGTGTACGACGACAAAGTAATAAACTAGTCAGTGTACATGTAAAATAACGGATTTAGGCTCCCGGGCTTTCAGATAAACAGCGCTGACTACAGGATATTGAATATACATTCAAGTATACAGCATCAAATTTTGCTACATAGAGATGTTCGGAAATAAAGAATTTGAAACCATTAATTTGATGTATGAGGATTGATTATTTTATTGATGGTGATGTTGTTGTTGTTAATGCTTATAATACGTGATTTATTTATTAGTTTATTGAAACTCAATTTTTTTAATTTAATTCAATTTTAAAAATTTCATTTGGGTATTTCTGGAGTCTATATATAAACAACAAAATCCTCAATAGTTTGGTTTATAAAATGACGGTTTTTATAGTTGGAAGCAAAAACTAAGTATAGGTAACATTTCATTACTGTAGGTATATAAAGCAGTTGTGTTTAGTTACAAGGTAGAGCTATATATGAGACTAACATTTTGAGGTCAGGCTTAGTCCATTCAAATATTTCCAAAGTTTGAAGAAATTCTACTGGCATTAACAGAGTATAAAAGAAATAAGACAGAAATCACCCCGAGTCATACGTTGAACGTTAAAATTTCAATATTTTCGTTCCAGAAACCACTTATAGGTTCGTGACCATAGATGCCGAGAGAATTTCCTCAAACTTTGTGCGTACGGGTATCTTGAACGGATCAAACATGAAAAACTAGTAGTATTCAAATCGTGCGAAAAATTAGATTGTAACGTATTTTCGCAATAAAGTGTTACGTGACATAGGAATTACTTAACGAAACCACCTAGTGACCAAACCTCAATAACAGATTACCAAACGATTCCAATGGTTGGATTTGTAAAATTATTAGTGTTGTTGTGTACCAGACCCGTGCCCTTCGAATCATGGGTGGATTGGATTTGTTATTAATTTTGCAAAAGTTAATTCCCAAATAAGCGACGAACCTGATTTTATTGAATTAATAGGACTTAGATTTCTTTTTTTCATTATTTTTAACCCATTGGTGATCAAACGTAAAAATGTGTTGGTTCACCAATCCTTAACTAACGAATAAATAATGAAATTTGATGAAAACGCTATGATTTTATTGCCATGGTGTGACCAGCATTAAATTATGTGTTAAAATTTTGAATATTGTAAGTTGTGTTTTTATTGAAAGACGTAGACAAATATTGTGTCCCACCTCAAAACGGTCTTGTTTAACCAAAAATCATTATTACTGCTTAAATTTCAGAAAACCAACAAAGTCAAGCTGCCATTTCCGGTACCCAGATGTCCACCAAATTTCGCAAGGATCTCCCAATTAAATATGGAAAAAGTTTAAATATTAAGTTTCATTCCGAATAGTGAATTTGCTTGGGCTGTAGGAACGCCGAATTTTGACGATGGTTAGGTTAGGTTTCAGTGGTTGCTATGGCACACTAAGGCCAATTATGGCCCATTGTGATACCACAGGATCCCACATCATAAACTCCCTTAAACCCATTGTGTTCTATTAATATAGCGTAAAAGATCTCGCACATTACAGCTTTCGAGGTCACAGAGGCTGTCCATAGTGTATTTTTCCAAGTTATCATGTCTTCTACCAGCTAGCGCAGGGCACGAGCAAAGGAAGTAAGCAAGAGTCTCCTCCTCCTCCTCGTCCATGCAGCTTCTGCAGAAGTCATTTGCATCCAGCCCCAGCTTTCTTGTATGTTCTCCAAAAAGGCAGAGCCCAGTAATTATGCTCACAATTCTAATTAAATCACGCTTTCTTAGTGTAATTAAGATCTTGGAGCGATTCAGGTTCAGCTCAGGCCACATTTGCTTTGCTAACCTGCCAGTTGAGCTGGCGATCCACCTAGCATTTGTCAAGGCAACTGCTTCCCTATGACTTGCTGCTTTCAGCATAGACAAAGGCCTTCCTACACATTCTCTCCCTGGTTCCAGTTGGAGAGTTGTACCGTACCTTGCTAACTCATCTGCCCTGCAATTTCCCTCAACGTCAGAATGGCCCGGAACCCAGACTTACTGGATATTGAAATGATCACTCATCTCGTTAAGGGATGTGTGACAATCCAACGCCACCCTTGACGCTAAGGAAATTGAATCCAGCGAAAGAATGGCCGCCTGACTCTCCACATAGATAGTGATATCAATTAACGATATTACATTATGCTTCAACCAATTCATGACCTCTTCAATCGCTAAAACTTCAACCTGGTACACACTGCAGTACTCAGGCAGACGAAAAGATAAACTAACATTTAATGCTGCACAGAATACACCCGCTCCCACTCTATCATCGAGCTTGGAGCCATCGGTGAAGAATTTAGCTGACCCGGTCTCCATAATGAGACAGGAGTGTTATATAGTCTAAATTTGCCAGGTCATGCCTCACTGAATTGACTATAGTTGAGTACCCTTTTGGCAGGCACTTCCACCCCAAAGTCGCTGATAGCCGGGCGGCCGTATTAACCGCCATTTGCTTGCCAATGATATCCAATGAGAGAAGATACACCATGACCTCTAGGGCACTAGTGGGGGTTGTTTTCAGCGCCCCACTAATGAGCAGACAGGCTGCCCGCTGCACTTTCCCCATCATGTTCCTGTATGTTAATTTCTCCAGAGCTGGCCACCATACGCTCACACCATACAGCAGTACGGGCCTTACAACTGCCGTGTAAGGCCAATGTACCAGCTCCGGTTTCAAGCCCCATTTTCTTCCAATGGCATTTTTACAAGAGTAGAGTGCCACAGTACACCCAGAGAAATGGTTGTACACATCATACAAACATCAGGCATTTTTATACAAAATGTTTGCACGAATTTGAGCTAATCCAGTGTGATGTACAATATATGCAGTTTTATACAAACTGGAACGTTTCATACAATAATAAAATGGGGAAAACCGCCAACTAAAATGATTAAATTTAACAAATTATTATCATAGAATAAAGTATTTGCTGTACAAATTATTCCAAAAAAATGTATAGAATATTCCAGTAAAATACGGGGTGATGTACAATTTATGCAGTATTTTTACAAAATGTACATTTTATACAATAAGAAAATGCACGATTCAGACAATTAATTTGAATAAATTTAATAAAATACTATCATATTATATTCAAATTATTGAACTAATTATTTAAGAAAAAAGTACGGAAAGTTCCAGCAAAATGACAATTCATACCTAAAGCTAGTATCGTATATTCAAACATTGGTTAATAATTCGCGCAAAATATGCTTTATGTACCAATAATCGGTATAATAATATCCCACATTTGTTATGTTTAGGCCATTTATTCTGTATAAAGTATCCCATTAAGTATTCAGTTAATTCCATTAAAGTGCACAAATCATTCCAAAATATTTAAATAAACTGTCCCATTGATTGAACAAATTGTTTAAATAAAATGTGCCTTGAATTCCATTTGAAACACGATTTCATACCTTAAGTAGGTAATAAATGTCCAATAGTCGGAGTCATTATGTAACAAATTTGCATTACTCTTTTTATAAATAGTATAATATATACTTTTTTTGGAAAGCCAGAAGACTATTTTATTCCTTTAATTTACAGAGAATACTCCACAATAATGAAATAAACTCTACAATCGATTGAATAAATAGTTTAAATAAAATACACATTCCTATTTTTATATTTTACATATTTATTTAACATAGTTACATCAAAATGATATGTTATTTATGATACCTTTCTTATTTAATTGTTAATTTCAATTTAAATTTAATTAGCCGTTTATAGTATAGAAATTTAATGAATTTACAGCAATCTTGGTATAAAATATAATAAACCATCATAATTAATATGGGCTTAAAAAGGTTTTTTAGAATTTTAATATTGTGATGCCAAACGAAAAGTGGCTACATACATTTTACATACATTTTACGTACATTTTACATACATTTTACATACTTTTTACATGCATTTTACATACATTTTACATACAGGAAAACTGATTTGAAAATCAAGGTTAGATTATTAATCTGTTATCAGAATTAAAATAGTAAACTAAAAACATTATTGTTTGTAGTTTACTATTTTAATTCTGATAAAAGATTAATTATTTCTGGGCTTATTTTATCAAACTTCGTTGTTATATCGTAAAAATATTTCTGAATAAAAAGCCAGACGTTTTCACCTTGAATGGGGTATTTTAACTCTAATACAAAAAAAAATTTTAAACAGACATCTAAACAAACTAAAAAATTGTTGAACTTATAAAAAATATCATCAAATACAATAAAAAATTCTGGATGATCCTGCTGTAGCCATATTATCGTAGGTTGTAATTTAATACCTTTTTCGATGCAAAAGGATTTTTGTTTTTGAATTTCCATACTTATTTGGGATGCTTGCGTCACACGAATTATAACTGAAATTATTGAATCCTGAATCGACACTTTCCAAAATTGACCATTGGTTTGTTTCAGTTTATTTGTTGGCCGCAATAAGTAGTGTAACAGTTGAATCATTTGAAGGTTTTTAATATCTAAAAAAAGTATTTTAAAATAGTTTATTATTTATTTATTTATTATTATGAATGCAATTAAGCTAGGAAGCTTTTATATATAATAATATATATATAATAATATATAATATAATATATAATATAATATACAATATATAATACATACAATGAAAATAATATAAAAATAATATTATAATATTAAACATAAGGAAAATATTTCGTAATACCAAATTTTCGACAACATCGAAAAAAACGCGGTCGAAAATTTCATAGTAGACCCCCAGGTATTGCATCCACACGGTCCAACAAACTACCTGATATTCATTTATACATTTGCTTTCGTTGAGTACAAATAATAAAATCTTGACGTTTGTGATTTTTATGTTTTAGTTTTTGGACATGAAGAATTGAAAAAATAAAAAATAGTTATTGCGCTTGTGGCGTGTTTAAATAATGGTGACAAATGTGCAAATATGGCCTAAAAAATGGTTGTTAGATCGTAAAAAATTAAGTCATGTTGCTAAGTCATTTATTATTGAGTCATTTATTTGGGATGTCATATGTTTATGGGAATTTTTAACAAGAAAATTATTTATATAAGTAATATAATGTCTTTCGTCAAAATTAATTATTAAAAATAATAAAATTAATTATTATTTAAAATTTAATTATTTATTATTAAAATATATTATTATTTTTAACCAACCATCCAACAACGCTACACACGACCTATTTTTGTCAGGTTTTCGAATGGTTGGATGACGGTCTAATAGATTTTCCACCTGACATCACCAGACAGCAAAATTCTCATTCGACAAACCTAAACACTACCTGATTTTACATCTGATCTGATCAAATCAGCCCAACCACCTGAAAAATCAGATCGTGTGTAGGGGTTTAAGTTTCGATTTAATAACCTAGTAACCAAGAAGATGAGTAGTCACATCACATGAAGTGAGGCGACTAAGGGAATAGGGGTGATTATAATGGCGTTCCCGCTTTGTGACAAGAGCTCAAGGTGAAACCGATAGCTGGGAAAAATATACATAATTACGGTAAAGTAAGGTAATGTTTCCATTCTTCTTTATGTGAGCTTAGAATTGTATGCAGTGTATAAAACTTTATAATTTATACTTATGGCTTTTCAATTCGAAACGTAAGACAGGTGGAAAATGATTTCTGCATGGTATAGCATTTGAAGCACGAACACTAACCCATAGTGAAAATCGCGACAAACGTAACGATACATATATTTAAATAATTTTTATCAACTATGTGTTGTTTAAACTTTCAACTATGTGTTGTTTCATTTTATTATTACCGATTAATTAAATCAATTAGATATTTTTGTTTCTGTTTACAAAAAACGGATAAAATATGCATAACATATTTTTATAGTTTACAATTTATGTCTCATTGTATAAATTTTATTTTTGGCCATAATTATTATTAATTAAATTAATTATTACACAAATCATGACTATTACTATTCGATAGTTTATGCAATTTAAAATTTAATTTGTTAATAATTAGGGATAGTTTTTTTGTCAAGTGTAAGAATGTGGGAATATCTTCTTTAGTCGTACAAATAATCTATGGATATATCTAAGAATTATGGTAAAATCGTATGTACAAACATGAAACGGGTTCATAAGAAACGAGAAAAAAATATATGCAGGGTGCCTCGAATGTGGCTGACACGAATGATACCGTTAGATACCTTGATAAAAACGAATGTAGGGTTACTTGTATTATTTCGCACGTTAAAGCCCCTCTTTCAAGCTATTGGCGTTTAAAGAGGAAATGTTTTTAAACTTTAACACAAATAACCATTATACAGACGAGTATTTATCATGGAATGCCGATGTGCACAAAATAAAATCAATAAAATTGTCATTGTGAAAATATAAGAATAAAAAAAGAAAATCCTGGCAAATTATAAATTTAAAAATAATAATAAAATTTTACTCTAATTCACACCAATATGAAATAATAAACCAACTCACATCAATTTCGATACAAGAATATTAATAAACGGCCGAGTTTAATTAAAAGTCCACCGCACACTGACTGCTCTTGAAGATTTTTCTGACTGAAATGAAACAAGAAAATAAACAATTAATAATGGCGTTATAATTTTTCTAGGTGTCTTGTTTGCTTGCGCGGAAAAATTTAATACATAATATGTAAAACTAAACGTAAATCTAGAAGGAAATCCCGCGCAAATTATAAATTTACAAAAAAAATAAGATTTTACTCTAATTCACACCAATAAGAAATAATAACCCAACTCACCTCAATTTCGATACAAGAATATTAATAAACGGCTGAGTTTAATTAAAAGTTCACCGCACACTGACTGCTCTTGAATACTTTTCTGACTGAAATGAAACAAGAAAATAAACAATTAATAATAGCGTTGTAATTTTTCTAGGTGTCTCGTTTGCTTGCGCGGAAAAATTTAATACATAATATGTAAAACTAAACGTAAATCTAGAAGGAAATCCCGCGCAAATTATAAATTTACAAAAAAAAATAAGATTTTACTCTAATTTACACCAATAAGAAATACGAACTCACCTCAATTTCGATACAGGAATATTAATAAACGGCCGAGTTTAATTAAAAGTCCACCGCACACTGACTGCTCTTGAAGATTTTTCAGACTGAAATGAAACAAGAAAATAAACAATTAATAATGGCGTTATAATTTTTCTAGGTGTCTCGTTTGCTTGCGCAGAAAAATTTAATATATAATATGTAAAACTAAACGTAAATCTAGAAGGAAATCCCGCGCAAATTATAAATTTACAAAAAAAAAATAAAATTTTACTCTAATTCACACCAATAAGAAATAATAAACCAACTCACCTCAATTTCGATACAAGAATATTAATAAACGGCTGAGTTTAATTAAAAGTTCACCGCACACTGACTGCTCTTGAATACTTTTCTGACTGAAATGAAACAAGAAAATAAACAATTAATAATGGCGTTGTAATTTTTCTAGGTGTCTCGTTTGCTTGCGCGGAAAAATTTAATACATAATATGTAAAACTAAACGTAAATCTAGAAGGAAATCCCGCGCAAATTATAAATTTACAAAAAAAAATAAGATTTTACTCTAATTCACACCAATAAGAAATAATAACCCAACTCACCTCAATTTCGATACAAGAATATTAATAAACGGCTGAGTTTAATTAAAAGTTCACCGCACACTGACTGCTCTTGAATACTTTTCTGACTGAAATGAAACAAGAAAATAAACAATTAATAATGGCGTTGTAATTTTTCTAGGTATCTCGTTTACTTGCGCAGAAAAATTTAATACATAATATGTATAACTAAACGTAAATCTAGAAGGAAATCCCGCGCAAATTATAAATTTACAAAAAAAATAAGATTTTACTCTAATTTACACCAATAAGAAATAATAAACCAACTCACCTCAATTTCGATACAACAATATTATCAAACGTCCGAGTTTAATTAAAAATCTATCCCGCACACTGTTCTTGAAGATTTTCTGAAATGAAACAAACAATTAATAATGGCGTTGTAATTTTTGCGTGTACCATTATTCTGTGCGTCGATTTTAAACGTAACACAACACAGAACTTTAACACAATAAATATATTATTTCTAAGTATAACTATTTAATTAGAACTGCACTAGAAAATATGTTTATTATAATTTTTATCAGCTAAATACTTACCAGAAATATTGTTTACAAAATTAACTCAACACTTTATTTATGCTTTCAATGTTTAGCACGCGCACCCACAAACTACTGAGGCTGGTTAATGAAATAACTTTGATGCACATGCACATGCACTACCACGACGAAAATACGAAATATTGATATTAGTCGGCGTTGCCAAATTTAACGATTTAATTTTCGTCCCAAAAAATAAAGAAAATGTAATTTTTAGTACGATTTTAACAATTTGACAACGTTGTTTGCTAAGTACATATATTAAAAAGCAAAACCAAAAGAAAAAATCGGAACACTTGATTGAATAGCGCAAGCGCAACAAATGATTTATTTTTTGTTTTTTTTTTTGTTGCTGTACATTTTATTTCGTATACATTTAGTAAACACGCATTTCGTACGAATATTTACGGTCTTAGGCCCATGCCACACGGCCATTTTTTGTATTTTGGCCTTTTTTTCTACCAATGTTTTGTTCTGTTCTCTCTTAAATAAAATTTTAACTAAAATGAGTCAAAAATTTCCTTGAAATATTTTTTATTTCATTTATGTTTGAGTTGTGTGATTGAACAGAAAATTTGTTTAAGTCGCAATTAAAACTTGTATCATAGGTAAACGGGAAAAGAAACGAAGAAAAACGCGGCATTTTTTTTACGTGTGGCATGGGCGTTACTTTGAGGAATTGTTTTAAACCAACTTTTTTGCTGGTATAGAATAATTCTATTCTAGCGGTTGCAAATTAGTTACGATTTGTAATAATATTCAATATTATTCGATCATAATTCATATTACTATTTAAATAGATACATCCCTTTTTCAACCAAGAAAAAAAAACAAATTGGCTCAACTTAAGTACAAACCACACAAATGTGTGAGTAAAAAATCATAGTATCCCTTTCCTGACCCGCATACACAATTGTGTATGTAAATTTCGACTACGACAAACGAAGATGTCAAACATAGAATTAGGTGGCAATTGAAGACCAATGTACACATTTGTGTGAACCACTTAATTTTGTTTTGTTTTGTAACTATAATAATGATAAAATAATTAATATGTTATCAAGAACAAATAAATTATATGTTGTTATATAATTAATTTGTTAAAAAATTATTATGCTTTTTTCAAAAAGAATTCCGATTTAACTAAGATCCGTTAAAATACGGAAGACAATTCCACCTGTCATTATTTGCATACACATTTGTGTATAGTGAACTTAAATTGAACCAAAAAAATTTTTTTTTTTGAACTCGAAAGTGGTATGTAATGGCGTTTTTGATAAAAAATTTCGCTTCATTTGATATACAACCAACACAATTGTGTGTATAGTTATAGTGTTTTTTTTCGGACGAAAATAAGTTTAAAAGGAATACACAAACGTGTAATATGTTTCAAAACACATACAAAAATAAATTTTTGACATGGTACTTTGGATTTGTACCAAATTTAAATTTTACTAAACGCTATTGTACAACTAATTGTAGTCAGCGAAAATAAACCCATCCCATATCCGTATCTTTCTTTATAGAGATCAAATATTAACAAACAATTTCAATTTTATGATAATTAAACGAACTTCAAACTTTGGGTTAAAATGTGCCTATTGTCAAGAGGGGAAGTATCTTTTCATGCCTGTACATACACCTGTCCAATATTGTCATTATTTCACAATTACACATTTATGGTCATTTCAAAGAATTGCTAAAGGCCTTTGTTCGTTTCGATTTTGCAGTGTTAAATAAGCTCTTCGGACGCATATATTTTTATTCGATCGATTTACGCTTTGTGGACGGATCATTTAAATGCGCGGATCTTCTTTAGCTAGATCCACCCTTGTTTTATTTTCAACATCGTTTTCCGTTGAGCGAGCTCATTTGCCGAAATCATTCTTGAACTGTTTCAACGCACTCGATGGGGAATTCCTCTTCGATCACATTGGGTATTCTCGCTTAAATTGCACTTTGTGTGATGCCGCTGCGTGTTTTGTTAGTAAAGAAGTTCCATTTTATTAAATATTTACTTTTAGAGCGTTTTGATGTTAAACACGAGTGTTTTAAATTGTTTTTTCGCTAGATAATTTGATCGAGCCCTATTTTCATAAATCATTTAAATAAAGTAGTAACTGCTGGGATCCATTGGCATTAGCAAAGTACTTGCAACTGCTTTTGAGTAGAAGTTTAATGGAACGCAAATTCTTAGTAGGAAGGTTTGACTTTAACCTGTTGTCAGAACGAAAAACGCGCGAAAGAAATAACAAGCGTTTTTAGTTACACCTTTTGCATGACTCATTCTAATACTAGAAAAATTTTGCAGATGTTGTTTTATTATCCTTTTTAAATTTGCACCGTTTTAAATTTGAACTCAGGTAGTTCGCATATCACCAATATAAATAAACATATTTGTATGGACCAAGCCACACATGGCTTCAGCTTCTGACCAAACTAAGTCGTAATAGATAATATCTATGCATGTGTAACAAAATTGACAAGTATACAATCATTTTTGAAATGTTTTCGCATCGTGTATGCAATATAATTTGTTGAAAATAATTAACACAAATAAAATATATGATGATTTTTACACATATTACAAATAAAAATAATTAAATATTTAATTATAATATAGATACGCCAAAAATGTACACAAGAATTGTTTCTTTATCGTTTTAATGTTTATTTTATACATATCACACAAAACTTTGTTTCATTTTATACTAATCGTACACACGAAAATAAAAGAAAATTAAAAATACATGCGAAAAATGAACGACATTTTTTTACGTTAAAACCTTATTTTATATTTAAACAAAAATGTTGTTATTGCTCTCTCGAAAATAAAATTCTACATGTCACAAAAATGGCCTTGGAATATGTTTTACACATTTTTGTTTGTGTTACTTCGGCTTCACCAAAAAATTATATTACGCAGTTAAAACGGATTTTGTAGGTAAAAGGGGAAAGAAAGGAAGGTGAAGCCGGCCTTATGAAGCCGTGTGTGCCTTGGCCCTATTAGATTATTGATGGCAAGGACAAGTGACTTTGCTCATGACTCATTGCAATATAAAAAAAAGTATGCAGATGTTGTTTTATTACCCTTTTAAAATTTGGACCGTTTTAATTTTGAATTCAGGTAGTAGATAGATAATTAAACATCCCTTTTTGTAGTATGTATCATAGTGCCTGTTTAGACGAGTACTTCTTGGGCGCTGATTTTCCTCATTTCTTACTTCTTTGCCTACAAACTAATAGACAAAGAATAAAGATACGAGGAAAATCAGCGCTCAAACAGTACTCGTCTAAACAGGCACACACTCATTACATTTCTAATGGGGTTAGATTTTTTTGTTTGTAGGTTTTCGGGGATCGTCAATAACTTAAATTTATCAAGGATAGGTGGTGACAAAATCGTTCTGAAATTCTTTCTGGTGTAATATGAATTGTCAAAACAAAATTACAGAAAGATGAATGAACAAAGGAACATTATTAATTTCCTTTTAGACCCTGAACTATATACCATACACATGGATACGATATCATCTGTGACAAACACAACCAACAACAAAAAATGCGAGCACTTTTTTATAGTCATATCGCTCGTTTATACACATACACCTTTTGCTTTAAAAAAATATTTCCGAAAGATAGGACCATACTGAGGATAGATTTAATTTAAAAATTTACTGAAATTGGTTTTTGATTACTATAATCAATAAATAAATAATAATATTCAAATGATTTAAATTATAAATCACATTTTATTCATTTAATTCATGCGGTACCGCTTTTGTATGCAAATTTGTTCTTACGATTTCCCTTGATATTTGAAATGCGCACCTGCAAATAATTCGAGCGTGTAAAAACGTCCAAAAATCATAAGAACCAATTTTCTGTTTACATTGTGATTTGAAATATTAAGTGTTTTGCATTTGTGAAATATTAAGTAGGTATATGATTATTATTATTATACAATAATCTAGATATTCTTTATAAACATCTATCTAGAAACAATCTAGATATTATACATTTTAAAATAATTAGAGAAACAAAATTTAAATCGCGCCACATGATATCCTTTTATGTATGTAATATTGTGATAAAGTTATAGTTAATGATTAATTTCTTCTTCATGACGAAGTTTATAATTAATCTTTACAGTCGATGTATGTGTGTTGTGTTTTTTTCGTTAATTTGTTTGGCAGTTTGTGAACATTTTATTTTGATAAAACATTTGATTATGGTTTTTGTCAACTTATATAATGTGGTTGTTATCAACCTCTGCATCGAACTGCGGTGGTTGTGTAAGGACGGAAATAATCCATATATATTTAAATTGCGCAAGATGCGTAAAGCCAACTGTTCATCTTGGTTTTTAATTTTGAAGTTTATGTTGGCTGTTTTAAAATATTTATTTGTTATTTATTTATCTTTATTTATGGAATTACCAGACCACTACTAGTTTTGTTAAATAATAACTTTAATGCTGTAGGGTGGGCACCATACCGCACCATACTCAGAATAAAGTGAGTTAATGCACTCAGTGTATTTGATAATTTTTTGTACCATCCAGACAACATAACCGCTTATGTATAACATTTTCTTGGAATATTGTTATTTCTCGTTGTTCCAGAAAGTCTGATACCTAGTCTGATATCATCATCTTCAACGTCGAACATATCAGTTCGGATTAATCGGGTTGAATTGAACATCACCTGTGGTAAGTATAATATAATATCTGACATATTAAATTAAATAAATGTTGATATTATACTATCTTACCATCTTATTCCTAATTTGTAATCTATAATAATGCTGCTAAATAGAATGATATGTTACTTTTGTTATGGAATGATTAATATTTTAACTATGTTAACCACTTTTTGATCAATATCGACAAAAATATCGTCTGGAAGCACTGAAATTTTTAAAAACATTCCATCTGTATATTCCGAAAATTTGCACAAAATATACAAATTTATTTTTATTCCATAGTAGAACGATATGTTCTTTAATTATGGAATGATTAATATTTGTAATATTTCATCCACTTTTGGAACAATATATACAAAAATGAAATATTTGAACCATTCATGGAACGATATATGATTTTTCTGGAATCACCGAAAAATTAAAATCGTTCCAACTATGTATTCCGTCGATTTGCACAAAATATACAAATTTATTATTATTCCATAGTAGAACGATATGTTCTTTAATCACGGAATGATTAATATTTGAACAATTTCATCCACTTTTGGAACAATATATACAAAAATGAAATATTTGAACCATTCATGGAATAATACATGTTTTTTATGGAATTACTGAAAGTTTTCAAATCGTTCCAACTATGTATTCCATCGATTTGCACAAAATACCCAAATGTATTTTTCTGGGTGTAGCCTTCTCAACTCTTTCTATCGTGTTTGGTTTCCAACTGAGCTTACTGTCCAAAAGAATCTCTAAGAATTTTGCCTTTTCAGTAAGGACCAGTCAAGTACCCTTCAGGCTTGGTGGAACCATTGCTGGAATTTTATATTTCCTAATAAAAAGGACCAGTTCTGTTTTAGACGAGTTAATCACCAATCCACATCTACTGGCCCAACTCGGAGTGATCAAAAGCGCATTCTGCATCACATCCCTGATTGTACCCAGGTGCTAACCCGAGAGAGCTATCGCTACGTTATCGGCATAAGCAACCACACTCATTCCTTCCCTCTCCAGTTCCAGTAGTAATCGATTGATTACTATGTTCTAAAGAAGGGGAGAGAGGACACCTCCCTGGGGTGTTCCTCGAACGACCGGTCTCCTGACGGAAACTTCCCTCATCCTCGCTATGACCCGTCGGCTTCCAAACAAGTGATCGATCAGCCTGATTACTGGGTCTTCGATCTCAAGTGGCAGCAATCCTTCCCTAATTGCCTCCACCTTCACGTTGTTGAAGCGCCCTCGATATCGAGAAACGCCACCAACGAAAATTCTTGAAAATCCATAACCTTCTCAATTCCCCGAACCAAGGTGTGTAATGCCGTATCTACGGACTTACCCATATAAAACGCATGCTGAGATTATGCCCAGTTTCTTGATACAATTCTCGACCAAATATAGACGTCCAGCAGCGTTTACATGATTTTCAGCAGAAAGGATGATAGAGATATTGGTCTTAAGTCCTTAGGGTTGCTGTGCAAGCTTCTACCTGCTTTCGGGATGAAGATCACTCTAGCCTACCTCCATTTCATCGGGATGTACTCCAGCTTCAGACACCCTTTGAAAATGACTTCCAGCCAGGGAAGCAAGACCTCCAAGTTCTTCTGAATTTCTGCTGGCACAATCTCATCCGGGTCAGCTGACTTAAAAGGCTTAAACCCTTTAATAGCCCATTTTATCTTCCGTGTATTAAGAAAATCCTCTGTACGTAACAGATGAACCCCATAGTCATTCCTAGGCCCGCAGCCATTCAAAGGCCCCACAGTTGACACTTTTTCACTTAGAGGGAAGTGAGTTTCCATCAAAAGATCAAGAGTCTCTTCACGCCATCTGGTGACGCCATCCGGTTTTATCAGATAGCCTAGAACAACTGGACTAGTGAAGAGAATCTTTCTTAAGCGCGAGGTTTCTGATACCCCTTCCATTCTATCACATAAGCGCCTCCGCGACTTCCTTTGCGCCTTCCTTACTTCCCTTTTGTATACTCTGAGGCCTTCCTTATAGAAGTCCCAGTCTTGAATTTCTCTAGATCTTTTTGCTCTATTGAAAGCAGACCCGCAAGCTTTCTGGCACTTCGCAAGTGTTGAGGCCCACCAAACAGGTTTTCGCTTTCCCCTTAGCTTTGTTAATGGGCAAGCTTCCCTAAGAGATATTGCAAGCGTTAGTAAGAGTATCCATGTAAGTATTTTATCATTGTTAACAGAGTTCACTTACCTTAATACGACAGCAGTGCTACATCGATTTAATTGGACCCGATGGAGTCGACGGCATCCTCCGTTTCACTCCCCCTGCAGTCCTTAAAATTAAGGAGGGCTACATCTCCCCCTTCAGAGTCTGATGTGTCCCCCTTTCCTCTGCCAACAAAAAGTCGGTTGCAGAGTTCGCTGGTCAGCTCCTCATTATGGTTCGCTACTAGCTGTGTCTTCTCTGAAGATGTACCACTCGTCGCGCGTCTTCCTTCAGGCTGGATCTCTTCCTCCCCATTTTCGGACTGCGCAGTACATATATTTACTCCGACTTCGTCCTTTCTAAACACCTTTAGTATAATAGATCCGAAGCCGAAGTTTATAACGCCTTTTGTTTTTGGCAGAGGAGCCAGGGATTCCTTGTTGATTACCAAGATTGATAGTCTGAAGCTACCCTTAGGCTCCTCCTGCTTCACAATCTTCGAGTTCCCTGTCGGAAGATCCGGATTACAAACCTGGATAATCCTCAGCAATTCCTCCAAGTTTGCCGGCTCCGTGGGAATCCAGACCATTTCCCTAGGTCTGCTCGGTATTTCCTCCTTGGGGACTGCCCTGAGCTTAGCTCCTGGCCGTACCTCGCCTACTTCCTCAATCGCCTTCCTATATAAGAAGACCGATCGCTGATCTGAGCACGCGGTCAGCTTCAGCCGTCGCTGATACCATCCCGCGTCTCGACAAATAGGTGGAGGTCCCGGATTTAATCCAAGGACTTTAAAGAAAACTAGGTTTAGTGTCTTAAACACCAACCTCCATTTTTCCCCGGTGATGCTCCCATCTTCGTGGCTCTCGTCCACGACAGCTAGAATCACCTCTCCCTCCTTCACAACGTCGCTGAAGAGCTTATGCCCCTTTTGCGGCTGTTTTCCTACATGAAGCTTGGCCCGTTTCCTCTCGGCATCCCAATCTCCATGCTCCCCCTCGCTCGACCTCTGTCTTTTAGACCCAAGATCCTTCTTTTTTTCTATATTCACATCGGCAATGCATTTCTTCGCCCACTCAACCGATTGCCTCTGTTCTTCCGTCCATTGCTCCTCGGGGACTGTAGCCAGTTTGTCCAAGACACGGAAGGCCGAACGCCTAGCCCTGTATCTCCAAACCGAAGGAGCAACCACCTTCTCCTTTTTACCGCTGCCACTGGTTCCCCTTTTGCAAGCCTCGGAACCAGTCTTAGCCACACCGACGTTAACTTAGACCCCCCCCCCCCCCCCCACTTCTTTATTATTTTTTATATTTGATTCCATTTGATTCCCACGAGTAACGGAGAAAAGATGGTCCGCCCGCACAGAGATCCGTTTACACGGGTAAGGCTACATACAACTGGAGGTCGCCAGGTATCCAGAGGGCTCCGTTCATGACTAGGCAATTATTTTTAGAGGTGTCCCCAGCCTAGCTGATCATCGGCACGGTTCGCGTAACACCTTGATCCGACACATCTGGCACCATTTAGCATGACCCGCCCCACACTTAGGTTACTTGTTTCACCCATTCCTGTTTGGGAATGCGATTTGAGCAGCAATTTTGAAGAAATAAAGACCCCAATTATAATTGGCGTTGTCGTGTCGATTTCGTAACTTCGAAAAAAATTAGTATTATGAATGACGATCGACGTGTCAACATCATAACGACGGCAAAAATTGGTATTATAAATGTCGATTGTGAATCGCCCTTTGTCGTAAACACGCCATTTTCTGGCAACGAAATTTTAGTTGACGCCAAGAGGTGTTTTAGATGTGATCTTTATTAAAAAAATTAAATCTAACCCGTAAAATGTAAGTTAATAATTAATTTCGATAAATAATTAGTTTATTTCATTAAAATTTATTTAAATTTATAAAAACATTTTTTTAGGGATAAGTTTAGAATTACCACAAAAAACAGTTTGAATGTTTAGTCGGATTAATGGGGAAAAACCCTGGTATTGCTCGCGGCTACGTTAAATCGGACAATCATTTTAAAATAGAACTGCGCAGCCGTTGGGATCGGTTTGCAGAAGAACTCAATAGTATAGGGCATCCTACAAGAACAACGGACAAATGGATAAAGGCATGTTACACTAGATTTCTTTGATAACGAATAGAAATAAATGAACTTGATTATCTATTTGGTTTATTCGATTTAGGTATGGAGTGATATGAAATTTAAACTGCGCAAAAAATGGTTCACAACAAAATGGAGCTTAAGGCAACAGGAGGTGGTCCTAATAAATTATTGTCATTTAGTCCTTTAGAAGTAACGGTAATTAGTCTACTCCATATTGACAAAGGATTTAATCTACCTGGTCGTGCAATTGATGAAAGCACCACAAATCACGGATCCCATTTGAAACGCGATATTTCAAAACGCGAATTGTCAAAACGCGATATTGCAAAATGCGATAATTCAAAACGCGATACGGTACAAAACGCGATATGGTACAAAACGCGATATTTCAAAACGCGATATATCGAAACGCGAGATGGTACAAAACGCGATATGGTACAAAACGCGATATTTTAAAACGCGATATTTCAAAATACTATATGGTGCAAAACGCGATATGGTGCAAAACGCGATATGGTACAAAACGGGAGTTTAGGATCGGGTTATATCAGGCAGGTGAAGGGGAAATTTAATTTCAGTTTATAGGAATTTAAAAATCGGTAGGAGCGAGAGTATAAAGGATCGGTATCAATTGGGTCGCTGCACTCCTGTCGCTTCGCAATGCACATTCTATACCATAACGCGTTTTGAAACATCGCGTTTTGAAATATCGCGTTTCGAGCGGATCCGCAAATCACATAGAAACATGAAATGTAGAAAATCATCGAACCCCAGCTCCACGTTCATTTGAAAATAGTTTGGAAAACAACTTCATTACAGAAACCATAGAATCTCAAGAAAATACCGATTTAGAGCGTGAAATTATATCAACCCCACCAATTACAACCTAGGAATACAAGAAATAAAAAAAATACATCAAATTTGGAGGATAGACGCTTGAAGCTTTTAGAAAATAAAACAATCAATCATTCCGAAATGTACCAAGATGTCAAATCAGCGGCTAATAATTGCCAAATGTATATGAAAGAGACATTAAACTTTATAAAAAAATCGTATTATTTTAAAAAGACAAACAGAAATTATGAAATCTATAAAAAAAGAAAAGTTAAAATTGTATAAAGAGGACTTAAAATTAAAACAGAATTTGTTACATGAAACGCCAACCATAATTGGGATCAATTTTTTTTATAAAAAATTTGTAAAAATCGAAAAGCTCCTATGAAAGCTGTCGAACCACCAAAAATAATTGTGGTCAGCCAATTTATGAAAAAACTTAAGATGAAGTTCCATCCCAATTCATTAATCCGTCTGGGACCAAATTTTTGTTGAAAAACTGTTTTTTACAAAAACACTTCCCTGGAAACTACCACTTCTGGTGGACCAATTTCGTTCAAAAGTTACTGAAATATCCGTATTATGGAAAAAGTTTAAATTAAGAGACGATCAGAAAACATCCAATCACGATGACGATCGCGTTCAAGATCAACCACACGTTCGAGTTTCCATGATACCAACATAAATCAACAAGGGATTTATTGATATATGAAAGATACAAGGAAAATGATCGAAAATACTGGGTACCAGTAGTCACAATCAGAAAAAAACGATAAAGTCACTCGTTCGATTCGTCGGCAACATCAACCTGAAACAATAGCCACTTTTTTCTGTACGGCAGCGAGTTGATCTTCTGGTGTTCCCTTTTTAACGTTTTCCAAGGTAAATATTTTTATGAATTTCAAATCATGCGATCTTGTTTTATCGGCCGCCAATGCATTGGCTCGAAAATAAACACGTACGGAACGAAATTGCTCCAGGTTGATCTCAGACTTAAACGCCCATTTAGAAACGCTTTCATTCTAGCAGATGTAAATCGTTCAATCATTGGGGCCAATTTTCTATGTAAATTTGGCTTACTTGGTGATCTTAGAAGAAAGCGGCTGCTTGATTCGTCCAAATGCCATTTGGATTACGTAATGTTGCACAAACGTTTTAGAAATGTATGAACGACGTCGTCCGCGATTTAGACTTTCTTTCGAATATATTGACGACATTCTAGTGACATCACATACCCAAGAATATCACGAAAGACAATTGGAAACTTTTTTCCAACAAGTATCTAAATTCGATGTTCACATAAATAGTTCAAAATGTGTTTTCGGCGGTAAAACTCTAGATTTTCTCAGCCACAACATCAATACGGAATTCTCGGTTCCCACAACAATCAAACGCATTCAGAAATTAATCGACACGATAGATTATCACCCTCGATTTATTCCGAAACTTTGGACTAATTCACTCCCACTTGGCCAATTTGTTTTGGCCCGACGAATACCAAAACGCATTCACGAAACTTAAAAGTGAATAAGCCAATATAACGCTATTAGCTCGTAGGCTGAAGTGCGTAATATACATACAGTTTCACGATTGATGCAACGAACACTGCCGTCGGGACTGTCATGCAACAGTTGGGCCCCACGACTGTTGGGAATCATTAGGGTTTTTCTCGAAAAAGTTAGCAAATGTCAAAAAACATTTCCCTGCATTTGATTCAAATCAAATTTAACCATTTACACCTACCATAAGCCACTGACTAGAGTCATTCAGTCTAAAACTGAACATAATCCTGGGCAAGCGAGGCACTTAAATAATATTAGTCGATTTACTATCGATTATCAGCATATGAACGCTAAAGTAAACGTGGTCGAGGATGCATTTCCCGCATGACTGAAATCGATACAACATAACAGTAGAGGCACGCTTCGATTTCGACACCATTATAACCGCAGAAAAGACAGACTTGCAATCTGGTTCTACAAGTCATGATAGTTTCATCTTTGGGTCGATTCGAAATTTCACCTGGTCAATTCAAACATATTCACTTGGACATAGTTGGTCCTCTTCCTCCTTCAAAGGGATATACTCATCTTCTAACCTATATCAACCAATTCACACGACAGCGAACGCTTCCAACGACATCTTAAAAGTGCACTTAGAGCCGAGGGAAGTTGATTTACTTCGTATCGGAGACATATTGAAGCAGCTCACCAGCTGAAATGGTTTAGGACAAACCATAAAGATACCCAGTGAATCGCCCAGTGATACAAAGCCCTCTTTTACCTAACCAAACAATTGACACCGCACCACCATGCAAAATCAAATACCCACGACAACTCGGCAATGAAAACAAAACGAAATATTTGTTCCAAAATTTACACAGGTAAATAAGATTCGTACAGGTGTTCAACCACCCTACGAAGAACCATATAAAGTAATTCGTCGCTTACGAAAATACATTAAAACCAGCATCCGGAATTTTCTATTCCGATGACACCATCAAATCGTACTCGAAAGAAGCTGTTGATCCACCGTTTTGTGCCGATTTTAACTCGCCTGAGCCCCTCGAAAGGTTTACACAAAATTTAATTAAATATTTGATGCAAATACAAAACGGTAAAAAAAAATTATAATTCCGGTAATTATTCATAATCGACTATGTTCATAAATTATAAATCACTGGCAAATTCAATTTTTGAAAATCTTCGCTCATCCATAACGAAATCACACCATTACATGTATTTTATTAATCGAAAAAATATTTCTACTTAACCAAACACAAACTATCCAAATAACTATAATTTTTCACATCTTGTTAAATTAAGAGAAAAAAAAATATTTAAAATTAAAAGTAAAAAATTAATTTCACGTTATAATAAATTTTAATTATCAAAAATATATAAAATAATCTTTATTACATTGTATAATTTATACACTCGTAACATGGTGATTGATAGTTGGAAATATGAAAAAAAAAATTTAATGTTTTGGTTTGATGATCATGAAAAACTATAAATAAACAAATAAAATGTTTTGATTTATGTCAAAATATAATTTTTAATTTAAATAAATTAATGATGGTACTAATAATAAAAATCGAAGAAATTGTTATTATTTTTTAATTTATTTATACTTATTTATTATTAACCTTTTTATATGTTTCCATTTTTTATTATTAGTTTTATTTATTTTTTTTTCTAATTTTACAAAATCAATTTTGATTTGATTAGATTTGGTCACTCACTTAAATCTATAACAAAACGGAATGAAATAAGAGTTATAATAAAAATCTTATTATTATTTTTTTATTTACTTTTATTAATAGATCGTGTGATTTTATATTCTCTAATTTGAAAGTTTTATTGTAATTTGTATATATACTATATACCGTAATGGCAGTTTAACGTAAATATTCATGGAACAGGATCGAACTTTAAGAATTTGTGATCGAACAGTCACGCTCGTATAGACTTAAAGGTAAGGTATTTTCATACAAAATATGTTGACACTGAAATTGTTTAACAGATGTAGTATACAGCTTCAACGTGTCAAGAACCTAAAAAACCTTTTTACCATTCCTTCGGCCAGCAGTACCTATAGATCTCTAACACATAACAGAAGCTATAGTCGCTTTGCTCCGTTTCTCATCGTTAGTTAAATTTTATACAACCAAATAGTCGACGCTAATTTTGTAATAATTAAATATAAAGTTATTCCTAAAACCAACAACAACAAAACAAAATGTCTATATGTACATATGTATCAAAACTTGTATTATAGTACTAAGTGGGTCTCAGTCAGTCTAATCGAAAAATGAAACACAATTTTCAGAAGGTACGCCTAAGCTCGAAACAGAACAAGAGCGACAACGACGAGCGTCGACGAATAAATAAAAAATATACCCGCCATATCGCTGTAGCTAACAAAACAAGGGCTGGGATGTTGTAACATCACTTTTTCGTCTGTCGAAAGTGATGGTCGTATCGAAAATGGCGATGGTCGATATGTTGTACCATTTTTGACACCTCAAAAGTTTTCCATTAGGCAACCCTATTTTGAACAACGAAGATGGTGTGTGAAAAAAAAATAAATTATAATGAATAATTTTATAATTAAAATGTTAACCCAATCGGATTCTTTAAATGATGAATCCCAACGCGCGTAAACTATTACGTAGAATGTAGATTTTTGCGAGATCGCTACGATATTTTAGAATTAATCCCGCAGAAGTAAGTGGTGTTGTTTCAATTAATATTTAATCATTTTTGATTTTTAGAATCGTTTCGTATTTAAAAGACATTTTTAAATATTTGGTAAATCAAATAAAACCTAAAATTATCAAATCGAGAAGAATTACTAAAATTCCACTAGAATTAAAGCTGGCTGCCGTATTAAATTGTTTTGCAACGGGCTCCTACCAAAGAATGGTAGGTGATATAATGCTACATTATGGACCAGTTCGTTCTATTAAGGGCCATAGCGGAAATATCCGACATTCTAGATGAAACTATATGTAGACAATCTATCAAATTTCCCGAAGAGCTAGAGAAAGCTGCATATACAAGCAGCGATTTTTTGAGATGACCAGCCATTCCGGAGTGATTGGATGTATCGACGGCACCCACATAAATATTATTGCACCACGAGAATACGAACATATTTATGTGGATCACCGAGGAAACCATTCTATGAATTTACAATTTGTGAGTAATTTGATATTATCAAATACGTATATTACAGTTTTGTCATGTTTCAGATATGCAACTACGATATGCTGATACTTTCAGTTTGTGCCCGTTTTCCGGGCTCCACACACGATTCAGCAATTTGGAAGATATCCCATGACAAAAGAAAATTACAAGCGGCGTATGATAATGGAGAAAGAAACACATGGCTGCTCGGAGATTCAGGTTATCCCTTGCAGAACTGCCTAATGACACCTTTTCGGAATCCGAACCAGCGTCAATCTCTGTACAATAATTTACACACTAAAGCCAGAAACCCTATAGAGCGTGTAACAATTGTACAGTCGTTATTGTATTTGTATTATGATTTATGATATTTTCTTATACTTTTATAAATAGTCCTTTGATATTATTTTATTGTTTTATAGCGTATTTATAATAGTTATGATATTGTAAATTGTGTGAATTGATATCGTGTTATTTAATATTATTACAGTGCCACAAAAGAAAACCTAACATCAATTAAACCACATGGTTTTACAGTCCCCGTGATTTGCATATTCGTGGGGTTGCTGTATCTTTCACCGAAACACTAACAACCACACTAATGAAAGTTACATACAAGGTTCACCCCTTTGTATTGCTTCACACGTTAATTTTATTTCACATTCAGGTATTCTAATTACCGTCACACATTTGTTTAATATCTGGCCAACTTATTTGTTCACAGTTCTTTTGTTTAATCACGTGGCCGAAAAGTTCCCAGTTCCGAAATCACAGTTTTAGCGCACGATTTTTTTTTTATATATCAGATTTAACTTAATTATTTAACTTTTATATTAACTATCACTGTAATCAATTAAACAACTTACAATTTAAATTTATAATTGTTGTACCCTAAATTTGCGTTGGGTTTTTCCTATCTCGCGCACGCGTTTTGAGCAAGTCGCTTTTCTTTCGGTTTAACCTTTTTGTTTTTTTTTTCTTTTTCTGGGAGATGTGCACCACTTGAAATTATTTTATCGACTGCCTAAAAATATTTTGTCACTCAACCTTCCCAAAAAAATTAGTACAGTCCATGCAAAAGTTTCATTTATGAAATTTATCTTATCAATATAGCACTATTCTTATACTGCTCAATTTTATTTAAGGAATCTATGGAGAATAAATATTTACAGAGACCGACCGTAATAATAAACTGGAACGACTACGAGTCGTAACAAGCGATCTATTGGAGTGCTGAAAAATACTTTTCGGTGCCTTTTGCGAGAGCGAGTTCTACGATACGAGCCGCTTAAAGTTATTAAAATTGTTAATGTGTGTGTAGCTCTTTGCAAACAGGTGTTTGCATAACAAATGTCAGATGGTTGACTTACCAAGGCCTGATGAGAGTGAGGGTTTTATAAACGAACTTCATTTTGAGTATGAAACCCAAAATGAGTATGAAAGGGCGGTCGAAATAAGAAATGGTCTTTTAGATTGTTTGTAAAAAATAAAAATCTATAAATTATAAATAAAAAATTTATTAATTCATTGTATTGCAAAATAATTCATCACATTTTAATTTAATACTTAATTATACTTAATACTTAATTTTAATATCTATTTCATTGTAGCCGATTTCCCTCGACCTTTAATCGCTTCAGATTTATCTAGTTCGCCTCCTTAAGAAGGTCCAAGAGTTTATCCTGGGACGGTTCTTGTTTTTGTCCCTGGACTTTCAATTCATCCAATATCCGAGCGTTTGTCGTTACGCGCCGTCGTTGGACACGGGAATTACTAGTAGTGGAAATGGGTAAGGAAGTCAACAATGCATTGTTGTTTGTTTCTGTTGTATTCGTTATAGCGGTTTCAATTTGTTGGTCGACATGGGTAACGAACTCTTCGACATTTGAAAATAAGTATTTAATTTATTACTAATTAATATGTTATAGTTAAAATCACCCAAGCACACTACCTTTTTATACTCCGACAAATACTGGGTAAAAATTATATTCAAATTATCAGAATCAACACTTACCACAGGCGACGGATTATAAATAATCAGCAAAAGGATTGTACCAAAATTATTTATAAGTTCAGAAGCAAGAAACTCAACCTTACCAAAACAACCAGAAGCTAACTTCTTAATATTTAAAGAGGCACAAACATATAAAGCAACACCACCCCAACGATCATTAATTTGATCACATCTCAATAACTTATAATAATTTATATGGAGCGACTTGTTTGTAATTTTATTGTGAAGTCAAGATTCAGATAAAGCGAGAAAATCAAATTGATGCACATGTAACAAAATCGTAATATCATTAAAATGTTTAACTAAGCTGCGTACATTTAAATGGCCAAATTTTAAAGAATAATTTATATTTAAACGCAAATTGTTAATTGGAACAGGATTACCATAAAAAATAAGATTCTTTATGTTGTAGTGGTATTGATTACCACTTTTTACTGTGAATTCCAAAATTTGGCTCGTACAGGCACAAGTGTCCGAAAATTTGACGAATTAAAACTCCGAACAAAAACACCAATTGGCCAAGTATCAGGATTCATCGCCTTCTCGCGAAATTCTACATATCCAGTATACTAAAATGTAAGAAAAACCCAAACAATTTCTACATAAATCACAATACATATTATGTTTTAAAACTTACACACTCATTTTAATAATTAAATAAATTATGTAAAAATTATTAAATTATTAATTAAAATTATTGTAATGTAACTTCTTATCTTGGTTGGTTTGCCATTCATCACTTTCACTTACAATTATATTGAGCGATGAAATAACGAAATAATCGCCTGTCAAAAATGTTACAACATACCAACTGGTCGAAAATGGAAATAGGTGATATAACGTCGAACTTCGAATAGTTCGAAATTAAAACATCTCACCCCAGGAGCGAGATTTTGTAACATCCCATTTTCGATACTTTATCGAAATTTATGTCTCGTTTTCCTAAACTGAAATTGGCATCTGTTTCGTTTATAAATTATTTCTTTTCTGTTGCGCTATCACAACCTACTAGAATAAATGTGACAATTGTCTCTTTCTCTAATTTCGTTGAAGTGTCGTATTCGTAAACAAATTATTTGGTGGTAGAAATCGAGTAGACATATCACAATTTTTTAATCTAGCAGGCTTGAAAATGATATAAAATATGAAATAGTGTTACATGTTTTTCTAGAGAAGTGAGACATAATCTTCGATAAATTATCGAAAATTGTGATGTTACAAAATGCCGCCCCAGGCGTAAGCTGGAGTATAATAGTTGCTTTCCAATCGACCACTGTAAGTAATTCTAAGTGCGAAAATGTGTATTGGGTAAAGTGCCGATTGGAAAGCACAAATAATGACAAAAACAAAACATAACCTACAAACGTGTAGTTTATTTATTATACCGGAATGTTATTAGCGCTTCACATATACAAACTACACACAATTTCATCATTTGTATCATCAGCTGAGAAAAGATCACATTAAATTTTTCGAATATAAGGGAATGTCAATCAAAATATTTGAATATATTTTGCTAAAAATTACACCTGCAATTTAGAAAAAATTGAACCAATTTTGTTAATGCGCCAATGAGCCTTGTGAGCGGCTTATTGTGACTATATGGTAAATTGGTAAGTAAAAACACGTTAATTACAACAAAAAATCAGATTTATTTCATGGAAAAATATTAAAAAAATAATTCGATTGTGTTCTGGTAAGTACGATTTGGTGACTTAATTAATAAACGCCATGTTCTGTATTATTGGGCATGTTGATAGTTTCTTCAGTGTGAAGGGTTTGATAACCCGATCCAGAAACATGATGTATGATTTGAAACACGGTTGACTGTGAAAAATTCAGCATAATTATTATTGTTTTCAAGAGTGCGAAATGGAGTTTCAGTATTTGAAAAAACAGAATCTGTATCTTCATTCAATGATACGGTGGCATCCGTGTCTTCTAGAACAGTGTTTCCCAACGGGAAGCATACGGCTTCCTAAGAGGCCATATGCTAAATTCATAAATTTAGGGCGCCTTGGACTTAATTAAATAGACCATGAAAATTTTATTTATTACTAATACAAATATGAAATTAAGATGTAAAACGATACTTTTTTATATTTATACAACATATAATTTAACACAACGTTAAAATTTTAATTCAATCCCAATAATAACATTCAATGAACAATCTATAAGGAACTTTAACACGATTCTAATTCAGTTCTCTATATATGCTCCGTATCGAGATGGATTGATGAAATGGCAGATGATGTGGAAAATCAATTAATCGCACATTTTCAGATCAAGAAATTTGCTTTACAACTCGATGAAACAAACTACGCTTATGTTAGGTTTTTAAATAATGATCAGCTCTCACAAGAAATGCTTTTTGTTCAGATGCTCAAAACAAATACCACAGGTGAGTCAACCTTTCACGAAGTTAAAACTTACTTTAATAAAAAAGTATTCCATTGCAAAATATAATCGCGTGTGCCAACATGGTGCTGCTGCGATGGTAGGTAGATACCGAGGTTTCATGCTTATTTAAAACGAGAAGTACCTGATGTTTAGATGTATACATTGTGTTGTGCAACGCCAACATTCGGTGGCAAAAAAATGAGGAGGACGTTTGCGGGACTCTCTTGCTATTTTGTAACAAAAACCGTCAATTATATTAAATCTAATGCATTGCACACTCGTATATATGTTTCGACAATTCTGTCAAGACAGACCCGCAGTTACTGCACACCGAAGATGGCGTTTACCGATATTTCTAAACGGCGCTCATCTTAACGAGAAATTATTATGAGTAGGGCTTAGTCTGCCTAATCAGACTATATATAATACATAATTTTCAAAAAATAGTTTTACTGGCAGCTAGGATTAACGATATTTGGTCACAAATACGATACATTGAAAACGATCGTTTTTTCTAATTTTCCGATATTTCTAAACTTTGTTGATTTTAGAGGAATAAGTTGTTTTGAAAAAGTTTTAGTCGGCCAATTTTGAAAGAGTAGGTTTACTGGTAGTTAAGAACATTAGTAATAAAAAAAATATGTATGTTTAGTACGTATAGTTATTAATGAAGTAAACATTTAGGCGATTCAAGAGTTTTCTTCAAAATCTAATTGATCTCGAAATCCAAATGGAAAACCAAAATTCAGCTAATTCCTAAAAATAATTATTTTATTAAACTTGGTACATTTGCAACGCTAAAAATATTTCATTTCTAAAGTGTTGAGTTATTGAAAATTTTTCAGCAGTAACAAATAAATTTAAAAAGTTCTGATTATTACAAAACTATAACTATGGGCCAACTGTTCATCATTTTCACTATGATTTTCAGTTAGGCCAATGTCATTTACATTTTCTACTGTCATTTCGTCCCACCTTTTCAGGTTAAAAAATATGAAAAAATTTATTGCTTGCACCTTATATGGTAAATTCGAAAGTTCTGGTTAATACTAAACCACTCTGGGCTAATTGTTCATAATTGCCAAAGTTTACTGATAGTTAAGATTAAGGATATTTGGTCACATATTCACAATGCAATGAAAACGTTCGTTTTTCCGATATTTCTAAACGGCCCACAACTTACCGGAAAATTGTTTTGAGTAGAAAGACGAGTCAGCCATAGCACCACTGGTGTAGTGGTAGGAAATTTTTCTATAGAGAAAAAAATCCTAAAAATATTTAACTACACTGCTCGTCAAAAAAACCCGGACACTACATTTTTTCAGTAAATATTTTTGTTAACGGTAACTATTCGCAATATTCGCGTTATGGTTGTACGAAATAAAATAATGTGCGCCAAAAGGCACTAACGGATCAAGTTTTCGTTTAATAAAAGTAACCACAGGATCAAAACATTTGAAATAACAAAATTACCGAAAAACGGATATTGATATATCTTCATCTTTATTTAAATAAAAACCAAAAATCAATCTAAGTGGTCGGTACTCTAGTATCGAGTATTTCCGCCACGAGCTCTGATCACATCTAGCATTTTTTTTGGCATACTGTGCACAAGGTTTGCAACGTACTCCTGAGGTATCATTTTCCATTCTTCCTGCAGAGCTGATTGAAGATGATCCAAGGTTTCTGGAACGACTTCCCTTTACCTTAAACGACGCCCTAGCATATCCCACATGTGCTCGATGGGATTAAGGTCAGAGCTGCGAGCGGGCCAAACACTTCGATCAATTCCCACCTCATCCAAATAAGTGTTGACCACGTTTGCAACGTGGGGCCTGGCGTTATCATGCATTAGTTTAAATTGCTGTCCAATAAATGGGGCGTATGGAACCACAAATTCTTCTAGACATTCCACGATATACCTTTGGGCAGTTATAGTGCCGCCGCGTAGAAGTACAAGGTCCGTACGGGCGTCTATAGAAATGCCTGCCCACACTGTCTATAGAAATGGCTGTGAGTGGCCATGAAATGGGACTCTTGGTGGTACATTGTGAATATCGCTCTCCGGATCTCCGCCATACTCTTTCCGTCCATCCGGTGATCGCAGACTGAACCCTGATTCATCAGTGAACAACACGGACTTCCAGTCGTCCGTAGTCCAACTGACGTGGTTACGAACAAAAGTCAAACGGTTTTTTCGATGAGCTGGGAGAAGCTCTGACCCTGTAGCAGCCCTCCTGGACTGCAATCCATGTTCATTTAATTTTCGCGATGCTGTGCTAACTGAAATATTGACACCACGTACCTGTGCCAATCGACCAGCGACGATTCTAGCTGTTTGGAAACGATCTCGCAGTACCATTGATACCATAAACCGATCGTCCCGCTCGTTTGTTGCTCTTTTACGACCTGATCCAACCGTTCGCTCATACTGACCAGTTTCACGAAATCGTTTAATAGCGTCTTGAACTGTACTTCGAGGGAAATTTAGGTGAGCAGCAATATAACGCACGCTACTGCCATACTCACTCAAAGCGATTACTTTTGGGATATTTTCTGGTTTCATAATTATAATACATATTTGCTAATAATAATAACTAAGCACTGTTAACGTTAACTGTAATAATAATACTAACAATAAATGCTACTTTAAATGTTTCAAAACAATTGATAGATGTAACGTAACAAACCGGTGTGAAGTTTCTAACGTTAATTAAAAGTGTAGCATACGCAACAAATATTCTGCAGCGCATGCAACTTATCTATGCAGTGTATGCAACTTATTTAACATGTATGTAAATAATTTATAAGAAAAACCACAAAAACTAAAATTAAATTAATAATTTTGAATTAAAAACAAACGAAAAATATATGTACAAATATGTATTAAAGTTTTCTAAGTTTTATCATACACTAATATTTACCAATTGAGGTTAAACACATAATTAACACTCCATCCTAGAGTTTTCGCAATATAGTCACTAGTATTCTCAAATAGTAGACATTCGAGCCTATTTAATTTTGTATAGCCCGTACATATAAAAAGGGTTGGACTCCTCTGACAAAATTTCATATTTTGATAAAAAAAATTATATGGAAGCTGTACCTACACTCCCAATTAACACTCCATCCTAGAGTTTTCGCAATATAGCCACTAGTATTATCGAGTAGTAGACATACGAGCCTATTTAAATTTGTATAGCCCGTACATATAAAAAGGGTTGGGCTCCTCTGACAAAATTTCATATTTTGATAAAAACAATTTATGGAAGCTGTACCTACACTCCCAATTAACACTTCATCCTAGAGTTTTTGCAATATAGCCACTAGTATTCTCAAATAAAAAACATTGGAGCCTATTTAAATTTGTATAGCCCGTACATATAAAAAGGGTTGGGCTCCTCTGACAAAATTTCATATTTTGATAAAAAAATTATATGGAAGCTGTACCTACACTCCCAATTAACACTCCATCCTAGAGTTTTCGCAATATAGCCACTAGTATTATCGAGTAGTAGACATACGAGCCTATTTAAATTTGTATAGCCCGTACATATAAAAAGGGTTGGGCTCCTCTGACAAAATTTCATATTTTGATAAAAACAATTTATGGAAGCTGTACCTACACTCCCAATTAACACTTCATCCTAGAGTTTTCGCAATATAGCCACTAGTATTCTCAAATAAAAAACATTGGAGCCTATTTAAATTTGTATAGCCCGTACATATAAAAAGGGTTGGGCTCCTCTGACAAAATTTCATATTTTGATAAAAAAATTATATGGAAGCTGTACCTACACTCCCAATTAACACTCCATCCTAGAGTTTTCGCAATATATGTGTTGTGGATGGAGTGTTAATTATGTGTTTAACCTCAATTGGTAAATATTAGTGTATGATAAAACTTAGAAAACTTTAATAAATATTTGCACATATATTTTTCTTTTGTTTTTAATTCGAAATTATTAATTTAATGTTAGTTTTTGTGGTTTTTCTTATAAATTATTTACATACATGTTAAATAAGTTGCATACACTGCATATATAAGTTGCATGCGCTGCAGAATATTTGTTGCGTATGCTACACTTTTAATTAACGTTAGAAACTTCACACCGGCACGTAACAATCGAAATTTTGAATATTTTTCATTTATTACACTTTGTTGCTGTGATTGGATTTTAAATAAAAAAATACGGTTTCTGTTACACCTATTTTTCGGTTATGTACTATTTAATATGACAGTGCCTTTAAAATAGCGTAATTGCTCTAGAAATTGAAGATTTACGATGAAATTCAAGTGTCCGGGTTTTTTTGACGAGCAGTGTAGTTTTAGGAAATTATCACCACGCCAACAATTGTATTTTCAGTTTTTATTGATTTGTCAAAATTTTTATAAGATTGTAAAAGATGATAGTGAAATTTGTGCTAGAAAAATTATTAAAAAACTGTTAAATTAATTATTTTTCCTATGGGAATTTATTTTCAAACGAAAATTATAAAATTGGACTAATTTTAAATGTTGTACCGTCGAATCTAGAAATATCTACGGACTTTATATCACATTTTTGGGAAGATAAAGCATAGACCTATTCCTAAGATTTAAGTAATGTATATGTTTGAGATTCGTTCTACATATTCAAAATTATATTTTAAATTAGCATTTTTGACGGGTTTCAAACAATATTCCAGCCAATTCTGGAGATGTCCACGGTGTCTCACTATCATTAAAAAAAAATGATCCAATCTACTGAGTATGTAGTGAATGGGATAAAATTATGATGAGTTTTACAATGTTTTAAGGATGTTAAAAATTTCACAATTTTGATGAACATTAGAAGTTTTATAGTTTTACAGGTCCTGGACAAAAAAATTTCTTTACTTATACCGCCGATCGATCCACATTTTTGAATAGGTTAAATGTCTATCCCATTTACCGTTGTAATGATTGTTATCTTGTAACAATCCTTATCATACCAATGAGAGGATAAGGGTTGTTGGCAGAATTATTGCTGTAGCGTATCTTGGTGCGTTCGACATGTTTCTGACTATCACTCGTCGGTACGGCGTGGGTGGTCCAAGGCTACAAACAATCTTGAATTTATTTGGAATTACAGTCACACCACATGCAAATCCCCCCCCAACCAGTTTTAATTTCATTCCCTATCTTTAATTTAACGACTCATGGTTATGAGCAAGCAAAGTCTAACGCGGAGAAAAAACATATAGGTTGACAAATCAAATAAAAATTAGAAGAAAATATAAATAATATGTAGATGAAAATAATATCATGTAATAAAATAAGTAACTTGCCAATCTATAATTCAACGTATAAAGAATTGTATCCTGCTGCGTCCTTGGTCTGGAATTACCGCTTCGCCGCAAACCGCAATCGCTCATGCATCCCAGATTTCAATAAGTTGTATGTAGTTTCAAAATGTCGTGACACCACACCATAGTTTGTCTGTATTTGCCGAACTGATTAACGGCACCGCTTTGTTGAGTTTTATATTCTCTTTACTGACCAAAACAATATATGCCACCATGAACCAACTTATTCAATAACATAATTTGCCGTACTATTGATGTTATTGTTGGTTATTGCATACTTTATGCCAAAGTAGTACTTTATCTTATCGGTACTTTAAGCGCAACCGTAGTAATAATAATAACCACATCACTGAATGAAAACACGGCACCCTTGCCAAAAGAGAAATGACGGCAGCAATATATTTCTTTTAAACAAATTAATATAATTTTATTCGAATTTTCGGTATTTTATTGTAAATTAGAATTTATTTAGTTTTTTCTTTGTTTTTATTGTGTACAATTCCATATTTCAGGTCTTTAATTAATTACAACACATAATTTAAAAGGAAACACATAATTTAGTTTCGTATTGGTACCGCTAATTAATAGATTGTGCATTCCCTGACTACCAATATG
Source organism: Nephrotoma appendiculata (assembly GCA_947310385.1). Lineage (NCBI taxonomy): Eukaryota > Metazoa > Arthropoda > Insecta > Diptera > Tipulidae > Nephrotoma > Nephrotoma appendiculata. The sequence continues at coordinate 145,749,474 of OX371224.1, forward strand.
TTTTTGTCTTTAATCTTATTTTTGGTTTATATGTTTTTTTTTTTTTTTTTTTTTTTATTCGTATTGACCGGCACTAAATTACTAAGTCCGAATTCCGAATTATCATAAAAAAAAAATCTTTTTGTTGTTTTGCATTTATGTAACAAATTGCTTCGTATTACAAAAAAAAAAACAAGAACACTTTTATTGTCGGTCACTGTATTGCATTATTTAGCTTTCGTCTCGTTCCGAAACCAAATCTTGACTGACCGATTTGAGTATTTTACACACTCTCCTTAATTTATTGTTTTTAGTACCATAAAAATGGATGAAAAAAATTTAATGATAGCTGAGTCAATGCCTTCTAAACTACAGGAGTGCGTTTACAAATGCTACATTGTAACAATATTGTTAACAATGACAGTTCTAATGCGTTCATAAACCACCATTGTAACAACACGCATGTGCTTTTTGTCGTTCATAAACTGTGTTGTACATTGTTCTAAACGTCATGTTCAACTCTCCTCGGTATATAGATTCTAAATGTCATTTTTATGTAAACGCTATAGTTAAGATGGCCGGAAAAAATACAATGACAGTTGTAACAATATGATTACAATGTAGCATTTGTAAACGCACTCCTGTTTGTTTTATAAGATAGAATGTTGCGGTTATACGAGTCGACAGACCGACAGATTAATCAATTGATTGATTTAATAAAAAATAAAAAATAAAAAATTAGAAATTAAAAATTAAGAATTTATTTTTACAAATTAAAAATTAGAAATTAAAAATTAAATAATATTAAATGCTCGTTTTATTTTTATAAATCATTACACATTGCGTCACGTTTAGTTGCACCACTTCCTGTAGAGCTCTGCCTTGTTTGTTCAGTGGAATCGTTCGTACTATGATCAGAAAGCCCTTCACCAATATATAGTTCCACATCTTGCTCAAAATCAAGGCAAATGTTATGAAGAACACAACACGCTGTTATTGTTGCGGCCGCCCTATCGGTTCTGTGCAAATCTAATTTTTTAACCGCCTACAATAGAACACATATATTTAAATAAATAGTTAGATAAATTAATGTGGATAAAATACCTATAATAGTTACCTATAGGAATCCGGTGTCGCTAACAACCAAATTACTGCAAGTAATTGGTGTTTCGGATCAATCTGTGGTCTGCCCGCAACTGCATCCGCTTTAATTAAAATTGGAGTTACTATTTGGAGTAGTATCTCAAATGCGCTTTTCTTTAGTCGAAAATTCTGTTGGAATTGTAAATCGTCGTAATAATCAACAACTTCCGAAATATACGCGGTAATCCGTGGTGGTTTGAATTGCTTTTTGAATCTGATTAGTACATCTAGCTCTTCTAGCTCGTCATCTTCGGCCGCATTGTTCATTATTATCATCATCTAAAATTGGCGGGAATAATTTAAACCATAAACAATATTAATTTCAATTCATTCTAAACGAGTACATACGTCCATTAATCCTTTTTTATAATTCAATAATGTTGCAAGCAATAGCAATTCTGCGCTTTCCATTTTTAAAATGTTTATAATTTTAGAATAATTTTTTTTATTTATTTGTATATGTAATGCCAATTTGACGTTTCAAACAATATATAGTTAAGATGGCCGGAAAAATTCCAATGACAGTTGTAACAATATCATTACAATGTAGCATTTGTAAACGCACTCCTGGCCTTTTACTACTCTCATTTCTCGCACATGACGTCAATTTAAGTCTAAACCGAGACTGCGCAATAATAATTTTAAGATATTTACACTAACAAAGCAACTAGAGAAAGCAACAACAACGTCGACTTAGCGTATCATCATCATTTGGTGTAAGCGCCAGCAATATGTTATGATTAATGGAATTAGCAGTAATATTTTAACTGTTAAATGTGGGGTTCCTCAAGGCAGTGTGTTGGGACCATTACTGTTCCTGATATTTATCAATGACATCTCGAATTTACCCTTGATTGGCAAAATTCAAATTTTTGCAGACGATACTGCAATATTTTATGAAACTAAAGTCCCTTCTACAATACAGAATAGCATGGAACATGATATGATCATCTTACTGGAATACTTCAAATCGAATATAATCTCATTGAATTTAAATAAAACAAAATTTATGATCTTTCATTCACTACAAAAAACTCCAATTGATTTGCCACATCTTAATATAAATGACGTTGTAGTTGATAGAGTTGAATATTTCAAGTACTTAGGAGTGACTTTTGATACGCACATGTCTTGGGGTGAACACATTAAATCCGTTTGTACTAAAATGGCTCCTTTAGTAGGATTGGTAAGGAAACTCTCGTATTTTGTGCCTAGTTATGTATTGAGACTGATGTACTTTGCATTTATTCATCCCAGAATTCTTTATGGAATTGTTGTTTATGGAACGGCAAGTCGGAGCAGGTTAAAACCTCTTCAAATCATGCAAAACAAAAGTGTGAAAGCTTTCTTGAAGCTCCCATTTCGAGTATCATCATTGTATTTATATGAAATTGAATCCAAAGGAATTTTGCCGTTGGGTGTGCTGTATGATTACCAAGTTTCACTGTATATGTACAGGACATTAAATGTTTCTTCTACCTTATCTAATTTAGAATTTAGTAATAGTAATCATAAATATGGAACCAGATTTGCTAATAACATATCATGCGGATCTATTACAAACGAATTTGGACGCAGATCAATCCGATTTTCCGGTCCCCAAATTTACAACAAATTGCCTGAATCATTGAAAACCGTAATGAATATTCATCAATTCAAGAAACAATTAAAGATCTATTATAGAGAATTGGTAAATAATTACATTTTGTAAATTGTATAACTTGGAAATGCATATATGTATCTGACACATGTATGAGAAATATGTTTATTATAATGTTAATTTCCCTTTAAAGGACAGTAAATCCATTGGGGAATTGACATTATAATTTTATTGTAATATTATTTTATTGTAAATAAAGTTAATTAAATAAACGAAAAAAAAAAAAAAAAAAGCGGCCTATAAATTAGAAGGCATTGGCTGAGTTAACCATAAACAAGAATAGTAAAGGTATAAAGATAGGTATAATGGTAAGATACAAAGGTGACCAGATTAATGTCACAAATTGTGGGGACGACCCACCTGAGAAGGGGTCTCATTGGTGGCCGGACTTAAAGTCAAACAAATAATAGACTAAGTACGAATATCTTTTAAATGATATAATCCTAACGGTTTGCCATTTTCGTCATTTAAATCGTAAGCAACATTGCCAACTTTCTGGCGCACAATGGCTGGTATAAATTTGTGGTGTAATTTAGGGGCAAATTGGTTTGCGGCATCACTCTGCGCGAAACATCTAGCAAAATCAAAAACTACTTGTCCTGGATTCAAGTTCCTCTTTCGACTTCGTAAATTGTACCTCTGAGAGCTCTTGTCATATGCTGACTTTTAAGATAACACCGCCTTGTTCTTAATGAAACTAAGTTGATCGGGCTTAGAGCTGATATTCAAATAATTATCGTTTGCTCCTTCAAGTAACTCCCTCAGCTTATAATCAGAACCATGTTGTACCATATACTGCCCGAACATCAAAAAATGTGGAGGGTATTTTGTGGTTCCATGTTTACGCAATTTCGAATTGCTGCAGCAATCTCGTGTACATGAATATCCCAATTCGTATGCGAATCCGTTACATAACACCAGATTGCACCCACAATATTCCTGTTCACTCTTTCTGAAGCGTTAGCTTGCGGTGAGTAAACGGGTGTACGCAAATGATTTACTCCATACTTATGTAAGAGCTCTTGGAACTGATTGGACACAAACTGTTTGCCGTTATCAGAAACTAGGGTCTCGGGAACAGAAAATATGTTGAAAACTTGATTTTCCACAAATTCACATAGCGTTTTAGTATTGGTCTGTCTTAGTGGTGGTAGAAGGGTAAATTTTGGGAAATGGTCTAACACAATCAGTAGAAAACAAGGTCCATTTTTCGATCTTGGATATGTGCCTAGAAAATCGACGTTTACACGCTGGAATGGCCTGCATGATTCTGGTTGGTTTCCCATACGTAGTTTCAACAGTTGATTCACAGGTTTATTCATTTTACATTTTCTACATTGAAGAACAAACTGTTTGACGTCTAAAGCCATACTGGGTCAATAAAACTGACGCTGTAAACGTTCTAACATTTTTTGCACCCCCATATGGGCCGAAGAAGGAGAACAATGGGCTTGTTTCAATAATTCAAATGTCATTTCCTCTGGAACTCAAAGCTTCCATTCCGATATATCGGTATCCACGTATTTGGATCCCTACGAAAGACACGCTAAAATTTTGCCATTTCTAACACAATAATTCGGGATTTAAATTTTCAATGTTTTTAATCTGCTCCGCTTAATCTGTTTACTCCAATCTAGTAATTCGTCGGTGTTAAGTGTTTCACAGAAAGCTCTGGATAGAGAGTCAGCCACAGTGTTTTTCGAACCCTTTCGATAATCAATTTCGAAGTTGCAATATTGAAGTTTCAAACTCTATCTGGCGAGTCTGCCTGAGAGCTCCTTCTGCGACATTAGCCAACGTAATGCAGAATGGTCTGTATAAATGGTAAATTTGTAACCTTCGATATAACATTTAAATTTCTTGAAGCTGGTAACGGCTGCTAAGCATTCAAGCTCGGTGACGGTGTAATTTTTTTGAGCGGTGTTTAATTTCTCTGAGATGAAAGCTGGTTGGACGCTCTGCTCCGTCATCATCAAGCTGAAACAGGACGTTACCAATACCATCTGCATAAGCATCACACTGAATGAAGAAAGGCCGATTAAAATTTGGATTAGCCAGAACCGGTGCAGTAGAAAGAGTTGTTTTAAGATTATCGAAAGACTGTTGAGCCCGCGGGGACCAAATTAGTTTGTTACCTTTCTTAAGAAGATCAGTTATTGGAGCAGCGAGGATGGACAAATTTTGTATAAATCTTCTATACCATCCACAATGTCCCAAAAAGCGCCGTATCTGCTACACAGTCTTTGGTGTCGGATAATCCAAAATACCCTGAATCTTTCCTGGGTTGACCTTTAAACACCCGTCTCCAACCACATATCCGAAATATACGATTTCCTTGAGCGGAAATTTACAGTTGGAGACGTTTACTGTTAACTCAACTCGTTTCAATAATTGAGCCACTAGGTTCAACAACCGGAAATGTTCCTCGAGGGTTATCGAAGTTATAAGCAGGTCATCAAAGTACGTAAAGATAGATTCATACAACTCTGAAGATATTACGTTGTGCATAAGGCGACGCATGGTTTGCGGAGCGTTGCATAACCCGAATCGCATGACCGTGAACTGGTATAAAGGACGTTCTGGCACTGTAAAAGCCGTCTTGTCGCGGGATTCCGGGTCGAGAGGGATTTGCCAAAAGGCATCTTTAATATCAATTGAACTTATATATTTGGTTTGCTCTAATCAACCCAATAATACTTCGACAAGAGGCAATGGATAAGCATCTTTGACTGTCCAATTGTTCAGTTGACTTGTTCAGTGACCTCAATAACGCCGAGAGCCAGCATCCGATGTAATTCAGCATACATGAGCTTCTGCTTGGCAGTTGAAATTGCATAAAAGCGCGATTCTAGTGGGTTTTGCTATTCCTATAATAGAATTCATGTTTTCATTTGTACATTTTTCGAAAGCTTATAATATTTTCTGTCTATGGAGCGCAAATAGGTCTATTGTAATGAGCCTAGCAATTATTTTTCAATTTTGAAGTTCCATGATTTTGGCAAAAATATTATTATTTACTTCTACAAGATTTTAGCAATATCTCCAATAGGATTTTAAATTGACATTCCCGAACAAGCTACGAGCCCGTTTTAATAGATTTGTAGTATACGTTACTCGCTTTTGACGAACCTTGAGTTGGTAACTAAAATTTTAAATTTTTTTATAAATTGTCTTTTTTTATACTGCCGATTGTAGAGATGTCTAAGGTTCTCACCCAAATTTTGGAATAGATTACATAATATTCTACCGTTATAGTGATTGGTATTCAATGGTTACCTTTTATTAATCAATAAACGTCATATTTGATATATATATGACGTTTATTGATTAAGAAATGATAAAGATCCAACCAACATGTCTTAAATTCAAAACTTCCCAAAACAACTGTTGCAGTTTCTGCTTGTATCTCATACGACCGAACCCGAGGACCGATCATTTGGTATTTTTGTATTAAAGTACATACTAAGGCCATCATAAAAACCATGTCTATATATGGGACTATTAACTTAATTAATTTTAATTATATTAGAGTTTCGAGCTTAACCGATGGCATTCATTCTTTTTTGATTTTCGTTTGTTGGAGTACTAAAATTTTTAGATGACTTTGAAATTTTTTAAAACGATTTAAAGAAATTCCTCTCGCTGACTAATTACTGAAAACAGCTGACCAATTATGACCTATTAAACTCAACGTTTGTTTTTCCAAAATTCGCTTGATGAGGTGCCCAGCCTCATGGAGGTATCAATTTTTTTAGCGGAAATTTACATATCATCACAATTTCTGATTAATTAGTGCGGTTTCAGCCTCTAAAACTTTCATTTTGATATTAGCAGGTTTCCCTGCTGCAGTTCTCAATACACTATAAATGAAATATCTAACTAAATTCATTAAAAATATTTCTGATCAGTTGGAAAATTGTTAAGTGTTTGAACTCTTCGAAAATATGAAAATTCAATTTAAAACGTCACTAGATGGCAAACTATTTAAGTACTTAAACCGATCTAGCATTTCTTTTGAAAAATCTAGTTGGCACGCATAGTCAATGAATACTTATGTACAAGAAAGAACAATAATGTAGACTGCAGTTTGAGATCAGTAAATTTATAGTTTAGTCATGATTTCTATAATTAAATCTAACCGTTTCGCATTTTAAGTTTCGTTTCCTTCCCATATAGAGAGATACAGAACACAACACGGTGACTAATTTTCGATTAATCTTTATTTAATTGTTACCTAAACTTTTTAAATTAAACATACACCTTATACCTCTCTAAACAAAACAAAAAAAAAAAAAAAGACAAACTATACGACTATGCGTAGCTAATAGTTTTATGTTGTCGTTGTTATCACACGATTTTCATAAAGCGTTACAATGAATATAATACACGGCGAGGTAAATAAGATCAAAATCGAGTGATAAGAGACTTTTATACGAATGTACAAAATACACAAATTTTGGTGTTTTCTGTTTGTCAAAAATCTACAACTTACTAATTATAGGCGAGAGGGGTGTTTACCCATGACAAAATACAAAACTAAATCGCGCGCTAGTTTTTTTTTTTTTGTTTTTGTTAAGGTGATGGGAAATTTAATCGAGATAATTACGCTACTGGTTTTTTCGAAAAACTAACAGAATTAGTATAATTTAGAAATGTAAATGATAGGTTGGCAAAAAATGTTAGTTTAATAGACTTGTATTATGTTAGGCGAGTATAGGGCAGGTGAATTGAAAGTTGTTAAATTTATGAGACGCTTTGTTTCTACTGCAAAAGCGCTTATGCACCAGCCGCACCACAAACTCGTTGAACAACTCTTGTACTGAAATTAATTTTAATTATGATTAAGATTGACGCCATCTTACAATAGTTATGAGTTTCATTTCGTTTAATTATTGTGCTCGAACAAACTTTTGCAACTTTTTTAATCAAGTTTTTTGTAGAGGACATAATTAATATCGTATGATACACGTAAGATTATATATGAATGGCTTTGTTGTTTTCATAATTTAATTAAATTATTAAAATTAAAATGATGATTAAAAATGATATTTTTCAATATTCATGCTGTGTTCGAATCAGGTTTTTTAACGTTTTTGTGTTGTTGGCGTTTTTAATAGTTTTTAATAAAGTCGGTTAATTTATATGTATACGGAATACAAATCCAAATCCACACTATGTAGATAAGGTGTGTATTAAAGCACTTAGGTAGGAATTCTTGTAATTGTGTATTTTAAATTTGCTGTATCATTAAACTCAAACTTCAGGTAAATTTCGTGTTCATGATGACACCAAACACCATAAGGGGCGGTGGCGAACTATCTTGAACATTGTGGCCCAAGTTCCCCTTTGTTTAATCAAAATCGTTCAAGTATTAAGAGTGATTTTTAAGCGTTTTGTTTATAATTTGACCACGGCTACGTTTAAAGTGGACCGCATGCGAGGTATCCACTTTTTCCAGCATTTCGGCTCTCTTTCAATTCTGATATTGGTGTTGGTTTATTGTCATAAGCGAGAGACGGGCTCACGTAGCCCCATAAAAAATAGTCAAGAGGCGTCAAATCTCATGACCTATTAGGAGACCAATTCACCGGACCAAAACAGGAGGTAAATTGGTCACCAAACTCATTTCTCAATTAATCTATGGTTTCACGAGCTGTGCATAAGACTGCGCCTTGCTGAAACCACATACTGACCAGATTCAGTTCAAGCATTATGAGTAAAAATAAACTCCGAAAACATCCAATCATATAGTGAGTGCCATTGACGATAACGTGACGATAAAAGTACGGACCAATGATTATGTGGAGTCGGGGTGGTTTTTTTGTCTCGTAACACGAAGGAGCCCCTTAACCACAATATTTATAAAACTGCGATTTCGTAGAACTCTATTTCTTTGTTTTTCAATATTAAAATTATTCTTAAACGTGCTGCTTGTATCAACTTGTAAAAACAATATGGTGGTTTTTTCTGCTTCCTTCTTCCAACTATACTATCACGCTCCGGTGTCGGGAATTTCCATTGACAGCGGGTGCATCCGGTTATATGTGCGCGTTTGTCAGATGGTATGTTGGTGCAGCCACAGTACCCCACCCCTAGTGAATGATGTGAACGATTATCTGAACCGGGCGGGTCGCCCGATATCGCACCCTGCGCATAGTAGTTTGTGTTTCTAGCCCTTTTGTATTGTCCGGTTCGAAAGTTACCCGCTTTTTATTTGTTTGATTATTTTTCTGATTGATTGCGTTGGCTGGGATGCTGAATCTGGACTAGAATATCGAAAGTTAACTTCAAAGGCCGTTCTTTCTTTATAGTGCTGACCGTTGCTTTCTGTGGTGTATGTCTCGTTATAGAGACCGATTTATAGAGACATTTGACTCAACTCCTTTGACTTTTTAGTCAAAGTGAAGTATTTCTCACTACAACGTACTACCCGGCATGGTCCTTTGTAAGGAGGTTTGTAACGATGGCCCTATCTCGGTTCTCGTTCCCATCCCTGAGAAAAAAAATAATTTCCCATATTATGAATGAGCGGTGATTATTGGTTGTGCTACCCTGTCTTTCCCCTACATTTAAAAGCCTATAAATAATCCGACCGACGATGATTCGCTCTCTAATGTTTTGCTGAAAGTATTGTTTACCACTTGTGTGGACAAACAAAATAAATAATCATTTTTATTTGTGCCTCATAAAAGCACACACCTATTAATATAAAGAGTGTACGTAGTGATTAATTTCAAGAATCCCTGTATCAGAAAAAAATTAAAAATTATAACCGAAACGCGTGGGGATCGCGTATAGAATTCTTATTTAACTTGTTTTTGTGAGTTTATGGCCGATATAATATCGTTGGTGGTTAAAACAAAAAAAAATATTTAACTGAATTTAACAGCCATCGTGCGTATGTTGTGTGGCATTTGTTTTTGTTCGTGTTGTACAAGTGAAGGCCTAAGCCAACCCATATAAATATCTGTAAACACATTTATATTTGAATACTGTGGAATTCAGTGAGGTGGCATTTCGAACCCGTACAGCAAATATATATATTCTTTGTGAAGTCGTAAGGTTGAAAAAAAAATCGAACGGTTTGGGGTTACGTGACCATCAACCGCGCTAATTCTAGCGGTATCAACCGCTCGTGATGTATTGTGGTCAAAAAAAAAATAAAAATAAAAAAATATCTATATACATTAGACCCAGTGATACGACCCCTAAGAAATTAAGGTTGTTGATTTTATATGTGAAGCCCTAAAGGGTATGTTAAAATAAAGTCCCATTAAAACCGAATGCAATAGCATCGACTGTAAAAAAAATAACTTGATGACCCTAATGCTGCACCAGCACTTGTAGCACAATCCAATGAAAATGGTACTGGAATTTTTTACAAATTAATTACAAATTAGTTACACAGTTAGAAAAATTTTTACAGGTCCCGTTATCCTGCAATTCGTGTGTGGGCTGGCGTTAGACAAAGCTACACCACACTTTTCGTATTTTTGTTAATATTTATTGTATCGTTCTGAGGGTGGTACTGGAATTTTTTACAAATTAATTACAACTTATCGGCATAGTTCAACCCCAAAAAACTACCCCTAAGGGGTGCAATTCTTCAAAAATCATATTTTTCTTTACAACATTCTTATCGCATTTCTGTTAATATATATTGTATCGTACTGGGGGTGGTACTGAAATTTTTTATAAATTAATTACAACATATTGGCATAGTTCAACCCCCAAAAAACTTCCCCTAGGGGTTAAATTCTTTAAAAACCTAATTTTTGATTAAACCATGCTGTTGTCATTTCAGCTAATATTTCTTGTATCGTACTGGGAGTGATACTGTAATTTTTAACAAACTAACTACAACATGTTAGCATAGTTCAACCCCCAAAACACTCCCCCTAAGGGATGCAATTTTTAAAAACCTTATTTTTCGTCACACCATGCATTTTGCATTTCTGTGAATTTTTGTTGTATAGTGCTGGAATTTTTATACAAACTAATTACAATAAAATGGCATAACTAAACCCCTAGAAAACTACCCCAAATGGGAGGAACCGTTTAAAATCATTGTATCGTACTGGACACTAAGAAGTTTTTAATAAATAAATAACAATATATTGGAATAGTTCAATTGCCAAAAACTGTCCCTAAAAGTGCAGTTCTTTAAAACAATATTTTTCTGAATAGGTAAAACCCCTCCAATAACTACCACTGAGTTTATTACAACAGCCCACACCCACAAAAATCGATCATTATGCATCGAACTTCGTTCCTATGCAAGAAATAGGTACCCCTGAATTTATTACAACAGCCCACACCCACAAAAATCGATCATTCCGCATCGAACTTTCTTCCTATGCAAGAAATAGGTACCCCTGAATTTATTACAACAGCCCACACCCACAAAAATCGATCATTCTGCATGGAACTTCCTTCCTATGCAAGAAATAGTTATCCCTGAATTTATTACAACAGCCCACACCCACAAAAATCGAACATATTGCATTGAACTTTCTTCCTATGCCAGAAATAGGTATCCCTGAATTTATTACAACAGCCCACACCCACAAAAACCGAACATAATGCATCGAACTTCCTTCCAATGCAAGAAATAGGTATCCCTGAATTTATTACAACAGCCCACACCCACAAAAATCGAACATAATGCATCGAACTTCCTTCCTATGCAAGAAATAGGTATCCCTGAATTTATTACAACAGCCCACACCCACAAAAATCGATCATAATGCATCGAACTTCTTTCCTATGCAAGAAATAGGTATCCCTGAATTTATTACAACAGCCCACACCCACAAAAATCGATCATAATGCATCGAACTTCTTTCCTATGCAAGAAATAGGTATCCCTGAATTTATTACAACAGCCCACACCCACAAAAATCGATTATTATGCATCGAACTTTCTTCCTATGCAAGAAATAGTTATCCCTGAATTTATTACAACAGCCCACACCCACAAAAATCGAACATATTGCATTGAACTTTCTTCCTATGCCAGAAATAGGTATCCCTGAATTTATTACAACAGCCCACACCCACAAAAATCGAACATAATGCATCGAACTTCCTTCCTATGCAAGAAATAGGTATCCCTGAATTTATTACAACAGCCCACACCCACAAAAATCGAACATAATGCATCGAACTTCCTTCCTATGCAAGAAATAGGTATCCCTGAATTTATTACAACAGCCCACACCCACAAAAATCGATCATAATGCATCGAACTTCTTTCCTATGCAAGAAATAGGTATCCCTGAATGTATTACAACAGCCCACACCCACAAAAATCGATTATTATGCATCGAACTTTCTTCCTATGCAAGAAATAGTTATCCCTGAATTTATTACAACAGCCCACACCCACAAAAATCGAACATATTGCATTGAACTTTCTTCCTATGCCAGAAATAGGTATCCCTGAATTTATTACAACAGCCCACACCCACAAAAATCGAACATAATGCATCGAACTTCCTTCCAATGCAAGAAATAGGTATCCCTGAATTTATTACAACAGCCCACACCCACAAAAATCGAACATAATGCATCGAACTTCCTTCCTATGCAAGAAATAGGTATCCCTGAATTTATTACAACAGCCCACACCCACAAAAATCGATTATTATGCATCGAACTTTCTTCCTATGCAAGAAATAGGTATCCCTGAATTTATTACAACAGCCCACACCCACAAAAATCGATCATAATGCATCGAACTTCTTTCCTATGCAAGAAATAGGTATCCCTGAATTTATTACAACAGCCCACACCCACAAAAATCGATTATTATGCATCGAACTTTCTTCCTATGCAAGAAATAGGTATCCCTGAATTTATTACAACAGCCCACACCCACAAAAATCGAACATAATGCATCGAACTTCTTTCCTATGCAAGAAATAGGTATCCCTGAATTTATTACAACAGCCCACACCCACAAAAATCGATCATAATGCATCGAACTTCTTTCCTATGCAAGAAATAGGTATCCCGGAATTTATTACAACAGCCCACACCCACAAAAATCGATTATTATGCATCGAACTTCTTTCCTATGCAAGAAATAGGTATCCCTGAATTTATTACAACAGCCCACACCCACAAAAATCGATTATTATGCATCGAACTTTCTTCCTATGCAAGAAATAGGTATCCCTGAATTTATTACAACAGCCCACACCCATCAAAAATCGATCATAATGCATCGAACTTCTTTCCTATGCAAGAAATAGGTATCCCTGAATTTATTACAACAGCCCACACCCACAAAAATCGATTATTATGCATCGAACTTTCTTCCTATGCAAGAAATAGGTATCCCTAAATTTATTACAACAGCCCACACCCACAAACATCGATCATACTGCATTGAACTTCCTTCCTATGCAAGAAATAGGTATCCCTGAATTTATTACAACAGCCCACACCCACAAAAACCGATCATAATGCATCGAACTTCCTTCCTATGCAAAAAATAGGTATCCCTGAATTTATTACAACAGCCCACACCCACAAAAATCGAACATAATGCATCGAACTTCCTTCCTATGCAAGAAATAGGTATCCCTGAATTTATTACAACAGCCCACACCCACAAAAATCGATCATAATGCATCGAAATTCCTTCCTATGCAAGAAATAGGTATCCCTGAATTTATTACAACAGCCCACACTCACATAAATCGATCATACTGCATTGAGGCATAGGAAGGAAGTTCGATGCATTATGATCGATTTTTGTGGGTGTGGGCTGTTGTAATAAATTCAAGGGTACCTTTTTCTTGCATAGGAAGGAAGTTCGATGCATTATGATCGATTTTTGTGGGTGTGGGCTGTTGTAATAAATTCAGAGATACCTATTTCTTGCATAGGAAGGAAGTTCGATGCATTATGATCGATTTTTGTGGGTGTGGGCTGTTGTAATAAATTCAGGGATACCTATTTCTGGCATAGGAAAGAAGTTCGATGCATAATAATCGATTTTTGTGGGTGTGGGCTGTTGTAATAAATTCAGGGATACCTATTTCTTGCATAGGAAGGAAGTTCAATGCTGTACGATCGATTTCTGTGGGTGTGGGCTGTTGTAATAAATTCAGGGATACCTATTTCTTGCATAGGAAGGAAGTTCGGTGCATTATGATCGATTTTTGTGGGTGTGGGCTGTTGTAATAAATTCAGGGATACCTATTTCTTGCATAGGAAGGAATTTCGATGCATTATGATCGATTTTTGTGGGTGTGGGCTGTTGTAATAAATTCAGGGATACCTATTTCTTGCATAGGAAGGAAGTTCGGTGCATTATGATCGATTTTTGTGGGTGTGGGCTGTTGTAATAAATTCAGGGATACCTATTTCTTGCATAGGAAGGAAGTTCGATGCATTATGATCGATTTTTGTGGGTGTGGGCTGTTGTAATAAATTCAGGGATACCTATTTCTTGCATAGGAAGGAAGTTCGATGCATTATGATCGATTTTTGTGGGTGTGGGCTGTTGTAATAAATTCAGGGATACCTATTTCTGGCATAAGAAGGAAGTTCGATGCATAATAATCGATTTTTGTGGGTATGGGCTGTTGTAATAAATTCAGGGATACCTATTTCTTGCATAGGAAGGAAGTTCAATGCAGTACGATCGATTTCTGTGGGTGTGGGCTGTTGTAATAAATTCAGGGATACCTATTTCTGGCATAGGAAGAAAGTTCGATGCATAATAATCGATTTTTGTGGGTGTGGGCTGTTGTAATAAATTCAGGGATACCTATTTCTTGCATAGGAAAGAAGTTCGATGCATTATGATCGATTTTTGTGGGTGTGGGCTGTTGTAATAAATTCAGGGATACCTATTTCTTGCATAGGAAGAAAGTTCGATGCATAATAATCGATTTTTGTGGGTGTGGGCTGTTGTAATAAATTCAGGGATACCTATTTCTTGCATAGGAAAGAAGTTCGATGCATAATAATCGATTTTTGTGGGTGTGGGCTGTTGTAATAAATTCCGGGATACCTATTTCTTGCATAGGAAAGAAGTTCGATACATTATGATCGATTTTTGTGGGTGTGGGCTGTTGTAATAAATTCAGGGATACCTATTTCTTGCATAGGAAGGAAGTTCGATGCATTATGTTCGATTTTTGTGGGTGTGGGCTGTTGTAATAAATTCAGGGATACCTATTTTTTGCATAGGAAGGAAGTTCGATGCATTATGATCGGTTTTTGTGGGTGTGGGCTGTTGTAATAAATTCAGGGATACCTATTTCTTGCATTGGAAGGAAGTTCGATGAATTATGATCGTTTTTTGTGGGTGTGGGCTGTTGTAATAAATTCAGGGATACCTATTTCTTGCATAGGAAGAAAGTTCGATGCGGAGTGATCGATTTTTGTGGGTGTGGGCTGTTGTAATAAATTCAGTGGTAATTATTGGAGGGGTTTTACCTATACAGAAAAATATTGTTTTAAAGAACTGCACTTTTAGGGACAGTTTTTGGCAATTGAACTATTCCAATATATTGTTATTAATTTATTAGAAACTTCTTAGTGTCCAGTACGATACAATGATTTTAAACGGTTGTTCCCATTTGGGGTAGTTTTCTAGGGGTTGTGTTATGCCAATTTATTGTAATTAGTTTGTATAAAAATTCCAGCACTATACAACAAAAATTCACAGAAATGCAAAATGCATGGTGTGACGAAAAATAAGGTTTTTAAAAATTGCATCCCTTAGGGGAAGTGTTTTGGGGGTTGAACTATGCTAATATGTTGTAGTTAGTTAATTAAAAATTACAGTATCACTCCCAGTACGATACAAGAAATATTAGCTGAAATGACAACAGCATGGTTTAATCAAAAATTAGGTTTTTAAAGAATTTAACCCCTAGGGGAAGTTTTTTGGGGGTTGAACTATGCCAATATGTTGTAATTAATTTATAAAAAATTTCAGTACCACCCCCAGTACGATACAATATATATTAACAGAAATGCGATAAGAATGTTGTAAAGAAAAATATGATTTTTGAAGAATTGCACCCCTTAGGGGTAGTTTTTTGGGGTTGAACTATGCCGATAAGTTGTAATTAATTTGTAAAAAATTCCAGTACCACCCTCAGAACGATACAATAAATATTAACAAAAATACGAAAAGTGTGGTGTAGCTTTGTCTAACGCCAGCCCACACACGAATTGCAGGATAACGGGACCTGTAAAAAATTTTCTAACTGTGTAACAAATTTGTAATTAATTTGTAAAAAATTCCAGTACCATTTTCATTGGATTGTGCTACAAGTGCTGGTGCAGCATTAGGGTCATAATAACTTGTACTGTTGCTCTTAGTCAGTTAAGATAACATAAAATAAAACAAAAAATTGATGTATTGAAAAAAAACACAAAATATTACATATACACAATTAAGTGCAAATTACGAGTGGTTTATGTTGGTACGTAAGCAAGCACAGCTGATAAACCTCCGAATCTATTGGTTTATTAATTATGGATTATTTATCATCATCTGCGAAAGTTGATGTGTATACCTACTACTACATTATCGTATGTACATTAAACAACTTTAAAAAAAATATTCGTACTACAGTTCGAGGAAAGAATATTCTGACAATAATTGGAAGTGAAACTACACTACGATACAATAATAATAATAATTTCTTAAGTTAAACTATTTTATAATTTAATTTGCGCGTCCGGACTTTAAAGAAAAAAAAAAAAAAAACTTAAATAAAGGGGAAAGGGTGTAATTTTTCTAGTTTTAAGATGAATTATGTTTAATAAGATTTTTGTGAAACATTCATGCTATTTTATTTGCTTTTGGATTAGAAATAATAAAAACTTCGCTTATGTATATTTATATTTTTATATTAACAAAAATCAATATTTTTTTTTCTCATTTTTTTTTTTGCTTAGTGTATATTTTTTTTATGTGGTTTTCCGTTTTAATTTCATTTTTTTTTTGTGCTGTTCCGTATGATGAAATGCCTTAATTATTAAACCCTCCTGTAAGATGATGAAGGCAATTTAAGTGAACCCGTAGTGTAACTGATTCTTGGCATTCCTTCGCTCAACGCGGTATATTCACGATTCCTTCAAGTTCTTGAAAACCCCACGACACACCCTGAGCTAGGCCGGCTAGAAGAACACCGCCCAAGAACCTCTGAAGGGATAATCTGTTTAACGAAACTATCGTTTCGTTACAGGTTGCAGGGCCCTCCCTGGTTGCTGTTGTTTTTACATACCTTGCTGGCGCAGTTGGCTGAATGAACCTGAAGAAATTTTTGATTTGTGCGATAACTTCATTCTGTCACGAAAATGATGACGGTTGCAACATGTCTGCTAGTAAACGCAGCTGTTCTTCGTAAACGAGTTTGGTTGATGAAGCTTTAAAATCATCTCGAAATGCTGTTCTCAAGCCTAGTAGTACTAGTGGTAAAGATTTAGTCCATTGTGGATTGTTGATGCACATTACTGCTGCCTTCAAACTGCGGTGCCATTGCTCGACCATTCCGTTACAGGCCGGATTATAGAATAAGTAGTTCGTTGGTGTTGGAAGCCGATTACAATGGCTACTTTTGAGTAGTTCCGACTCGAATTATGTCCTCTTTCGAAGACGATGGTAGCTGGTACTCCATAGCGACTTATGAATGTTTTTAGTAGAGTGTCTATACGACTGGATAATTACTGCACGGGCTTTTAACGTGTTTCGTGATTTTGCATTTCTGGCATTTGATGCAACACCTTGCCCATAAACGGACATCTTTGTTTAATGCTGTGTCTAATCCGTATCCCTGGATGTGAGAGGTTGTGGAATGCTTCGAAGATCAAACGCGAAATTTTTGAGGAACTTTGTTGAAGAACTTTGGTCTTGGTGTTCCGTTAGAAACATCTCTCTTTCTCTCTCTGGCACTATATCCCATCAAAGGATTTGGTCACCTCAAATGAGGTTTCATAATCATATTTTCGTTTCGGATATAATGAGTGATTAATTCATTGATCCTAAACCAGCCGTGAAATGTTTTCCTTGTCACCACCGGGAATCGAACCCAGGACCTCCGGTTGCAGGAGCAAGCATGCTAACCACTTTGCCACCGGGGCGGTTAGAAACATCGCATTACAAGAATTTATCCGTTCCGAAGATTAGCATTTTGTCGACAATCGTTGTTCTTTATTAGTGTTTTCAGGTCGTCGTCTTTGGCTTGTTCATCCGCCATGTGAGCGTAATATATGGGGTCCGTGATCGATAACTCCTCGATTCGATAGAGTGCATCCGCCACCACGTTGTTCTTATCAGAGATGTGTTGTATATCGGTCATATATTATCATATCAAGATGGTGATGCTTTTTCTAAGTTTTGGTGCAGTGCGTACTTGAGGGGGTTGCTGCGTATGCCGCCAGCAGCTCCTTGTCATACGTACTGAATGAGTGAGTTACCGCGAAAAGAAGCTCAGTGCGGTTGCCATCCTTCTGCTGCAAGTTGCTGCACCACTGCTCCGAGACTTTCATTTGAGGCGTCTACCATGATAACAATTTTTTGGTTGGTCATTGGGTGAGCTAACTGAGTTTGCCAATTGTCGTGTACAAGAGCTGCGTTTGGTAGAAAAATGCGATAATAATTTATCATACCCAAAAGGGCCTCAAGCTTATCTGTTTCTCCCCGAATACAAATTTGTTCTGCTTCATTATCAGACCCGCGTCCCGCAATCGCTGGACTATTAGCTTCAGATGTTCGATATGCTGTTCTAGGTTGATCGATGCAACTAAGATATCGTCGATGTATGGAAACGCAAATTTGATGCCGCGTAGAATTGAATGTATGAGTCTTTGGAATGTTTGAGCCGCGTTCCGTAGCCCAAAAGCCGTGCGAGAGAACTCAAATAAACCGAACGGTTGAGGCCATTGGTAGCCATTTTTTCGATATATCCGCCTCATCTATCGTGATCTGGTGGTAGGCCTGCACGAGGTCAATTTTTTAAAGATATTAGAGTCGTGTAACTATGAAGGCTGAAATCTGTGACGAATGGTATTGGATATCGATCGGGTTTCGTTTTCTGGTTTAAACCGCGATAGTCTCCGCATAATCTGCAACCACCTTCTTTTTTCTTCGTGATGTGGATAAGACTCGCACAATTGCCTTTTGATGGTCGACATATGCCTTGCTTTAGCCAGAGGTTCATTTCTTTTTTGGCGATTTGCATCTTCTCTGTATTAGGCCGTCGAACTTGCACAAAACATGGTTGTCCCTCTGCTTCGATTTTGTGTGTGATGTTGTGCTTCACTGTAATGAGGGTTGATGTCTCTAGCACGATCTGTCTGAAATTTTGCAGCAGATTGCATATCTGTGGATTCCATACGTCCATCTTTAATATTATCAGCTAATATGACGGCAAAAAAACTGGTGTTTCATTTGTTGATAAGGTTGTCAGTGTACCAATTGTAATGTAACAGGAAATTGGCTCCGATGATACATCTGTCTACGCTGGCGATCGTGAATTTCAAGTGAATGGACGTTGTAGTTCTAAATTGTTGGTTAAGTTTTTTGTGCCGAATGTTTCAATTATCGTTAAATTAGCTGCAAATAATTTTAGGTCGGATTTTACGAATTTTTCGCGGGCATTTGGTGCTATAACGGATAATTCGGCTCCTGTATCGATCAGGAACTGTTGTTTAGTACTTACCTCGAGTACGACTAATCGACAATTTGGGTGGCTTCTGATACTTGTCGCGATGAGCGACAAGCCTATTGCTTTAACGAGTTTCGGCCTTAACCGAAAATGTACGGTTTAGTGGACTTCTTAGCATTAGCTTTGAACTTAAAGTGATTTGAAAATGCTTTTGTTTGTTTATCGGATCGCGTTCTCCTGCGCGCGCGGTCGTCGATCTTCATTAGCTGTCGATTGATGTACATCTCGCGAATTTCTTCGTTTTGTTAAAGCATCAATGTGGACTGACAATCAATGTTCGTTATCATTTGCCGTAGATTTAATCGGATCCGAATCCGTTAATCGGATTGTTATAAATGATGTTATAAATGCAGGAAGGCCTATGAATTTTCATGCAAGAGGTTTTAACACCACAACGCGCACACACTTTATTGTTTCCGCATCCAGAGCAGCTACTAAATGCCCATATTTTGTTTGATCAACTGACACTCCGTTCAACTCGAACTGGGCTTCCAGTCGTTTAAAACAAATCTCGTGGTCGTCCCGATTAAACGCGGAATATTTCACTGACACTTTGTAAACGTTTGTTGTTTGATGTTGTTGATCGGAATTTTATCATCATTAGTACCGTTCATTCTGCTTGTATTTGCTGTGCACACGAAAATCGTATAATTTTTCCGAAAACGACGCGTTGATGTTGTAGTTACTGTCCGACGAATTTCTGCTATTTATTGGCTTTGTGTTGATTGCAGCCTATTTCGTAAGTTGCTAATTTGCCCAATCCTTCAAACGACGGCTTTACAATACAGTTGTATCGTCACGGTCACCAATTTGTGGAGCCAGGGTGGTTATTTTGTCTCTTGACGCGATGGAGCCTCTTCACCAGAATATTTACAAAACTGCAGTTTTGTAGAATTCTATAGAATACAACCGTTCTATAGGCTACAACCATCCTACCGAGTCGACTATTCGACGGTTGGTGGCCAAATCCGAGCCAACCGGTTCAATTGTTGCTGTACGTGATAGTGTAAGGGGAAACTCGAGTCACTCAATTTCTTGTCGTTTACAAGAATTTGGCCTTTCTGCGACTTAATCTTGGCAAATTTTGCGTCGTCTTGGGACTGCCCCATAGGAACCTAAGGTAAACGACAATATACAACACCGTGTGTTCGCTGATTGGGTTCTAGAACAGTTGTAAGTTGTCCCAAATTTTACCAAAAAAAACATCTTTAGCGACGAGGATGAATGGATATGTGAACAACCAAATTTGTCAGATTTGGGGCGATGCCAATCCACACGAGGTTCACCAGTACCAAATGTATCCCGAGAAAGTCACCGTTTGGTGCGAATTTTAATCCTGTGGCTCCAACAGGACAGCGCTACGTGCCACACACGATAGACAAAGTCCTCGAAAATTGAACTTCCCGAGTACGTACAATGCCATAAAAATATTCTTTCAAATAGGAAGAAAATGGAGTGGAGGTCTCACACACAACTTGTTTTATTTACATTTAAAAATCGAGCGTCCTTATTGAAAGGCCCTTTATACATATCTCGGGGATTCCGAGCAGAACGTAGAAACAGATTGAAATATGTTTTGGCTCCTTTTTAATTTTTTGACTGGCTCGATTTTGATAAAAAATTAGTGACGGAGCGTTTTCAAGTGTCAGGAAACGATTGCAATTAGACAAAATTTTCCGGAAATTTGTTCAAAGGGTCGTTCGGTGAGCACCGGATCCCTCTCTTTAATTTTTTCTTCGGCTTGCACGATTTTTATAAAAATCGGAGTGGGAGGATCTTTAACTGTCAGGAGTCGATTTTGATGGGTGTTAATTTCGAGAAAATATGTTCCGAGGTTCGTCCAGTGGGGCCCGGGTTCCTTCTATAATTTTTCGGCTTATACAATTTTTATAATAATTGATGGTGGTGCGTATTCGAGTACCAAAAACGATAATGATGGGTCCTTATTTCGGGAAAATTCGTTAAGGAGTTCATCTGGTAGAGGCCGGAGATGCTTGGATCCTTCACTTAATATTTTATTTGACTTGGCAGATATTGAAAATTTACCGGTTGTTCGAATGCAATGAAACGAATACAAATAGTTCTGATTTCTGGATAATACATTTAGGATTCCCCTATGTTGCATGATGTTGCACGATGTTGGGTCATGTTGCACCATGTTGTGGCATGTTGAACTTCGATATAGAATGTTGCATCATTTTTGGTTATATAGAACTTTTTTGCGTATGCTGCACCGTGCTGCTTGCTGTTGCAACTTGTTGAGAAATGTTGTGTGATGTTCTACTATGTTGCTTCATGCTGACGTGGTGCCTTCTTTTAACATTTTACTTGATTTGAACGATTTTGATAAAATTTGACGGGACAGGCTTTTCGAGTGCAAGAAAATGATTACAAGAAATTCTGATTTCTGGATAATTCATTTCGAAGTCCTCCGCATGGGTCATCAATTTGGACCTTGTTGCGTGGTTTTATACAATGTTGCGTGATGTTGCCCAATGTTGATTTATGTTGCACTATGTTGTAGAATATTGTGCTATGTTGCGGGATGTTGCATCATACTGCTCAATGATGGATCGTGTTGTGGAATGTTGCTCACCATGCTACGTCATGTTACGTCGTACCATATAGCGCGATTTTCCAAAATGTTGCTCCGTGTTGGGTCTTGTGTGGATACTGGTTGTGTGGATACTGATTGCTGAACATTTGTACCATAAAACAAAAATAATTGTGCTGTCTTGTGCTTAACAATTTACTAACTATATTGACTACTTAGGTGTCTGTAACCGGGTCAAGTCTATCATATTTAACAACTTTTCCTATAATCCCACCATCTTGTTATGTGTAAAAAAGGGTGTACGGTAGGCCCAGCGTATCCGGGATCCCTGCTTAGTCTGGGCCGTACATTCTAATCAATCAATCAAAAATGCTATGTTGGTTGCGTTATATACCGTGACATTATGGTTACTCGCGTATTTTAGAAAATATTAGTTGTTTGAGTAACAATATTGATTTTTAGCATTTGCTGTCTAATTAATGTTTTGATCGTGGTCCCTTTTCTACATTTTTTCTGCCTCGACCAATTTTGTTGTCGTCTGGTGTGGCCCGAGTCTTTTTATTACTTTTCGGCTAGCACGATTTTGATCAAAATGGGTGGAAGGAATTCCAGGATTCGATTTGGATAATTCGTTTAGGGAGTCCTTCCGTGAGACCTGGCAGCCTTTCTAAATTTTCGGATACAGGAATGAAAAGCTTTCTCTTTAAACTTAATAAGCTATTATAGCCTGTGCAGACTAAGGATTAGTTAAACTGGTTTAGCAAAATTCGGTCAAGTACTCTAAGAAATAAAATTCAATTCAGTTCGACATACCACGAAAAATTAAAAATCCACTAGCATGGTTTAGTTTTTTCGTAGGATACTTGATTAAATTTTGTTAAACCAGTTTAATTAATCCTCAGTCTGTACAGGCCATAAGTCGTTGCTTAATCAAGTTTGGCATAATCATTATTTACTTTTTAAAAAAAAAGTATTGTAATCAGATTTACTTTTCCCTATATACTGAAGTCCGAAACAGTAGTTTTCCAGGTGGTATCTGTCTTTCAGTTATTTTACCATAATTCGACCACTCTATAGCCCAAATGGAATTCAGAGCAGTTTGGTGGAAATCGGTATATCGGAAGTGGTGCTTTCCATAGGAACTTTTTCAGTGGAGTACAGTGGTACACACAACTTTTACGAAAAAAAGCTACTAAAACAAAATGATGTTAAAAATAAATTTGCAATAAAACTGGTAAAACCGACCAAACGGTACAGGGGTTAAAGCTTTGGCGTTTGAATCGGGAGGTATTTTTTGAATACCGATAGGGGCAGGATGCAAAAGGGATTTCGATTTTTTTGATCATCAGATTACGATCTGTGATGAAAATGAACGTAACTATGACCCCCTGACCGAGTGCAGAACTCATGGGCCGACCCATCTTCCGTGCCAGTACTATAGACTGGCATGGAGCTAATGTACAGATGGTTCTACGAAAATCGGACCTGTAGCCGTACGTCCCCGATTTGGCAGACGACTGCGTAAGGTAAGGACGTGAAAAGCGAACTGTGAAAGAGTTGAGAGTGCTTCGGCTCCAAAACAGATTGCAAAGATTAAATACTAAAAAAAACCATTAGATTGCGTTACTGTTTGGTGGCCATCTTTAAATATTCTGACCAACCTAAAAATGTTTATTTTTTTTTTTGCGTCGATTTTTTTCATCTCACACCCTTAGATATATCCTAGGTATTAGAAACTGGAACATCCCAAATACTTCCGACTACATCATACCGTTCCATCTTTTAATCAGAAGTTTAGGACTGATATTCCTACCACAGAGGACTGGATGAGAGAAGCATTTGTGTGGTGTTAATGTCTTCACTAATGTTTCAAAGATAGATAGAAAGGATGGGGTTGAAGTTTTCGGTGAAGTATTAAATGTAAACCTCTCATTTTATCTTCCCGCCTGCAGCGACGTTCTTCAAGCTGAACCAATCGTAATAAGGAAAGCCGTTAACTAGTACGTATAATGCAATATCAAGTGATATTTGCCTTTCTACGGACAGTCGGGCCCCAATTACGACACTCGAATTATATTTTTTACGTCGAAAGTAGCCATCCAGAATTGTCTCTCATCTCTTAACGAGATGGCAGATCAGTTCAACAATCACATGATACATGCCTAGGCCCTTCAATGTTATATACCGCTCGCTACGTACAAATTACTCTTTGAAGAGGAAGCTAGAAGAACAATAAAACGATGATGGTCCAATCGTACCACATCCGTAATAAATAGGCAGATCTGACTAAAACTAGATCTTTGTAGTGCTGCGGGGGCGACCTGTCAGTATGGTGGTGGGTGCTATTAGCAGTATCGGAGTCTTGTCACATGGTTACTGTCTTAGTCGTGCAGATAAAGAGGAGGAATAAACTGTTCTTCATTTGCTTTGCACCTCTCCCCATCTAGCGCTTGGCACTAGCAGACCGAAATTCCTGAAAGTTTTCCTTCTAAATGACTTGATGGACCTCAGTAAAGTGGACGTCAAGGATATACTACGCTTCGTTGAGAGCTCAAGGATGGTTCGATGAGTATGCGAGAGAAAACAATGTTCCACAGTTATGGCCCATATTGTGCTTATGCCAGTCCTTTAGGACAACCAACTTAAACTAACCGAACCTTTCTGGTTATAATCGGTTGAATATCGTTTCACAGGCGGTTCACGAGCACTTAATGAAATTTAAACGACTACACCCTGATAATTTCGTATTAAATTTTTCTGAGAATACCTCAGTTTGTATAGTCAAAATTTCAACAAATCCCGTGATATATGTCAAGAGCTCGTGAATACACGATGAAGCGAGATTAAAACGACAATATCCCGATAAAAATAAAAGGTATCTGAAAACGTGTAGTCTATTTGAAATTATCTGGATATAGTCGTTTAAATCTCAACTTAAAGGGGATTCATGAGCACTTGTCATATACCACCGAACGGAATAAGTTTAGTGCTCTACTCGTAAAGCGTCCGTCAGGTGAGATTTAAACGACTGTATCCTGATAATTCCAAATAGAATTTTTCTGAAAATTTCTCAGTATGTTGTCAAAACTTAAATCCTTAAACCAAAAATTGAAATTTCGGCTCTAGATCAAGGCTTCCTAGCAATTAAAGGATAACTTAAAAATACTTTAGATTGATTTTTAAGATCTCGGGCTGAATGTTATAAATGTCATTACAGGGTATCATGACACTATTCGTTTACACATTGACATTTTTTCGAGCTGGGATAATAAACTCTAGAACTAAGTATCGGGCTACATTCTTATACATAATTTAAGATTTCGTTAAAGTTTAATTCAGGATTTCATAAGATTCAATTCAATTATAAAATAAACCGGTGTGAAGTTTTTAACGTTAATAAAATGTGTAGCACACATTTTCGAGACATGTGGTTTAATTAATTAAAAATAAACAATAAATATTGAGCATCACAGTACTAAAAATTTGTCACAGTACTAAAATTTAAAAAAAATTTAAGTCTTTTTAATTCAGAAAATCTTCAGAACCATGTGTACCGAGTATGGAATTTAGTGTTCTCTACTTCGATGATGTCTAGAATTAGTAGAAAAATTTTTGGACAATTTTCAAATTGTGACTGGCGATATAGCCCTGCACATCGAATCCAAATTGACTTAATTCTATAATTAATTCAAAAAAATATCGGAACAATGAAATCATCCAAAGTAGAAAACACTAAATTCCACACTCGCCACGTTTCGAGGATTTTTTATTTTTTATTTTATAAGATATTTAGACGCGTCCATGTGCGTGTAGGGTCATAACGCCAATCACAACATGCAAATTGTCTTGAAATTTAATTTACAAATTCCAGACACCATCCCAAGTTGAGAATACTAAATTCTACACTCGGCACTCATTGTTCCGATAAGTTTTTGAATTAATAAAAGAATTAAGTCAATTTGGCCACCAAAAATGCCTCCACGTGTAGGGCCGCCAATCACAACACAAGCAAATTGTTTTTGAATTTTTCCTACTAATTTTAGACATCATCTCAAGTAGAGAACACTAAATTCTAAACTCGGTACTCATATGGTTCTGAAGATTTTCTGAATTAAAATGACTTTAAAGAAAGTATATAAATTTGTTTTTGTTATATCGAATAACCGATACACATTTTAAGTACTGTGATACACTTTTTTTTCTTGTGCAGATACACTTTTTGAGTCTACACTTTTCATCAAAAAGTGAAGCTATACTGTTTATTAACGTTAAAAACTCCACACCGGTTAATTTTACAATTGAAATGAAACTTATGAAATCTTGAATTAAACTTTAAAGAAATCATAAATTATGTATAAGAAGCTAGCCCGAAACTCAGTCAATCGCGACAGTAAATATCGTCATGATACCCAGCCATATATTTATAGCAATCAGCCCAAAATTTTAAAAATTAATTTTATGTATTTTTAAGTTATCATTCAATTGGTGGGACGTCTATGGGCAGCCCTAACCTCAGGTGAAAAAGACAATTTTTATTTAGCGATAGCTTGAACAGGAAAATTATATGATTTTCATGTGGGCTAGTGTGAGTTAATTTGGACCTAAACTGATTTTGATGTTGATAATTGGGAATTTGAAGTTATAAACTATATATACAGAGATATAAGTTTATCTTGCAAAATGTACTTAACTGACAATTGGTCTAAAAATAACGGAACCTTGAACTTTTAGGTTGGGTTGGTGATTCAGACACAATATACAGAATAGAACCAATGCACTTTGATTACGTCGTATTAAAATTTAAACCCAAAATACGTCATTTTAATGGCTCTGTTGACCCTTGTGGATAATTAAAATTACGATTATCTATGTTTCTTAAACAGCCGGTACACATAATGATTAGTTTTAACTACAACACTTAAGAAGTCATATACACATATAATTTATAAGAGATCATGTTGTTACATCAAGAAAACAAAAATGTCCATAAGAAGTTGTCTCGCGCTGTGTTTCTATGATATGAACGACGTGACCATGCACATAAAACTAGGATGCATTTATGTGTCATCATAACACATAATATATGTAACACTTGGGATGAGTCATTTTGATTTTTGATTTATTCATCGTTAACGAAATAAATTTAAATCAAAAACTAATAAATATCCGGAATCTCAATAAAAAATGGAATTTTAATTGATTAATGGAATATGTTTAGAATTAGAATTAGAGAGACAATTTTATTGGGAAATAATCTCTCACAGTAGGTGATTAAGTCGTATAAATCTATCTGCGTATATAAGTAGATGAACTCGATCATTATACATTACGTAAGCGATGACGACTCTCGGTTGAATGGCACACGTCTTTTGATTTGCAAATCCGGCATCTAATTTGTCAATTGAAAACAAAAAACATTTTATGTCTCAAATGCTGCAATTTTTTTTTTGCAAATTCATTCATTAATAATGATGCACATCAAAATCAGATTGATTGAACATAATATGTGAGTGTGTGTGTGTGTGGTGCCCCCACAGAACCATCCATCATACCATATATATTATATAAAGCAAACGCCAATTCGACAATATTAAATTATTTCGGATACGTTGTTGTTGTTGTTGTTAAAACGACCGATGAACATACACAAAAACAAAATTATATCGAAAGATTAGCATCTAAATTGGTTGTCAATAACCAGAATGAAATACTAATTTGTTGTCCTATCACCGTGTCCGATCTACACGCAGTAAAAAAAAAATGAAATTGTTGGTCGTTTGGCTTGGAAGCAAACTCAAATATTTTAATTTGAGTTTCTCGATTAAATTATAAATATTTATTTTTCCAGATCATTGATCACAAGAATCGATCGTTTCGTTCGATCAATGAATGATTGTCCTTTAAATTTGTATATATGCGTTTATATTTAATGAATGAAAACATTTAATTTGGTTTTAAAAATAAATCGACAAGACTCACACAAAAAAAAACTGTTTGTGTGTTTCCGAGTATTTTGTTTAATGTCTTTATTAAATTTTGTTTCGATCTGTAAGTGTTTTTTATTGTGACAGATGGATTAACGTATTTAATTGTCACAGTAGATTTTTGTTAAAACTCGTCTTTGATACCTCAGCTTATAAGTATAGTAAGCGCGGCTTTATAATGAAGGTTTTTTTTCTATTTGATTTTATTCGTCGCGTTTTAATACCGCAGCGATTATAATTTAATATATTTGAATACAATTTGGTAAATTATAAATTTCCCGACTAAATGCCATCACTTACATTAAAATCAGGCTTAATCGAATTAAATAAATTGACGACATGGTACGCTTTGTATATTTTAACCAAATTCTATTAAGACTAGCGGAAGTTTATAATACCGAAGCAGATGTACCAACATTGATTGAATAAATTATATAAATGCGACAATTTTTATTCCTTAGGATTATCCTTAACAAATCGATAACATGCAATGCTCGTGACAAAAAATAAAATGTTTGACATTTATTTATGTGTAGCTTGACGAAGTTTTATAATAAATGTCAATTCAAGTTTTATAGTTGCTTAAGTTGACCTCTATTTGGATCATTTCCATTACGATTTCTTACCAACTAACTTTTGAAATCATCTTGCCAACACTCATAATATACAAGTCCTCACTCTGGTTTGCAACCGTTATGCAAATGGTCAAATTTGAGTTCATCTTAAGCTCTTACTGGTTCAAACAAACCCATATGTTGAGTCCAATCGTGCCAGCAATGATGCCAACTACTATTTTCGGTGAGTCCTATTTTTCAGTCAAAATAGAGCTAAGTAGTTTCACAGTAAATAGTGCTATAAAATCGATGAAATAGACATTGTGCTATGATTTAATAGGTTTTCGGAAATTTTGGAAAACGGTCGATTGAAGGGAGATCATGGACACCCAATAGCACAAAATACAGCTTTTGAATGGGTACTGTCCGGAGAGATCAGCTGCAAAAATTCGACCATATACAATCATAACATAACCATAAATGACGACAATATAAGTTGTACGCTAAGGAAGTTTTTTGAATATGAAAAATTGGATACTTTCGTGAACGCCCGCTTTATCGAAGAAGAAAAGGCTGTAGAAGAACATTTTAATGCGAATGTAAATACAGAACCAAATGGCAGATATACTGTATAGCCATATTATTCAAAACCCAGTGATCCAGTTGGTGTTATGGCCAATTTTACTTCGGTTTCGCATACACCTCATCCCACTAAGTACAGACATTGAAAAAATGTACCGGCGGGTAAAGGTACGTAAAAGGGTCACAAACTTTCAACGCATAATATGGCGGAAATCACCGCCTAAAATAAATCTAAATTCCGGTAGTTTCAACTTCAAATAAACGTTAAATTAACTAATAACATCTATAGCCATCCAATAATAATAATAAAAATATTATTTCAGAAATTATCGCTAACCAAATCAATGGCATCACGTGCGGGACAACCTTCTGCATTTAGAAACGATCAAAATACCAAGATACATCACATATGGAATATTTCATCTGTTCAATTTCAGCTTATAGCTATTATTTACCGTAGGTTTGAAGATAATACTAGAAATATTCAAGTCAACGTGCTGACATCAAAAACGAAGGTTTATTTCATGCAGCAGTACTTTTGAGAAGATTGTTTGCCAAAATGAAGTAAAAATTGTCACAATTCAACATCAAGGAATTCGACGTATACTTGGTTTTTGAACACGATTTGTAAAGAATTCTCATAGGGAAATTTAAAGGCAAAACGAAATTTTGGTACACTTACGGATAGAGAATTACAAATAGCGGAATGGCCGTGCACATCATGGTGTCAAATGGAATATTACACAGAAGACACGGTAAATCTAGCGATCTTTATCATCAAAGGATATAGCTGTCGACACTATCACCCTTCAAAGATGAACATGTCATTCTCAGAGTGGGCGGAAGATTGCAGAATTGTGTCATAAAACACCCTATCAGTTTATCAAACTCCCATATTATTAGCAAAATGATAGCTACATAATATACCATTACAAGTATCTCCAAACTGGCTCATCCCTATTATCGCCTCTTCATAATCAAAAATTTTGCCTGTAAGTATATGCCTGCCGCAAAAGGCAGCTACTGTAGTACCAGAGCCATCTATGATTTTAAAGAGCCGTAATATAAAAAAACGAGCTTTCAATAGAGGGAAAGCTTTTATTGAGTTACTAGGGTGGCTTTTTAAGCCCGATAGAAAATAAAATTGTAAAAATAACACAAAAAATTAAATTGTAATCAAAAAATTTTTTTTAATCGAAAGGTATGTAGCAACTTAATTGATTCTACAAGCTTTGACGAATACGACATATAATACGCGGGATACAACTGTGCGACACACGAAATAAATTAATCGGCATAAAATAAATCAACATGCAAAATAGGCCGTACGATATACTGGCGTTGATTACACAAAGTTGACAACATAAAAAAACGAAATGAAATAAAAAAAATAAAAAGAAAAAAACACTCTCTTTCTCTTCCATCTATGTTACTGTCAAGTAAACAACCGCCTCGAATAAATCTTTTCTATAATTAAAATATAAAATTAATAATGAAATACGTGGAGGGTGGGAATATATAATATTAATTCGTGTAATATAAATTTATTGGTAGTACATTGGGCCCGCTTTTTTAATTTTAAAAATGCATTTATTTTAAAATAAAATGAATGGACAGATTAATTACAATATTGTCCAATGCTACTTACGACTTTTTCCCACCCCTCAGGCAATTTTCGAATCCCATCTCGGAGAAACGTTTTGTCTGTTGAGGCGATCCAAGTTTGAAGCCAATTTTCAATTTATTCGAAACAAGTGAACTCGTGACCTGAAAAATTGGGTTAAATCCGTCGGAACAACCAGTAATCACAAGAAGCAATATCCGGAGAATACAGCGGATGCGATTACAGCGTAATCATGCAGAATAATTACTTTATCATGCCTTTCCTCATATTCCGGTCGTTTTTCTCGTAATGCACGGCTAAGACGAATTGAGTGTACTCTGTACTGCTCACTTGTAATGAAATAGACAGGTTGTAACAGCTCGTAGTACACAACGACTTTTTGGTTCCACCAGATACACAGAATAACCTTCGAACCATAATTGTTCGTCTTTGTTGTTGATGTCGAGGTCGATGGCAACGATTGATTGGGGAAAGCGTAGTATTTTTCCTCTTGGGGTTATTGTGGAAGACACACTTCTTGTCACCAGTCACTATCCGATTTAAAAAAACCTTATTAAAGTTAGTCGAAAGTTGCTAGTCGAAAGACAATGCAGATAGTGTCTTGACTATTTCAGCCGAAAGTTAAACTCTCTTTATACTCTCGCTCTTATCGATTTTTAAATTCCTATAAAATGAAATAGTTTCCCCCTCACCCAAATGATATAATCCGATCCTAAATTCGAGTTCATGACTGATTTTTGTTGTATTCAAGACACTATCTGCATTATCTTTCGGCTGGAAACTTTCGGCTAACTTTAACAGTATGTAAAAAACCCTTTCTTGTTTCAAGAAAAATATCGCCTTTCCACGTCTCTTGGTTTCAATTCATATTCCTTTTTCTACCAAAAAAAAAATTGTTTGACTCAATTTAAGTCCAAATCACACAAATGTGTGAGCAAAAAAAAATAGTAAGAAATGGTGTTTTTGATAAAAAAATTTCACTTGATTTGAAGTACAACCAACACAACTGTGTGTATAGTTATAGTATTTTTTTTCGAACGAATACAAGTTAGAAATGAATGCACAACTGTGTAAGTTGGTTCAAAACACATACAAAAATAAATTTATGACATAATTCTTTTGCCTTACCCGCACAATTGTGTGAGTAGGCAGGAAAAGGGATAAGGGACCCAATTGCTTTGCTTTTGAATCATGCCCATAGATTTCAATCGTACTGTTCAACTGTTTGTTGGGTCACCCCCAATATACCGACAAGCTCCTCTTGCGTTTGAGTCGGATTTTCATCGAGCAATGCCTCTAATTTATTGTCTAACAATTTTTTTGTCTGTCCTAAGCAAGGCTTATCTTCAAAACTGAAATTGTCATTTTTGAAGCGTTGAAACCATTCCACGGCTGTTCTTGACGAAACGCATTCTGGACATCCAATTTTGGGCGTTTTTTCGAGCACTGCTAGCCGTATGTCACGAATAACACGAACAATGCTGGCCTCCAAGGCGTCAATTGTTGCTGGTTTAACAGCATAAACCAGTTGCTTCACGTAGCCCCACAGGAAATAATCGAGAGGTGTCAAATCGCACAACCTTGGAGGCCAATTGACAACCAAGGGGAAATGTAGGACAATCAACCAACACATAAAGAGATACCACCTCTACCCATTAACATACTTAATGTTAGTGATTATGAAACAATTAAAAAATAGTGAAGCTAGTTCCATCCAAACGATAAATATAAAGTCACTGCACTGAATAATAACGTTTGGGAAGTGAATCCACTTGACCCAGAAACCTACAGAATGTTATCAAATGCAATCACATGCACCAAAACATCGAATGGTTCACCTATGAAAATAAAGCTGAGTACCAATTAAAGTCGTGGCCAGAGGGCTACATCGTACATGCCCCAACGAAGAAATAATTGAGGAACTTCGCCAGAAAGGATTAAAAATTCTAAACGCTGAGAACATATTAAAGAGAAATTTATATAAACGCAAACGGTGAACGAGAAACAACCAAAGTTAGCCTCCCCCTTTTCATGCTAACATTTTACAACGCTGAGAGCATTGAGAGGGTATATGGAATCAAAGGAATCCTTAATATGAAAGTTAAGATTGAAACATTAAAAAAGAACCCTAGTAGAGCCACAATGTTACAACTGTCAGGCGTATAACACACGCAAATACTGTAATAGGGAGCCCAGATGCGTAAAGTGCGCTGGGAAACATCTAACAAAAGAATGCAATAAAAGTAAGAACGAACCAGTGACATGCATACACTGTGGTAATCATCACCGAGCAAATTACAGAGACTGCGAGGTAGCGAAAGAGCTGCAAAGAATGAGAGACAATAGGAGGAATCAAACAAGTAAGAGTTCTCAACCTAGAATGCAATCCTACTCAAAACAAATCCCCCTAAATAGCGGCAAAGTAAGAGAAGGCATAACATATGCACAAATGGTTAAGCAAAACGAAACTATCAAGAACGCTCTGAGTCAGGAAGCCCTTGTCCTGCAAGAAATACTTCAAAAGCTAATCGCTATCAATTCACATCTGGCTGGGCAGGACCAAAGACTAGAATCTATATGGGCGAGTTACTGAAAAAACAGTAACAGGGACTAGAAACACTGGAAAATACATCGATGAGCCAAGATAAAAAATAACGGATGCGTCAAGTACAACTAGAGGAGTTTTTGACTACCTTCACTCTAGTCCATACAAACTTAGCAAAAAAAAATAATGACACACTATTTAAGAATTTCTACCTGGAATGCAAATGGTCTAGCGCAACGCATTTCAGAATTAGAAATATTTAAGACACACAAAAAATTGATATATGCGCCTAATCTCAGAAAGTCATTTTATCTCGTATGCCAAAATACGTGGATATCAGTGCCATCAAGCTCTACATCCAGCAGAAAGAGCTAACGGCGGGACTATTCTATCTTCAATGGAAGGAGGAAGCTATGCAAGAAGCTACTGTATCTATCGAAACCAAAAATAACAAGAGCTGTAGTATATCAACAATTTTCTATCACCCAGATATAACCCAAAAAAGGAAGACTTCCTCAAACTTCTTAAATCGCTTGGTAATAATTTTATTATTGGAGGCGACTTTAACGCGAAACTCATATTCTGGGGATCAAATGGAACTAGTCCCAAAGGAATGGAGCTATTTGAAGCAGGCAAGAATTTTAAAATGTGAGTTTCACTCCAGTAGAAAGCCAACCTACTGGCCTACGGACCCAAATAAAATTACTGACCTTCAGTATCAGTTGAAAATGAAGAAGGGCTATCGTCACCCGTCAGAACATTCTCCAGTTTTAATGACAATAAGTGACACGGTTATAAAGAAAGCAAGCCCTCCAAGACTAACAAATAACAAAACCAACGAGGAATACTTTCGACAGCTAGTCGAAGAAAGCATCAACCTACAGGTGCTGATCTCGATGGAAGAAGAACTAGAAAACCTCATTGAAAGTGTGCAAAAAGCAGCTTGGGAAAGTACTCCTGACCAGCAAAAAAAGTATATACTATCCAGTTGAAGTGAGAGAGTTGGTTAACGAAAAAAGAAGAGCTCGTAAGACTTGGCAGAGAACCAGAGCCCCTGAAGACAAAAAAATCCTACACAACTTGTGCAACAAACTTAAACTACCCATACAGGAGATTAAGAATGAGTCAGTTGCAAGTTTCGTAAATAATGAGACAGGTAAACCTGACACGGACTATTCCCTGTGAAATCCAACAAAGGTTTAAAAAAACCTAAAATGCAAGTGCCACCCATTAGAATGGTTGATGGAACCTGGGCTCGCAGCGAAAAACAAAACGCTCATCTGTTTGCCGAACACCTAGAAAATACCTTCAAACCACCAACTGGACAACCGGATAATGAACATCTAACACCTATAAGCAAAGTAGACGAGGCCTCTGTGCTACCAGTTACTCTGAAAGAAATCAAACAAGAATTAAAAAACCTCAAAGATAAAAAAGCCCCTGGATACGACTTGATAACGGGGCAAATAATCAAAGCTCTACCAGAAAAAGCACTAAGGAAACTACAGCACATATTCAATGCTATCTTAGAATTTATTATGTTCCGAGACAGTGGAAAGTAGCGGAAGTGATAATGATTTCAAAGCCTAATAAATCACGAAAAGATAAAAACATCGTATAGGCCTATTTCTCTGTTAACAACAACATCAAAGATTTTCGGGAGACTGTTTCTCAAGAGATTAAAGCCAATTATAGGGAGCAGAAATTTTATACCAGAACATCAATTTGGGTTTCGAGAAAGGCACTCAACGATAGAACAGATACATAGGATTACTGATACAATTGAGGAAACGCTGGAAAAAAGGAAGTATGTTCAGCAATATTCTTAGACGTAGCCCAAGCATTTGATGTGGTTTGACGCCGTGGTCTAGAATTAAAACTCCAACGAGATTTGCCAAAAACACATTTTGGATTGCTAAAGTCTTACATCAACGACCGTTACTTCCGGGTAAGACAGGAATCGGAATACTCAAAACTAAAGAAAATATTGGCAGGGGTTCCACAAGACAGTGTTCTAGGCCCCGTATTATACCTCCTGTATACAAATGATCTACCAAACATAGAAGAAGCTAGAATAGGAACGTTTGTTCTTATGAACATCGATGCTAGTATCGTTGAGTCCACAAGAAAACTACAAAATGCTGTTGATATAGTGAATAACTGGACAAAACAATAATAACACTTAACGAATCGAAATCAAAACATATCAACTTTACAAATAGGAAATTAGAATATATTCCGATTTGACGGAATTCACAAGAAATTCCATATTCTGATAATGCTAATTACCTCGGCATGACGCTAGACTCTATGCTCAGGTAGAAAGCGCATGTTAAAAAGAAAAGGCAAGAATTGAATTTAAAATTCAAAAAAATGCACTGGCTTATTGGAAGAAACGCCAAACTGGCGTATGTCATCCAGCTTTGGGGCTGCGCAAGGAAAACTACAGTGAAGATCATTCAAACATTTCAAAACAATATACTACGTGGCATTGTGAATGATCCTTGGTACATTAGAAATGACAATCTCCATCGAGACTTATACATGTAATACGTCAGCGACGAAATACAAAAATTAGCAAGGTGTCATGTACTGCGGCTGCAGCAGCATGACAACGAGGAGCTGCGGAACTTACTGGATTGCACCAATGGACCAAAGCGCCTAAAAAGAACAAAACCTTTAGAATTAGTGGTTCCTTGAGCCGCTTAAATCAAAGGACTGGCAGAGCTGGTATGCCGATAGGTCTCATCCCACAAAAATGGAGTACTAAACTAATAAAACAATTACTAGATAATCCATATGATTAGTTGTAATATTATACAGAAATACAGATTTCTTAAAAAAACAAAAAAAAATATTTATAGTAATTATAAAAAAATCAAGTAACACTCCCCAATATCATACAAGTAATAATAACGGAAATACGAAAAGTGTGGGGTAGATTGTTTAATGCCACCCCACACACGAATTACAGCTTAGCCGGATCTGTATAAAATTTCTAACTGTGTATAACAAATGCGAAATTAATTTGTAATAATTTTAGTACCGTTTTCATTGGATTGTGATACAAATGCTGGTGCAGCATTAGGGTCTTTTTAGCAAACACGTAATTCTTCTACTTATAAATTCACGAAAATATTTTACCATCAGCCCAGTTCAATATTGAAGTTCATTATAACCATTCTATAAGTACACGAATACGTGCTCGTGTATGACTATTTGTTTTCATTAAACCACACAATTTTTGGTTTCCCAAAACGAAAGCAATTTTATTTCTCGTCTAAATCTAATTTTCAAATGGTACAACTAAATAAAATTTATTAAAAGAATTCTAATTATTCACGGTTATCAATTTAATAATGAAAAAAAAATTCTAAAAAGAGATTCATAATAATATTGCCATTTTTTGTTGTACTTGTATCTCGCGTCGCTCTTCGCTCGATATCGTTAAAAAAAAATTCTTTAACAACTCGATTGGAAATCAAAAGAAACGAAACCAAAGTTAAAAAAAAAAATCTATTATTCTTTTTTTTTTGGATATTACCTTTCAAAACAGATCATTTCTTTTATAAATTATAAACTTACATCCATACCACATAAAGTAGTTTCATTTAACAATTTTTCAGTCCGTCATCGTGACTGGTGGAAGTTTCAGGTTATTATGGAAATCATTTCTGTGTTATAATATTTGGCGCCGGTTATTAAAAGGTTTCCAATTGTTGTTTAAGTTGATTTCATCCAATTTATGAGTCGATGATATTTTGGTTTTCGGTTATCGGTTTGTGTAATAGGCCCATCAAGCGATCGATACGATATATGTACAACCCTTTTTGTTGTTGTGATAATATACTTCCCTCCTTTTGTTAACATTACAATATGTTATAATTAAATTTGTGTTTGTATATACACGAATTAATATTTTGAGTGTGTGTTTGTATGGAACAAGTGTTTCGCTCCCTATTTGGCAAAAAACTCATTAACCTCAAACCATAATATTGAGGTAATCCTGTGGCGCCAATTTAATCTACATAAAATCAAATACCATATCTACAAGAAGAGGAAGGCGTAAACCACAATCTTATTTCTATTATCTTAAAAAAAAATTTATATATACGCACGTCTAATTTCCATATCATTAATCATTAATCAAACTTCTTCAACAGCTCAACATTATACATGTATACAGATCGGGCGAACACACGATACACTGTACACAGTATTTATTTCCCAGAGAGGTCAACCGATATGTAAAGTGAATGAGTGCGAGTGACCAAACAAAAAACAAAACGAAACAACAACGTGTTCGACTACAACACAGAATCAATAGATAATTTATTGGTTGTTTGTTGTTGTTGTTGTATACTGTATAGGTTGGATATTTTATCAACATTCTAAGATCTCATTCGTTATTCGTTTAATAAGAAAATTATTATTTATTCTTATAATAAGAGTTATAACAATATGTATAACAATAATGGTAATAATGTAAAAAATAAATAGAAGAGAATTACAACAACAAAATGTGTATAAAGTAAAATTCCAGGAGCAGAAAGAAATCTTAATTTGAAATCTTTAAGAATTATAATAGAATAACGATGATGGTAGAAGACACCCTGATGAATTTTAACTGTATTTCTTAACTTGAGAGACTTCACATCAACAATAACATAAAATTCCAAAAAAGGTACTAAATGTTATGTGATAACCCAAGCAGATCCCGTAATTCTACCAACATTCATGGTCTCCTCCACAAGTCGATGAATGCTCGTTCTCCAGATCAGTTCACAGACCTCTACGCCGCAATAGAATTCAATGCGAGGTTGAAAAGGGTTGCCGTCAAAATATACCACGACATCAAGTACTCATCAACTAAATTTGTTAATTCAAATGATGTCATGAGTTGATTGGAGAGCAAATTCCTAGATTCATACCTCCTGACGGTGCTCTCTGGGTAACTTTAAATTAATCAGGAAGTGTAATGGGGACGAGCGAATGAAATTCTGTTTGTAGACATAAAACCAATACCGAATCTGCGTCAATTGTCCAGGAGAAAGAAAGCTTAAGCGAGCGACTGTCTTGTTTGATACATGTAAAAAGCGGGTTGACCAGCAGATTAACAACCTTCTCTCACAAAAAAAACTAAGTTATGAAGCCAACGCTTCGAATTACCATATCGAATTCATCACAAACACCACCTCGGCAATTGTACACGTACAACGCTTTAAAAATGAGAACATATGAAAGATGCTTAGCATCTTATGAGATCTGGAGATCTCCTTACCCTTTCACACCAGGCAAACAGTTACGCTTTAGACGTACTTCCACGACAAGAGCGGTGGTCCAAGGCACCATCAACGGTTACACTGTTCAATGCAGTGGCCAGCAGAAATTTACAGTTGGCTTTCTCATCCATCGGTGCGTAAAGCAACATGTCATCGCACTAAAAAATTTAACAAAGCGATATTTAATGTTTATGCTGAAAGTGTTGATTGCAATTAACATTAAAAAAACTTAGCTTTTGTTTATTTTGAACGAAGCAGAATTTCATATTCACTCAATGCCCTGTCACAAAGTACCAACTAAAAATAATTTCTCCACAGCATTAATGATGTACTAAAAGTGGTTTTCATCGTATATGCTAGGTCGTGCGTCGATTGTTGCTCTTCCATTTGGTACTAAGATATTAGAATCCATCAACTTTGAATTTTGACATTTCGATCCGCGACTGGCAATATTATTGGTTTTTCTGTGTTTCGATGATATATAACGTTATGGAGGTTGTTTTGTTTGAGTATTTCACCCTGCACTGATGAATTTGGATGAAACTGAACACATGCCCCCACCGAAAATAAATCAGATCAAATCGAGGATCTATTCTTTGTCGAGTTGGAGGAAGTTATCAATAAAATCAATAGCTTAGTTGTGTCAAGTACGTTTTTTCCACGTAAGAGAAGATCACTTCCTGGTCTCGAAGAGACACTCCACCAGCATAAATGCAAACTGTCATCTATACGTTCAATAGACAAGTATAAACGATGGAATGCCAATGATTCAAAAAATCACTGCAGAGTTCCCAATCAGTAGTCACTGATTATTTAGACAGGTACAGTAAAAGACACTCCTCTTAACATCCAGGAGCAGTGGCACGCTATAAAGTCAGTCATAACTACCACGGTACAAAACAATATCGAAAGAAGACTTCCGAGATCCCGCAATGATTATATCTTTGAGCTAGGAAAGCTACGAATAAATAATTTCGGCAAAGCGCGAACATATGAGATCATGCATCGAAAACATAAGCTTCCAAGGGGAACTAGGAAATGCAAGGAACTGTTTTGCTAATGCCAGGAATCTCACTAACGGCTTCCACCCACGAAGTCTGCAATCAAAGATGGGAATGGAGAGGTGAGAACAAACGTATGTGATGTTCTTTCAGTATGGCAAACCTACTTCCAAAATCTGTAAAATTGGAATGACGAAGGGACATTGAAACAATTGCTCCATCAGATGAAAAGGTCTAAGTCAAATATTCCACAGTAGATGAAGTAGACGCAGCTATTGAGCCATTCCACACGGGTTGTCAAGAAGCGGCTTCGCATCTTCGTTTCTTTCTCCGTTTATTTATATGATACCGGTTTTAATTGCGACTCATTTTTCAACAAAAATGTTTGTTGTGAACAAAAATAGAAATGAAATAAAAAAAATTTAAGGCCATTTTTGAGATGTAGATTTTAGTTTAAATTTTATTTTCGAGAGAGCAGAATAAAACAATTCCAAAAATGTTTGTGTTTAAATATAAAATACGGTTTTAAATTAGCAATAAAAAATCTATTACGACTTATTCTGAAGCGTGAAGTCGATTTCATTTGACAACCCGTGTGGAACGGTTGATTAGTAGTATTGGATATACACAGCTACTACTAGTGTTTGGAGGTGAACAGTAACAAAACAAAATTTTTAGTAATACCGAGGAGCGTGTCCATGTGAAATCTGGGAGTCGGCGATCATAATTTTATTGAAAACTTTAAATACCTTGGGTCAGTAATAACTTCGTCAAATGATATGCAGGCAGAAATAAAAGCGTGCAAGCTCGCACTTTATAAAGCACTCATAATACCTGTATTGTCCCGAGGCAAAGCACCTTCTCATAGGTAACGATATTATCGGATTCATCAATTCCAAACGAGATAAATGGCTGGGTCACGTTGCAAGGTCAACACAACAACGTATTTAATAAATTATGTGTTCCAACAACATCGTTTACGATGGTTTGAGTCCGACGGCGGACCGCAAGCGGTAAGATCCATTCTTGAGATTCGAAAGATCAAAAGAAAGAGAGAGAGAGAGAGAGAGAGATGTTATTCCCTAAGACTTAAAAATCAACCGAAGAAAATGGATTAGCGGAGAAAGGTGTTCAACGATACAACAACTCCGGCTACCGGACACAAAGTTTATGATGCAGTTACAATTGAAAAACACCACATGTGTTGTCTGAATCTTGAAAAATTTCAGTAATTTCACTTGATTTGATTCATGGGGTATTATGAATACAGGACCGTCTGCAACTAGCCAGACAAGAACAATATGATGACCAATAGAATGCAACAGTTAGACCCTGACAATCAATGCCCAGATAAGGTAGCAAAAAATCAATATCGGATTGAAATTAAGTACGAAATTAAACATCTCCTTGAAGAGTGTGACATTATTGGACTCATTAATTCCAAACCAAACGCTACGTTTAAAGTTCCCTATTGCACAGAATGATGAGAAAAGTATTCCTTGAACATCTAGTCGGCCTCGGCGTACGTTAGGACGCATCATCCAAACTGAACAGAGCTTTAATAAATTGAAACAGAGGACAACTGTGCAGCAAAAATCTTTTGAAGGGATGTAAAGCTAGAGAGAGTGAGAGAGCTAGAGAGAGAAACAAAGTACCAGAACTGAAACCAATCGAAGAATACAAAGCTTAAACGTTTTTCAAAGTTTTTCGACCCAACTGGCCACTAACGAGTATCGCAAACCTATTAAAGCATAATTCTATAAGACGATGGGGATGAATAATCTTAATACGAAGGAATAGTCTACGGTGAGGACACAAAGGTAGATTAAAATAAAACAACTACAGATATTAGATAACTTTGAGAACCACAGATAAACTTGGGCAAGTAACCAAAATTTGTTGACGTATTCTACCATAACCCTAAGCTGAGTAGCTCAACTTAATGAAAATGTGTCTCAAATTGAATAGAATTATGTACCAACTGTCGAAAATCCAGCTAATAAAACTACAAGAAGAATAACACAAAACTAACTATTCTAGCTGCTGTATACATTATGTCCAAGAAGTACACATTACCACCAACTATATAGACACATACAGGTAGTATGTGAATTTATAAAGAAGGATTACAGGTCGGATGCGCAAAAATTTCATGGAAATTGCTGGAGTTTAATATGCCTTAGGTGCTGTTCCACCAATGGAACTATTCTGCAAACCAATTTTGTTCGAAAACCGCGACTTGAGGAAGGAAAGAACTAACGTATATAACGTAGATGAAATATTGGTTTCACCCCATTCTTATTACATGAAACTTTATACAAAATGTATGAATTAATGGCATTTGTCTCTAAACCCCAGAAAAAAAAGTTTCCGCCACCATTTAATAGATTTTCTTAAAAAACAATATGTTGATCCATAATGATCAGCTAGATCAACACCCCCATAAACTTACTGTAATTCAAAATTACTTGGGGCTTTCTTATTTTTATTATATTACCACCACTTAGTACTCTGTTGATGGTTTGCATCTTTGAAATGTAGTTTCGACTTAATATAGTCACGACACGTGTATCCTTCCATGCCAAGGCTAACAAATTGTTCTTTCGACATGCAACACATTGTTTTGCAACAAAACTTGGTTTCGACACATTTTTTGGCAACAACTTCCTATTACTTTGTATTGTTCCCGTAATATAACACTTCCGTTTGAGAAGTTCGTTGGCCAATGGAATACTTATATAGTATCTATCCGTAAAGATATGGTACCCTTTGGCACCAGGTATACTTTGTAGTAGATTATTGACCAGATGAAGCACTATTCTTGAAGGCACCGGCCTTCTGGATGGATCAACATCTGAGTTGTTAGAGCACCATAATAAGCAAAACGGAATATACGTAGCCGGTATTGGAATCTGCTAATATATGTAATCGAATTCCCCACTTTGTTGGTTTGTTTGGGTTATATGTCATGAAGCTAATTCTGCCTTTGAATAGTATTACTGACTCATCAATAGAAATTTATTTACTGGGGATAAAACTATCTCGAAATTTACTGTTGAGGTATTCCATATAATTGCTTACTTTTTTGCTTTGCGTTGTCAGGCTATTACTTTCTGATTCTTTCTCATTTAAATGGAGCATCCAAAAAATTTGAAGAAATCTTTCTCTACTAAAAATATCGCAGAAAAAAGGAATCTTGTGTGTATATTCCTGAGAAAAGTATTCTTCAATTTTATGTAAAGTAATCAGTCCCCATCTTCAAAATGACGCCTATAAATGCACACATCTCATGATAGGAAACGTCCTTCCAGTTATTCCACATGGACCTTCTTTTTAAAACTTTACAATATCTGCTGTTTACTTTACAATATCTGCAATAAGTTCATTAGTGAAAAACCTTTTAAAAAAATCTATTGGCTCAAAGTCTTTGTCTTGAAATTAAAGACCAACATTTTTATCTCCAACACTAAATTTAATTCTTGATGACAGTTCATCCTCTTCTTCACTCACATCAATCCAACTTGATTCTAATGCAGTGTCACAATCACAATCAAGCTCTGGTACAGTATCAGTTTCACTATCAGATGAATATTGTAACACTTGAACTCGTTTCTTTTTAGTTTGTAACAAATCGCTTATTTCATTATCGGAAGAATATGAACTACTACTATATTTTATATTGTCATTTCGCACATTTATATTAGTAAATTCAAATTCACTGTTATTATCCCACCTGTTTTCTAAATCCATTTTGAGTGGGAAATTAGAGTATATGTATACTAAATTAGACAAAGAGAACTAATTCCGTGCAAAACTTGTAACCACTCGACTAACAACACTTGGCAAATTATTACTGTGTTACTATTGTACGGACCTCTTTGGTAAAATTCCACGACTGAATGCACATATAGTATGTATAAATATTTTTTTTCGTTTTTAGTCTGGCGCATTTCATAAAATTATTGTTATTGCATTATCTCACATAAATCATACACAACAAATATTTATCCCTTTCGAGTTGAAGAAATAATTTTTTTTTTTCAATTTATTTAATCGAAATTTACATAACCCTCGATTTAACGGACCTCGATTTAACGGACACTCGATTTAACGGAAAAAAATTTTATTTTCCATTTTTCGGTTATCGATTATAATGGGACTGAGTATGCTGGATGGAAATGAGACTATTAAATGATTTTGGAAGAAGTTCTGAAACATGGCCACCTGGGACGGAACTCGACCAATTCTTAACTG
Organism: Nephrotoma appendiculata; assembly: GCA_947310385.1. Taxonomy (NCBI): domain Eukaryota; kingdom Metazoa; phylum Arthropoda; class Insecta; order Diptera; family Tipulidae; genus Nephrotoma; species Nephrotoma appendiculata. The sequence goes on from OX371224.1 coordinate 145,793,339, forward strand.
ATTGTGATGGGATTGGGTTAGTTGGATGAAAATATTATTATTAAATGATTTTTGGAGAAAGTTCTGGGAAATGGCTAAAAATCATTTAATAATCCCATTTCCATCCAACATACCCAATCCCATTATAAACCGTTAAGAATTGATCGAGTTCCGTCCCACATGGCCATATTCCAGAACTTCTTCGAAAAATCATTTAAGAATCCTATTTCCATCCAACATACCCAATTCCATCATAATCAGGAAAGAATTGAACGAGCTCCGTCGCAGGTGGCCATATTCCAGAACTTCTTCTAAAATCTGTTTATGAATGTCATTTTTATTCAACAAACAAAATCCCTTCATAATCGGTTAAGAGATAAACGAGTTCTGTCCTGTGGCCATATTCCAGAACAAGTGCGAAAACTATAGTCGATTATATTTAAAAATATTCCATTCGGATTTAACGGCCATTCGGATTTAATTAGTCCGTTAAATCAAGGTTTTTCTTTCTATACATAATTGTGTATACGAGCCGGGAAAGGGTTAAAAAACAAACTGTCTACAATTTGTTACAGTCATTTAGTGTTACCTTCTATAGGCGGATATGCGAGTTTTAGAGTAAATCAGTTTGTCACCTCCGGAGTGACATACGAGTTGTAGAGTAAATGAGTAAATTTATATTGTCACATCCAGCGTGACATATGAGTGGAAAAGGTTAAAAATTGGGAATAATTTTTCCATATCTAAATTGGCAGGGATATATTCCCCATTTAATTTTGTTTTCAAAAAAAATTAACATGTAACTTTTTACCTCAGCACCCCAGAAAAAAAAAAGTTTTAATATAAAGCACATATAGGGGTATATCCTCTATCCGGTCACAAATTAATTATTTGCGATCAGAAATATGGTTACAAGTATTGACCCTTTACTTGACCAAATTCAATCTATATCTCATTTTTATAAATTTTTCAATATTTCAGATTACCTATTTGTATATGAAATTTTATTGCCCTTAAGTATATAATACGAGCAAGTACATAATATTTCATTTTAATATAAGCAGGGGTGTTAAACTATTTTACTAATTCATTACACCTTCCCGCTGAAGTATGAAATTCCTGGAGGGTATTTCATTAGAAACTAATATATTATTAAACTTAACAAATATAATTTACATCTTTCAAATTACAATATATAATATTTAAACTTTAAAGTTATATTAACATTTTTCATTTTCTTATAACATTTCAATTTAGTAATATAGGTTTAATCATTTTATATTTATTTATTTTTTAAATATTTTGTTATTTATTTATTGTTTTAAATATATTATATTATTTAATATAATATATTAAATTTTTAATTTATTTATTTATCGTTATTATTCGATATTACATTCATTATAGGTACATAATATAGTATAATAATAATAAGAGAGTTTTAACTAACTATGTTCAGAATAGACAATTTATTTCAATATAATTCTCAAGAACTATATTAATTATTCATTAATTTTAACCGGTTATTGTTAACAATTTTTGAATTTCGTTCAATTTTTATTTTTGAGTTATAATCTGAGATGATTTCAGTTATTTCATAAGGACCATTCCATAATGGAGCTAACTTATTCTTTCTAGCTTCGTTTTTTAAAAATACTAGGTCTCCAACCTTGAATACCTTTGAATTAAGTTTTCTATCATATACAATTTTATATTTTTCTTTACTTCTTAATAAATTTTCTTTCGCTATAGTGTAGGACGTTTGTAACTTATTTTTAATTTCGATAATGTAATCTTCATAGTTATATATGAGTGTCAGGTTAGCTTGGAGTGCAGTGGGAATATTAGGCTTAAATCCATGGATTATTTCGAATGGCATAAAAGAAGTTGCTGAATGTGGAGTGCTATTGAAACAAAATATAGCATATGGCAACCATGTATCCCATTTAGTTTGATCTCCATCTAGAAAATTACGCAAATATTCAGTGAATGTTCGGTGTGAGCGTTCTAAAGCTCCGTTTGTCTGCGGATGGTATGCGGTTGACTGAAGTTTTTTAATTTTAAGTAATTTACATACGTTTTGAAAAAGTTGACCAACAAAGTTTGATCCTTGATCAGTTAAAACGAAAATAGATGCTCCAAATCGACAAACCAAATGTTCGACCAAAGCTTGGGCTATAGTAGTTGCTTCTTGATTTTGTAGTGGTATGGCCAAAGAATATTTTGATAAATCGTCTTGAATAGTTAGGATGTATTTATTACCTTGAGATGTTAAAGGAAGGGGGCCGACAATATCCAAAAATTTCTTTTCAAGCGGTTTACTGGATGTCGTGGTAATGGCCATTGGTAATTTTGTTAATTGTGTTATTTTATTTCTTTGACACAATTCACATTTTTTAATAACTTCACGAATTTTACTAAGCATTCTAGGGAAATAGTAATATTTTCTCATACGATTGTACGTTCTGTTGATGCCCTGATGTCCTCCTACATTACTGTAGTGAAACTCATGTAGTATTCTTGCTATTTCGTCGTTATTCTCAAGTTCAATAATGTCATCGGATGATTTGGTATTCGTTTCGTTGGATTGAGGATGTTGTAATGGAATAAAGTTTTCTTGATTTTGTAATGCTGCTTGTGATCTAGTAAGAACTGGTAAAATAGAAGTTGAAATAGTAGACGATTGATTAGGGTTAGATGAATCAAGTGTTACACGACTTAAAGCGTCAGCATTAGAATTTAGTTTTCCGGGTTTGTACTCAATATTATAATCGAATTCATCAAGTTCGATACGCCATCTGATAAGCCTTGATGCTGGATTTTTAATATTCTGAAGCCAAACTAACGGACGATGATCAGTCAAAATCGTAAATTCTCTGCCGTATAGATATGGCCTAAAATGTTTACATGACCATACAATAGCTAAGAGTTCCTTCTCTATATTGTTGCATAGTTCTTTTCAGCATGATTCAGATTTCTGCTCGCGAAAGCGATTGGCAAGTCATCATTATCATACTTTTGTGATAGAACTGCACCAATACCGATATCACTCGCATCGGTGGTAACATAAAAACGTTTTAGATAATCCGGGTATTTGAGAATTGGTGAAGTCGTAAGTTTAGATTTAATTAAGTTGAAAGCTTCGTCGCAAAATGGATTCCATAAAAATACAGAATTTTTCTTTAGTAATTTGGTTAAAGGTTCAACTGTTTGTGAGAATTTGTCAATGAACTTCCGGTAGTAACCGGCGAGACCAAGAAAAGACTTTATGTCCTTTTGTGATTTTGGGATTGGATACTCATAAATAGATTTTAGTTTACTTGGATCGGGTTTTATTCCATCGTTAGTAATCAAATGTCCAAGATACATAATTTCTTTAGATAAAAATTTACATTTGGAAGCGTTTAATTTCAAATTAAATTTTCTGAAGCGTTCAAATATGGATTTTAATTTTTTATTGTGATCTGCTAGGCTTGCTCCGTAAACTACTACATCGTCGAGGTAAACAAATGAATGTATAGAATTAAGTCCAGTCAACACGTTATTCATCATACGCTGGAATGTTACTGGCGCATTTTTTAAGCCAAAAGGCATTCGTAGAAATTCGTAATGCCCCAAATTAGTACTTAATGCTGTTTTCTCGCGATCTGTTTCATCTAATTTAACCTGATGGTATCCATCTGCTAAGTCAAGCGTAGTAAAATATATTGAATTGCCTAGTTGTTCTAGTATTTCAGAAATATTTGGTAAAGGAAATACCTCACCCACCGTGATACTATTCAATTTACGAAAATCAATCACTAAGCGCCATTTTCGTTCATTATTGGTGGATTTCTTAGGAACTACTAATATTGGAAAATTCCACGGACTGGTACTATTCGTTATGATATCGTTATCAAGCATATTTTGAACTTGTTTATTAATTTCAATTTTCGTTGCTTCTGGTAATCGATATTGTTTGATATTTGCTAGTGTGTGCTAGTTGTGCTAGTAACAGACAATTTATCGCCATCTAAATGGAATAAATCATTGAATTCACGACATAATTGAATTATCGAATATTTTTCTTCCGTGTTTAAGTGATTTGTATTGATTAATTTTTCTAATACATTTAATCTGTTGGGAACATTATTTTTCCAACCCTCGATGTAAAATACATCCAAAGGTTTACAAAATTCTGGGTTAAATGAAGTAACATTTAATTCAGTTTCCTGGAGATTAGTATTTAAAACTGATAAAGTAGAAATTCCCTTTGTAACTTTAATCAAAGCACTACAACCGTAAATTCCAGGAACAATTTCATGAGATGTACAAACATAATCATTGTCGGGAAAATCTAAATACATGTTAATAATTTTTTCAGAGCGAGGAGGAATTAGTAATTTTTGTGGAAGCGAACTTATATTTAAACTAAATGGTTTGCTTCCAGCGCACGGATTAGGAATTTCTATGATATTGTTCGAATAATCTAATTTACATTTTAATTTTGAAAGTAGGTCCTTTCCTATGATTCCGGAACATTGTACTGGAAAGTTCGTTGGTACTATTTGAAAATAGTGTTGAATTTTGAAATTGTCGTCGAAAAATATTTCGGCTTCGCATTGTGCTAGAGTCTGGATTATTTCAGAACCTATTCCTGTAACATTAATTTTTCGATTTGGGAAACAAGGAGTATTTGGTAAAATAAACTGTTTTTTAATTATTGATACATCGGTACCTGTATCGACAAGGAAATAGTGAAAATCATTGTTGAGAATATTTAAATTTAATGGAATATATTTTTTGTCTTCGTTCTGTGAGATAGTAAAAATTGTTTGATTGGATTCATTATTTGAAGTAATTTTTGAAGTAGGAAAATTAATTTTCAAAGAATTTGGACGCTTTATTTCAGTTCTTCCACTCAAATCGGTGTGTCCTGGTAATTCGAATCGAGTGTTTTGGAGTTTTCCAAGGCGTTGTTGACCAATAGTTGTTTTGGATTTCTATTTTCAAAAGTTTTTGTAGAAGATGTGTTATTGTATTTCTGATCGTTATATTTTTTCTTTCTACATTGTTGTATGTTATGACCTGGATAATGACAATAGCGACAAGTTATAACTGCAGTACGGATATTTCTAGATTGCGAACATGATGCTACGTTATGAATTGGATTTGAGAAATTATTATTTGAACGGGTATTATTTAACGGTTGGTTTCTATCGAATCTGTGAAAACAGTTACAAGAACTGTGTCCTTTCTTACTGCAAATTTGACATTGAATTGAAGATTTGGATGATTGTGGTCTATTTAAATTGTCTTTTAATAATGTTGATTCTTCCTATGTTGCTTTTAGAATTGCTGATCTGAGCGACGTAAACCTACAAGCTTTGATGATGATCTTAATAGGATCGTTAAGCCCATCTTCGAAAGAACGTAAAGCTGTTTTCTCATTAAGATTTACAAAATGTTGCGCTGCTTGTGCACCTTCACTGCAACACACGCGCCATTTAACTCAGATAATAATTTTTCTATTTTATTTCCAAATATTTTCACATTATCAGATCTTTGTTTACAGTTTATTAATTCGATTTGTAATTGTTCAACGCTACGTTTTATTGAAAATTGCCGTTTTAGTTTGAATTTTAATTCGGACCACGTCGTATAATTTTTGAATTTTATAATATCATATGCAGGACCACTTAATTTGGCTTTGAGGACATTTAAAAACTGTAATATATCTTCAATACTCTCAAGTGGTTCATAAATTATATCGCAGCATGAAATAAATTTATGTAATTCAGAAGTTTCTCCGGAAAAGTTAGGAATTATTTTCAGTGCTAGGTAAATATCGAATGAATCAGACTGAGAATTTTCATGATTAATATCGTCATTGGTGGGAATCACTTGACTTTTTCTTTTGCCCTTACCCATGATTACACAATTCTATATACCGAAACAAAATTTATTAATATATTTGCTGTTATTATAATTTATTTATTATCAAGGTATCAAGGTATCAAGGTCGAAAGTTCGTAGTGGAATTAGGTAAATAATAACTATAACGTTTTATTGAAAATGGTCATGATGAATACTGTCAACATCGCGTTATCGTATTTAGCGGAAATTAAATTAATTAATAAATTGTTTAATTTTTTGACATTAATTGAACAAATGCATTAAATTTAATAATTTTGAAATTGATAATATTTTTTAATTAATTTGATACTTATGAATTTTTTTATTTTTTATTTTTTATTTTTTTTTTATTTTAACTTAGAATTTGCAAAAATATATATATTTTTTTTTTTTACCAGTAAATATTTTAGAATAATACATAACTTACAGTAGTGATAATTTTTCTGAGTGTACGTATTCCACAACACGATAGTTGAATTTGAGTGAGTACTCCGACAATAAGGTTGACCTTGAATGGACAATCCTTAATGATGATATTGTATGTAGTTGGATGCAAATAGGTACTGCATTCCCTTTGCATTTGTTGAATCGATGAAATTTGATGATTTTACAGGTGAATTTTATGAATTGGAAGAATTGGATCGGCTATTGATGATAGATATTTTATTGTGTACATAGCAGTAAATTACGCTATATATCCAGCTTTACAGAAACAATTGAACATTTTTTTGTTTCTCGTTGATATGCATGCATTTCATCATCAAAATACACGTAAACCTTTACAATATGTATTTGCAGTTTCTTGATTAAAACGTTGTTCTGGATCGTGGTATATAGCAATGCCGTTGGTTAACAATATTGATTTGCTTGCAAGTACAACACACATGCAGCATGGTATTACGTATTACTTTCACTTTTAAAACATGTGGGTACGCATTGTTAGAAGAATAAAATAACTGTCGTCGGATCCCTCCGCTGCCACCAGAATATGTAAGGGGACCGATTTGGCAAGGCTATTTCTCCAACACGTAACCACTAACTTGCACTTTAACTTGTATTTTAAAGAAAAATATCACCTTTATTGTTCAATGTTTAATCTTTTTATTTATTTTAATATATATATATATCACAAGTATTGACCTATACTTGTCCAAATTCAATCTATATCTCATTTTTATAAATTTTTCAATATTTCAGATTACCTATTTGTATATGAAATTTTATTGCCCTTAAGTATATAATACGAGCAAGTACATAATATTTCATTTTAATATAAGCAGGGGTGTTAAACAATTTTACTAATTCATTACATACTGATAAAAGGTTGTTTTGTTCTACTTATCAGGTTCTCTTGCAATGACCTATCTGCAAAAAATCCAATCTTGCTTTATACCAAGTATAACAAAAGAACATATCGACTTGGCGAATTATATCACATTAAACAAAATAATTACGCGTCACATTTATTCTTGCTCGTAGATTTCTCATCTGTCGTATTTATCTCCGACAATATTCTACATAATAATTATGGAATATTTTAGAAAAGGATGTAATTTTCTTTTAAAATGATGCAAAATTATATAAGATACTTAAAATTACATATATAGGTTGTTAATCTCTACATAAAATAAAATCTTGTTCAGTATATTCTGTGGAGTTCTTTAGTTTACATACTGGTTTACTGACTATTCCGTCACTTGCTATGGAAACAAAATTTTTACATAAATGATGTAAATATTTTACCATTAAATGTATGTAAATTTCCATAAATCATGTAAAAAAATTTTACTGTGTGGTGAATGAATCCCTTAATGAGCATAAATTGGCTGATCGGCCAGAACCTTGTGGCCGATCAGCCAATTTATGCTCAGCATTAATTTGTGGCCATTTAACGGTTTCGGAAGAAATTCAAGCACTGCAAATCGGTTCGGATGTCTTGCATCGTGTTTTATTCTCTTTTCCGCCAGGGTTAAGTCAATCTAAAAGCGGCTCATTCTTTAGAAAATGAAAACAATTGAACGATAGACAATGCAGGATCAAACAAAAAATATTTTAGACGCTGTAATCTTGTAACATGGCCCATGGGTAATTTCGCAAGCAAATTTTATTTTTGACAAGTATTTGCATTGTCAAACGCACTTGATTTCTGTTGTTCATCTTCTGGGTTCATAGATTTTATATAGCTTCTATATTCCCTTTATATGCTTTAAAATTATTCACGAGAAACAGATCGCCACATCTATCTCGCCACATTTTAAATCAAAATATTAACATTTTCTGGGTTGGTGGTCAACATGCGTGAACTAACTGTAAATAAATCTTTCCTTCCCATGAGATATCAATATCAATATTCGCCCGAACATTATCCTTTAATTAAATTCAAGATCGACAAAATTATTTCATTACACATTACAATCTCCGAATGGATGCCAATTATTTTGGTTGCTTCCGGTTTCGGTCGGTGTCTTCTGTGGTTTTAACAAATTCCACTTAATAATTTTATTTGTTTTATTAGTTAGTTGGTAAGAGATGAATAAAAAAATAAATAGCAACAACAACAACAAAAAAGGAAATTAGATTTTGTAGTTTCTTTCGAAAATTAAATTATTAAAAAGGTTTTTACCTTCACAACCTCTCATTTTGGGTTGTGTGTATGCGTAGTAAGCGAGACTATGTAGAACCGAATGAAATGACTTTTAGCGGTTGACCACCTGTGTGATTTTTTTTTATTGTTGCCGAGTACACGGTTAATTTAGCGGTATAACATCAATCCGGAGTCTTAATATAGATTCGATTATAAAAAAATTTTTCTCTAATTTTTAATTACAATAATTATATTTATTATAACGTAACGAATATTTATGTACATAAGTACAGTAGAAAGGGCCCGGGACTTTTATTTATTTTGTACAGCATATACAGGTCGTGTGCGAGTGTAGCTAAAATTTTGGAAACTGAACCACCCAGACTAAATGAAACTATGTACTCGTATATGTCTATCTACCAATTTCGGTTGTTTTTTTGTTAAGCGTCTTATCGTTTAATTTAGATTAACGAATTAATTTTTTCTCATTAAATTTTGATGACTTGCAATTTAAGCACAAAATTTTGCGAACGTAAACGCGTGTTTAACACATATTACCTGTACATATCAAACCAACAATAAAAGTTGCAATTTCATCTATTCATTAAAAAAAATAAAATAGTTAATAATAATAATAATAATAAATAATATAATAAAAACTATCAAATTAGAAAGTTCATTTATTATTTCATTACGTTTTATATTATTTCGGACACACTAAATTATATTTAACACAGCAAAATAAAATTGCTAGTTTTAATTTTTTTTAATTAATTACTTTTTTTATTGTATTTCAGCGGCTTAAAGTATATTCATAATAAAATACAAATTTTTCGCTATTTAATTATAAGAAAATGTATAAAATTATTTTAAGTACAAAAATTATTTAAATTAGCCATAAAGCAAGTTGTTGGTGTATAAGCTAAATAAATTCTGTGTAATGGTTTGGTTGAGAAAGTATAAAATATTTGGTTTCTTTATCTGTGGCGTCCGATAATAAAACAACCAAAACTTAATGAAAGAAGCAGTCATGCTAAGGTAGGGTTTCCCACTAAAAAATTTCCTGAAATCATCATACCAATAATCTGTCTTCGTGTTTCCGGAAACTAATGCTAGAAATCCGGGACAGAGATATGAACACAAGCAAGGATGGGCCTTCCATATCAACTTATAAAACCGGAAAAAGTGCCTGGAGAGCTCTAGCATAGCTGAAATAAGATTCCTTTTCAACAAGGACTAGAATGCAGGAAACTGCAACTAGGCCTCTCAATGAGGTACTAAAAGAGCACTTAGTGGTTGCTGTCATTGACGCAGAGCCCACGAAGTCGGGTATATTTCGTCATACCGGAAAACCATGGACCCACTCCGATTTGCCGGGCGAAGGACGGTGCTGGATTCATGTCAAGTTGGCCGACTGGAGATTCACCAAGTTGCAAGATCCAAAAATTGATTATAGGTTAGCTATGATATTAAATTGAGAATCGCTGGATGACAACCTGAATACAAGCATGGATATGTCCACTCTTAGGGATCCCTAAATGTATCTGGTTGTATCACAGTCTGAGAGAGACTCTGATCTAACTGTGGTGGAGGTTAAAGTAAAGGGGGAAACCTAATGTTGATTAGGTTCCTGCAGATTAACCTCTTTGACTCCCAGGCAGCATCGGCTGCACTCACATACTCAAACTTAAAGCAGAGGAGATATACATTGACCTAGTTCAAACCCCTTGGTTCTTTCTGTTATCAAATTGCAGTAATTGAGATGTAGTTACAACAAGTAATGAGATTGATTGTCAAAATCTCGGGCCAATTTCCGCTTCTCTTCCACGTGATGACGAAGATATTCCATCAATAATTTTAGAAAGCTCATTAAAGCAGGCGAAAAAACAGAAAAATATGAGTGATCCTGGTAAGTGATGCAAGTTCTCATCACATAATTTGGGGAAACACTGTAAGAGCTTACAATTTCGATATTTTAAATTGGCAAGCATGTCATAGAACTATGTACTGGGGGTGAGTGATCGGTGTTTTCTGTCACAAAAAGGCACATGGTGTTCAAAGCCTTGGTGTATAATGTTATAAAATCCGATTGGCATAAGAATTCCGTTTTCCCAAAAAACGATTATTGGCAAAGTACTTCTGAGTACGCTCTAATAGAAAAGCATTTCAATGTTAACGGCAGTACTCAAAAAATTTCGACACGGAATTAAAACTGACGCAGATTATTGTAGTAGTATTGGCAACGGGAACTCTCCAGAACTCCGACTACACCGAAAATGGTTATTGGCTTGAAAGCACATGAGCGCGCCCTAATAGGGAACCATATCAAATTAACGGCAGTACTGCGGATCGAGTATGAAAATCTTTAATTTTTGAGAGTTCCCAAATTTAATATTTAATTAATCCTTTCATGCCTGTCAAACACTTAACAAAATAAATAAAAAAATTTAGTATTCACATTGAACATTGGGAAATTTGTTTTCAATTAATTTAATAATTACACTGTGCATGAATCGCAAACATTTTTTTTGTGACAAGTTGTGTTTCACATAACATTTTCCCGGACTTCTGGTGTTTTTTCAGCAAATGTTGTATTTAAGCGTCGAGATTGTGGTTGGTTTATTGGTATACGTTTTTTCCCTTCAAGTATACCCCCATAGGAAAAAGTCAGGACAGGTCAATTCTAGGGATCGTGTGGGCCGGTCCATATTGCCACGTTTCGACTTTATTAGACATTGTTTGGCCGAGAAAGATTTCTCGTAAAATTTGCATCGAAAGAGGAGATGCACCGTCTTGTTGGAACTACATGGTCTGTAGGACTAATTGATCCAATTCGGGCACAAGAAGGTTTTCCAACATGTCCCGATATCGGTCTGTTTCAACATTGCCCCGATAGCATCCTCAAATATGATGCTACCGGCTCTAATGGTGCACCATACAGTTATTCTAAGAGAGTGTAGTGGTCTTTGGTGTATCAATTGAGGGGTTTCTTGTCAAAAATAAAATGTTTCACTGATTTTAACTCGTTGTTGCGGCGTTAGATGCTCAATAATAAATTGTTATTTACCACTCTCTACGAGAGCCAATGCAAACTGACAGATGTCAACCAAAATAAAATGACGGCCAAACAAAATCGGCCGAGAACATAAAAAGCACCCTGTATAGTAAATTTGTATCATGTTTTTTTTAAATCATGTATCTCTAGCTGCACTAAGGTAAGATAATATAAGATAAGATAAGATGTTTACAACGCAGAGTAGCTGTTAGGCTGATGACAAATAACCTACTTACTGCAGGGTATGCTCATGTCTATATGTTCACAGATTTTTTTCCGACAACACAGCAACTGGATTACTCGAGGACATATGGCTGCTGGAGGGAGTGCAATACCGGGATCCCGGGATCTCGGATCACGGGATCCCAGATGAATATTGTTTGGTATCGATACCGGTATTACAAAGTTCTAATACCGGGATTTCGATATTGAATATTAATTTATTAGTACATGTATGCACAAGAATTTACTGTTAGTTTATCGTGAATAATTTATCGTGAGCAATTTATCGTAGAACATTTTGCTTTCTTAATCGATTATGATCGGATTGGGTATGTTGGATGGAAATGAGATTCTTAAATGATTTTTGGAAGAAATTCTGGAATATGGTCACATGGGACGGAACTTATAGGTATTAGGTATGTTGGATGGAAATCGGATTTTTATTGATTTTTGGAAGAAGTTCTGGAAAAGTTGCCACCTGATTCATTGAACGAAAGTCGATGATAAATTGATACACTCGCTGTTGGGTGAAAATCGGTGTAATTGTAACCATCGATGAAGATACGTATCCAACTCTTAGACCATCTAAGCTCTTGTAGTATAACTACGTACAGGCAGCAAATTTCCGCTTGGTTTGAAAAGTTCTGAAGAACTCAGGTCTTGAATAATAAAAAAGCAATATTTTGTTAAGGCAACATTTTGAAATGGAATAATTGTAGAGACTAACGGCTTCAATAACTCTCACGGGCACGCGGGAGGTCGCTGCGCTCCCCCCTCTTGGTTAGCCCTCCGAGGAGCTTTAGATTTGAACTTCGGGGGATGTAGGAGCCGGGATCATCAAACATCGTCGTTTTTTCAATCAGTCTATAGACCAAGCGTTACTAGTGGATTGTACGAACAACCCAGCAACAACAACACATCAATAACTCCTCCTATTATTTTTGAGGACAACATTTTATCGGCTTTAAGGGGGTTTGGAGATGGTTGCGGTCTTGACGATATACCCTCTTCTATTCTGAAGGAGTACGCTGAAATTTTAGCAATTCCATTATGTTATCTATTCAATCATTCCTTAAACACCGGCGTGTTTCCTGAAAAATGGAAAATTTCAAAAATTACTCCAATTTTCAAATCGGGTAAACGTGAGGATATCTCATGCTACAGAGGAATATCAACTACATCATCAATTCCAAAATTATTTGAGTTAGTATTATGCAACAGCTTTAAATCCACAATTGCACGTCATATATCAATAAACCAGCATGGGTTTATGCCTGGCCGATCCACATCGACTAATCTGGTTGAATTCACCAGTAAACTAATTAACGAGATTGAAAAACACCGTGTTGAAAAACATGTAGCGTACACGGATTTTAGTAAAGCATTTGATTCTATCTGTCATCATAAAGCACTCCAGAGTTTATTCAATTTTGGATTCTCTCTCGATTACCTAAATTGGTTAGTCATATCTATCAAACCGGCGACAATTGGTAATAATGGAAAATGAGAAATCAAAAGTTATTATAAAGTTACATCTGGTGTTCCCCAAGGATCACACCTCGGGCCCTGGATTTTTATTGTTTTCATAGACCGAATAACCGAGATAATCAAAAACTCAGACGTGCTCATATTTGCAGATGATGTGAAAATTTTTCGTACTATTAATGGATGGTTAGATACGGAGAAACTTCAAGAAGACTTAGATAGATTAAGTGAGTGGTGTGATCAGAACTCACTATACTTAAATATTAAGAAATGCAAAATCATGTCTTACCATCGTAAACGAAATCCGATAATTACTTCATACAAAGTCAACAACGAAGTACTGCAAAGAGTCAATGAGGTTATAGACTTAGGTGTTACATTTGTCGAAAACGCCAGTTTCAATAGGCATATTGAAAATTGTATTGCGAAAGCGAATGCCATGTTCGGATTTGTTAAAAGATGGACAGGTGAATTTAAGGATATTCAAACCTTATGTTCACTCTATTTCGCTTATGTTCGATCTCAACTGGAATACGCTGTAACGGTCTGGAATCCATACTATGCTGTACACATAAAAAGAATTGAAAGCATTCAAAAGAAGTTCCTGATTTTTTTGTTAAAGAAAAGTGACTGGGATTACAACCACAACTTACCATTCCATGAAAATGTGGCTCGCTTACCTCCATACACAACAAGATGCACAGATTACAAAATATGCACGCTTGAAAATAGACGACTTCTCTTGGGAGCAGAAAACATATCAATTCACGTGCCATGCAGAACATTTCGAAACCATAAATTTTTAGCACTTGAACACCATTCCACCAACTATGGAGAAAACAACCCAATTAATAGGATGTCTAAATCTTTCAACTTAATCGACGACCTATTTGACTTCAACTTATCAAAGGACAACTTTAAAAATATCCTTAAAGACTTTTTTCTAAATTTTTAATTGTTTAAACCAAAATTTGGTTTATATTTTTTATTTTTTTTTTTTTATTCTGTTTTAAAGTTTTTTGTTGTTTTAGTATAATTTTAACTATAACTGTAAATAATCTGAAATCATACATGTATATTACAAAATAGATTTCTTTAAATAAATAAATAAATAAATAAACATGTCGCACCTGCGTGCCTCACGTAGGAGCGGATTATATAGAATCTATTAATGATACCTACTAAAAAAAAATTAATTGGACCATTTTGTTATGCGAGATTTTGTAATTGCAAGATTTGGTACTTGGAAAATTTTATAATTGCAACCATTTTGAAATGCAATAATTGTAGAGGCTGACGACTTCAAAAACTCTCAAGGGCACTTAGCCCTCCATGCAAATTCCATCTCTATTAGCCATGTTTCTAGAACTTTATTGCAAACTCATTTTTGAATTTTGTCAAAAAAAAATTATGAGTCCCATTTTCCCACATGCCAAATTTTAAAAATTCGAGCGGGATTTAATGAAAATCGGGTTTTTTCTGCAAAACCGGGATTTTTAAAACCGGGATTTTGAAAATCGGGATTTTGAAAACCGAGAATTCGTTCCAGACCCCATATTCCCGTATACATTTTCGGAGGTTTTTCATATTATCAAAACGTTGAATTTATCCGAGGCCTTGAGGTACGTTTTATGACCAGATTTTTCTGAGAGCAGGTAGTTGGTTTGCCGGTCAACCCTCTTATTGGGTTGAAACGTGTGTGGGTTACAGACTAGTGATAAACATGTACATAGCAAGTTCCTTGCTATAAGACAGACGGCCACTTCAGCCACCCCTACCCTGGAAAACATACGCTGATGTAGTATTGGATTGGTAGCGCCTATAACTCGCCCTGACATGTGGTGTCAAAGGCCATAACCAAAATGCGCCCTGCATCGCTCTCTCTCAATTTCCATATTCGTTTAGAATTAACCAGCAAGCACCGCAAAGAGTTAAAAACCTAGATCTTTTCTTTCAAATGTTATTGTCACATATGATATAAAAAGATATTAGACAGAAACTTATCTATCAATGGTTTCACAGTTTACTAGAAACTTTATTAAATAAATAAAAAACAGAAATTGGCTTTTTCATCAAATATCGAATACAGCAATTTATCATCGACCTTTGTCCAATCATTCAGGTGGCCATATTCCAAAAATTCTTCTAAAATCATTTAAGAATCTCATTTCCATCCAACATATTCAATCCCATCATAATCGGTTAAAGACCTACTGTGTTCCGTCCCAGGTGGCTATATTCCATAACTTCTTCCAAAAATCATTTAAGAGTCCCATTTCCATCTAACAGACCCAATCCCACCATAATCGGTTAAAAAAGAAAATTGTTCTACGATAAATTGATTCCATGGTAAATTGTTTCCACGATAAATTGTTCTATGATAAATTGTTCTACGATAAATTGCTCATGATAAATTGTTCACGATAAACTGACAGTAAATCGTAGAAAGTAAAAAACAGTCCAGTTCCAATATAACAAAGTATTTTAGAAGGACTAATGAAAATTCATTAGATGTTGTATTGGCAAGAATGTGCGCCTATAATGGTTTACCTTTCAAGATGTTTATAATATCAGAAGACCTTCGAAAGGCACTATGTGCTTTACGTATCGGTGAACTTCCAAAATCTGCGAACACCATCCGCAAAATTGTTATAGATTATACCAGAATGACAGAAGTCAAACAAAATTGGATTTAGCTTAACTTTTGACGAGTGGACCTCTATAAAAAAAATACCGTTACATCAATATTAATGTTCATTCAGAACATAAAGTGTGGAATCTAGGGCTAATAAAAATTTTTGGAGTATGCCACCAAAAAAATGTGTAGAAATAGTGGATGTCAAATTAAAACAGTTTGAACTATCCCTAAAAAAAGACATTGTATATGTGAAACATATGAAAAAGTTGGGAGACTTATAAGCGCCGAAGTTGACCAACAATTATGTTTTGCTCATGGAACTCATTTGGCCGCTTTAAGCGTTCTATATAAACAATCAAATGATTTTGAAAATGAAGGGGATATAGAATTAGAGGAAATAGACTGGTAATCTAATAGTGAATCGGAAGAAGAGTTTGAAAGTGATGAAGGTGCTGGTAGCAAAAGCAATGATGATGGTTTGACAATTGAATCGCAAGCGCAACAAAATGAAATATTAGAAATAAACCATGTTGAACTGGCTCCGTTGATTAAAAAAATACGATCAATTGTAAAAATATTTCGCCGTTCCCCAACTAAAAACGACAAAATACTGCAGCGTTATGTAAAAGCTGAATTCAACAAGGAATTGGTACTCTTATTGGATTGCAAAACACGTTGGAATAGCCTCCTCGCTATGATGAAGAGGTTTTACATGCTGAAAAACTGTACATTAAAATCTATCATAGATTTAAAATTGAATATCGTCTTTAGTGAAAATGAACTTAACAATTTATTTCATGCTATTTCGGCACTACTTCCAGTTAAGCTTGCAGTCGAAGCCCTTTGCCGCAAAGATGCAAATTTAATCTCGGCAGACGCAACTTTTAAGTTTTTATTGGAAGAGCTAGGCAAATTAAATTCAAATATAGGTAATGAACTTTTTAGTGATTCAAAGAATCAGACAAACGAAAGGCGGAGTGAACTATCTGGAGTTCTTCAGTTCTTACATCATGCATTCGAAGACCAAGATATTTCAACTGAGGTTTTAAATAACGCACATTTTTGAGCCAACAAAGCACGCTATTACAAAATCGTTAATGGAAATTGGTAAAAGAATGCAATTATGTAACCAGCATGAAGCACAAGAGAGTAGTGCTCTTACTTCGGATAGCGATGAAGGAGAGGTTTTAGAGGATCGAGAAAAAGAATGCGAAAGTAGAACAATGAAACAAATGCTGGATAAAGCTATTTCAAAAAAAGTGAACTACACCATGTCTGGAAAAAATCTAAAACCATTCACGATAATATTAAACTTTTAAAAAGGAAAAAGACTCTTTTCGAAGATGAAGGTACTAGGGGAATATATCTTCAGAAAATTTATGATCTTCTCCTTACCATACGCCCAACAAGCGTGAATCAGAGAGAGTATTTTGGACAGCGGGTCACTGGTGCACCAAAGTTCGTTCAAATTTAAAAGATGAAAGCCTTAATGCACTAGTTTATTTAAGAGGATATTTCCAGTCCAAGAAAGAATAGTAAATTAAGCAAAAAAAAAAAAAAAAAAAATATGAAAAAACAAAAATGTGATTTATGCGTTCGATATTGGCTATATTAAGTTTTAGTTGTTTCTTATTTATGTTAAATTGTTAACAATAAATTGAAATATTTATGTCTTTCAGTTACAAATAAAAATATGTTTTCTTTTTAAATAAATGAAGGTTGAAATATTCGGTATCGAATACCGGCATCCCGGTATTCGATATGTCAATTTCGAAATACCGGTATTGATATTTTCGTCCGATAATGCACTCCCTAGCTGCTGCAGTCGATTATCATCTGCATTTCGATTTTTGATCCGAATGGTAATCGTAAAAATTTATATTTTCTATTTATTGTTGAGATTGCGGTCTTAGATATATCGAATCAGTGTTGATATATCGAAAATGTACGAGAAAAAGTTCAAATCCAGACATATAGGTTACACAACGTTACTTAAGGAACTGTCTGTTTTTATAGAGTTCATAAAATTCTATCAACCATATACTGAACAATAATAATAGCTACACGTTGACTCCAGGAATAATCAAGCCGATTTAATCTCTAGAGGGGTTCAACCACGAGCATTGATCGAGTCACAAAAAACATTGGGCCTTCTCAACGTCTAATGTTTTATCACAAACTGATGGATATTGAAATAAACCGCATTTAATATCCAAACGTCAAAAAAATTTTCTTCAATCTCCATTGTTTTTTGTTAAATGCGAAATGCGACGGCTATTGATGGTTATTTACTTCTTTTTATAGGGATTTGCGGTATGAGATAAATATGTAGATTTAGGAGTTAAAGGAGGTTTTTTTGACTTAAACATTTAAAATGTTGACGTCGAGATTTCCATTGGTGACCAATCCGGCAATTCTACTAACGAAAAACCGTAATGTTTTGGCCTCAAGTTCGCCTGCCGTTGCTGATGGTGCTGATATGGTAGTGTAGGCTGGCTAATTGTATCTCCTGATGGCTTACAGTGCTTTTCAGGAACGTCAATTTAAGTGACCTGACCGATGACAGTGTTTGTTGAGTCACATTTCGATCTCGGATTCTGGTTGTGGCTCTGTTGAAAAAGCACGCTATAAAAAGTAGGCAATTTTTACGAATACTGATCATTTTGTTGATTCATTTTGTGTGCAGTTGCACGGGTAAGCCACAACTCGACTTGCAGCCGAGCATGTTAATGATCAAACAATTACTTTTAAACCAAATAACACCTTCATTATCCATCTACGAATTATATCAAATGACATTCAACAAAGTTTTATTGCATTAACTACTAAAAAGGTAAGATTATTATAAACACAAAATAAAATCAAAATCCTGCTTATACCCGCGGCTCAATTCAAATGAATTCTAAAATTTCAAATAAATTATTAGAAAATTAATAAATTATCGTGGTGCCATCATCATTTTGTATCCAAATCCAATTAATAGCCACGGTGTGCGCATGCTAATTATGACTAAAAACCAAAATGAAAATAAATTTATGGCATACAGCTGCGTATGTAGGCGGTACGGACCAATTTGTGTTCAAATAAAACAATCAATTTAATTTAATTAACTGCAGATTATCAAACTAACAACTTGTATTTACGCGTTACAGCCACATTTATTCCGATGTGTGTAGGCTAATTCGATCTCAGTCATTCTCCAGTTTAATTAAATTGAGATCCTAATTTAGGAGGCTATTTATTATATAAAGCGCTTCACTTTTAACGACATGCATACGATTAATGAGGCCTAGGTCGCAATTAACGGATTACGATACAATTAGATTGATGTTACAAAAGGGGTCGCCTTATTAGAGTACCTGTTGGTTATTTAGCCTTTTGTTTATATGTAAATATACCAACAAACCCTCGGACTACGCATTACACAAACATTTATGAATATCAGGCGTACACACATCGAAATTAAATGAATTGAAAAAACCATTAATTTTAATATATCATTTATTTTCTGTTGTCTGCAACTCCAGGAGGTCCGAAAAAAAAAAATTATTTATATGAGAAATCATTTAAATTTGTAACAAGAAATCGTTGTTGGGGTTTGGTTTTTTAAATTGACTGTTTTATTGTTTCAAACCAGCAACCAAACGTTAATTTTTTCCTATTTACTAATGAGACCGCGAATTAAACCTATCTCTAGGGTTCATCATGTTATGTATGTATATACGGACGCTACATATCTGTTGAAATGTATTGAGTGTTTTGGTAACATTAATTAATTATCCAAGCATAAGTTCGTACACAGAAAGTATGTAGCCCATTTTACGATAATACTGAACTATTTCCTGGCACTCGACACCAGTGCAACAATAAATTTTAGCATATTTTGTGTTTTTCTATTTCCTGTAAACTGTTTAGACAGCAAGTATTTTTATTTTTTTTTTTTATTTAAATTATTACAACTGAATACAATTCATCTAGTAATTTTTCTTTCTTATTTTAGTCACTTGTGTATGGGATGAGGTTCATTGGCCAGCTCCATTTATAGGTTATTTACTGAAGTAGTCTTTGCTCTGGTGTCCTTAATCCATTAAATCAATTGGTTTCGTTCTCTGCAATCGTCTTACTGCATGTGAAGTGTCCAACATACCACGAAGCTCTTCATTTACGTGTTGATAGATACGTTGTCCATGAATTACTGCAAATTTTTTTATTTCTTCTTGAACCGTCGGGATATTTAGGTCCCTATGAAGGTCATCATTCCTAATGTACCACGGAGCGTTGACTATACCACGTAGCACTTTGTTTTGAAAAGTTTGTATTATTTTGGTGTTGGCTTTCTTTGTACAGCCCCAGAGCTGTATTCCGTAAGTCTATACAGGCTTTAGCACCTGTTGATACAATAGCAATTTATTTTCGATTGACAATTCCGAATTTTTCCCGAGAAGCCAATACATTTTGCGATATTTGATATTAAGCTCATCTTTTTTCTTTTTAACGTGCTCTTTCCAGACAGCAAGTTATTTAACCACGATAAATAATGCTACCAATGCCGAAGACATAAGGGTCAGACTAACGAATATAGAACGGTACAGGATGGAATTTATGAACATTGAGGACCAACCACGCGTACATATCGAAGCCTATGTATTTTCCAAATTGACCGCAAAACAACCAAAGATCACACAATTTACTAACATGAACGAGTTTGATCAATACAAGCAGATCCGTATTTTCACAACGGCGCCGACATTGATATTATCATTGGTGCAGCCAAGTTCTTCGATTTATTGTACGAAGGAAAGGTGAGCACAACCAACAAACTAATCGTTCAAAATACCATATTAAGTTGGGTAGTTGCAGGAGAATCCTCTGAACCGATTGCTAAACCATCCTTTTCTATCACTATTAGCACCTCAACCGAAAATTTAGATACCATACTCAGAAGGTTCTGGGAAATGGAAACCATAGATGTTCAACCTCCAAAGCGATCTGAAGAAGAACAGTTCTGTGAACGCCATTTCGAAGAAACCAAAACAAAAGATAATACCGGTCGCTTCACACTGCGTCTTCCATTTAAACTATCACCGTCTCACCTTGGGGATTCATTTCGAACAGCACTTCAACGGATGCACTCTTTGGAGAAAAGATTCGCGAAGGATAAGGAGTTTGCGGGGTAGATACTCGAACGGCTAGCAAGCAAGCAATTTGCTAGCCAAAATCCTGGCTACTCAATCAATTCTACAAAGGAAATTTGAACTTCAAATTATGTTTTCAACAATTTTTTGTTTTTTTTTTTGCGATTACACAGTAAAATTTGCGGCTTCAAAAAATGAACAGCAAATTTTTGTGTTTTTCTACTGTGCAATTGGAAAAATATAATTTGAAATTCAAATTTTCTTGGTAAAATTGATTGAGTAGCCAGAATTTCGGCTCACAAATTGCTTGCTTGCTAGCCGTTCGAGTATCTACCCCTGCATCACAATATAAATATTTCATGACCGAATACGTACAATTAGGACATATGAAACCAATCCACGACCATGAAATCAACGCTAACGGCTATTATCTGCCCCATCACGGCGTCATAAAGAACTCTAACAGTACCACGAAATTCGTTTTTGATGGCTCTGCCCCAACAACCACCGGTAAATCACTAAATAATTCAAACAAACCATTTGCCACATACGAATTGCAGACGGTCACGTATGGCACCTCAAGCGCAACATATCTAGCGACACGTGCACTCAACGAAGCAGCAGAGCAGCATAAAAATCTATATCCGGAGGCTGCAGATCACACCAAAACAAGTAAAAAACAGATTATTTCCAGTTCAAGATACATTTAACCGAAAAGCTAATAATCACGAAAAGAGTTATTTTATCAGAATCCAGTCGATTGTTTGACCCCTTGGGATGGCTTAAACCAGTGACGGTTGCAATCAAAATCTTCTTTCAAACATTATGGACTGAGAAGTTGGGCTGGGACGAGAAATTACCACACCACATAGCGGATGAATGGTTACGAAAAGGCAAAATTCGTACATGCTTCAAAAAATTAAAATAGATGTGTCTTTACCTACACACCAATCCAAATAGCAAAACTATTCTTCACGGGTTCTCGGATGCGTCGAAACATGCTTATGTAGCAGTCATATACGCTCAGATAATAAAACCAGATGAAAGCTCGATCGTTAAATTACTGGTGGCCAAAACCAAGGTAGCACCGGTAAAACAAATTTCGATTCCTCGGCTAGAGCTTTGCGGTGCTTTGCTCTTAAGTAGACTTCTGTCGTCTGTAAAAAGGACCTTGAAATTCGAAACGGTGAAAGTTGTAGCATGGACGGACTCTACTGTTGTGCTAGACTGGCTCTCAGCAAATCCTTCCAATTGGAACACATTTGTAGGTAATCGGACAGAAGAGATTCTCACAACAATGAACAGAGCCCAATGGCGGCATGTATTCTGCTACCAATCCAGCTGACTGTGCATCCAGAGGAATCGAACCGGAGAAATTGGAGGGTCCTAGTTTATGGTAAAACGGTCTTGAATGGCTAAACGACTCCGAGAAATGGCCAAAGGGTTCAAGAGTGGAGTCAATCACCACGGAAGAAATGTATACCCAATCTTTACACATTGTAACTTCCCAGCGTACTGTATTAGACGAATTAATCGAAAAGCTTTCCTGTTTTGGTACAATACTTCGAGTGCTATCCTACGTAATTCGATTCATCAACTTAAAGACGAAAACCATCAATACAGAATCTTTATTACCGTACCTGACAAACGTAGATTTAAAGGAGCCATATACCGGCGCATCATTAGCCACATCCAGTTGAAACATTTCCATGTGGAACTCAAGCAAATCCGAACTCAAAAGGAATTACCGACATCAAGCTCATTAAAATATTTAAGGCCTTTTCTCGATGAAACAGGACTATTGCGAGTGGATGGCAGAATAATCAATGCCTCCATTACCTAAAAACATCCGTTGATCATGCCTGCTAAAAACAAAATAACCGAATTAATCGTAAGAAAGCATCACGCAAGAGACCTGCACGCTGGACCCACACTTATGATGGCAACGCTACGGCAGAAATACTGGATATTAGATGGAAGGAGTTTGATACGAAAAATTATTCACGGCTGCGTCAAATGCGTTAAATATAGTGGAAAAGTGTGAAATCAAATAATGGCTGACTTGCCAGAACCAAGATTAACATTTGTCAGACCATTTTAGAAAGTTGGTGTGGATTATGCCGGGCCATTCCAGATATATTTGGTTCGAGGAAGGGGACAAAAATCTTATAAAAGCTACGTATGTCTCTTCATCTGCTTGGCCACTAAAGCAGTCCATACCGAGCTTGTCTCTGATCTAACCACAGATGCTTACCTAGCTGCTCGCAAAGATTCCTGGCACGCAGGGGTATATGCAAAGAAATCCATAGTGACAACGGGACGAATTTTATTGGGGCTTGTAATCATCTATATGAGTTGTTCCAGTTTATCAAGCAAAATGTTAATATTATTTCAAATTTTTTATTAGCAGATCGCATCGTATTTAAATGTATACCACCAGGCTCTCCCCATTTTGGTAGACTATGGGAGGCCGCAATCAAGAGCATGAAGCACCACTTACGACGAGTAACAGATGGACACACTTACGATAGAAGAATTCTCCACATTGTTAGCTGAGGTGGAGACGATGCTAAATTCGCGGCCAATTTGCGTAATTTCCAGTGACGATGCGGACTATCTAACATCAGCACACTTTTTAATAGGCAGGCCGATGACCCAATTACCATCTGAAGATTTCACTGACATCAAATTATCGAAGCTATCCAGATGGTAGATGATCCAGCAATATAATCAGCACATTTGGAAGAGAAGGTATCTGGAATATATCACGAATCTACAGCATCGAAGCAAATGGTGTATATGCAGATATGGCGTGGACTAGGAGGATGCACAGCTGTATCCGCGAACGTAGAAATTTATCCGGCAATTGTCTTGCTACTATCAAGCGCGATTGAAAAGAACAACAAAGTCTCAATAAATCTTTATAAGATTTAATTCATTATAAATAATAATTATTTCTGACTACTAGTCATGTTTCTCCATGTTTCCTCGTTGATCGCCAAAAAGTAAGAGAGTGTAAAATTAATGAAAATTGATTAGTTTGTCAAAACAAGAAATATAGAGCAAAAGTACTAAAGTGCAGCAAATTGTTGATTTAGTACCAACTCTTGATTTAGTACAACATAATATACATAAAACGCACTCATTCTTAATTATTAATCTAGTACAAATTGATCGACATTTTTGTTTTGATTGAGATTGACAAGAAATGTCAGAAAGTTTTACATGTTACGAATTGAAATTTGAAATGGATACAAACCAAGATAAGTATTAAAAGTAATTAATAAACAATAATAGTTACAAATTACATAATTCTAATTTTAGGTTAATAAATGATGTTAAGCAGCCAGAGTTCCAGATAGGTAAGTATATGTTGTTAATCCAATATGTTTTCTTTATTTTAGGTGTATGATGAAACTGGAATGTCAGCTGATCCGTGAATGATGATAACTGGAGTATCAGCTGATTTATTGTTTGCTATTTTCGATGGCCATCCGCAGTTATTGAATGATCGATAGTGATATTAATAAAGTTAAATTGTATTTCTCAACAAATGGAACGTAATAAAAAACAATTTTAAAGTCAACGACATAGTGCTGATCAAAGAAGTAAACCTACCTCCGACGAAATGGTTGATTTGCAAAATAATAGAGCTATTTCCGGGATCAGGCGGTAACATTAGGGTTGTTAGTATTAAAACATCCGACGAAATCTACAAACGTCCGATTCACAAATTATGTTTGTTACCAGTTGATTGAATCATCCGATTCAAGGCGGGCGGGATGTTGAAGCTGCAAACATCATCAGCTTCAAATTAAGATAAAATCCAATTTATTATGTATATTAAATATTTTCTTACAATTTTATTATTATTTAGGTAACCAATTGATGAAGATGATGTTTGCAGCTTCAACAAAGTATAAGACACTGTTTGTGTAGATCTGTGATGAGCCGGTGATGATGTGATGAAATTTCGGATGACGAAATGTTGATAAGATTGCCAGATGTTGTAGATAAAATTGCAGCACGGAATATAGCAGAAAGTTACTGATGAAGCCAACACTATATTGATACAGTCACGAAATTGATGATGAACTTGCAAGAAAATTGATATAACAAAAACACTATGCGATGATTCCAGATTAACAAATGGTTTTATGGTTTGCCAATTATAAATGTTGACTGCTCAAAGGTTCTCAAAAAAGTGAACAAGTTTTATTTATTTTAGTTCTTACTAGAAAAATGGCATATTCTTATACACTAAATTAATTAATTACAATTTTAAGCTGAACTTAGTTAAGATATTCAAATTTCCCGATATAAATAAATACAAATATAAAGTACTAACGAGTTTAACTTTACTATGCGCAACCAATTCTAGTACAAGTTTTGGTTTACGTAGAGTACTCAAAGTGACATATTCGTGTTGACAAAGTGTTTACAATTGGATTCCTAATTTATATAAAGATAAGTATAAAAAATATTATTTCTAATTTGAATTTGATAATTAATTACATAAATTGTCCGTGCTCGGACCAGAAATCGGTCGATCTCTATAACAGGGCAGTGGCCGAGGTAGGCGAGGTGTGGCCGGGCGCGAGGCTTGAAGCAGTTAGCAGAGGGTAAATCCCAAGCAGGCCGAGGGCACGCGCCTGGTTACCAACCGAGCCGGATAAGCCAGAGGAGATGATTGAGATTATCCGGACCAGTAATCCCGATCTTCAAACGGAAGGATGGAGGATTGTGAAGCAGGAGGAGGCTAAGGGGGGCTTTAGATTGGCAATCATGCTGATCAATAAGGAATCCTTGGCTTCCCTTGCTAAATCTAAGGGAGTGATCAACTTCGGTTTCGGGTCGATCACTATTAAAGTATATAGGAAAGACGAGGTCGATAAGGGCGCGGAAGACCGAGCCGTTCCGATATTTCGGACGAAGAAAATTTGGTGATGGGAGGTTTCTTCCTCTCTCTGCAGTCCGATGGAGACAACCCGTCGAACACATGACGAGAGGGCGTTGGCGACCAAACCAACGAACCAGATGACACTATCCTGATGCAGGGAGTGCATGAAGTGGTGAGTAAGGTAGATTACAATGGTTAGCATTGTACAAATAAACCTACATCACACGAAGGCTGCCTCGGCAGCTCTCGTGCTCAGACTGACTAAGTCAGATGAGGACTTGGTGTTAATCCAAGAACCTTGGATTAACAATAACAGGATCTGTGGCCTCGGAATGAAAGGGTATAAATTATTATACTCAAGCAACTCTGAAAAGATCAGATCGTGTATCTTAGCGAAAACTAATTTGAATATTTTTCTTCTTCGACAATTTAGTAGCGGGGACGTTACAGCGGTGAGCGCTGAGGTATAGGCTGTGAAAAACTATGGCTAGCCTCAGCCTATATGGATCACGAGAAGGAGGTTCCACCGGATAACCTGGGGGAACTGATCCGGAAAGCAGGTCAGAAAAAGGTAGGTGTGATACTTAAATGTGATGCAAACGCGCATCACACAATCTGAGGAAGCACAGACATTAACGAGAGGGGTGAGTTATTTTTTGATTATTTATTAAATACTAACCTTGTAGTTTGCAATATTGGGTGTGAACCAACATTCATTGTTAAAAATCGGCAGGAGGTTCTAGATGTGACCTTTACGTCAGAAACAATTTTCGATATGATCAGTGGGCGGAGAGTGGCGAAGAAGCATTCATTCTCTGATCACCGATATATTACATATAACCTCGGCATCAAACCTGTTGCCCGGAAAGCCTTCAGAAATCTCAGAAGGACAACCTGGAACAAATATGGGGAGGTGTTGAAGAAACTATTGCCGCTGGAGGTTCCTGGACTTCCGGCGACAGTATAGAGGAATTAGATGGCATGGTTGATATTGTCACAAAGGCATGCAATCTGTCATTTAATACTGCGTGTCCCCTGATAAAACCTAGGGGCAGGTAGAAACCGACATGGTGGACCACGGAGTTGGGAACGTATCGGAGAGCGTGTAGGACAGCCTTTAATAAGGCTACGAACACAAGGGTAATTTAGGATTGGGATT
This sequence comes from Nephrotoma appendiculata, assembly GCA_947310385.1. NCBI lineage: Eukaryota > Metazoa > Arthropoda > Insecta > Diptera > Tipulidae > Nephrotoma > Nephrotoma appendiculata. Next base: position 145,820,391 of record OX371224.1, read on the forward strand.
CCTATAAGGAAGACCTGAGAAAACACGAAAGAGAGTTGAGGAAGGCACAAAGGGAGTCTTGGAGACTCTTCTGTTGTAGAATGGAGGAGGTCTCTGAGACTTCTCACCTTAGGAAAATTCTATCTACTAACCCAACCAGTCCTAGTTACTTAATTAGGCCGGACGGGTTATGGACAGCTTCAAGTGCGGAATCATTGTAGCTTCTCATTGAGACCCATTTTCCGGGAAGCATTGATGGCTTGATGGAGCCTGAAGCTCATCGAGGAACACCTTTAACGGATGTGGATGGCAAGCTGGACAGGGATCGAATCCAGTGGGCGCTGAACGGTTTTAAGAGAGAGATCCAAAGGAACTCTGCAGTTATCCTCCCCTAGCTGGAGGTTATCTTCAGGGGATGTCTGCAATTGGTCTATATTCCCAGGAAATGGACGGAGGTCAGAGTGGTTTTTATCCCGAAATCGGAAAAGAGCTCACATGCCTATCCAAAGGATCTGAGGCCTATAATTCTATCATCCTTTCTGTTGAAAACCTTGGAAAGATTGATAGACGTACTTATTCGAACAAAAGTTGAGCCAAGGAATTGGGCAATGTCGCAGCATGCGTACTGTAAGGGAAAGTCGGTGGACACAGCTCTGCACGATCTAGTACGCATGATTGAGAATTCAATTTACTCACAAGAGTATTGTATGGTAGCATTTCTTGACATTGAGGGTGCCTTTAATAATGTTAAAACGGAGGCGATCATGGAAGGATTGTCATTTTTGAAGGTGGATTGTCCTATAAGTAGGTTGATAAATCAGATGCTGCTAAGCAGGTTTATTACCTCGGAACTGGGGGAGTCCACCATTAGAAAACGGGTAGTTAGAGGAACTCCGCAGGGAGGAGTAATGTCCCCCTTTCTTTGGAGTGCAGTGGTAAATATATGGTTTGCTGTTGGAACTGCAGAAAGAGGGGATGGGGTTGTAGCGTATGCAGATGATGTAGTGATAGCTGTCTCAGGCAAATATCTGGATACGATTAGGGATGTTATGCAGAATGCACTCCTAATCGTTACGAAATGGGCCGGCAAATGCGGATTAGGGATCAACCCGTCCAAGACAGAGCTGGTACTATTTACTAAGAAACATAAAATTCAGGTAGTTAGCCGCCCTACCGTGAACGGCATTAGACTGGCTTTTGCTGACAGAGCAAGATTTCTGGGCATAATCTTGGACAGTAAGCTCAGACGGAAGCCTAACATTGTAGAAAGGGTGAATAAGGCTAATGTAGCCATTTACTCGTTTAGGAACGCCATAGGTAAGAGATGGGGTTTGAAACCAAAGCTGGTACACTGGCTCTATACCGCAGTGGTAAGGCCTGTGCTGATGTACGGGGTGGACGTGTGGTGGCCAGCTCTGGAAAAACTAACCTACATAAGGATGTTAAAGAGGGTGCAAAGAACAGCGTAAGTGGGGCGCTTAGGACAACACCTACACGCGCTTTAGAGGTTATGCTCCACCTTATTCCAATCGAATTTTTTGGTAAGCAGATGGCAGCCAATGTGGCTACAAGGCTCTCGGCTGTCTCTCAGTGGAAGTCTCTTCAGGCGGGACACTCGACGATAGTTAGATCACTAAGGGAAGAACTGGTGAATCTAGATTATATTAAACCAACGTTGTGCTTCGATAAAGTTTTCCGGACCATCTGCGTCCTTCGAGAGAATCCTGGAGGAACGGATCAATACTGGAAAACGAGGCACTGAAATTTTTCACGGACGGTTCTAAGCTAGACGGCAAAGTAGGAGCCGGAGTCTTCTGTGAGAAGCTTAATGTTAATATTTCCGTTCGTCTCCCTGACTACTGCAGCGTGTACCAGGCTGAAGTGGTGGCGATAGGCGAAGTCGGGACATGGTTGAAGCATAACGTGGTATCCGTTAGGGATATCGCGATTTATGTGGACATTCAAGCGGTACTCAGGTCACTAGAGGCGGTTTCTCTGAAGTCACGGATGGCGCTGGATTGCCGATCATCTCTTAATGAGATGAGTGAGTATTTCAGTATCCAGATAGTCTGGGTCCCTGGGCACTCGGACGTCATGGAAAACTGCAGGGCAAACGAACTAGGTAGGTACGGTATGACTCTCCAGATACAACCGGAAAAGGCAGGTCTGGGGAGGCCTACAGCAGCGCCCAAATCAGCCCTCAGTAAAAAGGCAATTGCCTTGACAGATGAGCGGTGGACCAACACTCTCACGTGCAGGGTAGAAAAACAGGTTTGGCCAAAACTGGACCTGCGGCGTTCCAAGGCACTTGTGTCCCTGGGAAAACGAGATTTAGGATTGGCCGTAGGGATACTGACAGGACACTGTCTTTTTGGGGAACATGCGAGAAGGCTGGGACCAGAGACGAATGACTTTTGTAGAAGTTGTATGGACGAAGAGGAGGAAGAGACGTTAGATCACTTCCTATGCTCGTATCCGGCACTATCATACAGAAGACGTAAGTACTTGGGTGTGTACGACATGGACAGCCTTTCTGTACTCGCGGACTGTGGAGTGTGAGATATTTTACGCTACATCAGTAGCTCTGGTTGGTTTCAGCGGGAGTAAGGGAACATTGGATCCTGTGGTATCACAATGGGCCATTATTGGCCTAACTGTATGATAGCAGCCACTCTAACCTAACCTAACCTACATGTTGATTCGCTTGGTTTGCACGTTTTTAAGTTGTTTGGCTGTTGTTTCTTATATTCCGAAAAAAATATTGCTTTTTTGGAAACTCAAATTCCTTGATAAAATATTCCTTTAGCCAAGCATCAGAATTTAGCATATATAGGTTAAAATTATAAGTTATTGACACTTGTTTGATTTTAAACTTTCTCAGAAGACTAAATCGTTGTCTCAATGCATGTTATTTTTTCGTCTGGAAACTTCCTTTTCCTCCTCTTCATACCTTCGGGGTAGTGCAGTTTCGATCAATTTAGAATTTTCAGTTATTTACACTTCGAACTGTAGCTGTGCGTATACAAATATTTATTAAATTGGGTATTGACATTATTTACGGAGCTACAAAATAAATTGATTAGGATCACTAACCAACAAAAAAAAAATCTCTAAAACTAAACAAAATTGTTATACCCAGATAGTTTATAAAGATAGTGGTGTGCCCCACAAAAAAGCAGCCAAAATAATTTGACAGGAAACTAATTTTCATTTAGAAGTCACTGAACAATAGAAAATTTGTTAGCTCATAGTTTTTCTAATCAAGATTTTTGATCGACCGCGAGCGTCCAACCAAATATTTGTATGTATATACAAAATAACATCGAGCAGACCAACTCAAGTACATGAAAGTTGCACCCCTTCCCCTAAAATACGTATTGTGTATAGGCGAGTTCTTGTCTAACTAACCAAATTAGATACAAAATGAATTACATATACGAGAGAATTATTTTCTATGTTTTACTATATATGTATTTGATGATTTCTAGTGATTAGGAACAAACGTACAGTGCCGCGGAATATACACTCATATCCATTGTTGTTGGTGTAATTAATGATAACGAACATGAAACTATAATATTATAATTATAATTCAATTTATGTAATTTTTATTATGAGGAATTAATTGGGAGAATTTATATTTATTATGGAAACGTTGGTTTTTGGTGGGGGTCACATTGTGTCGAGTCGAGTGGTGATTTAATTGGTTTGATGACGTTAATAACATGATCAAAGATTTTCGTACAAATTTTATTTTATAATAATACGCCCTACATCCTTATTTCGAATAAAATATTTGACTATACGAGTACAGAAAGGCCGCCGAGTCCAATGGATTATTAAAGAGTAACACTCTTTTCTTACTTTTCTTAAAGAAATGCAGATGATTTCTGGACTGGATTAGAACTGTTCCCATTGGCTGCTCTTATAATCTGTCTTTATGGTTGCTTCTGCCTTATGCTGGCTATAATACTAGGTCGAACAGTCTCACCCGTTTGTGTCTTACTAATATTTCTTAGTGGTAGAGCGGAGGATATACGTACCAAAACTAAATACTTTATTTCAGTTCCAAAATGAGGAGTGTGAGGCGGAATGAAGTGACAATTGGTTCCATTAGTAGCTAACATAACTGCAATGTCGCTCGGTAATGTTGTCATGGCCATGCGATAGTTATTTTTTAATGCAGAATTTGCTCCAACAAATAAAGTTCCATTGTCGGAGAAAATATCGGTACACAAGCCTCTCCTGGAAACGAAACGCTTGTAGGCAGCAATGAAGGATTTCATTGTACTTACTATTTCGATATGAATCGCTTTAGTTACCATACATACGAAAAGACCTATATATCCTTTGAAGGCCTTGTGCCCCCTTCCTTTTGTTATTCTCACTTGGATGGGACCAGCATAATCAAATCCTGTTTTGGCAAATGCTCTTCCTGGTTGCACTCTGGCAGCTGGCAAAGTTCCCATTAGTTGTTCTGACATATGTTGCTTGTGGCGGAAACATTTTAGACATTTTTGAATCATCTTGCGCACAGCCCATTTTCCATCTAAAATCCAATATTTGTTCCTTAGATAGGCTAAAGTCAATTGAGTGCCAGCATGCAACATTTTGCGATGATCATCCTCTACGATCCGTAAAGTAACTATGTTGTTCCTGGTTAATATTAGGGGACTTTCTGCAGCCGCAGGTTGATCGGAATTTTGTAGTTGACCATTCACGCCCAACAGGCTGTTTTTGTCAATCACAGATTCAGAGGCAACAGTCGGCTTTTCCGGTTCAAGGTGTTTGAGGAACTTAAACACCCGATTTCGCGATTAATGTCTTGGTGCTGACTTTGACTATTGCCCATTCTGCATATATTGAAGTTCGCGACTAGATAGCATTTCGTTGTAACTGTCCTACAACTATCGTACGTTGTTTCGAGTTGCAAGGATTCTGGTCCGCTCCACCATAAATTATTTTTGGCTAGGGTTAATGGCGTAGTACCCCTAGTAGCCAAATCTGCTGGGTTTTCAAAGATTCTACGTGCTCCCATGTGGTTTCGTGCAAAATGCTTCTTACTGTAGATATTCGGTTGGCTACAAATGTTTTGAATTTCCGGGGATCCCCATGAATCCAAGCCAAGGTGATGGTCGAATCTGACCAACAGTAAGTTCTAATGTCCACTAGGTTCATGGCGCCTTAAACGTGTTTCATCAATTTTGTGAGTAGTAACGCTGCATTGAGCTCTAACCGAGGAATGTACGTGTGTTGTAATGCGGGCCATATTGTCAGTTGCTCGACAGGATACCATTGCAGCATACGCAAACTCGGATGCGTCAGAAAATCCATACAGCTCAATTGATGATTCATTCTGTTGTTGTGTCAATCCACCGAGGAATCATTATCTGCTTCATTATGGACATTTCTTCCTTGTACTTTGTCCATCTAGCGTTTAGTGTCGCTGGTAGCGAATCATCCCATCCTATTCCAATGGTCCATGCTTCTTGCATCATTAGTTTGGCCGTGATGGTTATTGGTGACAGCCACCCTATGGGGTCGAATAATTTTGATGAATCCAACAACAATGATCGCTTGGTTGGTTGACCATGTGATAGTTGCAATCTTGAGACATCGAACTCAAACGCATCTGTAGAGGGATGATACACGGTTCCTAAGGTTTTTATGCTATCGGGTAGTTTGATTTGTACGTTGCCTTTATGTTGTAATTCGCCTGGGATTTTTTTTTTTTTTATTGGTAACTATGCAATCTGTTTTGGGGCTCAAGGCTCACCCTGCTCTTCAGCGGTTATGCTTTTTACGTCCCTACTTTACGCCTTCCGGCCAACTCGAGGACGTACGGCTATAGGACCGATTTAAGACCATCTGCACATTGCAAGCTCCATGCCAGCCTATACCGGTATGGAAGATGGGTCGGCCCATGGGTTTTGCACACCGACAGGGGGTCATAGATGTGTTACATTTCACCACAGATCGAAATGTGTTGATGAAATTTCACTTTGCATCTTGCCCCTATCGGGATTCAAAGTGAAAATTCGCCTGGGATACGTTCCAATATTTTCTCGGAATGGGAAGTCCATTTTCTTAGGTTCAAACCACCTGCCTCTGTGAGTTCCTTTAATTCCTTTATAGTTAAAAATGCTTCCTCTCTAGAGTATGAATTCCAGTTAGCATCTCATCAACGTAAAAATCCGACAACAGGACCATGGATGCTGTTAGATAAGTACTGCTACCATATTGTACCAGTTGCAACAAGGCTCGTACTGCTAGGAAACTGGCTGCTGTAGTTCCATAGGTCACCGTATTCAACCTGTAGGTAGCCATAGGATTAGCGGGGTCGTCTCTCCATAATATTATCTGGTAATTTCGATCTCTCATGAATCCATACCTGTCTGTACATTTTCGCGATATCTGCAGTCAGTACGAATTTATACCGTCGCCATCGGAGCAAAATGTCCGCAAGATCCTGCTGCAATTTTGGGCCGGTCATCATTAAATCATTGAATGATACTCCCGTGGTGGTATTCGCTGCAGCATTGAAGACAACTCGTAGTTTGGTTGCTGTACTGCTTGCTGTACTCTACTAACTCCGTGTGATTTAGGTCCAGGTATTCCAGCATGAACTGGTGATACATCTGCTTGAATGAGGCAACCTTTGTAAATTTTCTTTCGAGCTGTAGCAATCTGACTACGGACATTCTTCTGGACTCGCCTAAGTTGTGCTGGCTAGTTTTGAAAGGAATCCTCACCGTGTACCTTCCATCTGAATTGCGCCCCAGGTTCTCTTTAAAAAATTCTTCGATTTGTACCTCTTCTTCGGTAGGATTTCTTCTTCGTCGAAATTTTCATTCTCAATCAACAATTGTAGTTGTTCTTGGATGTCCTTTGTTGTCACCATAGTGGTAGTTGTTTGATGCTCATTGTTCCCCAGATTGTCAATTATGACCCATCCTATAAATTCAGTGTTTTGAGCCATGGGCTCATGATGTTTGCCCTTTATGATGTTGTCTGTTATTATTAACGGATAGTAATCCGCTCCAATCACCAAGTCGATTGGTTGCGAGCGATTGTAGTGGGGATCGGCTAATTGTATTCCTTCCAGATGCTTCCATTTACTTTTGTCAATGTTGGTTTCAGGTAGCTGTTGAGTGGGCTTGTCGTCGAATACCAAAGCATCAACAAGCATAGAAAACTCTCCCGAAGATCTTGGGCTAAGCTTGATGTTGATGGAGTGTCTGCAAACGCCAGCCTTGTTCCCACCTATGCCAGCAATATTCGCACTGATTTTTCTTTTGTTTGCATTCAATAGATGAGCGGCCTTTGATGATATTAAGGTAGCTTGGGATCCTGAGTCTATCAAGGCCCTTAAAGTAGCGACTTGTCCAGTGCCTGAAGTTGCTTTGATTAAGGCGGTGGGTGATAACGCAGGTGCTTGTTGATTGATCAGAAGAGTTTGACTTGTACTCCTGCCTGAAGATGCTTCATGGCAATGTACGCAAAGATTGCGGTCACTTACTAGCCTTGCTCTGTCTAACGTTGGCATTCTTCGGAAGTCCTTTTTAAAATACGAGGTCACTTGTTCATCTTCATCGGTTTTTACCATGATTTCGATGTGTAGCTATGGTCGATCACATCCATATGTTTTTGCAACTGGTTAGTTTTTACGAGGGCAAATCAAAAAGTCTTGCAATATCATATGAAAAAAAAGAGTGAGAGAGACAGCAATATTTTTATTTTTCGACATAATCTCCTTTAAGGTTTATACATTTGTCACATCGATCAATTAACTTGCCTAAACCCTCTAAAAAAAAGATTTCTTTTGCTCCATAAAATATTCATTTACAACAGACTGTACTTCATAGTCACTGGAAAATTTCCGGCCCCTTAGTGTTTTTTTCAAATTGGGAAAGAGAAGTAGTCACTGGGTGCCAAGTCTAGACTGTACGGTGGATGCGGAATTTCCACGAAGCCGCAGTCCTTTAATGCAGCTTGAGCAATATTAGCCTTGCGCACTGGTGTATTGTCGTGAAGAAGCAAGATTTTTTTCCTAACTTTCCTTGGCCGTTTTTCCCGGATCGCTTTTTTCAATTTTCGCAAAACCTCTGCGTAATATATGCCTGTGATTGTGGTTTTTGGTGGCATATAATCGATTATCAAAATTCCTTCAGCATCCCAAAAAATTGTTGCCAAAACCTTACCAGCAGACGGTTGAGTTTTGAATTTCTTTGGTGGTGGTTCACTACGTTTAATCCATTGCATCGATTCTTGTTTGGATTCCAGATCCCAGTGATGAAGCCATGTTTCATCGCCTGTTATTATGTTACCCAAGAAATTTTCTGGATCTGCTTTGTACATATCTAAAATCGCCTTTGAAGTTTAAACACGCATTTTTTTTTGTTCAGCATTCAACAAACGGGGAACCCATCGCGCACTTACTTTCGACATGTGAAGGTGGTCATGTAATATAGTATATGTGGTACCGTATGAAAGAGAAAGTCTCCACGCTAACCGCGGAACAGAAATACGCCGGTCCTCCAATACAATAGAATCAGCCAAAATTACGTTTTCATGGCTAATAGCATCTGCTGGCCGACCCGAGCGGTTATCGTCTTATAATGACTCCCAACCACTTTTGAATAATTTTACCCACTTTGTTACTGTGGCATATGATGGTGCAGATTCGCCGTAAACTTTTGATATATAGTTGAATATATAAATTGCATTTCGTCCATCTTTATAGAAAAATTTAGTAACGGCGCGATATTCAATTTCATTCATTTTAAGAAAAATTCAAAACACGTGTTACTAAATTGACAAAAACAAACGAACCGTAAAATTTACATCGAAATGTTCTTCTAGAAGTTTCATCGTGACAAAAAATGGTTTTGAAAAATATATTGTTGTCTCACTCACTCGTTTTTTTCATATGATATTGCAAGACTTTTTGATATACCCTCGTAGCTGCTCAAAATATTATTTTGAGCACTCTGCGGTATCTAGTGAGTACTGAATCGACGCGAAATTTTATACAACTGGGGCATGAGTACATCTTGTTTTTTGAACAGCGGGTTGTTATGCTGCTCGATCGATTCAGTACGAGGTGGCTCCGACTCTTTTTTTTTTTCGTTGTTGTTGGCATTAGAAGATGACGATTGTGATTGATCGGATAGCGACTTTAATCGTTGTTGTAATTCAGCCAGCAGAACTTCGTAATTTTCTGCTACCTGCTTCCTATCTTTAAGATAGGGGTGGTTATCGCTTAGCGAAGACGTCTCGATGATTTTGTCGTCGGCTGAGATGAATTTCAAATACAACTCTTTCAGTTTTTCCATACGTTCTTGTAAATAACTCTGATTTTTGCGATGGTAGCCGTCTTTTGCATAACTCCGCCTCATGGCGGATATTTTGTCGGCGGTGAATTCTTGCTCTTTGATGAGTTCCTCTATTTCGAGTGTCATGATGAGTTATAGTTGAAAACGTGCGCATGCTTAGTTATGATTTATTTATTTAATATTTGTTGTTTCTCTGCGCACAAACTGCTTTCAATATATGACGTTACGGTAGAGCTGCTACTGTGTGTTGTTAACCGGTATAATGATCTCGTTGACGATGAGATCCGGCTCGAAGGACCATATACAATTCAAGCCTCTGCTTTGATTTGGTGAAGTAGTTTTTTATTCGGATTACCACTGGTGAGGTCCGAATTAATACAAAGTACTGAGGTTACAATTATATAGTTATAAAGTAAAGAAAATGCTTATATGCTATAAATATTTGACACTACATGTTAACCCTACGTGGACACATGTGCTATTAACCCTGTATGAAGCAAAATATTGAACTTGCTTCGACAACTAATATTTTATTGTTGTATTGTAACTGGTTACAAAAAAAAATCTAGTGCGAACGTAATTGAGCAAGTGACTAATTTACCGGTGGTAACATATATATGAACAAAATATCGACAGTTGTGGTCTAAATGAGTAAGTAAATCTGATGTGTGGTTTTTAAATGTTTTATAAAGGGCAAATAATTCTAGTGCATCAAATTCTAATAGTGAGGAACTGGCTACAAAACGGAAATATGATACTGTGTTTCGTGAGAAATGGAAAAATGATTCTGAATGGTTGATCGAAAATAAATCGATGAAGCAAGGTAAAAAATTGCGCTATATGTAATACGCCAATTGTCGGCGGAAAAACGCTTTTTGAAAGGCACGCATCTAGTGAAGTTCACAAAAAATTATTAATTAATGTCAAAAAAAACTATCAACATCGACCATATGTTCGATCTGTTAAAGTTGTCAGTGAAGAAGCAAAAAAATTGGAAATTTCGCTAAGTTTATTTATAGCAGAACATAACCTACCGTTTTCAATTTTAAACAACTTAAATTTATTATTTAAAAAATCAGTTGTAGATTCAAAAAACATTAAAAATATGAATATAACCAGAATTAAAGGGCAGCATACATTTGTAAGGCTGCCATCGATAAAATTTTAGAGCAATGGGAACCCCTCTTATATTATTTCGAACTTGGCAATTTCGAATGGGAATGAAAATATCGAATTGATTTCATATAACCTAAAAAATAAATTAATGCGGTTATACTTTTTATTTTTGTCACATGCCTTGGATATCATTAACAAAGTAAACAAAGAAATGTAATCAGAAGAAGCAAAAATGCAAAAGTTTTTGTGATGATTTTAGATAGAAAACGCTGAAAAAATTCATAGTGAATTTACTGAGCACTGGCTGATTACAGCGAAATAAAAAAAAAATCGAGGTTAGTCTTCTATATTATAAACTCTATAATACAAAAATTGAAATATTCGTTAGTTTAAATTATAAGAATTGATTTCTGTGATTATACTTATAAATACGAATATTATTACTATTATAGTTTTAATAAATAAAAACATTATAATTGTTCGAATATATGAACTTTTTATAGTAAAAACCAAAATTCAGTACAATTGGTAAGAATTCAGTACAATTTTAAATGCGCTCATGCTCATATTCATCACTACAGTAGCGATTGCTCAACCAATGCCTTCTAAACTACTCCTTGTAAATGTTGCCATCTCTTTGAACTAGGACCCCCAATAGTTTGTTGGCAATAGTGCCTGCCCCGGTGGCAAAGTGGTTAGCATGCTTGCTCCAGCGAAAATACCATAGAGCTCGGTAATCGAGTGACGTTTATGTGCAACGAAAATTGAAAATTTTTTAAAAATACAAAATATTAATAAATTTCGTTTAAATTCGTGTTATTATTGTGATAATTATTAATAAACATTGAATAATATAGAATATAATTATAATTTATGTAATTAGTGCGTAATATTAGAAATTTGAAGCAGAAGGAAAATTTCCCAACGGGAAAAAATTCCAAACCGAAAACCAAAACGAAAAATTTGTTTTTCTTGTGTCGTAAAAATAGAAATTTTTTAAATTTTCTTCGTCTATGAAATTGAATAGACAAATTTAAAACAATAAGTTACGTTTTATACATATATAGTGATAACAAATCCAAATTAATTTTATAAAAAAAAAGTTAAAAATTATAACGTAAGTGGGGTAGGGTAACCCATTTACAATACAAACACCCAATGAAATGTCAGAAAATATGAACGCTGTACCTGAATCGGTACACGTACAAAACGCAATGCAAAAATGTAAAATTGACGAGGTTGCATCAACCGAATCTTTAAGGTTGGGGAAAACGAAATCACGGAAACCTAAACCCAATTTGATCTCTGCCGAGCAGAGAATGAACAATAATAAAATAAGATTACTGCGCTCTGAAAATGCAGAATTACGTGAACGTATTAAGTTCATTGAAAATGTATTAAAATCCAATCCAAATGCTACAAGTGAAAATTTGACATTACTTGAAAATAATAAATTTAAACCGTTGATGTGTTTAGATATGGATGAAGATGCGATGAGTCGACTTCACACGTAACAAGTGATGATGCAATACCAGTCACCGAAATCGTATTCATTGAAGCGGTCAGCGAAGAATATCGAAACCACCGATCAATAAAATACAAATAGAGACAACAGTGAAAATCCTTCAAAAGGAAACATTACGGAGAAGAGAATATGAAAACCACCACCACTAGACATCCATAACCAAGCAATAAAGGACACTGTCGATTTGATGAAAGGAGCTCAATTGAAAATTTTTGGAGTGAAACGAGTGACTGCAGATAAGCACTCGGTGATGGTCAACTCAATGGATGACTATTTTATAGCAAACAAAATTTTTAAAGAAGTCAACACTTAGTATTTCACTTACACTCCGAAAGAATTAAAACCTAAAACATTCATTAGTACTCCGAGGACTAACCGAAGAAGAAGAAGACATTGGTGGGATAAAAACAGAAGTGGAAGAGAATAATGTAAATATAAAAATTATAAACATAATTCAAATGAGGAAGAAGCACCCAAATGAAAATTCCAATAAATTAACATTATACTTGGTGCAATTTGAACCAAATACAAATATGGCGGACATCCTCAAAATAAAACCATAAACTACCAACGAGTAACATGCAGCAATTAATTGCAATTTATTATATCGGTGCGTTAAATGCCATATGAGTCACATGCCAGGATAGTGTACAATTAAGAATGAAATTGAACGTCAAGACATTTACTGTGTTAACTGTCAGAAGTTGGGCCATCCGGCATCCTTTAAAGGCTGTCCAATTTATCGACAGATGCTAGAGAAGTTAAAATATAAAATAAAAGAAACTAAAATGAATCCGCCTAGAACTTGCAAGACAACGTTGGTAAATGAAGAAAATGGTTCATACGCAAAAGTTGTGTCACAAAATAATAAAGACGAATTGACTATCGCAAATTTGGCAAAAAAAATTGAAATAATGTTGCAAACGATTAAACAACAAAGTGAACAAATTACTCAACTTTTAAGTGTAATTAATTCATCTATATATATAAAACAAAGACTGTTCTATTAAACAAAAGTGTTCTATTCAAGCGGCACTTGAACATGTTTTGCGATTGGTGTTGTGTTACAAATTATATGTTTTTGAAGGTGGATAAAGGCCAAGTAACCACATATTATAGATCCAAGAATAGACTTAATATGATTACGATTTGGATGTTATATTTTTAGATCATCGATACAATTGTTAATAAAGCCTATTTAATGTTGACATATATTAAACGAAATTCTAAAGATTTTCACGACTCACTGACTTTTAAGTCACTCTACACCTCTTTCGTTCGTTCTCAGCTTGAGTACGCAAATGTCATATGGTCCCCGTTCTATGACTGTCACTCTAAGAGAGTATAGAGTATTTACACCATTTATAACTCAAGAACGGCTGGACCGATTTTTATGATCTTTATTTTGTTGGATTTGTCTACGCTCCGAATAGCATAATAACTATTAAAACATTGGAAAAATTCACCAAAAAAAAAAAATATCAAGAAAATTCATTTCCTCATACATTTAGTACATTTTGTTTTTTTTTAGTTTGTTCGTCTCAGTACAGTGGTGGTTTAGGAAAAAAGAAAAGTCGGAAAAACTCAAAAGGGAAGCCCCAAAAATCTAATAAAAAAAACCTTTTTTAATATGAATTTTGTAGGTGTAGTTTGTATGTGACGAGTTGGACGCTTGGACCGCAAGGTACTGGTTACGAATCCGACTGGAGGCTGCATGTACATTTCTATTTTATTTTTTATTCAATTTTTTTTTATTTCATCTACTTATCTATTTATATAGATAAAATCTTCGTCCGAATTACGATTTCAGTGCGAATAGTAGATTTTGACAGCTCCAAAAATAGTTTTTTTTCTTTGCGATTTTAGTATTAAATTTAATTTATTTTTGGTTTTGGTTATTTCATATTAGTTAAGTGGTTTGTGGTCTAGCATATAATATTAAAATAAGTGGTGGAATTTTGTGAAATAAGAGATTGTGTGGTGTATGCCAACAACATCAAGAAAACAGTACTTTTTTGCGTACAACTGTACGTAATTTGTTTAGTGGTACAGAGTGTCCCAACACCGGACACCAGATTTTTTTTTTGGTTTTTTCATTTTTTATTATTCTGCGGAATTCTATTTTCGATCGGGATTTTTAAACGGTAAGTTCCCTTCGAAGATGTTCACTTTGTGAGGTTATCACATTTGTGATTGTGCGCACATCGATAATTGATTATGTAATTTTGGATTGTGTGATTAATTTTCCAGTATTATTTACAATGCCGCGAACCAGAAGATCTAATCTTTCACCACGAAGCCGTAATGCAAATAGACTTCGGACTATTGCGAATCAATCCACTGCAGATGAACAAGAAATCACACGAGAAATGCGCCGCGTTAGTATGGCCCGACTTCGCGCTTCACAAAGCCAAGCACAAAGACAAGCACAAAGAGAGGCAATACGTCAAATGGCTCAGTTGGCAATGAGAAATCGTCAAGCTTATCGCACAGATCAACAACGTGATATTTTTCGACGCGCAAGAAGAAATCCTTCAAGTGTTGATTTGAATCGAATAGCGTTTCAATACGATTGCACAATTGACTACAACTCGCATCCTTTCGTTCGAATTGGCCCCATGGAGTTTGAGTGCGACCATTGCGGTGCATTGAAGTTCGCTGGAGAAACGCCTGGATTGTGCTGTCTCAGTAGCAAGGTGAGATTGCCATTATTTCCTGCACCACCTGAACCGTTGCATTCATGGCTTCGTGGCGAGACACCAGAATCACGACATTTTCTATCCAACACTCAAAGATACAACGGATGTTTCCAAATGACTTCATTTGGAGCAGACATTATCGAAGAACGCGGATTCAATCCAACATTCAAGGTCATTTCTGCTCGAGAGAGTAAACATTCGTTTTCTTTTGGTGATCAAAAATCTATAATTCTGACTTCGTCTTCGACTTTACAGATTCAAGGCCAAATTCACCACCGAATTGGGTCATTGCAACCGATTGAAGATGGACAGCATAAATTCATCCAAATATACTTTATGGGCAATATGGAGGATCAACTTGATCGGCGCCAAACGATCAATACAGCAATGAAAAGGATAGTTCTGAAAGATTTGCAGCAACTACTCCATGAACATCATGCATTGGTTCGATTGTTTAAATCTGCGTTGGATCGCATGCCAAGTGACGACTGCAAAGTCGTGATCAGAGCAGATAAACGACCCGCTGGAACACACGAACGCCAATTTAATGCTCCAACAATAGATGAAGTCGCAATTGTGATTGTTGGTGAAAGCGTGGAACCGCGCGATATTGTGCTTACACGTCGCGACACTGGACAACTGCAACGAATAAATGAAACACACCGTTCATACGATACATTGCAATACCCGCTGATGTTTTGGCAAGGAGACGATGGATATCACTTCAATATCAACATGATAAATCCATTGAGCGGTGAGTACTGATATCATAATTTAGATTATGACACTAATTTTACTGATTTCATTTCAGGTGAGGAAACTAACAAGAAGGTTAGCTCGATGAATTATTATGCATATCGTTTGATGATTCGTCAAAATGCTGACAACTATTTGCTGCGATTTCGTCGTTTGCTTCAGCAATATATCGTCGACATGTACGTCAAAATCGAAACAGAGCGCCTCATTTTCATTCGGTTGAACCAAGCTAAACTGCGTTCGGAGGAATATATCCATTTACGCGATGCAATCAGCACCGAAGGAGATGCAGCTAATGTTGGTCGATTGACTATTCTACCGGCGACGTACATTGGCAGCCCGCGTCATATGCATGAATATGCGCAAGATGCAATGACATATGTTCGTCATTACGGTTGTCCAGATTTATTCATCACTTTTACTTGCAATCCGAAATGGATAGAAATTGTTCAACTGTTGCTACCCGGGCAAATAACAAGTGATCGGCACGACATCATCGCACGTGTCTTCAAACAAAAAATCCGGTCGCTGATGAACTACATTGTTAGGCATTGCGTCTTTGGGGATACTCGATGTTGGATGTATTCAATTGAATGGCAGAAACGAGGCTTGCCGCATGCTCACATTCTTATTTGGTTAGCCGAAAAAATTCGACCAGACCAAATAGATGACATCATATGTGCCGAGATTCCTGATCCCGAAACCGATCCAGACCTGCATGATGTTGTAATTACGAACATGGTTCACGGTCCGTGTGGCTCCATCAATCCCCAATCACCGTGCATGGTCGACAACAAGTGTTCCAAGCGTTATCCACGAAATTTAACCGCAGAGACTATCACTGGCAATGATGGTTATCCACTGTACCGGCGTCGATCAGCCGATGATAACGGTAGAACTATCACAACGATAGTGAGAGGAAATGAGTTCGTGGTCGACAACACTTGGATTGTTCCATATTCGCCACTTCTTTCCAAAACATTCAAGGCGCATTGCAACGTGGAGTACTGCAATTCAGTGAAGTCCATAAAATACATTTGTAAATATGTCACGAAAGGTAGTGATATGGCAGTTTTTGGTGTTCAAAATCCCAATACAAACGATGAAATCACGCATTATCAAGTTGGTCGATATGTGAGCTGCAATGAGGCGATTTGGCGTATATTCTCATTCCCTATTCATGAACGTCATCCCACTGTTGTACATTTGGCGGTGCATCTGGAGAATGGTCAACGAGTTTATTTCAACTCATCGAATGTTGCTCAACGTGCTGAGACACCTCCAGCAACAACATTGACCAGTTTCTTTTCGATTTGTCAAAGTGATCCGTTTGCACGAACATTGCTCTACTCTGAGATGCCACGTTATTACACTTGGAACGCCTCATCAAAAAAATTTCAACGTCGGAAGCAAGGCGATGAGGTTCCTGATCATCCAAATGTGCGTTCTACTGATGCTCTTGGTCGCATTTACACAGTTCATCCGAAGAATGACGAATGCTTCTACTTGCGGTTGTTGCTGGTGAATATTCGTGGGCCGACATCATTTGAATCACTTCGAACTGTCAATGGTGTAGTGTGCCCAACATTTCGTGCTGCATGTTAACAGCTCAACTTGCTTGAAAACAATACTCATTGGGACATGACAATCGCTGAATCAATTATTTCTGCAACTCCAAACCAGATACGCACATTATTTGCTATCATTATTTCGACATGCTTCCCATCAAATCCACGTGAACTATGGAGCAAGTACAAGAATGACATGTCAGAAGACATTCTACATCGAATTCGTGTCAGTTTCGGAAATCCCGATCTCGAGGTGAATGAGGAGATACATAACCAGGCTTTGCTTTTGATCGAAGACATGTGTTTTCGCATGTGCGGCAGTTTGTTAGTCAAATTAGGAATGCCAACGCCATGTCGTGGAATGAACGACGCTTTCAATCGAGAATTGGAACGTGAACATGAATATGATCGAGATGCATTGAACCAATCAGTTCGAACCAATGTACCACTGTTGAACCTCCAACAGAAAGGAGTGTACGATACGTTAATGAAGGCAATTCATGATGGAAATGGTGGATTATTTTTCCTCGATGCGCCCGGTGGAACTGGGAAGACATTCCTCATGTCATTGATTTTGGCCACTGTTCGTGCGAGATCCGATATTGCTGTAGCAGTTGCTTCTTCTGGGATAGCGGCCAAATTGCTAGAAGGATGCCGAACAGCTCATTCAGCGTTGAAATTACCGTTAAACCTTCAATCGGCTGAAAACCCGACATGCAACATTGCAAAACACTCAGCAATGGCGAAAGTTTTGGTAGCAAGTAAAATCATCATCTGGGATGAATGTACAATGGCGCACAAACGCGCATTGGAAGCACTCGATAGAACTATGAAAGATCTACGCAATGACTCAAGATGTTTTGGAGGCGCAAGGATTCTACTTTCTGGCGATTTCCGTCAAACAATACCAGTTATTCCAAGATCGACCGCTGCTGATGAAATAAACGCTTGCCTCAAATCATCGACTCTGTGGTGTTATGTGAAGAAACTTCAGCTGACGACAAACATGCGAGTTGCATTGTTAAACGATCCATCTGCCGAAGAATTCTCCAAGCAATTGCTGACTATCGGTAATGGCCGTGTTCCGGTCGACAAATCGAACGGATTGATTTCGTTTCCTCAGAACTTTTGCATTTTTGTCTCAACGAAGGACGAGCTCATCAACAAAGTGTTCCCGAACATCATTACTAACCACAAAAATCACAATTGGGTGAGTGAACGAGTAATTCTTGCGGCAAAGAACAAAGATGTGGATCACTTAAATTTTACAATTCAAAATCTAATTGTCGGTCCACTTCATTCCTTCAAATCTATTGACTGTGTGACAAACGAAGACGAAGCAACCAACTATCCAACTGAATTTTTAAACTCATTGGATCTACCTGGCTTGCCACCGCACAATTTACAACTAAAAGTTGGCTCGATAATCATCATGCTACGAAACCTGAATCAACCAAAACTATGTAACGGAACGCGTTTGGTGGTGAGAAAACTCATGGGCAATGTAATTCACGCGACGATACTTCAAGGGAAGTTCAAAGGTGAGGAAGTTCTCATTCCGAGAATTCCGATGATCCCAACCGATATGCCATTCGAGTTTAAACGAATTCAATTTCCGATTCGTCTTGCATTCGCCATGACGATCAACAAATCACAAGGCCAATCCTTGAGTGTTTGTGGCCTGAATCTAGAAAATGAATGGTTCTCTCACGGCCAATTGTACGTAGCATGTTCACGTGTCGGTAAACCATCCGCTTTATTCGTTCTCGCACCTAACAATAAAAAAAAAAATGTCGTATATCACAAGGTGCTACAATGAAGGGACTCGACTCCATTGCAACTCACCCAGCAAATAGTTTAAAAGAAAGTAGTGCAATAATGCTACGCGAACCATTTCTATTCAATTCAATAAAACGAAAGCCTTGCTGCCACGTGAATTACATTCATTTCAATGTAATTAAAATATATTTCATTTTGATTTTTGTAATTTCATTGAATTTAATTAATTTGGAGTATTCATTTAATTTATTTAATCTTAATAAAAAACTCAATTTTATTAAGCTAATAACTTTAAAAAACATTTATTGATTTTGGGGCGGTACGAAGTTCGCCAGGTCAGCTAGTATAAAATAAAAGAAACTAAAATGAATCCGCCTAGAACATTCAAGACAACGTTGGTAAATGAAGAACATGGTTCATACGCAAAAGTTGTGTCACAAAATAATAAAGATGAATTGACTATCGTAAATTTGGCAAAAAAATTGAAATAATGTCGCAAACGATTAAACAACAAAGTGAACAAACTACTCAACTTTTAAGTGTAATTAATTCATTATGAATAAATTAAAAATTTTGGCACTAAATGTAAATTCGATCGTCAGCATTAACTGCATTAACTGCTGACTAAACCTTTTAAAATTTTTCGAACAACACCAACCGAATATTTTGTTAATGTGTGAAACTAAATTAAATTTTCGTCATAACATTGAATTTAAAAATTAAAATTTGATAAGGCAAGATCGACAAAATTCACAAAATGGCGAGGGACCGCGATCTTAATTAAACGAGGCATACATTTTGAAAACTTCAAAATCAGTAAATTGCAAAATTGTAAAGATCTGGAGAATACTATAATCAAAATTAAATTAAAAAACAATAAGCAGCTATATATTATTTCGGTGTATTGTTCGAGTCACAATACTACAGAAGCCGTTCAACAATTTCACACGGAATGGACGAGAATATTTGACACGCTGGAGCTAATGGATACCAATAAATACTATATAATAGCTGGGGATATGAATGCTCGACACTCGAATTGGGGCAATATGATGCATAACAGAAGAGGCATTGCATTAAATCAATGGCAATACGATAACGGTTTCCTTTATAAATCAGCAATTTATAAACCAAATGCACCAACATTTTTACCAACAAGAAGCTATTTGGATATAGCCATAACAGACAGCAGATTAAAAATTACCACAAACGATAATGGGGAAATTCCAACGCATTTCTACGAAAGCGATCACCGGGCAATAGAGATCAACTGCTTGGAAATAGAACCAACAAACATATACGAAGATGGACTAAAGGAAAATTTAATCTATCAATTCGTAAATACAAAGTGGGCGGTGTGGACAAGTAAATTACGGAAAACATACTTAAATTATAAAAACCAACATCAAATCAGCACAAATATTGTTCCTGATGACAGAAACATTAATAATAAGGACCTGGAAAATTATATAATCACAAACATATCATCAAAACCTAAGAGTAACACAACCAAAAATTCGTCATAAAAATAATATGGAATGCTACACGAATACGATCATTGAACAATTATTTAGACACAAAAGTCATGTTGTTACTAAATTAAAATATTTAAAATGTCAAGGTCATATAACTAATAATACACAACAAATTACTAATAATATACAACTAACTATATAAAAATTGAAGTAAACGTACATTGGCAAAATAAAATCGAAGCAATAAAACCTGGAGCAAAAATGTTTTCGGAAATCAGACGTATGTGGAGGCCAAAACAAGAAAAAAATATAAATATATTGGAAATCGAAGAAAATGAAACAAGAAATATGCAATCGTTGAATATCAATTGGAATCAACTTCCAAAAACAGGTAACACGTTTGCCTGCTTCAATTCTCAACAAAATTTGGACATTATTGGACATCACATCGAAAAGCAAACCATATCAGATTCTGGACTTGAAAAAACACCACACGAACATATTGTCGAGCAACATGTAAAAATTATAAAAGAAAATCATCAACAAGAACGAGCGAATCTAATCACCAAGACGACGTTTACTTCTAACAATCGGGCAAACGAGCAAGGATCAGAAAATTATCTGCATTAATGAACTAAAAGATACACTCGCGTGCTGTAACACTAAAAAATCATATGGTCTGGATAGAATACCAAATATAATATTGAAATACTGACCAGAAGCAATCGTCACGGATATTTGCACTAATTCAATAATCTGCTTAACAATAGATCGTTCCCGTCATGTTGGAAAACCGCACGAATTTTTCCAATTCCGAAAAAAAGAAAGACAATCAATTTGGCTTCAGATTTGGACATTCGACGAATCACGCGATCTTGTGATCAAATTAACGTCTGATGTGTGTCATAACTTAAATAATGATATGTACACGGGTGCAATTATGGTTGATATGGCGAGAGCTCTCGAACCCGTGTGGCTAAACGGACTAATATTTAAATTCAAAAAATTAAAATTTGATGACGATATCATATTCATGCTATTGGATATTATGCTATATGATAGAAATTTTATCACAACAACGGGAGCTGAAACGTCCAATAATATATTTCATATACACAATGGTCTACAACAAGGAACCATTAATGCACCGACATTGTTTAATATTTATACGAGAGATTTAATAACTAACGAAAACTTAAACTCATCAAACGTGCAAACAATAGCGTATGCGAACGATATTGTAGTTTACAGTGGTGTAAAACGAATAGACACTATATAAAACATAATATTCAGTCAGCTGTTAATTTCATCACAGCATTTTTGAAAACATGGTGAATCGAATTTAATGCAAATAAATGTGAAACGATTCTATTCCGTCGACCTTACCAATTCGCACGGGCGATACAAAGAAAAATTGGAAAACATTTAAGATTATAATCATCGAAATATATCTTATACAGAAGAGTGAAATATCTCGGAATAAATCTGGATCGGTTCTGTTACCTCACAGAACACATTAACATACAACTTGGAAAAGCCAACCAAGCTATTTTGATGAACAAAAAAAAATTCTATTCCAAATACTTAGATTCGAAAGTGAAGAAAATTTGTTGCAAAACACTGATTCGACCCATCATAACATATGGATGTCCAATCTGGTATAATTGTTCCGCTAGCTATATGGAACGAATAAGAAAATTCGAAAGATGTTGTATACGGAGATGTCAAGGTGAATGGCGAAATGGTAGATCTGGTATATTTCAAACCAAACACAATACAATAATTTTGGCATAGAAAGAATCGACTTATACATTATAAAATTAATCAGAAATTATTTGGCACGACCTACGATTATAGGCACAAACTCTTTAATTTATGGACCACATCACACAGCAGAGATAATAGTACGAGACAGTATCCAAAATATTAAAGTTCCTGGTCCAGAGGCATTTATATATCTGAATAAGATTGGGTATATACAGAACGATGATCAAATACCAACAATATACCATGTGAAAAGGCAACCAAACGAGAAAGGATTCAACCCCGTCAAATTCGATAATCCGGAAGCATACACGAGATATAGTACTGCCTATAAAAAATTAGACGATCAAAAGTTCGTCGAACAAAAGCAAAAATACTGGTGGTTGCAACTTCATTAATATTAAATTAGGTTAAGTTGTAAATAGTTGTATATAGTATGGAGGAACGAAATTTATTTGGCAATGTTTTAAATGCTAATTTTTATGCCAACCAAAATATTAATTTATGTTAATTTAATTCGATTTGGTAATAGAAGGTTAAAACCCTAAACAAAATTGAAAACAAATGTGTCCTGGGAATCTATTATAGGATCAGAGGATCTCACAACTTATAAAATATTATTAATGTTTCTTGTAATATTCTTACATTATCTAAAAAAAATTATTAACGAGCAAAGCATAATAAAAAGAATCATATTTAAAAAAAAAATTGTTTGGTCCAGCAACCGGAGGTTCTGAGTTCGATTCCCGGCAGTGACAAGGAAAAAAGTTCACGGCTGGTTTAGCCGTTTAACACTTCGTTTTGCTCATTTACGTGGAGTGATTTTATCAGTGAAACAATGGCTTCAAAGTACTTAAACGTATCAGTGTGTACTGGTAGTGTAAGCGTCCTATTCGAACACAAATTGGCTAGTTGACGAGCAGCGTTCCCAAGCTGATTTAGTTCTGGCCAATAGGAAAAGAGGTTATAGCAGGTTATGATCCTCCTTTCTCCGTTGATTAGACTTCCTTGACCAATTTTATCAAGGTGAATCCCGAGATGGAAGCAGAATCTCTATATATTATATCTTGTTGGTATTTCTGCTGCTAATGACCTAAGTGTGCTCCTACATTAATAAACGACAAAAACGAATCGTAGTCCGTTTTAATATTTTAAGATCTAGCGGTTGTCGAAACCTTCGATTTAAAACGATTTCTAATGTATTTTGCCGAAAAATAATCGAAATTGTAACCCATTTGTGATTTCTAGTAACGTTTGAGTCGAAAAACCGATTAGAGTTGGCGCAATTTGATTTTGTGGTGAAACAAAAAGCAGGCGAATGAATCATAAGGCGCATCCTTAGAATAACAATTGTCCACAATCCTTTAGAATCCAGAACACAAATAAACTCAACACATAAGTTGAACCTCACTCCTCATCCTTAATCATAATAATAATGAAAAATTACCTCAAAACCGTATAAAACAAACATTGCGATAATTATTTTTTTAAATCAACATACGCAAGATAAAAAATCTTAAATTAAAGCCAAAACGATTATTAACCGTTTAAATATTCATGTGTATATGCTTGCGAATAAGAAACCGAAAAAACTTTGCAAAATTTAAATCAATAAATCAAATTCAATTTATCGAGTTTGTTTTTTTAATTAATCCGCCGATCCACGAAAAATTGGTTAAGTGAATTATTTGGTATTCCAATCTCAACAAATTCAAAACGCGAACCTCAGAACATTAATGATTTATTAAATCCTACAGGTAGAAAGTTTTCGGCTTGCATCAATTACCCCCAATTACAGTTTTATGTACATGAACAACAGTTTGACAATCACTGGAATATTTTTTATAAGCACCGCCTTTTACATTTCTTTTATGTTACTGGTTGAAACAAAATCGTATACACAAAGATTATAGGTAAGGTGGATGGATGTCGTTGTGCAAAGAAAAGAAAAAAAATGGCGAATTAAAAGATTTTTTAAATATCTGTTAACTTTATTCTGCACTAAAAGTGTAGTCTGCAGCTTAAGATTTTAGATTTTTTGCAAGTCGATTATGATATATCCCTCGGAAATTGTGGCATCGGTAGATCCATGGCAAAACATTTACATGTACACGAAGTTACGGGACATTCAGTGTGTTCCGCAAACCATTGCGCTAAATGTTCAGTATGACCACCATGCCTACACGTTTGGCACCATGAAAACCATTTCGAAAATGGTCTAGATTGCCAACCGCCGGAATGACCACCACTTTGATTATTTGAATAAATCCCCGTTATGGTTCCCATATGCAGAAGACACAAAGAACATCGTGGCAATGGTTTGCGACAGTGGGGGCACGATGATAGCTTATTGAAATTTGATGCATTCGATCGGATACGGGCCTCCTCCTGGAGTGCAGGGGAAACAGTTTTACAACAAAAACTGCACAGCAAATATACGGAACGTCCTCGCGGTGATGTTCTAGTATTTCCCATTGTAATATCTAATTGTGCTCTTTGCTCCCAAAATCCCCATGTGTCGAGAAGATTTCGATAACTTGATATCCAATATTGGACGCGTGCATCTATAATTAAATCTGGTGGTAAAAATCTAGCTGCTATCAACGCCACAGTTTGCACATCTTCAGTCCAGTCTAAATGACTTTGAAGTAGAATTAAGCCTTCATTAGTCGCACCCGTTAGTAGTAGCCCGTTTAAGTCGCCATGCTCGGTGCAAATTTGAATCATACCACGCACGTATTCAACCAATTTTGAATCTGATAGAAACATACAAGAGAATGCCATTCGATCACTTAACGATACACCAACCTCACTTAAAACAGTCTCGAAGTTATCATTGTCTGGGGTTAAGAAGGCAAACATTGCGCGTAAATGTGGATCCGATATTTGATCATGGGCCACTTGGCATTGAGCCCGCCATATGCCTGATTTATCTTGATTAAACCCGGATAGAGCTATGGCTGCAATTCGCAACGAACTTGGATCAACAGTTTTCTTGCAATCAGCACCTTTCCCCAAAATTTCAATCGCGTATCTTACTTTTAGTTGGAACGTAGCAAGCATAGCAGCTCTTGTATATTCGAGCTTCGAGCATAGATCTTCAATAAAATTACCAAACGAATTCTCCTTGTGCTTGTCGAATGTCCAGCCGCACACTAGCTGAGCGTCCTCACGCGCATCACTGCGATACACTTTTATCGATCCACTAGCAGGAAAATCACTCCATGTCATATTGGCGTAATCACTCCGTGACATGGTAATCATTCCATCATTTAAACTAGTGAAGTCTAGAATATGTTTCAATCCGGCCATACTATCTTCTCGGTTCATATGTGCTAGTAAACGCCATACCAATTTCAAATTTGCATTCTGTGCCAAATCTCCGTTTTTTTGTATATCGCTCATTTGACCGTAATCTTCAAGAGCACGTTTTCTTATTAATTCAGCAATGTCCTCACCTGGTCGATCAGATTGAGAATCCAGTTCAGACAGCGCAATAGAAGGAGGTGGTGCATCTAACGATATCAAATCATATCCAGTTGATCCTGATAAAATATTATTATTATTCCACGATATCGCAGCTCGTTGTGGTATTTTAAAATCAACAAGTACCCCAGATCCCGATAGCGCAAGCATTCGTTCCAAATCAGTTGGATGCCATGAAATATCGCCAATTGAAATGTGTCGCGAAGATGTACCAGACTTAGATAACCACGGCGCAACATTTCGTTTCATTGAATGCGGTTCACCTTCCAGCTCTAATCCAGGCCAATGCAAATCGAGTAAATGTACAAAAGGGGAATCACGTTGTAGCGTAGCCAATACAGACGATCGCGTTGGACACCACGACAAAGAAGTAATATTTTTCTGTGTTTGAAATTGGCTTATCGGTTTATCGATATTACGAATATCCCACAAACCGACAATGTTATCAATATAGCTGGCCATGTACCGGCCATTCGGCGCTATTGATAATCCATACACGGCCCGGTTATTTGTAAATGGTAAAACGGGATTACTTAATCGCAAATCCATCATTTTGATATACTTGTGACTCATTCCGGCGAGCAATATGCGATTATGTTTATCCCAGCAAAGCGAATTGGCCGTTTCCGAGAGTCCAATTAAATGTAAAATTGATGATTCTTTTGGTGCGCCACGTTCTGTATCCCAAATGGTGATGCAATGATCGGCTCGATTACGATCGTGTCCCATTGCCAGTAGGTTGGTTTCGATTTCATTCCAAGCTAGGCTTAAACAGGGACGGGACTGTCGAGGAGCTAAAATAAAGAAATAATTAAATCAGTGCCCGATTTCGTGTTGAAGTTTAGATTACTAACTGAATTCTATATTATTTTCTGTAGATGCTACAAAATTGCAAAGCGCAACCTTTCCATTAGCTAAACCAACTGCAAGTTGCAATTCCCCGCCTTTTTGATACGATGGGGCTACACAACGAATATATTGATACCGTGTTTCCTGCGCTAATACCGATGCACATACTGTTGGTGTTAATTCGATATTCAAATCTAAAAAAATCGTTACACAAATAAAATAAGAACAGTGGCTGGAATATCATCAATAATCACTTGTTGGTGTTGTTTGATTCACTTCTGCATTATTTTTTACTTGATATACAATAATTTCGGAACCACATGTTACAAAGACATCATTGCAACTGGGAAACCAATGCACTTCGATTACTGTTCCGCTCATTATTTTCGCTTAATAATTACGCCTTAACAATTTAATACATGGATAAGATTATAAAATGTGTCGAGTAAAAAAATTTTATTTATACAAAATTTGACATAAGACCGATGGTCAAATGTCAAAAATAATCAAAACAATTTGTATCGAAGCGACGTGTGGAGATAAATTGTACTTAAATATGGAGCTGTGCGCTGTTAAAATTTCGACCATCTCCAATGTTGCGTAGAAAGTGGCGCTGATTTTTAATATTGAAACTAAGCAATGGTTTGAACATATGCTAGATAAATCGTATAAAATTATAATAAACATTTTGAATTGGTATAATTATCAATAAACTTGTATGTACATACATATGTACACAAATACAATTGATATTTGAAGTAGAACCGTTGAAAATTGTCAGTTTATTTGAAGTTAATTACGGTAGACTCATTTGAAGGTTGTTAATTATTTGCATGAGGCAACGGTATCGCAAGTACTTGTTCGCTCGAACAATGTTACCAACGGTTATGCACTTTATGAAAATAACCAACGGGTCATTGAAATGGAAGAGGACGGGGATGCTGCTGCTAACCGAATTAACGTCGAATCACTATATTTCTTGGTCCGCTCAATTCTTGAAGACAAACTCGAAGAACTTTCGTATAACCGCGCACTAAACGTTGAAGCAGATCACATAGCTCCAGCATGACATTACGCACCAAACTTTCTGAGATCTCACAGACCACGTTTTCTGGAGACATTATGAAATGGCCTGAATTGGTCGAATGTTTTAATTCGCTTGTCCACTCAAATCGTACACTGACTACTACCGCAAAGTCCCAGTATTTGAAATATGCATTGAACGATGCGATGCGGTAGCGCCCATGCTATCGATTCGTTGGAGTTTAAGGAAGAAAATTATGAGGTTGCAAAAACATCCTACGCAAGAGATTCAACAAACCAAATCGGATTTGTGAGCATTACATCAAGGAGTTATTCAATACCAAGGCTATAGAAAAAACGTATCCGCGACGTTTAATGGAAATTTTAGATAAAAATCTATCTAATCTCTCTCTCTCTCTCTCACATGACGATTTCACAATTCATTTTCTCGTGTACGACAGCTCAGCGAATGTTTATCATTGCGTGCACTGTAATAAATACGTTGTTTCGAATTCTTGAAATATTCTCGACCAAGGACCGACGTGAAACAGCTGAAAACGAACGTTTTGTTTCAACTGTCTCAAACCAGTTGTAAATAAGTGCCCAACACAAGATTTGTAAAGTTTCTCATCATAACCACCACACTTTATAACATTTGAGCACAGATGCTCCCAATTCGCTTCCTACCGACCACAGTATTAACTAAAATTAACCCATAAACGGTCTCGCAGATTACAACGCGTACGCCCAGTGGTCATGTTTATGGGTCGTCCCATGTTTTGTGGCCACAGCTGTGGCTAGTAGTACTTTACGTATTTTTATTTTTTTATTGGATAAATTTAACTGGCCAATTCTCGATAAGGTGCTGTTGGATTCTAATTAACAACTCAGCCTCATTAGTTCAGCATTTGCGTCAAAACTTCAACTAAACAAGGTATCTGCTGAAATTGGAGGAATTGGTTCGTCAGTGGTGCAGGTGTTCTCGAGCACGTAGATACAACTACATACTACAGTGTAGCAACACAACTAACTGGAACATTCCATCAAATTTTCGTCTAGCACATTTAACATTTGTAAATTCACAAAATATTGACATGTTGCTTGGAGCCGAGCTGTACTTCGATTTGTTAAAGGTTGGCCAAGTGTACAATATAACTTATCATATCTTCCATATGCCGTTCTTCATTGGATCGTGTCGGGGCGTTACTCATCCAGCCCATCATCATGACCCCAACGGTTAGTCTCTATTTTAACCCTCACCGTCTCCATCACCGATGATGAAATTGAAAGGTTTTGGAAACTTGAAGCAATTACGAAATGCTCCAAGGTATTTACAACGAAAGATCATCCATGTGAAAAATATTTTTAGATACCAGCATCAAATTAGTATCTTTCTCACAACTGCGCTCTCAAGTCAGATAGTTTCACGACGAAGCTTAGAGTCGTCTTTGATGTATCAGCGAAGACAAGCTACAAACTATCTTTGAATGATATTTTGATGGTGACCGGTGGTCTAAAATGATCTCATATCTATTTAATGTCGTTTCAGATGACATAATTACGCCTTTAGCACCGACATTTCGAAGATGAATCGTAAGATATGTGTATATCATGAACACTCCAACTATCAGCTGATGTACTGGAAAAATATACCGAGTGAGGCTCTACAACGCTTGACATCAGTGACATACGGTACTTCGGCAGCTCTTTTTCGTGCTTTATGCTGGCTAATACAATGTGCAATGGATTACTAACAGATTTAAACTGCTGCCTACGACACCATATGTATATCAACCATCTGAATTAGGAAAATGATGTGCCAACGATCCAGATGTCATATACCGGCAGAACAATGTTAAAAATTGTTGCACTAAGGTGACGATAATTCACAACCCCAACGAGACATACTGCAATTTCGAGTGTCGAGTCTAAACCAAAGCAAATTGACAAGGCGTATTGTCATTTCCGAAATTACACGTCTCTTCGGATCCACCAGGACTTCTATCACGTGTGATGGTGTTGGGTGAATTCTTCCTGCAGAAATTGTGGTAGCAAATGTTGGATTGGGACGAGGCCTTTTCTATGAATTACCATACGTACTGGTAAACACCTCCATCACTCGTCATTTATTTAGAGATATTGTCTCGAGTGGTTTAGTTGAACTCCACGGTTTCGCAGATGCTAGTCAAGCTGCCTATGGTGATGTAATTTACACGAAGTACGCACAGACAAAAACGTGGCTTCTTGTACAACTGTTATGTTTCAAATCCATCCAGAGTACATTGCCACAGTTGGAACTCGGCTCGGCGCTGTTGCTAGCTCAGTTGGTATCTCAAGCTTGCACAACTGTAAATTTTACGATCAGTGATACCATTTATTGATTGATACAACCATCGTGCTGTATTGGCTGCATTCATCACCGTCAAATTTGATAACCTTTGTAGTCAACAATGTCAATTATACAAGAATTGACGCAACCACATTTCTGGCTTCACATTGATTCAAAGCAGGACCCTGCAGATGTCGCTCCTCGGGGTATGAAGCATACAGCCTTGATCAATCAACAAACTAAGGTGGTCTGGACCACCAATCTTACGACATTCGGATTCACCATGACTTACCACAAAAATGGCATATGCCGCAAGATTTATGCACAATATTCGCAACCCAAATAAATTGTCAGGTCCTCTAACGCGCCCTGTTTCGAAGAAGGGTTAACAATGACTATTCATCTTCTGCAACTTGAATGTTTTCCGGATGTAAAACTTGGACTACAACGCGAGGACTTTGTCATTCGCTCCTATCATTTGAAAAGTCTATCACTCTTCCTAGATGAAAGAGGCCTTACTTAGTAGAGTCGGTGGTAGATTTCAATTTTCCTCACTTCCTTACTCCTCAAAACATTTTATCCTATTCCCTCCTTCCAATCCATTTACCAAAATTTTATTTACGTTTAATCACAGAAAACACCTTGCTATCGGCCCCCCACATTTCTGGCCAATTGGCAGGTAATTCATGATTGTGCTTGATGCCGGCGGGTTAACCCAACTGCAATAGTGCAACAAATGGGAAATTTACCGAAAGAGCGAGTTGAGCCAGCACAGCAAGTCCATTTAACTGTGTTGGGATTGATTTTTGCGGACCAATTAAAACTTACCTGTGCATCTTCGTTTGCTTTGGGTCAAAGGCAGTTCATTTGGAACTTGACTCGGACATTAGCTGCATTTCGTTTTGTACATAAATGTATTAGATATATCGGTGCATAATATTTGGTATATACATATTTATAATTTATAAGTACGAGGATTGTCTGGAAAGTTTCCGTCCTAACAAAGATACAAGACATTTTTTCTTCAGATTAATTCTCAAGATAGTCTCCTTGTAAGTATATGCACAACTCCCAGGGATGCTTCCATCTCTTCAACCCGCCAAATAGTACGCGGCGTCTTTCTCTGCATAATAGCTGTTTACCAAGCTGAACCTTCTCATTCGACGGAAATCTCTAATCTGTATTCTGCGAGCGCAGGGAACAAAAAATATCGCTTGGGGCTAGATCTGGTGAGAAAGGAATATGGTCAATCATTTCAAATCGCAATTCGTGAATTTTTGCCGTGACTGTCCCGATTAAGATAACTCCATGAACAGCCTTTACCATTTTTATAGCCGATTCTCCCTTGGCAGTCTACTGTTTTGACTGTATTTTTGATTCTGGCGTATAAGAGTGTATCCAAGTTTCATCAATAGCAATCAGCCGGCGCTAAAAACTGCGCCAGCAGAGCTGATGTTATTTGAGGAGCCTTTAAAATGTGCAAGGGATCTGAACAAGAAAATGACCTAGAAACATTCAAATATTTTAGAAATAAAATAAGTATTTTATTTTATTAAAGTTAAACGAAACTACTGAAGGTATTGTAACTTCTAATTACAGCCCAATTCCCATAGTGGTGTCACTTCATGTGAAGTGAAATAATCGTGTCACGTCACATGAGTATATTCATATTCTTGAAGTCGATTCAAGTGATGCGGGTTATATAGCTTAAAAGCACAAAATAAAACCATATGTAGACCTGATTTAATTCAAAAATAAAAAGGCTGCTGACTTTGGATGGATTCGACAAAAAATATCCTTGATAGCAAGAGAATGTAGGCGATGTGCACGTGACTGTAATGTTTCGGGTATACAATTATGGAAATTGAAAATTAGACAAAACCTTGTATATGCAGAAAGGACCCCCATCTCCAAGGGAGTGCGGTGAAATAACATTTATTCTCTAAATTAGGAAGAGTCTACAGTCAAGCTAAAAGCATAAGAAGCCTGTCAAATAAGTCAAGCTCCGCAGGCTAACATTTACTAAATCGAACTCGACACTCGAGTCCAATTTAACGACGATATGCATATGTTCTAGACCTGTAAACCACATGGAATATAGCAACCTTTGTGGATAAGATGGCCATCTAGGCAGTCGGCATTAACGCTGTATCTGGAAGATGATCTAGTGAACAAAAATAAATTTCCTAATAAAAATGGGCTGATAGGGAAATATTCTTGAGCTAATGCTACATAAAAATTACTACAATATTGGCATATTCTAAAACGTATGTGAACTAACGGTATGCAACTCCTATACCGTAGACAAACACAAACTAGATAATCGTGAATTCTTGGATATTTTTCCAGTCTGTTATTACTCGATTTTCGCTAAAAACAGGATTATTACGTTCATAAAACGCGTTTACCACAATCGAGTTGTAGGAACATGCTGTCAAGTGAAATATAAAAAAAATTCAGTAGCATTGAATAAGGAGGGGCAGGAATTAAATATAATACGTGACAAGTACTATTTATATAATCTAATTTAAACTAGATAATCGAATTGGTTCGACATAATTCAAAATCGCCATATATGTTTATGTATGCCACTATAATTTTTAAATAACGATTTTATTGCATTTTTGTGTCGATCTACGGTATCACGAAGACAAAAGTCAAAATGTAATGTGCTATTAACGATGATATATTGACAAGAGAAAGCCTGAGACGAGCCAGATCCAATCAAAAACGACTAAATTAATTATCTAATTAATACTACAGAAGGCTGGCCAAATGGTTATAACCCTCCAAAGGCGAACCAAAATTATGAAAGCTACGATATAGATGATTTGTATATTGATGATTTAATTATAATATGTAAATTTAAAAAAATCTCAGCAAATTTTCTGAATTATTTTCGACAAGTCATTACAAAGTTCGACTGCGTAAATTGAAATAACTACTCGCCGCTCTTATTATAGTTGATCAGATCTACCGACGAAGACGAAATAAAATTAATCCTTACTTAATACAAATAGTTCCGGTAGCAGCTATCCGGATTTCCTCGATTTTGCAACGATCACGAAAAACAGAGAATAACACACTGTCCAATTTATGTATGTTTTAGCAAGTTGTCACCAGTAACTAGGCTAGATACGGTTGAGGTTTTAGATACATAATAACCACTTACATACCATACACATTATAGGCATCACACACTAATCTGCTGTGACCAACAGAATGAAACAAAAAAAATTACTTTTATTTTTTACCTCTTGATTTTAAATATATTTTTTGCACATTTTTCCAATATTTTTTGCATTTTGGTTTCCTTTAAAAATTAACAGTAATTATAATATTATATAATTTTCAAAAAAGGTATGTAATTTTAATTGAAATTTTCAATAATTTAATATAATTTATAAAATGAACTAAATTTAATTTAATTTGTTTCTTGATTGGTATTCATTTTAAACTTTACATTTTTTTTTTTGTTTTTCATACAAATTTTCTTTTAAATAATGACTAGAAACTAACAAAAAAAAATTTATTTAATAAATTACACAATTAATAAAAAAAAATACTTATTTATACAATTTAAATATCGTGGTATATCCTCCATAGGGTCGCAAACAAGTAACACCAACAATTAACATTAAAAACGTCTCAATTTTGATCTCCGCAAAAAAATACCAAAATATTTAATTTTAATTTAAATGGTTCAACTTGAGACCAGCTCGAGGATATACCCTTTATTATACAAGACATGCGCTAGTAAAAGTATTCCGATTATATTTTAACCATATCGTAAAATAAAATATTTATAATTAAAATCTTAATTAAAATTAAATAAAAATTATTTAGATATAAAAAAAAAATTGTGAGATGAGTTTATTATTATTATTGAACAACTTGTGACACATTTACACTATGTTTAGGCCATTAGTCTATTGCCACATCTCAAAATGATATGAATAATATTATTAATATTAATAAAAATAAATCACAGAATTAAAATTTTTTATGTTTATACTTTAATTTAAATTCAACTAATTATTTGAACGAGAAAACAAATAATAATAAAAGAAGATTATTTATTGTTAATAATATAAAACCAGGAAGGTTTTTTATGACACGCATAATGATTGCGTCGTCCTCTACATTATGTTCTTTGGCACTCAAAAATATTCTGGCATTTTATTTTAATATGTATTTTTTTAAAATTCTAGGTATCTCTTTAATAACAGAGAGATTAATTTTTTCTATCGGTGTGAAGTTGATTCCAATACTAAAATCTATATAATTTTGTTATGGATAGATCAACATTTTTTGCGTTTAATAAGCGTTAATAATTTTATGAAAGGCTTACTGCCGATCACCGATACATGTCTACGGGTCCTATTGGAAAGTGTTCAAATTAACAGATTATCCACTGTTAGATAAAAAAAAAAAAAAAATCAAATTCTTCTCTCCAAATTTCAATAAAACATTTCTCGCGATCCCCGTACACGTATTTAATTTATTTAAAACAATCATCTTTGCATTATAACGAGTGTTCAAATTTAAGGTATCTTTTTAAATATTTCGCCATTTATATTTTTTGCATTAGAGTTACATACATATCAATGTTATTTGACAGATGACAAGTACAAACATTCCGGTTGGTTAAAATGGAGAGATATACATATACGATTGAATAATGTGTTTTCAATATTAAAACTTATTTTAAATATGGTGAAAGTTATTCAGAAGTTGGAAGAATATTTCGTTTATAATACGATAGAGAAAATGCTCTGACAAACCGTGCTATTAAACTTACCATTGATAAATTTGAAAAAATTGTTTTTTAAGATCAGAGAAACAAAATTTATCATCGTAGTGGTCGTTCAAGTGAAACTATTGCAGCTGTTAGCACAAGTGATGCTGAAGAGCCAAAGACATCAATTCGTCGTTGTTCACAGTCATTAAGCCTCAAACCAACAACTTTATTCAATATTTTACACAAAGATCTTCATGAAAAGAAGTTGGCGGCTATGTCAAGAAACAAAACCGCCATGGAGGGGATTTTGGTGTGGTGGCGTAATTAGTCCATATTTTTTCGAAACAGGCGTGACTTGGCCACAAAATCATCGATTTAACGCCATCGGACTTCTGCTTATGGGGTTTCTTGAAGAGTAAAGTTTATGCAGATTATCTTTAAACTACTCAACACCTCAAAGGCAACATCATCGAGCAAATATTACTAATTGAACCAACATTATGCGAAAAAACTATTAAAAAATTTGGTATAAGATTAACAGCCTGCCGAGCTAGCAGAGTCCGACCCGGTGGCAAAGTGGTTAGCATGCTTGCTCCAGCGACCGGAGGTCCCGGGTTCGATTCCCGGTGGTGACAAGGAAAAATTTCACGGCTGGTTCAGGATCAATGAATTAATCACTCATTATCCGAAATGAAAATATGATTATGAAACCTCATTTGAGGCGGCCAAATCCCTTGATGGGATGTATAGTGCCAGAGAGAGAGAGAGCTAGCAGAGGATGTAACTTGAACGGCATTATTTTTCTTTATTAACCGGAACCGGAAAAATAAATAAGGATTTCACACAATTTATGTGTTTTATTTAAAATTTAAAAACATACTTCAAATTTGAACACACTTTACGTTACACATTTACATAATTTAAAAAACGAGCTATGACAAAATTATTTACAGCACATTTTACAGCACGATTTTACAGCACAAAAAAAATTAAATTTTCATAACACAATTAAGTAGATTTTGGCTTTGATAGCTACGTCACACCGCTTATTTGTTTCTTTTGTTTGAGATACAAGCATCTAACTAGTCGTACGGCCACAATATTAGTATTTTGCTAGGCCATTCGTTTTTATTAAATAAAGGAAAAATTATTTTCCATTTAAAAAAATAATTTTCTTATTTCTGTTTTCTATTTGTATATATATGTATATGTCTAAATTTAATTTTAATATAAATATTAAGATAATTAAATATATAAATTAATAATTTGTTTTTCTATTTAGACGTGCGTGTATTTATTTTATGTGATACGACGCTGAGGGATACAAAATTATATATTGAGTAAATGCATATATTGTGTGCTAAGCACAAATTTTTCAATTTTTCTTCACCATCCCCCATGCCAATCATGCATACTTGTTGGCGGGACACTACACAACACAAATTATTTAAATGTACTTATAATATAAATGACTCACCTGTATTTTATCTTCTTATTTAACAAATTCGATTTTTTTTATAAATACACATTCAGACTTTTTCATGAAACAGAGTTACGCTTTAAAAAAAAATAATTGGATCCTAAACACTAGCTAGCGATGGTGATCCATTACGTGATGATGGCGAACTATTTGCCCCCGATTTCAGCGGTGATTTAAACGTCGGTTGATATCGTAATAGTTCAATAACGGTTATAGCGACTTGTACCGCACATTTTCCTTCGAGCACATCGGCCGCACAGCATATTAAATTCTGTATATTAAATAATATGAAATAATTAAAAACCAAATAACAATAACAATAAAATAATGTTTTACTCAAATATGTTTTTTATAATATTTAATTATTATTATTTATATAATATTAAGTACAAAATTCAATGTTATTTTATATAATAATAATGTATAAATATTTTATAAAAGCTTCTCTTATGCAAATTACAATTCAAAATAAATAATAATTATATAATAATAAATTAAAGATTCCAATTCAACAAAAAAAAAAAATATAAATATAATTTTTAAGGCAACATATTTAGGAAATTATGTTAAAAAATAAAAAATCATTAACGAGATAACCATTGTGTGTTAATTAAATTTCAGCACCTAACATTAAACCAAAAGAATTTTGGTTATCTCGAATTCAGTCAGAATTATATAAATTTCCATTCCATTTTTATTTTAATAATATTTTATGCTTAGTATATTACTTATATAATTTATAAATTTTAATTCATAAAGCAATTACATAATTAACTCATTTATATAATAGTATTATATATTTTTTAATAGCTCCGTAATTTATAATTAATACTCTGTGTTATTTATAATAATCTAATATTTTATAATAGAAAATAAATTAATAATTTAATTTAATTAAGTTAAAAAAATTAAAATAGGAATCAAATATGTGGCAAACATATAAAACAGTCATGGACTAGAAGAAAATCAAATCAAATTTAACTATTTTTTAAGCAAGAAATAATTAGTGAGGTATTATACAGCTTAGCTGTTGCCACTTATAATTTTGGTTTGGTATGTTGTAATAATATTAAATTATTTTTATTTGTGTTTAATTAAATTGTAAAATGGAATGTTATTTTTATTTGTTTGTTAAATAATTTATATTTTTTATTTATTTACAATAAGTACGATGAGGTGATGATAATTTAATATATGGTTGGTGTATATTGTTGTTTTAAACCAAGTCTCTAACCTAAATTTAAAAAATATTGTGTTAGAATATATATTTTAGCTGCCCGAGTTAAACCAGTTGTTGCAACTAAAACTAATCATCACGACTAAATATACAGCTGCTACTGTTCCAAAGGGAACAGTTTCCAAAACGGTAATGAGATTCATAATTGCAAAGTTTTAGAACCAGAAGTTTTAGCTAGAAGCAAATAAATGACGAAATTCAAGGCCATTTGCATTGATTGGCTTTAAAACGATGGCCAATTCTTAATTCAACACAGTATAAAAGAGTCAATTTTAAACCAACTTGTAATATATTTTGGAAAATGTTTAACTTAATAAGTCGTCCTGTTATTAATAATTCAAACAGAACTCAAGTTAAGAGATATATCTCCTTATAAATATGTGGGAAACAAACAGGAATAACGAAAATTTCAAATTAATTTTTGTATCAGAATAATTCTCTCCGTAAAATTCAAATATGGTAAACATTCAGATATGCAAATTATAAACGAAAATTTGATGGATTATGCTTGTTTGTAAATTCGCTTTCAGTTATTGTGTGATTTTGGGAAAGATAAGCTATTGGCGTCTGAGGACATATTTATATCGTCAGGATATTTGATACTAACGTTACCACAGGTATCTGTTTTTATAAAAATTACTTTTCTTCTAACAAGCACATAATAATTTGTTTTAGTATTTGTTTTTAGTATTTTGTTTGACGTTTGAACTTTTTTTCTTTCTTTTTAATAATTTAATTAGATATAACAATTTAAGATTATTTTTAGTACCTGATTTAAAAATAATCCCTGATTCATTTCCAAAAATTTTACTATCAGTTTAATGATTCTATCAAAAATTCAAAAACATGGAATCCTGACAAAAATACTATGAAGATGCTTTTCAAATCAATATTCAAAAGAAAAACCAAAATAGTGCCACTGGATAGTGGTACAGAAGCAAACAATATTAAGGCAAATTAAAAGAAACATAAACAAATTATTAGCGCAATTTAAAGCGTCATCCTTTGATGGAGATAAAAGTTGAACACTTAGGTCTATTATTAACTGGTAATTACTAAGGTGTTATTTTAGGTCTAAAATAACACCTTAGTAATTACCAGTTAAATATATATATTTCGGACGTTATAATTAATAATTCATGTTTTTTCTGAACAAAATTAATTCAAAATCCTGTAACTGAGAGAATATTAAAAATCGGTTCTTCCTCCATGACGAGCTTAAAATAAGGCGACGACCACCAAATAGGTCGAAGACCGCGGAGCTTGTATCTTCAATTTACTGAAAACATCTCAGAAGAATAAAGGATAGTGAGATTACTTTCTGACCATAGACTACAAGTTCTAGCCAACATAATTTCAATGAAATTAGCAATCAATCGCAGTCATCCTAGATAATTAATACCAGAAGGATATCCATGTTTTAGTCTATTGGAGACTTCCAGCAGGTGCACGATAGTATCCAGAGAAACACACAATAGCTCGTTTTGTTTTATTTGAGTTTATTAACATTAATTTCTATGTATGGATCAAAAGCAGGGCGATACGAATAAGTTTGTGAAATATTCACTAGATCTGAAATGGTTGTAACAACATCGGACTCATAAAATAAACTAGACTAAGTCATGTTGTGAGATGTAATTCGTTTGCAAAACCAAACCACGCAGGCCCGTGGAAGTGGTATTAACATAAGTAGTGTTGAATATTGAACGATAATCAACAAAACATGTATTGTATTGAACGAGGCTTTATGTACTAGCTGTCAAAAGAAAATGAGCTGAAAAATATTATATAAACAATCAACAGCAGAAACAAGAAAGAAGTTAAGTGGAAAGTGTTTATTTAAAATTAAAATTAAACAATAATCCTTTTGTAATTTGTCATATTTTATTCTCCATATTATTAACCTGAACAAATAGGACCTAATAGAAGGCCAAACACTCTTTTCTAACAGGGGATTTATAAACATATCGTGAATGAATGAGCCGGGCTGCCACGTTTAGAGAGATCGATATTAAAAGTAACAGCAAAGGAGTAAATGTTTTTAAAGATAAAATAAACGAAAACAATATTTTCGTGGCCAGAACAAAAATTTTCTTATGAACTTAGTCGAATGTTCTAAGCAAACTTCAATCAAAATATAGAGAATCCTAAACACACGAGGAAACCCTCTAAACAAAAAAAAAACAGACATAAACCATCCACTCAAGCAGACACTACAGATCATTGTTTTATCCACATCTCAGAGCGTAGTGTAAATAATTAAAAGAAAATCAAGTATCCATGATAGAGACCCTAATTATGTAACAAATTCGAAATTTAAATGGATATGTTATTTCTAAGAACGGTTCCAAGAAGAAAGAAATAGCCAATCAACAAAGAAGTTAAAATCAGATTAGTTATTTCTTCTTTCTTCATAAAATCTTCCTAAACACTAAGAAAGGCCAAATATTGTATATTGTATATATAACAAGTGTATATCGACAACTCTATTATTAACAGCATAAAGTATCAGTCCGGTAGGTTTTAGGTTTCAGGCTCAGTACATTAATGTACTAGTAACAAGTATACATTTCATCTACTAGTTGATTCCCGAACTATCCTGCCATAACTAACGAAGTGTTTACTTTTTTTCCAGTAGAATCAACATTTTTTTCATTCTTTAAATCTAATTTACTCGTCAACATTTTGGTACAAAGATAAGTATTGTTTGTAATGGCGTTATTGTGATTGTTCCGTATATTGGTCTATTTTCAGTACTCTCGAATTAAATACAACAATCGTAGGATAGGAAATGCTTCTATTTAGCGACAATATGTGTGATAAACAACTATGATAATCGACACTCACTTATACACAAGCAACTTCCCAACTACTCCATACTGATTTTTTCAAATCAATAATCTCATCCGTTTGAAACTGATTTTTAATTTTTTTTTTTTAAATCGTTGAATTTATTTTTCAAAATAAACAGCTTACAATAATTACTGTAAGTCGTATTTCCATTCAATGACATATCTGGTTTGTTGATCTCCACTAGCCTCAACTTGCAACACCTTTTACATAATATTGTTGAGATTCACCACATTTTCTGCAGTGCTTCAGCTGACGTTCTTTGTTTTCCTGAAACCTTTCTCTAACCGATTATTCCTAATCTTGATGTGATTGTGATAGGCTTCACCATTTTTAAAAAGAATAGGGCGGTGCTTTCTCTCACTTATGGTGTGGTGGGCATACGTGTTCATAAATGAACACACTCTCATTCTCTCGTTTCTGAATTATAGTTTATTTTTGATAACGAATGATTTATAAATTTCAAAAACCTCATACGAGAAGGTCTTAATCTCAATTTGAGACGTCCCGTTTTGACGATGAAATACTCTAGTGGTGGAAATTTTGATATTCTTCAGCATTCTCGTTTACATCGTAAATATTTAACTTTCTTAAATATTTTAATTTATTAGTTTATAACATTGAAGCTCCAACTTGTTTATCCAACTGCTAGCAGTCTCTCTAGTTCTCTCCGAGCAGCGACATGTTTTTTTTTTGTTTTTGTATAAATTTAAAGTAAAAAAGTTACATCAACCAGTTATATTGGTGGTTCGCAGCCTGATCTTGTTTTCTCAAATAACTGTCAACCTGTACCGTAACTTAGTAGTTTTAGCTGCCGTCTCATATTTCCAATCTTCCAAAGGAATGTATTATAGGTTTACACTTCTTCGGTTCAAAACGAAAAATTCTTTTATAAAACGAAACATTCACCTCTTAGAACTGCTTTGTTTAAACCCAGATCATTTCAAATCAGTAAATATAGATTATAGAAAAGGTATCCTAATAGCCAATCTCACTTTAAATTTAGGCAGGCTCGTAAGTGGGTTGTAGGGTTGCTAGAGCCACAGTTCCTTTTAAGGATTTCTGGCGTAATGTTCGCAATTGAGAGCCTAATATGATTTTAATAGATATTTGGTTACTTCCAATTAAAATAGTGTTAGTACTGTAGAGCTCATATCAGTTGAATCACCAATTTCGGTATTTTATAAGGTTAAATCGAGATACTCTAGTTTTGATAATATCGTAACACGAGTTGTTCCTTTCATTCAAAATTATTTATAAATATATTTGATTTAATAATAATCTTATCTGCTTTGTTAAATGTCTGTGGCAACATTCAAATGTCCGGGAATTTACTTTGTTAGATTTTTTGGAAGCATTTAATTCTAAGTTTAAATTTCGATACTAGTAATTCTTAACTATCCGTTGAGTCACTTCTCATCAGTTTTTGTTAAAGAAATCGTTGAGTTCCTTCCTGTTACTTCCAGCGTGCCTGATTGTTCAGTACTGGGTGGTTTCTATGTAATATTAATGGTATAAAATCCACTATTCTTAATTGCTCATTTTAATTTTTTGCAGCCACATTTAAATTGATAATAGCTTGCTGTTTAGATAATACATCCAATAGTAGTGCTGTTAAATGATAGATTCAGCATCCTTTCCTTTTACTATCTTTAACGGAGTTTCCATTCCGTTTTTTGACTCAGTAAAAGGCTGAGGGTCAGCTCTCTGAATCTATTTTTTAGGGTGACCAGTTGGAGTAAGAGAGTATTTAGTTTGCTTAGTTGTTTGGTTTACTGATCAGCAAAGCGTGTTGTTCTTATGTTCTGGCCGATTCTCTCTATGGTAAGATTATTTTAAGATTCAAGCTTGTAGTCGATCTATTTTTGGTAAGAGGAAGTACGACCATATTTCCCCATATTAAAGAAGGGTTTTAGGGTGTAGATTGAAACTCTTTATGAGCGACTCATGTCTGTTAACTTTTTAATCAGTCTTATTTGTTCAACAAATTGTTGTTTGATACACTTCACTCCTCTCTTGTGTGGACTCTTTAATAAATCATTTTTCGGTAGTTGTTTTTCACTCTTAACCATTATTCATCTCCCCGCATAATAGGACCCATTTATTGTTGTCTAATGAGGAAAAGTAATTAATCAACAAA
Source organism: Nephrotoma appendiculata (assembly GCA_947310385.1). Taxonomy (NCBI): domain Eukaryota; kingdom Metazoa; phylum Arthropoda; class Insecta; order Diptera; family Tipulidae; genus Nephrotoma; species Nephrotoma appendiculata. Next base: position 145,862,522 of record OX371224.1, read on the forward strand.
ATTCCATCAGTATCCAAAAATGGTGCTATTTCCTTACTCACAGATGGTTGAACATTAGAATTTTTCGGTGGTGAATTTCCTTGCGCTCGAAACAACATTCGATACACCCATTCTGCACTAACTTTTGACTACTTAAAATAATTGTATAAAATGGTGCTAACACTACCAATAGATTTATTTAATATCATAATTAATTTTGATTCGTCTGCCTTCCTGTCACTAAGGAACAGTGTCCGCCGGTTTTCTTCTTTGGGACCCACTTGGTTATTGTTTTATGTTTTTCATTCGTCTTTCGATATCCTTAGAAATATATTTTCCTTGTAGGAATATAATCAAAGCATGATGATCAATATTCTTCATTTTTTTAAATTATCTGCACGTGTTCATCTAATCACTCACAGAAACTAAATGAAACAATTGATTTGCAATTTGATCGGTAGAATAAATGGATGAATATTGATATTTTCTGTATTTGAACAGATTTTTGAAAAATTAAGCTAAAATTGATTGTTAGCTTTTCCGAATTATAATATTTGTTTTACTCTTACCAATATGACTTTAGAAAAGGATTAGGAACGGTTTAACATTAGTAGAACTTACAAATATGATATGCATTATTTTTAATTCAAAGGGTAAGTTGGAATGCTTCTCTTGGATTTACAGGATTATATTGATCACCAAGTAATGTTAGTATGGCATTTTCATTACGAAAACAAGATGTAAGCAGTATGCAGATTGCAACAATATGTAAGCCGTAAGCAGAGACTATTGATAAGATGTTCTTGTCTATAAATGTTTTACATAAATTTCAATCGACCGTTTCTAAGTACAAAAATTTAAATGTACCTTTATGTTCACCATGTATATGATGACATCAAACTCATTAACCACCTAGTAAATAATCATAGCTGCCGTATGTGTGGTCATTGTTTATTTTATACTCTAGGAGAAATTTGTAAATTTTGTAAACAAATTCAACATTCTCACCTTAAGTTGTGCAGTATAATAGACCTAAGAGTTTGATACTATCAATTAGGAAAGTTTTCATAGAAACGTCTTTATGTAGCCCTTGTATGTAGCCGCAGGTAGCCTGGCCTAGATACAATTGTTTATTCTCTAGTAAAAATTAGATTAATTTTTGAATAATTTCCTTTAATAGATAGGTATCGGGAACTAGGGAGCATCCGGCTCCTGCATCTCCAAGTCTAGTATCAGGGGAACTATGGTATTAGGATATTAAGGGAGTTCGTCACGTAGCAAGAATAAATTTCGAACTGATTTTTAAGCTTGGGTCGCTCCATAATTTTAGTCCATAAGATAAGTTTCCCTAATTTTCCATTCCCAAATTTTATTTATTTTTCAAATCGACACAAGTCGGTTCATATTAATAAATTTAAAATGATTTTATTATGGGGAATATTGAAATAACGACTGACACAATTAATATTGAGCGATACGATAGTTAAAGTAGTCAAGACGAGTCAGATCAAAGTATTCGAATATTGACTTTCAGTATAATCGCGAAGACACCATTTCGATAATATTGTCACCATTAAGTACGTTAGCACTAAAAGCAGCCAAAAAACACCATTTGTACGTTGACACCAGAGCCTAAATTCCAATGTAATCACATTTTTTAGGCGAACCAAAATTGTCACGCAAAATTTACAATTCTGATTTTTTAAATTTACAATTCTGATTGTAAATTGACAATTGCAGTTTACGTTTATTATGGTAAATCTAGGATTTAATTAGTACATACTAATTTAATAAAACGTAACATTTGTCATTTGATCTGAATATGGTCTGGTAAAAGAACATAGAAAATTTTATAGAAAAAAAAAATTATAAATTCTGGAATCCCTAAAATTAAACCAGAAATGAAAATGATTTGATTGTTAAAACTATTAGCTGTTATTATAGCGATGGGAGTTGCTATGTCCACTTTCTGTATGTTAATCACATGAATTCACAGTACGTTCATAAGAAAATTTATACACTAACATTATTTTTAGTGGGCTTTTCAGGTACAGTTAGTTGTTTACAAAAGTGTTAAAAAAAACATTTCTTTCATAACCTTTACAATCATTTATCAAAGTTGATGAATTAAAAAATTTTATGGATTAAATTTTCAGAATGTACCTACTAATAAATTGGCTCTAATTGACGTAAATTACTAAACTAAGATTTAATTTCAATATACTGTATAAATTCGTTGATTTATTAACTAGTTTAGCTCGAAACAATAACGACGTTATAAAAAATAAATAATAAAATAAAAAATCTTACCTTAAAACTAGGTAGTTTGTACATGTTTAGTTCCCAACCTTATTTGGATTAGACTTGGTTTATTTATAATATATTCGTTGGTACAATATACACCAATAAATTTTATTAATAATTTTTTAAGAAATATCACCGATTTTAAAAAAAAAAACTTCAATTATAAATTGTTACAAATATCCCCCCAGGATTAATTCTTAATTTGGCAATGGGAATAAATATAAACCGATAAGAGTTGTAAAAAATACTGTTAATAACAATATCGAAGAATAATTATTATTAATATTATTATCATTAATACTATTATTAATATTATTGTTTTGATGCTGCCTGTTTAGCTTATTGATAATCTTGTTACTACTATCACTGTTGCTACCGTTCATTAAATTATTTTCAAAAAATTCAATACGCTTGGATACAATTTTATTTGCATCAATATTTAAATTATCTATATCACTACCACCGCCGTCGTCATAGTCATCGCTAACACCATATTGTTTGGGTGTATCCAAATCGTTTATATAATGTTTATTGCTATTACCGGTAGTATAATTATTTATAATAATTATATCACTATTATTATTATTAATAATCACCGAAGAATAGTCAATGCTATTTGGACCCGGGGTCGATAAGCTACTACGTTCTGATGAATTCATATCAAACTCTGAAGCGGTTTTACAATTAAATTTGCCAATATCACTATCGTATTCACATTCCTCGGTAATGCCATTCAGTTGGAAATTGTCGTAATAGAATTTTTTATTTTTCGACAGTTTTTTTGTTTTCTGTGACAAATCTAACGAATGCGGTTTAGCTTTTATATAAATACTACTATCATCATTATCATTATTAATATTCTTTGGATTAATTATTATATTATCATCATCATCAACATATTCATCATCATCATAATCATTACTATTATTAGTATTACTATCAATATTATTGTTTAAATTACTGTTATTTATAAAAAAATAGTTAGTAGCAGTAGCTGGTGGGGCTTTTGAAAAATGTATTCCAATATTTTTAAAATAGTTATCATAATCATTATCGCATTCCTGTGATGTATAATTGGTGTTGGTTGCAGTAACCATACATTCCTGCCCATACGATGACATAACCGAAGACAATTTATGATGATGATGATCTACATCTTCGTTTTGAACTTCATGTACGGTATAGTCTTCAACGTTTTCACCATTATTTGTACACTGCATATGATGATGTTGTAACAATGCGTATATGGTCCGGAACATTAGAGTTGGATTTGGTGGATTGGTTGATTCCTCATCTGATGGTACTATATCACCACAGGAGCATATCAACTCCTGCAACCAACACCAAATACAATACAGGCGAGTTAGCAGTGTTTTTATATCAAGTTTTAATTATTTTATTGTTTATTTATAAATGTTATGAATAATAATAATTTACACAAAAAAATAAACAAGTTTTTTATTTTACAATTATTAATAGTTTTGCTTGGTATACATGAACACTACTTGCCACATTGCTTAAAACAGAAATCTGGTTTAATTTAAAATTATCATATTTAAACCAAACACCTGTTTAAACTTTTATAAAAAAGTGAGTTTTCTTTTTTGGTTAAATTTTTAGTTTAGGAAACTAATGATAAATCAAATTAAATGAAAAAAAAAAACTCAAATATGGAGAGGAATATATTTATACATAGATTCTTGTTAGTTTTGTTAAAAAACCAAAAATTAAATAAAACAAAATTAACAAATACTAAGCGAACAACCAACAAATTAATAACCAAATTTTAACTAAATAAACGAAACTAAATATATTTACCTCGTCGACTCCAATTTTTCGACATGCCTCCAAAAAATTATCCACGTTTTTGCGGCAACGTGCCATTGTTAATTTTGGCTAAATGGCAACATATACAGAAATATTTAATTTATTAGTTTAAATAGATATTTAGATAGACTTACAACTCCTGGTGAGGGTACATGAATGCTGGCAACAGAACGAGGTCGAACGTGATTTGCCAAATAACATAAAACTACTCCATCCGTTAGTGCTGATGCGATATCGGCAGGAAGTTGCATTTTAAGACGCGATTCGATAATCTATAATTTTTGGAAGAGAAGTAAGATTATTGTTTACTGTGTGATCATTTTAAAAATTCATGGTCAAATTTATGACTGCCACGCAATTCAATTTAAATGTTTATATTTTTTCAAATAATTCAAAAATTCACACTTTATTCGTCATACAGTTATTTAATCATTTATAAAAAAAATGAATAGAAATATTAAACATGTTTGATAGCGGGCGTAAGTTTCTACATGCCCGAAACATCCCAAATTAGTATATGAAATAAAAAAGGTTTAACTTAATTGTACAATACACCATAGGGAATCTACTGTATTCGATTCTAACCTAAGTTCGTTCGTTTACAGCTAGAAATCTTTTTCCGGTTCACGTTAGAATATTGAGTCATATCAGTTAACTCCACAAAAAATTCAAATAAAATGCACCAAAAAACTAACAAGTTATTTAAACTAACTACTTCAAAACGGATAGACTAAACGTGTAACGGCTAGCTAACTTAGGAATATGGTTGGGGCTAATCATGCAACCTGCGAAAAATTAATTGACATGAAACCTCAATATAAGCAACTAGGATAAATTTGGAATTTCAACAACAACCTGGGACGCGAATTAAAGACCACTCATCGCAATATACGCCTCTCATGGCACGACCAGAAACGCTAATAACGACTAATCGTTAAGGCTAGATTCAGTGTTGCGTTCGTTCATTCCTTCCTTCCTTCTGAAAATTTTTTTTAATCAATAAAAGTTGCCGAAAAAAATTTACAAGAAAAAAAACGTAATTTTTAACCAATGAAATTTGTATTTCAGAACAAAAGAACGCAACACTGAATCCGCCTTAATGGTATCGCTGCTTTTAATCGAATTGAAAACACACACCGTCACAGCAACAATTCTAACAAGCACCAAGAAAATAGAGTTAGTTTTCTGACCAACAACGGATATCATCGATATTTCATACCTGTCAACAATCAGATCTGTTTACTAAGATTTCACGGCATCATGTTAAACATTACGTTCGTAAACATTTATGTTTGCATTGACGGTACTACCGAACAAACAAAATATGTTTCATGATGCGCCCCGAGCAAAATACAGTGGGAGATGCAGAGTCTGGACAATTAGTAATGAACCGATGTGCTCACAGTAAAAATATTCAGGCTAAATAAAAATAAACACACAAAATATTTTTTGATAACGCACTGCCTGCTCGGGTTGACTTAAACAATAGACCTACAATATAATACCCGGGATATAGCCCGTTTACTTGCGACCAATAAATTTCTTCTATAAGCTCAAGAGTAAAGAACATTTAATATTTTTGTATATGAGAGACAAGAAAAGAAATATAACCATACCAAATATTGCAGATTTTATATTATTTTTTGAGCAAAATCTTGCTTGATGAATAAAATGTGGTATATCGGATATATTTTGAACCAAATAATACCGTAAAATACAGACACAAACTAGATAATTGTGAATTCATGATTATTAGGCGGTGGCGATTAAGCATTTCAAGTTTCGAATTCCAACAAATGATGTCAAAAGGTCTTTTCATGTGTTGTTGTAGTCGCGACTAATTGTTGAAGCTTCATTCGTCTACATTTATAATTTTGAGTATTGAGCGTGTGCGACCTTTTTTATTAAAATAAAACACATTTGCTTGTTTAGAAAATGAAAGAATTATTTACTGCTCCATCTGCAGCTACAACTTTCCCCCATCTTTCAGGCAATTTACAGATTCCTCTCTGAAGAAATCCTTGGCTTTGGAAACTATTTAGAGGAATCAAGAAGCCAATTTTCGATCTCTGCGCGAGAACTGAACCGCTGTTCAGAAAGAGACGACTGCATTGACCAGAATAAGTAGTAATCTGAAAGAGCTGTGTCTGGTGAATACGGCGGGTGGGATAGAACTAACTTCCTAGTCCTGTCCTTCACCATTGATTGATCATAACCTTATTGCAATGAATATCTCGCTTTGGTTGCGATGGAACAGCTTCACCAAGCCGCAACCAAGATTTTCTTCGTTTGGATTCTCATAATAAATCCATTTTTCACCCACCAGTAACTATTCGATGCAAACGACCTTTTTTTGTTGTCTTTGAAGCAGTATTTCAATTCACAAATGGTTTTTCGACGTTGAAGGTCTCTTTCTTTTAATTCATGTGAAACCCAGTTGCAACAGTTGATCGATCAACATTTTATGCTACAGCCAACTCTGCTTGTGTTTGAGAAGAATCTTCAGCCAATAACATTTCCAATTCAACATCTTCAAATTTTTTGGAAGTGTTCCGTATTCTTTATCTTTAATGCCAAAATCATCAAGCAAATTTGCACATTGTATTCGAAGGAGCATGCAAACGATAAGTTTGCGCTGCACTTTTCTTTGCAATAAAATAATGTAATAAAACTTCTCGCAAATGATGTTTATATCGAATAAAATTCGACATTTTCAAAGTACTACCTAGTTGCTTCCACTTCAACCAAAAGTACCATACTGCGTTTGACCGCTAACATCAAGTACTATAATATAATACCAGTATTACCCATGTATAGTACACGTAAGCAGTACAAGTACACCTATTGAGGATGGACAGAGTCATATTCACACGCCCAATACATAACTCGTAATGGTTATTTTGTGTTATTGGTTTTATAGAAAAACAATTTTAAATTAATTAATCTAGAAACTTGTAACTCGAACTCAAAATGCTTACATAATCGACCGCTCTTTGTAGTAGTAATTTTAGAAAACTATTATGTGAGAAAATGCTATTCCATTGAACAGACTTTATTTTGTTTAATTAGTTTTTTAAATAAATTTTATTGAAAAAAAGTTAATAAAGTCTATTCAATGGAATAGAATTTTCTCAAAGGACCAATCGAAAAATGATAGTAGTAAATTATATAAAAATTGACAACCGGTTCATAGGTTAGGTTAGGTTAGAGTGGCTGCTATCGCACACTTAGGCCATTAATGGCCCATTGTGATACCACAGGATCCAATCTCCCCTTACTCCCGCTGAAACCAACCAGAGCTACTGATGTAGCGTAAAATATCTCGCACCCTACAGTCCGCGAGTTCAGAAAGGCTGTCCATGTTGTACACACCCAAGTACTTACGTCTTTTGTATGATAGTGCCGGACATGAGCATAGGAAGTGAACTAGCGTCTCTTCCTCCTCTTCGTCCATACAACTTCTACAAAAGTCATTCGTCTCTAGACCCAGCCTCCTCGCATGTTCCCCAAAAAGGCAGTGTCCTGTTAGTATCCCTACGACCAATCCTAAATCTCGTTTTCCCAGGGATACAAGTGCCTTGGAGCGCCGCAGGTCCAGTTTTGGCCAAACCTGTTTTGCTACCCTGCACGTGAGAGTGTTGGTCCACCTCTCATCTGTTAAGGCGATTGCCTTTTTACTGAGCGTCAATTTGAGCGCTGCTATAGGCCTCCCCAGACCTGCCCTTTCCGGTTGCATCTGGAGAGTCGTACCGTGCCTAGCTAGTTCGTCTGCCCTGCAGTTTCCCGTGACGTCCGAGTGACCAGGGACCCAGATCATCTGGATACTGAAATACTCGCTCATCTCATTAAGAGATGAGCGGCAATCCAGCGCCACCCGTGACTTCAGAGAAACCGCCTCTAGTGACCTGAGTGCCGCTTGACTGTCCACATAAATCGCGATATCCCTAACAGATACCACGTTATGCTTCAACCATGTCACGACTTCCCCTATCGCCACCACTTCAGCCTGGTACACGCTGCAGTAGTCAGGGAGACGAACAGAAATATTAACATTGAGCTTCTCACAGAAGACTCCAGCTCCTACTTTGCCGTCTAGCTTAGAGCCGTCCGTGAAAAATGTCAGTGCCTCGTTTTCCCGTATTGATCCATTCCTCCAGGATTCCCTAGAAGGACAGATGATCCGGAAACCTATATCAAAGCACAACGTTGGTTTAATATAATCTAGATTCACCAGTTCTTCCCTTAGTGATCTAACTATTGTCGAGTGTCCCACCTGAAGACACTTCCACTGAGAGACAGCCGAGAGCCTTGTAGCCACATTGGCTGCCATCTGCTTACCAAAAAATTCGATTGGAATAAGGTGGAACATAACCTCTAAAGCGCGTGTAGGTGTTGTCCTAAGCGCCCCGCTTATAAGCATACAGGCCGTTCTTTGCACCTTCTCCAACATCCTTATGTAGGTTACCTTTTCCAGAGCTGGCCACCACACGCCCACCCCGTACATCAGCACAGGCCTTACCACTGCGGTATAGAGCCAGTGTACCAGCTCTGGTTTCAAACCCCATTTCTTCCCTATTGCGTTTCTACACGAGTAAATGGCTACATTAGCCTTATTCACCCTTTCTACAATGTTAGGCTTCCAGCTGAGCTTACTGTCCAAGATTATGCCCAAAAATCTCGCTCTGTCAGCAAAAGCCAGTCTAATGCCGTTCACAGTAGGAGGGCTAACTACCGGAATTTTATATTTCTTAGTAAATAGTACCAGCTCTGTCTTGGACGGGTTGATCCCTAATCCGCATTTGCCGGCCCATTTCGTAACGATCAGGAGTGCATTCTGCATAACATCCCTAATCGTATCCAGATATTTGCCTGAGACAGCTATCGCTACATCATCTGCATACGCTACAACCCCCATCCCCTCTTTCTCCAGTTCCAACAGCAATCCATTCACCACTGCACTCCAAAGAAAGGGGGACATCACTCCTCCCTGCGGAGTTCCTCTAACCACCCGCCTTCTAATGGTGGACTCTCCTAGTTCCGAGATAATAATCCTGCTTACCAGCATCTGATTTATCAACCTACTTATAGGATAATCCACCTTCAAAAATGACAATCCTTCCATGATCGCCTCCGTTTTTACATTATTAAAGGCACCCTCAATGTCGAGAAATGCTACCATACAGAACTCTTGCGAGTAAATTGTCTTCTCAATCATGCGTACTAGATCGTGCAGAGCTGTGTCCACCGACTTTCCCTTACAGTACGCATGCTGAGACATTGCCCAATTCCTCGGATCAACTTTTGTTCGAATAAGTACGTCTATCAATCTTTCCAAGGTTTTCAACAGAAAGGATGATAGAGTTATAGGCCTCAGGTCCTTTGGATAAGCCTGTGAGCTTTTTCCCGATTTCGGGATAAAAACCACTCTGACCTCCGTCCATTTCCTGGGAATATAGACCAATTGCAGACATCCCCTGAAGATAACCTCCAGCCAGGGGAGGATGACCGCAGAGTTCCTTTGGATCTCTGCTGGTATAATCCGATCCGGGCCCGCCGATTTATAAGGCTTAAAACCGTTCAGTGCCCACAGGATTCGTTTCCTGTCCACGATGCCATCCACATTCGTTAAAGGTGTTCCTCGATGAGCTCCAGGCTCCATCGAGTCATCAATGCTTCCCGGAAAATGGGTCTCAATGAGAAGCTCCAATGATTCCGCACTTGAAGCTGTCCATAACCCGTCCGGCCTAATTAAGTAACTAGGACTGGTTGGGTTAGTAGATAGAATTTTCCTTAGGCGAGAAGTCTCGGAGACCTCCTCCATTCTACAACAGAAGAGTCTCCAAGACCCCCTTTGTGCCCTCCTCAACTCTTTTTTGTATGTTCTCAGGTCTTCCTTATAGGAATCCCAATCTCGATTTTCCCTGGTGTTCTTAGCCTTATTAAAGGCTGTCCTACACGCTCTCCGATAGGTTCCCAACCCCGTGGTCCACCATATCGGTTTCTGCCTGCCCCTAGCCTTTATTAGGGGGCACGCAGCATTAAATGAAAGATTGCATGCCTTTGTGACAATATCAACCATGCCATCTAATTCCTCTACTGTCGCCGGAAGTCCAGGAACCTCCAGCGGCAATAATTCCTTCAACACCTCCCCATATTTGTTCCAGTTTGTCCTTCTGGGATTCCTGAAGGCTTTCCGGGCAACAGGTTTGATGTTGAGGTTATATGTAATATATCGGTGATCAGAGAATGAGTGCTCTTTCGCCACTCTCCACCCACTGATCATATCAAAAATTGTTTCTGACGCACAGGTTACATCTAGAACCTCCTGTCGATTTCTAACAATGAATGTTGGTTCACACCCAATATTGCAAACTACAAGGTTAGTATTTAATAAGTAATCAAAAAATAACTCACCCCTTTCATTAATGTCTGTGCTTCCCCAGATTGTGTGATGCGCGTTTGCATCACATCCAAGTATCACACCTACCTTTTTCTGACCTGCTTCCCGGATCAGTTCCCCCAGGTTGTCCGGTGGAACCTCCTTCTCGCGATCCATGTAGGCTGAGGCTAGCCATAGTTTTTCACAGCCTACCTCAGCGCTCACCGCCGTAACGTCCCCGCTACTAAATTGTGGAAGAAGAAAAATATTCAAATTATTTTTCGCTAAGATACACGATCTGATCTTTTCAGAGTTGCTTGAGTATAATAATTTATACCCTTTCATTCCGAGGCCACAGATCCTGTTATTATTAATCCAAGGTTCTTGGATTAACACCAAGTCCTCATCTGACTTAGTCAGTCTGAGCACGAGGGCTGCCGAGGCAGCCTTCGTGTGGTGCAGGTTTATTTGTACAATGCTAACCATTGTAATCTACCTTACTCACCACTTCATGCACTTCCTGCATCAGGATAGTGTCATTTGGCTCGTTGGTTTGGTCGCAAACCCCCTCTCGTCGTGTGTTCGACGGGTTGCCCACATCGGACTTCAGAGAGAGGAGGCTGCCTCCCATCACCAACTTCACTTCGTCCGAAATATCGGAACGGCTATTCTGGTCGGCCTCAGCCCGCTTGACCGTTTCCTGCCGGGTCCGTTCTACGTCGCCCCCAGGCTGGTCTTCCGCGCCCTTATCGACCTCGTCTTTCCTATAAACTTTAAGAGTGATCGACCCGAAACCGAAGTTGATTACTCCCTTAGATCTAGCAAGGGAAACCAAGGATTCCTTATTGATCAGCATGATTGCCAATCTAAAGCCCACCTTAGCCTCCTCCTGCTTCACAATCCTCCATCCTTCCGTTGGAAGATCGGGATTACTGGCCCGGATAATCTCAATGACCTCCTCTGGCTTATCCGGCTCGGTTGGTAACCAGACGCGTGCTCGCGGCCTGCTCGGGATTTCCCCTCTGCTGACTGCTTCCAGCCTCGCGCCCGGCCACACCTCGCCTACCTCGGTCACTGCTCTTTTATAGAGATCGACCGATCTCTGGTCTGAGCACGCAGTTAGCTTAACGCGCCCTTGGTGCCATCCCGCATCTCTGCAGGACGGGGGGGATCCCGGATTTTCTCTAAGGATCCTCAAGAAAATGGAGTTTAGTGCATTATACACTACCCTCCACTTTTCCGACGTGATGCTCCCATCTTCCTGACCTTTGTCAATGACGGCTAGCACCAGCACGTGCTCCTTCAGGATTTCACTGAATAATTTCAGTTTCTGCTCCTTAGGAGCACCCGACGTCATGTCTGCTTGCACTTTGGCCCGCTTACTGTCTTCTGCTTCAAGCTCATCCTGGGACCTCTGTCTTTTAGACATAAGGATCCTCTCCGAGCTATCGCAGCCGACAGTTTTCTTAGCCCATGCTACAGATTCCTTCTGCGCAACTGTAAGCTGCCCCTCAGGGGTCGCAGCCAGTTTCTCCAGTACTCTAAATGCCGACCGTCTTTCTCTGTACCGTCGTTTTGATGGAGGGATCTCTCTCGGTCCCCCACTGTTCTGTTTGGCAGTTCCGCTTCCACCTGGCTTCGATGTCATGGTGTTGCTTACCCTTGCCTCAGTTGAGGGAGCCCCACCTTGTTGGTTAGAGTTACTCCCCTCTATAGTACTTCCCGGTTTTTGGTGGGTACCGGTCCCCTTATTTTTATTATTTTTTAAATCTTCCATATATTCCCACGAGTATCGGAGAAATACGTCCACCTGCGCAGAGATCCGTATACGCAGGTAAGGCTAAATACAACTGGAGGTTGCCAGGTATCCAGAGGGCTCCGTTCACGACTGGGCTTTGTTAAATGGGCCCCCAGTCTAGTCGATCATCAGCACGGGTCGCATAACACCTTAATCCAGCCCATTGGCTCACCGAGTACCCCGCCTTCCACGCCCCCGCCCCCCAACATCCACTCACTCATTCACCCATCTATATGGATATCCCAAACAAATAGGACCCATTTCATTCAGGGGATTACCGTTTATAGGGTTCCCTACTCACTACCTGAAGGCTCGAGAGCGCAGGGAGACGTGACGCTCAGTTCACCGTGGTTGTGGTCGATGGTTTTATGGCGCCATCAATTCGCCTTTCCCTACTGGGTATCATCGGCACTCAGAATTTAGTGAACAGAGGTTAACCACTCCCCCGTTCTCTGAGACTCTCCTTCCAGCAGAGCTGCGGTTGGGGACGGCTTATTTAATTCACCGCTAACCTACCTATCGATAGGCCGTTCACAATCCACCACCTGTGACCCCCCCGATAGCTGCAGCTCGCCACGGGAACCGGTTCATAACTATGGATAAAAATCCCGAAATCCCACGTCCGAGATTTTTTTAAATTTTTTGTCAACTCTTTTTTATAAAAAGAGTCTTTTGTATAATTTACGTGATTTAATTGGTTAAAACGAAGGGATGAAAAATCCGGGATTTATATCCATAGTTATTAAGCGGCTGTGGAATGCGAACAGTGGAATTTTATTCTAAAAAAAAAAAAAAAAAAAAAAGAAACGTAAAGTTTGATAAGTATCAAAATTTGCGCAGCCTGCCATGACAAATGTAAGAAAACGTCAAAAATGACAATGGTGAAGCTTTGATTGAAACTTTGTGATATTAGAGTGTGTTCAAGAGCATAAAAAGACATAAAAAGTTAAAAATTTATTCGGTGTAAAGTTCTTTTAACAAGAAACTTATAACTTTATTTGGTTAAAAATTTTTGTCAATTGTATGGTTGCTCACTTCACGTTATTATGAACGTATATAATATAACAAACGGAAAATTAATACTATTTCAAAATATATCCTTCCTATATCCAAAATATACGCTACGATTTTTATCAAATTTTGTACATGGTAAACTTCTGTTAACACACAAACATTGTCAGCCAAATGTTTCTCGTATACAAATTTTATCAGCACATAAGCAGATGAGTTTGACATTTTGTTCACCCCAATTTTTAACTTTTTAATTATCTATACAATTTTTTAACCAATTGAAACACATTTTGAATGGATTTGAGAAATCTAGGGAATGGATACCACTCGCCTCGATTTTGGCGGGACTATTAGTTATAATATTCTTCGCGCGTCCCTCCCGGGTTTTATTTAAATTGTCTAACGCAGTATTGTAATATAAAACATGATAACTCCATATCTACACAACAGTATCTTAATTTTACAATTGATATTATTACTATTTTAAAGTGCATTTAATCTTTTAAATGCAAAGGCTTAAAATAGTAATAATATCAATTGTAAAATTAAGATAAGACATCTCAAAATTTAATGATTTTGAAGAAACTGGCGATTGTTAATATTTTAGACATAAGCATTGTATAAGCCATATAACTTGTAAATATTTTAGTTATCAACGCCAAAAAATAATTAAAATGAGCTGAATTCTAAATGGGAATGAGCCAATTGACGATAGAGAAATCGAGTAACTAGACTTTTCCGTTTTCCGATTTTCGCTTCCAGTGTTTTAGTGATACCCAACGATTTTTGGACGGTTTTCAGGTGTTGACAATTGTAAAGGTAAATTGCTTCAATATCACCGACATTACAACAATTAAATTCAATTTCAAAGATAATTAACGAGCACAGCATGCCACCAAATAGCCATAAGAGCTACTTCTGAAAGCCGGATAGATTTAATTCGAAATATATTAAACGAAGTCCCTCCGTCATGGAGTAATCATCTTTAATTTCTACACAGTACTGAACTACTAAAACTTTCACTGTTACATTTGATGTTTTAATCCGTTTAAAATTGGGCGTGATATTGACGTCAATTCTGCGCGAACTTTCTATTTCTCTTTTCTTCTGATCGGCTATTATTATCTTATCGGCTTTAAATCTACCCGATTTAAAATTGTTGGAGGTACTCATCAATTGCTTTCTATAACAGTCAATTTTTCTTAGAGTACTGGCGGCCTAGAGGAGCGAGTGATGGAGGTTATTAGTGGAATTTACCCATAATTAAATTTCCGACGTAAAGGTCTTAGAACCACAAACAAATTAATTATTGAAGTAACATTTCAATTTGCAACATGATGGTCCAATTTGTGAATTTTTTTTCTAGAGGGTAACTTATATTTGATTGTCTATAGAAAGTCTTCTTCCGCGTATACTTATTGGCATAATCCTATTGTTAACTTATTTTTGTTTAAATATGGGAGGTGATATCCTAAATAAATAGCACAATTTCCAATAGAATTCAAGACAAGTTTGAAATATCTTCATAATATTCAAGACAAGTTTGAACAAGCTCCTTAAGATTAGCTAATAATTGGACTTAGTGTTCATGAAGAGCCAGAGGACTTTAAACTGTACAAAATCAATTTTACAATACGACGGCAACTGTATATACTTTTCAAATTTTTCATATTAGCAATTAATTTGGAATACCCCATGTAAAACGAGGTTTTTAAACTAGGTTTATTCATTACGGCACTCAATAAACTATACTCTCTTCATTGCTTGAAAATGAATTCGAAGAAATAGGACTGATTGAAGCAATTGTTGAAGACCAATACCATTTTTAACCATGAAACCTTTATCCTTCCTATAGTAAATGAGAAGTGCGTTGTCTTGTGCCGTACGATCGCTAGGTGTCTTCAACCGGTCGTTCAATCCTATAAAGTAAACAGGCTGTAGGAATAGGCTCGACGCTATCCGGGACACTTGTCCAGTACTTGGTTCTACAGTCCAATCTGTATGTACAGTCAGTTTATTGAAACACACACTTACTTGTTGGCATTTAGTGTAATTTGAGAATTACAGCAATAATTACGAATATCCTGGAAATACCAGCATGGTCAGTTCTTGCTTAATGTGGAAACTGGTTTTTTCAACTTTTAAGAAAGTGGAAACTAACGATTATGAGAAATCATAATTTAAAAAAATAAATTTTGAACTTTAATTAAAAATAGTGATAACATTTTCAAATATTTTCTTACAATTTAATGATATAGAAAATTAATTATTAGTTTGTATCTAAAAACAATATTACATGATGTTTGAATGAATGAAGTTTGTTATTTGGTAACTTATTTTTTGGTGACAGTTTTACATACAACATACTCAAAATTCTCAATGACGCAAATTCTTACGCAAAAATAAAAAGTCAACACTCACCGTTCGTAATTGATCAATCAACTCCGATTCTTCCTTTTGCTTATCAATTTCACGGCGCATTGTGAATGTCATTTTATCACCAACGTCTCGATTCCATGATACACTACTAATATAGATACAGAAAACAATCAAATTAAAAATAAAAATGTACAATTTATGTTGGGTATTAATGTGCTGCAAACAAAAAAAACATAATACATTTATATTATATGGTAATATTTAAACAGTGAATACGCCCAAATTTCATAATTTTAGTTTATGGTTTTCGGTTGTCGACCAATTAAAATATTTGCCGTAACAAAATACCAAAAATAAACTACTATATTTATAGTAGCTGTTGATAATGATAATTAGATTTAGTGATAATTAAAACATCCCGAACAATTGATATATGAGGTTTCGTATGAAATGGTGTGTTGTGATGAAATCAGATGAATGTTACAGAACAAATTGAGCGCGTGTATGTAAAAATAAAATAAAAAGCAACACACTACTAGAAATAATGTTTTAATATTAGCAATATATAAGGTTTGCGCGATTCTAAACATAAATGTACACCCACACTCTAAATCAAGATTAGATATAAATACAAAATCATTTGCAAACAAAAATTTTGTATTTCGTCAAAACAAACAAAAAATAAATTAATTTTAATTCTCTATTAACAACAAAAACAATATAATTTTGAAAATGAAGAATTAAATTTAAGCTTTTTTATAGTTCAGAAATTGTAATTCCAGAAAATGATTGGACAACCACAATGGACAGATTTTTTCAGTTCGATTAAAAACCATTCTGGTTGAATTGGGCTTGTACGGGATAAAAGAACCGATTTACCGGGAAGAACAAAAGATTAATATTTTCATAAAAAGCTGAGAATTAATTTCAGAACTATTTAAAGTGAACTGAAAAATCAAAAAATTGTAATATTTTTAGCGCACAAAACAAATTAGCAAAGTAAAAAAATGTATAAAATTGAAAATAAAAATACATACTTTCTTGAACTAAAAAAGGAAATTAACGTAAAAATACAAAATAAATAATAGAATAGAGTGTGTGCATGTGTAACTAATAAGTATGTATATTATTTCTTAGTTGTGGAATAAATATTCCCAAATAGATTATAAAATCTGAAAATTTACAAAATAATTTGAATTGTTTTTTGCTACATTAAATATTTAATGAGATGCTTACCGATTTGTTGGTTTCTGTTCAGTCACTTTTCCTACGCCGTTACTTGCTTTTCGTAGGCCACCACCACCCCCACCCCCACCGGATATCGGAACATTATTATGAGATAAAATTCCAGTTGTCTTAAGCGGACTACTTGGTTTTATATAGATTCCGTTTGATTTACCATTTTGAAGTTGTTCTACTTGATTCCCATTCATATTTCGTGAATTACGATTTAATGTATGAATTGGACTGATATCGTTTGCATTACCGTTTAATTTATTGGCATTCATGATTCCTTGATGATGTGGCGATAATGGAGAACTTTGATTACTGCTGAATATGGTGGGTGATGGTGTTGATGTTTGAGATTTTGATGAGTTTGGATTGCTCGATGGCGATTCACCATCAGGAGGCGTGATTTGATCTTTAGTACGATAGATTGATGATG
Organism: Nephrotoma appendiculata; assembly: GCA_947310385.1. Taxonomy (NCBI): domain Eukaryota; kingdom Metazoa; phylum Arthropoda; class Insecta; order Diptera; family Tipulidae; genus Nephrotoma; species Nephrotoma appendiculata. The sequence goes on from OX371224.1 coordinate 145,879,865, forward strand.
AATCTTGATTACGTTGCTGGCGTAGCGCTTCTTTATATTCCCTAAAAAATTGTATGTTTTTTTTCCGAATAGAAAAACAAAACAGAAAGAAAAACAACCATTACACTACTAGACAAGCTAAATGTAATCTAGAATAAATGGTACACACACTAAAATTCTGAGAATTTTACACAGAGTTTTAATGTGCGCGTACTTTACATGAATCAATAATGAAAACAACAAAGCAAAGCAATATAATGTTATGAACGTTTATCTATATACGATAACTAGCAATTAAATTAAGAAACATGACAAGGTCTATTGATTGATTTAATTCGATTCAATCAAAATCAATTGTTATTATATTTTTGAATCGTTCAAGACAAAAAAAAAATGTTTTATTAATGTACTACAAACCTATATGTTTGAATACCGCCAAGTGTACGATTTTTGTCATGACCATCATTATTATCCCCTTCGGGAGAGACGTCAGTACTGCAAAAAGCATATTAGATACAATCGCCCAAAAATTTTGTAAAACCAACCAAATCAAATTTGTAAAAAAAATTAAACCGAATTAATTTATAAAAGTATAAAAATGCTTACCTATTACTTTGGCTACTATATCCTGATTTATTATTACTAATATTACTACTACACTTTTGTTCCGGTAGACTAGTTCGTTTACATTCCTCATCAATTAACATATTATGGCTTTCAACTGGTTGTGGTATCACATTATTACAATTATTCGGCGATAAATTTAATCCATTATTAGTCGCCGCCAATGCACAAATATCCGTGCGAATATGGATTGGGGTAGGTGAATATTTCGATGGATTGTCGTCGGGTAACCATCGCTTGTCGATACCACCATCGCTTGTACTGTAGCCCGAATCAACATGTTGTCGCCGATTATTTAACTTCTGTTCGGGTAAACTATTTGTTGAATGCCGAGATCCAATTTGTTGCCGCCTTAACGTGGCACCATTGAAAGAATTTGTTTTTTCATCTTTTAAGGCAACCGTTTCCAAGAATTTAAAGACATGAACCAGTCCCCGAACACAAAGCTATATTATACAATTTTAATCAATATCATTTTGATTGAGTACTAATTACATTACGTTTTACTTACACTAGCTGGAGGTGATGTTAACGGATTATTATCTAATTCTAAATCCACGAGCGTTGACATTAAACGCAATTCCACAGGTAGCGCCGCAATACGATTACAACTGATATCCAGCGACACCAATTGTAAACACGTTAATTCACGAGGTAAAAACACTAATTGATTATTTCGTAATGAAAGTGATTTTAATGAAATCAAATCACCAATACGAATAGGTAGATGTGTTATTTGATTACATGCCGCATCTAATTCCGATAGGTTGTCCATTCGCCCCAATTCCTCGGGCAGCGATGCCAATCGATTGTTTGATACGAGCAGAACCTCCAACGGTAGGAAACATATTTCACGAGGCAATGTCGATAGTTGATTATTTCTTAAGTCTAAATAGGTTAATGATTGGAGGCCTCTAACTGTTTCTGGTATTGTTTTTATAGCATTGTGATATGCTAATAGGGTTTCTAAAAATGCAAACGATGTTATGTCCTCGGGTAACTCACAAAATCGATTTCGTGATAAATCTGAAAAATAAAAATGAAAACAATTTTTCATTAGGAAACCACTTAATATTGTCTTTGAATCATGGTGATGGTACTGTGTGCTATCAACTTTAAGTGCTGTCTTTTATATTCACAACAAACAAACTGGCGCCAATCGACTTTTTCCAATTTTTTTTATTATAGCGTAGCGTAACATCAACCGAAACGAAGAAGAAAAACTGCGTTAGAGGAATTATTATTTCAAGCTGAGACATGGTAAATGGGAATTTTCAATTTTGTTTGTTTTATTGTACATGGAAATTAATTACAATTAAATTAAATTAAAATCGTTTCGATTCGCGTCGATGTGATCGAACTAAATCTTGATCTAATTATGATTAAAAAATAGACAAAGACGTGCTATTTATGGCGTTTTAATTTTATTGAGAAATTTAATTGTGCCCAATGTAATTGATCTTTATAAACAATTTGATTTATAAACCACAGCGGTTTGGCAGGTGGATGCAGTCATTTGTTGTTGTTATACGTATATTTATAAGAATATTCTAAGAAAGCTAAATTATATGTACGTATATGGTTGGCCAAGACGAGCTTTAATAAATATAAAATTTTCTAATAATATTTTTAATATTTTGTTAATATTATTAATTTATCCCATATGACTTTTAACACTCAAAATAACTGCTTACAAAATTCGAATAATTATGTGTGCTTTACAAATAACCAGTGTAATATGTATATTAAAGCTAGAACAATTTTCAGTTTTAGCCCCAAGCAAGGGGCATTAAATTTGCAAAAGTTTTAAAAATCCTAACATTTCTAATGTGAAGTATTTCTTTCTCAAAATTTATACCATTCCACTACAAATGACTGTATCGCATTGCTATGGAGCGAACAACCCAGGATTTAATCCTGTAGAAAGAGCAGTCCGGATAGCGACTTAAATGCTGTAATTATTAAAGTTGCGACTGCCGTGTGTCAATAAGAAATCTAGGGAAAAAATATTTTTAATGCAATGATGAAAACTAACTTTTTTCTCTAAGTCAACAATTTAGAACAAGGAAATTTAAAAAGTACGATCAGTAATGTGCAGACATGGACAGCGATCATATGCTTGTCGTATTTAAATATAAGTGCAAACTGTCATCTACGTTCAACAGACAAGCACAAAAAACCGTTCGATGGAATGTTGATGCTCTAAAAGATCAAACGTCACTGCAGAGTTACCAATCAGCTGTCACTAACTATCTAGAGCGGCCCAGCAACAGCGAAGAAGCTCCTTCTAACATCCAGGAGCAGTGGCACACAATACAGTCAGCCATTACCACCGCGGCGCAAAACACTATCGGAAGAAGACCTCCAAGACCCCGCAATGATTGGTTCGATGATCAATGTCGCCTGATCGTCGCAAATAAACAAAAGCTTCGTGAAAAATGGTTGGCTCGCAACACTAGAAGCACACATGCAGAATATCTCCGCGCCAGGAAAGCCACGACTAAATACCTTCGTCAAAAAAAACGCGATCATATGAGATTATGCATCGAAAATATCAGCTTCCAAGCGGAAGTAGGAAATTCAAGGGACTGTTTTGCTAATGCCAGGAATCTCACTAAAGACTTCCACCCAAGAAGTACAGCCATCAAAGACGGGAATGGACTATTGAGAACAAACGTGGCTGATGTTCTCTCAGTATGGCAAACCTACTTTCAAAATCTACTAAATCGGAATGACGATGTGACCCCCATTAGAGCAATAGCTCCTCCAGGTGATGAGGTCTTCGTCGAATATCCCACAGCAGAGGAAGTAGACGCAGCTATTAGTCGATTGAAAAACGGCAAGGCACCCGGTCTCGATGGAATCCCCGCAGAATTAATTAAACTCGGAGGCGCTACTCTTGCAACAAGTTTATATGATCTCGTCGTTTGTATTTGGGACCAAGAAGAGTTGCCGGAGAATTGGAAGACCGCACTCATATGTCCGTTGCATAAAAAAGGCGACCGTCTTAAATGTGAAAATTATCGTGGTATAGCTCTATTGAACACTGCTTACAAAGTGTTGGCTAATGTTGTACTTGCCAGACTCATCCCTTTCGCCGAAAACATCATTGGCGACTATCAGTGTGGTTTTCGTCCCAACCGATCGACCACTGACCAGTGTTTCACCATGAGGATGATCTTGGAAAAATGTTGGGAGTACAACATAACCATACATCAATTATATATAGACTTCCGTCAGGCATATGACAGTATAAACCGCGATAACCTTTGGGCCGCGCTCATATGCCTAGGAATTCTAGAGAAACTCGTTTCTCTGTGCAAATTAACAACGTCCGGGTCTGTATGTAGAATTGTAATCGAAGGAACTGTGTCAGACTCCTTCGAAATAACATCTGGTGTTCGACAGGGAGATGCACTCGCGCCTGTGCTGTTCAATTTGGCGCTTGAGTACGTAGTGAGGAAAAGCAACATTGAAACTTCGCGCTGTATATTTAATAAATCAGGCCAAATCCTTGGATATGCAGATGATATCGTACTTCTTGGCCGAAGACCTAGCGATATCAAAGACAGTTTCGTGCCGCTCGATCGCTGCGCAAGAAGACTTGGTTTGAAGGTGAACAGTAGCAAAACCAAATTTGTATCAACACCCAGGAACATCTCCATGATAAATCTCGGAATTGGCGACCATAACTTTGATAGCGTCGAAAACTTCAAATACCTCGGGTCAGTTATAACATCATCAAATGACATGCAGGCAGATATAAAAGCCCGAATCGCTGCCGCACATCGAGTTTTCTACGCTCAATCAAAATTATTGCGATCTAGACATCTATCGCAGTCGTGCAAGCTCGCACTTTATAAAGCACTCATAAGACCAGTGCTGGCTTTCGGAAGCGAGAGCTGGACCATGACCACTAACGATTGTAGATTGTTATCAACTTTCGAAAGGAAGGTCATTCGTTCAATCTTTGGTCCAATTAAAGTCGCGAACAATGAATATCGGATTCGCATGAACCACGAGATAAAGCAAATTCTTGGAGGTTGCGATATTATCGGATTCATCAAATCCAATCGAGTTAGATGGCTCGGCCACGTTACAAGGTCCCCACAACAACGGATGACCAATAAAGTGTTCCATCAACAACCAGCCGGTGTGCGTCGTAGAGGAAGACCCCGACTGCGCTGGCGTGACGACGTCGAACAAGATCTACATGCACTAGGATGTCGAAACTGGAGGACGAGAGCGATGGACCGAGACGGCTGGAGGACCATAGTGCGGGCGGCAAAATCCCTTCATGGGATGTGAAGCTAGAGAGAGAGAGAGATCAGTAATGTTAGCAGGCCTGTTGTAGTTTACATCCGACATATTGTTGTTGCAATTATTTTTAGCTGTCTTTCATTTTTTACTAATTTTTTTATTAAGTTGACCACATTCCGTAAGTTGAACAAGAAACACGATGTTCGGTGTCTGTATCTACCCTTAAATATTATAAACTATGTTATCCAATGTCTCCGAAATCAAACAGTTCAACAATTTTTATTAATGATTAAAATTCTTTATCAATTTATTTTTCTACTTTTACTATTACATTACAACCAGTGATTGTTTCATACAAAGTACATTTCAATATTACAGATAAAATGCACAATCGTAATAATATATGTCCTTTTAGAGTCAATCTGAGTTGTGACAACAACAACGTACGGCAGAAGTAAAATTAAAAATTGCAAAATAAATAAATTCTTAGACATGAAGTTTGAAAGAAATGATTTCGTAGGCTAGAAAAAAGTTCTCTAGTACTACAAGTACAAGGAATGATTCTATATATATGGACAAATGTTCCAATATAGTTAACAAAACGTCAGTCATGGCGACTGGGGATCTTATCGGATCAAAACTGAAAACTGTGATTCTTCCAGATTTCCAATATAAGTGTCAAATTATTCAAAATAATCTTAATCAATTTTCACAACCCTCCAATGGTCCCTCCTCTTATCAGCAAAAATAAACCTAATACGAAATAGCAACGCCAGACTATGTGATATCCCTTTTTCAACCAAGAAAACAAAAAAATTGGCTCAATGTTAGTCCAACCCACACAAATGTGTGAGTAAAAAACCATAGTATGTAATGGCGTTGTTGATAAAAAAATTCGCTTCATTTGAAGTATAACCAACACAATTGTGCGTATAGATATAGTGTTTTTTTCGGACGAAAATAAGTTAAAAAGGAATTCACAAATGTGTAAGTTGGTTGAAAACACATACCAAAATAAATTTTTGACATGGTACTTTTGCCCTACCCGCACAATTGTGTTAGTAAATCACTAAAGGGATATATATCAGTAACCCATATATAAATAAGTAGTACTCCAAAAGTACAAATAGAGTATCAAAACAGATTCAAAATAAAACTAATCTCAGTTTCATTGTTATCGATTTGGTTACGACCAAAACTTAAAAATACATAAATTAGGGAAATAGTTCATTAATCATTGTTAGTCATTAATCATGACATCATTTACATGTGAAACAACAACAACACGATCACGTGTAGTTGTTGTTTCACATGTAAATGGTGTCATGATCTGGATCATGGTGGTGTCATGAAATGCAGCTAATATAGCAATGCCTTGCATATTACACGAAAAAAATCCACAATTTTGGTCTTTAACTCCTTAAGGTTTATGGCACGTATGTGTGCCAAACTTATTTCGTTTTTTTAAATATACTAAGGTACTAGCAAATTTTGAAATGCACAATTTTCATGCTTAAAATTATCTCAATGATTTCGATTGTAAATTGATTTGAGTATGGCAATTTTGACATATTTTTCCCTTATTTAAAAGTAAATACTTCATATGTTTTATTTTGAGCCTAAAACAGGTCGCAGAGTAGTTTTTGAAGTGAAAAGTTTAGTTTTAATAGTGAAATACATTAACTCCAAGTAATTAAGGTAAAATTTATTAAACAAACAAATAATAAGTTTTTATAATGTGACATATATGTGCCCAAATGCAAACATTTGCAAAAACAATATATTTCTTTTTTTCATTTCTATTGCATTTTGGCAAAAAGCTGTCACACATTTACAAGTGTATTGACTTAGGTGTTATTTTTTCAAATAAAATGTTCGATATATCAGTTTTGCAATAAACAATGAGTAAAATTACTTTTGTCCAAAATAACCGTCGATTTGTTCTTTCGGAGGATGAAATCATTCAAATGTTATGGACAGACAACAGTGTTGACAAAAATGGAAAACAGCTTGATCAAGAAGACCGCCAATTTCTTGAAGACATAGGTGAAGTTATAATCACAAGATCATAACGAACCACCAGATCATAACGAACTGGCTATATCGCATGAAAATGAGCTTGAATCAGGAGTATCACACCAAAATGGTTCTGATGGCAACGACGATCAGCAACAAATATCTCAATCATAAATACCTTCGAAATTTTAAAAGTAATTGAATTTCCTAAAGTATTGTTACCCGAAGATATAGCTGCCGACAATTTTCCAACGCCGCTAGATTTCTTCAATGCCTTTGCATATTTTGCATTTCCAGGTAAGCCCATTAAATGGGGATTTAAAATGTGGTGTAGATGTGCGTCAAAAATGGGTATTTGTACCAATTCCATTTATAAACTGGAAGAAAAAAGGATAAATCTACCGATTCCTTGGGAAAGATGGTTGTAAATCAACTAAGGATTTATCTGGACTGGATATCGAAATTTATATAGACAATTTTCTTAAATCTCCAAATTTGCGCAATATGCTTTATGGACGCGCAACATCGCGCAAGTCGTGTGGGACCGGCAGAAAAAAACTAAAACAAATGCCTACTTTTGAATCCGAAAAACATGCGTATCCGTAAAATGGAAAGACAACAAAGAAGTTCTTATGTGCTCAAACTTTCTATTTCCAATTTTGAAGTCGTCAGTAAAACGAAGAGTGCAAGTAAGCAGTGAAAATTTAGTAATCCCGTGTCCATATATGATTATTCAACATAATCAGTTTATGGGGGGAGTTGCCCTAATGGATCAAAAAAAAGTAGTCTATGAAATTGACCGACGTTCTAAAATAAAATTTTACCTTACAATATTTTTTGATTTAATTGATATGTTGTGTACTTGGAAGCCTTGCATGAGTTGAAGTTGAAACATAAATTATCGAGCTTAGAATTTCGTCAGAGCATTGCTCGAGAACTAATAGGTAATTTCTCTTCACGAAAACGGGAGATCAACTTCTACTCTTTACCAAACATCAAAACGGAAACTTGGTAACCACAGATGTTAAGCATCCACAGAAACCCATAGGATGCAAAAAAAACCCAGACAAAGATGTTATAATTGAACTCCAAACTTTTGTGTCATATGTGATGTATACCTATGTTACCGAAAGAGATTGGTTTGGAGACTACCACAAATTTCATTAGTCTTTGTTTATGATTTCTTTAAGTTAAAATATGATCTGCATATATTTTGTGAGCAAAACCTTACCTGGGAAAATTCAAACACGAAATGAGGTCCTTTGTTAGTTCGACGTCATTGAAAGCCGTCAAAATTTAGTTAAAACTAATAACCCTTTCCCTGTCCGTATACACAATTGTGTATCTAAATTTCGATTACGAAAAACGAATATGTCAAACATAGAATTATGTGTAAATTTAAGACAGCATACACATCTGTGTATACTACTTAATTTTGTTTTCGTCCGAAAATTAACACTATAACTATAATAATAATAATAAAATAATTAATATGTTATCAAAAACAAATAATTAATATATTATATAATTTACATGTTATTAAACTATTATATGCTTTTATCAAAAAGAATTCCGATTTAAGTAAGATCCGTTAAAATCTGGAAGACACTATACAACCTGTCATTATTTACATACACATTTATGTATATGGTGAACTTAAATTGAAGCAAAAAACATTTTTTGTTGAACTCGAAAAGGATAAATAAATAATGCTCTTTTAACGTGAAACATACTCGCATCCCATCCCATTGGTGAGTTCAAACAAATAGAGCGTGTAGCTCACTGAAAAAACTCAATCACGCAGATTTGCGGAAAATATTACCTAATTAATTTGCATTTCCAAAATTGTTTGCGTGGCACAATATCTTGAATCATGTAAATGCCAATAATTCTTCTAAAATTAAAGATGATCGAATCGTTATGCAAAATAAACTTTGGAGGAATTGAAAAAATTATGCGATAACTATAAAATAAATTTATTCTCGAAAAAATTCCTTAACAATTTTTGTTTGTTGTCCGGATAGACAAATCTACTCTAATAGCCTAGAGAGACTGCGAATTAAAAAATGCGATTTAGCTTATTCTTCATACGAAAATAGATATTGTTAAAAATTGGCAATGTGACGTAATCTATAATAAAAAATATTTTTTCACGTACAATGTACAAAGTTTCTGTTTTGCGAACCAAAATATTTTGTTTGGGTCAACTTTGCTATCTGAACATTTTCCATACACAAATTTGTAATAAATTCAAGCAATGGTTATCCATAACTGTGCTAATAAATACAAAAATGTACGTGGTTTACTGCAACTAAATGGTTTGTAAGTGGTTTCTATTTATAAAAATAGCCCGGGTTTGATCGTGAACCAGTTGCCATCCTTTAGTAGAATGTACGGTGTCATAATTAGGTGCAGACAAAATATTTCATAATATGGAAATTAAATACCATCATTCAAACAAAATGAATGTAGTTTTGATGGTTTATCTGATATTCTATTGTTGGAAGATGCTACTGGTTTGTGGTTTACCTCTTCGGTGCTAGTAAATGTAACTAGATAGCTATGAATATGAGCAAGGCTTTAGTACTAATTTTTATCCGTTTAAAAATCACAATGTCTACCGCAGGGTGATGTATAATAACATTTTACCTATTACATAAATGACAACGCTCAATCGTTAGCGAAATCACGTTTGGTAAAGTTTTGCTTTCCGTAGAGAGGATTCGTATCCTCCCAGGATTAGTGAAATTTTTTGAACCCCTTAGTATGGCAGTGTTCGAAAACTGTGTAAGTTTATGTTACTTTAACAACAACAATTTAGTTAAGATCGGATTGATCTCGCTACTAGAATTCCTTTGCTGAAATTTGATGATATCATCGAGGAATTGGATAAAAAATAAACAACAATGAACCCAAATGCGTCGTGTACAATGTGGATGATGAAAAGCCAAAGTATCGACTTTTCCATAGGCCAAACGTGAATCCAGACAACCCGTAATTTTCACATTCCGAGGAACAGAAGGTATCAATTATCATATCAATTAAAAATAATTGTCATAAATGTTGAATATGTTGGGAATAATCGAACTGTCAAATATCATTATAAATATGTACAGTATTGTGCGAATTAATGCGAACACGGGCAATTATTGTGACAAATTATTTATTATTAATTTTTTTTATTGAAATGAATATTAATAATATGTGTCCACCTTTGGCCTTAATGACATCTTACACACGGTTAGGCATTGCATAAATTAAATTTTGACAATTTTCTGTTATTTGTGGATGCGGGAACCAAACCTCGATAACAGTTTCCACCCCGTTTTTTATTGTTGTACAGTCTTGTTTCCGACTCTAACCTTACATATGCACCATAAATTATCTATCAGATTACATATAGAGAGAGAGAAACCATGCTAATTGACCAACTCAGGACTAGAGAAAAGTTTTGTTCTCGGACGAAACGCGTTTTGTCGTGCAGGGACAGCGTTCACGGTCTGTACGAAAATGTGCAGGGGTAAAATTGACAGCAAAACATTTCGAACAAACAGTTAAAAATCCACCAAAAAGATGTTTTGGGGATGTTTTTCATATAAGGGTACACAATCTATCTCCCGTGGAAGGCATGATGAACGGCTTGAAGTATAAAGCTATGCTGGTGCGGAAATTACACCGTAATTAGAAAAAAGTCGATGTTGGCGAAAATTTTATTTTTCAACATGATTCATCGCCATGCCATAAATCAAAGTTGGTACCAAGTTACCTTGAATAGAAGAATATTTAATTCCTCGATTGGGCTGACAATTTAACGGGCTTGAATCCGATAGACAATTTATGGGCCATTTGTAAGGTTAGAGTTCGGAAACAAGGCTGTACAACAGTAAAAAAAATGGAGGAAGCTGTTATCGAGGTTTGGTTCTCGCATCCACAAATAACAGGAAATTGTCAACATTTAATTAATGCAATGCTTAACCATGTATAAGACGTCATTAAGGCCAAAGGTGGACACATATATTATTAATATTCATTTCAATCAAAAAAAAATTAATAATAAATAATTTGTCTCAATAATTTCCTGTGTTCGCATTAATTCACACAATACTGTATATGTACTCGTATAAGGATCATTATTGTGCTGTAACCAAATAGGCTAGGGCCAAAGACAATAAGAAAATTTATAGTAAAGCAGTCATCTATACGTAGTATGCAGATGCCAAGCTCCAACCATAGAATGTTGATGGTTATTAAGCAAAGAAATAGCAACGAAAAAAGAGCCGTTCAAGGAGTCAACATCGATCTACCGCAACTAAATTGGCAAATATCGTAATTGGAGAGTCTATTCGGTTCAAGAAGAAGAGTTAACAGACACTCACCCCGCTGAAGAATTAAACCATGCACGCCGATTTTACACATAACCAGCATTGAAACGAGAAGACAAAATTCATATTGGAATTCGAATTTTGGAAATAGTATACATCACAACTATTGGTAGATATGCGCACACTTCAAATGGATTACAAAATCGAGGTGCAAAAAAAAATCATGAGTTTCCGGACCAATTTTGGCCCAACATTCACGGATGGCACTCTTTAAATAAATTACTGAATCATATTGCAGTTCATTTCCATACAATTTTCCGGTCAGAACTCCCCAGAGGTGTTCAATGTATGTATATACTGGAGTTCATTCGAATCGAAATAAAGCAGATGCGAAGGTTCCCTTCGCATCTGCTTTATTTCGATTCGAGTTAGGCATTGCTGTAAAAAATTCTTTTAAATTTAAACATGTTACAAAATATTACAAAGTTGTTGTTAAATAAACAGTCTTAAATTGAAAAAAGGCTGCACGTCAACTACTGTACTTATTAGGCTGTTGAGGGTCACGTATAGCTTGAAAATCCGTTCCAAGATGCTGGAGATACGTACGAGTAATTCGTATGCCGAAAGTGGTGATGAGATTCCCCGAGGACATCAGGTCATACAGTCCTATCAACCTCACGTCATTATTCTCAAATACATGGAGAAAATACTGAGTTACCACATCAGATCAGTCGTATCAGACTGGTGATTTTATTAAAATAAAAGGCGCTTTTGACAATATCAATTTTGAAGTAATTCAAGCGTTTAAGCACATGTATTATTATGAAGAGATGGAGGATTCTGGCTTCCTTCGACTTTTAAGGTTTGGTCCTTACACCTTCTTATGAGACTGCTAGTGTTGAACCAATTACTGGCCAGATTAAATACCCTCATTAGGAACATTAGCTATGCTAATGGCTTAGTCTTGCTGGTTCGGAGTAAATTTGAGAGTACAATAGTGGAGCGTACGAAATACTCTTAGGCCAGTAAAGGACTGGTGCAGGGAAGTTGGTCTCAGTGTTAACCCAGAGAAAATCGTATGCAACCTGAATACGAACCGTAGGAAAACTCAATTTCTCGTACCACAATTTCAAGGTAGAACCATGCTAATATTGCAGCTAAACATCTGGATGTTCTGTTTGATCAAAAACTGACATGAAACACCCACATCTCGTATATCACTGACAAATCTACTAAAGCTTATTTCATTGGTCAATGAATGTTTGGAAAAACGTGGGGTACAAACCTACCAATGATGAGTTATGGTTCTATCAAAGCATTATAAAGCCAATGATTTCGTACGTGACTTAGTTTGGTGGCGTAAAACAGAGTAAACAAAAACTTGCGTAGCGCTAAATAAAATTCAGAGTTTAATCTATCTAAGTGCAAAATGCTCTCGAGAAGCTATAGCCGGTCCTAGGGCCATCAAACTAAAAATATTAAGTAACTTAAAAAATTCAACAGACCAAAACTTGTTTTCAGAGAATTTTATCGAATAGGATTCTCGAACGGAACCAAGTTGAAAAAATTATAACCTCTCTTCTCCATCATACATCTTTATGGTACACGGACAGATCAAAAACAACGTAAACATGTAAACTAGGTTCACACTTCACATACCCTTAGGAAAATTCCTAATCGTATTTCAAGTGGAAATTTGTGCAATATAGAGATGTGAATATGTGAAGGCACAAGAAAACTGAGATATTCACAATCTCGGACACCCAAACAGTACTGCTAACCCTAACGGGGTTGGTCTTCTATTCTAAAATGGCAGGAAGCTGCATTTTTTTAATGAACTAGGTAAGAAAATAAAATTAACTTAATGTGGTCCCCTGGTCACCCTGGCATTTTAAATTACTTTTTTATAGAAGTATTATGGACTGGATAACACTTTCAAAGCTGGTAGGCAAACATCACTTGGGACAAACTAAAAAGCTACAAAGTTACCAAATCGATTATCTAGACGGAATACTCAATTTAGACTGCCAAATATTGAGATTCCCAGTACGGTATATGACAAAATAAGGGTATGCAAAACTGACCGTTACAGATTCTGCAACACAGCGGCTTCGGAAACATTCAAACATATATTCTTCACATGTGATGCCCGATGCTTAAGCCTATACTGAAAAATGGCCCAATAGTAACATTAACCAAGGAACTAAATCGTTTTTACTGAGATGTACAATTGAGCTAAAGCTCGCAGTGCACTGTGCTGGAATGAACTAATTAGTAGGATGTTAAAAATGAGTGTTACATAACTGAAGTTTGAAAGTAATCAATAATCATAAGAGGAATGATGACTATAGTTTAATAAAATCAGGTTGTATTATTAATTTTTTCATTTCATTAATATTCAGCCGACAGTATATGGTCCATCCAACTATAAGAGAGAAAATGAGAAACTAAAACCCCAAACCAGGCCTCTAACATTTACAATCATTTTAACTGTAGGTTCATGTACGAAAAGCTTTAATTTCGGAAAACTGTGCAGAATTTTTAATTGCTAAGTATGAGTTAGTTTTACTTAGCAAATTCCCATCAAGAATTTTCAATTTGATCCTACAAATTTTTGCAACAACAAATTATAAAAAATTATATTGCTGGGAGAGAGATTGTCATTAATTATCTAATGTAATGAGGTTTTATGGTCAGATGATGACTTCCAAAAAATAAAAAATTATTGAAAATTAATTTCAGATTCTCATTCTTCTACGGTTATCTTAGAAAAATTTGATAATAATTAAACCTCTTACGGCTACCATTATGTCGTCATAATGTCAAAAAAAAAATGATAAATAGGTACCAATTAATTAAATCGGAAATAATACAATGCCTTTGTGTACAAATTTCGAAAACATTTCGTAACTATCAACGCATAATAATTAAATCGACCTAAAAATAGTATACAAATAAAGGCACCCCAAAATTTTGAACTTTTGACATTTATTTTATATTGATTAGAAAATCAAATTGCAACAACAAAACCAATCAAATTCTTTAAGCGTACGAGTATAGATAATTTAAAACATACAGAAGAATTCCAAAATAACAATTCTACTGACGTCTAAATTGAAATTAATATTTTAGATAGCCGAGTGGGGTGTCGGGTGGATTACATAAGAAAATTATTACAGCACGCAATGCCTGAGTTAAATCGATATGAATTTTCAAAAATGAGTCGAATAGTTTTGGTTTATTTTTACCTTCTGCTGATATAGCTATCGTCACGACATATTTGGGCAAACATTTCCGGTTGCTTTTGTTATGTGTGTTGTATAATTTTTTGTTTGCAATTTAGCATTAAAAGCTCCTTTTGTTACATTCTTTTATACAGAAAATCTTAATGTAATTTAAAATCCATTAAAAATTTTGACGGTAAATTATACACAAATTCTAAAATTATGAACATATTATGTATATATATAAACGTGTGTGTACATAATTATAATACATCAGCTGTGGGCGCTTATACATTTTTTATAGGCAGATTCTAATAATCCAAAACATAAAACAGGAGTCAAATATTAAAATATCAGTTCATGACATTTAACGTTTCCTTACGATAAAATGTCATGATTACTTCCAATTATCCTGTATTTTCTTATGATTCCAAAAACCAAACCCTTATTTATGTTAACATTTTATAGTCAACCATAATAAAAACAACCAGAAACAAAAAAAATTTGCATTTATGTCAAAAGCATAAGCATAAAACGTAATATATACTTCATGGCAACGATATTATACGAATCAGCTGATTATTTTTTATATAGTGTTGTGTTTATTTGTTTTCCGGCCGGCGTTTTTTCGAGTCGTTCGTCTTAAAAAACGAGGGTCGGTCAAGTTCAGAAAAAAAAATTTACGACTATTTATTTTTACTTTGCTGCGTGTTTGAAAGGTTCTTGTATTTAGTTAAGAATGAAATGAAAGGGATATTTCTGGGAAGTTTGGTAAAGTGGATGGAGAAGGTGGTAAAAATAATTATAAAAAAATAGTTTTATGAATTGAAATCGAGTAATATAATAATAGGGGAAAATTAAATTATGTACAGTACAAGATCGATAAAATTTGGGAATTGGGTAGCTGAAATGGTTTAATCGATCTTTCATTTTAAAATGTTAGCTGTAATAGAGATAAAGAAGATAAAGCACCCTCCTTACGAAAATTTTGTCAATATTACAGTTGTTATCAAATTATTTTTTTTATTGTGGTTCTTTAATCATTCTACGAACATTTTTAATTTAGTATATTTCAGGTTCACTGGAACCGAATATATCATCAAAATCTAATTTTAATTAAACACAATAAATTTCAATTCCAAACCCCAAAATATATAAATATTCTCTATGTTATCGTTGATGTCAACAATTTTTCATTTCAATATTATGTTATTTTTATTTTGCGTTTGCCGAAATCGATTTTCCATTTTATGTATATTTCAAGCAGAGGAACCCACCTTCTCCGTTTTAACATTATCGTCATTTTAAATAACACAAAAACCGTAT
This sequence comes from Nephrotoma appendiculata, assembly GCA_947310385.1. Classification (NCBI taxonomy): domain Eukaryota; kingdom Metazoa; phylum Arthropoda; class Insecta; order Diptera; family Tipulidae; genus Nephrotoma; species Nephrotoma appendiculata. The sequence goes on from OX371224.1 coordinate 145,895,616, forward strand.
TATAATACGAACATAGAAACATATATCACAATAGCAACATGGCCATCAACATATCATAAAGATACAAAAGTAAGCAACACACCTAATGATATCGAATATATACCACGCGAACGAAACGAAATTCGAGCTTATTTCGTACAATATAGTTTGTTCAACAAACCGCATAAAACCTATTAATTCAATTTCAAATAATATCTATAAGCGAAATGGAATTTGATCGTACACCTCAAGGTTTGTGTTTTGTCACGTTGTAAAAAACTATTTTCTATTGAAGCGCCTTTGATATGCTCGTCATACACATTTATTTTATATAAATTAAAATTTCCAGACACTATTTTCTTATAACAAAGTAATAGTTCCTTTACAAAACATTTGTGCCTATGTAGAAAAAATGTTTTAAAATTAAATATAAAATTGAATTGTATGCGTAACACGACGTGAATAACAAATTAATGAATATATTAATTATTTCGAGGTATAAACGTATAAGGTGACATTATGATTTAATAAAATTGCAAAGATTCCGTTAACACTAAAATTGGCAATCCAAATGTTCTATTCTCCCCTATAAATGTAAACATCGAAAAAAGTATTCCCTATAGCCATTTTCTGAGGTATAACACATTTCAAAAAAACTCAACCGTACATAAAATAAATCAATAAGATTTTTGAGTTTGATTCAAGGGACACAACTTGACTAAGTAGAAACACAGTAGTGTATGGGTACTTCACTCTTTCCAATTTACCGGATAAATTATGTGAGGATAAATCCCAAACAAAACAAACAAACCTAATTTTGTTCATAACTTCGTTTATTAAAAATTTATCGCCCAAATTAGCAAACTCAATAGAAAAATATTTAAATTAACTGGAAATTTGGTTTATACCTTCAGGCCGAATTCAACAGACAACACAACATAAAAAAAATAGTTTTGAATATTTTTCGGTTTGTTGAGGAGTTGCTCACCCTTCTCGTAATTTTATCATTTTTCGTTTTTACCCATCATGAAGAAGTAAAACACATCAAATTTAATCCTCATCATTTTGATGCAAGATTTTAGCAATTGTCACACTGACTGAAGTTATAATATGAGTGCCCCAACCTTAACACACATATCAAACATAAAATTGAAAGAAACACATGAATTAAATGGAATGCTTGATGCTGCTCCCCCGAATTACATAGAAAATAATAATAGGAATTTAAAGATTTAGTGTAGGGGGACCCAAAAGAATTATGCACACATATTAGGGTGGAAATAATAATAAACATTTAAAGGGAATAGAACACAAAATACTCATTTCTTTTATTTTTCGGGAATATATCCGAGTAGAGACGAATATCTTAGCAAAATATTTATGGGTGTATCGTTCGTGCTTCGTACACCAGACTGATGACAATAAACAATAATTTAAAAATAGATTTCGATTCACAGTGGGTTATAAAAATGGTTTTATTCAAAGATAGCATAGATGCAAGATATGATAATTGATTAGTTAAAATATTTTAATTTGTAGTTAGATAAAATAGTTCTATTAGTTTGAATTCGAGGACTATAAAAGATGCAGTTCATCGTAGGAAATTAGGAATAAATTATTATCTATAACTCTCTAACCTCTCATAATTATTTTATAAACCTTACGTCTCAAAGCTTCAAGTGGAATATCCTTGAAATCTTTCATCGAAACTCATTTTCTAGTAACCTGTGGGAATTGAATAGAACCTACCACTTATCGAGAAACTTACTCGCTACACACAGGAGATATTGTTGTCTATTGAAATATGGATTCTGTTGGCGCTAAACGGCTTCAAACCATATACTATTGTGAGCAAAAAATAGAAAGAGTTTTTAATTTAAATTTCGCGCGGATGTTGGTATGACTGTCAGTGACATCTGTGTCAAATGTCACATTAAAATAATCATTAGTGTTTAGTATACGCTTGTCTTTCTGAAGTACAAAAAGTGCATTCGGCGATTTTTACGTAATGAGTGAAATTATTCAACAAAGAAGTTCCATTAAATTTTGTGTGCGGAATCAATTTTGTGGTGCCGAAACGTTCAGAATGTTGCAAAAGGCGTTCGGTGATAATTGTATGTCGCGAGCAAGTGTTTTTGATTGGTACAAATTGTTCAAAGAGGGTCGAGAACGTGTTGACGTCGAACCACGTCTAGGACGGCAATCAACATCAACTGATGATCAACACGTTAATAAAATCAAGGAATTGGTGCTCGAGAATCGACGATTAACAGTCACAGACCTTACTGGCATCGTTGAAATATCGGAAGGATCAGTGAAAACCCTTGGTCTTTGCACCTTCTCATACTGCATTGTTTTACGTGATTTTTTCGCCAAAAATTCCACTCATATCGTTCCGCAACCACCGTATTCGCCTGAAAGCTCCGTGTGACTTCTGGCTGTTCAGCAAACTCAAACGACCGCTCCGGGGAAACCGTTTTGAGTCAATTGAAGAGATTAAACGTGAATCGCTACGCGCATTGGAGGCTATTCCGGAAATTGACTTTAACAACTGTTTCGAGGATTGGAAAAACCGTTGGCACAAGTGGATTGAGGCCGGGGGGGGGGGGGGGGGGATTACTTTGAGGGGGACAAAATAGATTTGGAGAAATAAATAAAGAATTTTAAAATTATGAACAAAGTCTTACGTTTTTTTGCCCACAGTAGATTAGAAAACAACTCGTCCAAGATAGAGTTGTTGCTCTGTAACAGTTTCTGATAGTTCAAGATCCTGCTTTGAAAACCACTAAACTAACTGTAAGTCTGAGGTGGAAGTTGAACATTTGTAAAAGAATAAACCGTGCTCTAACAGTTTTGTACTTAGTACATGAACGACATGTGAATGAATGTAATTTGAAACTGCAGCTGGCACACTGAGTTTACCACCGTTGTAAGAGCTATACTTAGGTAGAGACTGAGTATGTGGCCAGTTTGGCGTAAAGTCGCGTATGGGAAGAGCATAGAGAAGTTGTAAAAAAGTGTTGCAGTTTTAATTAGACGACTAATACTTGGAAGTTTTGGTAGCAGAGACGAAAAAATTCGCAAAGCAGATGCGACATTCCATGCAACCGGAAAAGGTAGTAGTAGGAGGTCTATCATTTAAGCTCACTTACTTAAGGAAACTAGGCCATTCAGAGACGACCGAATTTTTTATTTAGAGAATTCAAAATCTATCTTGGTAACCGCGAGGTTTTTATAAAAAATGGGGTTGATACTCGAAAGATTGTATTCTTGATTAGGTATTGAAAATCGTATTTTTTTAAATACAGTTTTTAAAATCTTGGTTTACGAAAACCTGATTTTCTAAATTCTGTTTTTTTTAAAGCTTAGTCGTGCAGTTAAAAAAGGCTGGTGCTGTAGAATTTATCAAATTATCGTGATCCGAATACTTCTAAATTCTTTGGATACAAAATTTCTGTGTAAAAAAATATCATTGAGTCAACAAGTTAAAGTAAAATTAAATATTAAATTCTAATCTACTTTTCAAGTTAAGTAGATCTTTTTTTTTTTTGTTTGAGATGATCTATTTTCCAATTTTTAATTAGAAGATTTACAAGTCTTGGATACACCCATTTTATCTTGGACGGTATGCATTATAAAGGATTTAGATCACCAACGAATAGAATAAAATTTTTAGCATGATCGATTGAGAAATGGTCAAGTTTCATCAGGATGTACTAATTTCAGAACTTTAAATTTATGATACAATACTAACCCCCTTCTAAAAACTGAATTTAGCCACACTCGGTTAAAAAAATGGCTTACATAAAATCAGCAAGGTCAATTTTAGAATTTCGTTCAGAAATAATTGAGATCGACTGACTGATCAAAACTCAGGTTTTGTTCCATTGATTTCCCAAAAAATACAAATAACCAGCTGTAAAAATTCAAAATCTTTCGTTAGCTTTATTTTTTTAAGTAATCGAAAGAATTTGTAAGGCTATTTTAAACATCAGAATAAAACCGTTAGAATTGTTGCTGCTTTTCCATATAAAATTTCACTACCGTGTAAAATGTTCATGTGGGGCTCCTTAGAATGATTGAATGACAAATTGATCGAATTTGACTAGAACCGATTAAGAAATAGTTAAATTCAATCAGTATGGTCACATTACAAAAGCCAAAATTCTTAATAGAATATCAACCCCATACTACAAACAATGTTAGACCGAAATTTATTATAAGTTTTAATAGGGTTTCGAATATACATAATTTTAAAAAATCAGTATGACTAGTCAAGAAAGATTAGAACAGCAAAATTCATTCTCTTTTAAAATCGATATCTACAAATCTGGGATTTTTAAATTTTAGAAAAATTAAGTGAACAAATTTTGATTCAAATTTAATTTGATGTCACTTGGACCGGGAGGTACTGGGTTGAAATCCCATCAGAGGCTAGGTGCAAATCTAATTTTCATCATCGATTACAATCGGTGATGTTAATAAACACAACTAAGACCCTCTGATGGAGTGCAGTATTCAGCGCCGACCCAACGTACGTCAATGTATAGGTTGACATGGAGCTTGCAATGTGCAGGTGGTATACTGTAGTTGTGTGAGTAGGTGAATAGGTGAATGGGTTAATGATGTGGCGCGAATGCGTGGTATGAACTGAAACCTATAACTTGAATTTTATTGTTCTTAACCAATTTTTTCGTAAATGTTTAACTTTTTCTTTTTGTTTTCCATAGTTTTTAGGAAATATATTTAATATAAACAAAATAAATAGTTCAGCATAATAAAAAATTAAAACTAGATAGTGAACTCCTGATTTAAAAAATGTCACAGAGTCACGATTCATAACTAATAAATAAAGAAAAATACAATACAAAATAGAAAAAATAAAAATAAATAAATATACATAGACTAACAAAAAAAAACAAGCAAAATAATGTACAATATTTGCAAAAATCAGAAAATTGAAAGCACACAGGCACACCGATTTTCGCCAAATATCGTTGGAAGTCAACCTGCTTGGACTGTATACAGAAACCAAATTTTAGTAAAACAAATAGTTTGTGTCAAAAATCGTCAAAGATTTTGGTCTGCACCAGTTTGGGTAAAAATTTTATTTGGAATTCTCTTATCTTTAATCAATTTTTTCGTAAATGCTATACTTTTTAAAATACATACAAAAAAAAACGGTGCAGCTACAGCTTTCATACCGCCGATTACCGCCAAATTTCACTCGGAACTCACAATTTATGGAGTTTCAAAGAGGACACTACCCCGAAAATTCAACTACGGTGGTATAGCGATTGGTAAATCTGGAAAAGGCTCGAAGTTGTAAATTTCCCTGTTTACTGAAACCTTCCATTTCATATAATTAAAGTATCAGACCTTCACATGAACAAAATTTTCGAATTTAACTTTTTCCAGTTAGGGAAACTAAAATAGGAATAGTATTTACATCAACAAAATATATTTAAATTATACATTGGCATAAAAATACAGAATTTTTATAAAGAAAATTTACTTATAATTAATTCGCATTTACAAATTATTGAAAAATTCATAATGGTTTTGTTCATAAGGAGACTGCCACTTTTGAAGAAGCAATTTTTGCAGAAAATCAATGCAGGCTAAATATACAAAAAAAAATTGCAAATCACTTTTCCGAGCTATGAAGATAATTTGAATTTTAACACAATAATCCAAAACCTCAGCTTGAACAATCAAACATATTGGTTCTTATTGCTTGCATCAGCTCAGTAACACTACCTAACGGCCAACTCATCACCGAGCTGTGTAAAAGAGTTAATTATCGTACAGACTATAATAACAACCTTTAGGGTTTGCTTTTGCAACATAAATAAATCCACAAAGTGGCATGACAATCGAATGATGGAAGAATATAAAACCATTGTTCATGCCATGATCTCTACCTAGAAAGACTATCGAGATTCCACAAATATTGGTTCGATGATCAGTACCACAAACTCGTTGAAACTTCTAGGTTCACGGCCATCAGATACGAATTGGGAGCTGAGAATAAAAGTGGTTACGATGTTCTCCCAGTATGGCAATACTTCCAAAACCTACTAAATCAGACTAACGAAGTGGCCCCTATTCGAGCTCTTGCTTCGACAGATGAGGAGGCAAAAATAAATGGCATCGAACTACTTGAGAAGGAATTGAGAGCTATGATTAATTCACAAACCAACTGTAATTACAGATCACTCAAATATTCAGGATCTTCATCAGCAACTTTTATTTGCCACAGCTATCAAACATTCAGAAAACAGACTAACATCTTCATCAATAATAATTCATGCTAATATTGATAAAGAACTTTGACAGCAAGAACAGTCTGGACAGGCAGCGCGATCTAGTATTTTATTCTGATAACAACTACTCAGTAAGCTTCGCGTTGTTGCAGACATCCTTTTCATTCATTAATTACTAATCGGCGATATCGCTTTTCTGTCCTATTAGACAAGATTAATTTAAACGTAAACTGACGAGCTTCGAGAACGGTACCTAACTTTAGGATCGACCATCATAGAACTGATTACGGTAAGAATAAGCTTGTTACTACTTAGGCTGATGCGCGAGGCTTTATTTTATTTTATTGTTTTATTTATTTTTACGAAATTTTATTACTAATTAATTTCATTTATCTACTTCTGCTTGTACTAAGTACACTCAAGTACCGACTGCCCTGTTTTCTGCAAAAGGGGTATCATTCAGCTTAACCATTTACCTGGTTTGCTGTTTAATAATCAATATACTATTTATATTTCATCGCTTGGTAATTTAAAAAGTATCTCTAATTTCACAGATCACTGGCATCTCGATATCCTAGGTATAATTCACTTGAATTATACTGGGAGGGGTGATTTATCAGTGGAAATTAATATTATTAGAAATGTCTTTAAATTAATTTATAGTTCAATTAAAGTTGCGTACAATCAATAACGGGAAACTGTGCCATTATCAGATTCGAAAAATCCAATCGAGTTCTGTTGATTGAACCAGTAGGATTAGAATCGCAATGTGCGGTGACGATGTCGAACAAGATTGCACAATAATAGGACGTCATAATTGCAGGGAGCGAACGAAGAATCGAAAGAGTTGGTCTTGTACGGACTGCAACATTTCATAATATCCGAGACATATACGATTCACGGCGTTCCGATTTTATTAATTTTGTATAGTTAAGTATTAAAAAAGTTGTATGCAAAATGGAGCGGAACGAAACGAAACGAATCTTATGTAGGCTGAGATTTAATACATAGAAAGTGAAAACTAATAATTTGTAATTGTACGATACGTTGACAATTATTTTTAACTAAAATCTACTTACAGACAGCATATACCACATCAATCATTTACATATCTTTTAGGAGTTGAAATGTCCAAGTTTACCTGAAATTAAATAAAAGGAAATTTATTAAAATGTATCTAGGTAAATATAATGATTTAAGCAGTGTTTCGTGCGATATCAGCTTATACCACTTAGCTTGACATATAGATTCACACTTCTGTATACCACACCGTTGATATGTAATTCGCGTGCAACACTGTTTCATGTTCATTGTCTGACAAAGACATATACTAGAATCATAATAAATTAAGTGAAATTTTTCGTCAATTACATAGCAAAGTTATGCAAATAGTATCATGGTGCTATATAAATTACAATTATAATGGTATAAATATTTACGTTGTACCATACCTTTTGTGTGGTATTCAGTTTACAAAAAGAAAATTTAGCATCGTCCTCTATAATGTATCGATTTTCATTATAATTTAAAAAACAAAAAAAAAACATAATAATTTTTAGCATGTCAAAAATTGAGAACACGCAGTTAAACAAGCATCATAAAACAACACAGACGTACACACCCCAGCCCAGATCATAAAACTAAATTATGAGATTATCAATAAATAATGTGATTATCACGAAACAATCCCATTCGGTAGATAAATAATTCATAGTATCGTAATTACAATGAAATATGTAACGAAGAATCTCCAATTCACCCTTCAAGATTTAAATATTCTCCGTTCCTCTAAGGGCTCACGTCTCTTTCGCCAGCATTAGATAATAAGAATTTCTAATTAAATAATCGATAATAATTTAGTTTTTGGGTGAAATTTTACCAACAATAAAAGCGGAGACAATATAGTAAGATAATTAAACACTTCGATAGAAAAGTAAAAGAGAAAATATTGTGTGGTGGCACACACGCGTTTAACTACAGTATCGACCCAGAATCGATTCATATGTCGTTGTCTGATTATAATTGTTGTAAGGAAAATCACATAATTAATTCAAAGTATGTATATAAAAACGCACATCTTGGAATTGGTGAAAGCCGTCATTTTGTCATATATGTACAATATTTTAAATAAACCTTTAATAATTGATGTTTAATAAATTACCGCGATTATAGTGGAATGTGTATGATTAGCGCCTAGGGCGCACTTGTCTCATTTGCATTTTATGTTGGTCGGATACATATCCAATTGGAACTTGTACCATATTTTATACAACATATTCGCAAACAAGTTCGACTTAAAACCAGTTTGCATTGCATTTTCAAAAAACAATGTGGTTGAATAACACATATTTGTATAATGCGATTTGGATTCGTCAAACATTACGTCTGGTTATTAGTGGTATAACATCGTCACCAATGTAACAAACAACAAAAAATTTAATCTAAAAACTATTTCCTGTGTGTAGTATTTTTAGTTGATTTTTTACCAAGAAATATGTATATTTTAAATCTGTTATTCTCTAGCATAAAATATAACATGAGTTATAAAATGTTTGCTTTATTTCTTGAGTCATTATGCTAAGAAATTACTCGGTATATTGCAAACAAATTAAATTACATAGATCGTGTTTCTTTAAGCTTATGTGTACTTGTATGCGAATTTAATTTTTATTTTTTATTTCTAAAGTGTCATACTCATACCACACATAACAAGAATAGAGAGGAACAATGATGAATAGATCATAATATTTACGATAATTCCGGATCATCAATATGATATCATAAGAGGTAGAGTTTCACATCCATTGTCTTCTCCGTTTATTGTCTTATAAAATTAAAAATTGCAATTTGATTTTGGCAAAAAATTGGTTTAAAGTAGATACACTTCATATGAGTATGTGCTAGAGCATATTTTGTCGTCTAGATTAAATTTAATTTATGGAGGTTAATATCAGTTTTTTTCTATTGTGCTAGAAGAAGGAAAGTTTAACAAATTGCATAATTTAGTAACTGGTTATACATTTTTATTGTGAGCAGATGGGTTAAATGTATTAAAATCTACATTTTTATACGTAAATCTAACATAACTGAATAAAGAGACCTTTCCAACATAAGCTTGCCAGGTAACTTTCTATCTTACAGGTTAGATTAACACACAATCTTTACCTTAGTCATTACAACAACGGCCTCGGAAATTATTGGCGCGGGTAGCGGCATGTTATCGGCTTCCGGCCAACCACTATACGAATAAACTCCTCAGCATCTACGCTAAAAAGAAAAGCGAAGAAGTAAAGTTCTTGAATGCCAAGAAAAAACGCCCAAAATACAATCAAGCTTACAAGATCTCGTAAAGAGTTCACCGTGTTAAGAGCTGTAAATTAGTCGTCAAAAATGAATTAAAAATCTTTTTTATATGAAAAACTTGACCAATTTTAATTAATTTTGAAAAGAAAAACCTGAATGCCATTTTTAGCATTTTTGAAATGAATTTTTATTCGACATTTTTAAAACGAATCACGACAGTGTAGAAGTCATGAGCCAACTTATTTATCTTAAAGGAATTGTGCGTTATTCTTGGTGTTAGCCAAGCCAGACGACCGAATTTTTTAATTTGAAGAATTCAATGTTTCTTTAGTGCGAAACCAAACTTCCTATACTTCTCTTTCACGTCAATACTATAGACGGGCAAGTGAGCTACTATCAAAATACAGAAAGCATATATAACGGATGTATAGATTCGCAGTGTAAGAGGAAGAGCCCATTGTAATAGTTATTGCCTACGTTGAGTTTACTAATATGTGTAACCTCATTCCAAATTCCATCTTTTAATTTTGATTTTATATAATTAGGATGGGCCGTATCCGTATCATACAAAATTGGTCTAATTCGAAAAGTTTCAATAATCTTTTCTTATATTTTATCGATATGTTTATTCCTTCTGGGTTTAACATCACTTTATAATATTTATATGTGCCACACGCGTGCAGGTATCTGTGTTTTGAATACTGGGTGAGTTTTTTTTTACTACACTATACCGTGCTATACTGCTCTACGTGCTAAACAACTATGTTTCGCTGTCTACATCGACTGCACCGTAGTATGCTTTCGTAGGCTAAAAAAGTTCACTGAGTCATTTCGTTCGACACTATTGCATCTACAAGCGAAACGTTCATTTCAAAATTCATGGGCAGGGATGTAATTTGTTGAAATCGTATTCATTAGTAAGAGTATCTCTTACTTCTACTGCACGACTGTTGCTACAAAAACAAATGTGAATATATCAGTTATTTATTTGTTTTTTTTTTAATTTAGAATGAAAGACGTATACACATTTTGCGACAAGTCGATGGACCTTATGTGATTTGTAGAAAGGTGCAATATATATGGCCCTGTCCAGAGGACGCCATACAATTGCAATGCAACAGTTCGAACATTAAACAACATCGCCGCAGTGGACGCAGTGCAGTCATTGATAACAATCGTAGCAATTCAAAAAAGATAATTAGCGTTGAATGCAGCTGTCAGTCGAAGGAATGTTTCGCGTGTTTTGTATAAAGATTTGAATTTGTTGCTATATAAAATTCAACTTACAAGCTACTTGATCCCAGAAGATCCATCGATTCGACTAGAATTCTGGTGTCTTCCGACTAGAAGTTATTGCGGTTTGTTGAGAGCGACGCAAATTTCATAAATTGCTTATTTATGTCTTACGAGGTGCACTTTGATACAGTGAATGTAAAGCGCTCAGGGCCGTTGTTGAAGCAATACCCTAGATAACATTAACAGCGGCTATTAACAAAGTTTTGGTCAGATTCAGGGTTTGCATTAACGAAGGACATTTAAATCAAATCATTTTTAAAAATACAAATTCCTAGCAACGTTTGTGCCCCATTCTGTAGAATTTCTGTAATGCTATACATAGGACCCGCCGCTACATGGCTTAGATTCTGAAGTACAGGTAAATTAAAATTGACCTTAATTTTATATTGGGGGTACAAATTGAAAATGCGGGATTTTTTTCTATTTTTGAACGTTTATTCTGAAAAAATGGTAACAAATGAATTATTCAAAATATTGTCCATCGCTAGCCACAACTTTTTCCCATCTTTCTGGCAATTTACGGATACCGTCGCGAAAAAATTCGGCCGGCTTGGCTGCTATCCAGTCATCGACCCATTTTTGGGCTTCTTCGTAAGAATGGAAGCGCTGGTCAGCTAGGTCATGTGTCATCGATCGGAAAAGGTGGTAATCGGAAGGAGCAATATCTGGGCTATACGGCGGGTGGGGTAAGACTTCCCATTTCTGCGTTTGTAGGTATGTTTTGACCGGCGCTGCAACATGTGGCCGAGCGTTGTCATGTTGCAAAATTACTTTGTCGTGTCTTTGCTCGTATTGTGGCCGTTTTTCTTTGAGTGCGCGGCTCAAACGCATCAATTGAGTTCGGTATAGTGCTCCTGTGATGGTTTCGTTCGATTTCAATAGCTCATAATACACCACACCCAGCTGGTCCCACCAAATACAGAGCATGAGCTTGGCGCCGTGAATATTTGGTTTGGCCGTCGATGATGATGCATGGCCGGGGTAACCATATGATTTTTTGCGCTTCGGGTTATCGTAATGGATCCGCTTTTCATCACCAGTGACAATGCGATGCAAAAAACCCTTCCGTTTTTGCCGTTCGAGCAGCAGTTCGCATGCAAAAAAACGGCGCTCGACGTCTCTCGACTTCAGCTCATACGGCACCCAATGTCCTTGCTTTTGGATCATTCCGAGGGCTTTTATAAGATGGGAAATGGCTTGTTGTGTCACTCCCAATGAATCTGCGAGCTCTTGTTGAGTTTGACACGAGTCTTCATTGAGTATTGCCTCCAATTCAGCATTCTCAAACTTTTTCACTTGGCCCGGCCGCTCTTTGTCCTCAACGTCAAAATCACCACTTCTAAACCGCACAAACCATCTCTCGCACGTTGAAACCGATGGAACATGACTCGGATAAGCCTCGGAGACCAATCGATGTGCTTCAGCAGCACTTTTCTTCAAATTAAAGAAGTAAATTAAAACTTCCCGCAAATGCTGTTTTGTTGGCACGAAACTCGACATATTGAGAGCTCAAAAAACTATGAATTTGACACTGCGACAAATTGACACATACTGAAAATTAAAGCTATAAGACGTAGCTTTGACATGAACATAGTCACAGTACTGCCTGATGCGTATAGCGTTAGTAACGCCATCTGTTATCAATCCCGCATTTTCAATTTGTACCCCCAATAATAATTTTATTCCCGAGAATTCTGTATCAAAAAGCAACTCAGATGTTTGAGTATGCTGCTCTTTTAAGGTCGCGGGATTTTCTAAACCCCAAGGAGCCTATTATTAAATTTGTCTCAAAACGGTTTGTTTCGGCCAGCTGTTTAACTGAAAAACAAACTTTCTACCAACCAAACAGCACAGTGCTTTGGCGCTTGGATCGGGAGGTACCGGGTTCGAATCCCGATGCAGGATGCAAAAGGAATTTTTCATCATCAGATTACGATCTGTGATGAAAATGAACACAACTATGACCCCCTGTCGGGACGACCCATCTTCCATGTCAGTACTATGGGCTGGCATGGAGCTGTGCAATGTGCAGATGGTTGAGAATCGATGGTTGAAATGAAAAGACGTTAAAACTTCTTAATAGGTATTTTTTTTATTATATCGGGTCAATCGTCAGTTTTGAACTGCATATGAAATGGAAATAATGTAATTTGAGTATATTTAACACGTTCGCGGACACTTTCTAAATGTGTAAAACACAAATTTCATAACTTTTGTAATTGCAATGATATTTCATCCAGAAAGTAATGTATTCTTGAAAATTGACAAATATGCCGTCTTATTTCTTAAAAAACGAAAAAGTTGTATGGCCGCTATAGCAATCATGTCCGCGAACGTGTTAAAAAAAACTTTATTGTTGGTGTCAATACAATACTTTTGAAGTGTCAAAATGCATGATTAACAATTCATTTTACCTTGTTTTTAGGAGATGAATCGGCAGGAATATGTGGTATGTGTGGATGTGTAAGTCTATACCCTATAATGCAATATTGTTTTTACAGTGATGCTGTTCCCTAGGTTTCACAATACGTCATTGACCTCAAATTCTCCGGACAGAGCTTAAATCGAGCAGAATACTGCAGGTGGAGAGTGTACAATATCGCATTTAATTGTCTGTAACCGAAACAATCTTATTTAATAAATTGTGATTTCAATATTAAAATAAAAATAATCACCATGAATCAGAGCGACATTATCCGTGAAAAGTTGGTGTACCCTTGCAAATGAAGAAGTTTTTCTTAGTTTCAATATTTTTATAAAGCAGTTCAGCTAAATTTAAACGTGTCAGCAGACCGTCAGTATACAGATTTTAGACAGAATTTTTGGGCGCAGAACAGGAAGGACCCAAGGTGTTCCCGAGTCATTTCCAATTCATCTAAAGACCTGATTTTGGGGATTCACAGGCACAGTAGAATTTTAAAATTTAGAGAATAGGAATAATATCTCTCGCAAAAAATTCAAAATCGAACAGTTGCTTCTGATAGAAGCAAACAAACTAGTTAAAGCTAAGACCAGTGGTTGTTAAAATGTTTTTTAATGTTTAGAAACTGAAATAACTAAAAATATCGTCGATAGCTACGAGAAGTGAGATATTTATTTAAGACCAAATCAGTTACAAATAGATTAATAATTGAATATGACTGCTGACTGCAACTGTTGTTAACATGCCTAAGGATATTTTATTAAGCTTACAAAAGTAAATAATATTGATGTTGACATCGGCGATTAAAATTAAGTTTATCAATCTGTGTATAACTTCCGAGATAATATTCTTGGAATATACCAAATTTTAGTTCAAATGCTTTACACACTGCTTCTAAAAAATGCTAATCAATTCTAATCGAACTACAACAAATTTCGTTAACCGAATTTTTAGTATATTTTTGAGTATTTGCGTGAAATCTTAATAAGAAAAACTAATGAGTGCCGTTTGGAGCTGTTTAACCGAAACAGGGTATTTTGCATCGATATGTGACAATGGAAGAAACATCGATCAACCAATACACTTCGGAATCAAATCGTTAATCAGATGAAAGAACAGCAGCCGGTGAAAGGCGTCCGAACAAGTGACCTGTAAGGTTTTGACCTCCGTATTTTTGAAATGCACAAGCTATTTTATTCGCCAACTACCTTGAGAAAGGAAAGACCATCAACAGCGTATTGGCTTATTTGAAGGAAGTTGCGGAAAAACGGCCTCAATGCAAAAGAAAAAAATGTCACCGTGTCACAAGTCGTTGGTTACGATGGCAAAATTACACGAATTGAAGTTCGATTCGCTCCTCTACCCACCATATTCCAGGAATCTGACTCGAAGCAACTTCAGGGAAAGAGATTTGCGCCAAATACTGAAGTCATAACCAAAACAAATGCCTATTTTGAGGTCATAAAGCTAAATTGTTTTACAATAAATATATCACTCTTGAAGGATATTGATGAATTTTGCAAAAAAATTGTTTTTTTAGTAGTTAAGCTTCGGGACTTACTGATCGACGAGTTAGAATTCGAACAAAATTTAATATTATTAAGTATTTCTTCAACTTTTAGTCATTCGATAGGTTTTAATACCTTTAATTTTATTTACTGATAATTTAGAATTATAATTTAATTCTATTCTAATTCAAATGAAATTTAAATTGATAATGAAACAGAAACGATTAGATTATTAATTATTATGAAACACCATTTTAATAATTGAGTAAATTTGTTTTGGATTAAAAATTTGATTTTAATTCGAATCCAAGATAAGATAAAACAGTTATCTGATTATGTAGGTAGAAGGATTAGGTATGACATGTAGAAAGTAAGATATAACTTTCTTTAAGTTAATCAAATTGGGCGCTCCAACATTTAACGAATTTTTTGGAACAATTTTGCATTAGATTAGATTTTTTTTAGTTTTTCAGAAATAATTGAACAATCGAGAATAAAGTAAAAATAATTTTGGGTCGTCTTTGAGATACCTATGTCCATCCCAATTCTATTAAAACCAAATTATTTACAGGAGACGGGGAATGCAAATTCAGTAAATTACAAATGTTTCGAACTAAACAGTGTTGCATATATGTATCTTCTAGCCGATAGCTATTTTAAAACATTTTCGACAGAGTATCCGCGACTGATGTTGCTACAAATGTCGACACTTGATTTAAATAATCTCTTGTAAACGATTGCAGTGGAAAATAAAATGTTAAACTCCATTCTAAGCCTGTGTTGTTATAATATACAGTTCATATGTTGCCTTAACCGCGTCTTTTCTTTATTCGAATTGGAGTATATCGGGAGATGCCACAGCTCGTCGACAGTGTGGTATATTTTTGGAAAGAAGACCCTGTTGAGCTTGACTCTAGTCTGGCACTGTAAGGAGACATAAGAGGTGTAGCATAAGTGGGAGACTTAGTTTACTAGGTCAAAAATGAAATACCACTACTCTTATTGTTTCCTTACTTACTTGATCAAATGGAACAAGTGCACACAAAATCTATTCACTTATGTGATAGATGTGTTCTCACTACGTTTATAGATCCTAAATATCAATATGGATATAAAGTACTTGTACTATATATTCAGATATGATCCAATTCAAGGACACTAACTGTATTGTTAATCTTTCGTTGAAATTAAGGGGTTCTTCTATTGTAAAAAATCTCATTAATTATTTAAATATGTCATCAATACTTTGATTTTTTCGGAAGAAATGTCAATATTTACTGAACATACGAGGCAAATATCAAACGTTTACATAATAAAAGCTGTGTCATAATATTTACATAAATACGAGTATGTATATGGCCGAGTATCTTAAGTTTATTATGCGAGTAACGTTAGATCAATACAGGCAATAAATGTTTAATTTCAAATTTAAATCAGAAGTGGCACTAAAGATAGACTATTTTGAAGACCATATGGTAATCGAACAAATTTATTTTTAATCTCGTGTGGGAATTTATTGACATTTTAAACTAAAAGACAACGCTAAACTGGTGATATTCACTGCCAGTTTAAAACTTTCAATTTAATCAATATCCGAAAAATTAATTTATATTCACGCAAACTGTTTAGATGACGCAATTAAACACCGAAGCAAATTTTAATTCGATTTAAACTTAGACCCCACCTATAAACTAAATAGCCCACAATTTATTTTTTGTTCCTAATGTGCTAATTAATTTCTATTAAACAGTGCCGGCAATTGATTCATAAATCTGATACGCCCTATTATGGAAACTTAACTATTTTTATCATGTTGGCCAAAAATTTATCTAATATCTAAATTACTGCGTATAAAAAATCGCGCATGACGTTATTTGCATTAAAACCAAGCTAAATAATATTTTAGCGTCCAATAAATTCTAATTTATTCTTTCGAATATTATGTATATGACCTCAAATGGCAAACAAATCATTTCGTAAAAAAAAACAAAAAATAATTAAGACGAGTCAATATGATTCTCCCCCCAATATAAATACGTTCCTACAGAAAATAGGTTCCCGCATTCGAAATGTGTTTATAAAAAAAAAATTGCGAGCACGCGGGACTCACATTACACGCTACAGCGGAAATATATTTACAAAAATATCTAATTAATTCTTTTAGTATGTATAAACAAAGTCATTGATCCCAATTAATATTCTAATTATAGATTTAAATTTATTACACGAAACACAGACAATACAAAAAATATGAAAGCTTTAAATTTCCATTTTATCTATTTCGGAAAATTTAGAGTGGAAATATCGCATCTAATTAGTAGCCCGCGCGCTTTATATGTGCATATTTAACACATTGATGGTCATTGTTAGTATATTTTATATATGTACATACATAGTGGCTGGTTGGTTACCTTGATTTCTTTTTTATTTTATTACCTGTGTATATAATTTAAAGTGATTCATCTCAAGACAACATAAGAAATACCGATTGAAATGAAAGTAAAAGTTGTAATTTGTAGGGAATGAACACGCGGCATGAGGAAAGCGTGTGCGCACTATTACACAAATTTTTGCGTTTACATAAAGTACAGTGACAACTGACACTGTATATTGTTGTATAACCATAATTACTTTGTTCTAATAAATGACCACCCGCAAAATCATTTTTTCAACACCATAAATGGTATACAAATCATTATTTTAATTAGCGAGCAAGTGTATATAATTAAATGACGTCAGAGTATAAACAATTTGTCACTTATAGCTAACATTCTTAATACATACGTTGATTATTTAATGTTTGCATTTTAAATTCATTTGGATTTCCTGCCTCGATCCATAAACAGGGAATCCAACTAAAACAGGTACAAAATTTATGAATGATAATTGTCTCGCAAGTCTGTTCTGTAGTGAGGCATTTGCTGAATGTAAATATGAGAGCTTAAGGAATTCTATTGATTTAAAATGACCATTTTTCGAGTTATACACCGTCAAACTGCGACCAAACAGTCAAGACAAAAAAATAAAAATAAGTAAGCGGATATCTTAAATCACAACAAACATCAAGTTCAGTCTAATCTTACTTTTTACATTTATTTTATTTTGAAATTCCGAAATAAGAGGAAATTGACCCTAAAATACCTACTACCTACTTTATTCTTTTAAGGTGAACTGACTTTTAGATTTGGTCAACATTTCGTTCAGGATTATACTTGCGGAGCCATGAATAATTTATCATTGTATGGGAACACTTTCGAAGTATTTGAAATTCGTATATTTTTTGTCGTGATCAATAGCAAGATAAGTGTAGAGTGCTTGCTCTGTTTGTTATTCGAGGATTTCGGGTTCGATTCTCCGTGCTGACCAGACAAAAAGTTACGACTGGGTCATTTAATTTTGGGAAATTTAAATTATAAAAGATGCCTTTGTAATATCGATACCAAGACTAGAAGTTTTAATTTAGAGCAATGGATTTTATTATTTTTCGAAAATCGTTTTTGTTTAGTTCCAGATTATGGTTTTCATTTTACTCGAAATTCGATTACTCGAGCAGTCGAGTTTCTGTTTTCTAATTAACCAATTAGCTACCCGAAAATTTTTTTAGGAAAAATATCTTCTCACCAAAAAAAGCGTAATAGTTTTTTTAATATTACTTATTTAAAAACAAAGAGCTTATTTTTTATTTAGCAAAACAAATTAAAATAAAATTAATTTGTTAAAAAAACAGTGGAAATAATACTTCAAAAATACCCACGCATTCAATGTACAGGGATCGGCGTTCGAAGTGTTATCAACTTCACGCTGCTGTAGAAATCAATCAACTAATGACAGCGCGCTCATTTTTTGACAAACGTCAGTCTGTTATATTGTTTATAAGCCTACGGAAGCATAACGATTTACGTTGCAGTTAAATAAAGTTATCATAATGGTATTTGGCTGGAAAATCGCAACCAGCCATTTGATAATGAGGTACGACATTTACATGTGAACAAAATGTTTGTGTGTGGGACCAACATCGCCAGAATTGGTTCGAAAGGTGAAGGCCAGAATTCAACGTAATCCACGACAAAGCGCAGTTCAAATGGCGAAAAATCTCAATGTATCATCTCGCCGCCCCGGTGGTAAAATGGTCAGAATGCTTGCTCCAAGCGATCGGAGACCCCAGGTTCGATTCCCGGTGGTGGTGACAAGGAAAAAAGTTCACGGCTGGTTTAGGATCAATGAATTAATCACTCACTATCCGAATTGAAAATATGATTATGAAACCTCATTTGTGGCGGCCAAATAACTTGATGGGATATAGTGCCAGAGAGAGAGATAGATTCACCTCGTGAAATGAACTACGATTGAAGCACAACAAAATACAAAAAGTGCAAGATTTAATACCTGCACCAAAGGCAGTTCACCTAGCAAGAGCAACCAAAGATGTTAAAACACTTGCACATTGGTGGCGAGCTAGAGAATTTGATCATTTCAAAGAAAAATTTATTTACGGTTCAACAATATGTAAACAAACATACGATCGTGTTTGGTTAGAGTGCAAATCAAAAGAAAATTTAGACCAGCGAATTGCTCTGCGAAAGCAAGCGCCTGCATCAGTGATGGTTTGGGCCGCGGTAACTGCCACAGGACGCTCACCACTCATTTGTATTGAACAGGGCGTAAAGGTAAATCAACCAAATCTACCGTGAAAAGATTTTAAACGCGATGTTTTCTTACCTTAGACACCGAATAGAAAACATTGGACGTTTCGACAAGACTCGCCACCACCCCATAAAGCCCGTGAAACCCAACGTTTTTTATAATAAAAAGTTCCTAGATTCATTTTCTTCATAACAATGGCCACCACATTCCTCGGACTTAAGTGGATTTTTTCTTATGGTCCATTCTGGAGGCTCAAGTATATACTAAAAAACTTGAGACGGTTTACGTCTTAAAGATTGCTCTGCGCCGAGAATGACACAAAATACAATCAGACCACATTTGTGTATCGTGTGAAGCCTTTTCGGACAGATTCTATGCTGTTATACGCGCTAAAGGTTGCTATATCGAAAAATAACATATTTTTATGTTAAATTTGAAATGTTTTTAAGATATCCTGATGTTTTGAAATAAAGAAAGATAAAAATTGACAAATTTACAGCATTTTAATTTGTAACGCTTCGAGTGCCGACCCCTGTATTTATGCCTAGTCGACTATGGATTTTTGTCATTGTGCTGTGTGTCTCAGTTTGATTAGGTCTGATTATAGTTTGGATACAATTTTGTAAATTATGGTATTCCATTAATTCATCTTCTAGTTCTCCGAATCTAATTCTGATACTTCACGATTTTCAATTTCATATTTATTTTCGAGAAACGATATTTGAAATAATTGTTGGGCATAACTTGTAAGGTAATATTTAGATGAATAGTTTAAAAACTCATTTTCGTTTGGTTTAAGGTGTTTCCTTATATAAAAATGTAAGTAGTGTACACCCATATCTCTATTTCTACGTTTATCAATTTCATTTTTTACAATATTTCCAATAAATTTAGTGATAGTTTAGAAGTTTCTTCATAGCGTATAGGATTGCTCCTTATGCTGTTATTAAAATTACTTCTTTTGTGCTTAGTTTTTGAACTGCTAACATTGTAGGTTCACATACATAACAATTGAAATGGATAGAACGTAAAAAAAGTGAATGTAAAAAAATTGGAATGTAAAATAAATCTCATTAACAGTGTTCTCTTGTGCAGGGAATTTTAACTATAGCATAAAAATCAAATTCTATAATTTTATAAAATGATGCAACAAATTTAAGTTTTATGTTAGAGCGTGTTTCAATTGGTTTAAATACCGCATAAAAAGTTAAAAAGTTAAAAATTGTGGTGAATAAAAATGTCAAACTTTTTATCCGCTTCAAGAGCTGATAAAATTTTTATATAGAAAACATTTGGCTAACAAAAATATTTATTTGTAACCAGAAATTTGTCAAGTACAAATTTTGAGAAAAATCGTAATGATTTAGATGTAAACTAACCATAATTAACTAATATACATTTAAATAGTATTTATTTTAAATATTTTCATATTTAAATTTGCTATATACGTTCATAATTACACATAAAATAAGCAACCATATTATTGTCAAAATTTTAACCAATTGAAACAGATAAAAAGTTAAAAAGTTAAAAAAAAATTACCACGAATTTTTTTTTAACTTTTTAACTTTTTATGTGGCATTTAAACCAATTGAAACACGACCTTAGAGGAAAAAAAAAAGTTTTACTAAACCTCGAGTACTTGATTAAAACAACCGGATATTCGAAAACTCGGTGGATTGATGAAATTGTCGGGTACTCGAGTATCCGAGTACTCGGAATGGAAACCCTATTCCAGAGATATTTTCCTAGTTTTCGTTTCTCCTTACCAGGCAATGATAACGTACTATTTTTTGCTCCAGCTTGATGAAATCGACTTGGGTGATGTTTATTTTCAACAAGACGCTGCGCAACTTGTCATACTACGCGTGAGAATATCGGAATTGCAAAGGTTCTTCGAAAATCGGTAAGTTTCGTGTTGCGGAAATATGAATTGGCCTGCAAGATCATGGGCATTCAATGCCATTAGATCACCTGCCATCAAAGACCGTGATGGAAACATCTTAATGATGGGCGAAGCAACAAAGCGGCTGACAGTTTCATAAGGAATTAACGGCTTCCGCCGTTGTGGATGAAAACTCTTAGACAAAGTATTGCGAACGAAACAAGTGTGATGATCATATAAATACCATTAGAATCATCAATGAAGAGTCTATCGAATGATAATCACAGATTCTTTACTATTTATCATTTCGAAAGAGCCAAATTCAAATCAACACAGGAGCTAGACCTCTAATGTTGGTATTCCGTTCATTACAGAGGCTCTACGAAGACGTATGAGCAAACAATGTACTCGTAATCCAGGAAAAAAGAGGCAGAATTTCTTTTACGAAACATCTACAACAATAAAATTTAAAAATAGAAATTTTTGTGTGCAAAATCGTCGTTCCTCACTAAGTGGGTGTATTTGCATTAGAAAACAAAACCATAACGCATAAATCTTCACACTTTCGGAGCAGCACACACACACAAAAAACATATTTACCAAATTCGTAAACAATATTATAAATTGAACGTCGCGACCTTAAACTTAATCGACAAAATTAAAAAATATTTTTATGATTTAATTAGTTTTCGCACTTATACAACAACGGAACAATAAACAATTAAGCCATATGTGTATATTGCGCGCCGCTCTCCATGGGGTTATTTAATGTATATGAACGTGATTTTGTTTATATTTTTCGATGCTTAGTGTGTGTGTGTATGTGTGCAGCGTGCGATCGAGATGAAAGCAACATGGATTTTCAATTTAAATCGCTCATATAAAATTTGACCTCATTCCCTATATGAAATTTCATAATGTAGCTAAATAATTTTGTTGTATTCACGATTAGTTAAGATTGTTTATATAAGAATAAGGGATCAGATTCGTGTAACTAATATAGGATTCAAAAGATATACCTATTTAAAATTAGTAAAGCTGATCACTTTCATTTTAAGAATATTTTATAGTTGCAGTTTTTGAACATAATTGGAATATCAATTTTTCATAGCTGGAAAATATTTCTGAACGGCGTAAATGGTTGGTCGCCTGTATGTACAGTTGAAGAATGATGTATGTATATATTTTCAAAACAACCAAACGAATGCTATTAAATTAAACACTCAATATAACAAACACTTTTATTAAGACAACATTATACTTAGATTGTTCTGTGCACCCAAAGGAAACGACAAAACGTGACAAATTAACAATTGGATTTTGTTTTTTTTTGTTTTATACGCGCTAGTCTTCTATAAATTCAATTTATGTGAAGAAGAAAATAACATAGAACCATATGTAAAAGAAAACGATGTACATACTTATATATAATAAACGAAACGTCATGAGGAAAGATAAGATTTTTTGCAATATACTTATACAATAAGACCGGCTCAACGAGAATTAGCCGTCGTCGTAACCCGTACATTTGAAAAATATTTGATTTAATTCATAAACTTGTTTTAAGATATATACAAAAATAGTATGACGAACGGTTATTTAATGATTATTTTATAAGAAAGTATACGTACAAAAGTACGTTCAAATTTTGGTGATATAAATTCAAAAGTTAAAATTGTTCCATATCTCAATTCGACTAATTATAATAATGGCCATTCGTAATCACTACCAGTATAGTATCTCTAATGCAAACTATACAAATGTTGTATATAAATAATTAACCCATAAGGTCATAAAGTAATTAATTACTCGCAGGGTCAAAGCAATGTGATACGAACACATACGATACGAAATTATAACATCTACAACCTTATCTACATATGCTCTCAGCACGCGAATAATAACTCAATAGAAAATTATTTGACTGTAAACAAAAAATGAAATTTTATGTACAACAAACACACAATGCAATTTACTTTTCCTAATAAGCTTTTGTATGGTGCATAAATTGTCTTCAGGCATTATGCAAAAAAAAAAACAATTCATGGTTCGTACATGTCGCCGTATTAGTGTTGTTGCCTTCTTATCCATAAAACCTAGTTCATCATAAAAAAAACATTGAATTATGTTATAACAACAAATAAGCGGAACTTAGCAAACAAAAAGTTGGCAAACTACACTCACGAGCAACTAAATCGAATCAAACCTTCGGAGCGTACAGAAGGGCGATTTTTTTTAAACGGCTTCACCGATTTTCTCAAGACATCATCGTTTTGAAAGCCTGATATTTTTACTTTAAAATGATACTATTTTCATGAAAAATGGTTTAGTATTTTTTTTATAATGAATTTTGAATAAAAACGCAACCAAAATTTATTATTGTGAAAAAATAAGGGGATATTTAAATTTGAATTACAACAAAAAATTCAAGCAAAACAGTTTTGTTGGTCAATAGAGCTGGATACTTCATTGCCTCGAGCTCAGTCTCATCCATGAACTGCCAAGTGATTCGAGCTGTGTGACACCGGGCATTGTCATGCATCAATAAGAAATTTTGGTCTATATATCCAGCTACATAATCCACTAGAATGTTCCCGATATATCTTTCGACGGTCAGACCCCACTTCTACGGCCTCCACCAGGTTTGAAAACAATATCCGTTTTTCCCCTCAAGCGATATGCCAGCCCACAACATACACGAATAGGCGCCGTACGAGATTTTCAGCAAAACAGTACTGTGAAAATCGCTCTCATGGATGCTGGTGGACCCGGTTTCTCTTATCACTACCAAGGAGACATATTCTGACCTCGTCAGCGAATAGAACGGACCTCCATTGCTCGATGGTTCAATTGATGTGTTCGCGAACAAATTCGAACCGCTCTTTGCAGTGTTCATTGACTAACAGCTGCATCTTGAACTTGTCTTAGCTCCTGCTGCACATCAACGCCCGTGAGATGGCGATTTCGTAGTTAAGTTAGAACGATAAATCGATCGTTCTTCTCAGATGTACACCGATACCGGCTGGTATGTGGTCTTCGATTGAAGGAACCTTCAGTTCCTGAAACCTTCTGGATTCTCTTGAGATAGCAGATTGGCTCATGTTTAGCTCACTAGCGACCTCTCGTTTATTACGTCCTCCTTGCAATAAAGCAACAACTTGTTAGGCATCTTCTAGAGGAAACAACGAATGAAACTGATAGTGGCTGGTGGCAAATATCGGTCAACGTAGTATTATACAGAAGATTGCAGCACACCAATTGTTTTCACCGAAACATTGTATTTTGCTAGTATTGCTTTAATTTGAAAATTACTGTATAGATTTTAATGATAAAAATGTTCTTGTAAAGATAAAATACTAAGCTGTCAAAAAAAGTTGTTTTACGAAACTCTGTTTAGCCATTTTAATAAAATAAGCCTTTTTGTACGCGCGGAGGTTTGAGTCAATTTAGTTGCTCGCGAGTGTATATGAAATGAAAAATGATGTTCGAGTTAAAAAATTTGATTTAAAAATAATATTTAATAAGAAAGGTCAGATTCCTTTAATTTAATAAAATTAAAACCAAACAAAATTTATTTTCCAATGCGCCGCTCTTCAACAAATTTTAGGTGGATTAATAGTGCGAAAAACTGCCACGTGAAGCTTGAATAATTTTTAATTCTAATCAAACCTGTGTCTATTGAGCTAATTACCAATTTTAAAATCTGATGACTTTTTATAACTACGTGTTGTCAAAGAAATCGCAAATATCCAAGGTTATCACCTAAAATATCTACCACAGAAACAATCACTAGTGCCTGAATAAATGGGTGAATTTAGATGCCGATCACAACCAAGCTTCCAGATTGGCAAAGGTAGGGCTATATATGGGATACGAGATAACATTTCAAGACACTGCTCGACAGTGCAAAGAAAAAAAAAGAAGCATCTGTATATATACATACATATAGTAATATTACGTTATGAATGGAATTAAATACGACACGGAGAATGGGTAAGCTGCCACCTTTAGAGAAGTTTAAAATAAATAAAACGGATAAAATTTTTGTTACAGTTAACAAATGACAACTAAACAGACACGTGAAACTTTAATAGTAATTCACGAAGCTCTTCGGGCTGTTTTAATATCTGTACTTTGACAAGTAAAAATTAAATATGCCTTGTAATGTTAAAAGATTTGGTCTATTGGGTTGTAATCTCCCTGGTTAGTGGAATGATGTCCAAGACCTAACAATCGTTGATTACATATAGTCTTCTTCTGAACGATGGCTATGTACGTCTTCCAATGTACGAATCTATAAAACCAAATAGTATATTTTTCCTGTCTAACAAGACAGGAAATATACTGTCTGTTTTAGAGAGTGTAATTATAATTGAAGCATCTGGTCTTATATGAAGGTAGTCGTGCCACATTATCTTGGAAAGGTATATTGTGATCATTATCGCAATCCGTTTTCTTTAATAAAAATAAGTAAAACTCCGAACAGTCACTGCATATTCCATTTGGCCCCTAACATAAGAATTTGATTGAAAAACCTAACGTACATAAACTTTTGACAAGACAAGTATTTTGATATCAAATACTAATGATTTGATGAAGCGGGTATAGACTACGTCTGTTACGTGGTGTTTTTCAATTTCATTGGTCACTTTACATAGATCTCACTTTAAAGGTGTACCAAACCAGTAACTCAAACAATTTGGGATGTCTTCTCTTTTATCCGATTCAAAAATAAGCATAATTTTCCAAATTTCGAATTACTCGGGAAAACACCGGATACTAGTGAATGATTAAAAAGATTCCATAATGGACCAACAAGTTTGAATATGGACTTCTTTAAAATTGAGCATGAAATATTATCCGGTCCGCATGTATCGCCAAAGCCTTTCAGTGTTAACGTCGATCGGGTTGGCTACTCGCATTCAAAATCTGTTTCATAAATTCGTTTTTAGAACTTGCATTGCAAAATCTCGTATTACATTATCCCCTGCACATCTTCATTAGTGCCAACAAGATGAAATTATTTGGTTAGGTTAGTTTGCCTTAAAATTATATTCATACATTTAGGTACATAAACCGAAAAAGGGTAGCGGATATGTCTCAGCTATTTGCTTGGAATTATCATTGCTGATGTTATTACAGTCATGGAAATAGTTATATAGCCAGTAAATAACTTAAAGCAAACCCGTACAGCGGATGTTTAATGGAAAATTTTTAATATACGTATTCAATACCCTAATGCGTAGAAATAAGATAACAGTGTGAATAACGCAATAGATCGTTCAGTTGCATTTTCTTTCTTCACAGTCTCATTTGAAACGTTTAACTGAGTGGAAGTATTTATAGCCAGTAAATATATTTTGGTATTTTAAAGTAATATTGTTTGCTTAAGTGGGTATATTTATTTTGTAAAGGTGCTTAGACATATTTAAACACACGAATAATTATTTTGTCAATATCTACTCAAACGTTTAGAAATGCCACGTGGAAAGGAGTTAACTGTAGACGAAAAACCTAAAATTAGTAGCTACTTGGAATGTAATCTTTCGAATAGAGAAATTGCCAGAAGATTCAATAGATCGCATGGTGTAATTGACAATTATTATTATCGTCTGGGTGAAAACTATGGACAGAAATAAAGATCTGGGTGCAAATCAAAGTTGACGAATCGTCAAAAACAGCAAATTATTTTCGCTGCTAGTAAGTCTGGAGCTAGCTCCAGAAAAATTAAACATGAACTAAATCTAAACGTGACTGATCGTCAAATTCGGCAAATTCTAAGCGAAAGTAATCAAATTAAATGGACAAAGAGACAACGTAAACCGCAACTAAAGCCACATCACATTGCAGCACGATTAGCTTTCGCCAAAAAATACATGTCTTGGTCCTATGAATGGCAAAAGGTTGTGTTCAGCGACGAAAAAAAATTAATTTAGATGGCCCGGATGGCTGCCAATTTTATTGGCATGATCTAAGGAAGAAACCGGGAACAAGAATGAGCAAGAATTTCGATGGGGGATCTCTGATGGTATGGGGTGTTTTTTGCTTCTTTGGCACGTCTCGATTATGCTGGATATCTTCAAAAATGAAATATACGTATTACATAGATCTGTTAAACGATGCATTATTAAACATGGTTGAAGATATTCCTGAACTGAATGGTCAGGAATAGATCTTCCAGCAAGACAATGCGGCGATTCATGCGTCAAGGGAAGCAAAAGCTGGTTTCAGGAGACAAATATAAGTTTTGGAGTGGCCAGCATGTAGTCCAGACTTAAACCTTATTGAAAATTTATGGGGTATATTGGTTCGGGACGTTTGTAAAAACAAAACATGTGATGAGCTGAAAGATTTGATTCGTCGATCTTGGGAAAATATACGGCCAGCACAGCTACAATCATTGGTGAATTCGATGCCAAATCGCATTTATTTATTACAGGCAAAAGTGCATATATGTTTTTTTTTAATTAATCTTTAATATGTAAAACATTGTTACAATAAATAAAGTTGTTCACTTAAACCAAAATTAGCCTTTTACATAGCATCAGACTCATTTTAACCTCATTAATAATGGTGGCTATATAATTATTTCCATGGCTGTATAGGACATATAGACGTGGTACCATTCAATTTTGCGCTTAGTTTTAAAGTATTCCCAGAACAGTTTTGGGTTGATTTTGATTTTTTATTGTACGCCAGCTAGTATAGACTGTATTTTATTTGGAAGTAAGCGTTAAATTCATCACTGTGTCGCTTAATTTTTTTTTGTTTTAATCCACACCATCTGTTTTTGGGCCGAAGCACTCCCTGCTCCTTCGTGGTTCATTTTTCCCCTCCTACTTTACGGAGTTATGCCAAATCGAGGACGTACGGCTATAGGACTGATTTTAAGTTACCATCTGCACATTACATAGCTCCATGTCAGCCTATAGTACTGGGCATGGAAGATGGTCGGTCCATGAGTTTTGCACTTCGATAGGGGGTCGTAGTTGTGTTCCTTTTAATCACAGATCGTAATCTGTTATTGAAAATTTCCTTTTGCATCCTGCCTCTATCGGGATTGGAACCCGGTACCTACCTTTCCAACCGGCAACGCTTTAACCACTGTGTCATTTGGTCGGTGGCTTAAATATTTCTTTATCTGAATCAAAACCGCTGGTGTACGCATCCGTTCACACATTAACATTACATGTTGGAATTTAAAATAGCACCCCAAAAAATTGTTTCTAATTACAGTTGCAGGCCCGAAAGGTCAGTTTTATTGTAAGTTATATGCTGTTTCTTGGGTTTTAAATGATTTACCAGGCATAAGAAATTTATAGTTGAATATAATTTCCATCTACTTGTGATTCTATGCTAAAAGAAATCTAAGAATGACCCACCTTCATTGGACACATTAATAATCTGATTCCGAAGTAACAAGTTTCATTATAAATTTTGATGAAATCTAAAATTTGCGGTACTTAAGTGATATTAGCTGATCCTCAGAAAGCAAACGTAATCCTAAATTTTGTCTATGCAGGTAATAAGAACAGGAACATAATAAGCGTTCTACCATCACCTCTTCCACTTCACCACACTGCTCGCAATTTCCGTTAAACAAGGGCTTATTTAGAGAAGAATATCCAGTGGAAGTGTCAAATAAAGCAGAGCTTAAATTTTTCGTTCTTTTAACGTTCTTTCTGCTTTTTTTCGTTCCATTTCTCAATAATATTATTTTATGTTTTACGTTTACGTTCTCTTTCTCTGTTGAAAAATATTACGACTAAATGTAACTTTCTTTTGGGAGCGACGATAATTTCGGTTTAGTATCGCTACAAAGAAAGGAAACGAAAAAATTATAAATAACGTTCCCTCTCTTCACCAAAGAAAGATAAATAAAAATTTTAAATTCTATTCCATAATAAAGAAAGAAATTTTCGGAATGATAATATCGTTCCTCGAATAAAAATAATAAACGTTTTATTTTAAGTTTTTATGATTTATTTCAGTATAAATAAACAAAAAAATAATAACAAATTTCATAATATGTATTTAAATTTACTTATTTAGTTTTATTCAATAAAATTCAATAAATTCAAATTAAATTAAATAAAAATATATTATATATATATTTATATTTTATAGATTTGTATATAGTAGCTATATTAGCATGAATTTATGTTTCTTTTTAATTCTATTTATCACTGAGGCATGACTATTATTCTTAAATGAAATATTAATATTCCATTTCGTACTCAAAATTAGAATTGCATTTTATAATTAAAATATCGTTAATCGAGTCAGCGGATAAACGGTTTCGTTGATCAGAAACTAAAAGTTTTAAAGAAGAAAAACATCGTTCAACACTACACTGGGTGGCTGGAACTGCATGTACAATTTTTGCAAGTTTACTTAATACGGGGTATTCTTCTTGCATCACCATCCAATAATCCAAAACATTTGCATTTACATCTAACAGTCTCGGGGTGTAGTTTTCTATTTCGCGATATGCTGCCTCCTGTGAAAAGTTTAAAGGACGAATTATTTCAGTTTGTGTAGATATATATTCATTCAATAATTGGTTAATATTCATCGAAGCTGATGATGCAAATGAAGAGGATGGTGAACAGGGGGTCACAGTTACTGCTGAATCTAATTGTTTGCAATGATCATAAAATTTTTTTAAATGAATTATACTACTTTTTTTATTTTCATCCGACACCATACAATTAAACCGGGGATCCAATAGCATTGCGGTTGAAATAATTTGGTTGTCTATTAAATTTTTCTCACGTTGTTCTATTTTAGTAAGTAAACTTTGTGCCAATGGTTGGGTTAGTTTTTTAACCGAAAGTTTTAACTCTAACCAACTTTTAAAAAAATCGCCAATAGGTAGTTGAGTTTTTTGTAGAAAACATGTAATTTTTTTCACCGAAACCATAGAGCTCCAACGTGTTGGTGTATTTAAAATCGGCTGTCTTAATTTATTTTGTTTCAGGAAATTTCTATGTGTAGGTGTTCTTAAATATATTGCTAGATTATACGCATTGTTGATATATTGTTTTTCAAATTGGCATCTTTTAGTGTGTCATTTACCGCTAATTGAATTGTATGGGCAGCACATTTAATTGTGTTAACTAAAAATTTTGATCTATTTTCTGCAACAATCATTTCGGCTATCTCGGTGAGGTCTCTGATTTCATCATCTATTTCATCGATATCCTCGTCATCTATGGGGTCTAAATTGTTTATTAGCGAGTTTGAATCTAGTTCATTGTTTATCAAACTAGAAGCCTTTAGCATATTTCTACCGTTGTCACATGTTATGGTATATATTTTGTCCAACGATAAATCGAAAGAAGAAATGGTTTCAATAATTATATTTTTTAAATAAATTGCTGTGTGGCGTTCTGTCAGTTCAATCATGCCTATGGTTCTTATATGAATTGTATTGTCGATGATGTATTGCACATTTACTCCCAAAATAGAACGGTTTAGTCTGGTTGCTTCGTCAATTTTTACGGAAAAAATTTTGTTTTTTAATTCATTACTAATAGATAATTTTAATGCAGTTGATGTAGCCGAGATTTCTGATTTGATTGTAGCAGCGTTTATTGTAATATCCAATGCTTTTGCAATTGGCCCAACAATTTGTTTAAATCCTCGAGAATTCATTAAGCTGAATGTGCATCCGTCCTTCGTAATCATCTCGACACAGGCTTGTTTTATTTCTTGCTTGCTTGTTTTCGTGATTGTTGCTCGCGCTGATTTTTTTGATTTTTTGGTTTTCTAATTAGGTTCATTCGATATTGATCATAAATTTTAGGATGAATAATTTTTATATGACGACGCATATTCGACAATTGGTTATTGGAAATTGTGGTACTGCAGTTTTTAATATTACAAATCTATGAGTTTGTCTCATTATTTAAAGTAAAATAATTTCTAACTGGATCTATACTTGTTTTCTACCCATGTTAATTGTTTCTCTAATAAGTGCACAAACCGTAGAAAAATATTACAAATATAAAAATTCTAAAACACACATGTATTTCGCTTAACCGTTTACATAGATTTCTCAAAAAAATGAGAGGAAGAAAAGAACACGACAAAAATGTTATTTTTCGTAAAAAAAAAATAAAACGAAGAAAGAAATAATATCACTCGATCACACGCCCCCGAAAAAGAGAACAATAAAATTGAATATTATGCAATATACTCAACAAACAAGAGCGAAATGTATGTAATTCTATAAAATAGTCAAGAGAAGAAGAACGCAAGAGCATAAAATACTACTCTCCTTCTTGAGAACGATATTTATTTCTAGTTAATTTCTTTCCTTATAGAAAGAATTTGTATATTTTTGTTTTACTCTCTCAAATAAAACGTAGAACGAAGAGTGAAAACATATTTCGTTTTAAACACTGAAATAAAGTCTTCAAGGTGTCTCTATCATAATTTAAAAGCACCAAAGTTCTTCTTCAATCTTTGAATCCAAGAGAAATCTTAGATAAACAGCAGATGGGAGAGTTGTCTCACCTTATTTGATGTAGGCCAAGGTACTTGATCGTGTCTGTTTCATGTCATTGTGCAATTTAGATAGCGGGATAAGATTTGTTATCAATTATGTCAATATAAACATCAATTCTGAACATTTAAATGTCAATTATGACAATAACAAAGAAGAAATTGTAAAAATTGTCGTGTCTTTAGTTCTCAATTGGGAAATCATGATAACGAAATCATGATTGCGTAACAAATAATGTGTCTGTACGTAACAGGACGTTACTCCTCCAGCTAATACCCCCCGAAAAATACCACCCCGGTCCATTACTCCCCAGCCATTACCCATACCATTGACCAATACACTTTGACAACAAGTATTATAACGATTCCATCGGCATATCCTTCACAGTAAAATCGGTTGTCGTTTATGGACTAACAGAGAATTGACGGTACCACAATAGAGGATGCAGAAGTTCTCCTTGTGTAGTCACAGTCGTCGTAGCGCTAGGCAAGTTGACGATTATTTATTATTAGCGGGAATACCAAATAAATATGCGATAAAGTATTTTAATATGCGTTCACATCACGAATTTCAGTTCATGAGCAATAATTTACCAATTACTTCGATTATTACAAAAGAAACGCATTCGACGGATACGAATAGGACGAAACGAATAGGATTCAGCGGCGTGCCATCCGAATAATACGCAACCCCAGAGTTACAAAAGATGTAGGCAGCTTACAACACCGCAGAGATGTTGCAGAACTCTGCCAGAATATGACCATTCGTTACGCTAGACAAACCGGACAAGTGGTGCAGTGGTTAAAGCTTCGGCACTTGGACCGGGAGGTACTGGGTTCGAATCCCATCAGAGGCTAGATGCAAATCGAATTTTCATCATCAATTACAATCGGTGATGTTAATAAACACAACTATGACCCTCTGATGGAGTGCAGAATTCAGCGCCGACCCACCGTCCATGTTAATGTACAGGTTGACATGGAGCTTGCAATGTGCAGGTGGTATACTGTAGTTGTGTGAGTAGGTGAATAGGTGAATGGGTTAATGATGTGGCGTGAATGCGTGGTATCACAATGGGCCAAACAAATGGCCTAAGTGTCAACCACTGAAACCTAAAACCTACGCTAGACAAAGTAGCAAGAGGAACGATCAATGCACATAGGTTTACGGTGAAGCTGCCGAAACCTCGAACTAAGGAAGCCAAGCGCGAATTTACTTATCGAATATGATTAATTTAATCCTGTGCATAATTTAAAAATAATCATTCAAAATAAAAATATGCCTTTGAAATTCGACAACGCAGTAAATTTATTACACACCAATTTTTATTCCAAATTTTTTAATAACAACCGGTTTTAAAGTGCTCAAATTTTGACCTATATGGGATGGCTGATGACAACTTTACACAAATTGTCAGACTTCAACTTTCACATCCAGACAACCCTCGGCAATTGTATTCTTTTGAAATTCATAGTTAATGAATAAAATTGCCCATTAAATATATTTTGTGCAGAATCATATGTTTTTTATTTCCATTTCGACAACAATTTTATAATATTTTGTACTAGTTTTGTTCCTACAATGTGGTACATTGTGAATCTAGAAAATTGAGTAAAGAAAATTTAATAATGACCTTATTACGGATCGCGAAAGGTCCACTATAGAATTATACGTTTTGGAGTTTATTTAAAATTTGCTTCGATATACTGGAGCCGGCTCGATCGTGGCAGGTGGTTGACATTGGCGCTCGCTCAGTCATCATCTTACTCGACCTCCGTTGATAACTTTTGTCATTTTGAGTACTGTCGCATATCTTGAACCAGATTCACATTAAACTTTTGAAATGAAGTCAAAAATATTATTAGTAAAATAATAATAATAAATATTAAAATATTAAAAGTGATTATTTAAAATTCAGTACCTTCAAACATTTTGTAGACTGTCTAAAATTTAACCAAATATCAATATTATTGAGTTTCAATATTATTACGAGCCATTAACAATTTGTTTTCACGAATTTAGCATTCGTTTGCGTTTCCCCTTAATTCAGAGCTAATAAATCAAATTTAAATGAGTTCATTGCCAACTTTCACTTTAAACCAGATCTTAGTCTAATTTAAAATATTTTAATTAATCAAACAAACAAGTTTCCTCTCTTTTTCTAAATTCGTAATATGTTCACAAATTTATTTAATTAATCAGATTTAGATTTATTTCTAGATCTAGTCTAAACAAAAATTAGAATTCACTTAAGCATGGTCAATTTAGTTATTAATATTGACAGCATGCCGCAGTAGTTCCAATTCAATACAGTGTACCAAGTTTATGATGTTGCAACAATTCAAATTTAGTAAGTTCTACAAATTTGAAATTTTATCAATGAAATGAAATTAATAGTGATCAAAATCGAAAACATCGTACATACTTTACCTACTAAAATAAAGAGGTCTGGTCACCCTCAACTCTTCGAAGTACTGACTACTTTTTGTTTAATCATTTTGCTTTCACAATAGTAATAATAATAAAAAACAACTATAAACAAAATGAAAAACCATTATGTATGTTCATCTATTGTCATTTTTATGTATACAAAATATATATAATACAACAGTAAAATAATTTCTTAGAGATTTTCGGTCTCCCTTCAAACCTTAAAAGTTAAACAACATAAAAGATAGCACAAAACTATAATATGAAGTAACAATATATAGGAACAATAATATAAAAACTAGCATATTATATAATATAACTAAAACACAAAAACATTATATTATCGTTTTCTTATTAAATGTAATAATAAGAATAAGAAGTGCGCTGTGCACACATAAAAACAAGAATGAAGTCAGTGAACTGACGTAAAAAACGTTTAAAAACAACAACACCATTAAAAAATGTTGCACATTAGATAATTAAAGAGAGCGAAGCTTAGTAAAAGTGGCATGGTATAATTAATATTTCTTTATACTTGGTATCTAATGCACAATGGGCACACGCTGCGCTGACATAATATCATTTATTCCCAGCCAATTAACAAACGCAACACCTCTTTCTCTCGCTAAGGCCGTAAATTTTAATAATTTAATACAATGGCAAAAATTTCCGGATCTTTACATCTCTATACATATTACAATGTTGTTGCATCTGCAATGCAGATTTATCGTTTCAATTTTGCATAATTTAATTTTGCTAGTGGTATAAATTTATTGTGAATTTGGAATGTATATCAAAATTAGAGTAGGAACGAATAAACTTTCAAAATTTAATTTGCAAGGCGCGTGCCCTCCATCCAACATAAATTCTTAAAAAATTATTTCTCGTTTAGATTTGTTTCTTCATTTTTTTTATCATCTTAGAGGTCTTCCGGTTATAAATTTATCTCGCATTCATTCATATCGCCGTGTATGCTTCGCGATGATGTAAAATTCGCTTCTAAAGAAAATTTAACAAGTTAATTTTAGGTTGAAAATGTTGTGTTTAATATTTAGATGTTTTCTTGTTGGTATAGATTTTGTGATTTGTCACCTTAGTTTAATGACCAAAAACTACTTCTAAAAGTACATAAAAATCCGTGCTATGATGAAATATTGGATTTTTCTGTTTATCTAAAAATATAATTAACGGCGGTGGAAATCTCTTAAGTTTTTCTATTTGATTAATCGGAAAATATAAAAGTAAAAATATTTTCGACTGAATGTTGTTTATCTTACTATTATAATTGGTTTATTTTAGGATTACAAAATCGTTATCCAAAGTAGGTTAGAAATATTTACGTTGGTGTTTACTCACTATATTATAGGATAATAGTATCAGATGATGTCAACCAAAAGAACTGCATATTATTAAAATAGTATACGATGCATTTTCTGTTTGTGCGCGCTTACCTGAAAATAGAAATAGACATGAAATTAGAATTTAAAATATTTTTATGTAAATTAGGACATTTGTCCAATTTTAAGAATTATCAAAATAACTTAACCAAAATATATGATCCCTTTGAGCTAAGAAAATATGTTTAACGTATAAATTATGGCGCCCACCGTAGTAGTTCGGTCGAGTAGTTTATGATAAAAAATTATATAAATTAATAAAAAAACTAGCAAAAATAGAGAAATTACAACGATCAAATCACACTGAATGGTTTTTTGGCAGCATTGTCGACATCTCCCTAAAAGATCCATTTGGTGGAAACATGGGAACCTCTGGGCATGACATTGCACCGTCTTATAGTACAAGCGCCAGTGCAAAACCATTGGTGGCGCAAGATACCAGTACTTTAGAACAAATAAAAAAGAGACTATCTGATGCCCATAAACGGAAAAGATAAGGAAAGTCGCAGAAGAACCGCTGTTCACTGGTTTACCGAAAAGGGATCCAACTCTAAACTAAAATATAATAGGATTCTCAATCTCGAATTTCTAGCACTTGTCAACGTTGGAAACTGTAACCTCGATAAGGTAGGGTGTATTTACTATTCTCTCCACAATCGCTATTGATTGGATGCGTTGCTAGAACCATTACCGTTTGAGATCTTCGTAATTTACAAAAACATGATAAACAGGCAAAGCGCGAAGACCTCTTAAATAGGTTTTAGAATGAATCCCTCTAAATGTTTGCGGAGAAACTGCACTCCACTGATTGGAGTGAATAACATTAACTTCGGTCTGTAGGGCCGAAATCTTAACAAAAACGACCTAGGCCTAAAACCACATTTCTCGACGTTTTGAAGGTCTCTTCTAGTTTGGAGATTTGAAGCTGTTTGACGCAAGGGACTCGGATACCTGCTTTAGGAAACCATTCAAAAAAACCGCCCAATAGATATGATTTTACAGTCTCTTTATTTTTCCATATAATTGTTTAGTACATTGTTTGAAAGATCTTGAATCAGACAACATTTTTCCAATACCGCCATAGTTCCACCGTTTTGACAATGTATTCGTTTATTATAAAATATACATACGTGTTGAGTATCACTAAAAAGGTCTTGAAAAATGTCATAAAATTAGTTGAAGTCGCACACATTTTTTCATTTTCATATAATCATCTGGAATATCGATTGAAATAAATTCGATCAAGCAAAAAAAATGTATTATAAGTAGTTTAGTTTACAAATCCACCGTTATAGCGCTGGTAGTAAATTTATTCGTTTTTGGACCTACATATAGCCGTACGTCCTGGATTTGGCTACTTTGCGTAGGGTAGGACGTAAAAGCTTACCGCAAAAAAATTAGGTGTTCGGCCCCACAACAAACAATTCGCTTTATTTCTAAAAACCATTTCAATATGTGGGACAACAAAGAATTAAAACTGGTCGGTTGTCCTGAAATTTGTTCATATACTGGTAGTACAAATTAATTCGGTCCGTTTTTTTAATTTTAAAAATGCATTAAAATAAAATTAATGAACAGATTAATTAAAATATTGCTTATCGCTGTTGGCGACTTATTCCCACCTCTTAGGTAATTTTCGAATCCCATATCGGAAAAACGTTTCACCTTTCCATATTTGTTTTTACAAGTTTTGCAACGTGAGGCCGATCGTTGTCATGCAGAAGAATAACTTTATCATGCCTTTCCTCATATCGTCCTTTTTCTCGTAATGCACGACTCAAACGAATTAATTATAGTCTGTACTACTCGCCCGTAATGGGATCACCAGGTTGTAGCAGCTCGTAGTAGACAACGCCTTTTTGGTCCCAACAAATAAACAGCATAACCTTCGAACCATGAATGTTCGTCTTTGGTGTTGATGTTGAGTTCGATGGAAACGATTGGCCGGACAAAGCGTAGTATTTTTTGATCTTGGGGTTATCGTAGAAGATCTACCTCTCGTCACCAGTCACTATCCGATGTAAAAAAAACCTTTCTTGTTTGCCTTTGAAGCAGCTGCTCACAAGTAAAAAATCGCCTTTTTTCGTCTCTTGGTTTCAATTCATAAGGTTGGGTCCCTTATGAATGAGCATTGCTTTTGAATCATGCCCATGTCCTAATCGAGGCTTATCTTCAACACTGAAATCATTATTTTTGAAGCGTCGAAACCATTCTATACATGATTTATTGGTTGGACCATTATCATCGTAAACTTCTACAAGCATACGATGTGCTACAGCTGCACTTTTTTCCAATTTAAACAAAAAGTTTACACTACCCGCAAATGCTGTTTAGTTATCAAAAAATCCGACATATCCAACACCGTAAAAAATCACGTTTTGTATGAAACTCAAAGCAATTCAAACTGAATGTTAACGGCAGATGTCTAATCTGTCTGAAACAACGGAAATCAGCTGTCACTATAAACAATTTACTATAGTCAAAGCCACTTTATGAAAACGGACCGAATTACTTTGTAGTCCCAATAAAATGTGAAAAATATTTAATGTGTTTCTCTTTTACACCATCCCGAAAAAGACTCATGGAAATGCGAAAAATCGCAAATGATAAAAATCAAACTTTTACAAAAACAATGTTTATTTATCAGCAATTTATTCTAATTTCGAAATTTTCATCTTTTCCGCACCGTTTCACATGGATTTCTCGAGTTGGGTGGCTGAGAGCAAAATTTTGATTACCTCGTGAGATTTCAGTCCCTAGCACTTTTCTAAATACTTTTCTTGATTCGTGGGAGTAAAATCTAGCGACTTAACGAGGGGAAATCAAGCTACTTCCACGGAATTCGAGTACCGTCCTGCCTTGTAATATCTGCTCTAAACTCAGAAAGGTTCTGGCAAAAAATGACCAGAAAATTTAAGAATGGCCCAAAAATTACAATACAAATATTTTTAGCGATGTAACACTAAAAATTAGACCAAATTTCAAATTTTGGTTAATTTTTATTTGTTTGTTTGCATTATTTTTCGTTTTATTTCAGAACATTTTTCATTTTATATTTTTCAATTAGAGTTACGTATCATAACTTTAAAATAGTTTTAATTAGTTTTGGATCGCATTTCATTAATTTTTTTTTGGGCCTTATTTCCAAATGAAAAATGACTCAATAATCTTGAATCATTTCTCATTTCTAATTTTAAGTAATTTAATAAATTGGAAGCAACTATATTTCATTTTTGAACTGAACTGTTTTCATTTTGTTATTGGGGCATTTTTCATAATGCTTTCGGGCTATTTTTCATTGGGCCATTTTTTGTCTATAGGCACCAAGGGCCTATATTGGCAACAATAAAATGTTCAGGCTCCTAATTTATATTTGCTGTGACGGCTCTACAACAACCGCAGTAGTTAAGTTAAATGGCAAAGGAATCAGGCATTGAGTCCTATTAGACTGATAACTTTTCATGAGATTTGAAATTCATCCTCAAACTCAGGAGTTCAGGAAGGTCATTAAATACGCAAATCAAATGATATTCGAAATCACTGCAGATGAAATGCAAAAGCACACCAGTTATATTGAATTTGCTCAGATTTCAAACCAAGGGACTTCGCTATTTTGGACTATGTATCCGCTTCTGAACTGGTTATACTAATAGGCCAACCTTTTTGACATCCTTAAGGCAAGAAATTGTTAACATTACACTTCTGTGACATGGTTTAAATGAGTAGGTTATAGAAAGGCAACTTCATACAAACCTGAAATTGAGGAATTTAAAAACACCGGAAATATAATTTAGATATTTTATAGATCACTTTAACCTTCAACAAAGAAGATGAAAAAACAAGGAGGGGTGATGAAGGCAGTTGAATTATTTTGTATGTGCTAAGAACTGCTCTCTTAGGAAATTCGAGAAACCTTTTCAATAAAACCGACAACATAGTTCGGTGAGTTATCTTCTCAAAAAGATTATAAAAATGTGTCCGAAGGGGCAAAAAATCG
This sequence comes from Nephrotoma appendiculata, assembly GCA_947310385.1. Lineage (NCBI taxonomy): Eukaryota > Metazoa > Arthropoda > Insecta > Diptera > Tipulidae > Nephrotoma > Nephrotoma appendiculata. The sequence goes on from OX371224.1 coordinate 145,935,253, forward strand.
AAAAGAAGAACTTTCTGTGACTAAGTTGAAAGTTTTTAGGAAGCTATTCTCTTGGTCATTCTCGCTGCTCAATATATTTAATCAAGCACTTGGTTAGAATGCGAATCGTGAGAATGCCAAATGCGAACATCATAACTAATGAGATTTCGGAAAATTAATCGGAAGAAAACCCGTTTCGGAGCTAGGTGTACCGGGGTGTACCTATGGTTTCAATAAAATTGGATGACATTTAAATACTAGACCTTAATACCTTACATTGAGTGGTTTAGATGAATGTTCGCCATCCGCCAAATTCCAAGAGGCAAATGTTCGACAAACAACAATTTTATCCGTATAAAGTTTGGCCAAACGGCAAATTTTTGGATTAAGTGAATGCCGAATTTCGTTCAATAAGTGGTGCCAACTTTATATCAATGCCGTATAGAATACCTAAGTAAGGTTGTGTGTAGTAATATTAAATCAGAAAACGTAGACTTGTTGTTCTTCCTCGTCATTAACATAAGTATATATACATTAGCATTTGGACAATCAGGAATATTGGCCGAGATTTTAGTTTATTCCGATATTATGCATCTTCGAATAATGTTAGTAACTCTAATATTAAGATGCAGTTGTATGTGAAATTTTCTATATATCAAATGCTCAATAATCGTGAACTTAAGTAAGTGCGATTCTAAGAGTTATTGTTTGTTTTGTTCAATATTCTTGTTAAATTTAACGCATTAGACTACTTGTTAGTAAAATATACTTAAAACTAAATATATCCAATCAAATATTTTGTAAACACACGATAATAAAACCTCAGTGCTATCGCACTTGAAACTTTTATATTACATTTCAGTTATACATATAATTACTAATCAGATTTCATAATCAGTTTCATTTATGATAATAATTAAACAATTTCTTAAAACTTTAATTAAAGTGTTTATTAACGTTAATTAAAAATTTCAAATACTCCAAACAAAACATTTTATTTGATAAGTAAATAATCGTTGGTTCGTACGAGTATGCTAAACACATTGATATTCCAGACGAACAATTTTACGTCTTATACACAAATATAAAATATAATTCTATTCCATTTTTTATAAACCAAATTACAAAATTATTTGAAATAATGCCAAAATTTTATGTATTTTTTGTTTCCTCGCAAAATTACATTCAGACATGAAAAAAATAATAAAGAAAAAACCTCGTGAAGAAAACCATGGTTCTATACAATTTTACTGTGCAGTATATAGGCTTCCAATTTTTTTTTTTTTGTTAGAATATATTTGAAACGGTCTTGTGTGTATTAGACGAGAGTCGTAAAGGGGTTTTATAAATGTTTTGTTATTATTTTTAATTTCTCTTGTGTTATAAAAATAACATATTAAATACGTTTGTTTGGGTGGGCGCTTACCAGAGTTTGAGTTATGCTAAAAACAAAAAAAAAATATTTGGGATTGTTCTATGCACAATTATTGTATGTTATTTATGTTGTCAGTTAAATTTTTGGGATTGGGCGGATAATTGGAAATTAAATTGTATTTCGTTATAGTGGCCAAACAGTATAAACATTACGTATAGCAACAACGGCATGAGGTTTCATACATCATATATAGTAGTTTTCCCATGAATCATCAAAATTAATTAATATTTTTTTTTGAAAAGACGAGTTTACAAATTGTATTATATGTATATATATTTTTGTGTCTTTAGAAAAATGCAAATGAATATATAGATCTATTTATAAAAAAAACTACACAATCGTGTGTTCATTTTATTGCAAGGAAGTAAATGTTATGTTTATCTAACAATTTTATAGCGAAGATGCTACATTTCTATCTTTGTTTTCTATATTCAGTGCGAACAAGTACTTGTGTTTTATTAAATAATCCGCTCAATTAATACCGATACTAGTAAATACATAAATTCTAATTCTAAGTAGAATTATAACATTAATACACAACACAGTATTAAGAAAATGCCTCGTTACAACTCCAAGGTTATAAAACTTTAAAAATAAATCAACAAACATACTTACACAAAATGATGAGTAATTTGTATTTGTAATGTTTACTATTGTACAAAACCTATGCTATAAATCGGTTCCATATGATTTTTTTTTCTGGGCGGCCTAAGTGTTTGGGGTATATATTTTGTGGTTATTTTTGTTAAATTTTATTTTTGTGTTGACGGAAGCATGCACAAGTATAGAGGAACACGATTTTCCACCATATTCATCAACACTTCATCGAAAATATAAAAGAAAAATCTTCTATAATTATACATTTCTCCCCACTACAAAACAACAAAACAAAACAAAATAAACATCTAAAATTTATTATCAAGCAGATGAGAATAGAAAATGCATACTTATTAAATAAAAAAAAATAAGAAAGGTTCAAAAATCAACTCTTCAAAGTTCATTTTCGAGCGAAGATTTATATCAACAATTAAGGAATTAAATTTAACACACAAAACTCAACAAAAAATTAATGAAATTTTTAATTGGTGATAAATAAAAAAATTCGAGTTTATTTACATTTTTTTTAAATTTAGAATATTAGATAATTGGAGCTGGCCGATAAGAAAGTGATAATTTTCCACAGATATTTGACCTTAACTGCATCGGTTATCACCATAGCTGGGAATATGGTTGAATCGCAATGAATTTAAAAATGGTTTGGATTTAATGAATTTGGTGATTAATCAACATACAAAACATTTTTTGTTGTTGTTTTCAGTATTTTGATAAACGAGTATTTTTGCATGGACGTGATAATCCTATTTTGGTTTGCATATCTTTAACAAATTTATAGCTATTGATTATTATCGAACCAAGCCTGTATCTAAATCTCAGCCTATGAAATTATGCAGTTAGTATTGGTAAAAACTTAAATTTAATTTTATTTTCCTGTAAAAGAAAATAACGGTCATCAATGTCTTTCAATTGCAGTAAAAAAAACTAATATAAATTATTATTACATTTGTAAAACAAAACAAAAATATTTTTTTTAAATTTGAACAAGTGCGTTATGGCATTGGCTAATAATTTCATTATAACTTACATTAAAAAAAATTTCCCTGATTTTTATATATTTTTCCTCAAACTAAACAAGGATTCACTTCTGGTCGGTAGTTTGGTTGTTAGACTCAGAAAACTGCTGGGTATCATATGTAAGCTACTTCTTTCCATTTGACCAAGGCTGTTTCGCACCTGTTATATTTCTGTTCTCAACTTTAGTTTGTTGAACAAGTTGAAAAAAGAATCTTCTGGGAGCATTAAGTATACCAGCCACAGATCCCAGAGACTTGACATTTATGATGTGATTGATTGGGCATTTAATATATTCTCGCTATCCCTAAAACAAATGGAATATTCCAAAAGAATATAACATGCTGAATTTCATCATATTAGCTATAAGGTTAAATCAATCCCAGTTGCGGATATTTCTGAAATTCGTCTAAAACTTATTCAATAATCCAGTTTACATACAGTGCATACTAAAAACATCCTATGTCTCATTTGGCAAAATTCAGACTCTTTTCGAATTTACTCCAATTTACTCTCAGAAGCTTTGCCATACCTTGCACTTAAGCAATAAAGTTTTATTTATAAAGAGCTGTGTTGCTTATAAAACCAAATGCAAAATGTCGTTGTTTCCTTAATATTCGTAATTTATCCAATAAACCTTTTGCAATTCCACTGCCTTAATCTTAATTACTTCCAAGTTTGCAATATTCTCAAAAATGTATTATAATTAATTTAAAAATAATTTGCATTTAAACTAACGTGTCTATCTAATTCAGAATTTGGTTTAAGCTTTATTTCCAAATCGCTTATAAACTATTCTAATAACATATTCAGAACTTAAGAATTAAATTATAGTTTCTCTTTCGCGCTAATTGGCCGCATCGAACAAATTTTTTTTTAAATCGTATTTACTAGCTTGGATTAGTATTAATTTTAGTGAGGGCATGAAACATCATAGAAATACAAAATGACAGTGAGACGAAACTTACCTCCCACATGCTAGTATGTCTGCTGGATAAGGCTTTACATGCTGGTTAGGATTCAATGGACCAATCATTCATTAATCCGAAAGTAAAATAATTACAGAAACAAATATTAAAAGAAAAATACAAACATCGACCTCTGGTTGTCTTAAAGGAAAATGGTACAAAACACTACTAAACACTTCAACTTAATCTTTCAAACGTGCTCGGCTAGCAAGAATACACTAAGAAACCATGAATTAGAGGTGAAACGGAAGATAGTTGAAGAACGCCGTCACCAGAATATACAAGTTTTTATTGAGAATACGGTAGAAAATCGTAAGAAATACAGCTAAATAAATAAAGAAAATAGCAAGAAACGATAGCAGAAAATACATTGAAGACATTCTGGAAACTGCAGAGCCAGCAGCAGCAACAAATAGTAACATGCGCGCATTACACTAATGTGTAAAACGAGTAAACGGAAAATGTACATGCTGATCACCAATAAAGGATACTTTTGATCACCACAGAAGATCAAAGAGTAGCAGTAATTAGCAACATGATAATTCTTGAGCGAATATTATCAATAGGCAACCAGCATATAAGGTCCTTCCTTTCAGACCAGAAAAGAGCTTCATATACCACATCAACTCAGTTTGCATCAGCATCGAAAAACTCGCTAGAAGCGCGATCTGGAAGACATTCTGTGAATTAGACATTTCGAAGAAAATAACCGAATTCAGCAAGAAATTAAGGAACTTACAGGAATGCTACTAGTAGAGTTCAATTCAAACGGAAGCAGAGTGGACTATCTCCACTACTGAATCCCAATAAGTCGACTCAATAATCTGGACTACGCAGGCTACATATCTGATAAAACCGCTTGTAACGTCCTAATTTATGTCGGTCGAATTTCATCTTAAAATTGGAAATTGTTGTTGTAAATTATAAATAATAAGATAATGTTGTTGGTAACTAGGTATGCCTTGTACATCGTGTTCACGAAGAACTTAATACATTTATTATGCTTGTGGTACTTAATAATTGCGCGTTGGTTGGTGATTATCTGTATGCAACGTCCGAAAGAGATTTTTTTTTGGACTACCGGTTACTTTTGTGTTTTGCACAATTAAGTTTTTTCGTTTGGTGGAGTGATTATTCAGATACCTGAATCAGTAAAGAACTTACACTCATCAGTTTATAATCGTTGTCAATTATAAATGAAATTAATATTTAATTGTACGTGACATAAAACGATAGAAAAAAAATTAGTTAGTGGTTGTACCAAAAAATATTTGTGCATCATCTGTAGATATTCAACTCCTGGTTTCGAACTGCATCCAACTAAGCCATTTGCCGAATTAAAAAAGTTAAAAAAATAACGAAAAGGGTTGTAATTGGAATCAGCGGTTATTACGACCAATTGGAAAATCATCCCAAATAAAACGTTGGGAATAAGCGTTATCGGATACGCACGCTAATCGCGCTTATGTTAAGAACCTTGAGCCATATATTCACGAGTACACTGTATAGCTGTGTTTATTTTTGTTAATTATTATTAAAAGCCTCAATTTTGTATTGAATCAAAAAAATAAGAATTTTTGCATTTAAATATTAAGTAGTACATAATAGTGTCAAATAGTTTATTTATTGGTATTGTTGGCAAATTATTTATAAGTACTGGAAAGTGAATGTTGGTTAGTATTGTGAATAAGTATATGCACATTGACTTATCAAATACAACCGTTTTGAGAAGGAATTCATGAGCGCTCAGGTATTCAAACAGAACTGGCGAGTTTTTATTTTTGTTTAGTTCTTTAACCACGTGACGGCTTTTTTCGAGAGTGTGTCCATAAATTGTCAGTTTTTTGTTTACTTTTCTTTAGAAAATAATTACCAAGTAATCTGAATACAATGTTTTTTTTTCAATTTTTTTAAGTGACAAAACAAGCTTTGCCCGGAGCAAGACTCGGGCAAATCAAAAAAACAATCGAACTACGCCCCGAGTCAAGCTCGGGTAAATCACTCAAGTGGTTAAATCACGTACATAAATATTTATTCAAGATATTTACATCATTTATTTCCCATGCCTACGAGCATTTTCCAAATATGTGTAAATTAAATCGCGTTAGTTTTTGTTAAGAAATATACTTACTTAATTATTAAAAATTCATTAATCTAAATTTTCATGGGGTAAGAGACGAGAACGAGAGATGTGATTGTGGGGGGTCGTGCCCTGTATAAATTATTTATTCGATTGATCTAATTGGTGTTTTTGTTATTTACCGTCGCCTAAACCACTGCGCTGAAACTCAGGTCCGTAAACATACACATAGGGTGTATCTTCTCTTAATAATAAACCAAAATCAACAAGATACAAAATCAACAAGATACATGCTGTCTGGCAAAAAAACAGCAGGAGAAAATTAAGAAGTTATGAGATTTGGGACAGGAAGGCTATCACAAAGTTAACATTGCCTTAGACGGCCGATAAAGAGTTTCTGGCCAAACGAAATCACTAACAAGCAACCTGCAGCAAACAAAAATTCGAAAAAGTGTGAAAAATGAAGGATTGAAAGTGAAGATGGATAGGACACACACTAAGGAATGAGCCTAATGAAATAACAAGAATATCATTGAAATGAAACCCTCGGGAGAAGAGGAAAGTAGGACCTGGAAAAAATGTGCGTCCCTAATGCCCTTGCCCTACGCTTCTTAATCGGAGATTAAGGATAAAAACATTCACAAGTGCTACGGACTTGATTCGACAAAATGCTTCAGAATTACTATTTGAGAAATTCGATTTTAAAATAACAACATATCCTAATTTTCTGCGTATAACCCGCAGGTTATATGAAAAAAGTGTGTTTTTTCGGAAATTTAGTGGTGCGGGTTATACAATAAGTGCGGATCATACATCAAAAACAATTATTTTCATAAATTTTCAATTTATTAATTTAATTTTTCTTTACATTTAAAATCCCAAGAAATTTTCCTCAGACTCAAAACCAAAGATAGTGTTTTCTCATATTTTTTACTCGTTATATTAGCGATTTGGAAAGTAGAGACAACACTTTATCTATTAACAATAGGAAAAAGTCAAAACTCGCTCTAACGTACCGGTTTAGAAATAATTGCGGGTTATACAAGGATGCGGGTTATACAAAGAATGCGGGTTATATATACGTGAACATATTTTTTTTTTTTGCAAAAACTAGATATTTTTAAGGTGCGGGTTATATACTAGGTGCAGATTATACACAGGAAATTATGGTAATTTGATTTGAGTCAAACTCATCATCTCATTAATTCGGTTTTCGAAGGCACAAATAATAAAAAGTGAATTTCTCGAGAGAGATTTTAACAGATGCATAAAGTTTTTACAAATTTGTTTATTTAAATATTTAAGCTACTAAGCTAAATTGTAAGTGGTCAATTTCTCGAAGCAATTTTAAACTGAAAATAAATTTCCTACCAGTTTCGAATAGAAAAAAATATTTCCGTTTATAAAAATTGACTTACATCAAGCTTTTACCCTAAGTGCTCAAGAAAAACCCCGATAGCAACTACCAACTTTGCGCTATTAATTTTTTAAAATATGTTTTGGTTTTTAGGTACTGTAATGTGTCGTAAATAAGGATATGACAAAACAGTTTCATAAAATTGACGTGATTGATGACAGATCAGCAAAAACTGGACTTATTTGAAAAAATTAGGTTATTTGAAAAAATAATTCCAAGGCCACGAATATCACATACTCTGCTGATTTGAGCACCTAAAAATACAGAGCCTAGAAAATTGTGATCTACAAAACGAAATTAATTTACGAGTATTCAAGGGAATTTATTACGCGTGGACCAATCACAAAAAATGTAGAGTTCATTTTGCATATGCTCAATATAATAGGTCCCATCTGAAACGTGATATTTTAAAACGCGAAGTCTGTGTATATAACATCAACCTGAAACAATTTCCAACAGTGTGAATTACATCGATCGAAAAGACCTTCAAATTACTAATTCTCGATTTACCCGTAATAAAAACATGTTGACGCGAACTTCATCTATATTTTATGTGCACTTCTATCCTAGATTTAACTAATGACTCAAAAAGTTAGGTATCGCGGAAACGAAATGGCTCTATAGCAAGTAATATCGCTTTTTCTACCCGATTTAAATATGGGAATAATAACGGTGTTTTCCAAATATCAGGGGCCCTATCATGATTTCCGCGGCGAGTCTTAAAAATTTCCGATATGTACTTTTCGATCCGCTTCAATTTTCCTATCATGAAATCCTCTACCGAAAAGATTATAAACGCACCCATTTAACTTCATAAACGCAATCATTTAACGTCAGCTGATGACATTTGTCAGTGTATATGACATAAGTTTGCACATCAATTTTGTTTTGGTTTGAGTTATAATTGTGATTTGCGTTGAATTAATTTTTTTTGCGTTTTTTTTTATTGCGATACTTGAATAAAATGTATTTGTATACATTATTAATTTTATATTTTATTTTAAAACGCAAAACATAACAAACGATAGTCAACCGTCAACACAAAAGCAAATGTCAATCGAAAAATTATCCGCCTTCTTTTTGATGACGTTAGTTTTCTCGCTATCGAATAGTTGGCGAAAAGGTATCGTGTTTGGTGATTCCAAATTCACGATATCGTGTAAAAATTGTTTCGCGTTGGAAATCATGATAGGGCCCCAGGAAACAATCCGCTCGAGAGGGTAACATTAAACAAATACAGTAGAGATTGCGACAAAGAGCTGCCTGCCCACTTGTCGTGTTCAAACCTTCTAAGCTAATTTAATTTCTGAAGCATCGAATTGAATAGAGGCGATGATACATGTATCGATTTTGCCTTTAACGCGCTGATTGGTTAAAAGTTGGCCTTGAATCGCCTTAAAGGCAAAAAATTTAAATTGAACAATTGTCAATTTTGTATAAGACTAATTTTCTTAACCTCAAAAAAGTGGCATCTGACAACAAACAAAACCTTCAGACAGATTATTACAACGATAAAGTGCCGGCTACAAATAAAATTTGTAATTATAATAAAATTAATAATATATAAAACAAGAACAACTTTATTTTATCTATTTATTAATTTAGACAAATCCGTTAAAGAGGTGTACGGCACACAAAGCGCCTCATGCCAAAATATTACATGTATTCTCTATAAAAGAATTATGTTTGTTGCCTTATAAGGTACTCAGTACTGTAAATTAACCAATTAGAGTGCAAAAGTAGTATGCCTTAAAGGCAAAATCTGTACATGTATCACCACCTTAACTCTGTTAGAATTAAAGCCGCAGCCACACGAATGCAAATACATACCAACATTGGCGTATTTGTCCAAATAACAAATCGTGTAGCCACAAAACAAATGACAAATTCAAATCAAGGGTTCATTTGTCCAACATTGGCGCACATTCGCTCAATAGGCGGTTTTTTAAAAAAGATCAAGGGAAAAAACAAATACTACAAATCGTGTAGACAGTAAAGTTTGTCAATTGTCATATTTTACTAATATTTGCCAAACATAAAATACGCCAACGTTGGTCGATATTTGCATTCGTGTGGCTGCGGCTTAAGGCAGTCAACAAAATTATCTGGACCTAAATTTTGATCAAGTGACACATGACAATTTTTTGTGGCATTGTACTACAACGTCTGCTATAATTTTGTGACAAATACTTGTGAGTACTAAATCGCGATTAGCATGCGGTGACTTTTCCGAAATGTCACAAAAAGTTAGCTGACAATTTTAATAATATTGTCATTATTTTTTATTGTCGTGACATATAAGTTTTCATACAAAATATGTGTGAGTATTTATAATTTTAAGAACCTTATAATATAACTGATATAACTTAAAAATGCAGCTGCTGTAAACTGCTGTAAATGTCATAAATCATTTTATCCGAATCGTAAATTTTCAGTGACCTCAATTTGTGCCAATAAGCAAATGTCACGAAAAATTGTCATTTTGTCGGAATCTACCCCCTGGCAAACTAAACAAAACAAATAACCTTAAGTGTCATAATCCTCAGGAAACCCCGGAAACTCCTCGGAAACTAAATCGAATCTTACATTGTGTGGACTTACATTTGCAGCTTTGGTTTTATTGGACTTTGGAAAAAGCATTTAATTCAAACGCTAAAGCCATTTTAAATTTTCAAATGACGTATCTGATATCTTACATCTAGGTCGCACCTCGTTTTAACGCCTAAAAACAAATCATTGCTATTACCATTAGGTTCTGATGTACCCTAAAGATCCAACTTATTTTGGTCTATTTTGTTTTCGTTGTATAATAATGTAGTCGAAACTTCTAGCATACTGTCGCTGCCAAATGTTTGCTGATTATGTCCAGATCTTTTGTGGAACTACCAGTGATAACAAATCATATATAGAGAACACTTTTGCACTAATAAAAATGACTTGACTTTCATCAAACAGTAGGAACTTCGAAACGCGATCTGCTCTTGTGACCTAGTCTTATCTGACCTAAATGATGTAATGTAATCCTGAATTTTATTATGAAATAGTCCCAATAATACCTGCTTAAAAGAGTCGGGAGTCCGAAAGAAAACCTGAGCTGAAAATCAATAGGAAAACCTCATTAGAGCCATCTGCCTTATAAGGTCGAGAGCACAATAAACTCAAGCGCAACATAGTGAGATGAATTTGTTGAATTCAAATCGAATTTTAATTTAAATCAAACGAATAAAATCAGAGGATGACTGCTTCCAGGAAAATACAGAAAATGTAAGTTAAAAGTTCTCTTTAAAACAGCTATAATTTCAAAAGCCATTTAATGAAAATTAAAGAAAGAAGCTTATAGTAGCCGTTTTCAGGTCTCCTATTATGATGGCAATTCCATTTAAAAATTTCATAGTGTTAAACATTTTCTTAACGTTGGTTTCGATTTTACTCAACATGTTCCCAATTGTTGGATGCCCTGATGCAAACGGAAGACATTATCCCTCAAACTGCTGCGTTTGAGGCTAATTTTTACAAATTACAAAATATGTAGTTACATTGTTAATGAGCCTTCAAAACTTTACATATAATACAAAATTATTACAAAATCGCTTTTAATTTTTGCTAATGGGTTGCCGTATTAATAATAGGCGTTACTCCAAAATCACAGAAGACATTAAGATTATTCGAATTCTCAATTACAAATGTGTTTCGTATATGACGGCCGATAAAGGACTTGCGCAGTCAAGGTTATTGCTATCCAAATATTTTTCGCAACCTTGTAAGCTCGCACTTTTCTAAGCCCTCATGAGATCTGCGCTGTAAGCAATGATTGAAGATTGTGATCTACCTAGCGGGAAGTAGCGAATATTCAATATCGGATTCGCATGAATCGTCAACATCTGATTAGTCATATTAGCTGAATCGGATACTTTAAATCCAACTGAGTTAGATCACCGGGCGGGCAACAATGAAACATCCTATCACATTCAATCTTAAGAAAAGTGTTACATCAGCAACCAGTTGGCGTACGACGTAGGAGAAGACCTAACCTACGCTAGCTCGACGATGTCGGGCAGCAGGAAGTCTAATCTAAGTACATATTTTGTTCGAAAACTGAGACTTGAGAGTTTTGGTGCTGTTTCACTATCCTACTAGATGCGCAAAATTAATATTGTTGTTGATTGATGTAAATAATAATTAAATTTTATATTTACATCTAGTGTGCTGTAGAAACAACAGAAAAACACAATTCTCGAGTCGCGGTTTTCGAACAAAATCCTTATATTGGTGGGAGCGTGGAATGAACCGAGACAGTTGGGAGTGCTATGCAGTGGCAAAACTCCTTCATGGGAATAACCTAACATGCTCTAGAAATCCAGATTTCAGAAGTCGTACATAACTCGAATCATCTTGCTATGCTATTAACATTTCATTATTCTATAATCCATTTTTAAATCTCCTACCATTCAGTAATCCTCAAGTACAATTATAAATAAACAGCGAAGAACTGTAATAATCTATTTTTAGCAAACCAAACTCCGTTATGATTCATTATTATGCTTTCAAGCATAAAAACACATTAATTTTTACGAAGTACGACGACCACAGATACAATTCAATATTTTCAAACCCATTTATCGTAATTGCGGCCTCGCGAGGCGTCATCGTCTCGCTCATAGCGTATTGAGCGAAAACAAACCACATGTGTTGTTATTACTGGCGTATTATCGTCATGATTGTATCGATCGGTGTTTTGAGTGGTGCAGTGGAAATGGCTTGCCAAATATGAAGAAAAACGAAAAATTGAAAATAAACTAAAAGGAAATAAATGCCGGCATATGTTCAATATTTTTAATGTTCCAGAGAATAAACATTAATATGTATATCAAATATGTTTTATGTATAGTCTGAGTATGTGTAGTAGGAAGGTGCGGAGGAACCCCACACGCTTCAATCGCGCGATATGTACTTATGTATTTTAGGGTGGTGGTGATGTCAATTATGCAGGGTAGTGATGGTGACGTAAAGGTCAACTTCATTCAGCACCATTTACACAACTAAAAAACAGTCGCAAGCCTAAAAATTTAGATTCAAAGCGGATAAAAACATTTAGGTGTTGCACCTGTCTCCATTTTGGAGAAAACGTACCAAGAGACGGTGATACAACAACAACACACCGGAGCCATTACACTACATACATACACCGTCATAACATTTCTCAGAATTAATCGCATTTTGCTTTAAAAAGTTTGATCATAACTATTTATTAATATAAACGAACCTGCTATAACTGTATCACTGAGATTATACTTCCCAGCCGCTTTCGGAAAATCCTTTAATTTACGTCCACTTAATTTTAATTCACCACTTAAATGGGCATCCTCCAGGATACGTTCTAACGATCGTGTCAACTGATTTTGTAAATGTCCACTATTCATATTATTATTATTTTGATTACTAGTATTTCCTTTATTCAACATAACTACAGCCATTTTATTCACATTTCCACATAAATAATTCACAGATTTTATTAATATTTATAACACACAACAATATTCACGCCCGAATTTTATGCGAAAACCATAGACGCCATTCCATTGTCTCGACTCGACTGAAATGAATGAAATCAAAATTAAACGAAATTTGTACAACAAAATAACGAATTTAATCGTTACAACACGAATCGTTATTCGGTTATAAAGTTCGAAAAGTTGAATCCTCCAAATTTTATGTGTAGAGTTTCCACATTAAAATCAGCTTCCCGTGTTCTTTAATAGCTGTCAGCACGATCATAAATCAGTTGTTTTGTGTCAAATCTACGATGAATATGTGTCAGTGCAAAGTGAAATAAATTTTGTGTTCGTAAATAATATTAATATAGAAATTGTTATTTCTGTACGTTTTTGTTATTTGTTACATAAATGATTTATGTTTATTTTAATTATTATTAGTGAATTAATAAAAATTACGTTTTTGTGTTAAAAGGTAACAAAATAATAAGAAATACATAGTTCGTAAACATAACCTCAAACCAATTTCGTTTAACTGTCATGAATTATTTTTAGAAACCCAGAGGAAAATTGTATGAAATACATAAAAGAAAAATGTTTAATTAAATTTAAAATAAACAAAATTACAGGTCGAACCACCTGTTTGGGTGCTATAATTACAAACATAATTTTTAACTCGCAGGCTTAAAGTGGTTTATGAAATGTTTTATAAAGAGTTGATACTTCTCATAATCCTTTCTCAGCTTGTGACCTGTTGGATTTGTAACCGTTCTATTTATAGTACTTGGCACTTGGCCTAAATTCAATTCATATTTACAAAATATTGAAATTCAAAATAAGTTTATTTTTTCTCGTTTTAGAGCTAATCAAAGTTTATAGTTTTCATGAGATTATGAGTGTCGCAATGATTTTGATGAGTAGCTGTCGGCGGTAGGTTCCTTAGCGGCACCAAAATTCTCGTTTTTGTATGATTTCATCACAGATATTTATGAGTATGAATTGCTGGATGATTGATGACGACGATCAATTATAAAGTTCATTCCATTAAAAAGAATTGCACGCCCACGCGAGCCGAAAACTATATTAAGTGCATGTTTAAGATGGAAATAAACAAGTTATAGTTGTTGCCCTCCAATTACGGAGTGAGAACACATGTTAGTTTTTTCGTACTAAACTTTAATGTAAATGCTCGAGCTGCACCATAATATCGCATTTGTTGTGTTATAATATGTAGGTACATAGTTTACAAGAATGAGATTATCTCAATTTTGATGGAACAGTCTAGTTTTATCTGGTATGATTTTGCATTTACCGAAGTTAATAGTTTTTACTTCAAAACGGGTCTTTTGTGAAATCCTCAGGGTGGAATTTTAATCGTTTCTTGATCTGTAGGCGGTTGTAGGCTAGAAGACAATCCTGGTTGATTTATCATCATCTAATAATTCGATGTTCGGACCTTTTAGCCGTTTTTCAAAACTCCATTTTTTTAAAATCTCGCTTTCTGCGGAATTTTGGTAATCTGGTACTAAACATAACAAAATATGATTCGTTGCTAGCATAATTGTTGCAGCCCTTTTAAGCTGTTGCATATATGTATACATATAGGTAAATTTTAGATTGCCTTGAAATTTTCGTTTCTTGGTCTAAAGTACTATTTTTTTGTTGCTTAATATGATATGTCCAAATTCAAAATTTTATTTCACGGCCAAGGGGAACGCGCAACGCACTATTTTTGTCTTTTTACTTATTTATATTTAATAACTTCATGTCTCCTGTACTCTTAACTTGAACAGCGAGCAGCTTAAGCTATTCAACCGAACTTCAACATGCAAGAAAAATATCAGTCATAAGAAATACAAAACATGACAAAAGGATCCTACTTAAATGTAAATTTAAAAGTAAATTGGATAAATTGTTTTGCTTAAATTGTTAATTAACTTGGCAAAGCCAAAAAGATTAATAAGTTGAATATGAGAGTGACGCATGTTCGATAAAACAAATTGTCCTTTCTTTGCTCACATTATTGCAAATATTCTTAAGTTTTGCACAAACAAATTGTTTGTTGGATTTGGCGATTCTAGAAGTAATATGTCTAAATTACTAATAATGGTCAACTATTCCATTTAACATTTTGTTATGAATTTTGTTTAATTCATGTTAAAATTCCATTCTCATTATATAACCCAAAATTGGAGCCAACTTGTTCCATTCCAAATTTGGCCAAAATCAGTTAAGGGAAAACTAAGGTTTATTTAGTCCAAAATTTGTTGACATTTCCTGCTTTCTGTCGGAATTTTTATTACTGATTTTTATTTTGGTTTCTTTCTCATTCTGGAAAACTCACAAGGCATTCCACGTTTGGTTAATTGTGCATCGGTGTATTAATTAGTTACCTCGGTTCAAAGTATCTTTCCTTTTTAGGTGTCGATATCCCTCTCTTTCTGTTTCGTTTCTACGATTTATATCCCATGATGTCATTATGCCGCCTGCATGCTGCTCCACCAACCATCTCGATCTTCTAAGACGTACATCGCCTGGTTGTTGTTTGAACACTTTGTTTATCTTACATTATTGTAGAGGCGTTACAATGTAACCCACCTTTCTATCTCCGTTGGATTTAATGAGTCCGACGACACGCTGCCTCCGAGAAGATGCTTTATCTCATGGTTTATACGTATGCATGGATATGCATTCCGATTCTAAAGATGGACAAACAACCATCTTTCCAAATGTAAATAACATTCTACAGTCATTAGAGGTCCGATTCCAAATCATCTGCGAAAGATGTTTACAACGCCTTAATCTTTATTAGGCGTAAAAAACTCGATATCCCGCAGTCATTCGGGCTTTTATTTCGGCCTGCATATTATTTGTCGAAGTTATTACGTGCCCGATGTATTTGACGTCTTTTACGATATCAAAATTATGACCCCGATTGCGAGATTTGCCTTGATGATGCTCCTGGATATTGATAGGAATTAGTTCTACTGCTGGTCACTTCCAAACCAAATCTTCGTGCCTCGCGATCACGCAGTTTGAAACAGCTTGACGTTGCAATGCAGCTCTTTCATACTGCGCATTCACGAGTGCATCACTATTGCACACCAGCTGTTATATCACGGAAGTCTGATAAGGTTCCTTCGAACGCGCTTCTACATATAGACCCAGGTGTTGTTAATTTACACAGAGAAATGATTATCTTTGGGATTCTCAAAAAATGAGCGCAGTCCAGACGTTGTCGCGATTGATACTGTTATATAGTGTCATATGACAGCCAGAAGTCTATGTAATGTTGATGTATGCTTATATTGTATTCTCAACATTTTTCCAGACTCATCCTCAAGATAAAGCAAACATCAGTGGTTGATCGGTTGGGACAATAACCACACTGAAAATCTCTGTATGATATTTTCAACGAGAGGGATGAGTCGGGAAACATTACCCTTCGTAGGCCGTGTTCCTATGCCACGATAATATTTAGATTTAAGACGGTATCTTATTTGTTCAGAAGTTATTCTCGTATGAGCGCAGTCAATTTTCCCGCAGTTGTACTTGGTCCTAAACCGCGACGATGAAAACATACAAATTTCTTGTTAGGGTAGAACCTCCGAGCGTAATCTATTCTGAGGAGATACATTCAAGAGTGCCTGAATATTTTCAGTCTTCTGCGTCTACGTAGAATATTGGACAAATGTATCCACACTTGGCGGAGCAATTGCTTGAATAGGGCTCAGTCGTCGTTTAGATTTAACAGAGTTTTGAAATTGCCTATTTCCGTCTTTGATTTCTGTATTTCTTGGGTGGATGTCTGTGAGATTTTTGGCGTTAGCAAAACAGTCGCTTGTTTTTTCTTGTTTCACTTCAAAGTTGATGTTTTCGATGCATATTCTCATATGAGGCACGTTTGTTCTTAGCTCTCGATGCACGTCTTTTGATGTCTCTACTGCTTGGCTGAAAGTCTTTATTGAGATTTCTGGCGAGCAAAACCGCCTCTCGACAGCTAACCACAGAAAATCAACGGCCAAGTAAATGGAAAGAGTATTGAGGAACAACTGCATAGATAGCGAATAAAAAATTGATCTTCGTGACGACAAATTTATAACGAAACAATCGACACCCATCATCCAAAGAACCCGAAGTTAATTTGCCAACTGAAGTACTCAACGACAACGCAACTCTGTTACTGCAAAAACTGAAAGAAATATGCAAGCCATAAGGGCTTAACCATAACAATACCGAAGAAAAGCGACCTTAGAGTTTGCTAGAACTGGCGAAGAATCGTGCTCCTTTGCTCATTCTTGAGCGAATATCACCAATAGTCAACCAGCACATAAGCAATGAACAAGCTGATTTCACCGACCAAATGGCACAGTGGTTAAAGCTTTGGCGTTCGAATCGGGAGGTAACGGGTTCGAATCCCGATAGTGGCAGGATGCAAAGTGAAATTTCATCAACAGATTTACGATTTGTGGTGAAATGTATCACATCTATAGCTTCCTGTCGATGAAAACCCATGGGCCGACACTTCTTCCATGCCAGTATAGACTGTATGGAGCTTGAAATGTGCAGATGGTCTTAAATCGGTCCTATAGTCAGCCGTACGTCCTCGCGATGGCTGAGTAGGCGTAAAGTAAGGACGTAACCACGTACGAAGTATAACCACGAAAGATCAGGATGAGCCTTGAGCCCTAAAATAGATTGCATTGTAAATAAATAAAATAAACTGATTTCAGACTGGAACTAAGCTCCGGAAGTAGTAGAGTGAAACATACACGCGAGGAGTCAGACAAGGATGTATACTATCTCCACTATTGATGCTAGTAGTACCTGGGGTGGCATGTTTTAACATCACATTTTCGATATTTTATCGAAGTTTACTTCTCGTTTTCCTAAACTGAAATGGGCAACTGTTTCATTTATGAAATATTTCGTTTCTATTGCTATCACAACCTACTACATAGTACAATTGCGAACAAGTTGTCTTTCTCTAATTTCGTTCAAGTATCGAAAACAAATTATTTGTTGATAGAAACGGAGTAGAATATTATAATTTTTCAATCTAGCAACTTGGTAAATGATATAAAATGTGAAACACACAGATGCAACAGAACCTGAAGTTATCAGATTTAGCACAGGCAGCTGGTCTCAAAATGTACATCAAAAAGACATAGGTAATGAGACTGAACTAGAACATTCGCACAGGACATTAGTCAACGCATCAATAAAGCTAGAAATACATTTAATAATCTTCATAAATTCTGGAATGCACCCGTCCTGTCAAGAAACATAAATCTTTCAATATTCAATGCATATGCAAAATCAGTACTGCTGTATGGCTGTGAAAGATAGAAACAAACACAGAAGATTACAAGAACACTCCAGGCAAATAAATGGCTGATCAGATGCTCCATCTGATTAAATGCTTCGGACCAAACGTGATCACTACAGAAGAACTTGTGCGGCATACTAAAAGCAATAATAATTACTTTCACCGGACCAGTTTTTTTACGAAGAGTGAATGAATATGTGCCTTTTGATCGTTTGCCTTAATTCTCCATTTGAAAAGCTTTTTTGGGTGTATATGTTCGCTAATCATTGTTTTTACTTAACGCAATTTATAATTAAAATTCTTTTTGAAATTCTGGAGCTTAAACTTCTTCATGCTGTAATTCTGAGAGTCTATTATTCTCGTTCGTTGTAAATATCTTAACTAAATAATCTGTGAATATATTAATCTGGGAGGCGCATCGGAGGTTATGGTTGCTTAGTTGGAGGTTATGGTTGCTATGGTTGCCATCTTAGACCGTCTCAGTTTTCTTGTAGCTTTGCATAGTGAGTAGTCTGTTTCTTCTCTCTCTGTAAGTTCACTTAGTGTTGGACTATCTCATCATGTTATCTTATTAGCGCTAATTTCAGGTTTTTGATAGCTTTGTTCAATTTTGATGTCCAGTGGAGCTATGTAATTGACATTTTTTCTGCAATATTCGTTTGTTCATTAAGATCCGTGCACATTCTGTCACGAGTGGTTGATTTTCAGTTTAGTAGAGCTCCTGTATGTAGCATCCTTTACTGCTTGCTGTAACGTATCCGGTAGGTACAGTACTGCTTCATTTTGTCTTAATTGTGGTTGTGGTGCCCAATGAACACTTTCTCGTTACTGTAGATTTGAATTGAGCTCAATTAGTATGTCGGTTCGTTTAGAATATATTTGATTAAACACACGTGTTCACTGTCATAAAAATCAGTGAGTGGTCAGATGGTAGTTCGTCGCCTGTTTTGGATGTAATATAAGTTCTAGCAATACTCGTTACACAGAAATCGATTAAATCGAGAATTGTTTGTCAATTGTTGCATATCACGCAAACCACTGGCAGTTTGCAACAGTTTCAATTATTACGTTGTAAGGCTAACATACGTTTGTGTGACTCGTCTACTACCTCTTTTCTGTACTTCGTGTTATAGATTTCGTCAATATTTTTAGCTGATCCAGATTGTAACTAGTAGATAGATCAAGGTGATTACTTTCTTCGCAGCTATCTTACTGTGTTTCCTCGCGTGTTTGTTTATTTCTTCACTGATGGAATCCATCTTCAAGTTTCCTTAGAGCATGTCATTTATCATGTGCCACGATCCTAGCTTTGGAATGATTGAACATTTGTTTTGTTTGTAAAGCCTCGGAGCTGTATACTGTAAGTTCACACAGGTTTTAGAATTTGCCGGCATAGTAGCAGTTTATTATGTAAAGTTAGCTCAGAATTTCTCCTCAGAGCCCACCCATCTTTCTGGATGTAATATTTAATTTTTCTATTTTTTCTGACATGCTCTTTTCATTTTAGTTCCGAGTCTAGCGTCATGCCTATATATTTTAACGTGTTTGCATAAGGAATTTGCTGAGTGATCAGTCCTTCCGGTATTCAGTTGAATTTTTTGTTGGTGAAGTTTACATGAACAGATTCATTCTGTTTCATTGAGTTTTAGGTCCTTACAATATGGTAGTGCTATCAGTGACTGCTAAGATGGCCATATCATCCGCAAACGCTGCTATGTTTTTCTCTATGGTTGGCAGGTCCTAGGTATATACAACTTATAAAGTTAGTATTAGAATGTACTTTGTGGTATTCCTACTGATATTTTCTTTATTTTTCGAGTATTTGTCTTCTAATTTCACACAAAAGTGTCGTCGGTTAGCTATTTAAGATTTTAGTACTTCATACGAGTAAGTCTCTTTGTAATTTATATTCCAAGGCTTGAACCCATACTCTGTTAAAGGCTTGTTCTGCATCCAAAAAGATTCTTGAAAATACTTTTATTTTCTAGTACACCTTCCATTATTTTTTTTTTTTAAAGAAAGTATTAATGGTCCAATGGATTTAATGTCCTTTTAAGGTCCTTTTAAAGTTTTTAATTCGTTGTACTTGTTCTATTGTTGAATGGTTTGATCTGAAGCCAAATTGATGTTGACAATAAATTTGGGGATGTTTGATATTCCGGCACTCAACTTCTTTGCCAAGCTTTTCTTGCTCTTCATTTTGCTGCTACCAGTTGCCTAACTTCCAAAAGATAAATATGTTTTATTTGTAGCGCATTTCTCTTGAACTAGGGGACGTATTATCTACACTACATCTTGTACGCTGTTGTTGAGTTTTTCTAATGCTTATTATAGCTGATCTGGGCGATACAGATAGAATACGAATTAGTTACAACAACATCATACAAGAAGCGGAGTGACGTTGTATCCTCCAATTAGTACCTGGACATTAATATTATCATCTCGTTATATCGTTAAGTATCGTATCATAATAATAGGTCTGTGACCCGACATAATCCCGTTTTCGTATATAGCTTTGATGATAAATAAATCTATAAGATCGGGTATATTGTTTTTATACGTAGGCCAATATGTTGGTTGATCTTCAGAATGAAACGCAACTGTATAGTCGACCTACTGCAAACTGTTCGTTTCATTTTTAAGATGCCACTCTTTCCTATACGTATTTTTTACTATAGGTAAATTTTAAAATCTATAAAGCGTTTGATGTAAGACCATCAACGATGCTTCTCTAGTCATTCCTGCCGGATGAAGGGCGTGGTATTTTCCATTTATTTTAAAATATGAAGTTTTAGTAAAATAAGTTTCCGAAATAAGGCTTACATCTATTTTTCAGAAGTTAGATAAATATCTAGTTGGAATATGTTGCATTAGCCCATTCGCATTCCAGTGGCACTATTCTGGCTTTCTCTCAGAATAGGGAATTGGGAAAAATATTTGCATAGCATTTTTGTTTAAATTACATTTTTCTGGCCTACTGTTAGAATTAGTTGAGTGTAAATATTTTTGAAACAAAGATATATTCGCCAAGTTCCATTGGCGTTAGTAAAGTACTCGAAAGTGCTTCTAGCTACTCATAATTACTCAATCAAAATTTATGTTTTCTTTTGTTTTACTTCAAACTAACAATTTTGCGTTCCATTCAACACCTACTCACAAGTACTTGCAAGTAGTTGGCTAACGCCAATGGAATCCGGCTATAGGGAATTATTTTTCCCTATTGACGATTGTAAAAGATGGAAAACGCAGCTAGCGGACAAAATAAAAATTACATTAGGTATCC
The DNA here is from genome assembly GCA_947310385.1 of Nephrotoma appendiculata. NCBI lineage: Eukaryota > Metazoa > Arthropoda > Insecta > Diptera > Tipulidae > Nephrotoma > Nephrotoma appendiculata. The sequence continues at coordinate 145,956,865 of OX371224.1, forward strand.
GCTACGTGCCACTCGTTATCCTCCAATCGTCAATACAAATTTTGTGGAACAAAATTTTTAAAAAACAACTATGATTCGAAAATATTTACATCAAACTAATTTCAACAGTAGGCCAGAAAAATATAATTTAGACAAATGCTGTGAATTTTTTTCCCCAAATCTCTATTCCCAGGGAAAGCCAGAATAGTGGCACAGGTTACTAATCGTATTGTATTATTTGTGGTTGTTTGCATTCAGAGAGTCTTGTTTATCTAACTTGTTGCTTAGAACTTCAGGACATCGCTCTTAGGTAGTTAGTCGAATGTTGAGAGCATCCATGCTTTTTAGTATCTTTTGGAGTACTTTTGGGTCCTCGGCGGTGCCCTTCGAAATGACTGGTTTTGGTTTTGTCACTTGCGAGTATAGTTTCGGTTCTCCGGATTTACTTGCATATGTGGTTTTGGTTCCTCTTTGGTGAAAGTTTGGCTAATTTTTCCGGTATTTCTGGATTTTGTTTTCGCGATTTTTTTCTGTATCTTTGTAGCTTTCTGCAATATCGTTACTGACAGAGCATATTTAAGCGTATGGTTTTCCGGCACATTTAACGCATCTAGTCTCTCTTTAGCAATTTTTCTGCGTATGCTTGAAATCTTGCCTAACCGGTATTAGACCGCTGTTGCTTTTCAATGCCTCTTTTTTTAACTCTCAGTCTCAAGCTAAGTATTGCTTCATATCATAGATATCTTCCATTTTTCAGCATTTTCACTTTCTTAATTAGGTTCACAGCATTTTCTATTTTGATGACCCCTTTGCTTGAGATTCTCAATAATTACCTCTTTTGCGCTGGTTGGGTGAAGAGATCTAGCCATAACTGTGGTTGGACGGGGCTATATTGTCCGATTTCATAATCGGTTGTGTAGTGCAATATTTTGATGTTTTCAACTCCTCTACCAAGGTTGTTTTTATTTTGGTTTATCTGGTTGTTGTTCTGCATCTAGTTGTTTTTCTTGATGATTAACCTCTTTTGATGTTGATTTTTAAAATTTTTTTACGTTTCTGGAGGGCGGTTTTCTTTTCTTGCTTGGTATTTTATTTCGATCTAAGAGCCAATATACTTATCGAATGTATTGTCATCATAAACTGCAGGTTTAGATGTCCCAGGTGCTGCAATTGTTTGAACCGGTTTTTGAGTTTTTGATTTTATTGCTTTAAGAGAGCCTCTAAGATGGCATCAATTTTACGATAGGCTCGATGCTCGTGGATTTCACAGATATTGTCTTGTTTAATTGGAGGCAACACTCTATCTGTTTCATTTTTAAGCATGGGACTGTGGGTAGTTGTTGAGGCGCTTTCGCTTCTTTTCTGGTTCTCTTGGTATTTAGTTCTACATAGAGTTTGGAAATGCTTATCGGTTCTTATTCCTGCCGCAAGTGTTGGAGATTGGCTGCAAACTGCTCTGGAGTCTTGTGGTTATCACTGGAGTCTTGGGATTTTCTTATAGATGTTACGCTTATAAAACTTCAATGCCCGTTTGCATTAATGAATGCGAACCCGTTCTCGTTTCGTTAATGTTACATTTTGGGACGGTTAGTTAGCTTTATTCATTATATCACAATTTCGTGTGGACACAATTGGCACTTTCAGGTCCCTATGATGATAAGTTGAATCATCGCCAATTTGATTTGAATATTTCATAGTGCTAAACATTTTCATAACGTTGGCTTCAATTTTACTCAACATGTTCCCAACTGTTGGTTGCCCTGAAAGCGCCCAATAATACCATTGTGATGAATGATGGATTAACTACACTTAAAATATTGGTTGATGTACCACTTTTTAATTTTTGCCAATGGTTCACAATTCTCTGTATTGCATTTTTATTTATGCCAGAGGTCAATGAGACTGAATAATTTGCGCGTTGATCGTTGCTGGGTTGTAATTTTTTGAGAAAATAAACAAAATGTTCAGCACATTATGCACTGCATTATGCAAATCTTCTTAATCTTATGCAAATCATTATGCAATCTGCCCCCGATTCTAACTTACAGTCACAGACGCATTTTCAGTCTTAGCAAAAACTTTTGTCTTAGCGAAGGCTATAAACTTTCAATTCTTAAGCTCAAAACAGAACAAGAGCAACAACGACGAGTTAACAAAAAATATCGCCGCTATATCGCTGTAGCTAACAGAACAAAAGCGTCAGCGTATGGCGATAAAAAACAACCACAAACGGCATAACCTTCTGTATTTTGACACATGACGTTGGAGCGTTAGGCTACTAAATTGAAAAAAAATTGTTAATAATATGACGGTTATATGATACCAACTTATTTATATAAAAAACAGTTGGCAACATTGTTTCGCCGGCGATAAAATAGAAATAGATTCTAAATTTATTTCGACGAATAAATCGTCGTCGCCTGACCGATGGTTGTGTTTGTTTTGCATGTTTTCGGTGTTTTGTAATATGACAGGCGATTTCGTTCGACGCCTTCGCTCTTGTTCTGTTTTGAGCTTTATTCTGCACTTAGTCTTATCTGTCAGTTAGTAGTCTTAAAAAATTGTCTTCATTAATATCAGCGAAATAGGTGGTCTTAGGAGTCATAATTTTGACATTAAACAGAAACAATAATTATTTGTATTTCGAATTGAACTGTCGCTTTTCGTTCATAAATTTGGAACAATATGTTGTAAATTTGGTTTGGCAGCTCTACAAAAGTGTTTGAACAGTTTATAATATATTATTTAAGACTACTGCCTTCAGAATTTCAATAAAGACTTTAGTCTTAAAAAAAGTTTTTACAATAAAGTTTTAGCTTAGATGGTCTTAGTAGTCTTATCGTCAGAATCGGGGGGTTAGAATCAATATACATATTTGTAAGTACGACAACCCCTACTGGCAAAAGAAGTATTAAATTCAATAGATCTGGACTAGATGTGCTGGTTTCCCAAATGGAAAGATCGGTTGTATTCTATTGATCTCGTATTTTAAATAAAAAATTGAAAAATAATAGGAAAATTGAAAAATAAAAACATTTATTATTTTTCCAATTTTGTATGTATGTATACATGACATGTATACATGACATTTTGTCATGTATACATGACATTAGTATCTGGCTCATTTGATATATCGGTTTTACAAGAACGTCGAATTTAAACGTATGATTTAAATGTATGATGACAATTTGGTTGATCGCTATTGTTTGTATGTATTCTATAAACCCTTTGAATAAAGTTGTCTAACGATTTTCACATCTTGTTTTCAAGTTATGCTTCCTGAGTACTGGGGATTTCACTAATTACGAATGGCGACATTGATTGCTGATGAGAAATTCGACTCCAAACTCGTGTTTGTGATATTTATTTATTTAATCAAATAAATCTATTCTGTGATTAACATGTATGGTTTCAGATTATTTAGTTTAACAAAAATTTATTAAAACTGAAATAAAAATAAAAAATAAAAAAAACTTTAAACAAAAAAAATATAAATCAAATTTTGATTTAACATTTAAAAATTCCACGTATTCCAGTTGAAATAGAACGTAAGCGAAATAGAGTGAACATAAGGTTTGAATGTCTTTAAATTCACCTGTCCATCTTTTAACAAATTCAAACATAGCATTCGTTTTCGCAATACAATTTTCAATATGCCTATTGAAACTGGCATTTTTTACAAATGTAACACCTAAGCCTTTAATCTCATTGACTCTTTGCAAAATTTCGTTGTTGACTTTGTATAAAGTAATTACATACCGGATTTCTTTTACGATGGAAAGACCTGATTTTGCATTTCTTAATATACTTAATCTATCGATGCCTTCTTGAAGTTTCTTCGTATCTTGCATTCCATTAACAGTACGGAAAATTTTCACGTCATCAGCAAATATGAGCACGTTTGAGTCTTTGATTATCTCGGTTATTCGATCTATGACAACAATTAGGATCCAAGGCCCGATATGTGATCCTTGGGGAACCCCAGACGTAACTTTGATAACGTTTGATTTCTCATTTCCGATTATTACAAATTGTCGCCGGTTTGATAGATAAGACTTGATATTGTTTGAAACTTATAGTTTTGTTTCCTGTAGAAAATTCTTATCTGAGAAGTTTATGGAGGCTTCTTGTGTTTCAAGTACATTCCACATTAAAAAAACAAATTTTGAAAGGCAACCTCCAACCGCCTGTGCTCGGTTTGTACCGTCTTTTTACTGACTAACAAGTTAATGATTCTAAGTATTATAACCTAAGGTGGTTAAATAAATTGGTTCGATTCTGTGTTATTTTGAAGCTACCTGTAAAATAATTTAAAAATTATTTATTTGAAATTTTCCACTGATTTCTAACATTCATTACTTTTCGTTATTTTCAGTATACATATCTACGATATTTGCAACCGGTCTTATGGGTCAACCGACAAGGTAAGTGATAAGCTTTATATTTTAGTTTGGTTTGTTTCGTTAAACAAAAGTAAAATTAAATAAAATTTACTCGGGCAACAAAAATAGTTATGTAAAGTGAATGAAAGTGATATTATTAAATTAATCAAATATGAGTGAATCGAACGATAATAATAATAAAAATAATAAATCAAGTGAATTAGTAACCAATCAACCGGCTGCTAGTACACCAGCTGCCACACCAACAGCAACTAGCGAAAATAGTAATAGTGAAAATAGTGGTAGTAATACAAATAAAAAAAGTTTCTTGCCAACACTACAAAAAGCTTCTGGCTTAAAACCACCGACTACATTATCGATAAGCACGACTAATTTAAATACTACATCAGCCAGTGGTATATCACGTATTGGACGACCGTGCCAAGGACACACAACACCTAAGGCTGGCATACCACCACTGCCTGAATCAAAACGTAAGTAAAATATATAAAATTATATGGGTCGCCATGTTGCATGTTGCATGTGTGACGTTTTTTGTTACTTCATTAAATCTGCGCGTTATATTCTCACGTGTCGCGAACTTATATTTATAATATATAAAGCATAAACTGAACAATAATGATAGCAATAAAATCAAAATCCATTTAACAATAATTACGACCGGATGAAGATTTAGTATCTCGTTTATGCTGTGTAGAAAGAAATCTTGAATTGTTTTAAGAGCTTCATAATTTGCATATACATACTTATAAATCGCAATTTAACAAACTGTTTTTTCTGTTTTTTTTGATAAAAACAAATAGAAAGTGATTCAGATTGTTTATGTTTCACAGTAATTATAAGACATAGCTGAGATTTATGTTTCGTTTTTTTCTGGTAAAATATTTTCGCAAAGCAACAATATAATCTCTCATATATAAAACAACATAAGATTAATGTGTAGATCACCAATTTTCTAGACTTTTATCATATTGTTGTCTGAATCATGTTCGATATAAATAACTGACCACGATAATAAGTTTTTAAAATTGGAGATAAATTTTATAATTAATGGCTCTTGAATATTATGATATAATGATAATCACGTCAATTGTTCATAATTTGCAGATAAGAAATTACACACAATAAATTCACAAGATAGTGCTCTCTCATTCAATATTCATTAACAAAAATATAAAAATATATTCCTCCCACCACTTTCATACGCTGCGGGTACGTGTATCTAGATCGAGTTCCTTAAATTAATTGAAAATAATTAAAAATCCATAATCTTAATTAATGATCCAAAGAAATGAACGAAAAGTTACGTAATAACAAAATTAAAATTTAATTCAGTTTGGTAAGTGAATTAATTAGTTGTAGAATAGTTATCGTAAATAAAAAAGGCAATTTCCACTTTGTTGTGTGAAATGTGTTCAACCGGAACCAAAAGTATGGTGGAAGTATTGAGGCGAAAATGTATACAGCGATTTGTTTTGTATTGATTACCGGATTTTATCTATGCATTTTGGTGCCAAGGTATAACAACTTTTAGAAATTACCACCAGTTCAAAAATTTCGTATCAGTTCTGTTTAGAATTTTAGATACTGATTTTATTTCTCTATACATTCTTCAAATTCGGTTCTGGGTAGCTCTGCAAATTAAAAAACAATTCATAATGAATGAATTATTTTTTTATGTTTTGTATGAATGACCGGCTACTATTTTGGTAATGCAATTAATTAAATTTTTTAAATTGTATTCATTGATGTGGTTAGTTGTATGTTTTGACTAAAATGTCTAACCAAAAATGTGAATGTTTTTATCAAATACATTTTTGTTGAATTATTTAATATAGTTTACGCTGCTTATGGAAAGGTAAATTGTACGTAACCGTCACCAAGGTGATGAAACTGTACTGATGGAACTGAGATGATTGAAGGCCGGTCCACATAGGGGGCGAGTAACGAGAACGATCACATAGAATATCCCTTCGTTTAAAATATGTTTAACACATCCGTTTAAAACATTGCGACCCTGCTCAACGTTATACTGAATTCGAGCACCAATAGAGCACCGCACTGTTTGTTGAAAATTTTAAATACCGCTACGCCGTCCACATAGCTTTACGATGCTTTTGTTGTGATGACCTTCATAACTTGGAAAACCTTATTTTCATCAATTTCTAAGACGTTTCCTCTAGCATAATGCTCTTATCTAATCATTTCGATCTCCAGCCAGTATTTCCGATATATTTATATTGCCTTCTATTAGAAGTAAACCAACGAAGTTCGCAGATTATAACTTGGTATGGTCACTATGTTTTTATCGCTCATTCGCTTTCCAAGAGACACCTTTACTAAAAATGATGCGCAACTAATCCAAACAAGAGCAATTATTGATTGATGCCCCATTTATCAGCCGAAGCATTGAAGTCTCCTGCTATAAGCAATGTCGATTTTCACCATTTGAAAACCAAGCTCTCTCCAGCTAGTGTTTTGGAATGATCGTGGACCATCGTTTGCCAAATAGTGTCCTCGCACTTTCTATATATTTCTGGAAAATAAGCGACGGTTCTAATTTCACACACAGTCTGGTTGTGACAAAATCACAATCTACTTGCTCTTTTTAATTCTGTCTTTTGTTTTGTACATTTAAAACAACCCGTAAAATAGTTGTAATTTTCCCACGGTTAATCTTTCGCAAGACATATCATACATCGCAGTCCTTCTATGCATGTCCTCGCGATGTGCCGAACATTATAACGGAATTTTGACCTAAACTTTTAACTTTTGTCACCAAACCGCTGGGCAGTCTGACCAAACTACTGAGATTCCTCGATTTTCGGCTTCATTTTCTTGACGTCGAAGCCTTTTTCTAATATACGTCTCGCACTCCTTTCACCGTTGTAGCTTCATTGAGGTCCTGGATTTCGAGAAGAAGCGTTAGAGACCTTATATTAGCTTCCTGGCCAATGATAATCTCAAGCTTGGCTTGGTATTCCGTAATTGCTTGATTACCGTTATATTGCAGCTCTAACAAAAGATCTCCCTTTGAAGTTTTGCAAAAGTGTTTTATGTTTTTCCCAAGACAATTAATACCTTATCCTTTGTCGCTCTAATCAGAACGCATCTGGATTATCTATCGTGTATTTGTGCAGTATGTCTCTTAGATTCCTCTTTCTTCAACTCTTCATTTTGTTGATTTTCTTCTATTTCTTCTATAACTGTCAATGACATTCGAGGCGCCTTCAAATTATTTTGAGAATTATTTTTGAAAATTCTTCATGTAGTGCATTTTCCTTAATAGCTTTCTTCGTCTCTTTGTTGATGATGATTTTCGATGATAATGTCACTATGCACAGTAAGTTTAGGCATGACAAACTCAACCAGTTCTTCTTTTTTTCTTTCAAGCGTGGTTAGAATTATTTCTTTGTTTTCCGATTTGTTACCTCCCAGAGAAAACGATGAATATTTTTGGTTCATTTTATGGGGAACCATGCCATTATTCTTAGATCTCTGTACTATGCCACTCTAATTAAACGGGTTGGTAAGTCATTCACAAATGCCTTCCAAGCACAATCATTTTCGTGCAATTACGATCAGTTAGGCCGCTTACATGGCGATCAGTACGAAATTCCAGGATTGATATCTCAAAAATGAATACATGATGAGTTCATTAAAGAAGAGTTTAATTACGGCGCAAAGAGTAGAAAACCCACTATCGGTTGAACGGGGGACTTCACCGGTAAGCAAGAATTGTTCGAAACATTTTAAAAAGTCATATTACTGGGTTTATTTTAGGTGACTAAGTGGCGAGTTAACTAAACGCTATAATTTGGATATTTACTATTTGAATTTGTTTCTAGTTTTCATAGTAATGCCCAGCGAAAACGTTGCTCTTTTTTATTAGTGCCCGATAGGTTGTATAATTAATTTACGTAACTCCAAATTAATATTTTCCATTCAACTTTTTAGTTAAAAATCGACATAAAAATATTTTACTCTACCCATTCATCAGGCGCCGCTATCCGTAGCCGCAATGCATTTCAATGGGAAATTTAAAAAGGCCTTTGTTTTGTACAACGTTGAAACCATAACAAACTTAATCTTACAGTAAAAATTTAAGACGCAGCAAGATGAATTCTTGTTTATAACCTCATGTCAAAATAAATGTCAATTGGTATATTTCGGATCGTTAAAAGATTGTTTTATGGATGAATTTATTTTTAATTTGAATACAACGTCATTTCGAGTAAAGTAGCGGAATTTCGGATAGATAATTTCCCATTCAACGCTTAATAGCCCGCCCCGGATAGGGGGTTGGTTTAAAACCCGTTTTAAAGAACATATATAGATGAGACATTTTCCTATTACATCCAATTTTGACACAACGTTTAACGGGTGGCCCATCTAGCGTTTACAATTTGAACTACGGATTATTTCGAGTGTGGTGACACTTATGTCGTTCGTGTTATGATGACAGAAAATTAGGTTAATGTTTGACATTTACGAAATGGACCGCTTTACGCTTCGCAAAAATTGGTCTTTTGCACACTATCTTCGAAGATCGAATAATCAGGCGTATCGGAGATGTCAATTGGGCACCACGCAGCTGCGATTTGACTCTGTCGAACGCTAACCATCCACATACTATCCAAGAATTGAAAGATCAAATCGAGGTTGCCATTAATAAGATAGGAGCCCATATAATCGAAAATGTTCTACAAAATTGGGTTGACAAAATGGGATACTGTAAAGCCATCCGTAGACGTCATTTAAATGAAATTGCGTTTCATACTTAATGAAAATGTATACCCTTTCTAATAAAACAAACCAGTTTAAGAAAAATATTTATTCGTCTTTAAATTTGAGCCAAATTAAATTGCAAACGTTAGATGGGCTACCCTTTAATATAAGAAAACTATACAGCCGGCAGCATATACACGAACCTCAAAATTCTTCATACAATTTAGAAAGTTTGCACGATGGATAAACTGAAAATTTATAAACACCGCAAAACTACCCTTTCTTGCTGAATGGTAAAATAAATTCACGCATTTTTATCGTGGTTATACAATGTGCAGCAAAACATTAGGAACTCGCAATAATAATGTGTTATAAATGCAAAATAAATGTAAATAAATAATTTCACAACGTCATTTAAAAAACGGAAAAAGGAAAAAAAAGAAACTAATTCCGTTGTTCCACACTTTAATTCTTTCAGCGTGATTCTTTCCTCGTTTCTTTCCCCTTCACCTGCAAACTATTTTTTTGGTGGGGAAATTTTTGATTCTTTTTTCAGCAACATTTTTTTTTTGATTCACTGATTTCTTCGCACTACTACGAAGAGAAAATATTTCAAGGCCATTTTATTTACAGGTAACCCTCCAAGAACACGGTATTCGAAGATCACGGTCTCGAACAACACGGATACCCATTTGCTCAAATTACACGGTTTCAAACAACATGATTAACGTTTTCTGTTTTATTTTGTTTTTTGTATATCATAACAAAAAATAATAAATAAAACGTAACGCTTTTTTTATTTTATTTTTTGTAGTCTCGAACAACACGGTTTTAAAGAACACGGAACGAATTAATCATGTTCTTGGAGGGTTTCCTGTATTTGTTTTTGTTGAATTTTTTTAGTTACACGTTGTCAGTGGAAAAATATTTTAAGCACATGTTACTATACAAAACGAATGCGTCAAAAAAAAAATTTAAACACATACATAAACAAAGAAACGGGCAAAGAAATCAAATGTGTACGTCGATTTATTTTTTGAAATCATTGAATCATAACGAAAGAATTATGGCCTAAACAAACTCGACGTGCTAGACTCGCGCATTTCACGTCTGGTTGTCAAATCAAAGCGAAATATATGAAATTTCATGAACGTATATATACTGGACGCGCGATACGCGTGTAAGTATAGGTTTCGACTCTATATTTTTGTTGTTACGCATCCAAGTGTCATTTTATTTTTAAAAGTGTATCGGATTTTGTTTTGCAATGCTTTTGAAATTTATTTTCATTTAATTTTAATAAGTAACGTTTAATTAATATTTATAATGGATGAGAGCAGCTAATTGCTCTAGTGAAAGAAAAGAAAATATTGTACAATACAATATCCAGGATTTGTCCAGAATTGTCCAGAATTTTATTATAGTTTATAAATACTTTCTTACTTTTCCGAGACAATCAATTTGAAATCAAAATAAACGAAATAGGTTATGTGTATGAGGAAATATCAAAAACGCGCGTTGAGCTTTTATTACAACAAACCTTTGCTCGTCTTTGACAGTTACGCGCGTCTTGCGCGTCGAGATTGTTTAGGCTATTAAAGTGTGGCGAGGCCCATTAACACATACAAAACAATAAAAACAAATGATTACTCAAACAAAAAAAAATCTCACCCAAACAATTTATACAGGACGCAAAATAATAGGAACAATTGAAAACAATTATTGAAAAAGTCTTTAGTTCATGTTTGTACATATGAAAATTAGTAACCTCCCAACATCTTCTTGGCATTGACTCGATGAGCTTCCTAATTTTTTGTTTAGAAATTACAGTACAAGCGGTTTGAAGCTGTCTATAAAGTTGATCATTGTTTTTAAATGTTCCATGCAGTCTTACTTGATTGTCGCCTGCTTCCACAAATGTTTGATAAGGTTTTGATCTGAACTTTGCGCAATCCAGGTCACAACATCAATTTTTTTGTAGATATCCATGATTTAACATACTTGGAGGTATGTATATGTTTCGGGTCGCTGAAACAACCGTTTTAATGACATATTTTCTTCAGCATAAGGCAACATTTGGTGCTTTAAAATGTCTCGATATACAAACTGGTCCAAAATGCCGTTAATGCAATGTAGTGGTCCCAACCCAAAAAATTCCTAAAAACAACCCCAAACCTTCAAACTCTTGTCTCCACCATGTTTTACAGTTCCTTCCTACTGTATATCGAGGATTTAAACGCTTTCCGATTGGTTTACGTGCCGTCTGATCCTGTTTAAATTGAATTTAGTTTCGTCAGAGACAAAACTCGGTTCCATTGTTAAATGGTCCAGTCTTTATGCTCCTTTGCAAATTTGATTCTGGCTTTTCTATTTTTCACCGAGATGAAGAGTTTCTTGGTAGCTCTGAAACATTTCAATTCCGCATCGGAGAAACGACGAAAAACCTTATCTGGAGAAATGTCTATAGATCTAGCTCACGAATAATTTCTTTCACACTATGAAACGGGTGTTTATTTTAATATTACACGATTCTACGGTCCAAGTTATTTGTTGTCTTGCAAGGGCGGCCATCTTTGTGTTGGGTTTCGATTTCGACGGTTCCTATTGTATTATATTTATTTATAAGCCTCAAAATGACCGATTTTGCGATTGTATATTTTTCGCACAACTCTTTTTGTGATAATCTATTTTTATAATAAAAACATAATTTTATTTTTGAAAATTAAATTATACGTCGTCGGAGCCTTAATGGTAACACGGCAATACTATCAATTTAACTAATATAATTTTTTTAATATTAGTAGCTGTTAAACTTCTACTCTTAACAGTTTAAACATGTATAAACATGAACTAAAGATTTGTTCAATAATTGTTTCCATTTGTTTCTATTCTTTTGCGTTCTTTATAAATTGTGTGTGCATTTATTATTTTTTTTATATTACATTTTTGTTTTTTTTTGATGTATGTGTTAATCAGCCATGCTAAGCACGGTCTCATAAGACTGGCTTCACCTTCCTTTCATTCCCCTTTTACTTACAAAATCCGTTTTAACTGCGACATTAAATTTTTCGGTGAATCCGAAATGAAAATAATGCCTCAACCAGTCAGACTTAAAAGCTTAAGTTACACGCCGATTGCACCACTTCGGTTAGTGCTACAATCACCAAAATTTTATAGGCTCCTCGTTACAAATAAACAACTGACCTCTAAAATTTTGGTGGTCGTACCGCTCTTCTAAGTGGTCCAAAACGGAGCACAACTTAAGCTCTTAAGTTTGACTGGTTGAGGCTTAAACCAATTTAAGGCCATATTTGAGATGTAGATTTTGTTTAAATTTTATTTTGGAGAGAACAGAATAAAACAATAGAAAAAAATTGGTGTTTTAATATAAAATAAGGGTTTAAATTAACAATAAAAATCTATTACGACGTAGTTTGAAGCCAGAAGCTGAAACCGTGTGTAATTTGACCCAATTAGTTTCTTTTTCCTCTTCTATTTTTTAAATGACATTGTAAAATTATTTATGTACATTTATTTTGCGTATTGACGATTGTAAAACTAGGAAAAGCGCCGCTAGTGGATCATATTGAAACTATAATTTAACTACAAAAAATGACATGTGTGATCGATATGCAGAAAAATCTAGGATATACATAGATTCATGTGTTTTATATTACATAAGCCACAAAATCACTAATTACACAAAACCTATATCATTTTTAATTAATATATTTAAACAAAATTAAACCAAGCAAAGCTAGCACAGTAAAAAAGATAAATTATCGCGAATGTTGCTGATTGTTTATTTTCTTTATGCATGCGGCATAAATATCAAAATTTGTAGTTATCATAGTTCAAAAAAAAAATCCGCTACGTGGAGTCCGTGATGCTCCAATCGTCAATAACACATTATTATTGCGAGTTCCTGATGTTTTGCTGCACAGTGTATGTTAATTTTATTAATTTTATATTTTTGACGTCTTAATAAAATTAGTAGTACCTTAATAATTGTTTTAATAATATACAAATTGTGTATTATAGTTTGTAGATTACAACTATCCTTTTATTTTCGAAAACTCTAAATTGTTAATTAATAACTTCCGAGAAAATTAAATTCTCACCTTGGCTTTCTAAGGCTGGCCGCGACCAGGTCGACACAGCCTGCATACAAAAATATTTTAAATCATTTGTAAAATATTGCTTTAATATGATCGAGTAACATTGACAAATTTACGTGCCATAGCTTTAGTTTTCGAATGCTACGCCATTCTAAAATTGCATGCACATTTTATTAATATATGTTATAAACATGCCCGTTACTCAAGTTATAAAATGTCAACGGTGGTGAGGTAGTTTGATGACCTCTTTACCTTTTAAAATTTCTAAAGATTTATCGACAGAGAAGTCCATACAAATTTAATGTGCTTTCCAAATTTGGTGAAACCCCAATTTAGGAAAATGTTTACTTTTTATAGAAAATATTATATGCAAAGACCCAAAAATAATATTTTGTGTAAAACAAATCTTTTATGTAAATACGATAAAGTAAATAGCGATTAAATATGTATGTATTTATAAATTCCTGATATTAAGGTATATACCACGCGATAACCGAGCTGCTGGTGGACATCTTTACTCACTGATAATAATATTTTATTAAGCAAAGTATTTTAATTGGTGTAAACATATTAGATTAAACCCCAACACGTCATTCAACTCGTAGTCTAAATCATTCATACATATTAGAATGGAATAAAACGCCACTGAAGCTTTTCGATTTATGTGATTCATTGCTACAATTATTTATTACTGAATGAATGTAATATGATCAGGTCAGTTAATTTAATTAAATCCACATTGTGTTGCATTTCAAATATATATGTATGTACTATGTACATAAGATCACTATCAATATAGTGTTCAATTAACTATTTTGATTGACAGCTACGCTACAGTACTGTGTATATATTTAGTTAGTAGTAAATCCAATATTTGAATGACCATGAACAAATCAAAATCGCGATTTTATAAAATCACGCCGTATAATCATTTCTTATTATAATACAAATAAGTAATTCGTTGCTATTTAGTCAAAAATTTTGTTTTTATATAAGAAACTAACTTCTCCATAAAAAAAAAACTAAAAATATGATGATATTTACTTATTTTAACTAAGTATAAGATTTATTTTCGTATAATAAACATCTAAAGTTATTTTGAAGGTGACATTGCTTTTATTTAAACTCTGTCATGTCAGCGCAATTCATCCATCCAAAATTTATGTATATTTTTTTGTTCTAGAGCGTTTTAATGTATTACGTCGTTTTGAATTGTTAATAACTTTATGATGTATTGTTAATCATTTATAAGATACGAACGAGTACATGGCATTAACCGGTGTTTAGGTGTGTTGTATGGCGAAAAGTTTAAACAGAAGTCATATTACCAATTATTATTTATTAAATATTCACAATGTTTTAGAAATTAATTATCACTTATTAACGTTGTTTACGTATCTAATTTTATATAATTATTCGAAAATTAGAGCTTGGGAGTTAACAAACCCCTAACATTTCTATTTTACGGTAAATAATATAATTTAGCTAAATCCTTGATATCCCAAGTTTATTTTGTTCCCGACTTTAGCGTTTCACATGAAAGATGCTATAGTTTCGTGTACTATTGTTAACTGTCATATTATACATAATTAACCAATATTGATTTGAAAGTAACACCGGCCAAGTGGTGCAGTGGTTAAAGCTTCGGCACTTAGACCGGGAAATACTGGCTTCGAATCCCACCAGAGGCTGGATGCAAAAGCGAATTTTCGTCATCGATTACGATCGGTGATGTTAATAAACACAACTAAGATCTTCTGTGGAGTGCAGAATTCAGCGCCGATCCACCGTTCATGTCAATGTACAGGTTGACCTGGAGCTTACAATGTGCAAGTGATATACTGTAAAGGTGGTATGGGTGGTGTGTGCGTGAATGAAAAGGGGAATATTAATTGACCTTCAAGGGACATTAAATTCACTGGACAATTAATACTTTCTTTTACTAAAAAAGTACAAAATTATAACATAATATTAAATTTTTAAAAAATATTTACAATGAAAATAAAGATGAATGAAAAATCTGTGGTCACAAGTCAGAAGATGTAAAGTCGACTTAAGTACAATCTCGTATTTTATATTTTCCCAAACTTATCACAAAAAATTCATTTAAAAGTCTGTAAAATTTGAAATTATCATAAACATCACAACGATATAATTCCAAATTTTACAGAATTTTAAATGAATTTTTCGTGATACGTTTAGGAAAATATAAAATATGAGTTTTACTTAAGTCAACTTTAGCACTTTTGTTCACGGTTCTTGTTCATGGTTTGAATGTTAAGAGTTTTACAACTTTTAATGATTTCATGCCATCATGAGTTTTATCTTACTAATTTACAGAAATGACAGTCGTGTTTTACTTTTTACCTCTTCAGTTTTTTTTTTTTATAAATCGAGTTATATTTATTTTGAAAAAAAAAACATCTGTATAATTTTATTTATTGTGTTATAATTAATTAATACATCCGATCTCTACATGAATCTGATCAATCTCATGAGTAACAAATTTGACAAACTTAGTAAATATATAACCCAATAAACCATTCAGAATACATTACTAATTCGCAAGTGACAACCTTAATTATCAATTATGTTTTTAAAAACTAAAAGACTTACTAACAAATTTTTAAATTATTATTATTAAAATATTATATTTTAAATTAATAAAAACAAAGAAACAAAAAATGAAACTAACATTTTATGTAAGGACATTATTGATCTTTAAATTGAACAAATTTAGTTTTTCCGAACGTTGTTAAGATATCCGGATTCTACATTTCCGTTTTTCAATAGTTAATTTTAATTAAACTAGAATTCACCTTTTCATTAATAAAATTATATTTGACAGTTGCTTACTTCTATTGTTAACAATTCCGTTTTCTGGCAATTTGGTTATCAATAAAAAGATTCACATTTACCTTTTGATCATCAACCAATTCTTCTATTAGGGTTTTGAGATAATGTAATTCTCGACAACATTCAGCAGCTACGGTGATGAAGAATTTCCTAAAATCTTCCTAAATTTAAATTATTTGATAGTATTAGTGAAACTTTCAATTATTGGCTTATAATAAAGCATTCAACAAAATAATTGAAAATAACAATTATAAAAATAATAAAATTTATTATTAACAAGCGAGAGGTTTAGTAAAGAAGAAATATTGTTAAAAAATCATAAATAACCAACTAAAAAATAATAATAAAAAATAAACAAAATCATTTTTATTCTAAAATTACTATTCAAACTATAAAACAGCTCAGAAGAACTAAAATACATAGTACAATTGAATCGTTTTGCAGTTATAATTTGCTTTCCTAAACCACTTTAGAGATCGAAGGCATCAATAAGCGAATATTTGTAGATAGATATTGGTCAGTTTAAGCTATGCAAAAAGTTTCAAGAAAATTGCTTGGGGCTATGGGGGTCAAATTTGAATAAAACTTCAATAATTGAATTGCAGATCAATTGAATCGTTTTGCATTCATAATTTGCTTTCCTAAACCACTTTAGAGTTCGAAGGCATCAATAAGCGAATATTTGTAGATAGATATTGGTCAGTTTAAGCTATGCAAAAAGTTTCAAGAAAATTGCTTGGGGCTATGGGGGTCAAATTTGAATAAAACTTCAATAATTGAATTGCAGATCAATTGAATCGTTTTGCATTCATAATTTGCTTTCCTAAACCACTTTAGAGTTCGAAGGCATCAATAAGCGAATATTCGTAGATAGATATTGGTCAGTTTAAGCTATGCAAAAAGTTTCAAGAAAATTGCTTGTGGCTATGGGGGTCAAATTTGAATAAAACTTCAATAATTGAATTGCAGATCAATTGAATCGTTTTGCATTCATAATTTGCTTTCCTAAACCACTTTAGAGTTCGAAGGCATCAATAAGCGAATATTTGTAGATAGATATTGGTCAGTTTAAGCTATGCAAAAAATTTCAAGAAAATTGCTTGGGGCTATGGGGGTCAAATTTGAAGAAAACTTCAATAATTGAATTGCAGATCAATTGAATCGTTTTGCATTCATAATTTGCTTTCCTAAACCACTTTAGAGTTCGAAGGCATCAATAAGCGAATATTTGTAGATAGATATTGGTCAGTTTAAGCTATGCAAAAAGTTTCAAGAAAATTGCTTGGGGCTATGGAGGTCAAATTTGAATAAAACTCTAATAATTGAATTGAAGATCAATTGAATCGTTTTGCAGTAATAATTTGCTTTCCTAAACCACTTTAGAGTTCGAAGGCATCAATAAGCGAATATTTGTAAATAGATATTGGTCAGTTTAAGCTATGCAAAAAGTTTCAAGAAAATTGCTTGGGGCCAAGGGGGTCAAATTTGAATAAAACTTCAATAATTGAATTGCAGATCAATTGAATCGTTTTGCATTCATAATTTGCTTTCCTAAACCACTTTAGAGTTCGAAGGCATCAATAAGCGAATATTTGTAGATAGATATTGGTCAGTTTAAGCTATGCAAAAAGTTTCAAGAAAATTGCTTGGGGCTATGGGGGTCAAATTTGAATAAAACTTCAATAATTGAATTGCAGATCAATTGAATCGTTTTGCATTCATAATTTGCTTTCCTAAACCACTTTAGAGTTCGAAGGCATCAATAAGCGAATATTTGTAGATAGATATTGGTCAGTTTAAGCTATGCAAAAAGTTTCAAGAAAATTGCTTGGGGCTATGGGGTCTAATTTGAATAAAACTCTAATAATTGAAATGAAGATCAATTGAATCGTTTTGCAGTTATAATTTGCTTTCCTAAACCACTTTAGAGATCGAAGGCATCAATAAGCGAATATTCGTAGATAGATATTGGTCAGTTTAAGCTATGCAAAAAGTTTCAAGAAAATTGCTTGTGGCTATGGGGGTCAAATTTGAATAAAACTTCAATAATTGAATTGCAGATCAATTGAATCGTTTTGCATTCATAATTTGCTTTCCTAAACCACTTTAGAGTTCGAAGGCATCAATAAGCGAATATTTGTAGATAGATATTGGTCAGTTTAAGCTATGCAAAAAATTTCAAGAAAATTGCTTGGGGCTATGGGGGTCAAATTTGAAGAAAACTTCAATAATTGAATTGCAGATCAATTGAATCGTTTTGCATTCATAATTTGCTTTCCTAAACCACTTTAGAGTTCGAAGGCATCAATAAGCGAATATTTGTAGATAGATATTGGTCAGTTTAAGCTATGCAAAAAGTTTCAAGAAAATTGATTGGGGCTATGGAGGTCAAATTTGAATAAAACTCTAATAATTGAATTGAAGATCAATTGAATCGTTTTGCAGTAATAATTTGCTTTCCTAAACCACTTTAGAGTTCGAAGGCATCAATAAGCGAATATTTGTAAATAGATATTGGTCAGTTTAAGCTATGCAAAAAGTTTCAAGAAAATTGCTTGGGGCCAAGGGGGTCAAATTTGAATAAAACTTCAATAATTGAATTGCAGATCAATTGAATCGTTTTGCATTCATAATTTGCTTTCCTAAACCACTTTAGAGTTCGAAGGCATCAATAAGCGAATATTTGTAGATAGATATTGGTCAGTTTAAGCTATGCAAAAAGTTTCAAGGAAATTGCTTGGGGCTATGGGGGTCAAATTTGAATAAAACTTCAATAATTGAATTGCAGATCAATTGAATCGTTTTGCATTCATAATTTGCTTTCCTAAACCACTTTAGAGTTCGAAGGCATCAATAAGCGAATATTTGTAGATAGATATTGGTCAGTTTAAGCTATGCAAAAAGTTTCAAGAAAATTGCTTGGGGCTATGGGGTCTAATTTGAATAAAACTCTAATAATTGAAATGAAGATCAATTGAATCGTTTTGCAGTTATAATTTGCTTTCCTAAACCACTTTAGAGATCGAAGGCATCAATAAGCGAATATTCGTAGATAGATATTGGTCAGTTTAAGCTATGCAAAAAGTTTCAAGAAAATTGCTTGTGGCTATGGGGGTCAAATTTGAATAAAACTTCAATAATTGAATTGCAGATCAATTGAATCGTTTTGCATTCATAATTTGCTTTCCTAAACCACTTTAGAGTTCGAAGGCATCAATAAGCGAATATTTGTAGATAGATATTGGTCAGTTTAAGCTATGCAAAAAATTTCAAGAAAATTGCTTGGGGCTATGGGGGTCAAATTTGAAGAAAACTTCAATAATTGAATTGCAGATCAATTGAATCGTTTTGCATTCATAATTTGCTTTCCTAAACCACTTTAGAGTTCGAAGGCATCAATAAGCGAATATTTGTAGATAGATATTGGTCAGTTTAAGCTATGCAAAAAGTTTCAAGAAAATTGCTTGGGGCTATGGAGGTCAAATTTGAATAAAACTCTAATAATTGAATTGAAGATCAATTGAATCGTTTTGCAGTAATAATTTGCTTTCCTAAACCACTTTAGAGTTCGAAGGCATCAATAAGCGAATATTTGTAAATAGATATTGGTCAGTTTAAGCTATGCAAAAAGTTTCAAGAAAATTGCTTGGGGCCAAGGGGGTCAAATTTGAATAAAACTTCAATAATTGAATTGCAGATCAATTGAATCGTTTTGCATTCATAATTTGCTTTCCTAAACCACTTTAGAGTTCGAAGGCATCAATAAGCGAATATTTGTAGATAGATATTGGTCAGTTTAAGCTATGCAAAAAGTTTCAAGAAAATTGCTTGGGGCTATGGAGGTCAAATTTGAATAAAACTCTAATAATTTAATTGAAGATCAATTGAATCGTTTTGCAGTAATAATTTGCTTTCCTAAACCACTTTAGAGTTCTAAAGCATCAATAAGAGAATATTTGTAGATAGATATTGGTCAGTTTAAGCTATGCAAAAAGTTTCAAGAAAATTGATTGGGGCTATGGGGGTCAAATTTTTTCAAAAAAAAAAAAATTTTTTTTGTTCAACATTTTTGCATGGCTCAAACTGTCCAATAGTTCAAACTGTCCAAAATAGTTTTCTAAACTGAAACTTTCATTAAGAACCATTTCTTTATTCGGGTAGCCGTTGATCAGATTTGTTGAACATGTTTTGGATCATCATTGAATTAATCGTTCATCGTGTAGTCGATCTATTTTTGTGTATTATACTCACTAATACTAAGATACATTAGTAGAGTTTTAGGAAAAACTTCACATTTCTATATAGGCATGTGAAGTATTTCCTAAACTATTACTAATTTTTTGTTTTTCTTTTTAGGAAATATTTAGGAAAAAGTTCACACGCATTCAGCAGCTGAAATGTACTCTTCCTTTGTATTAGGGGGGAGGTCTCCACGTGTCTCCGGCATAATCAGCATCACAATATGTTGTCACCTTTAAATCGCTTTCGTAATTGACCTCAATTCCATCACTAGTACCACCATTCAAATATCTGTAGATTCGTTTAACGTTAGTCGCAACCCATTTTTTTGGTTTATCCAGATGCCTGCTGGCATATCCAATAGCAAACGATAGATCTGGCATAGTGTTATTTAACAAATAAAGTAGACTGCCGACCATTTCTCGGTAAGGATAGTTTGCCTCAATGTCGTTTTCTGAATTTTTTATTAAAAATTTCTCTTGAATTAACTTCAACCCATCTGATGTTTTTACGATTCCAAGTCCAATAAATATATTTCTGGATGCTCACTGATTGTTATTTCAAATGTCGTCTTTATCCCACTGAGTAGATTTTTCATTTCTTGCTGATAGTTTCCAATTACTAATCCGTCATCAATTTAAATGTGCTTGTTTGTCATAAAGTGCCTTTTGTAATTTTTAAATTTTGTTGCCTAAGTCATATCCTTCTGTGGCACTATTCTGGTTTTGCCTGGGAATAGGGAATTGGGAAAAATATTTTCATAGCATTTTTGTCTAAATTATATTTTTCTGGTCTACTGTTGGAATTAGTTTGGTGTAAATATTTTCGAAACAAAGTTGATTGGGAAACTTTTGTTCCCAAAATTTTTACAAGGGAAAAATAATTCCCAATGGCTCTTTGATACAAAAATATTTACACCCAACTAGTTCCAACAGTAGAAAAAAAATTTAGACAAAAATGCTATGAAAATATTTTTCCCAATTCCCAATTCCCGGGGAAAGCCAGAATAGTGTGACAGATGACCAAATAGAAACGCTGCTAACGTAACTAAAGCAAATAGTATTATAAGAGACTTCCATTTGAATCTTGGATACGCTGTAATTTCAAAAATTTGAGGTCTCGACAGATATCGTATTTTGTTATAACATGCTTGTACAGGTGTTTTATTTATCATTCGGGTAAGACTTCTGTTTAAGAGATATGCATCTGTACTAACTGCTTCTCCCCACATTTTCTTTTCTAAATTGGACTCGTTTGGTAGAGCTCTTGACTTTTCCTAAAGAGCTCTGCTAAGTCTCTCTGCCTTTCCGTTACGTTGAGACATGTGAACAATTCGTTTTTGAGTAGACCAATTCTTGTTAAGGATACTAGTGTATTCTGGTCCTGAGTCACTTCTTTATCTAAACACTTTTAAGCTCTATTTTGACGCAACTTCAGCTATATAGCTTTGAATTACATTCGCTGTTTCCCCTCTATTCCATATCAAATACAGCATTGTGAAAAAAATGTATAGTCGTTCAAGAATCTAACTATATATTACTTGTCCCAAGTAGTTGGGTAGCTTCGGTTTTCAGTACCCAACAACACGGTTTCACTGTTTAGTTTGACCGCTAATTTGTCTTTTGTGAAACTAACTTCTGTACCATTCGATATGATTGCATTCACACCAAGCTAATTTTTTATCAGATCGGGAACATAAAGTAATTTATTTAATATGCTTTTTCAGTTTTAACTCGTTCAACTGCTTCAGCTTGCTTAGGCTCTGACTGCTCGGCTATGCCCATCTCTGTCGTTGACTCAATCATTGAGTTTGAAATTTTTGCATAAAAAAAAATTATTTTCGTTCGACGATCTTCTTTTGCGCAGTGTGGTTTGACTTTCTGATAAATTTGCATGGTGTACGTTGACTATAGTACTCTTTTTCGAATAGAAACGTGTAAGATATTTTAAATGCAACGTTCTGATGTATTTCATCGCCTCCTTAGTATCGCGTTCACGAGCTTCTTTTGCTATCAATCTTGCGATAAGGTTTGTTACTGTTCGCCCACTAGTTTTTCACAACTATCACGCTGTGAAGAAATGCTTATATTTATCCGGCAATGTAACTATTTTAGTCATAACATCGATCTTAGTGCTTAAAGCATTTAAAAGAAACGCTAAATTTTTGATGCGACAGCACTATTTTTATTGAAAACATAAAAATCCAGTAGTAAATTACAGTTTTGTTGCTCATTATCCAGCTGATAGATTGGGCAGACTTTCTCGAACTTTTGATGAACAGTTTCACAGTTATAGTAATATACATTAATGGTTGTTTATTTATCGTCGTAATTATTAATTTTTGCACTTTGGCATCCGATGTAATCCGAGTTGTATCTTCTTCATCTGGCTTCATAGTTTGGTCATTTGTATTCTGTAAAAATCCTAACAGCGTAATAAAGAACCCCGCACAAATCTTATGGAAATTGGCTCCCGGTCAAATTGGCTGAAATTTGGATATGTTGTTCGTTTCGGCATCCTGAGCAAAAGTATCAATGGACACAAAGCTCAATTTTGTTTATTTTGGCCCCTACGGAGCTCCAAAGCTCCATAAATTGACCATTATTTACTACTTAAAAAGGCAATCTCCTCGAAAGTTTAGTATTTGCTGCGTTAAAAAAGAATATTACATTATATTGGCATTGGATTTGAATATTATTATTATATTGGCATAATATGGCAATATAATATGGCATTGGATTTGAATACAGCGACCCCGAAAACATAAAGAGATACTTCTTTTTTAACGCTGCAAATACTAAACTTTCGAGGAGATTGCCTTTTTAAGTAGTAAATAATGGTCAATTTATGGAGCTTTGGAGCTCCGTAGGGGCCAAAATAAGCAAATTTGAGCTTTGTACCCATTGAGACTTGCTCAGGATGCCGAAACGAACAACATATCCAAATTTCAGCCAATTTGACCGGGAGCCAATTTCCATAAGATTTGTGCGGGGTTCTTTGGCAAACTTAAATAAATAACCCAATAAACCACTACAATCAGAATTCAGAATACATTACTAATTCGTAAGTGACAACCTGATTGATAATTAGAAGATATTCTAATATTTCAACATTGAAAACGGTTGAATGTTTTTATATTTTCTGCCTCATGAGAGGTTTGCGACCTTCACATATTAAAAATAGTTCATTAATTTAACTTTTTAATCATTCTGACTGGGACTCTACATGACTGAGATAATATTTCATTACGTTAACATTTTTAGTACGGTTCCGCAAACATAATTAGTTTTTTTCCCGTTAATAAAGTTAATATTGGTCCAAAGACCACCGCCGCGGTAAATGCACAATCATTTCATAGCACCACATGTTGTTCAAACCCAACTTGTCAATTTTGGGTGTCAACCATCAATGGACCAACCACCTTTCCTAGGTAAAGGAATTTACGTGAAAGGGTGTTGAAAGACATTTAGTTTTGTTGCTGTTCACTTTCAGATCCAGTCGTTTTATCCAGTCGTATCATCTGCATGAAGCATAAAGAATTTGGCCTGACTATTCAATGATGCAGCGCTGAATCTTCGCGCGGAGGATGATTCGGGCAACTACAACATTAGCAAGCACTTTGTAGGCGGTGTTTAACAGAACTATATGCCACTGTAAGTTTCACATTTGAGACGCCGTCTTTCTTATGCAGCGGGCATATGAGTGCGGTTTTCCATTCTTCGGGAAACTCCTTGTGGTCCCAGATCGCAACGATAATGTGTTTTAATAATTCAGCTGGGGTTCTGCCAAGACCGGGTTCTTTTCCACTTTTTAATCTACTAATAGCTGCATCTAATTCCTCTACTGTGGGATACGGGATGAGTACCCCTTTGCCCGGTGGGGTAATAGCTTGCATAGGGGCCACCTCGGTGTTCCGATTTAGTAAACTTTGGAAGTAGGATTGTCCTACTGAGAGAATATCAGCTAAGTTTGTTCTCAACTCTCTATTCGTGTATTTGATGCTTATGTACCATGTTTCCATGACAGAGTTAACCTAGGTTAACTCGGGTTTACATGCATGGAAACGCAGATTAAGGTTGAGTTTCGTTAAACCTGTTTTAACTCAACGAAACTAGTACGGTTGGGTTAGGTTCTATCTGTCAACGTTTTTCAAGTGTATTTTAAAATGACGCTCATTGTAAACTATTAAAATAAAGATATTGAATAAAAATATTTTAAAATTAACCTTGAAAATGAGTAAACTATCGAAATAAATATTTACATAGCTGTCAACTTAACTCGGTTTCGTGGAAACGGTACGAGTTAACACCAACAAATTTTCAACTCAACGAAACCTAAACCTGTTTTAATTCGGTTCATGGAAACATGGTAATAGATCTAGAATGGAAGTTCTTAGTAAAATTTCTGGCATTGGCGATTTCTTGATGGTGTTCTTCCAATAGTTTGTTCTGCTGCGATTAGCTATGGCTGACTGAATAACTAGCCCCAGCTCTTGGATTGTTGGTGAAATTTCGTAGTTCTTATTGTACCGGTTTAAATGTTCACTGATAGCTTCAGTCACAGCTTTGCAGAGAGTCTTCATTTTTTAGTGCATCGATATTCTAGCGCACTTGCTTGCCGGTTAAACGTGGATGATAATTTGCACTTATATTTAAACAGAACGAGCATATTATCACCGTCCTTATCGGTGCCTCTATAAGATCTAACGTCAGTTATGTTGGTGGAATGTTTCTTCGAGATCATGACGTGATCGAGAGAAAAGTGTGTTCACCTTACTGTCATGTTAGATGTCTTTAATTGATTTCCGGCGTAAAACAGATTTTACTCGATGTGTTGAATTGAGGATTGGTTATTATGTGCGACAACAAATAAGTTCATGTTAAAATGGAAAGCGCAGAAGAACATGTACATGAAACCGTTTCGGATATTGTGACTAATTTGCCAATGATAAATAATTTTTTAATTTACGCAGCCATTCAAATGTAATTTTTATTTCAATCCATCAAAACGATATTTAATTTTTAAATGTTCCGGTTTGTGCAAAACGCTACACGTTTTTAGCGCGACGCTGGTTGTTAATATTTTTTATGATGGTAAAGGGTTATCCAATTCAAGCTTGATAAAGTAAACTTAAAAAAAACACACAAAATATTCGGAATGTATTGTAATTTTTATTTCATTTTACAGATTGATCCTTGCCATTTTTAGTTAAACAAGATATCATTCAAATGTCCTCCACGAGACTTCTTACAGGCCTTGATTCTTTTGAGGTAATTTTCAATGACTTTTCGGCACATTTCGGGCGGTATCTCGGCCATTACCTTACGAATATTAGTTTTCAATTCGTCAAGAGTTTGAGGATTGTTTGCGTAAACACGATCTTTCGCGTAGCCCCACAAAAAGAAATCCAAAGGCGTTAAATCACAGGATCTTGGAGGCCAATTGACATCAGCCAATCGCGAAATCAAACGTCCAGGAAATTTCTCTTGCAAAAGATCTCGATTTGCTCGTGTTACGTGACTGGTTGCTCCATCCTGCTGGAACCACATATCGTCAAGATCATAATCTTCGATTTTCGTAAAAAAATAATCGGTTAACATGCGGCCATAGCGCTCAGAATTGACGGTAACGGTTCGTCCATGGTTGTTCTCAAAAAAATACGGCCCAATCACACCACCAGACCACAATGCGCACCAAATAGTGACTTTTTCCGGGTGTAATGGCTTCTCTACAATCAATTGTGGATTTTCTGAGCCCCAAATTCTACAGTTTTGCTTATTAACGTATCCACCAAGCGAAAAATGAGCTTCATCACTGAAGAAAATTTTGTTCGAAAAATCAGCTTTAATCAGATTTAATAATTTTAACGCGTTGGTCGATTGTTAAATGCTCCATATTCTTAAATGGCAGAATGTCAACTAAATAAATGACAGCGTACTTGACGTTTATCTTTGACAGATGTCGGTATACAGATTTCTACTTTATCAACCTCGAATTGGATAACCATGTATAAAATATCGAAATATTCTGTTCATTGTTAACCTTATAACTATTCACGTGATGTCACTTATATAATTTAAACAGGCTGTTATATCCCACAGAAGTCTTAAAGTGCAAAGTTCATAAACTATTTAATTACCGACTTTAGTTGTATATACGGCAATAAATACATACACGCCGGCGAAATCTATGAGGTGTTACAAATACCTTACAATAACTAGGAGCGTAGTCGAGTTAAAAAAATTTCGAAATCAAAATTTAAAGTTTTAATTCAAAGTGGAAATCCTCGTGAACCTGAAAATACTTTTATCGTAATTTTCTGTTTTAATGAATGGGACCAAATGTGGAATAATAATGGAAGGTACATTTTTGAGACCCTCAAAATAACATCAGAAATTCGGTAAGGTAACATTGTCTAAATTTTACTTAGCCTATGTTTGGAGTATGTTATTCATCAGGTAAACATAGATCAAAACAGCTGATTATAAGATAAATCAAGTCAGCTTTCAACTTGGAACATATTATACTTATAAACTTGTTCGCATTGGGCATTGTACACAATATCCGGGTACAGGCTTATTATGTGTCTGAACGCAAATTGATTCGTATCGATGCTCGGTTCAATAAAAGGAAAGGATTGGACAGATTGCGAATGAATGAAGAGATGATAAACGATCTCGACAAAATCGGCAATATCGAATTCATAAAATCATCTGGACTGAGATGGTTGGGACATGTTCTTCGATTATAAAACTGGACTACCAAGAAAGCCCTGGGAGTAGACCTTAATGAAAGTAGGACCTCCCAGAAGACCGCCTACTCGATGGATGGGCGATATAGAGAAGGATCTGCATTACATGCGTATGACGTTTTTAAACAAATCCTCACGTTTTCCGTAACAGTTTTTGTTCTGTCAAATTAAATTGTAGAGAACATGGTCATTCCATGGTTCTAAAAGATATTCATTTGCAATTTTGTACATGTAAAACACAAATTATCTTATTAAATCGCGCATACCATATGTTAGACAATAATCCGTTATATGAGCTTGTAATAATAATAAACGCTTACCATTCTCGTTCAAGTTCATATGTCAAACACAAAAATTCTTATCTGATTTGCTATCCAGGTTAGGCAGTTTTATTAGGGCTGGTTGAATTAGAATTGAACAAGTTGTTTCGGATGGCATCGGAACCGGAGCCCTAATCTCTTAGAATAGTAATAATTCGCAACGAGCAATTACCCCTCCCTGGCCGTACACGGGCGTTTCAATCAATATTATTATTATTATGTTGAATATAAACGGAAATGCTGAACTAAGAAATGAATGCAAAATATAATGGACTATAAGTTAAGATAATTCAGAAGAAAAATACCCCGCTGTAGGAAAAAGGAATACTGAGAAATGAGTCTTCTTAATTCAAACAGATTTAATTCGAAGAAACACATCAAAGTAAAAAAAAAAATGAAAGAAAATAAAAAATTTGGAGTAAATAAATAAATTAAAAAAATGAATTAGTTATGTTATGCATATATGTATACGTTTCTTTAAGGTATTCTTCCTGATATTAAAATCGAAAAATTCGTAATGATTGTTTTCTTTCCCGCAACAATCTAATAATGGGCTCATTTTAACCGTACTTAGCTCTGTACAATCCTACAAGCGGGTACCGTCCTCAAGGAACGAGGATTCAAATTAAAATTTGTTTTTTCGAGTATGGTCCGAAATTCAATACCGCCAAATAGCAATTAAGGTTCAAAAACGATATCCGTAAGAACTCGACATTTACTAAAAGTTTGTATATTAATCGAAGGTCGTATAAAGCGCTTTAGTAACATATGGGTCTAGAAATTCAATTATCTATCACAGGTAACACCAAGATTTCTAATGGACGTAACACTGGTAATGACAATTTACTGATATGTTAGAGTTTGTGTGGGCTGATATTTGTCTGAAAATTTTCGTATCATCGACGTAAACAGATATATTGGAGTTTTTATATTGTACCCAACATGTTGGACAGAATAAAAAATATTGGGTCCAAATGACTATCCTATATCTACCTAGTCCACTCAGAGAAGTAGATGTAATAGGAAACCCAGGGTCTTAAGTTTAAACATAATGATGTTATGGGAAACTTTATCAAATACTTTGCTGAAGTCTGTGATCTATATCAACCTCGTTTCTTGCCTCCATGGTGCTCAAAATAAGTGATGTGAATTCTATTAGAATGTTTGTCATGAATCAGCCGCGTAGAACGCTATGTTGATTGTACGAAAACAATATTGGAGCAATGGAAGCACAGTAAATCATACACGATACTCTCGAAAAGCTTGGAATTCATGATAGTTTTTCAATTGTCCTATAGTTAGCAATATTTGTTCCGAGAGATATTTTTTAAAAAGGACGGCAAGCGGTTGAGTCAAACTACCAATACATTTTTTTAGAACGATATCCAGTACAATCATCCAAATATTTAAAATAGTTTAGGTCAGGTTCGAATTGGCTACTAGAAAATGCAATATTAAAAAACAGCGTACATAGTAACAATAATTTTTTGGGTTTTTAAAGCATTGAACGTCATGTTTTAATGTTGTTGGATTGTAAAGCTCATTAGATAGGCTGCTAAAACCATTGGACGCGTTCAGGTAATTAAAATAATTAGCTTCTGACTAAGCTTTTCAAAATTTATGCAAACGTGTGCTATAGTTGGGAGGAGAGTGCTGGGGCCAAAAGGAACAACTTCTATACAAAACATTCAAAAATAGCAGCATAAAATTAACGGTTAAAATATCAATATCACTGTTATCATTAAAAATGACATTAAGATCATTATTAATTAGTAAATCATTGAGCTTCACAAATTTGGCTTGGCGAAAATTGAAATGATATGGGATTTCTGACTCCGAGTCAGCATGATCAAACTCATAGCGAAATGTGATAAATATCGGTGGGTGGTTGGAGTTAATACTGGAAAGAGTCAAATTTATTGAAAAAACTACTCTCAGGTGAGATATGAATTCCACTCTATCAATATAACTTCATTGTACAAACGATGTTGATGCAATATAGGGGAGCGGATACGATAAAAGGTCAGATTTCTACATTTATTTACATTAAGGCGCAGGCTATTGTCAGTTGATCATTTACAAAATCTATCTAAATATCTTGGAGCTTGTTACAGTCAGCGTCGATGTTAACCCGGCGAAAATGTTCATGACATTGGCGAAAAGAAGGCAGCACGTGAATTTAAATAATGATAACAGCAAAGGGCCTAAATGGCTACCCTGTGGTACACCTGATGCCGCGCAAAATTCGTGGGAAGATTGACCAAGAAATCTTACAGTTTCCCGGCAGTCTGAAAAGTAAGAGTGCAACCAGACTATGGAAATGAATTGGCACCCCAAATACCGAAAATATAATTGGCTTAATGTGGAAATCATTCTTTATGAACCATTGATTCAAAAAGTTATTATTTCTTCTATCTGCTTTAAAAATTTGTTAAATGTGCGAAACTTTGCAGGATTTAGGAAATAGACCTATATTCAGACTTTCATTGAATATGAAGGTAATTGGAATACATAAACTTTCCGCACAATACTTAATAAGAAGCGGAGGAAAGGCATCGTGACATGCAATTATGAACTGTTCCTTGCACCTAATAAAGTTAAATTCTGCAAAGACGTCAGAGTGGTGCGATACACATGAATCACAAGTATTTGAGTGATGACTATAGCGACCGAACTCTGGTAGGTCATTGGAGATGGGAAACCAACTATTTTTTTCCTGGTATTCATGAAATTCCAGAAGTGTTTAGGACTCATTGGCCTTCAATTTGCACTATATAATTACTGTTCAAAAACCAATTTAGGCTTTTGAATTTCTTCCGGGCTATATCAAAATCTGGATAGTAATCTATGACATGTAGTTTGAACAATCTATGTGTCTTATTGCAACGGTTCTCCAGATTCACTACGTCCAGACCACGTTGAAAAATATCCGATAAATTAAACCAAAACTTTGGTTGAATCATCCTGAAAGTGTCTGACAAGGTATATAATTTGGTCCCACATATTGAAGAGTACGAGAGATGGTACCTATTTGGTCTCCAATATTACAGACAGACACTAAACTCGCGCTACATGAGTTTGCCAAAGTCTCGGCTGCTTAATTGATAATTGCACTAGCTGTAAGCAGATTTTCGGACAATGTTGTTATTTTAGTATTCAATTTGTCCAGTGTTGATGTAATCGTATTCAATGCCAAAACACGTTCTCCATTAGAAATACGCTGGCACTGTGTACACATAAAGACAGCATATAAGGACATCATTGATAGCTTTGAATCAGTTATCATTCGTGTTGAATTTCTTTCACACTTTATTACACGACCCTATGAACAAATCGCGAAATCCTTGCCTCGTTTAATGTTATCAAATTTAAAATCAAAATAAAAAACCAAATGAAGCTGCCTATCTAAGTTGTTTTTAATATTGCTAATTTGAAATATAGCATTTAACACAAGACCAAAGTTTCCTTAGTACTGCAGGTTGCGATTGAAGCAACGTAGTGTGTAAAATCCTCCGATTGTGTCCATAACAGGTCAGGAAGGTTAATACCTCCAACAACCAAAATCTCATTTTGGATGTGCATTAAATCCTACAAAAAGTCAACGGAATCAATTAGAAGGTGGTATATGTTTAGTTGAACTACCCAGATGCAGAGAGGCACATAAAATGAACATATCTTCCCCTTGTCTTCAATTTTAATTTTCACACTTAACACCTCAAAATGTCACTTCCAGAAATGTGCTGTATAGAACGCGGCCAAGGTTGACATGTATTATTGGTCGCAAAATGGCTCAAAAATATGTTCTCAATATACGATCATCATTCTTCATCTTCGATGGCGCTATGTATACCCCATGAATTGATTTGGCCGCAACGAGAATGCTAATAAAATCTGCAACAAGAGAGTGGCAGACACAATAACCAAGAGTTTGAAGGACCTGTTCAATGTAAACCACCCATTCAAGGTGTGGTCTTAATATTTTTTTTGTTATGCTAGCAAAATGCCTTACAAGTACCTTTATGACTTCGCTTACGTGGTAAGTATGTGCTGACTACCATTAGATTATATAGGCGAGCTAGCTGGATGGTGCACGTCCCCTTGTTTGATGCAAGGGGTAGGGGGTCCGAACCGTTAAAGTCTTGGAGTTGAAGTTACCCAAAACAATCTTTACCTCGTGTTGGGGGAGCACTCTCGAGGTGGTTATAGAAAATTGATTGTTCTAGGAAAAATGATTTGCTTCGTATAAGACTATATTCACATTACTAGCAATTTATCGATGAAAAATACAGATACAGAGATGAGTTTTTGATATAAATCAGATTTCACTAGCACCTATAATTTTTAATAACTGCCTAGATGCAGCGAAAATGAAATTTGTTATACAATGAATCAAACCATTTCAGATACTATCGCAAGTTAAGTTGATATGTCCAAGATGGAAAATAAATGGCCGTTTACCATTTTCGCTCAAACTTATAATTAAATTACCTAAATTCATACCGAATCTACTGTCTTTGTTAGAAAGTTCCATTTGGCCTTTTTGAATGAGCAATTTGACAAGCTGTGTCAGAAGCTATAGGAATATGGGTCTTAATCTCTATGGGAAGGAGAGGTACTCAAAATTCAAATACAAAAATTCATTTTAAGTTTTCTATGCTGATTAAGAAGTTCAGGTCCAATTGGGCAGATGCTATTGGAATTTGAGTTCAAACCTCTGGGACCTTTTATACGTTTTTATGCTCAAACTCAGAAACCAAGTTTCATTTTGGAACTGCTGCAGGAACCTGAGATTTTGTTTCATATGCTTGATTACAAAATTCAATGAATATTTTTCTTTAAAGCTCTATTTAACATTTGAAAAATGTGGATTTGGAAAGTATACTCGGACATATACTGTTAAGTTGGCCAAAAGAAGCACCAGCAATAAATAAAAAAGTTAAACGCCTTTTCAATTGTGGGGGAGTGCGACAATTATTGCCTTTCGTAAATATTAAGTTTTTATAATATTTGTGCGTACGCTGTTCCACTTCGCATGGAAAGATGTTTATAATACACAGGTATAACATTTTCGAAATGTTCTCAAGCCCATTAAAATTTCGAGTTAAAATGTCTCTATTCTTATTCATGCAATACCAATGAGCAATCATCTTTATATTATAATATTAAATACGTCATATAAACGAACATCAAGCTTAAAGATACCGATAGTAACGACCTATTTTTTCCCATTCTTAAAATCGTATAGTCCGATCACGATTTATATTTGAGTGGTTTTTACACTTCCCGAGTACATTTAAATAACACATTAAACAAAACATTGGCTGGCGATCTCCACTTTATTCTACAACAAGCTAAATGTTAATTATTTATTTATATATTTTCTTAACAACAAAAAAACTTATTATTACTTTTAAAAGAACTTTTTTTTGTTATTTATTTATTTATTGTTTTTTGTTGCTATCTTTCACCGCGCATTCGTTAATTCGCGCCACGCTATGGAAATGGAACTTTATAGTTTTTTATTTGTATTTTATGGGTAAGTTGTTTTTAGTTTTATTCGAGATCTCAACTTGTTAACATCCAAGTCTTCTGTATAGATATATAATTGCAGTTTCTGTATTAAAAATTTATAATTTATAATTTTTTTTTTTAACAAAATTGAGCTTTTGTGTTATAAAAGCGTTATATATTTATTTATATTTAAAGTGAGTGAAAGCTATTGATCTGGTGTTGTTGAGTGCTTCAAGAAGATCTACATATTCTGATTTTGTGCGGGGAATTCTTGTTTGTGGATTTTGTTTGCCCAATTTTATATAAATGTAAGTTGGAATATTCTAGTTGTACAAAGTACAAAATGCCATTATTCAGTACACCGTATAGTTAGTTAAACGAGTTTTGATCTCATATTAAATATTTAATATATCATTCGAATTCAAAGTCAAAGGTCGAGTGAATTCGCGATTTTTTTTTTCGAGTCATTCAATTTAATCGACTTAATTTTGATATAAATATTATGGCCAACGCCAAGCGACATCAGGTAAATCGAGTTTGCTCGTTATGGCGCACCATTAAATCGTACGCGTATAGAATCCAAAGATCACGGAATGATTTAGCCCTTATTTAGCACAAATCATCATTGAGCTCAATTTAAATTTAGTAATTGACATTCGTGCCATCCTCTAAACTAAACAATGATCTTAATTTCATTTAATTAATTGCTCGACACTTAATGCTTGTGTAAGTAGCATCGCATAATTGTTTTATGCTCGTGTTGTTAGTTCTATTGTGATCATTAAAGAACTAGATTGCAACATCCGCACATCATAATTTTGGTAAAAAGAATGTATTGAATTTAATTTTAGAAATTGACATAAATTTTACTTTTTATACAAACTCATTACGTTTTGTGTAATGTATACTGCAACTTTTTTTTTTACAAACGATAGGCCGCATTATATAAATTTGGAAAGGCCAATTTCTTAGTTTAATAAGGTTTATTATAACATGTACAAATCATAAGCCGCGTTACTATGACATAGACATAATGTAAACTTCTTATCTTATCGAGTACATAGCGCTAACACTTAATCGTTTGTTTACTTAATTTATTCGCCAAAAAAATACTTAGAATTTCAATGTTTTGAACTTTTTTTTATTTTGGTTATGTGTGTAGAGTGCGATAAGTCATTTCATTTTGTATGGGGCCATACATTAAAATTCTGATCGCGAATTTACATTGACGTGTTATATTTAGTTTTACATTGTATGTGCAATTTAAAAAGTGTCACAAGACACGCGTGCACCAACTTTTACTATCTAATTAAGAAAAGTAAAATAGTTTAGTTCAAGGTATTTATCTAAATTACATTTTCATTTCAAGTATAAGAAATTTTTTAATTGTTTTAATTGCGGTATAGTTCGATTGTGGTTATGACGGTTTTGTTCTAAATTATTGTGGTCAACTCGATATGTTATAAAAATAATCATAAAGTTTACTGATAGTAGTTATTATGAGCGCGGTGTGCCAAACCTTACATCGAAATACTAAGACAGTAAGACAAATAAGAGTCACGTATCATAAATATAAATTGAATTTCCTTCATATGCATTTAGATTGAAGGAAGGTTGTTTTGTGCGCTATTTAAAACATCACTAATGTTGTGTTTGTAGCAAAATTTGTTTTATTTTTGTTTTACCAAAGACAGCACATCGCGAATTGATATTGCGGAACGTGTTTTTATGTATATCTAAATGTATACCTAACTTTCTTAGCTGAAAAATAAACTAAAAGTTGATTTGAAGGTTAATTAAATGAAGCATGATGGTGTCTATATTATAATATAATAAGAGGACATGAAAATGCCATTAATAATGCCATTGATGTTATATAACATTTTGTATTGTTACTTGTGCGATGGAAAGTAAATACTTAATACACGAATTGCCAATTTGTTACGGAATATAAAACGAAAATTGTGTGCTGTGTGAAATAGCTTGGCAATATAATTTTTATTTGTTCATGTAACAAAACTATTATTTTTAAATTTTTAAAGTTGTAATTTAAATAGCATGCAAAGACGTAAACATTTAAATAGCTGAATTTCTTGATAAATGAGGATATACAAGCGATTTCCATTCCAAGAATTACAGTACAACATGCATTGATTTGCACCGATAAATTGATATGATATGGCTAACAATTCAATGTAAATGAACCTCTAGCACTTGTTGTTTTGACTGGGCAAAATTCATTGCAATGGAATAAATATTATTTAGTAGGATTTTGGTTGTGTATAAAATATTATAGTTGGATCGTGTAATTTTTATGATTAAATACTCCATAATTTTTTGCCACCTTGATTAGATATGTAGAATATTTTCGATAAAATATATTGCCTCGGTACAAAGTTGGAGTTATATATTTTGACCTGGATGTGTCACACCTTATCATTGAATATTGTCATACAAATTGAATGAAATTTTTTATAGTAAACCGAAAACAAGAATTAGTGCATTTTTTTCTGAATTTAGGATTACAAGGACGTCTGAAGGTTCTCTTTACCAAATCTGTTTTAGATTCTATATACGGACGAGTTTATATATACAGCATTAACCCGATTAACCGAAAGGCTCATAAGGCACATAATTTAAAAATTTAAAAGCACATAATTAAAAATTATATTGCATATTTATTTGTAGTCCATTGAATAAATACTGAATTTCAATTGATTATCAAAAATAACATTTGGTTAAAAAATTAAAATCTCGTACGAGTACGTACAATTAAGATACCCTAAAAATTAATTTTCCGCTATTTTTTCTAAAGCTATCATTCTAATTTTCCGCTAAGTTAGAATATCGCGTAAATTTAAATAATTATTTTCAGCCCAAGTTATTACATCATCCAAATTGCTTACAGCTTTTAGATGATTGTGTGCAGTGAAATCACTGTCTTCGGCTACTGGAAAATTCTTATTTTCTTCTACCGAAGTATTAGAAGGAGCTGCTGATTCATCCTCATCATTATTTTGATTTTCACGTTCTTCGGGTTGTTCTAAAACTATCGATATAATATCATTATCAGTTAAATTATTGCAGCTCTTCTTCAAATTCAGCCACCCAACGGTCAAGCCAATTGTTTAAAAAGGCCAAAGGAACATCATCCTTATGAACTAGATGAGTATCAATAATGTTCCCAACTTCTCGCCAGGATTCTTTAATACTTATTTCCGAAATATCATCCCCAAGAATCGTGCAACCAAAATACCGTATCCTTGATATTAATATTTTTCAATATTGCTCCCATGTTCTCACTCTCATGTGCCATTACCTCTAGCATAAATTTTTTTACAACATTATGAGCTGCACAATTATCCAATAAAATAATAGCCTTTGGTGCTAAATGATTATTTTATGAAAACTGCCTTACATACAGGTGATACAAATTGATTATTAAACCAATCAGCAAAAATATTTTTAGTCATCCAAGGGTTTTTAGATGCAGCATACTTAACCGGTAATTGAATATTATTAAATGAGCGAAGAGTTTTTGCTTTGCCAATCACAAACAAAGAAAGTTTGTTAGTTGCTGTTGCATTGGAGCATTTCATAATTGTCACTTTTTCTTTAATAATTTTATGGCTACTTGATGTAGTTTCTTTTGAGTGCGCAAGTGTTTCCTCGGCCACCATTTTAAAAAGGAGAGCTGTTTCATCAGTATTATACAACTGATCATTGAAAATTTGTTCATTCCACTGGTCCAAAGCATCCGTATTGCATGACAGCTTATCGCCACAAATTTTTAGTTTTCTTATTTCATAACGGCGTTGGCGTTTAAATTTTGCTACCCAGTTATTGCTAAACAGCTTTGCTTGGTTGATTAAAATTGCCGTATTTACAATTTGATTGAGATCGCGCATTTTTAGAAAACAAATAAAACGCGCCTCTTCTGATTTTTTCTAACATCCATATTTCACATTTTTGCAATTTTTGGGTCATCTTCGATTGCCTGAACTATTTGCAACTTCACGTTTAAACTTAAAGTCCTCCTTTTTGCAATGGCATTTTTTATGTTTTATTTCGAACTATTGCAGTGTACTAACGAATTAACAATATTCCTAAAATGAATAAAATGAAAATAAAAATCAGCGATTTCTGCTTTTCATATCAGTTATTTAATAAACATACCAGTGGCCCTATTCTAGTAATACCCGGGGAATGGAAATTTTAAATTTTGTAGTAGTTTTATTCCCATTTCCCTCGAAGTGTATTCTGGCTTTTGGGGAATTTTTTTTTTTAGGATAAAAATATTCCCCATTATAGCAGTTTTGACGTTTATTATTCATACCTATTTGAGGAAAGAATTAACTGGGAATAGAATTAAACGAAATTATATAAATTAAATTTCTCTCGAAAACTGGTAATATCAATTGGAAATATCAATATCCAATTTTTCACTTTAATAAACAAAATTTATTTTTTAAGTAAAATTCGATTAAAATTTCAACAAAAATCAATTAAACGTAGTAAACTATTTTTAGGCATTTGTTTTCTTATTTTATTGCGATCGTGTGTCGGCCACGAATAATTAAATTAATTTGCCGTAAATTTATTCCCCAATCGCCAGAATTAACTTTTGGGAAACGGGAAATTGGGAAAAATGTCTGGGGAATAGCTGCTACAAAAAAAATGATTCCCTATCCCCGGACCAGAATAGGGCCACAGAAAGATTATTTTAAAAACAGGCTGCAGTGAATTATTCTTTTTTTGTTTTGTATCGTCACTACGCAAATTCTAAAATCAAACTAACTTATTGGCCTGTTCCATACACGGCTTCAGCTTCTGGCTTCAAACTAAGTCGTAATGTGCATATCCATACTACGGTAACTTGAATCCGGTAACTTCGATTCTTTCCTCTTTATCTATATTTTTTATTTATTTTATAGCTAAAGAGGAAAGAAACGAAGAAGTTACCGGATTCAAGTTACCGTAGTATGCACAATAGATTTTTTATTCCTAATTTAAACCCTTAATTTTATATTAAAACATCCAATTCTATTGTTTTATTCTGCTCTCTCGAAAATAAAATTTAAACGAAAATGTACATCTTAAAAATGGCCTTAAATTTTTTTATTTTCATTTCAAGTTTTTCATTTCGGCTTCACCGAAAATTTTATTATGAACGGATTTTATAGGTAAAAGAGGAAAGAAAGGAAGGTGAAGCCGGTCTTATGAAACTGTGTGTTGCGGAAAAAACCGTAACACAAATATTGTTTTTTGTTTTACATTTTTGTTTTTACAAGTAGTACATTACATAACGCAATAAATTTTAAAGTTTTCGTATAATCGGATACTTTTCTTTCGTACAATAGGATGTGGCAAAATCGGATATCGTTTATTCGGAGATTCGTTAAATCGGGTTAGACCCGTATTTTACATCATTACGGGAGAAGTGTTTAAAGCGAAAAACGATTGCTAAATCGCTAATTCTCAAAATTCAAATTTGAATGTATTAACCTACAAAATTGAAAACGTACGTTTGGCTATTTAGAATTGTTCAGCTTGGATATTGTGTTCATCTTCTGAGCCACTGGGTTTAAACAATATGTTATTGAAGAAGTTCATTATGATAAATTTATAGTATTCAAGGCCTAGCTGTTGCTTCGCATCCGTGGAGATAGTGAGCTTTACGCTTTCAACAGCCTACTCGGCGCTTCGAGTCTGATTCGGCTCTATATACTCCTATTATTTAATTCTTTTGAGATCAGTAAATATAATTTGGTTTCGGTTTGTAATTATTAAGAACTAGTTTGATGATAGCGGCTATGAGTAATTTAAAACGTTAACTTTTCTACAATTCACGTCGAAGTTTTTTGAAAAGGGGCAAAATTGACTGTAGCTGAATGCTTTATGAATTTATTTTGGTAGAATTTATTTGTTGTTTGATTATTTGAACGATGTTTTGATGACATTCAAATAGGCAAACGATGTATTAAGTTGAAAAAATTATTTCTGTTTTGCAAAGAACCTTTGCTCGCTGTTTACACGTTTTCCATGTGTGTGTGTGTGTGTGTTTGCTGCGGATTTGTTAAAGCCTCCAGATAATTCTTTGTAAATTTGATTAAAAGTAAAGTAAGATGATTGATTAAATTAAAACAAAAATGAAATTTTGAAAAGCCTAAACCCACCGCAGATCAACGCTAAGTACAATGGAGAATATTTTATTAAAATTGGTTCATGAGATTAGTCCTGATAAACAAGCAGGCAAACACAGATTTTTTACTTTATAAATTTAGATATGAAAGTTTATTACCAATTCCATCTAAAATTGCCGAACAAAATGTATTTAATATAATTTTAGTTAGAAAAATTTCGTATAAGTATTTTGGTGCCCGAAATTACCGAAAAATATTTCAGTTGGTCTATTTTTTCTATTAGTTTCGTTTTTGGTTTACATCTAATGTATCACAAACCAACGATAAAGATTTGAACTGGGTCGGATTATTCGTAAACTCCAGACAAGTTAATCTTCGGGCGAGTTTGTTCTTAATTTATTATTTTGATAAACTATTCCATGTATATTTTCTGAATAGTACTTACAATTTAAATAAAACCTAATTAATCGAGCACTTTGGCTTTGGTGTCAAGAATCGCAAGGGTTCTCGTTAGGGTAGTATTTCTCAACCAATTTGGATATAGACAACTACCAACAGCTTATTCCATATTTATTATAATTTGTTTAGTTTCGTTGAACCTGTCGAAACTTCAATGACAAACATAACTTCACTGAAGAATGTATAATTATAAATAAAATGCGGGTGGTTGTCTGACAATAATCTTAAAATTGATATCTATTTGTTTCCGGATAATTTCTGTATTAAACGTGTACGCGAAAATACCAATGAACATTTCTCAGATAAATTTTACACAACATGTTGCGAGTTTAGCAATCAGTAAAATATGGCGAACGTTAACATACGAGATACAAAATACAAACAGCTACTTTTACTATCTTATGCTCCTATTATGATCTTCGCAACTCCGAAAAATGCTATATGCAAAGATTTATCGATTGTGCTATACAGTATCACGGATTTTAATAAGATTCCTCAGTTGTGACGTCATTACGATGTCCTGGGTGGACAGGATCACTCGTGCTTGCATAGCCGCAACAAAATTCGGTGAACCATAATATTTTAGTAGCTTACATTTTTTCCAGTTTTGGGTTTTCTATTAAATATTTAAAATGGCAAAAATGTTAAAAATAAAATTATTATACTGCGTTATGAGTTAATGGTGAATGTTGGCAAACCAGATTAGGCTATCGATAATATAGATTTTAGTTGTAACAAGAATAACAATTTAAATTTGCCAGCAGAAAAATGTCGATAAAAGTAACAGATGTGTTTAGTAATAGACTGCCAGCATGCTTAACTGATGAAAAGTTTTGTATTTTAAAATTTTACTAGATAGACCTGACTACCAATTCACTGTTCGCTAGGTCGAATTTGAATATGGGTTTGGAGTGAGTTGGATGACGTTACGGGAGTAAAATTTTAATTTTTCCGATATTTTGTCGTCCGCCATTCTAGCTTTTACCAGGTAGAAACTGATTTGACTATTCCAATTCGATGACTCATAGAATAGAGTTTGATGAGGTATTGGAGGGTGCAGTTTTCTGTTTTCCGAT
The DNA here is from genome assembly GCA_947310385.1 of Nephrotoma appendiculata. Classification (NCBI taxonomy): domain Eukaryota; kingdom Metazoa; phylum Arthropoda; class Insecta; order Diptera; family Tipulidae; genus Nephrotoma; species Nephrotoma appendiculata. The sequence continues at coordinate 145,997,448 of OX371224.1, forward strand.
CTTTTATCGAAAATCCTTTGCCATTCTAAATTTTTCCAGATAGCGTCGATCTGGTAAAACCAACCAGCACCATCTGTAATCAAAATCTACCTAGGTTTCGTGGTCAGATATATCGGATTGGTGTCCATTTGGTAAAATCATGTAAATCGCTTATCAATTATGTTTAAAAAATTATATTTTTTACAAAGCTGGATTTATCAAATTACACGAGTAGCCTTAAAATTGTTGGCTAGATAAAAAGCGTTATCTTTGTTTTTTCGTATGTAGCTTATTTAAATAATTCTTTTTATTGAGGCTATTATAATATAAACACTATTATCATTATCTATGTATTGATTACTTTCGGCTGAAATAGCAAAGACGCTATCTATATTATCGTTTTCAGCCTTTGGCTGGATAATTTTCTCTAACTTTAATAGAGCTCGAATTTAATGCTTTCACTGGATTATAGATGACTGTGAAGCTAACACGAATTGCCCTCCTAAACCGAATTTTGTTGTTGTATTAAATTTTATGAAAACACTCAAACTACTTATATTAGGAAAATTTACTATCGGCTGCCAAATTCGACTAATCTGTTTTGCACCATGCTAGGAATGATTTCTGGATCGAAATAGGTCAACTTCGTATATTCTAATAATAGTTTAGTATGTATGTTGTCCCGTAATCAAAAGCGACTACGGTCTAAAATAGGGTAGACTTTCATTAAAATTCAAAAATGTTTAATTTATCTTTCTTCAAATTCGTCTAATTTATTTCGCATCCTTCTACCAGAGACAACCTAAAAGAGATATTTCATCCTATGTAAACGTAAAAAATTTAAACTGCGATTTCATTTTCTGTAAATACCCGCATACATTCAAAAATATTTTGCTTTTTTGCGTATACGTATACGCAGTTTAACGAAAAATCACAGATCAAACGATGACATTGGAATTATCAGAAGTTTGTTTTGTTTTCATTTTTTAGTTTAAATGAAAAATCTAATTTGATTGCTCGTGCTTGTACTAAAAGTTTCTAGTTAAAATTTTTGAGGTCTCATTAACAATAATTCGGGAAAACAGAAGGTTACGAGTCCATAATTCGCCTAGACCCTATTGACGTTTATATCTTCCATTTTGGCTTAATCAAATTACGGACCTGTTACCTCCGTATTCCCTTCACGATGGTTACTGGAACATATTGAGGAGAGTTAATTCGTTTTAAACGTTATTCTAAAAAGAGAAGAATGCGAAGTAATTAAGTGAATTTGACAAAGGATTGAAAGAACATTTTTGGCTTCTACTCAAAATTAACCGAACTTTGATTCAGATTAAACGTTGAGAAAACTGAATATTATTAAAAGTATTATAAAGATGGCTTCGTTGCATGGAATGGTTATTAATGGCTTCAGTCAAATCTTAAAATGGTAAGAAATAAGGACAAAGACGTTTCGTCGTTTTATGACTGTACAATAACTTAGTTTTCAACTTAGGAAAAGATGTTAATTTCGTTATTTACCTTGCTCTTTTTTTTAATCCATTTCTTTATACGATGAAGTATTGACACATTGACTTTTCACTACCGCCATTAAACATAACCTCGTGGGTCAGATAGAGCTCCAAGCGACTCATACTGCTCGCAGTTAAATTTTGTTAATAGCCCATAACCCTGCGGGCGTAACCCATAATCGCAAACGCATGGAGAATTCTAACGAGCTCCTATCTTTTTTCGCTAAAGCACGGGCAGTAACAGAACACATGCTCTGTATCTTCTGGTATCTCTCTGCCGACCGGACTAAACTCGATGCCCTCTATTTTACATTTATATATACTGGTATGATCGGAAGCATCCAAGGCCAGATAAAAACTAAGATAAAAATAGTATGCTACCTAACCATGTTCCGGTTTACCCCCTGGTCAATATACACGGAACGAGACGATGCGTCTATCGATCCTTCTTCGTGCCATCCGATTAATGTTGCAGCTCTTTCTAATTTTGTCAGTTTAGAGATTATGCTACCTCTTTCATACATTTTGAGCCGCTCATCTAGTAATAGTACACTGTCGCCATGTCTTTGGCAAAGCCTTTAAAAACAGAATAAAAAGAAATCTAGAGGGACAGAGAGAATGAGTTAATAAATGTCAACTCATAAATTATATTTTTTTTTCGCTAAAGTGTTTTTCGAGTGAGATAACACTACTGGTTAGCGATTGTAATAATACCGGTAACCAAGTTTATATGAAAAATTCCATGAAAACATAGATTGTCGATTTTCGTAAAATTTTAACGCAGATAGTTTCAAAAATTTTACTTATCTTTGTCATAGCTGCAGATAAAAATGCAGTGAAAAATGTTTACTAATACGAATAATACCAATTTATCTAGCTAAACTGCATACAGCAAAATAAAATTCAGCGGTGAAATTTTTGGTTTTCGCTTCTGGTGTTTCAGACTAATCATTTTGCACTCCCGAGGTATACTACATATGTAACATTTTCAAAATAATTGGTAGATCCTAGTGAACGAAAATTATTTTTACGAGAATTTTTGAACGTAAGATTTTTATTGGTAAATCCGATCGGCATCTCCTGAGTAAGAAACATTTTTTTTCAAAAGGTTATTTGTATACTATAGGGGTTTATTTTATTGTGTAACGCTGAGTGAGCTTTTTGTCTTCTGGAAAGGCCTTAGCGAGGACATTTTATATTGACGTTTATTTCTAAATGTTGAAAACCACATTAATTTCTCCACTAAACGCCCAACTGAAATTTGCAATTATGGCAAGAGGTTTTGAGAGGATTTTGAGACTTGTTTACAAAATTGATAAGAAATAATTTGATACCTTTAATAATGAACTTGTTATCCCAAGTTAACAAGATTTTTTTTTTTTTTGATAAATTGGTTTTAGATGAGTTGGTTTACTAATGAGTTTCGAGAAATAATAAATTCAACTTTCGTTTAACAATCGATAAGAATGGAAAATGTAGACATTGTACAGTGTAGACATTGTGCAATGTAAAGCTATCAATCACAGCTGCTTAAGCTTTTGTGAAGTTGTAGAAAACGAAAGCGAATAGCTCGTGGAATAATAAATAAAATATTTTATAAACAATTTCATTCTTTATGCTATTATTTACTTTTGTTTAGGCTGAGCCCAGCCCAGAGATACACACAATTTACATTTATCTTAATTAAAACTAAATTGTTTAAGAATTGTATTTGTAGACAGTTGTAATTTGAGTCGATAATCCATAATCCATTAAACAAAATACTTACAAAATTATACAACATGTGGCTTTCTATTTTTAAGTTGCTTTTAAGAACTTAATTTTACTTATATGGATGGCTTACGTAATCTGCCAATATTAACCAAATTCAGAATTCTATTAATGGGAGCACTCCATGTAACATCGTGTAAACGGAAATGTCATAGATAATGCTAGTTTAACTATATGTTACCCAATTTATTGATCAAGGTATAAAACTGAATTCAAGCTTGTCAACAACTCACAAAGAAATCAATATTTAAAAGAGGCCCCCTAGCAACTTTTTTAATTGCAAAAATCAGGTAGGTGCACGTAATTAAATTCTGAAATTGAGTACAACCATAAAATGCATGCATTGTTTATTTAAATCAATGCGATACGGTTTTAAATAAAATGTTCCGATTCAGTCGACCAATTTGACCTTTTAGTTATTAATATGAAAATTCAAAACGTAACTATTCGTTTTTTAAATTAATGTTTAGTAAAAGTGGACATTAAGCTGACATTAGAAAATATAAACAAGAGAGAGTATAGATAAAATAGTTCCAGTTACCCTATACACCAGTTAATATAAAGACAGATTTACAGATATCTTCAATATAACTGCTTCGACATAGGGAGATTGAAATAAGTTTCTACTCGTTTAATAAAGATTAATAATTTTGATTGCCATGTACAAAGGTATGCTAAAATTTGGTAAGATGTTTATTTTATACCACAAGAAATTTCCAGATAAGAGTATACAAAAATTTTTTTTCATCGAGCACGGGCCTCTTATTATGTTATAAAATTAATTAATTAATTGCATAAAATTGAAAAATTTGCTTGTTCGTTTGAAATACACGGTTTAAAGTTCAATTTACACACAACAGCATTTTGTTAAGTAGAGAAATGTCTTTATTACATTCAGAAAAGTTAGAAGTTTTTTTCGCTCCACTCATTTTTGATAAAGCATTGTACTTTTCCATTTTAAATCTAGCTGAACCCAAAACGAGATCTGGTTAGAAATCCACTTAACACGAAAAATAAGTTCTATTGGCACACACAAAATTAAAGCTTCATTGAAAAAGGTTGGTCAATTTTAGGATCTATTGACATTCAAATAAATCAAAATTCATTATGGCATAATGAAATACGAGTAAAAAAATGTTAGCTTCACTAGTTCCTATTTGTTTCATCTAAAGCTAGCAGAGCCCAAATCGAGAAACGGATCAAATTTCAGAAAGCAAAACAGCGTTATATAAATAATTAAAGGTTCTCTACAGACTAATCAAATGTCCAATTAAAAGATTGAGGCTCCACTCGTTTTCGATAAAACGGTGAGCTTTTCTAATTTTTGGGTTTTGCTTGGGCCACTTTTTTGTTTTTCACTTCTTCAAGTTTTTTACAAGATACAGTTTAAATTTGCTCGATGACCTCGAGACGTAGAGTTTCCAGTCTAATGCAATTTATATTGAAATAACCTGATTTTGGACCAATTCCCGCATCGTATTGGATATCAAATTATATTTGGGAAAAAATTGGTAATCATACATGTACAGAACAACAGCCCATTAATCCATTAAGGTAAACTGCAATTTGTACAGCGTCTTCCAATAAGAACTGTAGTGTAGACACTTGATCTGATTGATCAAAATTCATAATCAGTAAAATACTGTATATCATATTGCATTCGTGTATTGTAAAACGATCCCAATTTTCAGTGTTATTGAATCTGTTTATGCAAGAAATCGCTTATGATTTTCAGAATTACATTCAGAGTCACTCATACATGCATTACTTCTATGTACATAAACTTTAATAAATTGAAGCTGCTAATGGAGCTTTTGCAAGTAGAAACAGCCGTCAAGCGCATAAATAACATCTAATACGCAATTTTTTTTTTTCGTTCCACAAATTATTCGAAAATTAGAATTTTTCTATTTATTATTCGAATAGTATAACAGTCGATATAATTGAATGCTCGATCTTCCAATAATAATTTTCTATCTATTATTAAGGCCTAATGTTCAATCTCCAAGGACCTAAATTCCATACCGTCAATGCAGATTCGACAAAGTAAATCCGTCCAATATGGATTATATTTGCTTGATTCGTGGCGATTGTTTCATCACAGGAGAGACATTGGAGGCCAGTTCTAATTGCCGGCTCAAGCCTCGAGCTGTAGTCAAAGTATTTGCTACGGTTTTTTTTATTTTTAAATTATCTATTTTATCAAAGGTAATGTGAAACAAAATATCGTCGAGCTCTAATAACAGTATTACATCTACAAAATATGATGAGGAGAGACTTAAAGTTTTAAAATTGTATTTATTCTAAATTATTTATAATTGTTTCCAATTAACATTTTCAAATTTATTATAAATTAAAAGAAGTTCTAATAATGATTAATTTAATAGATTGTAGTTTTACTAAAATAATTAATTATTGATTGAAAATTTCGAAAATAAATTTTTTTAATAGTTCTCTCCAGAGAAAATTTTAATAAAAGTATAGCAAGGTATACTTGTACAGAGTGTCCCATTAAGACCGCTTATTTTGAAATTTGAATAAAACGCACTGTTTATTTTTTTATTGTAATAAAAAGTGTAGACATGGAACACAACATCCGATAAGTTCTTGGGTTATTGTCATACATCTGACAAAACCCCCAAAAAAATCCATCGGCGTTAAAATCGCATGATCCTAGTAGCCAATCTAATTGCCGCACCGCGAGATAACTCTTTCTTCAAATTTCATTTTCAACCATTACATTATTTCTTTCGCTATGTGGCAGGTTGCGCCGTCCTATTGAAACCACATGTCTTCGAGATCCTGATTTGAGGATAGAAAAAGATGTTTGTCATCTCACTAGCTCAAAACGCACACCAAACAGTGGCTCGTGGTGCTGACTCGTTGAAAAATCACTCTTGTATTCTCAGCTCCTCAAATTTTCCAGCAATTATGTTTGTTGACATCATCAAGATCGAAATGCGCTTGATCGGAGAGGATTATTTTCTTCGAAAAGTCGCCATTCACTTGTCGTTGTTCTAAGATCCATTCTGTGACTCTGTAATTGACAATAATGACAATTGAAACAAAAAAAAACTATATTACCGACACACAAAAATATGACGCTAACCCCTAAGTAGACAACATTAATAGAACACCCTTTATTACCTATTTCTAGGAGGAATAGAACAAAGTAGGTTACGAAGAGATTTTGTGAAAAAATGAGAGAATTGAAAATACTTATTTCAATAAAGTTGTTTATATTTATTATTTTTTCTATTACAATATTTTTTCTATTCTGGTAATTCCCTGGGAATAGAGAATTGGGGAAAGAATTTACATAGCTTTTATTTATAAATCTGTTTTTCTTTTCCTACTGAGAAAATAAATTTGATGTTAATTTTTATAAATTGGGAATAACATTTCCATAACTAAACTAGGAGTCAATTCGCGTTCCGTGAAATAATGAAAATGAAAAGTTTTTTTCATTAGCAATCTAGTAGTTTGCATCATTCACACGTAATTTTAAATTTTACTGTGTGAAATTAAAATTTCTTATGGGGAATGCAAACCTACTCGATTGCTAATGAAAAAAAATTTTCATTTTCATTATTTCACGGAACGCGAATTGACTCCCTCGTCGGGAAAATTATTCCCGATTTTGTTTTGTTATCAAAAAAATTATCACTTTCTTTTTATCTTAGTATACCAGAAAAAATAATTTAAACAAATTATATGTAAAAAAAATTCCCTAATTCCCTATTCCCGCGGAATTACCACATCACGTTTAATTAATTCTATAAGTAAGTAAAATGAAAATATTTTAATTCATGATTTATTTTCTTAACCCAACGTTGGCAATTTTAAGCATCTATACAGAAATTATTACTTCAACAACAACTATTTGGGAAAATTTCACGAACATTTCATGAGCTGGAGCGTAATTTAGATGAATTCTGAGATCTCTAGGTCCAGCTCCGTTTCGGGTAAAAACCAATGACTTTGATCCTAAAATTAACTTTGAACTGCACAATTTATTTTTTGAGTCTCAAACTAAGTAAGTAACCAGTATTTCGTTTTTTTTTGTAACATTCAATGGTTGGAGCTTGGAGGTCTGTTTCATTTTTGGAGTATTTAATTAATAGGAATCATTTTAGAGTGAATTTAGCTCGGCCGCCGTATTTTCCCGCTCCTAAAATATTCTCTAAAAAACTCCTATCTCTTCACGCTCCTTATATTAGACATTCCTAAATATTAGACAAATTATTTAAATTTAGGTAATAATATTCTTCATTTATTAAAGAAAATAATAATTTATATAATAATAATATTAGGCTGTTTCCTTAAACAATATTTAAATAATGTTTCCGGCACATGAATTGGTGTTCCTGAAATATTATTAAAAAAAAATGTCAATACTATTACAAAATGTTTACTTACCTATTCGAGACATAAAATATAATATGTAATTAATAAATAACCATATAAAAAAATAATAAGTATTTTTTTATTTCTCTCGATTGTTTATCTATGCCATTTTAAAGAGTATGTGATAGAATGAGAAACTTTGAAGGCATGTCATACATGTTTCCCTTAAGACATTGTCACGAAAGAAGAACGGCCTATGACATGTTTCCACTTGTCGTCTAACGTTAACAATTATTGAAGAAGTCATTTGAGAAACTAATGTGACTTGTCATAAATAAGTCAACATACCAACATATATCGACAAAAAATTATTGTTTTTCTTTGAGATAGTATTTTTTTAACTCGTAAAATTTATTGACGTTAGGAATACTGCAATTTTTGTGATTTGAATATCTAAGAACTTAATTTAGTATATTTGATAGATAATATTTAGTTTAATTATAATCACTTATAAATTGTATAAAGTACAAAAATTATTATTTTCGTACTGTATCACCTTTCACTCTACTTTTAAAATATTTCAGCAGATGGACATTTGGACACTGTGCTAAAAAGCTATTACACAACATCAATCATCAGTATCAAGATAGTTATATCTATTGTAATAATCGAGATACAGTCGGTAAAAATAGTAGACTTTTTTAATTAAGTAGAAACTATACTTTTTAGAATATTATTCTACATTAAAAGCAGATTCAAGTAGGCTTAGAAATTTGTCGCCTCCGTATGCTTGAATCTGGCCACCTTTTCCACAGCTGTGAAATGCGATGCTACTTAAATCTATTGTTAATGTATTGTAGAATAATATTCTGCCATAAAAAATAATAGTTCCTACTTAATTTATAAAGTTATAATTTTTCACAGAATTTATCTCGATTAGTTATATTAGCTAAGTATTAAATTGTATAGTTCGTTATTTCTTGATAAATCAAAAAAAAAAAAATGAATTAATTTTTGTATCGAAATAAAATTCGTATGATTTGCTGTGCTTATAGAATGTGCTTGGTTAAGAAAAATTGATTAAATTAGTTAAGGGGGTTGTGTTATTCGACTTGAAGTTGGGAATAGAATAAACTATAAAATATTGTAGGGAGTGAGTGAGATGTGCAAACGGTTAGCCTGAAGTTAAGACATTTTTCGAAGCTGTATGAACGACTGATAAATAAGACGAAAATCAGTCAATCAATAGTTATATATTCACCATATATACAAGGAATTATAATAACCGCTAATTGTAAGTAATATCCGTATTTATCACTTTGGCCTTAATATATAAAAATCCATTATAAATAGCACCTTTACCATCGCTAATTTTATTCATTCAGTATTTATTGTATTTTCGATGTTGGGAACCAAAATTTTTGTTAGCTGATTTTTAAAGTTCATAAATCAGGGTCAGAAAACGTTATTGCATTTTAACGTAATTGGGTTACCCAGAATTATTTCTGGAAACGTGGTCTGTTAACTGTAACGAAATTTAGTAATATTGTCCTTCTACCTTTGTAATATTCGTTTATTATTGTAAGATACAATTCGTAATGGTTAATTTTCTTTGTTGGAAAAATGTGTCAACTTGAAACTTAACTCTTAAAATCATAACTCTTAAATAATAATCAATAATAATATGTATAGTGATGTCAGCTTGATTGATAGAAATAAATATGTTTTAGTTAGATTAGATCTTATTGTAATCGGGACTGATTTTTTACGAATTTGCGACCGCGTTTTGTAATAAATTTTATGATACACCATAAATGTATCATCTGTGGTTCCATTATTAGTTTATATGTAGATGTGTTTGTAATGTTCGAATGATTGAGTATTGTGTGTTTCCCATCTGATTTTTTCCTAATTATTTTTTGCTAAAGACGTATCTGATCGCTCGCATATGTAATAAAATAGTCCAGTAATCGAGCTACAATCAAAAGTGGGTCGATTAGCATTATGAATTTCGTCAAACACGGCAATCGACTCCAACATTAAATAAAATGTAAATTACACTCAAATTTTAATTTTTTTATTTCGATTTGAAAGAAAATATTCGCTAAAAATATTTTATAACGTTAATTATGTACTTTGAGCCAGTCCAGGTGTGCCATTAGTTTTTTATGTCAAAAAAATTAAATAAGTTGGCTTCAAATTAAATTTAAAAATCGCCTCTGTCATCGGTGGTAATTTATTAGTCTTATCTAATTGTAGCGAACTTTTAATCGAAAAGTCTAGCCGCATAAATTAATGAGTAGTGTCATATAGCTTCTCTATAGCCACACAAATTAATGGAAAGTGTAAAGGCTCAAACAGTCAGCGTGTAAGACATTATGTTGATTTGCACCATTTCCGCTTTAATGTCTTACCAACCGACGATTAAAGTCGGCTTGCCAAAGCTCAATGAATAAATGCTGAAGTCTCGCTGATCTCTAATCTAACGGTACTGCAAATAATCGAAATTCAGTGCAACTTAAGCGCTTACGGACGACGAATTGAGAAACCTGAAATTCTTTTATTTCATTGTATTTGACTGTTTGGATCATCTCAATTTGTCCACTGTTACAGACGCCCACACTTGATAATATTAGTGTAGCATAAGTAATTTTAAACATTTTAAGATTTTTTCTCAAACTTGATTTGGTCTGCACCTCGTATATATTTTTGATGAACTTTTTTAGTGAAGATATGTTATTTACACTTTTTCACTGCTACACTTTTCGTCAATTTGTGTAGCTACACTTTCCATTCAACTTCATTTGAGTTCTTATCTGGTGTAATACGTCATTACAGGTGGTAGAATCGATTGAACTCAATTTATCGTATATAGAAACAAATATTACACACCTGGTTGGCCTCCTCTTTAAGAGCTTAAGGTTTCATTCGGCAGGTATTATCTGGTCACGATGTGGTGTAATTTGAACAGGTGGTTAACTCGAAATGTTAATGTTATTTTCTGAAGCCCATACTGCCTGAAGCTATTTCGTCAAATGTAATTAAAATTAATTTATGAACCACGTAAATAAAGCTCGTCTGCCCTTAAGCTGTACATATCATAAATTTTACAATACGTTCAGAAATAATATTATATTCGCTAAAATCAAACCTGATTTAACCCGTGATTTAGACGAGGAAATATTAAGTCCCATTAATTTTAAACAATAAAAAATTAATTTAATTTAAGCAAGTCACTGCAATTAAAATAAATATGAAAAGGTGAATACTTTTTAAAAGAAGTTGTCGTGGAAGTGCTAACATGTTATTATTGCAATATTGTCAAGCAATAGTTTACAGTTTATGTAAGTTTACGCATTTGTTTTTTATATGTGGTAATCATGACCAATACCTCTGTTAAAAAGGGTTGCAATAATATTGGAAAAATAATTTCGTTGAATGGAAATACAGCTTCGAGAAATGAAATTGACTGTTTCGAAGTCCTATTGAGTTTCCGTTTGGCGTGTATATGTCCATTAAATGTGTGCTTGGTGGAAATAATGGATATTATTTTAATCTTATTTAATTACCAGAAATTAGCCATTAAACAAGATGTACTAAAAAGTGTACTAAACAAATTTCACTAAACAAAGTACACTAAGGAAGGTGCATTAATCAAAGTCTACTAAACAACGTGCGCTCGAAAGGGTGCACTAAACAAAGTTCACTAACCTGTGTGTTAGTTGTCCACCATGAAAATGTTGATTTCAAATTTTTTTTGGCTTGATATTTAAACACCATAAAATTGTAAGTACAAATTTTCCGGCAAGGGTTTCGGAGATACTTAGTGGTTTTGATGAAATTAGGACTATTATGCAATTTTTCAACCCCAATTATTCCAATCGCACTAAGGCCTTTGACACCATCAGTCATTATAAAACCTTGGAGTGCTTGAACAAATTTGGGTTCTGCAGTCCATTTGTAACCTGTGGTTTAAATCATACTTAAGCAACCGCTCTCAATACATCGTAATGAAAAAAAAGGTCTGAATTAATCTCAGCCATCTCCGGCGGGCCTCAAGGTTTCCATATTGGCCCTCTCATCTTCACGATTTTCATTAATGGAATCACCGAAGCAATTCATTATTCAAAAGTCCTAATGCTGCATACATGACCTTAAAATCTTTAAAATAAACCAACAAATTACAACAAGATATGGACAACCTAGGGACTTGATGTGATTGCAATCTGCTCAGTCTCAACATAATAAGTGTAAGACTATATCTTTTCATCGAAAAACTAATCCTGTTGTCCAACAGTGCCATATAAATGGTACCACTCTACAAAGGGTATATGAATTTAAAGATCTAGGGGCTTCTTTCGTTGAAAATCCCAACTTGAGTACGCTGTTAATATCTGATGCCTTTTCAACAATGAACATATTCGTAACATAGAGAGTATCCAAAAGAAGTTTGTACGTTACTTATCTTGGAAAGACTTACCGTATCATCTTAATCTGCAAGAGCTACAGCCATATCTCACCTGATATAGAACCCACAATCTGAAAACCCTGGGAAATCAAAGTAAACTTTTGTAGTGTTCATTTTTTACACATGTTACTAGATGAAATCGATTCAACAACGTTACTTGAGTCTATTGGAATAAAAGCGTCTAGCTGAACCTTAAGAAATTCTGAGTTTCTTCAAGTAAATAAACATATAGGACAAATTATGATTCCCACGAATCGGTGAACATGATTACTCGAGTTTTAACAAAATTGAACATCTTTTTGATTTTTGCCTAAAAATTGAAAAAAATTGTCTTTTCTTGAATAAAATAAAATTAAAATAAAATTTGATAAATCCGAGTAAGATAAAACTTAAACAATTGTTTGAGGAATGGTTTACCTCTATTCAAATTAATCAGATGATGTCCATTCAAATCGGTCAATTTTTGGTCAAGCAACCTTCAGAAGTGAAGTTAGTAAGTTCACATTTGAATTTCCATTTTCAACATACAACCTCAAACTATCTTTTATTTCAAGCTCCTAAGAAAATTTCCATTTACATAGTTTATTTCATTTCTTGTTCCATTCCAATTAGGCCCTTACGATATTTAAACTGAGTTTCATCTCAATTGGTTGAAAATTGGATTTATTACATGCAAATTAGCAAGTTTCGTTAATCGCATCCGAAATTCATATGTACTCCCAATTTTATTATACAAACTGAGTGTCATCTCAATCATTTGCAAAAGAGCTGAGACTGAGAAGAATGAGAAATATTTTAGTTGCGATCCCTAGTTGCTAAAACGGCAACTCATCGCAATCGCTTTCGAACTCGAAAACTCGTTAAACATTCCTAAATAAATTTTCCAAAAATTAGCGGGCCAAATCCGAATTGTTGCAGTTTGCGTCAGTGCACTTTGTTTTAGTACATTTAACAGCAACCAAATATTATTCTGTACTTACTTAACCGCTTTACTTTAAATCTAGGTTTAGTGACGTCATGACGTTAAATCTTTTACATTTCCAATTCGGTTTTATATGAGCACTACCAGCTTTGCCTAATAAACAGAGCCTAATACTATACTTCTTACCAATTGAACTTTTCATCAAACTACTGTAATTTAATTTTACTGTTAAATTATACATTTACAAATTGAATTGTTCTGTATCCAATGAATGAGAATTTATTGAGTCCCGTCACTTTTTATCTTAACAGTTTCAAATACACAATTTTTTAAACAAGTGTATTTAAGGCGAATCTAAACTATGAATTCAGAAATCAAATTACAAACGGATGATTTTTATCGTTGGAGAATTTATTAATGTTCCTAATATGAATTATAAAGACACAAACCAAACCGCCTTCGTGAATTTCTTCCAATATATTCGTTTTGATCACTTAATTGAATTTATATACATACAAGTATTATTTGTTGTTTTGTTTATTTATTTATTTGTCGGCTCAATAGTAAGTAAATTCCATTGAAAATCAATTTTCTACAAATCACAAGATTTTAATCCAAATTTGGTTTTACTTAATTAAATTACATAAGAAATGTATAACCTTAGGTTGTTCTTGAGAGCATAATTTAAAACTAAATACATGTCGAAATAAGAACGTAACCGCGCGCTCTATCTGATACTAATAAAAAAAAATTTAGTAATTAATTATCGAGTCCTAAAGATCATCAATCATTGTATATGTTTCCATATTAAGGAAAATAGATTTTATTGGAAAATTATTTTTAGGTGATCTCATAATAATGATCAATTGCGAGGTATATCACATGTAATGAGCTCATTGAGGTTATAAAGTCGCTATGCGTTTCGTGTACTCGAATAATCCTAATCCACCTCCATTTTTTCTAAATTATTGCGACTAGTATCTGTGAAGATCACGATCAATGACAATGTGGATGGTGTTATGTAATACGAATTAATTTAAACGTGTGTTATTTAATAGTTTTTTTATCAGATACAGTGGGCTATGCATTTAACATATTTTTTGTTGTTGTTGCTAATTTAACAGTATTTTTTACTGTGGTGGTCGATCATACAATATTGATTGGCATTTTGAATCACCCACAATTAATGTGGGCCCTCATTTTAAATAACAAGCGCATCATCATGCGAATACAGATTTATTACTTTAGAATATTTTATTCGTGCTATTGCGGGGATCTCCGCGCGCACCATCATCAAATTATCAACTATAATATTTTAAATATATAAAATCGATATACGATCGAGATACGGTGACGATCATGATGCTCGTTGTGTTAATGAAATTCTTTCGCATCCCACCACTAATATTTTGGTGGGTCCATGTAACATCATCAAAATATGTATCTAAGAATTTTATATAAATAAATAAATACATACAATAACAACAATATTTTAATGATCATTTTGCGTCTCTTTTTAAAATACAAATACAATATCAATTCATAATATACTCGTGGTATATGATGTCATACGTTTTTTGCGGATTATGTCAACTAAATTAATTACCAATGATCTTACATAGATCAGACCTATAGTATATTTAAGACTGAGATCAAATAGAGATCAGCTATTTTTTATACATCAATTGATCGCGAATATTGTAATTAATGTTTTGTTTGCAATTAAATTTATTTTGGGGTCTACGTGCGGTCAAATTTAATTTTGTGCGCAAAATGTTTTTTTTTTTTTTTTGTTAAATTTGATGATCAATGATCCATCCTCCACACGAAATCACACCTTTACATAGAAACGGATAGAATGAAAACAGAACTAACAGTTGTAAACAACGGTATCGACGTCGAAATGTCTCTTAACTATTCGATTCCTCTTTATATAGCTGCGGGATCGTTTGTCTCTATGTAATTGCATTATTTTGCGCAAATATTTACACAAACTTAATTATTTCGTAATATATAATTTCAAAATTCTTAGAAGAAAAAAAAATCAATTTTTTATATACGAGTATATGTATGCATATAATATTCATTCATTAGCGTATTTATCGCATTTTTTATCGTGTTTTTATGAATATTTATTCGAATGTAATAATATTGCACAAATAAATTATTGTGTGTTTCTCTAAGATTTCTTATCGATTTCCATCTTGCATGTAATTTAAATAAAATTTCTCATGATCAAATAAAAAACGTTGTTTATAAAATTTACTTTCTTTTCATTACAAAATTACAAGATAGTTCATTAAACTATATGTGTGCGTAAAATTGCATCGCGATCCCAGTCGTTTAATGGCGATCCCATAAAAACTACGATCATGATCGTACACCAAAATCATGTTGTAATTTATATAACTTTGAAAAACATTTTATGGAAATTAATGGTGGAAAAAAAATCTAAATACAAATTGTTTTTCACCCACTTATATACAGGTGTTTGTTGTGTAATAGATTAGAGACGAAAAAAAATACCATAGGTGTTACTGGAACTAATCTATCTCGTATAGTTTCTGTATACGTGCTCCGTTGTATGTGGGGATTTTCAATGAGATTTTTTTGTAATTTGATATGGATCGTGGATTGCTAATCTAGGCATCATACAACTTATGCAACTACCACTAATTTTACAAATGGATAATTGTATTCTAATTCCGGTTGCACATGGCTCATGTTATATAAGTTAGATCGCGTGTTTGCGCTACTTATTATTCATCTCAACAATATAAATAAATAAATAATTAATCTTTTTTTAATAATTTAATTATGACAAACAGTTTACGATTTCTTATATTCTTTTGCCGTTAAATGATCATGTCATCGTAGTTATTGACATGATCGCGCAACGAAAATGCCCCCACACATCACAAGTTGTATATAAATTTATAAAAAGAAGCTTTTTGTTTTTTTAATCAAAATTTTCAAATAACAATTAAATGTACAAGTTTTCCCACACATAAAGTCGCCCAGAGTACTTAATACATATGTACATTCCGCACCGGTAATGATGATGATTTAAAAAATTTAGCGCAAAAACTTATTGCG
This sequence comes from Nephrotoma appendiculata, assembly GCA_947310385.1. Taxonomy (NCBI): domain Eukaryota; kingdom Metazoa; phylum Arthropoda; class Insecta; order Diptera; family Tipulidae; genus Nephrotoma; species Nephrotoma appendiculata. The sequence continues at coordinate 146,013,541 of OX371224.1, forward strand.
GATTTTCTAATAATTTAATTACACATTTTAAGTACCTACACGTATTTTCTACTCGCTTAAATATAATTTCATGCGCTAATTACTTATTTCATTATTAATTAATAAAAATTCTAAAATTTTATAAGAACTTGATTTTCGTTTTTAAGGAAATTATTTATCTTCGTGCACTATACATTTCATTACGTATATATGAATTGTTATTGTTGTCATTATGACCTAATAGCTTAGATACAGATTTTCCATTCTATTTTTCTGATCAATTTTTGCGAGAAAGTTAAGCAACAATAATTTTATTATTATTTTAAAATGTTTTGGTGGAACTAATTCGATTGTAAATGGTTTCAATATTTTAATCTAGATTTTCCGGGTTTTTGAATTTGGTGGGATTTTCGTTTTAGTGCGCGATTAGTGTTTTGTGCGAAACGTTGTAATGGGAAATACCACAATTTTATGAGGTGTTTGCCATGTAATTGGTGTGACTTTATCTATAACATACACTTTTGTTTGTATATGGCTATGTAATTTATAACCTACAATGCTATAAAAACCCTTCACACGCACATTGTCGCGATTATTGATAAAGAATTAATTACATTGAAGAAAAATGTGTGTGTGTGTGTGTGTGTCTCCTACTTCAAGGCAAGCAAGAAAATTTTAGGCAGTTCAACATTAATCTAAGCTGTCTATAAGAGGCGTATTGATGTTCGTTAACATTTAATAAAACGGATATTCTGTTGGACTTGTTAAAATATAATTTGTTTTAATGTTTAAACCTACCTTAAAACATTTAAAAACATTCGACTTTCATATGGAAAATTATTAATACCAAATTTGTGATATCAGTTCGACCTGAATATTCTTACAAAATTTTAATTAATTTTTTATGTTTGTCATTTCATTATTTATTGTTTATAAAACGTTATCGTTTGAGCTATAAAAATTAACAAAATTTTGAAAAATTATGAACACTTACTCAAAGGTTGTAAACCGCTATCATTTCGTTGCTCTCGGATTTCGCAACGTTTGAAATAAAAGTACAACTTCTATCAATCATGGTTGAATTTATAGCACGATTTTCGAGGCACAATATGCCTTTGATTGTGGAGTCAGTACCGCACCGTAACTCCAAATACGTTACATATATACGTATTTAATAAATCACCTATCAAAGCGAATACTTATATGTCTCTCTCTCTCTCTCTCTATATATATATATATATATATATTGTATATGTATATATATATATATATATATATATATATATATATATATATATATATATATATATATATCTCTCGCTCTCTCTCTCTCAAACACAAAACTCTCATACAAATGCTTTGGAAAATACCCCCGTTAAGCTCCCTCTGACTCAACCCACTCATATCTCGTAAAAGTTGCAGTAAAACTATGTTCTCCAGCCTGAAGTTCGTTTATTTAGCTTATATATTGATGAACTATTTTCCACTTCTAAGGTATCTTTCATTCAGAATTTTACTACCTTCTGCTAAGATGCCTAATCAAACAATCGTCACGCAATACAAAGAGCAAAGTTTGTGTGTATGCAGGAAGAGTAGTTTTTGTTGTAATTTTTTCTTCTCTATGTCGTCTGTGGAGAAATTCCAGAAAACAATCAAAATTAAACGCATTTATAAAGTCTCCCACCCGTGCCTACGCTGTCCAAGCCTGCATACATACAAACCTTATTTTTTTATTTGCCTTCGGCTTGGCCATATATATATATACAATGAATATACCTACATAACCAATGCACCTAAAGTACCAGGCAGTACGGTTTAATACGTCATCAAATTTATGACTACAGTTTCTGTTCCGAAATGTAGATGGCAGTAATCGTAAAAAGTACTTAACATTTAGGATTTTAACGAAATGTTTAATGTATTTTTTAATACTAATATAAAAAATAATTCTTACCAATAACCCGTAGTATATGTCACATACGTGAAGTGAATATCTTATCTTATACTCGTATATATAAATAATAAAAAAAAAACACAAATCTCATCGTCATGTAAAACTAAACGGGAGGAGAATACCTGCTTAAGGGGTTAGGCACCGTTATGACACGTTACAACACTTTATTTATAAATATTTCAATCAATATATTTTCCCCCCAAAAAAATGTTAAAATTCAAATTTCATTTATTTGGCCACGGCTTAAGACGAAAACTTCAAAAAAAAACATTCAAGTGTTACTTACGTCCTTGAACACTTTAATATACATTTGAAATATCTTTTTCACCATTCTCTAAGATGACAACGTGAGATATAATTTGAAACTTGATCATGTCGCACTGTCAAAATTATATAAAAAACGACAGCACCACTAACTTGGGTAAAGTTTTGCCTTTTATAATATCGCTAGCTATCGCTAGATGTCTCTATTATTAATAAAGCAATGGTGTTTTTAATTTTTCTCTGTTGACATTCATCTATTACCACGTTCATGTATGACTTTAAATGATATGTACTTTTAACATTTTAAATTTTGTCGTTTAGTGCTACAATGTTTTGTAAAATTGATCGGAATCTCAAAGTTAATCACAGCCGGTGTCAATAATTAATACACGAAACGAGTAACATTTATCCGGCAACGTAATCTGTAATATATTTGTGTAACTTATGTTGAACTTGTATTGACAATTATGTTTGCGATGCCAAAAAATATCTAAAAAGCAACTGTATTCTAAATCGGCATTCACCAACCGTTTGTTTTTGCGGATGTGCCATGATTCTAACGTATGCAATAACCTGTTGTCTTTCACTGTACGAATTAACGATATCGACATGAAGGAACTGCCGTATGTTATATGTCAAACATTTGTTGAGCTACAGTCGAGTTACCTGAATTGTTGGGCTGATGCAATTTAAATGTTTCTTAAATCAATCTTTAATACTTCTGACATTCTGTTTTGTATATACATATCAGATTTAGTAACTTCAGCAACTCTGTTCTTTGTGAATCAAAACTAGTGTAAGTTCTTTCATATACGGTATTGTAGATTTTGTGCTTGATACTCGTAAGGGAAGAAAAATGTAGTATTTTTATAACCTTTTTCAAATGCAATTCGGTATTGTAGTCGATCAATTGTTGAAGAGTATGTGTGTTAATCGATGTATCACACTGTTGAAATCAGTCTTTTTTTGGTGAATTGGATTATACGACTCGTTGGTAATATACCGATTACTGGATATCGGAAAATCTTAAATCCAATTAGAATATTCACGCATTAAAATACCTATCTATACCTGTTTTGCTATCATTTCGAGTACATCGTTCAGGCGCCTTTTCCAAATTCTTGGGAAAATGCTGTTCTTTTCCATTTCATCTTCTAGATAAGCCAGGAATAGTTCGCCATAATGGAGATGATGTATTCACCATTGAAGTGACGAACGTTTGTAAGTTGATCTAGTCTCTAAACTGGAATTAATTATACTCCCTACCCGTTTATTAATAATTTTTGTTGTTTCACATTTTAATCCCTGAGCCATTTTTTCAACATAACCAGAGCTCACATCGAAAGACACTATCAAGATTTCTTTAGTTCCGATTGTTTTGTTTTTCAGTAAATCAGTCAACCCAAAAGTATTTTTATGGCTGTGTGTGTAACGACTTTTATATTTTTTCTAGTGGGTTATTATTATTCGAAATCTAATTTCGTTACCTGGCTTGTGGATTTTTGGGAAAGTATACAGCCTATAACTCTGACTAAACCGGTTGCGGTTTATGTTAATTCTTTCGTAAAAGCACCACAGCCGAGTTTCCTCTATTCGCTTCAATGTAGTTCTTTATTTTTTGAGCTCTCTCTTTCTCTCTCTCTCTTTCTATTTCTCTCTCTCTCTTTCTCTTTCTCTTTTAATCAATTGTCAGCAATAAGATTGATCTAAAATATGTTTCAACTATCAATTTTTATTTAAATTATGAATTCTTTTAAATGCTTCACGAATGACCTCTCCTAAAAACCGATTTTTTATTTATGGCTTTGGCTAGATCCAATTTTTTTCTTAAACATTTTTTCATAATCTAAACATTCACTCTGCTAAAATTTTTTTCTTAAAGTTGGAAAAATCTCTCCCATTGCCATCCATTTCCAGGGTAATTATTTATGTTTTAATTTAATAAGCTGTTTTTTATTAAAGTATTATTTTATTTTACTGGATTAAAACTTAACACCAGTTTGTTATAATTTTATTAATAAAACCCCGACGTTGCGCCTTTAGATGACGCTGTAATATTTGATAAGAAACAAAATCATACTAAGCGGCAAATTTTGGAAAGGATTTATATTAGAAAATAAAATTCAAAACTCATCTCTAAATTTATTAAACGCCCAAGAAATTTCCAAAATTTTGTTGAATTACTACGATAACAATATTTTATAGAGTCAAAATGGTTGTTTTTAGTCAAAATTCTAGAATTTTTTGAGGTTTCGGTATTACTTTCTATAGCATTCTAGTAGTTCAAGCATTAATCTAGTAAAATAAAATAATACTTTTGTATATGCTTGTACTATTTTTTAAAATATACCTCCAGCGCCACGGGCGGTGGGTTTTTGACTACTAAGGTGCTTCAGCAAAAAATAGATCCCATCAGCACCAAAACGGTGGATTTGTTTACTACTAAAGTGCTGATAGCAGAATTGTTGCTTGGTTTAAAACCTTCTGAATAAACGAACTCATGATTATGGAGAAATCTGTCACCAGCGTCATTGCGGTAGTTTAGCAACCCGTATATATTTTATTATAAATGAGTAATTTGACGCCAGTGCCAATATGGTGAATTTACGAACTAAAGACGTTTTTCTCAAATTGTTGCCTGATTTTTCTTACAAAAGATTGTAAAAACATCTCGTCGTAAGGTATGTTCCAGAACAGTTCATTAAGGTCATCGTAAATCATAGAAGACAATTGTTTTTTTAACCAAAACTCATTTTATTTTTCAATAGTCACAGTTTGGCTCAAGTATACAACGTTTCCCCAATTTTCCGATCTCTGCCAAAACAATATAAATTCTACAGCTCTTTAAAATGCGCGTTTGTTTCAGCAATTACCTCATCGTTTGCGCCAACTCTTTTGCCGCCAAGCCATTTTGTTATGTTCTAAAAAAGTAGAAAATCGCTGCCATAAATCGATGTGGATTATACTGCGCGCATACCAGAAATTGTCTCCATCATCTTAATGGCGAACAGATCGATGTCAGCGATGTTTGTAAAGAGATTTTTGAGTTTGTGTCGTATATTTTATCCTGCAAAAAATAATGTTCGATCAATACACGAAATCTACTATTTCCATTGTTTTAAATTCACGGGATTATATGATTTTAAATTTTGTAAAAGCTGGAGTATCATCTTTGTCAGGATTTCCATATGCTAAAATTCAATTGATTCAACCTGATTGTTTCGACGAAGTTGGGAGTTAAAGCGTAATACTATTAATAAATTTAATCAAAACAAAATGTTTAATTAAATTAAATAAATCAAGCTTTATATGATTTCTTTAAACTGGCTCTATTCTTTTGCCACAAAACGCAACAAACCTGCAATACAAAAAAAATCCTGTTAAATTCAATTCAGTGAGAAACAGTGAGAAATTTACAAAAGAACGCCTTGTAATATAACGCGAATAATATCAATAAGAAATGCTTCTCGCCAATTTGATCAATAATTAATTTATCTTCCGTACGATAATTTTTGAGGTTAAAATTTATTATAATGTTTTGTGTATTAAGCATTTGTTGGTTGTCCTATTTTTCATTTCTTTGTAGTTCATATAATTGGCCTTTACCATGTCTCTGGAAAACGCTTGATTATGAATTATCATCATATTATTCAGTGCATTGCTATTCAATGGAGAGCGGATGACAAAACACGTATATAATGTGAATGCAACATTTTTGTTAAATGTTGCGCTTCATAATATTGATCAACACAGATCACTAAAGAACCAACTTCAAAATGTTATTTTACGTTGAAGAATCATCATCAATTTGCTGTTTCACTTTTTACTATACATATGTATTTTGTTTTGTTGTTTACTTCTTGCTATTACCAAACTCTAAACAAATTTTCATGGTCAGCTAAAGATTGACTTCCTACTGATTTTTGTCGGGTATAAATTATGTAATTTGTAAAATGATTTATTTCAAAAATTTCCATAAATAAATTTTTCTGACTTACACGAGTATCTCTTCCGAAGTCCAAATAATAAAATACATAGTAACATTTTTAAATGCAACCAACATTATTTCATCTAAAACGATAATTAAAGTGTCAAACGTGATGAAATGTTAATTAAGCCATTCCACCATCTAAATAGAACTCTCACAAATTATGATTGAGGGGTCGAATATAGGTCACACTAGAATTATGTTGTAAACATGTAAACGTAGATTAATTAAAATTAATTCAATGTACGATGTTGTTCTTAAAATTCTGATATTCTGAATGTTTGCCCACACACAAAAAACCACGTATTAAGTTTGTTTACGAAAATTAGATTAAAGAAATGCAAATATGTGTCTTAAGATGATTTCTCCTCTATTATTTTGTTTACATAATATTTGCACACATGTACGTGTGTGTATATCGTATTTTTTTCCATTCTCGAAGTTATTTTAGCCTTTCATTGATTCTAAATTGTAATTTATTCCGTTACAATGCTTTCCATTTTTATTCTACACTAAATCATATAGTCATAATTACACACTACATCGAGATCTTTGGATTTTATTGCTATAAATTATTGTTGTACATAGATTTTTTTATTTTTTTTATACAAATTGAGAAAACATAACCTATTTTTCTAATTAACTGTTATTGTAATTCGGCCATTTTTTATTTTTGTTGCATTGGCGCATGTTTTATATTTTTTGAGTTTGTTTCCATATTTTTTTGTTTTTTTTTTTATTTGCTTGCAGAAGAATCTAACTTAAGCGCTAATTTAATAATGCGACGACAAAGTGATGAATTTTCACGATCCCAATTAGCAGGTATGGTATATTTTTATTTATTTAATGTTTTATATGTATATGTATGTTTATTGTTTGTATATTTAAATTAAGTAGCAACAAAAAATAATTTTTATCTGTTGTTTATTTGCGGGTAAACACGCGATGTGTCACATATTGAATTTAATCTTTAAGATATTGTCAAATTTATAAACGAACTTAAGTGAGCGTCTTTTTAATACCAGCAGCTCAATAAGAAACATAAACAGACATTAGAAAAAATATATATTTATGCGGAAATAAATTAGAAAATTTAAAAACGACAAGAGTGTATAACATGAAGTGACATCAATAAATATTATTTCTTTTAATTAATTTATTTCTTTTATTACATTTGTTTTTATCTTAATTTTTTTGTACAAATAACAGAAACCAGTAAAATACTGTAAAAATATTGTTTCATTTTCTTTGGTTTTCACTATCTTGAATAGTTTGTAGCGGGAAATAAACTTATTTATGACAATGACTGTATTATGTGTGTTGCATTGGGGTAGGTCGTAAAATATCTGTTAATAATAAGCAACATCGAGAAATATCTTAATAAAATAGATAACAAGATCATTTGTCCAAACTAGTTCTGAGAGATGCAAGTTTAATTGACTTAAATATTATTAGTTTAGAGAACTATCGCAAGAAAATTAGATTATATGTAGGTTTAAGAAACGGTCCCTGTGCTTTGTCGTAAATTAAGTGGTTGATCCTATGCATTTATGACAAAACAATTCATATAAAACTGTAAAATCTAATTTTACTTCTTACAGAGTTTTGTATATAAGTTTCCAGCATTATGACAGATTGCACTTTAACAAATCTGAATGTAATAATCCTCCCACTCAAACCCACTAAGTGTTAATTACTAGGTGTATCTAACGAATTTTTTAGTAAATTTTATTTTAAGCATACATTTATGACATGTGCTTTAACTCAAAATATTTTTACGGGATTGGAAAAGAAATTTAGGCAGGGAAAGGGAAGGAAAATTCATACAAAATATTATAATTAATAATAAATTACATGGTTAATAAAAATTGTATCTTAATGAAAACCATTCGTCGAGAAAAATTCAAAATTTGGCATTCGAGCTTTTCTTGGAGATTAATTTTTACCTTTTAAATATCATTATAAATATTAAACAGTACCTGTAAGTCTATAGTTTATAATATAAACTAATACAGTATTATCGTGCATTATAATAATTCTTTGGTCTACATTTATGGTTTACTGGAATTACTTAAAAAATTAAAAGTAAAATTGTAAAACTCATAAGCTACAAAGTTTAACAAATTTATGATCCATGAGAACCTTGACATTTAGTTTAAATTGAATATTTTAAATATTCAATTTAAATAATCATAACAAAATAATAAGACTAATGCCATGCTGTATTCCTTGTTACCGGTCTTGCGCAATCCGTTTGATTTACGGCCACGTCTTCGCGATCTTTTCGGATACCATTGAAATGCCGTTTTAGAACAATCGTATGTCGGGTTTCGCAATGTGAGACCAATTCATTGCTATTTTTTTAACAAAGGATTGTTGGATTCAAAGAGGCACATACTCTTCCCTCCTTAACAGTTAGAAATATTTTTTGAAGATTTTCGAACATAACTCCTCTTGATCAGTAGAGCTTTGAGTTTCTATTCGTAGCAGTATAGTTTTACTCAATGACTCCAGTTTTAATCTCATGTCATTATAGTGGACCAATCAAATAGAAGTTGTCGTCATATAATCGAAATCGTTTAGCTTGTGGAATGAGTGCAACTCACTCCGCAATTATGCAGCGCTTTTCATGTAATATTATGATGATTTTAAAAGCTCTTTCTAAATCGATAGTAGATCTCCATTCGACAGACCGATTATTCTGCGGGTATTTCTATGATTAGACCTAAAGCCTGCTTGTTCTGTTTGCAGTGAACACAATTTGCGAATGCTAAGATCGTCTTTCTGAAATGTGTAGAATCGCAGATATTATTTGTACTCATTAGCAATGTTCTGTCTTCCCCTGGGATTAGGTAATTCGGAAAAATATTATGATATCATTTTTTTTCTAAATTATATTTGTCTGGCCGACTGATGGACTTCGTTTGGGATAAATATTTTAGTAAATATGGGAAAATTGTGAAACTTTTGTTCCACAAAGATTTTATAGGAATAATAATTCCTTAGTAAATTATGAAATATATTTACACCAAACTAATCCATCTGTCGGCCAGAATAAACACTCCCTATTCCGTGAGAAAGAAAATAGTGTCACAGATATAGAGTAATATTGGAACAAGAGAGGGCATGTAGGCGAGAACCATTACGCCAAAAAATTGTACAGCGAAAGAAATTGTATTGCTCTGTCACTAAAATGGCTTGATTTTTAAAATCTCTGTCCTCTTAGTATATGGATTACACTGTACACTCAGCTCATATCGATTCCAAATGCAGCTTTTTCTACATCTACGGTGATATTATTTGTAAAATACACTCGATCGTATCGTATCAATTATGCGAATTTTTATAACTAGTACGATGAAACAACAATAGAACTACCAACTCTCAAGTTGTCGAGCAAAATCCGTGTGCAGGGGTGGGATGTTGTAAAATTACATATTGTTTCGGATTTTTGTTACGTTTCCTCTATTACTAATTTTACTTCATGTAAAAAAGTAACTGATAATAGTAGAGTAGGAAGACATGATCTTTCAATCGATCACACTGATGTCGCAATAAAAACCACACAAATTAAACAAAAGCTAGTATCGAAAAATGTTATGTTACAACATCCCAACCAAAGTTTCTGAACAATGCTTAAGCACAGGCTTAGCTGATCAGTATAGTTTAATACTTTTCTCTTAATACTTTTCTGAGATTTAAATCTGTATATTACTGGAATACTCTAACGGGTTCCAAGGGCCGCGTCTTTAGTATGGACTATAGACAATCAAATTTAGAAAACCTTAATTGGAGTCTCTGCCAAGATAGCCGGAAACATATCAGCCAGAACCAAACCAGTGTGATGCACGATCTGTTGTACATGGTTGTATGCACCCTCTGATTTTTCAGCCGGAACCATATAATACCAGCCGGACTCATAGAAAGCTAACCGGAAATAAACCAGCTATAGCACAAGTAGCACAGTGCATTGTCCATCATTGTACACTATCTGATTTTTTAGTCGGGACTAATATTATGCCAGCCGGAAACTTATACATCCAGCCGGGACTAGATTTTTTCCAGTCAGAGCCATTTGAAGCTTGCAAAAAATATTTGAGATCGTTTTACTTTTTATTTTAACATATAATTTGTTTAGCTGGAACCATAACAACATCAGCCGGAACCACTGCAATTTTAGCCTGGCCATATAAAGCCAACCGGAGCCAAACCAACTACGGCACAAGTAGCACGATACATAGTGCTTTATTTGATTTTTGAAGCTTGGTTGTGCAATCGTGTGCTATAGTGCCATAGTTGGTTTGGTTCTGGCTCACTTTATATGGTCCCGGTTGATATTATAATAGTTCCGGTTAACGTTGTTACGGTTTCAGTGGACATATTTTGTGTTGTGTAACCTATTTAAAATAAATGGCGCTCATTAAACATACTGCAAATGGTTCCGACTTGCTTATGGTTCCGGTTGTCATATAATATTGGTTCCGACTGAAAAATCACATAGTGCAGCAACGGCTTTATATGACTCCGGCTGACATTGTAGTGGTTACGGCTAACGTTGTTATGGTTCCAGCTACACAAGTAATATGTTGTAAACCGATCCCAAATATTTTGTGCAACCTTCAAATGGTTCTGGCTAGAAAAAGTCTGGTTCCGGCTAGATATATAAGGTTCTGCCTGGCCCGCTGGCTCTAGTAGTTCAGACTGTCGTTGTTACAGTTTCAGCTCAAAAATTATATATTGTATAACTATCGAAAATAAATTGTGATCATTGAACAGACTTCAAACGGTTCCGACTGCGGTAAGACTCTGGTTTTGTGCAATGATGCACGATGCATTGCGTTAGTTTCACCACAGTTGGGTTGATTCCGGCTAACATGGTTAGGGCTGTTTTTATATGGCTGGTATTGTAGTGGGTCCGGCCCCCATTATACTTCCGGCTGACAAATTATTGTAAAATTATCCAAAGATATTGTTTTCCGGCTCGTAAACCTATAATTCCGGCTGAAAAAGCAGATAGTGCACATATTGATCCACAATGCATCGTATGTTACTTGTGCCATTGTTGGTTTGGTTTCGGGTGATATGGTTCCGGTTGGGTTTATGAGTGAAGCCATTTCACTCCACGAGTAGTGAAAACTAAGCCATTGCTTAAGGACCCATCATAAAATGTTGTGCTAATACCTTAGTTATATCGATAAATATGGTGTCGTCAACCTTAGCAAAACAACAGGAATTATGTTAGTTACTTTTGTCACACATCTAGGGCTTGGTTATAAATAAAAGCTCTAGATGGTCTGTAATTCGAATAATTTGCACATGAGCTTTTTATGAACAGTAATATCTAAACACTGCTTCCAAAATTGTAAGAACACGCACGAATTCGTAGATTTAAAATTGATTGATTTTACAAATATACGAACGATGGTCTTGGATGTGATGATCAGACTGAAACTCTAACTATGATTGGGGCTGTAATATGAAACCTCAACTATGGAATTTGGTCTTTCCGACTGGACTTGGCTATTAACTATCTGATTACGATCAGACCTATTTTGCAGGGTCCAATTAACATGCTAAGATGAAATTTGGACGAGGTTCTAGACTTTAGACATGATATGGTTATTTCTGAAGTCATTTGATTTTTTACATGAATTTTCGAACGGAATCCATTAATTTGGCGTAGGGAAGGAAGGTCCAACAATCCTGTGCAATTTTCTTACACGGAGCCAAAAACCAGCTAACTGAAGTTGTTATGTTAGCACACCCTGTGGCCCTATTCTGTCTTTCCCTGGGAATAGGGAATTGGGAAAAATATTTTCATAGCATTTTTGTCTAAATTGTATTTTTCTGGCCTACTGAAAGAAAAAGTTTAGTGCAAAAGTTTTCAAAACAAAGTGATTTGGGAAACTTTTGTTCCACAAAATTTTTATTGGGAAAAATATTTCCCATTTCACTTTGTTTAAAAAATATTAACACCAAACATGTTCCCTCAGTATATAGGCCAAAAAAATACAATTTAGACAAAAATGCTATGAAAATATTTTTCCCAATTCCCTATTCCCAGGGAAAGACAGAATAGGGCTACTGATCGGTGATACCCACAGCCGAGCTTGCACTAATGGTAGATGCATCCGACAAAGCCATTGTAATAGTTATTTAACAAAAAATGAACAGTTAATCGAACGGTTTCGTTAAATGATTAAAGGTCGTAATATTCACCGACCATAAACCTTTAATCCACACATTTTACCAAAACCCTGATAAGGCTATACATCACGTCAATTCCGATATTTGGATATATATTGGTCAGTTTACAACCGAAATGCAACACATATCCACATAGACTACTTTACTAGATGGCCTGTTCCTTCTTTGACGTCATTCAAATCGGGTTGTAGAATAGAATTTGGATTTTGACATGAAACTTCGTCACAGCGCTTGGGTTGGCTTATGTTGAAAATGATTCCGCAAATTCTTAACCGATTGTGGTCAAATTTGATTTGTAGGGGGCATTATGATTCTTGGATTGAACTCAGCCGGCCATGGGGGATAGGAAGGAATTATAATAAATATTTATTTAAATTCGAGATTTCGAATAGATCTCGAGCATTTACATCCAATTACGGTGATCACGTTGAGTTTATACAATACGTTATGAATCAAAAATCCGTCGAAGTTCTGACGTCATTCAGAAGCAGCAGATAATCTGTTATAGAAACAGTTCATGTTTTGAGACAAAGATGTTTGTATTATCGTCTAACTATTCAAAAAAAAAATTTTATACCAACGCCGATTGATATTTTTTGGGTTTTACTAACCCTGAACTAGCTGAACAAAACAATACAATATATTTAAGAATTTGGTAATCAGTTGTGTCAATAAATTAGATCGTATAGGTACAATGAGTATTGTGCATACACAAATGGCAACAATAATAATATAATGGACTGTTTATGTTTCTTAAAGATACGTCGTGTTTCGTTTAAGTATATATGTAAGTATATATATAATATTGTGACAAGTGTTTTGTGTTTATGCCGCATGTCTATTTACTTTAGGATGGGGAATGCGGCTTTCCAGCATGATACAATTTTTCTATACTAAAATCAAATTACAATGGTCTATCATCGAACGAATGGCGGTATTTATGTTTAGTTTTATTAATGATGCTAATTTAGTATCATTGATCACGCTCCTTATGTAAAATTCTAAACGCTCCCATATATGTGTATTGCGGAGGTGTTTTGTTTAGACGATCGTACAAAAATTAGATCAGGCCATTGTAAAATGATTTATTTGTTCAAAAAAATGTATAAATATGTGAATTTTTATTATTTTCAAGAAATTGAGAAGGTTTAGTCTTTATAATCTTCGCACACCCACGTTTAGTTGAACAATATATGCGTATATAAAACATATATTGGTTATGTTCTTCGTGTAACGTCCGCGGTTAATTATGGATTAATTGTTTTATTGAAGCAGTACATGTTTTTTTTTATCAGAATCGTGTACTCAACATAAAAGTACACAATAATATGTTTATTATTTAATTAACGTAAACGGGAAAGGAAGATTTTTTACGGTAATTTTCTAATTAAAATCTATCGTATGCGAATTTGGTGGGAAAATTTTTTACGCATTAGACTTTTTTTTTATAATCAGCTCCAGCACGTAGGTTGGATGTGACATTTTGAAAACTCGTTAGTCAATCAATTAAACGAAGTGATAAATAAATATGTAAATTTGTATGGGGAAATATGAAAAAGAATGTTTATGATGACGCCCTAATTGGTGCCCTCCAATACGATACTTATGAAATTCTTTACTATATTAATGTGAACTGCTTTCGCCTTACGTCATAAACCACGTCATTTGTTTACTTTAAAACTTCCAAACTCTAAAATCCCCAAATTGCAAGTTTAAGCTTATTATATTTTTTATATCATGGGGTGTGCTCAATTTTATACAGATGTGATCAAATTACATCATTTCGTGTGTTTGATCAGTTTTTAAAATTTATTAAACACATTTTACATCTTTTCATTTTAAATTTGTGGGCTTTTAAACGATTAAGTCGGGGTGAGGTTAAAAGAGTCCTAAAAACAACAATATCTTTCACAAAGTGCAGCTGTAACTATCAAAAGACGAGAAGAGCTATTGAGCCAAAACACAGAGTCCTTTCTGACTGCGAGAGAACTTTTCATAAAAAAAACAATTTAGCTATTTCAGAAGCGTTAACCTATTAAATCTGTTATCTAGTTAATAAACTTCCGCATTTAAGTAACTCACAGTGAATTTACGTATTTTTGCCAGAGTATTTTAAGAGAGGATAAACTAAGTTGCAATGTCACAGGAATATTCCTAAAATTAGATGTATGTTAAGTGAGTTCAGAAATTCAGCCCAGAAAAAATTAATAAAGACGTCAAACACTAAAGTTATATTTTCATCCCAGCCTAGGAATCCCATCCCGTTTTACTAAATTGATTAACATTGTCAGTAATTCAGTACAAGCAATAGCAAAACCTCATGATAAAATATGTTGTATAAAAAGAAAAAAGCGGTAGGATTGACGGCAAGCACAACGGTAGTATTGATTTGAAATTTATACGATGCATCGTGGGCATAATGACGAGTGGCGAGTATCAGGTTTGGTTTCCAGTATATTAATTTTGTTCGAAAACCGCGGCTTGAGAGTTGGGAGTTTTTTTTTATGTTTCATCAGCACACTAGACGTAAATAAAAAAATTAATTATTATTTACATCAATCAATAATAATATTAATTGTGTTCATCTAGTAGGTTAATGAAACAGCAGCAAAACTCCTAACTCTCAGTTTTCGAACAAAATTTGCACTCAGAAGGTATTAAAACCATGTCGCTATCAAATGTATTGACTCATTTAGATATGAGCCTGTAGCGCTAATCACAACGATCATCTTAAAATTTTTATTATAAGCAAATGGCATTAGAACAAGTGGTTACTACCACTCGGTTTGGTCTCCTGAACTTCAGGTTTCTGGGAACCCTAATAAAGATTTGGGTTAGGAACCCATCGTTCGAAAAGTACTCTGTTACAGCAATGTCCGGTTCATCCAGGAGTGCAAGGGGGTCGTCTCTGACGCCCTTCGGGGAAATCACTACAAAGAGCGGTTGACCGCTAAGTCTTTAAACTGCTACCGGAACAGGCAACCACAAAGCCACACTGTGGACGTCGACACGGGGTTATCGCGGCATCACGTATTGTCCACTGGTCTCCACTCTTGTATTTTCGACATAAAAGTAGTCCGGAAACTCGCAAGAAAATTTGGCCACTTCATAGACATCCATCCATAAAGCCAGAATATATCTGACACATAAGTCTCGCTCAGACGTTTGGAACAACGAATACAAGATCACAAGAATGATGTCATCTATGAAGCGGCAACGAATTTGGCAAGGCTTAGTCTAGCCATTTGTTAGAGTTGAAACGTAACTTCGATTTTGACAACCCCTACATGTTGGCCATTGAGCAAGACACATTGGGAAAGGTGCTATTTGGGAGGTGTTGTATATGATCACCCCAATTTTGTCAACTTTACGGTTGACAGTACCAGGGTCCACCTCTCGTAAGCACCACTTAAAATACGGTTCGCACCCATAATACCAAACGTCAAAAAAGGAAAACTGATACCGAGCAATGTACGCCAACGTTCATCTTAACGCGTGTCTTTATAAGTCGCGGAATTGTGGTAAATTATTGATAGGGCAATTTCATCTAATTTCTGTATCTAACATAACCCCTCTTACATTTATTTTTCTTATTTTTATTTTAAAAATGTAAAATGGAATAAATTTTCCAAAACGTTGTACAAATAATTCCCGTTTTTTATATTACACATACAGATGTGGCCAAATTATTATCACATTTAGATATATGGAAGATTATTGCTTTAAAAAGTAAATTTTTCTATTCAAAACTAAAAATTTTTATGATACTATATTTATTAATACTTGGTGGCATTCTTTTAGCATTTTTTAATAATTGCATCCTACGGGGCCTTTCAATTATTTCATTTTTGGCTTTGGTGAGTAGATCGGCGTCATTTTCCTAGACTTATTTCATCGCTTCGATCAATTCTGATTGGGTGCGTGGGCACTTTTCTGCTTCTTTTTCTTTAATAACAGCCCAGATAATTACGATATGGGATTCATATCTGGGGTATTCGCTGGCCAATCAAGGATTTGGATGCCGTTGGTCCTTAAATATTCGGTGAATTTTTTCGCCGTATGGCATGGAGCCTTGTCATGCATAAAAACTTCGTCCCCATTAAATTTTTCATTCATAGTCGGTACCAGAACAGTTAAATATTGATTCGCGTTCATTATCCCGTTTACTACATAAAGCGGAGAAAGACCTTTTGATGATATTGCTGGCCAAACCATTACCCTAACTGGTTGTTTGACCAGCTGTTGTTTGAACAGACAGGAAGGTAAATATTCTTCACCTTTGGATCTACGAACGGTCCTGGACATTGCTAGTGTCAAAGTCATCATATTCTCATCACTGTATACAACCTAATCAAGAAATAGAAAAAGATAAAGTTGAAAGAGACATTTATTGAAAAGTGTAACTTTAAAATATTATTAAAAGAAGGACTTTTATTGTTTGCATCTTTTCGCAGTCCTCTCTAGACCATACAAAATGTACAGTTGCCCATGTTTTTCTTTGTTGTATCATCCTAGCGTTTAACCTTTGCTTCTTGCGAAGTCGTCTTGCACATAGCCCATATTGAAAATTCTTGCAACTACATTTTCCTCTCCCACTGGTACTTGTTGAAGACTGAGATGTTAATTTTTGCTGAAATTTGCTGACGAATGATCAGCTCATCCCTGTTTTCTGGGCTATTTGCGCATGCGTATACTGGCCTACTTCCAACTACGTTAAAATTTTGGCTCTGGTTACAGCACTGATGGCCTTTGCTTTACCCATAGTAAATTTCACTAATATTACAAAAACCACTTTCACTTTTAAAAGTCACAAACGAGACTGAAATTCTTCAGTAAAATATTAAATACTCTACCTAATAATTGTCATAAAATCAAAACAATTCGGAGGTCAAACTAATACCAGGACAATAAATACTCGGAATTCTTATTCTGTCGAAAAGGGTTCTCAGGTATTAGTGACTCATAAAAGGCAGGGTATATTAAATTTTTATTGCGCGAATTCCTTGGATTGGCCGATATCTAACCCTATTGACGTGTCACAACTATACAAAAGGTTGCATTTTAGGCTTTGAAAATCACATTACCATAAATTTCGTATGAGGTGATAATAATTTGACCACATCTGTATGTTTTTTTTAACATTACATATCGGATTGCATCGGCCGTACAAATAATATATGTGATAGGAATTTGGTTTAATAATTCCTGAAAGCCAAAATTTTCGGAAATCGAACCTGGAACTAACCACTTAATACCCTTTATTGATCATAAAAATTTCATACATCGTTGTGATCTGCACTACAGGCTTATATCTGAATCGGGCAATACATCTGATAGGGATGAAGGGTAAAACCACTGAATTTGCTCTTAATAAGTTTAATACATAAAGATCCCGGTATGCGTCTTTTCTAAGAAACATTTTAAACTGACGCCATTAGTGGAATAAAAAAGCCTGGATAACCGCTAATTGGTTTCATGTTTGTTCTTGTGGCACACGAGGGCACACCAGAGCTAAGATCATATTGCGAGAAAGAAAATTTAGAGTTTAAAATTTTTATTCTTTTTGAAAACGCCCCAAATCACCCCACCCACCCCATTGATTTAAATGAACTCTCAGATAATATTAAATTTGTTTTTTACCGGCAAAGAAAACCAGAACTGGATTAATACAAGCTTTGAACCAAGGAGTGATACCTAATTTTAAATCGTATCTTCTTCGAACTTTTAAGGAACTCTTCACAGTCAAAATAGTACAATGAAAATGTTTTGGAAAAATTCCACATTAAATGGGATTAAATTTATTGCATTATCTTGTGTTGAAGTAACCACTGAAATCATGAACAGGTGTTGGTGTAACTTATGCCCCGAATGTATTCAGTATCAGTATGTTATTTTCATGTTTGTATTGTTTTGAATTTTATTTGGATAAATGTGTCGTTCAATATATTTTAAATTGTTTCCTATGGGTCGAAAATCAGTTTGCGTTTCTACGTATGGAACCGAATAGCGATGCAAAGTGGAATCTTGGTGTATTCACTATTTTGTTTTGTAATTGGTCATCATAGTTATTAGGAATTATTACTGTTCAATTATATATCTTGATGGCTTACTCAGTTCATTGAAAATAATTGAGTACTATATATCAGAGTTGATTAATGTGGAAATGATTTAAGGTGCCTCCACCTACTGGAAAAATATATTTTCAACAAGCTATCCGTGTATTGTCTACCTTAGACAAATTAGTGTACACAGGATGATATCTTAAAATTCTAGGCAATGCTCCTTAATGGCGCCATTTAAGAACGAGGTGGTTACCTTGCTAAATCAAAGTATTTTATTTACTAAACAAACTCCAAATGCAAGGATCAATATGAGATCTAGTTCCTTCAAAATTTGACCAAATCAATCTTGCCAATTCTCACATGGAGGTAATAAATAAATAACAGCCATCAGCCTTGGCCAGGGCATTTCCAGGAATTAACGATCCCTCCCTAATTGTTTTCAAAATTCAAATATCAAATAAATTTGTTTTTAGGCTTTGTACTTCTGTTGAGATTGTAAAGTAGGAATAAAAAACCAATCCCACTTTGGTGAATGCAACCCTATGTAAATGTCCCGAAATATTTCACTTATATGCGTTCACGACATCGTTATGTAGTTTTCGATTGATTATAATAACTTACACTGAGTGTAAAAAGGGTACTCTTTTTATCCCGAAAATGTTCGATTGATCAAAAAAAATTGTAGTGACAGCTAAATTTTATTACATCGAGTAATTTTTGCTACACTGGGTTTTTTGGTCGAGTAAAGGCGTAACCAGCGAGTCTGTAAGAAATTTAAGTAACAAAGCGACATCTGAAAAATGTATGTTTATTGACATTACTGACCAGCGAAACCCAAAGTACTTTTCGTTCAGTTTCGTTAAATTTGAATTGTCATTTAACAATCCGTAACAAGAGCGAAAATTATCGCTCAAACTGAAGGAAACTTCAAAATTGAATACAATTCTAATATAAAAACAATTCTAATATAAATGTCATACCATCGTGGCATGGTTGATTTGTAATTTATCAATAATTTATTTAAAAATGGATATTATCTATTCAATTTGTTCTGCCGTTTTGTAAGATGTATAGTAAATTGACATTTAAAAATTCAATTGACAATAATCGTGTTACAGATTCGCTGGTCAAACTGTCAAAGATTCTGTAATAAAACATTTCCGTTAAATTCTGTAAGGTTTCGTTACTGACTCTTACAGACTCGTTGGTTATAGCTTAACCCTTCTTTTCACGCACACTAACAACTGTATTGTCATTGTGCTGTCATTTTGGATTGGACGATTGTCATTTGTGATTTTTTTGGTGTTAAGGCATACATGATATTAAATAAAATAATTCTTTATTTAAAACTACACATTTAAAACATAAAAGTTTGTATTTTGTAATGGACGAAACTATAAAAATCGACTTCAATATCCATATTTGAAATTACGTACGTTATGCTCAACAGCTAACACACACAGAACATAAATGAGGGTAAAAAAAATGTTTGTTCGATTGACGCAAAAAATCAGTGTACTATGTTAGTGAGGGGTAAAAAATCAATCGAAAACACCATTAGTTAGTTTAGAAAAAATACTATGGTAACACTCAAAATATATTAAAACAACAACAAAGTGAAAACAATTTCAACTCGAGTTCGGAACTAGTAGGCATTTTAAATAATTTGATTGGTGTTGAGTTCGTTAGCGAGTATGGAAATATTTATTTCCGATGTCATGTACGCGACATTAGAGTTACTATTTGCCTTGCAAGTTGATCTTAAAAGACAACATACTTGATTTTTTCAACCCCAGTTGAATGTTTTATACCATAACTCTGTCTCTCTATTTGCCATTCAAGTTATACTGTTAATATGCGAACATATGTAGGTCATGAAGTTATTTTGTAAAAATATAACACCATAAACAGAAATTTCTTCATCCTTAAGATATTTTTTAATTTTTAACTGATACCATTGCGAAAATTTTCTTCAAACTATCAAAATTGAAGATAAAATAATCTTTTTACTCCCGAACGTTTGGTAAGACGACACTCGACACGATATCCGATTTTTATAACAAAAATATTTTTAATGGTAATGGTATGAAATATATCTTTGGCACGAAACATAATAGATTTCTTGGAAACATTAAGCAGACTAATATTTTTTATATAAGTTCATGTGTAATGGAAAGAGTATCGAGTACATGTATCGAGAGAAGTTATATAACATAAAATAAATTATACTTAACATCACCCCCACTAGGATTTAATTAATCTGAAACCCATCCCTGAAGTACATTTCAGCCGTAGAAACATAATGTAATATAATTCATGAGTTTCAATATTTCACGGATGTAATGATGTCCATGCGTAAAACGCACCTTCGTTGTCCTAAAATATTAACGTTTCGGGCTGATTATTCTAAACTAACTCCGTCCGAAACCCAAAAAATTACATCGCTTCTTAAAACTCCGCCTCTGTGCTTGCTATCGGTTATCGTTTTGAATTCGTTGATAAGTCTGTCCCTTGATTTATTAACACATATGTAGAAAGTCATTCATCAAGGTCTGCAGCCCAATTGGCGTCACGAACCAACGTGCAGATGGTATACTGTGATTGTGTGAATAAGTGAATGGATCCTGTGTCACCAATTCACTGGCTTCAACAGGTGCGAGTCTTACTCGGCCGACATATCTTTCGAATAATAATAAAGATGTTCCAAGGGCAGGCAACCGATAGTGTCATCAATGTTCTTATTTGATATAAAAAACACAAAATCCCAAGACGTTCTTTATGTAACGATTGACGTTATGTAGTCATTTGTGTAAAAATGGTTCAATTATTTTTATAAGCACAAACCGGTTTAAATGAATGGTTTCTACGAACCTGAAATGTCGTTATCGATCACTGAAATTTCACATGCTCAGGTAAGGATACCAAATTATCTCGCTCACGAGTTTAGGTTCCACTTTAGGCGCCAGAGAACCATTTTAGTCATAAAACTATATATTTAATAAAGTGGGTTATCCTAAGAGTCTATAGCGCAAATATCAACTTAAAGATTGTCTCGGGATTTTCTTGCAGGTATAGCGCCAAACCTAACATACCGAAGAAAGATCAGTACTTCTGATTTGCATCGAAGCGTGATGAAACGAAGTTGCAGTCCACCATATTTTATTTCTTTAAGATCTCTTCAATATACCTGCTGTTGATTGATAGATATTAAACCTTTCTTCCTATCACGAGCAAAAAATGACTTCACTCAAATGAGCATCACACCCTGCACAGCTGGCTTACCTGAATAGCTGAAATAACCGGGTAACTGTTTTGATACAGGTTGTCTATTGTACTATCTTGACGATATTGAAGTATACAAAAATTGGCGTGTCACATAATCTTCTTCTGAAAATGCAGATCCATTTCCTCATAAACATCGGATTCAGATGAAGATATCTACTACTACTAATTCACAGAGTCCCGATTCAATTAGCCCCCAATTATGGTAGTACATAACAATTATTATCGTTATAGAGTCAATATATATATATATATATATATATATATATATATATATCGGTCACTAGTAACGTTGATTATAAAGAAAATTGACGTCTAAATAAATAGACGATAAGCCTTCGAATTTTTCGAATATGCCATCATAACCATAACTTGTTTTTCAGACGGAGCCAATTTTTTCCGCTGTTCTGTTTCAGAACATGTACCATGGCTCTGGAATCAAAAACTCTCACATGACCTAAACGTACCGGCTGAACAGTCCAAATTTTATCATGAAATTTATTTACTGGTAGTCTGCGCGTTGATTAACGGTTTGATTTTCGGACAATGATTTAATTTTTATGAAACAACTCAACACTTCGGTTTTGCATCGCAGAATGTCTAACCACACTTTCTTTGAATAATCATCCGCAAAAGAAAGAAAGTATTTTCCGCGTCTGAATCAATCAAATCAATCATTGTTCATTGCGAATGACGCATATAACGCTGGAGATTTAACAGGCTTACGTGAATCTGAATTGTTGCAGTTATAGCAATGCTAGCAATTATGGCTGAGCTCTGGATGCCCATAATAATTTGCTTAAAATTACCGATCGACAACACTGTTTAATCAATTCATCCTAGATGCGTGTCAGTATTTTTCAATATGTCAGATACCAAAATAATTTCATAAAAGTCCCATTTTTCGCGTAAAAATAGAGTCCAAAAACGCATTTTTAATATCCTTTAAGCTTGCTGTTTTACACGGACTGCCATGAACGTAATGTTCAATCAGTAAAATAATTTTAGCCTTTGCCTTTGAAATTCGTTCTGCATGTTTATCTTCATCAGTGGCACGTTTCCATAATTGTTCATGTTCCAAATAGGAAAATGTATTTGTGGCTAAATATCTTGAAATGGCAAAAATTATCACTCGTGTGCGTTATTATCAATTTTGGAATATCAATTATTTTATAAGGTTTTGATATTTCAAATTGTGTCTGCACCTATTCGATATAGATGCCCACATCTTCACCAGTCTAATAAATATCGGCGATATCGAAACCAACATAATAATCAATAAATAAGAGGTTAGATGATTCGTCAAAGGTCAGTATTCTAAGAGCACTGATGATACTTTCGAAAACTCACATTGATTTGATATTAGTGCTGCCATCTCTTGGGTAAACAAATACTTATCACATTATTTCATCTAGAGAAGCTTTTTGAGGCTAAAATTAGCACGATACGGGTTAGAAAATTTACTTCAAATCGAATCCTCGTCACAAGTTCAAGCGTTAAGATTATAATAAACCCCTTATAAAGAATGATTTTTTCAAAAGTTTAACTACAAACTAGAAAATTTTTGAAATTGAATAATTAGATTTCAACGTAGAGTCACGGGGCACCGACAAAAATGTTTGATCAATAAATATTTCGATAAATATTTCTTGAATATGAATGTCACTGTAACTAAACTTGAGATCACTATGGAGAATTCCAAACTGATCAAATATTAAGAAATAAGAAAATTCGAAAATTTATTACAATAAATCTCAAGATCTCTATTTATGATCAAAACAAGTTTCTGCCTGTGTTCAGAATGATGTGAATTTCTAAAAATACATTTTCAAGTATATTGCTACATGTGAATCAACGATCGCTTGATAATTCGTATTGTTTCTAATCGAGGCAGAGACATTTAATCCAATCCCCAGTTTAGATTTCCATTATCTATTAATTTTTGTTTTATATGTTGACAGTTTTTTTCAGCTGGCAACCGCTGTCAAATTGTGTTAGAACAAGTTATCAATCGACATTTATATATGCAAATTTCAAGTATAAAAAGTACTATCACTTTCAAAACTAAAAACGAAATGTCTATTGTTTAGCTGAATACACACTAAAATTAACATACAAATTATGCAATTAATTAAACTGTTATTAACAATTTCGGTTAATTGTGAAAGTCGTCGCGGTCCCGCAGATCTTGATAAAAATTCACATATATGTATACTCTTTTATAAAATTTACAAAATTAAAAATTGTATTCCAATACCTAGATTTTATAAATAAATTAATGCATGAATGAATGTTGTTTGTCTCTGTTGTATATCGAAAATTTATGTTTGCTTTTAAAAAAAAAACACTCAACTCAAATCGGATCTTCAAACTAGATGTGGATGAGGAATGTGAAGCTGATTTAACAATGGAACGCCGTAATAATTTTTCACGATCATCCCGTACCCCGGAAATGAATTATGTTACATCCAAACCGCCAAAACCATCAGACAGTAATCGTAAATATTCAAGTGGGTATTTTTTTAAAAGCACAACAATTGAATTTCGTAATTTATATATTTGTAATTTTTTTTTCTTTTTTATATTTTTCATGTATTTATGTAATTTGGCACAATCATTGTTTTGATGCACGAACTTTTGCACAATATCATTGTTTTATGTGTAATTTATGTTTTATGTCTTTATATATGTTTTTGGGTTTCTATTTTATTTTATTAAATTGATATACGCGATCAGTAAGCTCTGAACACTATTTGGAAGCAACCGGCCGTCGACGTAGCTCAGGTAAGATCATCTACTATGTTCTTGTATTTAATTTGCGGCTTTGCATTTAACTCTATACAGCTTATGCCTTATATGTGCTTTTGTATTTCGTGATCGCTAAAAAATGTATAATGATCGTGACTAGTAAATATTTAAAGATCATCGATACATTTATAAATGTAAATGAACTAAATATTTTTTAAAATAAAATAACACCTTAAATTCTTTTATAGTATATAATGGTATGATGTTAGATTTACTTAATGTTTTTAATAATATTTTCAGACCAAGGAGTTGTTTTGACAACAGACACAGATAGTTTTATAATCGGCCAAAAGGTATGGGTGGGTGGCATCCGGCCTGGACAAATTGCCTATATTGGCGAAACACATTTTGCTCCTGGTGAATGGGCTGGCGTTGTACTAGACGAACCAAATGGTAAAAATGATGGATGCGTGTCCGGCAAACGGTATTTCCAATGCGAACCGAAAAAGGGTATATTCTCACGATTGACTCGTCTAACACATGAACCGCTAGCCGGTGTAACATCCGGTGATGTATCACCACTGGATCAAAGTATGCGCTCATTAACATCACCATCACGATCGACTACAGTTTCACCACCTGGTAGTGTACGCAGTGTAACGCCAAGATCCAAAATTAATATGACTATTGGTGATCGAGTGATTGTATCATCTGGATTAGGAAGCCGCCCCGGTTTATTGAAATTTATTGGTGAAACTAAATTTGCACCAGGCACATGGTGTGGCGTACAACTTGATGAACCGAACGGAAAAAATGATGGATCTGTCGATAATGTTAGGTGAGCTTTTATGATCTTATCAATCTTAAAATAATATATTTAATATAAAATTTATTTATTTTTTGTTTTAAACCAGCTACTTTGAATGTCCTCCCAAATATGGAATTTTTGTACCCCTAGCAAAGGTGACTCTATCACCATCGGCAAAAAACAATCGATTATCACGTTCCGGATCAAAAGAATCTCTTCTATCTGTCGGCACGGTGGGAAGTGTCCAATCGACTAATACATCACGAATGAGAATGAGCGCACAGGTACCGCTCACCGCATCTTAAATATTTTGTTGAATTTGAATTATTATTGTCTTTTATTTGTCAATCACTAATGTTTCTAATTTAATTTTACAAAATATTCTCAATTTTATAATTCATTAAATAAAATTAATTATTTTAGAGATTATCGACGCCAATGTCCACAAAGCCTTTAACATCACAAAAAACTACATTCTCCCTACAGGTACGATCGTAATACTCGTTTATTACAAATTTAATTTGCCTATTCCCTCTCCATTATTATTTACTAATTCTTAAAATGTCTATGTGCCATTTGTTTATAAATAAATTTTTTTTTTGTTATATTCTTATACCGATTGTTTATTTTGTTTTATGGTACACAATTAGAATATTGGTCAAGGTTACAAAAGAGATTTTGATTCAGATCGATCTGTTATGGTATATTCTCAATTACATTAATAAAAATTCCGCGATCTCATTCGATCATTCAAGCAAAAACAGTTGTTGTTCGATCAAACACCTGTCAAACTATAAAATAATTTAGCGCTTCGCGATCTCTTATATAGACGTGTTTAATGAATTCATAGAAATTAATATACAATAGTACGACATTGATCTTAACTTTTATATATGCGAGTGCCTTATATATAGAATATAAAATATATAAACGATCACTTATACTAGTCTCTTAGCTAATAGAAAAATATTTATTTGTTAATTGCGGGAGATACAAGTATTCGCATAGTACGATTTATGACATATCACATTAAATCGATATCTGCGATCGCCTTTACGATCGTGTATATAGAATATAATTGGAAAATTGCATTCAATTTTTGTGGGAGAAAAATTGTTTCTTATATACACGATCGAGATCAATGTGAATTAGAGTGGGTGGACATCATGAACATAAACCCATATATATTATACATATCTATATATTTGTTTTATCAAATTTTCCATTTTTGTTTATGTTTATTAAAATTCATATTTAAGTGTATACTTGATCGACGAGTGTGCGATCGTTTGTTTCTCGTGATTTTTTATTTTTATATTATCTGTATTTGATTGTTGAGCGCGATGAGATAACGGTTGGAATTGAAACATTATACGTTTTTTTTTTGTATTGCCTAGTGTCCTCTATAGTTGATCATAGTAAAATTTTTAGAAAAGCTCAATCTTTATAAATTGCTGCGTGCCCTTGACTAGTATTATCGATATTTAGTGTTACCATATTTCAAAATATACGTTAAATTGTGATTTCCCGATTGTTTAACCTAATTGCAAATTTACATATTTTTTAGGACGTATTGCGTGAAAAACAGAATCACATCGAACAATTGCTGATCGAACGTGATCTCGAGCGACAGGAATCCGAGAATCAAGTGTTTATGTATCAAAAAGATATATCACAGGTAATTTTGGTTTTTAAAACAGCTTTTGAATTAAATTGTTTTTGTTTATTTCTAGAAAAGCTTTATATCGTTTTATGTAATTTAAATTTTATATTTTTAATAATTAGAAGAATTATGCCGATTTAACACGATGGGCTGATTTGATACGGCGGCGTAGCGTACGCCTGGCGCGATTGCGTCGTGATTTTCAAGGATGGCATGGTAATCACGAACGACATTGTATTTTACATGATGTACTTTTAGCTTAAGACCGATTTCATTAATACAATATTGTTATTATGTTTTATTTATATTATTACTATTATATTACGAATTATTAAAAACAAGAAACAAGACATGGTTTTATTTGTTATATTTTATAAAAATTTAAATATAAACAAACAAGAAATTATTTTTTATAATTACATTTTGTTGCTAAAATAAAAACTATAGAAACTTTTCTTTTTTGTGGTACTTATTGTTTTATTATTTGGTTGCGTTGTGCTGCGCTCGAAACATGTACATGTTCAGTATGTTACTTTCAATCAATTAAATTAATTACGATCGTTTAATTAAATATTATTTACTGATTTACTTTTTATAGCCACTTAAAAATGTTCTGTTTGATTAAGTTTTGTAATGTCATGTCCGCATGCGTTTTATAATTTGACCACAATCAGAGTCTTGTAAGCACGGAAAAAATACTGACGTGGATTTGATTGATTGTGATCTCCGAGTAAAAGAATTTTATTTTCTGAGAGTTACTTTAAGAAAAAAATCTATGACCACCTGTTTTTGTGCAAGAATTTCTCTGTTCGCATAATTAGATACTAATATTTTTTCTATTAAATAGAACGTTTTTGAAAGCATCGGACCATAACACATCTAGTCAATTTAATGAATGACGAAAACGTGAGAAATAAAGTTTAAATGTCTCGCATTGCGAATCAATAGGTTTATTTCCGGATCTGCAAATGCAAACGGCAGATTTTAGCATTCCTTTACGTTATCGCACTTTATATCAAATATCAATTACGTCCTTTTTTCCTTATCATGAGGTATCTTGACATTTTTGGGAATGAAATATTTTGGCACTCTCCTACTAGAATCTACATTTTTTGTTTTGTTTAATAAATTGAGAGGGTCGCGATTTCGAACAAAGTAGCTGACTATAAATTTACAGTTCTAAAAAAATCGTGAAACGGCAAGATTATCAAACTGCTGAACCAAAGCAAACTAATTGAATTAAAAACTTGGAGGAAAAGGAATAAGTTGTTGAAATCAGAATTTCTAAAAAGAGTGACTAAAAATATAGCTCAGAATGAATAATACTCATACGCTATCAACGAACGCTTCAGCATAACAAAAGTAATGAAAGGCTATCATAACTAAATAAAACAAAACTGGTAATTTAAACAAGCAAAAAATACAATAGGTTTAGCAATCTAACAAGTTTTCCCATAATCAGTTCTGTGATGCGATATCTCAGAAGCGGGTCCCAGAACAGTTCTCAAACCAAAAGAATTTACATTAAAGTTTATCTTTTCTATCAGAGCTTGACATTCAATACCGCCAGATTAGACGCCCAAACTTTAGATGTTTCAGGTAGGGCGGCAAGTTGTATAAGCCCGCTCATTCATGGTAGTCTTGTTTCGTTTGTAAACCAGCGTTTGACAATACTAAAAATATATTTGTGTTTTATTAATGATATTATCGATATGGCCTGCGAAGCTCAATTCAGTATATGAAGTGACTACCAAATCTGAAACGGAGATAGCTCTAGTGATAATATCGTTGTTTATAAAAAAAAAGTTTCGAGTAGAACGTACGTGTTTACGAGAGCAAATTATTCATTATCATTTATTACGTTAGGTGTAAGCTTATTTTGCATTGTTGAACTATTCCGACAAATTTTCATACCGTTCAAGCAGACAGAAATAACTAAGTTCTTAATCATCGTTATTGATAAACAAGATGAAAAATATTGGTCCTAAGTGACTTTAAAGATGACCTGAAGCGCAATTGATTCTAACATGACATTTTTATCGAATTTTATAGGTCTTGCTTCTATAGAATAAAATTTGTCTCTATTTCAATTTTTATATCATCTACCAGTCTGCTAGTTTAAAATAATGTGATGTTCCTCCTCCACCATGATTCAACCCATATTAGAAAATGAGCTGAGAAACCAAGGGCCCTGCGTCTAAATAAGCTAATCAAGCGGTAAACACATTCAAATTGATTTGCTTTACAGAAGCCATGTTGAAATTCGGGAGGCAATGGTAGTAAACTGCTAAGAATCATACACTAGGCTTTCGAACTGTTTAGGAATACATGATAGTTTGGTAGTTCGCCATTTTAATTTTACTTTTTGATGTAATTTTGATTGCCGCTCAAATCGGGAGAGCGCGTAACAGAGAAATAATATGACCACCACCAGCAACCCTGGAATTTAGCTAACGCCAGTGAAATAAGTAAATCGTATAATGGCGTTTTGTATTTGTTGCAAAATAGTAGACAATGTAAATCATAAATTCAACTGTTACTGAAGCCTCAAGTGGATGCCATACAAGCACTGATTCAGAAAATTGACTTGAATATTAATTCTATTAAAATGGTTAATATTTAATATTTCAAGAAAGCCTAAATTTAATTTCTAATATCCCTTATATAAGCCGAATTTGACAGACATAGTTTAAGAAAAATGGCAATAACCTTTAACAGAACTTTACTGAAAATTCAGTTTGAAATACTAATTTCATTGTACAAACCGAGTTTGATCGAAATAACTGAGAAATGGCTGGAGTTTTATTTAGTAATCACCATCATAAAAGATTCATTTCAGAATTCCATTGACAACTAAAGGTCTTGCCCCAGGTCTCCAAATTATAGAAACTTACCGTTTTCTAGCTTTAGTCCAACTATAATTACGTTTTTAATATTTTAAATGAAAATTCATTTTGCACCCCGGTTAAAACAATGTTTAGTCCGCTTTTCTATAATACAGCGTAAACCATCGACGATCAAATTTCTTGAAATGCGAGGCAACTTACGAGGAGAATAATAATCTTTCACTTTCATTTAAAGATCTTGCAAAAACTTTATAAACGATTAAAAGTGGTCTCTGTTTTGTAGGGATCACTGTGATACGGCCTGGCATGTATTCATGGAAAATATTCTGGTTTGATACATATACCAAGGTCTGATGTTACATGATATGTAACTCGCCTCGACCAGAAAAAAAATGTATTGTTCGTGCCAGTGATAAGTTCGCCGTTAGAGCTAAATCTCTAGAGTTTAAAGAAATATTAAGAGAGAGAGAGCTAAATCTGCAGAATATAGTGAATGCCGAAGCAATACGGATCCTAATTAACGGTGTAACGGCGATGGAGATGAAGTGAGCTATGACTGCATCTTTTTGGTGGTACGAAGCACATACTCGCTATTATTTCAATTATCCTGGATGCTCAGAGATGGCAGTGTTGAATTATATTACAACACCAATAACATTATTTTCAATTGGCGTGTACAATGAAAAAACGAATTAATTGCCAAAACTAAATAACCAAACTAATTGTAAATTGAGGTTTTAGACAACACATTCATTAGTTTAATTGCCGCCCATTATTACACTTCCCACGTAGAATTATACGATTAAGAAAACATTATATTACCAACATATTTCCTTGTCTGTTCAAATCGATCGAGAAGTGCTTAACATAAAAAATGAACGAAAATAGAAGCTACCTAAAATTAAAGGAAGATGGCACGCAGAAAGTCGGTTGCCATCTTTTAGGGGTAGTCTTATTAGGCACGAATGATGTTAAAATTTAAAAAAAGATCGCTCCAATTTTACGACTGTTAAGATCACGTCGACAAAGTTTTGCGTCGTCTTGCCATAAGATGTTCACTGTTTCAACTCTTCCTGGATCTCTAATTTGTAGTGAATTCATGATGTGCTCGTTTAATTCAGATGCCTCAATATGTCTTCTTTCAATATCTGATATTCAGTGCCTGAATGTTCTTCACAAATATTTGTACGGTCTAATATAATATGGTCTCATGTAAAGTAGTAAATTTAATTGAACCAAAGATGGAACGAATGACCTTCCTTTCAAAAGTAGTTAAAATTCTGAGTTTAGGGTCGCTTCCGAAAGCCAGCATAGATCTAATAATTGCTTTCTAAAATGCGTTTGAACTACTGCGAAAGATGTTTAGATCAAAATATTCTTGATTGCCAAAGAAAACTTGATGTCATCGTCATAAAATTCAGTTTTTCCATAAAGCTATGACGCGACAATTGTCACACTTAAGTCGATCGCGTTTTAAGTTCACGCGACCAAACCGCGGGTGCCTTTGCATTTTTCAATCTACTAAAAGCTGCTTCTTTTTCTTCTTTTTTTCGTCCTAAAATTTCCTTTTACATCCTGCCTCTATCGGGATTCGAACCCGGTACCTCCCGATCCAAACGCGAAAGTTTTAACCACTGTGCCATTTGGTCAGTTCTTTTTCTTCTACTGTGGAATATTCGACAAAGAACTCACCCGGCAGAGCAATTGTTCCAATAAGGCTCACTTCGTCAGTCTGATTTAGCAGATTTTGAAGTAGGTTTGCCGTACTGAAAAAAGTTTACAGTCAGTTCTATATTCCTGTCTTTGATAGCAATAGTTTGTGGAAATCTTTAGTGATATTCCTGGCATTAGCAAAACAGTCTCTTGAAGCTGACGTTTCGATGCATTTTCCCATATGCTCGAGATATTTAGTCGTAGCTTTCCTAGCTCGGAGATATTCTGCTAGAGTGCTTCTAGTACGAACTTTTTGTATATTTTGGACGACCAAGTGGCATTGATCATCCAATCATTGCGGTACCTCGGTGATCTTCTTCCCATAGTATTTTGCACCGCAGTAGTAATGGCTGACTGTTTAGCGAGCCACTGCACGTGGATGTTGGGTACTTCGGTACCACTGTGCAGTTTGTGCTTGTCCGTTGAATGTAGAAAACAACTTACTCTTGTTGCGTGATCGCTGTTCATGTCGACACCTCTGGCCAACATCTAACGTTGGATATGCTAGTCCCTCTTATGAGGGAATAACGTACTTGATATAACTAAATTGTGCATTATTACCAGTGCGGTGATGCGTTGGCCATTGTTGTTACTGGTGAGGTGCAAACTGTTAGAACCGATATGCGATGTTTTTTCTGCACCTCTACCGGTTTTTAGATTAAAGTTACCCACGATAATTTTAAAGTCATGATACGGTAAGTTATTGATGACCTCTACCAACTCGACAAAGAATAGATCTTTGGCGTCATCGATTTATTTTCGGTGGGTAAGCATGCACGTTAAATTTGTTAGAGCGGAGTCTGTTCGCGCATAGCCGGACATTGATAGGGCGAAAGTCGATGATGTGTTGTTTCACGCGCAGTTGAATGAGAAAGGTATCTCTAAACTCTCCACCGATCTGATGGCGTCTGCAATGGAGAGTGTAATCATTGGTGTCATGGATGCCATTTCCAGATCATCGCGGTCCTTGTAGTACGAGTTCATCTAATGTGTAAATATTTGCTTGGTTCGAAAAGTTTTGGAGACCTCCAGGTCTTAGAAGCAAAGCACACTATCCTAGGTCGTGTTTACGTAGAAAATGATATGGTAATCCGAAGTCTTTGTATAGGGTTTCATAACACTATTTTTGAGGAGAAGGCTGTTAGCGTTCCGCTCAACACGCATTTTAGGTGCGTGGGTTACATACTGTTGAATAATCTTAAGGCATCCCGTCTAATATTGAATACGTTTATATAGCGTACCGCTTGATACAAGGTAGACAGCCGCCCCTAATATTTAGTTTTATTCACAATCTGCCTTCTTTGTCACTCTTAGATATTATGAATTGTGATTGTGCCTCCATTGCCTGACGTAGTGTATCCGCCCTGATAGACGATACGTAGAAATCACTTCACGTAATTGTTGAAGCAACCGAATATTTTTCTTTTCAACATAGGCCAGTTGACATGAAACTTTAGTTGCTAACTTTACTGCGGCCGTTTCATGTTTTGGTGATTCTCTCCAAAGCAACTAAGTCAGTCTTAAAAATAAATTTAGGTTGATGGAACCGAAACTGGAGGACGAGAGCAATGGACCGAGACGGATGGAGGACCATAGTGCGGGCGGTAAAATCCCTTCATGGGATGTGAAAGATACAAAGAGAGAGAGTTTAGTTATATTGCGTGGAGAATGTAGTTTCTTTAATTCTCATAACTTTTTTTCGAATTCGTCTATCTATTCTCTTGAGCAGTTGGTCCGTTTTTATTTCCTTTTATGGGTGCTGGAATAGTGTAATTTGCGTTTGGCAAAAACAAGGACACTTTTTGCCTTCATCATAAACCTCCACGTTAATCAAATTTAGGCGTTATTTGGCGTCTGTTGATATAAATGAACTAGTGTCAATCAGGGGTCGATTTTGTTCAAAATCCGACAGACGAAACATGACTTTTTCGTACACGTATAAGGAGTATAGTCTTAGATTATACTATAGATAGAATACCGACAGTATTGTTTTGAAGTATCAATTTTGTAATGTTTTTATTTGCTGTGTTTTTTTATTAGCGCCCGATAGCTGTATCCGGAGCAGCCAATTTTCTATGTGAAAACTTATATTTAGCGCGCTATTATTGCATTTAATTTATTTATTTAACTCTAAACTAAGATTTTTCATTCAACTTTTTAATTAAAAATCGATAAAAAAATATCTTGGCTCACTTATTTATCGGGAGCGCTATCCATTTCAATGGGAAATTTGAAAAGGCTTTTATTTTGTAAACCCCTGAAACCATTAGAAACTAAATCTTACAATAAAAATTTAAAACGCAGTAAAATGAATTCTTGTTTATAACGTCATGTCAAAATAAATGCCAATTAATATATTTCAGGTGATAAATGTTTGTTTTATTGATGAATTTATTTTTAATTTTTATAGTACAGCGACACCAGTGAATAATAGCTGCAGTTTCAATAGAAAATTGCCATTTGGCTCCGGATAGTGCTCCGATATTAAAACACAGCAATTATTGTTTTGATATTTTTTTTTGGAAAAGAGAAAGAAGAATGCGGGATAACAACAGCCGTGTTTTAATATTGGAGCACTATCCGGAGCCAAATGGTAATTTTCTATTGAAACTGCAGCTATTATTCACTGGTGTCGCTGTACTATAAAAATTAAAACTAAATTCATCAATAAAACAAACATTTATCACCTGAAATATATTAATTGACATTTATTTTGACATGACGTTATAAACAAGAATTCATTTTGCTGCGTTTTAAATTTTTATTGTAAGATTTATTTTCTAATGGTTTCAGGGGTTTACAAAATAAAAGCCTTTTCAAATTTCCCATTGAAATGGATAGCGCTCCTGATAGCGGCTCCCGATAAATAAGTAGAGCAAGATATTTTTTTATCGATTTTTACCTAAAAAGTTGAATGAAAAATCTTAGTTTAGAGTTAAATAAATTAAATATATGCAATAATAGCGCGCTAAATATAAGTTTTGACATAGAAAATTGGCTGCTCCGGATACAGCTATCGGGCGCTAATAAAAAAACACAGCAAACATTATAAATTTCATAACATCAAGTAGTGGCGGTGTAAATTGTTTTATATAGGGCGGGGGAAAAAATAAATTAAATGAAAATTATTTTATTTTTAAATTTTTTTATTAATGCATTATAATAATAAAATAATAATTGTATAATATTAAATAAAACTTTTATAAATAATACAATAAGTATAAGTTATAGGTAACTAACATAAGATATTTCATTACGTTAAATAAGTATGTACACATATATTAAAACATTCTAATAAAGATCATAATATTATACCTATGTTATATCTAATGTTATGCTAAATTATTTAAACCATATTAAAATATCTTGTATCGTTAAAATTAATCGATTTATTAATATCAACAATATACTTTTACTATTAAAATTCATAACTGATTTTGAATATTTGTAAATCATATACTATATTATGCATATTAATTCACTATACTTGAAATTAAACGAATTAAAAAAGAAAATAAATCACAAAATTTAATACAACTAAATAGCGAATCGCTGCCCCATAAAAATAAAATATAAGAATTTTAGCAACGCCACTGGATTTTCAATGACAATTTACGATTTATTTACTGTTATTTTCTAAAATGAAGAGCAACTTTTTCCCGTGTTTGTTTTTAAATCCGAATGTTTCACTTATTTGTATTCAATTAAATTTAAAATAAATCACCTTTATCACTGAACATATTTAATTATGCATATATGTATATACTATAAATTTGTGGAACATTATTAAAATCAATTAGAAGGTTAATCAGAAAAAGCAATTAAAGAGTTTGTAAACACTGTCAAAAAAGTTACTTGTGAAAAGAAATTTCATTTTTTCTAGATAATCGTGTGTTTTCACACTACACTTGGTTATTTTAGTATAATAGAGCACTTGATTATTCACTTTTTTATTGTAAACTAAATAGTTTTCATTCACATCAATCACAACCAAAAAACACTTTAAAATAACGAAAATTTTCCATTTTTCACCTCATCTGTGTTTCTCTATTTTATGTATATGTACCTCTCGTTTACCCATTCATTTTTAGTACTTCTAGTTTCGCTTGTGTTTTGTATTGAAATTTGTACTGGTACGTTATCTATATAATCTAACAGTCATGCCACACGAGCATTTTTTGTATTTTGGCATTTTTTTTCTACCAATGTTTTGTTCTGCTCTCTCTTAAATAAAATTTTAACTAAAATGAGTAAAAAATGTCCTTGAAATATTTTTTATTTCATTTATGTTTGAGTTGTGTGGTAGAACAGAAAATTTGTTTAAGTCGCAATTAAAACTTGTATCATAGGTAAACGGGGAAAGAAACGAAGAAAAATGCGGCATTTTTTTTACGTGTGGCATGAGCCTAAGAGTATAGTCTACAATTTTATGTTAGTGTACGTAATTTTTCAGTGGTTATATTTCTTTATTTTCTGCAAATGTAAGCATCTAAAAGCAAGCAATCATCACCAAGTTTTTGAGTGGCGAGTTTACATGTTCGCGCAAATGACTGCTACAACAGTCACAACTTTTTCGTTTTTTAACACGTTCACTCAAACAATTTCCATTTTTTAAGGAACACTACTTAGTCATATTTTTCATTTCTCAACAATTCATTCCTTTCTGCGACGAAATATCATTGCAATTACTCAGAAGTGTTCCTGAGTACACACATTTAGAAGGTGTGCGTTAATGTGTTAAGAAAAAAAATGTAACCACACATGTTATAATTTTTTTTTCAATGCGATGTCGAATAAATGTTTTGTTATCGTTTCTGTGAATTTTAGAATTAGAAAATATTTAAAAACTAAAATCTAACAATTAAACAAATTTAGCTTTATTTAAAGCATACTTACATTTAAAAATTTGGCGCACATTCGCACTAACACAAACACACATACCACTACTATATACTTGCGGTTATTTCGTCCACTTGTCGAATTTTGATCAAAATCGACCCCAAGTCTCTGAAAAGCTCGTCTCTCACATCGTACATTGTGCTTTTGACAATGGAGGTTGCAAGCGTTGTGTCTTGGATTTTATCGGCACTTGCGCCGTTGCACCAATTCACTGAGTGTATAGTGTTCATTATAGTTTTAACGACGAAATTCACTCGTTGCTATTATTTTTGGTAGATGAATAAATGCTATAGCTTGATAGCTAAGCTCTAGAAATTCTTTGGTTCTTTGTATCTCCTTGTTTTTCGTGTCTACTCATAAATTTTTAGAATCTCGTTATCCAATTTTTTTCGTTAAGTAGGGTACTTTTCACGCACCTCAGCTTGAAGTTTCATCATCCAGGTTTTATACTACATACAAATTTCGGCATCTGGTTATTAGTATTCAGATTGCACTGTTATATGATCCATCAACTTTGAAAAAAGCCAAGACAGTATTTTTGATTGTTGTTGGTCGTTAACCTTGGCATTGCCACCTCTCTTCAATTTCTTATGTACTGCTCATTGTAATATAGCTGTAAAATCTATCGATCTTATCAGCTGCTTTCTGAAACTATCGGGATTATTATTTTTTGAATGCTTTAGTTTTAATGGTTCCATGAAATTACAAGAGTGTTTAGGGTATCATCGACATTTATTGGACATAATCCACCTTCATGGTCACTCTTGGGTATACGCATAGAAGTGTAATAAGCTAGGTGCCTATTATGAAAGTTTTTGAAAATACGAAATTGTAAAATCTAATCCGAGGCGGATTTACCTATTTATTACAAGATAAAATAAAGATATTCATTAATTTTATCTTGGGCTAAACTTCAATAAATATGTATTCGTAAAATCATTTTTATTCGATTTTCACGTTAGTATTTAATCTGACAGCTAAGACTTGTACCTCAGTCACGATGGTCTAACTTCACGCTAGTCTAGTGCTACACCTTGTGGCGAGTAGCGTAATTTGATTTTATTTTCGGTCTTAACTATCAGACATTTGGCACAAAGTTCTTGGTTTTTTTCTTGAAGTAAGAAATTCTGCTCTATGCCGTTATGTTTCTTGGTCTGCTCCTCCCATCTTGTAAAATAGAATTAACAATCTCCCGAAATCTGCAAACCCAAAATTTTATGTTCGTTCAGTTTGACAGCAACTTAAATAATTTTAGTGGCGTGGGGGAGGGAGTTTTAAGTGAACGTTGAACCATCCCCATCACTAAACATAAAATATTTTCAATAAACTTATTGCAAAATTGGGAGCAGTTTATGATCTTTCAATTTAAGATAATTTCGAGTTTTGGGCTCACCCTTAAAATCATAAACACCTCAAATTTAGTTGTCACAACGAAAAATTTCAAATTGTTCACTTGTACTTATAAACGATAAATTCTTTTAAAATAGCATAAATTAAATATTTCAGTATCGGATATGATGTATCGATTTATGAGCTTGCAAATTACTTGTATAGTTTCATTTTTGAGCTGCTACCGATTAACATGAATACCACCCTTCTCAAATACAATTGACAATTTCTTTTAAAATTGCAAGAAATGAAAATTACAGGTAACTCTCCAAGAACACGGTATTCGAAGAACACGGTTTCGAAGAACACGGATAGCCCTTCCCTCGACTTACACAGTTTCAAACTACATAAAAGCCCAATTATCCGTCATCCAATTAACCGGAACACTCAGTTAACCGGAATTTTAATTTTCAGGAAATTTTTTTGTTTTTTTTCTCTTTCACAAGAGAAATTATTATTTTTTTATTCGGGGATTCACAGAAAATTAACTTCCTTTTACTTTTTTCTATGTTATGCATTATTCTATTTGAATTGAATGTGTAGTCGTATTACATAGTTAGGTTAGTGAAATATTGAATATATTTATTAGCATTTAATTTTGCGATAGTAGTTCAATACCTTATTAATAGTAAATTAACACTAATTTTAATAAATAAAGAAAAAATACTAACTTTATTAAATCCTTAAATAAATATTAATATGGCGACCACCAAAGAACCAACAAAGAGGAAAAGAATGTTATAAAATTGAAATTATTAACGGATTGAAGAGCGTTGAATGTTGAATCTCGAGAGGCATTGATGAATTTTTATAATATTGGCAGTTTAACTTTATACGACATAAAAAGTAATAAAGAAAAACTGTTAGAGTTTGCTTCTAAAATGGAAAATGATAAATCGCTAAACCTATAAGAAAACAAATGCATAAAGCTAAACTGGAACAGCTTGATTCTGTTTTGAGTGGTTTTGTGAGTGAGTGGTGTGTAAGAGAAGTGAAGGAATGCCAATAACTGGCCCCATCATAGAAAAAGCTAAATATTTCTATGACACTCTAAAAGGAACTGAGCAGTGTGTAGCGGAACGCATCGGTTGGAATTATTGGTTATTGACAAATATTCTCGACCAAGAGCATTGAAACATATCAGCAGCTTACCGGTAGTACATAAATCCCAGTCGAATGCTTGGATGAACTGAGAAATATTTCATGACTGGTTTAAATCAAATTTTATACCATCGGTTAAATCGCATTTCACAACCGTAGATGGCACACACAATCAAATATGTTGACTATTATAAGACAATTGTAGAGCTCACTCTTCAACAAATTATTTTATTTTTATTCAACGTTGACGCAGCCCCCACAGGGAGGACCTAGCTCCAAAATAATAAGCCTTCATATCATATATGTACTCGTATAAACTTATCTGATATACCAAAGCCGATCATATTAGAAACCCGAACTAGTTAAAATGTTACAGAGACATATTTAAAGTTACTATTTTGTTCCATGGTACACCTGTTAGAAACCACTGGCTTGAATAGTAGATATCCGGAGTATAAAAATGTTAGTGGAATTTCTAAGCCGTACAAACGATATATGGAGGAATAAACTTTCATTTTTTTTTAAACGCATTAGACACGAAACTTTTTTTCCATCTTAACTATTAGTCATGGTTCGATAACAAACTGCTAACAATTTTATTTTAAACTTTATTTTTTGACAATTTTTACGTTGTTACGATTCTTTTGAAAATAATAAAGCGTGAACCGCGAGTAGAAAATTGTTTATTAAACGTATAGGTCGCGGTCACCCCCACCCATCTATTTTGAACCAAAATGTATACTTTCGGTTCTAATTTTCTTTGTGTGCCTGTATTTTATTATAAAATAAGTAATAATCATTTCATAAGAAGCGAAACTGAAAGTTTTGTTGTTGGCGAAGAAAACATTTCGAACGCAGAAAATAAAATGTATTTGGTTTTATTGTTGTTCCTTTGTAACACAATTACTTTGATGTTGTTATTGTTTATATTTGTATATAAAGTAGAATTTACATGTTAGAAAATGATAATTAAGTCGATAACCTTAACTTTATGATAAAATTTTGCATGTTTTCAATCAAATCAACGCAAACGCGTTAAAGCGGAAATGTTTCCGAAATAAAAGCATACTCGCTTATCGTAAATTACTGGTTGAAAATCACGGGCACGTAAGAAATGAATGCTCTATACAGATATAGAAAACAGCTCTTTCTTAATGTTCCCTGGAAATAACCTAAATAACGATCATGTAGTTTCTCTAACGAGTTTCTCTAACTCTACAGGAGAAGAATTTGTTAAAATTGCTAACACACGATTTTTTTTGTTATTTTTTACAGTTTTCGATTCTAATTCCTAATTCTTATTAGTAAATTGAACTTACTCAAAGCGATTCAATAATTTTGTTGTTTTGTCTCATCTCTCCATTTTGAAGATGTGGAGAGTGTACTATAGCTTTGCTTGATGTATCCGACTATTCTAACAGATGAGAAACATGGTTTATATACTCCATGCCTGTATGCGTTACACCAATTTGTTTGTCTCAATGTTCGACTGTGGGAACAATAGATAGAAGAATGCTGTGTGCCTTAATCGACTAAACTAACTAAACTAAATGAAAAATGTCCTAATGTGGTATTGACCCTATTGAGGTTGCTTTTCAGTGACTTTTCATTATACTGTGAGAAATAAAATTTAAAAAAAGAATTCAAATTTAAATAACATAGTAAAAATTTAAGTAAATTTCATAAATTTACTGGTTCAAGTACAATAATATCTTTCTACAATCCTTACATCAAAGTATAACGAAATTCTAAAGCCCGTTGCTCATCAATGTGGTTATACGAATTTTCAAATGCTCCATTTAATATTTCTTCATCCGAATCAGGATAGCCACAACATACGTTTATAAATTTCTCGAAAGTAAATTAACTAAATTGAGTCCCAATCGCTACGTACGAGTCTATCGGGTATTTTAGGGCCTACGGCGCAATTGCCTTAAAATAGCCGAGCATATTGTGCACTATTATTCTGACAGTGTATCTTGATATGTTCTTACACCCGTAACTAGGTAGCTAGTTCCACATACTAACCAACGCATAAACTCGGAATTTTACTGTGTATCCTTTTTTTTGCTCGGTCGGCGAAAAGCCCGTTTACGGTATTGAAAAAGACAGCCATTACTCTTAGATGTTCTCTAATAAATACATTGAGTTCGATATTATCCTATGATAAATTCTAGAATCATACAATTTGCGTTTTCGGGAACCTATAATTAAACATAATTACTCAATATATCACAACATAACCTCAAATATTATATATTTAATTACATACGTTTGCTCGATGTATCCGTTTATGTCTTATATTTCGATTATTTAAAATGAACTTATAGTACATTAGAAGTGTATTGTTAAATAAAAAATGTGGCACTATCA
Source organism: Nephrotoma appendiculata (assembly GCA_947310385.1). Classification (NCBI taxonomy): domain Eukaryota; kingdom Metazoa; phylum Arthropoda; class Insecta; order Diptera; family Tipulidae; genus Nephrotoma; species Nephrotoma appendiculata. Next base: position 146,054,817 of record OX371224.1, read on the forward strand.
TATTGAACTTTATTTATTATTTTATGTAAATTTCACTCACTATTTTTCATTGTTTATATATAATTAGTTTAGTGTTTCTTAAGACTACACAAACGACTTTTGTACTAGTGCTACCTATTGGCATATTATGTATATGAACTAACCATTCCAATTTTAATTTATATCTTGTTTCCATGCAGAGTTGAAAGTGGAGTTAGCGTTCATGGAAAGTTGAGTTTTCGTTAAATTATTTTGAACTCGACGAAGCTAGTGGGATTGAGTAGAGTTAAAATCAACATGGCGGCAAGAAAAAATTGTCATTCACAAATATGTATATTTAAAAGAAACACATATTTTAAAATAATTGTTAGGGCTTATAAGTATATACATATAAGATTATTAGGCTCAAATAATTAAATTTATCAAGCGGATATCAAAATTTCAACTTAACCTAACTCTACTCCTTGGAAACGATCAACGCCATTTTGGAATTAACGAAAACCTAATTTCAACTCAACCTAACTCCAACCTGGTTCATGGAAGCATGGTATTAGCATAGAAAAATAAGTTTAACATAGATTTCTCATTTGTATAAAACGAATTAAATTCCAATGTCTTGATTGTATTTGTGACTTTACGTTGCGCACAATGTAAAATCACAACTAGAATCATGACTTTAGAATTTCATTTTTATCTCTCGTTTTATACAAATAAGAAATCTATGGTAGACTTATTTTTCTAGGGTATTAGCAAATATTATATAGTATCAATATACGACACTGCCTTGTAAAATCGTGTTCCAAAATATTTTTCTATAAGCTAAGAGTGAAGTTAGGTGTTTTAGTATAAGTTCGAAAAAAATTCGAAAATCAACACAGCTAGGGCAAAAAACTGTGTGTAGGTAAAAAAAAAAGTAAATAAGTATACTGTCATTGTAATGTCTAAAACGTTCTCAATTAAATTTTAATTGTCTCATAGTCTGTGAAAATGCTAGAAAGATGCTAGAATACATAAATAATAAATGGTGATACAGACGAATGCAATGTGAGTATATCGTCAATTTTACTGATACATTTATTAAGTATTAATTATTGTTCTTAATATTCTATTTCAGTCGGGGGAAAATTGGAAAAGTTACCGAATTCAATCATCTACGTCCTACGACATCAAAATTCTCTATGAAAAATCGATGTTTAATGTTTCCGAAGGAGAGGATCCTGAAACGCCGCTTAATATAGATGATAAGCTTAAGCTACTCACAGGTGATAGCTTGTTGAAGTCCGTCCAGGATCAATTAGAGAAAAATCTTGAAAAGTTAGCCAAAGAAAAGGATGCGTATTCTCCCGTTAAATTGTTCAGCTGTACCGCTGCCACTATTGCATCTAATGATAATCTGTCCTGTTCAGTGAATATGGAAAGTACCCAATCAACTGGCCGCTCGAATTATATAAAAATCCTAGAACAATACGTAAATATTTTTGAACAAATTCCGTTACGTTTATTAAGAAAGTTGAAACGTTTTCAAGTTGAGACATTTCAAAAATTAAAAAATACTCGTTTAGACCTGAAATCCAAACTGCAGATTAGCGAAAAAATCTTAAGAAATATTAAAACGAAAGGAACCTTGAGTAAAGATGTACAAAAGTCAACCACCGAACTTTTAAATTTGGATTACTCAGCTGAAATGGCATCAATATAAGATGAACAGGAATGTGCTAATAAAAGTTGATGCCGATGACTGCCAGTTGAATATTTGTAACTAAATTAAATCTGCGGATGAGATACATTTGTAAACCATCCCTTTAGCTGGTAACAACTCTACGATTGCAAAAAAATCAAGTTTCGTGTTAAAAAACCAATAGCCAGTACGTTGTCGTTAAACGCCTTAGAGTAAAATACTGAAGAGCAGCAACTATTTTTTTCCCATATAAAAATTAATATAATATTTACTATCTCTTTTGAGTCACGTGGGAACAGGATGGTTATATAAAAAAATGCATATGGCTTACTCATCTCGCTATTAGGCACCCCAAATCATCTGTTTATTTATGTGCGCAGCGATAACGTATGTTGACGACTTAATTTTGTGGTTATAAAATTATTAATTAAAATTCATTGAAATAATCAAAAAATTATAAAATAATTAGTGGTTTATGTAATAGTGCGTGGTAGTGCATCATTTAATAATTAAAATTATAAACAATTTTAAATAAAATGAAGTGTCTAGTGAAATATTGCAAAAATACGCCTAAAAAATTTCAAAAAGGCATATCGTACCATCAGTAAGTTTATTATGTGTTTATATAAAATAAAATGTAAATTATGTTAAGAAGAAAGTGATTTGTGGTAAATTTATTCGTAATTTAAGTTATAAATCAGATAAAATTAAGTACACAATTTTGGTTGTTGGCGTGGGGTGCCTATATTGGTTTCTTGTTTTTGTAATCCCGTTGATTTAGATGCTTTCTCTTTTACCCTCCGAATTTGACTCACTTGACAGCTGCAAACATTCACTCTTCAGTATTTACCTTTATGATTATTAAATGATGCACTACCACGCACTATTACATAAACCACTAATTATTTTATAATTTTTTGATTATTTCAATGAATTTTAATTAATAATTTTATAACCACAAAATTAAGTCGTCAACATACGTTATCGCTGCGCACATAAATAAACAGATGATTTGGGGTGCCTAATAGCGAGATGAGTAAGCCATATGCATTTTTTTATATAACCATCCTGTTCCCACGTGACTCAAAAGAGATAGTAAATATTATATTAACTTTTATATGGGAAAAAAATAGTTGCTGCTCTTCAGTATTTTACTCTAAGTTAATAATTAAAATTATAAACAATTTTAAATAAAATGAAGTGTCTAGTGAAATATTGCAAAAATACGCCTAAAAAATTTCAAAAAGGCATATCGTACCATCAGTAAGTTTATTATGTGTTTATATAAAATAAAATGTAAATTATGTTAAGAAGAAAGTGATTTGTGGTAAATTTATTCGTAATTTAAGTTATAAATCAGATAAAATTAAGTACACAATTTTGGTTGTTGGCGTGGGGTGCCTATATTGGTTTCTTGTTTTTGTAATCCCGTTGATTTAGATGCTTTCTCTTTTACCCTCCGAATTTGACTCACTTGACAGCTGCAAACATTCACTCTTCAGTATTTACCTTTATGTTAAACGCAGTGGATTTGAAAGATTTTGATCCAAATTACATAAATGATGAGATTAACCTCGACGATTCTTACATGATAAGGAACACCATTATGTAATTTCATGAATAAATGATAATTAAAACACTTTTTTAACCAACATTATTTTATTTATTACTCGAATTAACCACTCTTATTGCATCAGAATGTTAAGCCAAATTAAGATAAATCTTTGCAGCTGCAAACAGCGGATTAATATCAATGGACCTTCTTATGTTGGTTGTAAAGCAGGGTAAGCCTTATTTACGCTAACGTAAAGCCAAATCGTAATTATCGCTTTTGGAACAAATAAATCGTTATAAGATTTTGAATAGTGGTTCGTAGTTAATCGATAACTGCACCGAGTGAGGGTAAAGGAGAGAGAAAATCTCCGATAAAAAAACGACGGGAAGTTTAATGGTTTCATCGTAAACGATTTCTGCTGGTGAGCATTTAACATCTTCTTTAATCGTTGCTCGGACTCCCACTAAGACAATTGTAATTTCAATTGTAAAGCTCCAATGAATTATATAGAAATCATTCGACCATGCGATTCGTTTGTGGATGCTAATCAATCGTTCATATACGGTGAGAACCTAGGAGTTTGTTAATTGGGCGAAAATTGTTGACTCGAATTGCGTCCCTTGATTCCTTGTAATGTTTAGTATAACGCCGAATTGGTAATCGGTGCGTGCAATTGCTCGCGAAAATGTTTGCAAAACGGTTTGTGCTGACATTTCGGCCATGTAGCATGCTACGGTCGAACACAGAATAATAATCTATAGGACGGTAAAAAGGGACTCACTATATCCAAATGCATATGTTAGAATTTAAGTTCAATATGTTAGAAGTTAGAAAATTTCGAATTTACCAATCGGCACTTTAGTATGCCGTTGGAATGTCGGTCGATGGCAGGACACACAAGATTGTGTCTAATTGTTTGCGTTTTTATTTATATTAGGCCAAAAATTGCGAGCAGCAGTCAATTTACATACTGCGCGAATGCCAGCGTGTGAAATGTCGTTGATTGAGGTGATGTAAGGATGATTCATTCTCGTCGATGTTTCGCACTAGATTTCAAGGCCAGACAGGTTTAAAAGCTCTAGTTTTTAACTCAAACTATAGCGCGACATTCAGAACCGATTCGACAAATAAAAAAAAACATCCTTACAACTTTCTAACTTCCATCCACTGACCCCTCAAACATATACTTCTCAGCTAACTTTCTCTATTAAGTATCAATAGTCAGTAAATTGTTTACTACGGTAAAAATAGGTTTTAGTTAAAGTTCTCGATAAGTTTGAAAAATAATTGAATTTATCGAAAATATACTTAAAAATGACTTTTACTTTAATTGGTATACATTCGAAAGTTTTCTTACCGTTTTAAGGATGACCGAAATTTGATTTAAAACAGTGGTCGAAACGAAATCGAGTATACTCACTCGTGTTAGTGGATGTCCCGATTCCTTTGATTGATAATTCACATATATACAAGCTCGCTTGTGAACCGGGTTCACAAAATATTCTGCAAATATGACGCAGAACGATACTATTGGTATGCTGTTCATTCCTTCCTGCACAATAGTGCATTATGTTTCGGACGACTACACAGACCTTCTTCATACTCTCGATGATTGTGACCCGAAGTTAAACAATTGAAACACATCCTGAGGTTCTACGCTACGTCCCAGCGCTGAATAATACTATAAGGTTAAGCATTTGTAGATACGATGTGATCCTGAACAGCGCGGGCAAATTGCTGCTGTCACCCCCAATTTGTCGAACCTTATTGTGGTGAAATAGCTGCAGCCACATTTACGCGTATCAGTCGTTGGAGTGGCCGACGTTTGGCTTCTGGTTGGTTCGAGGAGGTACTCGATGACGGTACTGATGCATATTCAACGCCCGTCTCTCCATTAAAAGCAGCACGTCGTCAACCTTCGGTATCTCCTCATTCAAAAGACTCATTACCCATTAATTGACCACGGTCTTCGGCAGTTTTGACAAATGGGTATCGATATTGGATCCAAGCGCACATCTGCAGCATGGTTGCATATTGTGCGTCCTCGGTTTGAAAGCCGATTCAACCTGGGCTAATAATTCATTATGAGGAGCATAATCATGTTCTTTGTACATATGTATAAAAAAAATAAAAACTTATGGCCGATGCATCTAAAAATTAATGTTGTCATCGTATTACTGTTCAAACCTGGCAACAGATGGCGTGGCTGATCTCAAACAGAAAGTATATTCTCTTATTTAAATTTCAATTAAAATTAACATTAAAGGCAGGTTCACGATCAAAAACTGATTCGCGAATCAAGCCAATCAATCAGCGTCATTATTATTCATAATTTGTTTTTTTTTTTTTTATTATGGTGGATGCTTGCGATCAAAATTTTCCCAAAGTTAAAATTATTTCATCTCGGGCAGGGAAATTTGTATATGTTTCCAATGATTTAATTGGCTTTTGATTCGCGAATCATTTTTTGATCGCATACCTGAACCTGGCCTAAAATCGTGGTTATTAGCACATTTATAAAATGGGTGTTATCCAAAAACTCAAATTAAAAATTGAGGTTTGATAAAGATAATTAAACAATGGATTTACGAGATGATACGATGCATTTATTTTTGAACAAATCTATTTTGAATTCTATCAAGCTTAAAATTTTATAAAGTCGAAATTTATCTGGCGTACCAACTCCAATTATTGGTATGCCCAATTTGAGATAGTACATACTCGTATGTAGTTTCGAAAACACATCATTAGAAACCTGCAAAGTTAATATCCTAAATTAAGCCGAGTCTGATATTCCATTTTGTCCTAGAATTGTTAGAATTCGAATAGAGATGGGTTATTTTTCGTTAAAACGGATTTTGTATGCAGCACGATAGGTTTCCAAGACTGCGTATTAGTAATAGTAAAATCCACTGCAACTCAGTAGGAGCTGTGCGTAACTTGTAGTTTACCTGCTCCTATGTGATCGATTTAATTTAATTTTTTAACTCGTCGATTTCAGAATAGTTCCATCTTTAACCGTTGGCTTTAGAGATGTTTTGCAGGTAAAATTAACTTAATAGAAAATTTTGTTTCATCACTTACGATTTATGGTAAGCTTCATTTGTAGCTGCTCTTAAATTTTTTGGATGTATTAATGTTTTTTTGGAATATTTTAGCAACGTACAACTACATACTTGCTTTCATCTCACTTCAATGTACCGTGATTACCATGACATCCTCGAAATTGATCCAATTAACCGAACGTTTTAACCATTATAATTTCTGTAATACAATTTCCTCGTTTACTTACAGTTAAAAAATAAAATCATATCATTAGAACGAGATCTAGTCGATGAGCGGAAGAGAACTGAAGATCTGCAATTTAGTATCGATGAGGCGACATTCTGCAAAGAAGAATCTAACGTAAGTTTTGAATTTATATCTTATCATGTTGTTAGATCCTTATACACTGTGATTAACCGAACACACGATAAATTAGTAGATTAGCAGTATGCTAAGGTCACATATCCTAATTCTTTGTAAATAAATTACTTTCCAGGAAAACTCTAAATCAAATCTAACTGATGATGTGAGTAATTTTTAATTGGTTTTAGGTTTCACAAAATTTGTAGTTTTTTATTGTTTGTTTGTGTGTTCTTTGACTAGAAAAATTTTCTATCAAACTCGATTCAAATATTTTAATCGCTATATTTATTTTCCAGGCACAAACCATCGAATATAAATCAAAAATTGAGCAGCTTGAAAACCAATTGCGTGGTTCAAGTCCAATTTCAAAGGACAGCTTACCAAATGCCGTTCCAGATTTTGACCATGATGCCTTCCACAAAGAAATGGATCAATTACGTGCTGAGCTTAATCGTAAGGATGCGATTATTCAACAGTCTGAAATTGTACAAAAGACAATTGAAAATGAAATTATTGTGCTCAAGGAAAAACAGGTTGAAGCAGCAAAAACATTGGAGCTTAAAGTGGATGGGCTAAGTGTAAGCGAACAAGCGCTTCAGGATGAAATTGTGTATCTTAAGACTCAAGGTGATGATCTACGAATGGAACTCAATGAGCGAAATGAAGCGATGGAGAAGCAATATTTAAGCATCAAAGACATTGAGCGCACTTTCAAAGAAGAATTGGACTTGGCCCAATTCGAACTGAAAGAAAAAACAGCGATAATTGAGGAACACGAAAAAGAGATTGTGAAATTAAAAGCGCTCGAAGCCGATGTTCTCGCCAAAGATAATGAGTTGGAACAGAACGAAGTGCTGATTAATGCGTTGCAAAGTGAATTAAAGGAATTGAATTTATTGAGCACTTCAATAAAATCAGAAAAGGAGGAACTGAATAATAATGCGAAGCGATTGGCAGATGAGAAGCATCTAGTTGAGAATGAATTGGAAGTTCTTAAAAATTCTAGTACCGATATTAGCTCAGAAGTGTTAAAATTATCAAATGAATTAAGGGCGCGCGACGAAAATTATCAAAAACTATATAACGAATCGCAATCGTTAAAAACACAACTCGAAACAAATATTCAAGAATTACAGGGATCTCTGAATGTTAAAACCGATGAATTAAATAAAATAAAATCAGAAAGCGACGGACAGGTACAAAATTTACAAAAAGAGTTGGAAGCGACGAGAGAAAGCCGCGAGAAAGTGTTAAACGAAATGTCTGGTAAAATGAAGGACCTCGAAAATTTAACCACTGCTCTCAGTGAACTCAATGGAAAAGTCGAAGAACGCGATACAAAATTGGTCCAGCTTACTAAAAACTATTCGCAGTTAGAGTTGGATATGGGTGATGTGCAACGAAAATATGAGTCAAATCAAGTAAAGCTCAGTCAAATTTTAGAACAAAAGGAAAATGCTGAGAAAGAACTGGAGCAAATTAAAACTGTAAGCCTCGGCAGCAATTCTGAAGTATCACGACTTTCTGGTGAACTAAAAGGCAAACAAGATGCATACAACCAACTATTTGATGAATCAAATAACGCGAAATTACAGTTGGAGAAACAAATTCACGAGCTTCAACAAAATCTGTCGAGTCGAACGAATGAAATCGAACAACTTAATACAAATATTGCCGAAATCCTCGCTCAAAAATCTATCCTAGACTCAGATCTTGCCTCTATACGAGAAACTGCTGAAAATGATCGAAAATCGCTTCGTAACGAAATCGAAGCGAGTAAAAGTGAAAAGGAGTTATTATTAAATCAGTTTAATGAAAAATTAAAAGAAAACGAAAAGCAAACGACTACAATTAGTGAAATCTCTAGTAAATTAGAGGTAAACGAAAACAAATTAAACGAATTGAGCAAAACGTATTCAAAATTAGAATTAGACTATGGTGATATTTCTCGTAAAGCAGAGACAACTGAAGCGAAACTAAATCAAGTATTGGTCCAGAAGCAGTCTGTTGAGGCAGAATTGGCAGCACTACGTAATTCATCACTCGACATCAATTCGGAAATATCGAGATTATCCACGGAGCTAAAGTCGAAGCAAAACGAATACAATCAACTGTTCGACGAAATGAACAATACGAAACAAAATCTAGAGAAAGAAATTCAGGAGGTAAAGCAAAATTTAAATCTAAAAATCCAAGAATTTGATCAACTTCAAACGCAATACAACGAATTACTTAGTATTAAATTGAAACTGGAGGAGGAATTGGCGCAAACTCGTGTATCGACGGAATCCGAAAGAGCCTCATTGAAAAATCAGTTTGAAGCGGTGCAATTACAAAAAGACTCGCTACTTAATGATTTCAACTCGAAGTTGCAAGAAAATCAAGCACTATTGGCCCAAATAGCAGAGCTCACGACTCGCCTCGAAACGACTGAGAATAAACTGAATGAGATCACAAAGACGTATTCTAAGTTGGAATTAGAGCATGGTGATTTAAGTCGCAAGGCCGAATCGAATGAGATTAAACTAAATCAAATTGTGGAACAGAAGCAAACGATTGAAAACGAGTTGGAATCTATGAAATCGTCGAGTTATGATTCAAATGCGGAGATGTTGCGAATTTCAAGTGAGCTAAAAGCTAAACAATTGGCATACAATCAACTATTCGATAGTACGAATGAATCTCAGCTTAAGCTTGGTAAAGAAATTCACGAGGCGGAACAAAATCTTACATTAAAATCGCAAGAGTGTGAAGTGCTGCGAAATGAAAATGAAAATTTAACAAAATCAAAATTAGAACTTAGCACTGAGCTTGAGAATTTACGAACTACTTTAGATATCGAGCGGAGTGCGATCAAAACAGAAACGGAACAGGCATCTATTCGAACTAAAGAATTAACTGAAGAATTACAAACAAAATACTCGATGCTGCAATCGCAGTATGGTGAATTGCAGGCTAAGCATGAGTCGAGCGAAGCTCAATTAAAAGAATTAATGGAACAAAAACTGGCAGTCGAACGTGATTTAGAATCAATTCGAAACAATAGTCTTGATAGTAATGTAGAATTAACGCGTATCTCGGATGAGCTTAAAGCAAAACACGAATCATATACAAAATTATTAGATGAATCAGTTAAAATCAAGAACGAATCTGAAAAACGTATTACCGAGTTGCAATCGACGCTCAACTCAAAAGTTACCGAAATCGAGGAACTCTCGAAACTTAAAATTAAAAATGAGAATGAACTCAATAACGAACTGATACAGTTAAAAGAGATATCAGATAATGAAAAACTTCACATGCATGTGGAATTGGAAAAACTTCGAAGTGATAAGGAAAAATTGGTACTCGAAATAAACCAAATGCTAGCAAATTCTGATGTTCGCAAGACAGAAATAAATTCATCTATATCGCAATTAGAAACACAAATAACGGAATTATCGAAAGAGCTTGATATATCGAAGGTGAAATTGGCCGAAAGCACGAAGACATCGGAAGAGGTGATCAACGAGTTAAAACAAACGGAGGCGCGACTAAAAGAATCGCTTAGACAAACGGAAGAACAGTTAAACGATGAAAAACAGCGATTGGAAAAGGAATTAGTGCTTAAAAGTGAAAAATTACAGTTGCTTCAGGACGAGAATGTCGATATAGTGAATCAAAATACGGAACTATTGAACAAAATCAATTTGTCGGACGACATGAAAAATGAGCTGCTGACTAAACAACAGGAAATTTCAAAATTGACAGAGAATGTTAAAAAGTACGAAAGTTACGTGGCAACGCTGGAGGATGATAATAAAAAACTAAAGACTAGTGAGCGAGAGCTATGTCACTTGAAGCTGGTGTTGAATCAAAAGGATCTGGATTTAAAGGTAAGATTGTTTTGTATATACTTACGTAAGTACCTACCTGATCATTTTGTTATTTTATGTTAATTTTAGGCCACTAAAGATCGAGTACTAGCCCAAACAAACACTAATTTTGAAGATGATACAATGGTCCAGATTGCTTTTCTCAATTCAATTATAGCCGATATGCAGAAAAAGAACGAAAGCTTAAACGAAAAATTGGCTCTGCTCGAAAGTGGGATTACAAATGCTGCCGCACCACAGAATCTTTTTGAAATGCCCGGACGTCGCAAGCCCGCACCCCGCCTTTACTGTGACATATGTGATGAATTCGATAGTCACGATACCGAAGATTGTCCTTTGCAATCATCAGAAAGTCCAACATCTAGCGTACCGACACGGGATCCAAACGCTGAACGAATAATTCCACCACCCAGAAAATATTGTGAACTTTGCGAAGTTTTTGGGCATGATATAGGAGAATGCGAAAATGATGAGATGACCTTTTAAGAATAGTTACCACTAACCCAACCAGATCCAGCAACTCCCAATTATGCCAAAAAACGGGTTTTATAATTATGTTTTGTGTAATTTGTTTTTTGATTTATTATTATGAGAGACGAAAAAAGTATTTAAATGAAAAATATATAATTTATTTTTAAAATTAAAATGTTACACGGGTTCATTCAATTTAATCGCCACCCTCTTGCTTCTCTTTAAGCGCGTCCTGGAATCGTTCCTCAATCAACGATAATTCAGACAAAAGATCAGTGATTGCACTCGAAAATGCATCTTCTGGTGAGTAATCGGATGCGGTTTGGATGCGAAGAACGAATTTGTGTTCCAATGGATGGGGTAGTTTATAACCAGCAAACAGTACTTTCGGGTCTTTTAAGAGTTGACTGGAATTCAAATTTATTAGAATATTAGATGAGAATGTATACATTTTATTTCTTACTTTCTGATTAAGTTTCCTAGAGTATGATCTTCTTTATTCACGGTAAATATAGCGGCATTCGTTACTTTTGTATCTACTTCCTTAACAACTCTGCAAAATGCAAAATATAATTTTATAGGTTATGACTACCCAAACAAACATTTTTTTTGGTTTCGCAACGATTTCACTTACTTTTTATCGTCTTTGTACAACAGAAATGATTCGAAGGTCGGTGGCGCGTTCATTTTGATAAGATTTGATTATTTATATCGCGAATAAATTAATGTAATTGGCAAAACGTAATTTGTGTATGAAATTTGACAAGTTATTGATGGAGGACTGTCAAATTAAATAGAATGGCGCACGTAGCGCTATCTTGGATATACTGAACTACAATCTATTATAAATTTAAGGTGGCCAGAGTCCCTCATTTATCATTTATGAATTGGTTTTTTATTCTAGATTTTTATTGAAATAATTAGTGCGTCTTAACAATATTATATTATTTTATTAAACTATGTCCATTTTAAGAAAAAAATCAGGACTAATTAAACTATTAATGCGTTTATTTACAATCAAAATAAAACGATACCAGCGCTATATTTTTTAAAACGTACTACCACGCTGTAATACAAATTTCGGTTAATTGGGCCAAATCCCTCATGTCAAAATTGATGCAAAAACACAATCATTTACAATTGTGTTTCTGTTCGTGACAGGTGTGAGTTAGTAGTGATCGTAGCATTTTAAGAGCATAACATTTTTAATATACACCCAAAATACATTATAAAAGCCATAATAAAATATAGTAAAATAATATAATAAACGTAATTAATCAAATATTAATGCCTAAATATTGTTGGATTTTGTTACGCATACACACATACATCTATATACCAAGCAAAATTGTGCGCCTTGAATGTGTATATTAATGTCCCACCCAATGTAATTCAAATCGTGTTCACATCAAAATTGTTCATTAATCCAACAATAATTGTACATGTAACAAGTTCAAAACTATATTCAATAATAAAAATCATATTTTGTACAAAATAAATCAATAAATTTAAATATTTATTAATAACAAAAAATAATATAAAGAACGCACAACTACCAACAAAAGTTTTACTACATAATCAGTTTCTATACATATATATATGTACGTTAAAAGTGTCAATTTTAATCGCAATCTATTTATCTCATTCTAATTTTAATACAATAAAGTGTATGTTAAATAAAGAAAGGAATATAAGCAAGTGTAAAAAGATTGACGTAAAAAGTGCGCGTCGTCAAATTTCTTAATTTTTTGCATAAATAAAATAATTTAATTATAAATTTATAATAATAAATATTATAAAATTTTAGTTTAATTATAGTAAATATATTTAAATATATATTTATAAAAAATTGATTAATTTAATTGTTAAAGTTTAAAGTTGAAAAAAATCAAAAAATAATTTTGCCATCTTTTTATTTTCGTGTAAGAGTTATACATTAGTGTGAAAGAGATAACAATACAAAAATATTTACAGAAGTAAATAATAATTTGTGTGTTTAAAATAAAAGTAAAAAAAATTGAATTTTAAATTAAAAGTTAATTTAAATACAAAACAAAATATAAAATTTATATATTTTAATAAATAAAGTACCATAAATAATAAAATAAAATGGCAGAAGCCTGTAATAATGGTGTCAATAATACAAATCCCAATGCTGAAGTAATTCGTGGTCAACTATTTGAAGTTGGGCCACGATATACAAATTTGGCCTATATTGGTGAAGGCGCATACGGAATGGTCGTGTAAGTACCAACCAATATATATTATTACATAAATAATTAAAACTAGTTCCTATATATAATTATTATTTTGTTCGAAAGCCGGCTATTTCGAAAGTTCATTCAACTATGTACCAAACACTTTTCATTGTGTATGGTATCCTTGTTTCTCCTGTGGTGGTAGCGGAAAATCAATTATTCAATAGTTTTTCACATAATATTACATAAACAGAGAGATAAAAAATGAGGATTTTTCCGGGCTGCATAAAATTGCAATAAACGATTGACAATGTGTATGTAATGTGTTTCACATAAGATGTAATGATGACGCAAGTAGTTTGTGTGGAGGAAAATTATAGGACGAATTTCACTATATTTTGTCATGTATTTGTTTTGGTTTACTTGGTGGCTATTTCGAACGTCATGATATTATCAAGATATAAAAGAAATATTGACCTAGAAATTGTTCGTTATATAATCCGCTCTATGATACTAATCGGTATTTCTATAATATCCTTTCCTTTTTATTGGTTAAGGGGAATTGTTTTATATGAATTTGATAAAATAGTTTATCTTAACTTCCCACGAGCTTTCTTTATCAATTCAATTAAGTTGTTAGCTTATCATTGTTTAGTCTACCGTACGTTTTTCATATGTGAACGGAGGTTTCGAAACACCAGTATATTCCCGGCAGTATTAACTCCTGTATTATTACGAAAGTTAACGATTTGACTGGATATATTGGATTATTTTCGATATATGTACACAAGTAAAACCATATATCGTTTTATTAGCTAATGGATTTTTACCTAATTTGTCAAATATACGTGTTCTAAACATTTAGTAATACAAAATACTAAATAGCTTGGTCTAAACTTTATTACATTACACGTATTACATTGCAATGTAAATAATTACATTAGATAAGGTGGTGATTGGTATAGTTTTAAGAGGATGTGAAATGGAGAGTCTTGCTGTTTTGTCTACAAAAAGTAAATTTTAGTAGTAATGTAATGTTCCGCTCTAGTGTACTAAGTAGTTTTCGGAATTACTCTATATAAATTGCAAACTCCTTGAGCAACAGCTGGATGTAATTCATAAAATGTCCTTGAATAGATGTTGGATCGGAAATGGTTTGAGAATGTGAATTATTCTTTAGAATGTGTTTACGGCACTTCCATAAAGTCGAATTACTTAATTAAATGTTTATTCAATGCGGTTCTCGAATTCTATGGATCTGTCGGAAGTCTGGATAAAGTATGCCATCGAGAATAGTCCTTATTGTGACCTGCAAGCTTAAAATACTTCATATTAACCTCCTATTGCTTATACATACCTCGAATAACAAACAAAAAATTTTAGGAGTAAATTATTACTAGTAAATATATAAATTTACCCTCATGTTCTAAGGTCAATGGTCACCACCTAATAAAAACAAAAACGAAAAATTCGTCAATTGGATTCTTGAAATTCGATTTTCGATTAATCTGCACACTATTTTTAGTAGAAATTAAACTTATAGTCAGAGAGGTGTAATCAACATGCAACTCATCTTTGGCGAGGAGTTGGTATTCATAATAATTCGGACGTTGATCTTCATTAGTTTAGCCCTGATATCGCCAATGCTCATTTTGCGCCATTCCTATATATTTCGAATCCGGCCTAATAGTTTATTCTTATTTTCGTACCGCAATATTTCTCTCGAGGAAATGTGGCTCACAACAATGCACCCAGAATCCTAATGGTCTTATTGCTTTAAAAGTTTTGCTACATGACGTCACTTTATTTCGATGACTCTGATCTTTGATTATAGATTGCAGTATAATCAAAGCTCAATCTATTTACAGATGTAGTGGAGAAAGCTGTAAGGCATATTACACACTTGAACTTCCCGTTTTGGTTTCCAGAACTTAAAGAGAAATCTCAGAATCATTCAAATCTGTAAAGCAATATATTTAAATGTTTTATTTTCGATTTGAAGATAAATAATTAGCCTTCAGAAAGATGCCTTCAGAAAATGAGAGATAAGAGCTACGTATGTATCTACCCCTCAGGTTTAAAAAAAGAATTAAAATAAATCTGGGCGTACGAGTGGCTTGAGTTACGCTCCTCGATTTCTGTTTCATTTATTTCGGCTTTGCAAAGTAAATCGAGAAGCTGTGATCTCAAAACATTGCTCACTTCGCTAATAAAACATAGCTGAAATTTGCACCGGACCTTAAGTCGTAAAATAATTTTGAATTCAAAGAAATAAAATATATTAACGATTCACATAAAATTGTTTATCAACGTGGAAAGTTAACTGTTGAATGGGACTGCTGTTTAGTTTTTATCGTTGTAGAATTTTAAGATTTATGAAATGTTATGGATTTTATCATACTCATAAATTGGACAAAAGTACTATTGGATCGTGTTGTTCCAAATTCATAGAGAACGGTCATATTGTTAATAATCGTAGTTCTAATCAAATCATTTGTCTGAACTGTAATAGAATGAAAGAAAGCTTAGGGCTTATTCATCTCGATATTGATCATGATACCAGAAAAAAAACAATGTTCAGTTTTTTTTATTTTTTTTATTTACAATGCAGTCTGTTTAGGGCCCAAGGCTCAGCCTGCGTTTATGCGTCCTTACTTTACGCCTACTTAGTCACTCGAAGACGTACGGCTATAGGACCGATTTAAGACCATCTGCACATTGCAAGCTCCATGCCAGCCTATATACTTGCATGGAAGGTGGGTCGGCCCATGTTTTTTGTACACCGACAACGGGTCATAGATGTGTTACATTTCACAACAGATCGTAATCTGTTGATAAAATTTCACTTTGCATCCTGCCCTAATCGGGATTCGATCCGGGCACCTTCCGATCCAAACCGTTAACCACCATTGAGATTTAACCACCATGAGTTGGAATTGATGCCAATAAAAAGTGATTATGCATTTATTTTGTTAAGTGAAATGCATTTAGTAGATTTCTTTAGTAGAAACAGGACATAGATTCTTTAGTAGAAATAAATAATTATAAATTACCTAATTAGGAATGATTCAAGTTCTCGACATGTGCGAGTTTGTGTATTTATATTAAAGGCTATTATGTTGAACTACTGAAGTTTTGGTTTTGAACTTTTTTTGGATAAGTATTAAAGTTTCGTATCTAATTTCTTCGGTTGATTTAATAGAGCATTGAAATATTTAACTACAAATTCATCGTTTTTTGAATATTTTAATTGTTCTTAAAAGAGATTTTATTAAACGTTAAAGTTTGTTCAGCGATGATATGAATATTGACTTGACCGGCTTGCAAATAATAGAAATAACAAATCAATTCGTCAAATTATTACCGAGCTTTTGATTACCGAGTTTTTGATAGCATTAGCCAGAGCATACTTCTAGCTAGGTTTTTCTGACTAACCGTTCCCAGTGTGTCTCCATTGGCGACAAGTGTTCCTCTTTCTTGTCGTTGCAGTAGTGTGTTTCCCAGGGTACTATTTATTCCCTTTTCATAAATCACCTCTCATTTGTCCTCCGTTTCTCTTTAGTCCATCTTTTTGTAGACGATGCTCAACTACCTGATGCGGGTATTAACTACTCTCAGCTGAAGATGTGGGTCTCAGATGAATGACACCCTGATGACTATTTCTCCTGACTATTTCCGCTCCAACCGTCTGGAGTTTAACCGTTTTAAGAGTCAGGCGATTGTTTTCTATTTTGTATCCGATATCAGCTTTATGGGCTTATTCGTTCGGTTTAAATTGCCTAAACTTGTATCGATCCTAATGCAGTACACGCCAAAGTTGATGTTTTAAAATGGAAAACTAGATTATTGTAAAAATTATTAAAATAAACCAATTATCACTACAGTTTTCTAATTTACAATTAAAGCGATGCCACATACACATATCTACGGACGACTTCTAAAAACAGATTTGGCATTTATGAATTAATTACAGCATATTTTTAACTTAGTGAGATAATACTTATGTATTGGGATAATAAATTAATTCGGTCCGTTTTCAAAAAGTGGCTCTGAATAAACTTTTTAGTGACAGCTGATTTCCATTGTTTCAGACAGATTAGACATCTGCGTTAACATTCAGTTTCTATTGTTTTGAGTTTCATACAAAACGCGATTTTTTAGGGTGTTGAATATGTTGGATTTTGTGATAACTAACCGGCATATGCGGGAAGTGTTAATTTCTTCTTGTGGAAGTTTACGGTAACAATGCTAGAACCGATAAATCATGTAGAGAGTGGTTTCAACGCTTCAAAAATTATGATTTCAGTATTGAAGATAAGCCTCGCTTAGAACAGCCAAACAATTCGTAGACGATGAATTAGAGATATTCCTCGATGAAAATCCGACTCAAACGCAAAAGGAGCTTGTCGGTACTTTGGGGGTGACCCAACAAACAGTTTCCGTACGATTAAAATTTATGGGTGAGATTCAAAAGCAAGGCAATTAAGCCCCTTATGAATTAAAGCCAAGATCCGTGGAAAGGCGATTTTTTTCTTGTGAGCAGCTGCAATATCAACACCAAAGACGAACATTCATGGTTCGAAGGTTATGCTATGTATGTTGTGGGACCAAAGAGGCGTTGTGTACTACAAGCTGTTACAACCTGACGATTCCATTACGGGTGAGCAGTACAGAGTACACTTAATTCGTTTTAGACGTGTATTATGAAAAAAACGCCCGGAATATGAGGAAGGGCATGATAAAGTTATTCTTCTGCATGACAATGCTGGGCCTCACGTTGCAAAAGTCGTAAAAAAAATATTTGGAAATGCTCAAGTGGGATATTATACCGCACCCGCAGTATTCTCTGGTCATTGCTCCTTCTGATTATTGGTTGTTACGACGGATGCAACAAGATTTGGCAAGTCACCGGCTCACTTTTTTCGAATAAATTGAAAATTGGCTTCGAACTTGGCCTCAAAAGACGAAACGTTTTTCCGAGATGGGATTCGAAAATTGCCAGAGAGGTGGGAAAAAGTCGTAAGTAGCAATGGACAATATTTTAATTAATCTGTTCATTCATTTATTTTAAAATAAATGCATTTTTAAAATTTAAAAAAAAGGACCGAATTAATTTAGTAGTCAAAATAATAAGTTTGCAATAATTTAATAATTTTAATTGAAAAATAATCATTTTTCTATTTAGCCGTTTCTAGAAACGATTTTTGTTCTGAATGATATAATTTGACACGTGAACAAACGCCAAAAATCTAAAAACGAATTCCGAACTCATTGAAAAATTTTAAACAATTTTTTTCTCTGTTGTGTTTTTAAGCTCACTTTGCTGATTTTTGAAAACAAAATATAAAGAATTGTCGTAAAAATCGTTTGTATTTTTACTTCTATGTGGCGAGGCAAAACAAATTTACGTACGAATCGTCTGTAGTTAGATATGTATGTGACATCGCTTTTACCAGTATTCTTTCAGTATTTTCAAAGTTTTGGAAAAAGTTATTAAACAGTGTTTTAGTATTTTACAGACTACTGATTTCCCGAGCCAATTTGGTTTTATGTCAACGCTTAGCGACCTGGCACTTTGGAATTAGAAATTTCAATTGGTCTTTTTTAATTACCAAGCCTTCGATACAGTTATTCCCTCTATTTTATTAAGTAAACTTGATAAAGCGGGCATTCGTGATATTCGACGCACCTTGATACGTTTCTGCCTTGAAACTCGACTTCGGAAAGATTTGGCGGCGGATGGGTACTTCGGTTGAGTAAGGAAACGAGATATATAACATTCATGATGCGGAATTAGGAGGTTGGTGCCCCTGCATTCCTAAGAATCCATTCATTTTACTGTGAAGTTGATTACTTAGCAGCTTATAGTTATATTATTATCAGAAAACCCTGCAATTTAAATATGAGTCACGGAAAGTTTATAATCGTAACCTATAGCTCCTTAGGGTCTTGTTTGCAGGAGCCTTATTTAGAACGGTTAATTACGCATGTTAGATCGGTGTTAGGCTTTGAGATTTCTCTCTGGGAAGTTGTTTACTTTCATGTTTTGAGTAATTTGATTATGATTTTTAAAATCCGTAA
Organism: Nephrotoma appendiculata; assembly: GCA_947310385.1. NCBI lineage: Eukaryota > Metazoa > Arthropoda > Insecta > Diptera > Tipulidae > Nephrotoma > Nephrotoma appendiculata. The sequence goes on from OX371224.1 coordinate 146,074,062, forward strand.
TTCGTGTTATCGAAAAGTAGAAGAGAGTATGCGTTCCCACAAATTGTAGAAGTTTAAATTCTCCCCACCATGTATTTAAAGTTCTAAAATTTTTTTTCTTCAAGCAGGGTACTTAAACATCCAGAGGTGTAATCAGCATTATTTGTACTATAGGGACTTTGTGTGCTTAGGTTCACGCGGAAACAACTTTTAATAATCTTTTGGGGTCATTGAGGTATTTTAATCCTAATACCTTAGTCCAGCTTATCAACTAGCTTGCGAAGTTTTGATTAATACGATTTTTTATGGTCTGCCACGACACGATTTACGCCAAAGCAGGATTTTTATGTTTATAAAAACGCGATTTTTCAATCGAGTTGACGTATAATTTTCAAAACTTCATTTCTATTGAATCTAATTTTAGATGAATGATAAAAATTTTAAATTCTGATATTTATGACATAACTTATTTACAATCTAGGTTAAAGTAGGTTATCGCAATGAGGTTCGGCGTAATTTAAAATCAGTTAATCCAGATTAAAATTGATTTCTTTTAATACGTATTTAATTGAGAATTTGAACGTTTGACAGACTTGCTAAAATATGCTTGAACAAAAATTCATTCCCGAAATATAATATTTTTTCGTGTTTACTGTAGAGTGAAAGCTTGTGAAATTTATCGTCGAATTCGATAGCAAGGTCCTTGGCCTTAAGTCAACCAAACTTCAACCAAGTGACCGATTCAGAATTTAAATGGTTAAAATTTTGACGATTGATCCCGGTAATCCTTTTTACGACTTTTCATCGTCTGGATTTGTGCCTAAACTCCTTTAGCCAAAAGCATTATTAAACGATTAAAAAGCTTTACTAAATCAATCAATTCAAGGTTTTATTTGACAATTTAAATTTTTTGCTAAACCAATTTCTGGTAAGCAATAAAGATCATGTGGAATGTGATGTGAACTATTGTTATTATTTGAGTATTCTAATTGAAATTAATATGCCCGGGCCAGTGAAAATTGTTATTAAAATTTTAATCTGAAATATATTTTCATTTAAACTACACAACCTTCGCTCGGTTTACAATGCTCAGAGTAACGTTCGGTTTGCAAATTGAATTGACAAATAGAACCACCATGTACAACTGGCTTGTTTTGATATTAAAAGTTATAAATAAAAATATAAAGGGTTTCAATCGAACTGAGTCACAGCCCAAGAATTTGCCCAACGTAAAAATTTGAAAGAGGGCACTAAATTTGCGTGAACTTATCGGGCTGAAATATCATGAGGTTTTTATTGCTGCGTCACGTCAGTCACATATATAACTTGAATCAATCTTGATCTACTAGGGCAGTCAAATTTGGAAATCTATTATCATTAATAAAATAAAAGATAGTTCCACTGAAAGTTATAAATTTTTCCGTGTTATAAAATGATTTAAATGTGCTATATCCAGTGGTTAGTCGTCAATGTCAATACCGCTCTATTTTGATCTAATCTAATTAAGGTTTTGCATACTTTATCTTATTGAATTATGCTACAAAAACTAATAACAGTCCGATTATCGCACAAGTTATAAGACCCTTAGGTTATTCAACATTTTCGGAGAAAAAATCTTCCCATAGCAGCATAATTTGTTTTTGAATACCTAATTACAATGATGCGGTCCTACTTTTCGTCTTAAGTGGTGGTTTACGTCAGTTTTTATTTTTTTTTGTAACTCGAGTGCGATCTAATTAAATAAAATAGTTATTTCTCTAAAATGTCGTAATTTTGAGAAATCGTGGGTAGATTTGTCTTCCATATAACATTAGATTATGATTTGATCATTTTTCCCAATTTTTTTATTGAGAAAAGTTGAACTTTTCAACGGTGATGACATATGTATATTTTTGATTGAAAATTGAATTAATAAAAGGAAAACTCATACTGAGTTTAAATATTAATTGAATTTATTACAAATTTTTCTCAAGTTTTATAAATTGTATTATTCTGCTCTATACAACTCTAAACACATAATATATTATTCACTCAATATCGTGGTGGCAAAGTAGGACTTTTATGCTTATAAATTTTTCAACTTTTTATAATCTAATATATGTATTTCGCTAAACCTGCTTTTCTCTGAAAATTTGTTCGTGATATTCTGTTCTGTTGGAATCACTTTTGTTGGTTAAGGTATTATTAAAGTAACAAAATCGTAAACGAGCATAATCGCGAAACACTTTGCGGGGCTTAGTTGCCAAAATTTATTAGTATTTATCATTTGTATTCTCACTAAACTGAATTTGCTATTGGAAACGTTCAATAATGATGAGAAATACGAGTATTTTAATGAATCAAATTCCTTTATAGCATCGCGCTATAGAAATCGTGATTCTACAAATAGATGGGAGTGACTTTCTGTCAAACTTGCTGTACGTTAAATGTTGTTATTTAATTTATAGTAACTAGTCCTTATACTTATGAGTAAAAGCCATAATAAATATTTGGATGAGCCCTACAAAAATGGTTCCTTAATACATCTAGCTCAGATTAAAATATGTATTTGGTAAATGCCAAGAATCGATAAAAACTGGAAAAGTTATCACTTACCTGGGTGGGATTATTATAAGTCCTTAATCCAAGGTTTGTTTTTTCTAGCAATCGTGTACATACTTCTGTTGAATTCGAAAAAAACGAACAAGTAATTTTGACAGTTGAATACCAAAGATTATCGATAACTGGTATGATATGACATATTTTTGTATGGTCTTAACACACAAGGCGTTATCAAGAATATGCAATATCATACCAGCTATTCTCTTTTGTACCTTGATTGAATACTTTGTGGTGAAATTAAGGAATAGCAGGTCGGTTGTTGTTTACTGATACTTGCGTAAATAAGAACGTTGTTCCGAACATATAATTTCAATTTATTTTTAGTTTTGATTGCGTCAGACGAATTTTTCACATTAATTTTTAAATTTCGTTATATTCGGAAATCGTTCAGCTGTATCGGATGTTAGTTCGGCGGTCTACTTAAACGTAAGCTGACGTTACTGGTCCTCGTAACAATTGAACCAGATGATTGCATGAAACAGATTCACACCATTAACTATTGAAAACAATATTTTGTATCTTGCGAACAGATATTTGGGTACCAATCTGTACATGATAACAAAAATCATCCCTAAAAGAAAAGATTTTGGAGATCTTTATTATTCATGCTTTAAATTAGGAATAAATAAAGTTCTTCGCTGTAAGCTTATAAATGCAGACATGGCCCACTGGCCTATGTATTGAACTATTCCTAACCCGAAATATTTCCGCCAGTTGCCTCAATTATGGAATTTGTGATACTGGTTGTAGTGGTAGACCATCTGAAATTTAAATTTATTTCAATTTACTACTACACTGCTTCCAGTATTCTTGGTAAACTATTATTTTTTTGCTGTATGCCCTCAACAACGATTACGATGTAATTGTTGCCTGTGAGACATGGCTTACAAAAATTTCAAATCTGACGAATTTTATTCATCCGACTATGTCACTCGTAGAAAATATAGACATGATTTTAATACTCAGTAGTTCGTGTTGCTATTGCTACAAAAAAGTATGAATTTCCTACACATCTGATTGTTTTGTTTCCGTTTATGAACTTATCAACCACTTTATCTTAAGTTTTTCGTGATAGTTATGAATTTAATTGTCTAAATTTCACTGAAGCTGAGGATTTTAATAGCTTGTCTCCCAATTAATCCCAATTAAAACTTGTGCTGGAATTTTCCTTACCCCACTCACCTTCATTTTTAATGAAACCCTCTCTAAACCTGAGTTTTTCAGATCCCTGAAAAATATCCTTTTTTCGTTCGATTGTGGTTCGATTTATAAATCCGGTAAGATATGAAATCAGTAACTATCGCTGTGTAGCTTTTCTTTCTGCCATCACAAAAAATTTTGAGGCTATTTTACTAAAAAAAAATATTTTTTTCATGTGAAAACGTTCGTTCACCCTGTTTACCCTGATGGTTTTTCCAAGGTATACGGTTTCTAATTTATGTAGTTTCATATTCTGACGTTTATTTAGTAAGTTAGAAAATTGGCAACAAGTTCATGTAATTTACTTAGATTTTTCGAAAGCTTTTGAAAATTTGTCATTGTTCCCTATCAACAAACACGAAATTGTCAGTTTACCAACGGTTAGGGGTTGGTTGCATTCGGATCTTACTGATCATTAACAATTTGTTGAGGTTAACGATTCCGATTCTCGTTTACTTCGTGTTACCTCTGTTGTTCCACAAGGAAGCACATTGGTCTACTATATTTTTCATTAATCATTATTGATGATTAACATGTTTGAATAGACCAATGTAGGACGGACTGCTTTTACCTTCATGCTTATGATATGAAAATATATATTTTTTAATTTTTTTTAAGTTTGAACGCGAAATTTTGCTCCAATAATTTTTATTAAGTGACAATTCATATTTAACGAAGCTTCGTTAAATTTTTTAATTTAAGTTAATTTTTCCATGGGGGAAAGCACAGAAACGGCATTTATCGCAAACATAATTTTTTTAAAGTTGCGTTTATATTTTTTTTTAATTTTAGTATGGTCTTTAAGAAGTAACTATACAAAAATTATAAACGTAACTTTAAAAAAATTATGTTCGCGATAAATCCGTTTCTGTGCCCTTCGCCCATGGTAAAATTAGTTTAAATTAAAAAAATAAACGAAGCTTCGTTAAATATGAATTGTCACTTAATAAAAATTAATAAATAAATTAAAATTAAAAAATTATAATTTGTATTATAATTTTTCGTGATAAAATTTGTCGTGCTATGCTATCTACAAAAACAACAAACTATAAATAGCTGTCATTATAACAAATAGCTGTCATTCAATATTCAACAATACATATTTACGCCATACTCGTTACGACTAGGTAGTATGGTTGGAATGTCATTAAAAATTAGTGCCGTCAAAATTTTTATTTTTTTTTAATTTTATAATTTTTTAATGGTTGGCCCTTTAGTTGGATTTTCGAATAAAAATATGTATAATAAATGAAAATGTATGAACTCGAATTTTTTTGGTAATGCATTAGTTTCCTGTTTCCACAATCAGACAACAGCAAGCTTGACTGTAGGTATTTTAGTATCCTGTGGCATATTTACATAATATGTAAACATGCCACAGGATACTAAAATACCTACATGTTTGTCATATAATTGATATGAAATAAAAAACTCGTTTTTTTACTTCTTCGATTCCTGCGTTCAGCAGAATGATAGTTACTTTTTTAGTCATTGTATATATGAGTTCAAGGCTCTCTAGCTATATAATATGGCTTTTGCTCGTTGACAAGCTTCTTGTAAAACTATAGCATTATCGCCACGTCGTTCAGGAATAGGGAAGATCAGCACTCACTCTTATTTTATCTGTTTCTGGTAAATATTTTGGTGTGATATCTAGTTTGTTATAACAAGTTCTTCATATTGTTGAGTAATAGTGTGTTGAAAGATGCCTCCAGGTCAATCAATCGAAAATTGACCTTGCCGTTTTCACGTCGTAATCTTGGTGGCCTCTCTTTGGGGTGACGACTATAAAAACAGGTTGCGTCAAACATCTGGGTGTTATTTCTAAATTTACTCTAAATTATTATGAAAATCTCATTTTGAAATAAAATTCAAAAAGCTAATGAATTATTTTGATAATGAGCAGCGCCTTTGGAAAATCTTGGGGTTCACACCTAAACGGCCGCATAAAATTTAACTACTTAGTTATCTATACTATCCTAAGCTTCGACCGTCTGGTGGCCTGTAATTAACCTATAGAAATCACTTATGAAACTATGTAGTTTACAAATTATAACTCTAGAACTTTATCACTGGTGCTTTTTTAATGGACCTCACTCATTGCCATGGAGCCTGCATCTTATCACTTAAGTGTCATTTCTGAATTTAATTTTATTCAAGCATGGTATAATATACTATATTCCTACGGATCTCGTTGCTCCAGTATAATTTATCAGGCATTTTCGATACCGTTTTAAAACTGAGATAACAACGTGAACTCGCATAATCACGGCTATGAATGACTTAAATATTGTTTTTTGCATCGACTTTAAGGCCGTGCTCATTTCATTGAATAATCCTCCGGCAATACTAGCAAAGGAGTTATGTGGGTGCCAGGTCAATATATCGCTGATGGCCATGAGATCACTAATTCCTTATTCAAGGGGCACCCGCTCAAACTTAGGTCGTGAATCGTTGGTCTTGAATCCATCGTACTTTTACCTTTCAAAAGGAGAAAAGATGAAATTAAAACACTTTTCCAGCATGCTTAAACGTGCTGTTCATTTTAGCAAACGTTAATCTTAGCTAAATACGCTTTTACTTTTAGGAAGCATTAAGTAAGAATATTTGCCTTGTATAGTTGAGCACACCTGCGTTCTGTGATGGAATTAATGGTTTGCTTTTTTCGACATTATTTGGTCTCCAACCAATTTAATAAATAAGTCCTGATTGGTGTGTACCAGTAGATTTAAGTAGTGTCTGACGGGCTGATGTATGCGTGAATCAAAATTTGTTTACAAAGTTTACACTCCACGACTGAAAACTAGAATTTAATTCAATTTTTAGGATTATTAAACGAAACATTTAATTTCGACCAGAGCTTCTTCTGATGCTACAGCTTTTGGTATAAAATATTTGAAAGTTCGAGCTCAAGTTATAGACCGATATACAATGAAAATATACATACAGCTCTCCAGTCGAATCATATGAACTCATTTAAGTTAAGTATGTTGTATAGATTTTTAAAGTTGCATAGAAAACATATAATTCAACTTTCGAATCCAGTTTCGTGTTTTAGTATATCCGAAAGAATTCTTCCTCTGAACTTCTATTGTGCAACAAACAAAACATATCCCCTATGAAAAATTCTCCGATTATTTGTGTGCAAGTATTATTTTTATGTACAAGTATCTATAATTGGAAGAAACTTACATACTTAAGCCCGACCAGTTAATATAGACAGAAGAAACGCCTCGGAAAATATTCCAAAATAAAATAATATTATGTAAGTATTACAAAATATTTGTTATGAGTCGTTTTTAATTACAGTTTTATTCTGGTCCCATTATAATACGACGGTCGTTTAAAAAGTTATTTGCTTAAGCTTTGCATTTTTATGCAGTTATAAATTAGGAAACCAGCTGTTAATAATAGTAAAATCATAACATTATATTTGTGTTGGTCCAAGGCAGCAGCTCTATCCTCCCTATCCACTTCAGAATTTTGTTTACATTTTAAGCAAATATTCAAATTAATTTAAAGTTAAAAAAAAATATCTTTCTTGTTTCTTGGTCCTGAATCTAAGAAATTTCCCGTTTTCAACAGTTTGTAGCTTGTTTAATGTTGGGCCCAGTTTGAGGTAATATATTTCTCTTCTGTCTTCTATTGGTTTGCTATTATTTTCAGATGAAACCTGTTTTCTCGGATTATAGTCAACTAAGCTTTTAATATGAGACAGCTATCGTTTCGATCTGGAAATGAGTAAGGCATCTTCAGAAAAAATCGACCGTTACTTAAATCAAATTAAATTTATTGCTCAAATCAATTTATCACCAACTTGCATATGATAACACAATATTTAACTACGCAAGATTAATTTAGAACTAGAATTTTCTAAACCACCCTTGTATTCTATTTAGTTAAAATAATCATCATTAGTTTTCACATGAACGCGATAACCATTTTTGTGTTTGTTCGATAGTGAAAAGAAGCCTTTTTATTTAAATTATTAAAAATATTCTAAACATTACATCAAACGATTTTCAGAGTTCTTGGAAAATTTATAATTTTTAGATTTCTTTATTTTTATTTCGATTTATTTTGTATATATTGCTGTTGCTGTTGTTGGTGAGAGGGTGGTTAAAATAAAATCAACCCATTTTGTAGCTTAAGCTCGGGTATGAGAAATGAAAAATGGAAAAAACAATTTACTTCTCATCAAAACTTTTTGTATTTATATATTGAGGTATACTGCGTCTGTTTTTATGTGTGTTTATAACCGCAAGGTAAATAATCTTTTCATTCAATATGTTGTTGTTCTGTACATAGAGAATTTTCTGTTTTGCTTTTCTAATCTCTATAATATTTTCATTTAATTTTATTGTGTTTCCTATTGTGTTAATATTAATTTGTAATATGACAACAATGAGTGTAATGATAAACGATATCTAAAGATTTTACTGTCAAAATAAAAATTATTATTATATATGGATATATGTTTTCGTTCGAGTATATTATTTTTTGGGTATTGAGATGCCTGGAAGAATTGGTTTCTTTGGAGATGGATGATGCGTAGCTTGATGTTTATCTTTATATTCTAAATTTTTCTTAATGATAGCAGTTAAACCACAATCTTACTCTTTAGCTATGTTTAATAAGAAACTAAGCGATGGTATACCACCATAATCTAAAAGCGATGATCAGGTTAATTTACGAATATGGCCTTGACATTTTTTGTTTTACGCGTATTACATATTTTATAATATTAATATTTTAAGTCTGATTTAGTCTTGATTTATTTTTACTAAAAAGAAAGCTATTATCATCTGCATATTGACACTGATACATATATGCATACTGTCATTGAAGATGGATTGTGGTTACTTTCGGAAAACAAACAATTTTTTTGTTGACATTTCCTGGTGTTGCAATCGATTTAACCAATTTAATCAATTTTCATTCACTACTTAAATTTTGTTCTGGGGTTCAAATCTAATAAATTTGCCAATGTATCATAACCTCTTGAAAACCTTAGAGAGAAGTTTTAATTTTACGCAATCATGCATATTAATCAAGTAAAACTATGATTTCTAGAGATTTTGGAATTATCCATCAGAAGTTATCTTCATAAAGCAGATATTTATAGTAAATTTGAAGATATCGACTTTATGAAGATAACTAGTTTACGTTTAATGTAAAATAGATGCACAAAAAAACTACATTCACCCTTATTGCGAATGTCGTATCGACATCGATATGATGCCGATTGTCAAAATTGTGATTGCGAATGTCGATATCGCTATCTTTTGTCGATCGATCTGTCATTATTTTGTCAATGCCATTTTTACTAACGACTGCGTTATATATTTTTGCGTGTTAATATATTTTCAAAATGCTAGTAGTATAATAATTTAATTTATAATAAAATAATATAAAATAGAAAACAATTAAATAAACCATAACTTTTTATTTTTATAATTAGTTTTATAAGCACAAAATCACAAACAAGCCCCAATTTGAATGTATCTTAGTAATTTTCGCATTCAGGTGGAAAATTGATGAAATAAAATATTGTTGAACACACTTTAATTATAAATAAAAATTAGACATAAATTAAATATGTACTACACACCAAATACAGAAGTTTGTCTTTTTCCTATTATTTTTCAAATTTGGGCGAAATATCCTTCATAATATCCAATGCAGTTTTCCTGACAGAAGGGTAGCGTCAAGCTGTTTGACAAAATATAACAACAAAACTAAATCACGATTGCTAAGTTAATCGAAAAATTCACAATAACTCTGATTTATTTCAATCGTACATGGCAACACTTAGTCGATTCGTTCCAGTTACGCAATACAAAATAAAAATCGACCCGACAAGACAAAGTCGTGTCGTTTGTCGATCGACACGACAACCGCAATAAGGGTGATTGAAAAATTGTCGAAAATATTCTTGATTTTAGAAATTAAAATAGGGTTTGGGTTTATAATCTTGGATTTAGCTGAAAGTAAATGCAGATGATTAACAGTCGCATGTCTTTGAATAAGCGTCCAACGTTTTAAATGTGGAAATTTTAGTTTTAAAAATTAGCCGGAATAATACAACAGCTGTGAAAAATAGTAATTACATATATGTATCTTTATTGACTGATAACAACGTCCTATAGGGAAAATTGTTATGTTGTAAACATTTCCCTATATAAAATTTTTGTATTTAATATGAGTTCCCTTTATCGGATGATTTCTTGATTAACTTTGAACAAACATTTTTTCTTAGAGGGAGGAAGGGGCGAGGTAGGTCCATGTTTAATATTTACTGAGAAACAGAGTATTATAAATAATATTTCAAAAATCAAAAATAATATTTTATTTTTTTTGGTTTTTTTTTTAAAAAAAGGCTCTTAATTGTGTATCATATACGAGGGTATATCAAAAAGTCTTGCAACATCATATGAAAAAAAGAGTGAGTGAGTCAACAATATATTTTTCAAAACCAGTTTTGTCGCGATGAAACTTCTAGAAAAACATTTCGATGTAAATTTTACAGTTCGTTTGTTTTTGTCAATTTAGTAACACGTGTTTTGAATTTTTCTTAAAATGAATGAAATTGAATATCGCGCCGTTATTAAATTTTTCTGTAAAGATGGACGAAATGCAATTTATATATTCAACTATATATCAAAAGTTTACGGCGAATCTGCACCATCATATGCCACAGTAACAAGGTGGGTAAAATTATTCAAAAGTGGTCGGGAGTCATTAGAAGACGACAACCGCTCGGGTCCGCCAGCAGATGCTATTAGCCATGAAAACGTAATTTTGGCCGAATCTATTGTATTGGAGGACCGGCGTATTTCTGTTCCGCGGTTAGCGTGGAGACTTTCTCTTTCATACGGTACTACATATACTATATTACATGACCACCTTCACATGTCGAAAGTAAGTGCGCGATGGGTTCCCCGTTTGTTGAATGCAGAACAAAAAAAATGCGTATTCAAACTTCAAAGGCGATTTTAGATATGTACAAAGGAGATCCAGAAAATTTGTTGGATAACATAATAACAGGCGATGAACCATGGCTTCATCACTGGGATCCGGAATCCAAACAAGAATCGATGCAATGGAATAAACGTAGTGAACCACCACCAAAGGAATTCAAAACTCAACCGTCTGCTGGTAAGGTTTTGGTAACAATTTTTTGGGATGCTGAAGGAATTTAATAATTGATTATATGCCACTGAAAACCACAATCACAGGCATATATTACGCAGAGGTTTTGCGAAAATTGAAAAAAGCGATCCGAGAAAAACGGCCAAGGAAAGTTAGGAAAAAAATCTTGCTTCTTCACGACAATGCACATGTGCACAAGGCTAATATTGCTCAAGCTGCATTAAAGAACTGCGGCTTCGTGGAAATTCCGCATCCACCGTACAGTCCAGACTTGGCACCCAGTAACAACTTTCTGTTTCCCAATTTGAAAAAAACACTAAGGGGCCGGAAATTTTCCAGTGACTATGAAGAAAAGTCTGTTGTAAATGAATATTTTATGGAGCAAAACAAATCTTTTTTTTTTAGAGGGTTTAGGCAAGTTAATTGATCGATGTGACAAATGTATAAACCTTAAAGGAGATTATGTCGAAAAATAAAAATATTGCTGTCTCACTCACTCTTTTTTTTCATATGATATTGCAAGACTTTTCGATTTGCCCTCGTAAGCCACAGGCTTCATCGGGTGCAAATTTTTTACCACCAAGCTATTTTTTTTTTCAAATTGGGAAAGAAAAAATAGTTCAGGGGTTTAATCTGACGAATAGGATGGATGAGTTCGCAATTCGAACTTTACTTTTTGATTTTCTCCATAGTGATATCGGATGTATGAACGATGCATTGCCTTGATAAAATAGCAATTTCTCTTTCGTCAAACGCGGCGTTTTTTCTTGATTTCACTACTCAAAAGGAATAAGTTGGCATAATAATTGCCGTTGATTGTTGGTCGGTTTTGATATTTATTGATGGATGCTTCCTAACTGCTTTCAACACCGTGTTGTCACTATAAACGGATACAATTCGCTTCCACTCGGTGGTTGGCAAAACTAAACAGCTTACATGATCGTCTATGTGTGTTTAAAATGTTCTCCCATTAGCTACCTGACGATCTGGGTAGATCTATCTTCGTATCGATTTTGCACGAGTGTGACTTCCACTGCAATAACCGTATGAATATCATATCTGTATATTCTAGATCCGTATAATTGGGCACAACTAACTATGTAGTGGATTTATTGTAACTGGCTGGTGAAAAGGATAATCATTTATTTAGCGGTCCAATAAAACAAAAATGACTTTAAGCAAAAGCCTACTAGGTTAATAAATTCTGCGATGATTGGAGAATAAAGATAGATATCGTCCTCATATTTGGACATTAATATCTATAAGCTCAACGTCAAATAGTTTATAAGCTATTAAATAATACATGAACCTATAGGTATAATAGTTGCAGGTCCGAAGCATCTATTATGTTAGAGTAGGTAGGTGGGGCGAGTAACTTGATTGTTCCAACGCGAAATTATTTTACGTGGTTGATGTGCCGTTTTTGGTCTAAATATCTTTGGTGCTAAAAAACTGTTTTTTGGACATGGGTTATTCTATATTGTTGATCGTACCTCCATCGTTTAATTTTCGCGTGCCTTAATGGATTTTTTTTTATGTGGGATGTATGTAATGGCTACTAGTAAACATATATAGAAGAGCTAGTTGATGCGCATCTCGATGCAATTTTATGATATAGATGCATAGGGACTCTAGTTGGTATCACGATGTATATTACTTGCTATGCCGATTTGTGTATAGAAGTTATCCAAGCCAATTGTTACATCGTGTTGAGGAATTTTGTTTAAAACAATTTCGAGGCGGTCATGGAAAGTGTAACACGTTCTGATTTCACCCATAATATTACATTAAATTAGTTTATTATAATAAGTAATAAGTAGCTCTCAGCTGCTGGATCGTGGGAAAATTGAATCAACGAAACTATTTAGTCGAGGCAATGAAGCACTAAAACGGCCAAAAGTTCGAATTTTTTTAGAGCAAGACGGATCGGAATGCGGGTTTTTGCATTCGCTTCCAAAAAATATTTGTAAAAATCGCCCTTATTTTTTTCTTTGAACAAACCAAAAATTGCATTGCTGCAGCCAAAAATGCATTTTTTGAGACGGCTTTTGGAAGATCAGAGAATTTTATAAATAAGAGTCAGAACTAGCCCCACTCGGGTTCCCGGGGGTTTTCGAGATCGCTGATCACGGTTATGATGTTCAAATTGACCCACAGCCGACCTGGAGCTCAGGTGAATCCGAAGTTCTCGTCGAGAATGACCCTCCGAACACCTGGTGCACCGGAACCTGGCCCTGAACGGCATTTCCGTGGGACTCTCCCAAAATTCACGCGGGAAGTAGAGAAACTCGGCGCCTGGTGTTTTTTTTTGTCGCTGAACCCAAATATGGCGTAGGCGAACACCCCCCGGACACCTGGTACACTGGAACCTGGACGCGGACGTCATTCCTGAGAATTTTCCTGACAATATTGACAAAAACAACCCTAAAATCATTGTTGGGGCATTTTTTGGGCCGCTGAATCTGAATTTCACGTCGAAAACGACCCCTGAACACCTGGTGCATTGGCACCTTTATCTTGACATCGATGTCATTCCCATGAATATCAACCAAACATGATGTTTTAGAGACGGACATCAATACTGCAATATGTGTGTGGAGTGGGTGGAATTGTTGATTCTATTTAAATTATGTGAGATGGGAAGAAATCGAACGAATAGACAGTCAATATTTATGTAGGTTAGATACGTACCTATATATCAAATTCTTAATCAAGAGACACATCGCTAGCCTGCTCATTTTCTTCGTCATCGACTGATGTATTCATAAATAGAACATCTTCCTCATCTAAGGCCTCCCTCTCAGCCGCAACAACTGAATATCTTTCAGTATTGGTGCAAGTTGAGCCTTTACAAATTTTACAGGCAAGATTGCAAGGGAGGCCGTGTTTCCTGCAACTACAGGTCTTCAGATTACAATCTCCTGCGCATCCACGGAATATTAGTTCCATAATATTCTTGGGCGCAGGTTTTTATGTCATTTCCACAGTGACCAGTATGTTGTCTTCCTGTCTCCACCCCCATTCTGTTGGGTCCATGGTCAGCTGGTCTCCGTGCAGCCAATGTTGCTCTTGAAAATATACCCTCTTTAGATGTTGTTGAATGGCGTCTACTATGAAGAGAATTTTTCCTAAATTTACTTTCCCCTTTACAGCGGTTTTTATATACATACTGGACCTGTACTGTACTAGTAACTGCTCCCATTTTAGCTTGTCCTCATCAGAAACATCCGCTTCCTGAATACCAGTGGAGCACTGTACATTGTCAGGATTAGCTGCGCCCCGTTCTCAAAAATTTCTTCGCTTGACAAACCAGCTTCTTTGAACTTCGTAGCATGAGCTTGAAGGTCTGGGATTCGGATTCAGCTCCCCAAAAAACGCCCCCACGATGATTTTCGGTTTGTTTTTGCCGATATTGTCAGAAAAATTCTCGGGGATGACGTCCGTGTCCAGGTGCGGGCGCACCAGGTGTCCGGAGGGTTCTCGCCGATGCCATATTTGGATTCAGCGACCCAAAAACCCCCGGGCACCGAGTTTCTCTCCTTCCCCGCCTGATTTTCGGGAGAGTCCCACCAAGATGACGTTCATTGGCGTTCCTGAGCTCCAGGTCGGCTGTGGGTCAATTTGAACATCATAATCGTGATCAGCGACCTCGAAAACCCCCGAGAACTCGAGGAGGGCTAGTTGTGACTCTTATTTACAAAGTTCTCTAATCTTCCAAAAGCCATCTCAAAAAATGCATTTATTGAATGCATTTTTGGCTGCAGCAATGCAATTTCCGGTTTGTTCAAAAAAAAAAAAAAAGGAGCGATTTTTTCCAAATAATTTTTGGAAGCGAATGAAAAAACCGCATTCCGATCTGTCTTGCTCTCAAAAATTTCGAACTTTTTTTCTTCATTGCCTCGACTAATTAGTGTCCTGCAAATTGCATTGATCAACTTGCAGAAACTGCAATATTCAAGACCATAATTATTATTGAGTTTGAAAATATTTAATGAATTAAAAATATGGTACGACGAGTATTAGGGCTAAAATAATTTCTAAATATAATTTAGGATTTTATGAGTTTTTAAATTTGAAAAATAAATGTAAATTTTCTCAAAAAAACTTTCTAAACTGCCTGGTATCATAAGTGAAAACCTGAATATTGAAGAGTTTCTAAAAATGCGTTGCATATTCTAAAATATGTATTGGTTATTGGCATAAGTTAGTTAGTTTACTTAAAAGCTTTCTGACTATTCCCTAGTGGAAAAAATCAAATATTTATAACAAAAAATTATACTGAGGAATACCAAAATCAATTTATTTTTGTATAAATGATTAATTTAAATACAAAATATACTTTAAATTGGTTAAAGTTTAATACATTTCTAGACCAAAATAATACTTAAATTATACATCTCAAAAATTATACAAATTTAAGTATGAATTTTGTATATATAATTATTTAAATTAAGTCAAAGTTAAACATAAATATAGTTACATAAAATATGATTTTAAATATTATACACATATAAGTGTTAATTTTAACCTAAAATTAACTCTTAAATTCTAATTTTAAACTAAATTAAGTATATTTGGGATAAATACTTAATACGGTAGTTTTATAGTTTAATAATGGTTAAATATTTTATACAAATTTAAATATTAATTTTAACATCATTTTTAACAAATATTTAAATTTAGTCAAAATTAAACATAAATTTAAAAAATTATTTTAAGCAAATTATTGGAATCGAAAATTGTGTATTACACATTTTAGAAAAATATTTTTTTTTTAATCATCACTTTTCATCCCGTACGAGTAATGAATTTCCCGCAAAAAGAAAAATTTCCCACGAACTGGCAACACTGATGCGTATCAATACTATCGTGCTGAAAAAATGTATTTAGTTGTAATCGTATTTTGCAGTCTTTTGTATGTTGGTGTGCTGGTGTAGTTTGCAGCAAATGAAATAAACCAAATTAAGTATATTTTAAGTTTAATTGTGTATTTAAATATATTGATTTATATTGTTAGGAATTAAACTCTACATAGTTATTGCTTTGGTGGTGCAGTGGGTACACCGCTAAGTGTTATTATCGCAAAAGTCGTCGGTTCGAGTCCAGTCGGAGTCCAAAATTTAAGCAATTATTATTCTATTTAGGCCACGATGTTATCGGATCAACTATTCACTACACTGATTTTGAAAATTGACTGAAAATACTAAAATTAACAACGGCGTGAAATAATCAATGGAGAGGAACTGATGACGTGGCATGTCCGCGAATACAAACAACAACATGGCAAAATGATGTAAAATTATAATACGCACACATCGGCAGTCACAATGAATGGAATATTTTCATTATATTCTATCTCAAGTATAATTTGTGTTTAATTTTAAAAAGTATACTAAAATTATATTGCCATAACCTACTAAAATTATACAAAAATTATTATTAAATTTCTATGAAATCGTAAGTTTATTTTTAGTATAAAAAATTTCAATTTTTCCACTAGGGTAGGGTTCCCTTAAGCTTTCCTTGGGAAGAATATTCACATAGTATGTTTTATGTACATAACTTATTTTGCGTGGTAGTAGTGAATATTTACTTTTTAATTTGTTCACAAATAGGGAATAATTTTTCATGCTGATTTCCATAGGGAATCTTTTTTTTCAGAAATGCCGTGTAAATCTCTATTCCTAGGGAAAAGCAGAATAATACTACTGGGAGTGCAAAGCAATGCATAACAAGTTTATTTGCTTCCAGATATATAACAAAATAAGATTGAGAACGCGTTATTTGATTGGGAAATGTGCCAAAGATGGTAATAGCATTCATGGAATGCTTTTCGGAATTATTTCATCGTAGCTAATTTTATTCTCATGAATAAGATACAAGATATAAAAATAATAAGTGCTCTCAGGAAGAATTTGTATAATTTAAATTAAATAATTTTTTAAAATAACGATATTGTTATTGTTTTTAGTCAATTATAATGTCTTAATAATGTTAAGCATCTTTTGTACGGGCTTTCAATTGCCACTTTATTTACCACGGTACGTACTGCAATAAATGGTTTTTTGTACAAACCAAGATCAATGTTTTATTTGATATAAATAGATTTTTAGGCACAAAATTGGGGCCGATTGTCTAATCGAGCGTATCTTTGATAAGAAATTGTATCTCGATACCATATTTAATGATTTCTCGGAATACAAACATTTGTTGTGTTGTTTTCAATATCGAAAGTTCCCTTGAACTCGATGTATTATACTGGGCAAAATTGTCGGCATACCCGGTTTCTAACTTTAACACGAGTTTAACTAGGGTCTTTATAAAGGTTTTGTTTATTTTATATTTTATTTAACGATGTGAGATGTTTATTATTTGTTGTCCACATTATGTTTATAATTTTAAAATCACCTAAAATATTATGGAAGTAAACATTTTCTTTTTAATTAAAATAAACTCTTAATAATGTTTAAAACTGTGTGTTCCGCCCATTTAACCCTGTTTCTAATTTGCAAAATATTTCTCCAAACTTCAGTAAGCCTATAGGCCAATTATTAGTTCTTATGGTCTCATCCCTATTTGCGCTGGAAAGAAAATGTATAATTGCTTATTTTGATCATGGAACCATATAAAACAAAACTGATTTTTCGCAGCATAATAACTTGAGGCCAAATAAAATGATAACAATATTCTATTCACAAAATTAATGGAGTTAAAAAGTATAAAATATTTATCCCATGAAATCTATTTCCATCAGCCACGACTATTCGTATGTAAATTGACGAGGTAGGCAAACATGATCCTATTTTAAAATTGTTTGGTTATGGTTTCGTATAAAACAGAATATTAAATTACATTAAAAAGTAAACGAGGAATTAAGAAGAAAATAACGATTTTCGATGCTTTCTAAGAGCAAGAATTGATAAAAAACTTTTAGCTGTTCATGTTAAGGCCAACGTATTTATGGCACACATCTTTGTATACACTGTACTATATAAAAATAAACCTTCTCGTATAGGTTATGTACATGTTATATATGTATGTATTTATATGGAATAGAAAACTTGAAGAAACTGTATATCCATATGTCTTTCAATTTTTTGTTTCTGGAAAATAAAATTTTATGTGTTGAAGGAAACGGTATATAATGGGGCTCTATATACGAATATAAATTTGGCACATAACAGCAGCAACAGGAGACGACATAGCAAAAAATCGTATATTCTTCGTAGGTGATGGGGGAATTTATTGGAAAAACTTTTGAATTTATACACACGGCGAGGCGAGTAAATAAAACAATATTCATAATATAAATGGAGAAGATAAAATAGATTATTTTCCAAGAAATCTTAAATTAAACAAATAATTTATTGGTTGTTTGTTACATTAGGGTGGATATAGACCACACTGTTAGCATTATTTATAAAGCTCTGTGGCCTTTATTTTTTAGTATCCTAAATATTTATAGTCTGTTCTGTTACTATAGCAAATAAATCTGACAATACGTTTAGTTTCTTTTTTATTATATTTATTTGTGAGTTGGTCGTATCAAATAAAATGATGTTACTTACATTCAGTGTGTGTATATAGTATTTTATATCTGTGCGACTAAATTATACGTATTCGTGTCATCAAACTATAAATAAACACAAATTTATAATATTTCGCGAAAACAATTAGTTACGCGCGATGATAGCGAATATAACTTGACAATTAATTTGTTATTAAATTATATATTTGTGATAAGTCGAGAAGAAATTAATTGTATGCAAATTACTGCCGATATATTCGGTCACGTTTCAAAATATACATTCTTTATCATAATATTTATAGTGATGCAAATCACATACGTAAGGTATACAATAATATATGATAACATGTATTTCCTTTCATCGCTCTCACTTTCTGTACATTTGATTGGGAGGCAGCTGGAAACCGTTTACATAAAAAATGTTTATTTAGTTGTCGATAATGTCGTCGTTCATCACCAAGGAAAATGTTTGAAATATTTTTTGGAAATCTCATTCAAAATAAAGTTTTTTTTAAAACTTGATTATGTTCCTTTAGTAACCGAATTTTTGAAATTGATTTTGAGAATAATTAGAAAATTCTCTAGTTTAAAAATTATGGAATCGCACATGTATTAAATTCTAGAAATTTAATTAGGAACCGAAAAATATGCATACCAGGTTGTAACTGAATATCATTTTTAATATCTAGGTATATTGTGTCGAATCTCGGGCGTTCGATAGGATTCATAATAGATTTTGCAAATAATAAAAGCCAACGTGAAGTTCGAAACTTTATTTATTCATTACATATATTTCATTACTTTTCGTTACTTCTGTACCACTGTACAACCATTGACTTTGAACTCCTCCAAACTATGTCTGCGTTACAAATTGCTCGTGCATTGAGATTATTCCAGTTATTGCATTTCCTCTGTCGTGATTATTTATGCCGATATTAATTCCAGTATTCTTTAGGATAAGTATCGCCGCCGTTTACAATTGCTTTCGTTATTTCAGTATGGCAATACATTTAGTCTATATGGAATAAAATTATTTACAACCTCTGGCTGGATTCGACCCTGCGACTTTAGGACGGTTACACTTGTTAATGTACAGCTATGCATTGTGCAGATAGTTCTACGTAAATCGGACCTATAGCCGTACGTCCTCGATTTGGCAAGCAATGCGTAAGGTAGGACGTCAAAAGTGAACCGCCAAAGTGTTGGGAGTGCTTAGGCCCCAGAACAGATTGCATAAATTAGAGAGGCATAACGCTGTTAAATGTAATTGAAAAAATTATAGCATTTATTATTCTTAATCGTATTTCATCATCTATTGATTCACTTTTGAGACGAGAGCAAGCGGGTTTTAGGTAAAATAGATCATGCTTAGACCACATCAATACTCTGCAAATTATCATCGAGCAGTCAACTGAAAGGAATTCGCCAAACACGATTTCCAACACGGATCTACTTACCCTAACAAATAATGAGCCAACACGACCGAAGTTAAACGTAGGAAATGGCAATGGGTAGGGCACACTCTGCAGAAACCGATCAATGACATTGCAAAAATTGTCTTTGAATGGAACCCTCAAGGTAGACGAAACCTCGGACGCCCAGTGAACACATGGCGCAGATCAGTCGAAAGCGAATCGCAAACAGTAGGCGTATAAATCAAACTGCTGGCGAGAGACAGGCGGCACAGGAAGGTGGTCGTTTCCGCTCTATGCTCCAAGGAGCAATATCTTTTTTTTGTTTGTTTGCTTTGATTATATTGTAAATTTAAAAAAAATGGAGGACACAATGAAAAAAACGAAGCCATTTGATTTTTAGCCAATTGACTTAGTCTTCGTCAGTATTCTCTGATGTATTCTCCAGAGTTTTTTTTTTTAACCCGTTAAATCGTAAGAATTGTCTTTTAATAGGGTTTCCACAATGTACGGCCGGAGTTTTTTCTTGCTCCAGATATCAGTAAAGCACGGGTTGTATAAAACATTTTATGTTTGCTGGCTCGTTCAATTATTGAATTCATGGAGTCAGCCCCTAAAAGTAAGTGACGAGACTCCTTGAACTTTAAATCGATGACATCAAAATTGTATTTATTTACCGCGTACAGCATTGCTGCATTAACGTTTTTATTGCTGTTTTGCTCCCCGCAGGTATTCGAAAATGTTGATACATGTTGTACCGTTTCGAGTAGTGAAAAATGTTATTTTAACAGGCATGTGTCTATTTCAGAACTCCCTTTTCCTCCATTAGCTTCATCCCACTGAAGACAAAAGCCGTCCTGATTGTAGCTGACGTAAAGAGTTAAATTATAAATATCCAGCTTCCTCTTGTAGTAAAGTTGGTTGTCTGCAGCATATGCATACACTCAATACAGCTTGCAAATCAAACGTAATGGCGCGGACGTCGAACAATTTCATTCAATCGATGTTTTTTGTCAAGCTGTTTCATTTGCATGGCTCCATTAGCTCTCCGTCAGGTATCTTCAAATATTAAACCTGGGCATGAATTCCGGTTTAATGACTAATGAGAATGACTAATGACTTTGTATTTTTTGTCATTCATTTAGTTTGAATTTTTAAAATATATATATATTTCCGGTCGTTTAATGTAGCTTCATTAGCCTGGTTAAGGAAGCAAAACCAATAATTCTTTGAAAACTACCCATTTTCATTTATCATTAAACCGGAATTTGCGCCCTGATTGATTTGGTTTTTTCAGAAGCAGTTTTTTTTCGTGCAATAGGAACATTACTAATGTGTGAACTTAGGAACATTTTTTGTCTGGCGTAGTCAGCTAGTCCATAATATTCAGTTCATATTAATTTCCTGTTGGCTTCATTCATTTTGGAGCTACAATGATATCCGAAAAATCTTTTTCCTAATTTTATATTACGATAATAACTTCAATAATAATGTACCTACATTTGGTGCAGTCAATATGGTTGGGTACTTTTTTATCTATTTGTTTTCCTCCTCCATTAACATTACGACTGGCTACTCAACTCGTATACTAATCGTGGCTTCCCAGCGAAATCTTGTTATTATTGGTATAAATAGTGTGAGACTTTATATTGGAATAATTGTGAATGGAACATTAAACTATTTACGACTATCTGCTGACATTTGATTGACAGCTAGGGGAAAATTAAGATCAGATTATTAGAAAATTTTAAGCAACCTGATAGATTTTCTGATGGTACTCACCAATGTCATCCTTTATTGAATTATGATCGTTAAGTAGTGTTACACTCCTTACTACGTTCGTACCCCAGTTACCATTAATTCCATCCACCTATTTTTCAGCGAAATCTTTGTTATTATCGTTATAAATAGTTTCAGATTTATCATTACAAATACTCCATTTTTTCCATTTTCACAAAAACACTCACATCGACTCACTCAAACGATTATTAAAGAACTGCGCCTCTAAAATGGCTAATATTTCAATGAGTACCTAACGAAACACACCCCATTTTTGTTGACGAGTGCTGCCATCTTCATGTTGAGGTTGGAAACTTCAGATAACCCTCGTACTTAATTTTGAAATGTTGATTCGTGTGTCTTCCGATATAAGGTCATTGGTTACAATGACCATTTCGTGAGTGATAGCGTCTGCCAGTCTTTCGCTGCGGGGGTCTTCTTACCGTAACTTTGCCTTGTTTGAATATACTGATTGATTAAATTGATTTGCATTTTATGGACGAATAAAAACAAATAAAAAAAAAATTATCTTTAAACTCATGGATATTTGTCGGAACATCGGCAACTCTACGCGGTCGGATTTTTTCGGAAGGTTTTGTAAATTTGGAAACCTAATACGATTTAAAGTAACTTCTGTACCTGCGAAGTGATCCAAAGTTCTTGGTGTTTGCGTTTCTATAATTTTTAAAAGGACTACTCTGCTCGCACTATAGAAGAAAGAGAACCAAACCTAAACATAAATATTTTTGGTATAGTTACCCCAATATAAACCAAGTTTCTTGATACAAATATCATTTATACAAATTAGTACGATTATAAATTTATAAAAGTACCATAAGAAATTTATCTTTAACTTAATAAAAATCGTATTATCTTAACTTACATAAAATAATGGATCTTGTAAATAAGTAATGATTTCATGATTTCATTTGTCTGATAGATTTAAAAAATAATCTAACTAATCAATTTTAGATCTGATTTATTAGAGCGTATATAATAAATACTATCGGATTGATTGTTATGAATTGATTGGATTTGCCTAGGCAGGGCGAAGGAATTATTTTAGTATGAGTTTCGTTTTATGCTTGAGAAATAGGATAAACATAAATATTTTTATTTTACAGAATTGTATCTACTTATAACAACGTTTGGATTTACCTTAATATATGTCACCAACATTCTTTTAGGTCGTTCAACAGGTTACATATAGAAAAGCAATATGTTTCCCTAAAGGCATAATTACATACGTAGCAAATATTATCGATCTGAAGATATATCCAAAAACATGACATTACACAATTATATAGCCATCTATCGATTACCCGCTTGTTTTATTTGATAGAAAAGGAAAATATGTGCGCTGCGTCCGTATATAGCACAGTAGCAGACCTTAGAAACAATGTTTATTATCTACAGCCTTAGTCCTATACATTTTAATCTTAAAGACACTGACATATTCTTCAATATGTATAGTTAAGTATATAAGTATAAACTCGTACTTATGCTTAATTTGGCGAAAGAGAAATTTCATGAAAAAGAACAACAACAAAACGACAAGAATCTAAATGAAAAATATGATGTTTCCCTTTAGGGAAAATAGCATTAAGAAAGGATATTGTATGTATGTTTAGAATAATATTAGTATTATCCTTAAAGAAAAATATGAAGATGTACATATTCGTAATATATTTGGAAAATTGAAACATGGTCGTTTTGTCGTACTCTGTCTATACAAAAAAGTAAATGTTGACTTTTTATTTTTTAAAGTAAACAATGACCTGGTCGATGATTGTGAAATGAATATACTTGTTTATCGCGAAATTTAATCGTATATATACTATTAATAACGGCTAATATATGTACTCGTAAGTATACTGTGTAATCAACTATGATTAAATTATTAGCGTAATCGTCACATTTATGAACTACTTCAATTGGTTGATAAATCGCCTAAATATGCCAAAGCTTAAAACATAAAATTTATTTATGACATATTTTTAAATAGGTAGCCTGAATAAAATAGAGGGAAATGTTTAAGAAAATCTGATTTTAAAATATTTACCATTACCCAATAAAGATATTATAATTTAACACACCTTGGTACCTATTTGCATTTCAACAATTTTGTTGTCGGCTGTAATTTCTCAAACCCAATTATAATTACGATACAGCCCCAAGCTCTTAGTAATTAGTCATTTCGATCAAATTACGGTTGCAACTTGAAAATACAACTCCTTGATGTAGTATAATATATACAGTAGAAAGTAAATTATTTTTTTTAATAAATTTCTGATAATTTTCTAAAATTAACTAATAAAATGTCAATTTTTACTAGTTCTGGTGAAGTTAGAACCCGTAAATCGGGAGCTGGAAATTATTGATTGAAATTATATGTCTCCTACATCTAAAGAATCTACATAATTTTTATCCTCTAAATTTTACTTCTGCCCACGTCTCTTTCTTAAGCTGCTTTTTTTTCTTAGCCTTCTTATTATTTACGCAAGTGATGCATCTTTTCATTAAAGGGCCAAATTTATTAGTTTTGAAATCTGTCCGAGCTATAATTATTTCTAAATGCCTTAAGAGTAATGTCCAATTTTAAACTGTGTTTAATGGAAAGCTTTGGATTGGTTTTAAACACAACTTAGAACGAATTTGAAAATAACCCCAAAGTGATTTTTAGATTCACAAAATCGTCAAACCACAACTCTCAAGGTGGATTTACATATCCGACGATTTTTCTGCGCCGAACATCACGTGGCACATTCAACCAATCAGAAAGGACTTCTTCGCCGAATTTTCGGCACGGCGAAGACATGAACAAAATTTATCTTTTCGGCGCAACGACACAGCATACATAGATTATTTTTTTTAACTTCATCTGTTTTTTTTTATATTATGTGTCATTCTATTGTTTATGTATGGATGTGTGAAAAAACTGTGCCGAAAAATCGTTGAATATGTAAATCATCGATAATACGCGTTCGCCGAATTTCCTGCGGCAAGCAGTCGCGCCGAAAAATCGTCGGATATGTAAATCCACCTTCAAGGTGGATCGATAAATTAAAGTCTATTCTGGCTTTTAACATTACTACTTCAAAAAGTTAAACAATTTTTCGCGAATTAATTTTTGATCTGTGGCTTTCGGATTCCGCACGGAAACAGTACTTAGTACACTGAAGGATGAAATTTACTTATATTGAAATATTATCTGCAATTGTTAAGTGAAGGAATGTTTTATTTTAACTTAAAGTTAATCTTCAATCAAAATTATTTTAAATAATTACTTTAACAGAATTGTGATGTACGATTTTAATCGGTCCTATTCCGTATACGTTTTGTTGTGGTGTCCTGTTTTGTTACATCCTTTTTTCAAAGCTGCCATAGTAGTCGGCTCCGGTGGCTTTCGGATCATATTACAGACATTTCTGCAGTGGGCCAGTATTACAATGAACAATATCTTTATTTCTTAGTACCATAATTGTGCAAAACTTCAATCTATTCAAAATAGAACTTGGTTGGATGTTATCATCTTGTTCCCTACAAAAAAAATATCTTTTTCAATGTGAATATGTAATTGAACGAACTTAATGGTATATAAAACAGCAAGGTTTTGGCTTCATTATCAAATTCGTTTGGTAAATAAGCTTTTATAAATAAAATGTTTTCTAAAAATATTCTTATGGTAAATAATTGGTAAATTTTTCATTCAATACAAATGTAGGATTTTCGGCGAAAAACAAAATGGGAGAGGGTGGGAAAATATTATAATTCACATTTCGAGCTAGAAAAAACCAATCAAAGTATTATTATACTGTTTAAATAGCAGAGAGTAACTCTCGTTTCATCTTGCTATGTATTCTATTCATTCAATTTAGTTCAAAAATTTTCTTTGAGCAATTGTTGCAATTTATTTTTTAGGCGTCTTTGCCTCTTCGAGTAATTATTAAAATTCGGAAATTCGAAAGCGAATATCCTACAATGATTTATAAATAACTTACAAGTTTATTTCTTCCAGCAACATGCTTTCGAAAAAATCTGATACATAGATATTGGATTATTACTATACTCTAAAAAAACTATGCTTAATTTAAGCAGAATATACACTGAATTGATGCAAACCCTATAGTGGAAAAATTGAAATGTTTTATACTAAAAATAAACTTTAGATTTCATAGAAATTTAATAACAATTTTTGTATAATTTTAGTGGGTTATGGCAATATAATTTTAGTATAGTTTTTAAATTTAAACAAAAATTATACTTGAGATAGAATATAAATGAAAATATTCCATTCATTGTAACTGCCGATGTATGCGTATTATAATTTTAAATCATTTTTCCATGTGGTTGTTTGTATTCGCGGACATGCCACGTCATCAGTTCCTCTCCATTGTTTATTTCACGCCGTTGTTAATTCTAGTATTTCCAGTCAATTTTCAATCAGTGTAGTGAATACTTGATCCGATAACATCGTTGCCTAATTAGAATAATAATCGCTTAAATTTTGGACTCCGACTAAAAACTATAAACACTTAGCCGTGTACACCTTAACCACTGCACCACCAAAGCAATAACTATGTAGAGTTTAATTCCTAACAATATATGTATATTTAAATAAACAATTAAACTTAAAATATACTTAATTTGGTTTATTTCATTTGCTGCAAACTACACCAGCACACCAAGATACAAAAGACCGCGAAATGCGATTACAACTAAATATATTTTTTCGGCACGGTGGCCAGTTCGTGGGAAATTTTCCTTTTTGCGGGAATTTCATCTCTCGTACGGGATGAAAAATGGTGATTAAAAAAAATTAGTTTTCTAAAATGTGTAATACACAATTTTCGATTCCAATAATTCGCTTAAAATAATTTTTTTAAAATTTATTTTTAATTTTGACATTCATATTTAAATTTGTATAATTTTTGAGATGTATAATTTAAGCAGTATTTTGGTCTATAAATATATTAAATTTTAACCAATTTAAAGTATATTTTCTATTTAAACTAATCATTTATACAAAAATAATTTGATTTTGGTATTCCTCAGTATGTTTTTTTGGTATAAATATTCGATTTTTTCCACTAGGGTCTTCAGCTAAGAATAAAAGTGCATAGTTAATTGTTTCAGTATAATTGCCAGGTGACAGTGATTTTGTGATACTCGGAAATGGTACTCTTCAACTCGGAGTGCTTTTAAAAATATTTTGTAAAGTAATGGCCTGAACAGATTGCGGATTAGTTAATAAATGATATGATATATTGATGAAATATATTTTATTTGCCAACATTTTAGAGAGCAAACAATTCATCTTTAAAAATACCCAGCTAACAATTTCGGTTATATTTATTATTCATCGATATGAGTATAGTACTTAATTTCTGATCGTTTCAATATTAATGACTTAACGATTATTTAGTATGTTTTAATAACTTTTTAAAAGAAAAATTAAAGCAAAAATAACATAATTTTAATATCAATATTCAATCATAATTAAACTGTAAAACTGGCGTATTAAGTATGTATCCCAAATATACTTAATTTAGTTTAAATTATGAATTTAAGAGTTAATTTTAGGTTAAAATATTTTATGTATTTTCATGTTTAATTTTGACTAAATTTAAATATTTGTATATACAAAAATCATACTTAAATTTGTATAATTTTTGAGATGTATAATTTAAGTAGTATTTTGGTCTAGATATGTATTAAATTTTAACCAATTTAAAGTATATTTTGTATTTAAATTAATCATTTATACAAAAATAAATTGATTTTGGTATTCCTCAGTATAATATTTTGGTATAAATACATACATATTTGATTTTTTCCACTAGGGGAAAGCTGCTTAAATATGCACTAAGCGAAACTATTCTCCTCGTTAGTATAATTCATCATTTGAATTATGTGAAATTATAAATTAGTATGATGATGAACATAGTTTAAGAAAAAAAAAAACTGGTAGATATTAGACTTGTGATTGAATTTAAATTTGAGTCTACAATGGACAGTTTATTAAAATGTATTTTTTTTTAATTTACACTCAAGGAATTATTGTTTTGAGAATAAAATGACTTGTGAAATTTTTTTTAATATAAAACATACATTTTAAGCAAGATTTCGGAAAACTTGCAAAACTAAGATTCTCAAATCACGAAAATAGTATACAAGATTGAAAATATAGCACACGATTCTTACTTTCAAAGCAAAGAATTCTCAAAACAAAAACCGAAAATATAAATTTGAGGATGAATACACGAACTTTCAAAGCAAACAATTCTAATCAATTTTTTGGGTTATCTGGGTGATTGCCAGATATTTATTTTACATCGAGGTGAGGTTACGGTTTCAAACTAAAGAAAATTTGAATTATTTAATTAAAAAGTTCCGCTTTTAATCAGACAGCTGTGACCAAACTTCAAAAATATTGAAAATACATATTTTGAACTTATGATCAAAGTATGTATGTATATGAAAAATGCCTTAACGAACTAAAGTACGGCTGTTTCGTAAAATTTAAAGTATCGTTAGTTTCAACCAAACTTCCAAACGTTTTGGTAACTTCACATCGATGTAATTCTCAAATCAAGAAAATAAAGTATAAACTTGATGATTAAGAACACGATTCCAGAATATATACTTCCAAAGCGAATAATTCTCAAAACAAGAAAATAAAATACAAGTTTGGAAGAGACAGTGCATGATTTCAAAATATTTTCAAAGCGTACAAATCTCAAAAGAAGAAAAATGTAAACTGAAAAATTTAATAATTAAAAAATATATAAATTGTCTCAACATCGGTCCTCCGAAATTCATAAATTTTTGAAAAGTCAGTTTTGACCATAATTTTATCAAATAAATTGCATCGGGCAGAATTGTGAAATTCATAATTTTTTTTTGAAACACATGTTAACCATAACTTTCTCAAATCAAGTCTAATTTTAGCAAAATAAGATTTGGGAAATATCAAGAAGCAAATTTTCTATATTTGGTAAAATTTTTGGACTAGAATTAAGAATATATATGTATATGATATATTCAAATGTGATAACTCAAATCGAAATGTATATTTTTCTATTTTGTATTAATACATATTTAATTCTCTTTGAGGCACTCAGGATCAAATTTGAAGGTACATACTGCACATTTTTGAGTGAAATTTTTGATAAAATAGTTTACAGAAATCTGCTTAAAATCAGACTAATGTTGCTTTGGCCCATACCAACTTCTATATAATTTTTTTCAATTTACCGATTTAATCTGTTAATATGCGAATGAATTTTACCTTAATGCCATCGTAAGCAGTTCTCCGAAATTCTTCATTTGATATATTAAAATTTGTTTTAGAAGATGTTAGTCACGATCGGACTTCAAGACGGCGTATTTATGTTTAATCGCAAATCATTGAGACCTCTAGTATAGTACATGGCAGGACAACGTCCATTCAAAGGACACTTAAAAAAGGGAAAACCCCACAAACCGCTGCAGATTCTGCAACACGGCGAAGGAAACATCCGTACATACATTATCTCTCTAGTCAACTGAGATGCATAATAGATCTAATGGTCGCAGCCTACCAGACTGTCTTCTAGACCATCTTAATATTAACAAACAGTTTTTTGAGGAACCAACCATAAAAACGATGTGTTCCAACGTTGACAAAATGATTTTAAATAGAATTCTAATTTAGTTATTTTATTTAAATCTTTTAATTTTTTGTCGGTTTTTGTAAATGCTAAACTTTTCAACATCATTACAAAAATTGGAAAAGCTAGCATTGTAGCTGCCACTTCCGATACACAGTTGAAGTTGTATTCCGATTTGTCATTTCGTCTGCACTGTAGAGACGCTGAATTTTATAAAATAAAGTGTTTTTAAAAAATGATCTGCACTAAGTTTGTTTAACTCAATTTATGGATTCCATGGATTTATGGAAGAATTTTAAGTATGAAGTTTTATCTCTATCAATCAATCTATGGTACAGGGGGCGAATTATTGCTGAAAAACAGTTTTTGTCAAAAATCGTCATTTCCTCTTAATTTTTTTAATCCATGCCATCTGTTTTGGGGCCGCAACACTCCCTGCTCTTTCGCGGTTTTATTTTTTGCGTCTTTACGCATCATCTGCCAAATCGAAAACGTACGGCTATAGGGCCGATTTAAGTTACCATCTGCGCATTGCATAGCTCCATGCCAGCCTATACTAGACATGGCCCGATGTTGTTGCAAAATTAATTTAGAACCTCTCAACTCATATTTGTTTATCTTGTAAATGATATATCTTTCAAAATATTTGCAAAAAAACGAACAGACACACACACACACAGATTTTTTAAGAACTATTTTTTTTTTGATTTCGGTGATATGGAAAATCGTCAAAAATCACGAGGTTAAAATTCTTCATGATTACTTTACTATACTTTATTTTACTATGTTCTACGTAAAAAAAAGTAAAAATTAATTTCGTGTGTTGATTAAAGAAAACTGTGTTCGAAGCGGGTGTCGCGCTTGCCCAAATTGGACCAAAAACAGGAACGTCTTGATGATTTCGAGCTGTTTGGCCATAATAAACAAGATTTTTGTATTAGAAACGGATGCACCACTACACTCCGGAATCAAAACGTCAGTCAGCTGAGTAGACAGTAGCCGGTGAAAGCCGTCCGAAGCAACCAAAAGCACAAATTTGCAAATTTCGGCTGGTAAGGTTTTGGCCTCTGTATTTTGGAATGTGCAAGGTATTTTATTCTCGATTATTTTGAGAAAGAAAAGACCATCAACAGCTAATATTATTTGGCGTTATTGGTGCGTTTGAATGTAGGAAGTGCGAGAAAACGACCCAAATGCAAAAAAAACAATTATCTTTCACCAAGACAATACACTGTGTCACAAATCGTTGGCTACGATATTAAAATTGAAGTTCGAATTGCTCTTCCTCACCATTTTCTCTAGATCTGACTTCCACCGACTGTTACTTGTTCGCACTTCTCAAAAAAATTCCCAGGGGAAGAGATTTCCGTCAAATGCTGTTCGTTCTACAAAATAATGCGAAATTCTTTGGAACTGTCAGGCAACTAAAATTACCCGGATTCAGCTGTCAGGGTAAAAAAAACTTACACGGGTTGAGCTGTCAGGGTAATATTTTGACATTACATGTTCGTTAGAAAAAAAAAATCTTACCCGGAAAATCGCGATATTTTGTCAAATTTTATAAAAAATGTATGCATACGAGGGCAAATCAAAAAGTCTTGCAATATCATATGAAAAAAAAGAGTGAGAGAGACAGCAATATTTTTATTTTTCGACATAATCTCCTTTAAGGTTTATACATTTGTCACATCGATCAATTAACTTACCTAAACCCTCTAAAAAAAAAGATTTCTTTTGCTCCATAAAATATTCATTTACAACAGACTGTACTTCATAGTCACTGGACAATTTCCGGCCCCTTAGTGTTTTTTTCAAATTGGGAAAGAGAAGTAGTCACTGGGTGCCAAGTCTAGACTGTACGGTGGATGCGGAATTTCCACGAAGCCGCAGTCCTTTAATGCAGCTTGAGCAATATTAGCCTTGCGCACTGGTGTATTGTCGTGAAGAAGCAAGATTTTTTTCCTAACTTTCCTTGGCCGTTTTTCCCGGATCGCTTTTTTCAATTTTCGCAAAACCTCTGCGTAATATATGCCTGTGATTGTGGTTTTCGGTGGCATATAATCGATTATCAAAATTCCTTCAGCATCCCAAAAAATTGTTGCCAAAACCTTACCAGCAGACGGTTGAGTTTTGAATTTCTTTGGTGGTGGTTCACTACGTTTAATCCATTGCATCGATTCTTGTTTGGATTCCAGATCCCAGTGATGAAGCCATGTTTCATCGCCTGTTATTATGTTACCCAAGAAATTTTCTGGATCTGCTTTGTACATATCTAAAATCGCCTTTGAAGTTTAAACACGCATTTTTTTTTGTTCAGCATTCAACAAACGGGGAACCCATCGCGCACTTACTTTCGACATGTGAAGGTGGTCATGTAATATAGTATATGTGGTACCGTATGAAAGAGAAAGTCTCCACGCTAACCGCGGAACAGAAATACGCCGGTCCTCCAATACAATAGAATCAGCCAAAATTACGTTTTCATGGCTAATAGCATCTGCTGGCCGACCCGAGCGGTTATCGTCTTATAATGACTCCCAACCACTTTTGAATAATTTTACCCACTTTGTTACTGTGGCATATGATGGTGCAGATTCGCCGTAAACTTTTGATATATAGTTGAATATATAAATTGCATTTCGTCCATCTTTATAGAAAAATTTAGTAACGGCGCGATATTCAATTTCATTCATTTTAAGAAAAATTCAAAACACATGTTACTAAATTGACAAAAACAAACGAACCGTAAAATTTACATCGAAATGTTCTTCTAGAAGTTTCATCGTGACAAAAAATGGTTTTGAAAAATATATTGTTGTCTCACTCACTCGTTTTTTTCATATGATATTGCAAGACTTTTTGATATACCCTCGTACATATAAACAGAAGTAAACGTCACAACATAAATACCAAAACAAAGATATCGCGCCATTTATACAATTCAATTGTGAATTAATTTTAATTTTTAATAGATGTTTTAAAATTATAAGGACAATTGGTAATTTTGTGCAACTTTGAATATTACTTTGCTTTATAATATTTTATTATACCGATGTTAACAAGCTCAAATGAAAATTTGATAACAATTTTTTGTCTTTATTTTCACCAATGCTAATACAAAAGTCGGGTAAATTTTTTTCATGTTCTTTTACACAGAAACCAGGTTACTTTTTTTCGAAAAGTCCCAAGAATTTCGCATAAGCATCGAAATGTTAGAGAAGCGTTGATAAGAATATTTCTCTCTTGAAGGAAACTTTGTTGATGAATAAGTCGAATTTTGCAAAAAATGTGCGGCTAGTCTCCATCCACCAATCATCGAATCGTCTGACCACAAAACCTTTTTACCCACAATAAGTATTCTTCAAATATGCCAATTATTGAAATATGCCAAATATGTACTAGCAGTAATATGTACACTCCTACACACGATTTTTTTTAGTCAGGCGGTCGGGCTGATTTGATCAGATTATTTGTAAAATCAGGTCGTGTGTAGGACAATTTTTCTGTCTGGTGATGTCAGGTGGAAAATCTATTCGACCGTCATCCAACCGCCTGACCAAATCAGGTCGTGTGTAGCGTTGTTGGGTGGTTGGTTATGTCAAAAACGATGGTTGGTTTAAAAACACTTCATTTTAACAAATAAAGTAATTAATAAATATATCTTAATAATAAATAATTAAATTTTAACGATATAATGGTGTTTAATAAACTTTTATTTAATTATAATATAATATTGAATAATAAATAATTTTTTTGTTAAAAATTTGAATTCAAACAAATGACAATAATAAATGACTTAAGATCATGATTTAATTTTTTAAACATTTAACAACCATTTTTAAGACCATAATTTTACGCTTTTTGTCACCAATATTTAAACACGCCACAAGCGCGATAGCAATTTTTTATTTTTCATTATTTTTTCAATTTTTTATGGTTTTGTATTTCGCTGTACAAACTTTCATCTTCAACATGTTCAACAATTAAAACAGAAAAATCACAAACATCAAGATTTTATCATTTGTACTCAACGCAAGCAAAAGGAAAAATGAATATCAGGTAGTTTATTAGATCGTGTGGATGCAACACCTGTTTTCGTGTTGCAAGATTGCGTTCAGATCGTGTGTAGGCGCTTTAATTAAACATGCGTTGAATTTATGTACATAAATGTATTATTTTGATTTATAAAAATTGTTTTTATAAAAAATACTTGGAAAATCAGTGAAAGTATCTTAGACTAACATTTTTTGTTGTTTTTTATGGGAAAATTTTAACATTTGTCTTATACTATTTTCATGTAAGTGTGTTAGAATGTTGCCATAAAAATGCTACGGTTAGTATTTTTCTCTATTTTGTATGGCAACACACACTACCACTTGTATACATAAGGATAAAACTATATTGTTACGTAGCTCTTTTTTATTGAATAAAATATTTTTAATCGTGAAATATAGTCCTTACAATTACTAATGATAAATAAGCCAACTATGATGAACAACCATTTTTGCTATGATGAAATCAGAATATAACAAACTTGTGGCCAGAATTCACCTCTAATACTTTATTGGTCAATAAAACGGCTGTGTGGTTTGTAAAACCGCTTTTAGTTTAATTATTGATTAAATCCCAAGCGCAACTAAAACATATTCCCCTAGAGTGATACGTGGCCCCTAAATACCCAATCAAAGCAGATCATTTTTCAAGATTCCCCTTCGACATAAACTAATAGTTTTCTACTTTAAAGTGTTGGTTATAGTATTTAACCGGTATAAAAAAAAATTGGCATACAAAACCTAGTAAATTGGCACAACAAAAAATAATTTTTGGTATCAAGAAATTCATTTTTTGAGCGAAAAAACCCCTAAATCCATTGTGTTTCAGAATATCAAAATTACAAAAATTGTTAATTATCGTGGACAACTTACTTAACGTGGACTTAACGTATTTTACTTACATTTATAATGGCTGTTATTCACTCGGATGATTTACGAACTGCATCCTTGTGAATAATAACCAATTATATGCTAACAATCATTATATACTCGTTGAATAATATACTACAAGGTAATCATGATTCGAATGTTTGTTTGTTTCAAAAAATATTTTTTTTTCATATCAGAAAACTGTTTTTTTAGTACCACAACAATATTATTTGTTCGCAAGCACAGTTGTTCGCAGAATTATTTTTATATTGGGAATGGTTTTCACATTTTTATTCAAATGATGTTTAATTATTTAAATTAAATTGTATTCAAATGGTTACAAATTTAATGTAGAAAAATAATAGTTTGATTTCAGCATCCAAACAGAATAGTCTATTAATTTTGTGACCTGAATTATTCACCTTACAAATCAGATTTTCCAATACCAACTGTATCAATAAAAATAAGTCTTTCGTCTACGTCACTTTTAGTCAATAAATATTTCATCGACCAAAATATTACAGATGATTGTGATCCTCCGTTAGCACCCAATATCTCCATCACAACAACTCTTAATTTATCTTCATCGACCTTTATTCTCGTATATCTTCAAAAGTTTCAACTGAAATATTGATAAAAGTTTTGGGTTACATTTCTATTTTTTCCGGAAAATTAGATTTTGTTTTATGCCATACATATATAGTACATTCGATTATGTTCGTAAATTTTCAAATTTCTAAAGTGTCGTGTATTACAAATAATAAAATCAGTTCTAAAAGCTAAAATATGAATGCCTAACATTAATGTAAAAGATTTCATATTAAGAAACTTATAATATTTTCATATATCTCGTAAGATTTTTGTATCCCTTCTGACCTCTTTCAGAAGAACCTTTGTGTATAGAAAATTGCGGAGTACAAAAATGTCATTTAACATTTATATCATAAAATGATAATACATATTTGACAAATACGTACGATTTTCGTAACAAAATATGCACACCTAGAAATTATAATATTTTTATTTATTTGTATTTTTACTTGGATTTTTTTTAAATAAATGAAAAGAAATTATTCTACTTAGTCGTATTTATTTAAGTACATTTACATACAGTATACATGTGTCATATAATATTAATATTTTTTTGATAAGATAAGATTATAAATTATGTATGCATAACTCTTTAGTATTGGTAAGTACACTATAGATCAAATTATTTGTCTCAGAAAATTATCAGCCATAGTTGTACTAAATTTATTTTAATTCTTCCACCTTTTTTTGACAAAGTAGTTTTCTTCCGTGTACCATTCTTCTCATAATCATAACAGTTGTTCATAATTTTGTGATTTAATCATTTTGTTGAGTTGAGGGGTACTTCTGTATCAAATTTAATCAGTCTACTTGTTTCTAAAAATAAACTGGAATTCGCTCAATAATTCGCAATTGTATATAATAGTATGTATATTCTTTTTTCTATATATAATTTTCTGAAAAACCAAGTGTGAACCTAAACTTATGGCAAGTAG
The DNA here is from genome assembly GCA_947310385.1 of Nephrotoma appendiculata. Taxonomy (NCBI): domain Eukaryota; kingdom Metazoa; phylum Arthropoda; class Insecta; order Diptera; family Tipulidae; genus Nephrotoma; species Nephrotoma appendiculata. The sequence continues at coordinate 146,109,813 of OX371224.1, forward strand.
TGTGTATAAAGAATAATTATATACATTCAGATTTTAAATTTCTTTATTGTTTTGGTTAATTGTTATATGGTAAAAGTGTTATAACCAATGCCCAGACACAGTGTATTACTTCTTAGTATTTTTCCAACCAACGATGTGCCCTATTCATATTAGAACGAACCATTTTTAGAGAAACCGGAAAAATACATTAAATTGGGATAATTAAATAAATACAAATGAATGTGTAGAGAAGACCCTAATTAACTAAATAAAACACACCAAATCAAATCATGCGCAAATTATCTTATTTGTCATGTAATTTTTCAAATCCTTTCTAAAATACTGTATTACTAGGAATGTATAAAATATTGACAATTTCGTACGATACCTCTCCATTTTTTTTTAAAATAGATTTGCATGAAAAGGCAATTTTTCAATTGATTTATATTTAAACAGTCGTGTATACATTACAAATACACATGAGTTATTTTTATATGTAAATACATCATAATGACAAACACCGTATAAAAAAAGGAATTACCTGAATAATTTTAACACAGGTTGAGTCATAAGTCTATATATTTTTTTTATAAATGCACGTTGTAACAAAATAGAATCTTTCAAATAATCATTATTAAATCATTAATAATTTGGCAAATATACGTTTTTTAAGCCAGTAATTATATTTGATAGTCCATGTTAAAGCCGCCCTCACATTGCAGTATGTTTAAAGCGTCGTTTGGTCAAACTTTTTTTACTTTAACCTACCGTCTTCCCTCGAAAAAAAGGACCGGTCCTTCTATTCAAGACCATTTTGTAATTTAAAATTTTGGAAGTTGAAAAAATAATTTGAATAGAAGAACTTTCGAATAAAAGAACCGGTCCTTTTAATTGAATCTTAGTATTGAAAATGTTAAGTTACAATTTTGATAAGGGAAATTATTCTTAAGGAATAAGACAAAAATAACTTTTACCATTAGATAGAAATATATTTTAATTCAATTTATTTAATAAAGTTCATTTTAAGTTTAATTTAATTAATTCATCACGTCATAATCTAAAGATAATTATATAATTATATAATCAAATAATATCTACAACAAAAATAATATAGTCATAAAATAAAATAAAATTACAAATGAAATTATTACACTGGATATTTAGAGCTTATATAGAAAATAGTCTCCTTGTTGAACAATTATTGTTTGTTCTACGTTGTTTTTTATTATAAACCGAACTTCATTCATCCAGACAGACGATACATTTAGCTCAACTAATGTTCTATCCCACTTTTCATGTAGAGACACTGCCTTTAACTCTAAATCTATACTTGTAGACTCTCCTTTAAGGATATTGTTGATATCTGATTCCTCATATAAACCAACAAAAATGGGATTTGTGTTTAAATGTTTACGATTTTTGGACCATAGAACTTCATCCATTCCATAAAATCTATGGCCTCTACAGATGATGTTAGATGCATTACACATCGAAAGAAAGATGTTTCTGTGGAAGTATCAGGTGGCCAGTACCACTCTGCAGGCTCGCCATCAAAATAAGATTGTTGTATTAAATTGCCCCCATATAGCTCTAATCAATCGTGATTGTTCATTAAAGGTGATAACAACATCTTTAATGGTGTGTGTGTAACTCTCGATAGCAAATTTATCCCTTGGGCCTATTCCACATACTTAAAATGCACGCTGGACTTTTTCAATTGTTTGTGTCTTGATCCAAGCTAAACCCCATTCGGACACTGCTAAATAGGATGGAATTTTGGCATTACCAGATTTTGTCTGCATGTTTTGGTTCAAAATAGATGTGTCTAATGTATGTGTCATATTTAGAACTATAAAACTCCTGGAAACTTCTATTTTGTACCACGTCGAGTGGCTGAAGTATTCCTGTGAGATTCGGTGGTATAAGAATAATAAAAATATTCATCTTTTTCCATTTCTCACTGTTATAAAGTTTAACGTGAGGCCCATAGTTATCAAGAAGCAGTAAAACTTGCTGCCGATTAAATGACGTTTCCTTCCTGCTAATTATGTTAGTATATAATTATCTAAAATATCGTCATTCCACATTCACGTTTGTTTGACATCAACGAGACAGCTACATACGGTTTTTTTTAAATTTGAACATAGGATACCTGCCATACTTATAGCAAATGCTACAGTACATCGATTGCTTTGTAAAGCATGACATTATGAGAACCTTATTTAGTTATTATTGTTGATTTAGCTTCACTTTCGAAGTACCAAGGCACTTGATCGATATTTAACACGTTTTTAGCATTTATATTTTTTTTTTCATTAATTAAATGGAATATTTGTTCGTGAAAATGTGTGACAATATTTACCACGTTATCAAATAACAACCTTGAGGAAGTTAAGCGCCTTGACACCAAACTAAATATTTTTTAAAATTGTCGAGCCATCCTTTCGTGGCTTTAAATTCTGCATATTCTGTACTGTCTTTGTTGGCAAATAAAACTGTATGCAAATCTTTGGCTTTTACTTGTATATAACCGTATCTTACACGAAGTCCATTTATGTATATTTCTATCTTTAATCCACTCAATTAATAATTCCTCCAAGTCTTTAAACAGTTCTTTTCGGCTTCCGCCGCACAGTGGCACGTATGGTCACTTTCGTGCGGGATATCTACGTTTTTGCCACTGTGCGCCGGCGAGTTGTCTCACATTTTTTATTGACACATCCGATTTATATAAAATCTTTGCAAATTCGTCCTTTTGGTTATACCATCTTTTTAAATTTGTTAAAGGAACGCCTGTTGCATTGTATATGACTTTCTTGAGGTTTGAGCTTCAAAAGCTGAACATATCTAAATATCAAAAAAATATTTTTGGGTTTGAGAAATATTCAAAAGAACCCGGCGTTCCTGTAACAAATTTAAAAAGGTGGTATAACCAAAAGAATTTATTAACAAGAATTATTCTATAAATGAGAACTGTTTTTATTTAAATACAAGAACTGGTCCTTTTAATTGAATAAACGGACCATTGGTCCTTCTATTCAAACAAAAGGACCGGTTCTTGTATTCGAGGGAAGACGGTAGTGGTGTTTATTGATACTGTTAAACGTGAGTTTTTATTTGGAATTGGATTTGAAAAAATAAAACCGCAAAAATTATTGCTACAATTCTTAGAATATTTGGTAAATGGTTAGTTAATAAAGGGTGTTTTTTATAGAGTTACACCAGTTTAAATTATAATACATAAAACAAAAAAATATATTTTTAATATCAATGAAACTGGCTTTATTGAATAGAAAATTTTATGACATTAATGTTTAAATATGATTTCGGCCATGTAGCCGCAACGGCTGGCGCGTACAAGGCGCAATCTGAAACACCAATTTTCACAAACTTTTTGCAGCATTTGCGGCCGTATTTCGCGAATAACTTTTCAAATGTTGATTTTCAGGTGTTCAATTGTCTCTGGTTTATCGACATAGACAAGTGACTTTACATAACCCCAAAGAAAATAATCCAATGGGGTTAAATCACACGATCGTGGTGGCCAATTAATTGGACTATTACGCGAAATTATTCTTTCATCAAAAGCTTCTTTGAGTAAATCAATTGTAGCGCGCGCCGTAGGGCATGTGACTCCGTCCTGTTGGAAAAAATTTCAACATTTGCAACCGTTGCTCTGATGTAAGTTTATACATAATGAAATGTCAAACCAAACTAAACAATAAGCAACTATCAGCTGCTAAATGGGTTCTCGTATAAAGCAGTGTTGCCAACTCACCAACTCAAAGTTGTGAACCTCTAAGAAAAACACCCTTTACATTAAAACTGACAGAGTAGTTGTTACTGGAGGTAGTTTTTCCCAAAAGCAGTAGGACTGAGGGATATTTTTTTTATTAGAACGTATGCAGTCAAGTATTTTTCGCAATTATGCACTTTATGTTCTCTGTTGGTGGAACGACACCTCGTACCAACATTTGGTGTCAAAATTAAGCGGAGAAATCTTTCTTGGAAAAATTAAAACCATTAACCCAAAGAGTATCAGTAAAAGAAGATGAGAGAAAAGTCTCCAAAAAGCAAAGATCCTATTTTTGGTTATCTGGTGCCCTAATTTATTTTATAATGTCAATTCACAGTCAGTTTACTGCAACGTAAACTTTATATCTATTCCTCGATGATCTAAAATGAGGAAAACCCAGACAACAGAATATTTAAAACTAGTTCAATAAATTTAAACAAAAAAAAAAAATTATGCATAAATAATAAATTCAAATAAATTAAATAATCAAAGAATAAAATACCATCTCGGTAGTTGCAACTACAATTTCTAGTTGTAAATAATAATTTTTTAAATTTGATGTTCGAATTTTGAAATCACACTTTTTACGGAAATACCGAGTATATATCCAATTTTTGAAAACAAGCAATCAAATATCATTGCAAATCTATCTATGAGGATAAGGGTTTTTGTCGGGCAATAACATATACACAAAAATCATATCATATCATAAATATTTTTTACATACATACATGGCCACTAGTTCGTCCGACGAATAGTTTCTGATTTCAATGGACTATATCTCGAATGCCAAACATACAAAAATTCTGAAAAAATGATTTCAAATTCGTTAAATGTTCGTATTCACCAAATGTAACCCACTAGTTCGCCGAACAAATAGTTTCTGAATTCAATGGTCCTCTTTCACCCGATGTAACCCACATATAATTATAATAAAGCGAATAGCATAGAGAGGCGGGTAGCATAGAGAGAAAAGACGTAACCAACCTCAACAACGCGTCTAGCAACGATTGTTATAGGTAATATAAATTAGGGTCATCATCGAGACACAGATTACTTCGACGCTCGATTGCTGTTCGGTTCGGAATATACATTGACTTGTTGCAGAAAGTTTGGTGAAAAAATTTTCGAATTTTGTACGTTCCAATAAAACGGAATTCGATAGTAGGAGCTCCGGACTCATGAGGAATTACCAGAATAGTAAAGAAATTTGCATACAAAAACAGTAGCATATGAATAAAATGTGATTTATAATTTAAATCATTTGAATATTATTATTTGTTTATTGACTATATTAATAAAAAACCAATTTCAGAAAATTTCGAAATTAAATCTATCCTCCGGGTACGATCCTATCTTTTGGTAATATTTTTTTAAAGCAAGAGGTGTATATAAACGAGCGGTATGACTATAAAAAAGTGCTTCATGTTTTGCTGTTGTTTTATATGGTTTTGTCACTGATGTCGTATCTATATGTATATAGTTCAGTGGTTCCAATAGATCGTCGTGCGGACTTTGTCTAAAGCCACGTCAAGGAAAACTGCTGAGCAGAAGCTCTTTGCTTCAAGTGTTTTTTATGATGTCCGTTATGCTATAAACTTGATCTATTGTGGAATGTCTAGTTCGAAATCCATATTGGTGTATAGGGATGAGTTCTTTACTTTCAATTCAATTAGTGGTTTCATTCGGTTTAATAGGAGTCTTTTAAATAATAGGTAGTGGTAATATTGGCCTATGTGACATTATTTCGTTAGGTGGTTTTCCTGGCTTGAGTATCATAATCACATCCGTAAATTTTCATTCTTTGGTACATATTTGATTCTGAGGGCTTCGTTGATTATGGTGGTTAATTTTTAATCCCGATTTTTGGAAGCTGTTTAATGTCATTTCTTGGTATCAGGTCAAAGCCTGGCGCTTTTCTTGGATTTCTTTTTGTTATTTCATTGATCACTACCGCAAAAGAGGTAAGGGTGATTTCTTGATCTCCTCTACCTTATTAGGCTGAAATATGCCTCTGTGTGAAAAGGCTTTTGCTTTTTGTTCATTGCTTCCCAACTTCCGTCGCTTGTTTTCTTATAGGTGGAATGTGAGTTTTTCGTGAGTATTCGTTTTGTTGTCTTCCACAATGAATAGTCAGTACCTTTTTCATACTAATGTTTTTGATCGTAGATACTACACTTAGACAAATTATAGCACACAGAGATATATTTTCATAGATATTTATATACTATATAAAAATATCTCGTTTCGGGACAAGAATATTTTATATCTGTAAAAACGAAAAATATATCTAATTTTTTATAACGTTTAGAGTATATACTCCTCAAAGTTAAAACAAATACTATAGCATAAATATGCACTTATAAAACAGATAAAAATATTTCTAATGTAAAAATTTGAATACCTCATTGCAAGAATTTGAATACTTCATTGCAATAAAATTTACGAGATATGCGATTATGCTATTTGAGATATATTTTTTATTGAACTTGATTTATTTTAATACACATGCTTCTATATATTTTCAAATCGGTCAAATGTTGCAAATAAATCAATATACATATCTATAATATGGAAAATATTTTTTTTTTCAGTGTAGTTCTTCAAATTATTTAGTTTATGTTTAACCGTGGGCATCCTAGTATGTTGCCATTTTGATTTTTCGTTTTTCTGCAACTAAGCCTTTAATTTCTTTTAGGTAATTTGTATATCTTTTAATATTCTTTTCATTCCGCGTGCATTATTCCATGCTGACTGTCGTATGTCTTTATCCAATGTTACCTTCTTTTTTGGAGTTAAAATCATCTTTATTCTATTATTTAGTTCTTCTTTGAATCTTTCCCGATCGAAACCTTCTTCTATATTAACGTACCAAAGTTATCGGTAATTTCCTAGATAAAAGAAAATCGAGTAATTTTATTGACATTTGTAGGCCAGAAAATGGATTTTTCAGTAGAGTTCCCAATTACAACCACATTTATCACTGTTCCGCGAAGCTCTTTACCTCTAGTATAGAAACTAGTTTGATCCCCAATGAGTATGGTTTGCATTGAAGTCTCCATCAATAAAGAACTTTTCTCCTAAACTGTTTAGGGACTTGATAAAGTCATCTTTCTTTAGGTTGTATCATAATGGTCAATAAATTCCAGGAACGGTTAATGATTTTTGTCTTGATGCTGATGCTGTTTGATTATATTTCTTTTGTTTCATATTTTTGCGCTCCGTAATGGTAAATGTTGTTTTGAACTATTAGCACTTCCAGTATTATCTGGATGAATTGTGCGATATACTTGATATTCTGTAAATTTTATAAGTGATTGTCTTGGATATGACAAAACATCAATTTTTGTATGTCCCATCATTTGTAATTCCTGCTGATGTTGCAATTAGCCCATTAGGATTCTATGCCATTCCAGTATTCTTAGGTTTCCCCAACGCATTGGGGGTTTTTAATCTTTTTTGATTGTTTATACACATAATACTACAATTCTAGAAATTTCAGAATGTGACATTAATTTGTTAAAAAATATTGAGTGTCACATCAACATTACTTATAGTTTCACCTTGATTCCAGTTCATTGTTACTAAGTAGTCCAAAATTCTCATACTAATCAAATTGTTAAAATCTCTGAATATTGAGATTTGATTTATGAAATTTATATTAGATGTGTTGGCTGTCACCCAGTCCAAGAAAGAATACGACGAATAGTATTTCAAAAATGTGTGGATCCTTTATTAAAGAATTTCAAGAAAAACTTTATAAGTTATAGTTGCAGTCGCCACATAGAACAACATGTGTAAACGAGTCTGAAATATTATTGAGTAATTTTTGGAAGCCAGTGAAATAGTTTTAGATTGACTATGCACAATCAACCGGTATGTTTGACCAAAAATAACTAGATTTCACTGGCAAGGTTTCCAAATGAGCATTAACCCTTTGCAACCCGGCCCCAAACCTTTCTAAGAATTAAATCAATTATGGTGGTACTTAACTAATTGAAGTGCACTGATTTCAAATCCGTTGACCAAATTGACCTCCAGTGAACAGTTCCGGCGTCAGCTTCCGTGAACATATTATGTCGACAATCCTAGTCATCGGTTGTAATAATCAAACAAATTTGGGTGTATTTACTCCATATATTTTTCGATTTATTTACATATTATTTATCAATTCACCTATGTGTAAGTGTTTTATAGTACAATAACTAGAAAATAGTTTATTTAGTACATTTCAATATTTCATTAGATTTAATGCTAATTTTGGTAATTTCATAAAAGTATGTTATTTAGTCAACGTTTTAAGATTTATAAAATTAAGAAATAATAATTATTTCACATTGTTCATAAATGTAACTAAATAAAATACATACAAATTTATTTATAATGAAAATCATGTAAGAAATTATTCTTAGAATTAATGCACAAAAGAACATTGCACTTAGTACAAAGTATACTCTAGATGATCCTTTACAATTCGGATTTTTTACATTTACTCGATGAGTGGTTTTGTTGAAGCTATGGAAGGTGATCAACCCCATCGTAGCGGATATCTATTTCCGGTTGAACTTCCGTTGATCGTACAGTAGTAGTTGGTCATGATGTTGTAACTGTCTCTTCGTATTTTCTTTTATTCGTAGATTTTTTAAATTAACCTTAGTTGCACTTCGAACAAATCACTCGTGATGAATCCTTGCAATCAGTGTTTTTGCATCTGTTAGCCAAATGGCTTTCTTAAAATAAAGGCAGACGGCAGATGGTCCAGTTCATCAAACCGGACATGCTTTTCTGGACGAATTTCCGTAGATCGTACAAGTGTTGTTGTTGTAACCGATTGTTCATCATTTTGCCTTTTGTTGGAAGCTTTCTTGAAACTCATTTTGGCGAGACAACATCCTAATTTCAATTTGAAATCTTTTAATTTCATGTTGTGTTGACAAAACTTCAAGTGGAACAAATACAAATGCAACCCTGCAGTCAGTTTGTCTACATATGTTGAGTTTCCATTACCTTTGAGGCGATTTGTCAACATACGTTGTCGTGTATTTTAACTATCGTAAGAGCTTGAAAACGAATAAAAACATTATAATTTTTTCTGTAGTGCATATATACGACATTCACGAACACATATAAATGGTTTAAACCTTACAATAATATTATATGTACTATATAAAATTGAATTTTTTGCTTACCTTACGTGGAAGTAATATTTTGGCGGGAACGACTAGCACAAACATAATTAGAGCTATGTCAAATTTAGTACTACACTCAAACACAGAATAAATGTTGACTACCAAGTAGTAATAGAACATATATTATATCTAACACACCAAATACATGGAAATAGTAAAGCGGAAAATGGCTATAAAAATATGTCAACATCTGTTGACACCAGTTCTCAAAGGGTTAAGAAACGTATAGAGCATAGCTATATCTATATTAGATTTAACGTATACGCAAAACCACCCGTTGTATTAGTGGTTCTCACACCTACACATTGAAAACTTGGAAACCAGATATTGGCACACAAGAATCGGCAATACTTAGTCGAGGACTCATGAAGTGATTTTTTTTTCTATTGCTCTGTTAACCTATTTTGCTTTTGGAGACTTATACACTGTGGTACAGAACTATAGACGCGACCTCAATTTTAAAGCATGAAATCTAAGAGAGAATAGAAAACTACGAACGAGTAACGAATAATAACGAAATTGTATTGTTTTATTTACCGTTATAATGAATTTTTGTTTTGTTTGCTGGTGCGCAACAGTAGACGCATGTTTAGTATCTTCTATTTATTTGAAAATTAAGGTTTGTGAATTTATTTTTGTTGTTTTATTCCTTGCAATGCCGCGTGATTTTTATTTAACAGATATAAAAAAGGCCAAATTTTTGCTTTTTGGGAAAAAGGTGTCAGTATTCGAGAAATTTCTCGAAGATTGAAGCGGTCTGACAAAGTAGTCCGCACATTTTTTAAAGATCCGGTTAATTACGGACAAAAGGAGGACCAAAATAAAAACTTTCGAAACGTGATAAGCGCCAAATTATCATAACTGCCGCAGTAATTCGATGAAAAGCGGAGCCCAAATAGCACGAGAATGTCATTTAAATGTATCTCGTTGGACCGTGAATCGGGTTTTAAAACAATCTTCAAACCTTGCTCGACAAAATCTTTGTGTCTGTGTCGAGATTATTGCCTCGTCATAAAGACGCCCGACTCGAATTCGGACGAAAAAATATGAGTACGGACTAGAAAAAGGTAAACATTCTCACAGTTTGAAAACTACATTTCTTTTAATATTTTAAATTGCCTTTAAAAAAATGTTTAGATTATTTTTTCAGATGAGAAAAAAATGAATTTAGACGGTCCGGACGGTTTTGATTCTTACTGGAAGGATCTGTGCAAATAACCAGGCTATTTTTCTAAGAGACATTTCGGTGGCAGTTCCTTGATGGTTTGGAGAGCTTTTTATATCGATAGAATGTTGGAGTTAGCTTTCCCATCCACTCGCATGAACTCCACAGAATACACAACATTGGTGAGAACTAATCTCCTTTCATACTTAGAGACGCACAGGATAGAAAATATAACTTTTCAGCAAGATAACGCTTCAGTGCACAAGAGCAATGAGACTCGCTCATTGCTAGAAGCGCATAATGTTGAGGTATTGCAATGGCCAGCGTGCTTACCAGACCTAAACCCAATTGAAAACATCTGGGGAATCATAGTTCGATTTTTTTTTGCTGAAAACCAGCAATATGAAAAAGTTTCGGATTTGAAAATGGCGGTGATTGAAGCTTGGGAGTCAATTGGTGAAGATACTCGAGTAAGCCTAGGTGAGAGTATGCCGAACAGGATAGTTTAGCTTATTTAGAACAAAGGAGACCCTTCTCATTATTAATTTTATTTTTATTTTATTAAATTTAACTAAAGTGAATTAATTTTTTATTGTATGTTCCCTATTAACGTGCGTCTATAGTTGTGCACCACTAGAAAACTAAACATTGAATTATTACGGTTAATAAAATAAATACATTTTCCAATTTCCTTTGTATATTTTGTTGATTTACTATGCCCTTTTATACTGTTCCATAGGCTTCATCTCAAACTTTCTTCGAAACAAAGAGTATTCTAAAAAGTAGATGCGTCTATTGTTCTGCACCACAGTGTATTAGCCTAGTTTTCGGAACAAATATATAAAAACAAAGTAAGATTAACCTCGCGAGAGAAATTGAGTTATATAATTTCCACCATATGAAACTTCTTATATATTTATTCCTCCATGATTTAGCGATAACACCAAGTCTCGCTGATACTCAATCCTAGTCTGCGACATAATATGAAAGCAAGAATGGGCGGCAAATAATCACTTTTAAAATTCTTCAGTAAATTTTCAAAAGATTTTGTTAGTATTTTACTGTCACAGTGGTTCTTATGTGCGAATTTTCCTTTCAAAAAGTGTAACAAATACTTTAAATTCATTGTTACCAATTGGATTTAGTAACCTATTTGGAAATATAGTATTTATATCCGACTGCCAAATTTCTCCTTTCTGACAAACGCAATTCAACCATTTGAAATATTTTGTATGGAACTTGTTTGCTGGTCAAGTCAATATAAATCCACATAATTGATTTTCAATTACAAAAAATGTTAATTTCAGCCGGATTCTTAAAAATCATTTCGCTATTTTTGATGGATAAGAGCCACATATACTTTGTGCAGAGTCCAAAAGTTTCTTCATCTAAAAGCAGTGCCGTCAAGTTGATAAAATAATAAATATTATATCGAATTAATTCTAAGACATTGGATTTGAGCTCGCCCATCTTGTTATCTTATACTGACTGAAATGATTAATTTATTTGTCTCAGTCACCTAACAAAAGCATATATATTTTATCGTGATCTAAACGTGAGATGAATCAATTCGACGAATAGCTTCTAGTTAAATCGTCAATTACCATCATTTAAATATTTATTTACTTTTCGCAAAAACATGAAAAGTAAATGGAAAACAATTGAAAATTTTATAAAATATTCCATTTACAATTTTTGTTGGCGTTCTGTTGTTTATTATTTTCAAATTTAGCTTATTTAACATTAAAAAGGGGAACCATTTAAAAAATATTTTTCTTCACGAACTAAACGATGTTTCTTAAGAAATTTATATTCCGTTTGTTCTTATATATAGGGTATCACAATAACCGGTTCAGATTTGACATATCGATTATTTTGGCTCTGGCAACACTAATATCATTCTTTTTTTGGCAGAAACTCAGTATATTATTTCTAGTTGACGAAATGAGTCGCTTAACGCTTTAATATCGATTCGCTGTGTGAGCCTGCGACAAATTCGAAATTGATAAGGATTTTGATCAAAAAATCATCTTTTCGGACGATGCTCATTTCCATGTCCATCTCGGTGGGTTCGTAAACAAACAAAATTGTTGCATTTGGGGATCGGCAAATCTACAAGGATATGTGGAGAAGCCAATGCATCCATTGCGTGTTACTGTGTGATGTGGCTTGTGGCGTGGCGGTATTATTGGGCCGTATTTCTTCGAAGAATTTCTTCGAAGGCTGGCGCGACCGTTATAATCAACTACCGCCACATGTTAACATCTTTTTTGCGGCCATATCTAGAAGATCTTGGTTCCAGCAATATGGTGGTCGCCATGCCACACATTGGGCGTTACAATAGCGAAACTGCCTCAAACATTCGATGGCCGTATTATCAGTCGAAATGGTGACGTGAATTGGCCGTAAAGGAGCGGTGATTTGACGCCTCAACAATTGAACATTTGAAAGCCAATATTGAAGCAACCATTGCCGAAATAGATCCGCCAGCCGCGGCTACCATTCGAATGAAATCATTTTCCATAAATAACCAGGAAAATTGTACTTTCAAACAAAAAAATTAATTTGGAAATATATTAAGCCGTTTTTGTTTTATTAAATTTTTAAATATGAACTTCTTATTGGGTCACCCTTTATACATACATATATAATATACTCGTACAAGAGTATTCAATTTATATGGTAGCACATAAAATATTTGGACATCGATTTCATTTCTTATTTACCTGTGAAAATACCTTCAATTTACTGGGTCACAAGTTTTAGAAAGAAAATTGTAAAAAAGGATTCATTTACATACTTAGAAAATTCTTTTGAGTTTCTGGAAAAAACAACCATTAATTTACTTTCTATAAAATTTAGATCACACATCGCTGGAGATTCCGTACCATTCCATAGATCGCACGGTTTTAGGGTATACGCGCCTTAAGAACTGTTTCATTCAAAGAAAAACTTTATTGTTTCATTACTATTTATTTGACTTTTTAAATTTAAAATGAATCAAAATCCACAAAAGACATTAATTTTCTTCTTGTCACCCCAAAAATATAATGATTTCAATGGAATTTCCAGCGTGTGTGTGTGTATACAACATATTTCTTTATGTTCGTATTTTTCACATCAAATAATGAAAATCCATGCCTCATCCATAAATAATTATTTTTTCTGGTGATTATTTACTATTTGACAATTTCTTTTTCTATTTTTATCGAGTATAAAGATAAATAAAAATCTTCTTACAAAATTTACTTAAAACAAAATATGTTTTATTTAAATTAAGAAATTAAAATTTCACCTCATAAATTTTATTGGAATGAAAATTTACTGCCGCTAAATTTGAATGGAAAAATGGAATTTTCTTTTAAATATGTGCATAATGTATTGAAGCAAGTAAAAATTGTCTATTCATCAAAAAACACAAAGACAATTATGCTAAGCTGTTGTTATTTCCAAAATTAAGTATTTTAGAGCTGATTAAGTATTGTAAGAATTTCAATAATTGTTTGGTTGTGCTGCTGTTTCACGTATGTTGTACATATTACACATCAAGCTATTAAAATAAAATTAAATAAACGAAAATTAAGTTAAAATGTTAAAGGAAAATTTTGTTAGTATTCTTAGAATGCAGTAAGTTTCTTTCATTCGAGCTCACACACACACGCCTAAATAATAATTTTAAATTTCCATTGAAAATCTTGTGAATATATAAAATAAACCAAGAACATATAATTCGCTTGAAATTTCATATAAATTTATTTTATATTAATTTTCATGAAATTTTATCCTTTTTGAGTTTTATGATTATAAAGGACTTTAACCATACATACATAATTATAAAATACGTATTACTCGTATCGTATAGTCATTTGATGTTTCTGGTTTTTTTCGCTTTTGGGTGTGGTTTGTACGTTCATTAACATTTAATTGAAAAATATATTTTCATTTTTATATTTTTCTTACTGCTATATTTTATATTCACAGTTTTTTGTTGTTTTGTTTCTCGTAATGAAAATGAATTTTCCTCTTTTGATACAACCACAAAAAATGTAAAAAATTGAAAATGTAATATTAGAAATTTATGTAACAAAGGAAACGTCTTTAAGACTTTCATTTTGTTTGGTGTTGTGGAAGGAACAAATATTTAAGTATGCAAATACTCGTATAAATGTGTGTAAAATATTCACATAAATGCTTTTTAAAGGGAAATGGAGATTTGAGCTTTTGTTTTGTTTGAAAGCATGGTAAATACTACATGTTATATTATGTATATGTATCGGGTATGTCAAAAGTTGTTAATTATTTGTTTTTACATTATGTTATGTTATGGTTTTGTAAAAGATGTTATCCAAAAATATAAAGATTAATCAAGCTAATAAAAAGTATCGCGAAATTTTCTTTTCTGAGTATTTATCCAACACGTTAACACGATAAAACAGTCAACATTTCTGTTTTATTGTTGTTTTGCCGTCGACTCTTAAATTATTGAGAACCCAAAACGAAATACATATTTTACATGGATACCTATCTAACCCTTGTACAGTAGTTTTATTGCCTTTATCATTTTATTGTAACTTTTGTTTTTCTCATCGAGTAAAACAATATTTAAATAACCCAATAAAAAAGATGAGAAAAATACATCCTTTTTTCGTTCCTTTTCTCATCCACTGTACATTTTGATGTGATAAAATAAAATAATGTTGATTATGGAGGTCATGTTTTTGTTTAGAGTTGTTGGGACGAATATGATTACAATTTCGTAATACATTATTTGCTGTAATTCAGCTAATTACGAGAGGAGCAAAAAAGTGGTAAATCAATAATGCGATGACACGAATGATAAAAAATTATATAAAGGGTAATCTCTTTGATTTATTATAATTTTGAGAATGTTTACAAAATTAATATGTTACTATGCTACGTACACTGAAGCATTAATTGATTGATTGGACTGTAGGGCCAAGTACTGGACAAGATGTGCTGAATAACGCCGGTCCTATTCCTACAGCCTTTTTGCACATAACAAGAGGGAAGGATTGGAAATGCACTTTTTTGGACAGAAGGACCCGGTTCCAAACAGCTAGCTATCGCAAGGTGCAAGACAATACAATTCTAATCTATTAGGACAGATAAAGGTTTAATAGGTTTAATGATTAACAATAATATTATTTCACGTGCATGTAAAGATTTCTAAAATTGAATTCTAAATTAATTCTTTTCGGCTTCCTTAACATTATAAAACTATTTTAATCTTAAATAAATGATTATGATACTGAAAGTTCTAAAAATATTTACTATGTAGTTCCAATTCCCACAGGACGAGCTCACTAACAAAAGACGTACTCGTAAATGAAATTATGATGTACATACCATATATGGAAAGATCCCGAGTAAAGTACTGTACGTGTAAGTTATATGTTTGAAACTTTCGAAAAAGTAAAGCAAATAATTCATTTCTATTAAATATAATTTTTATGGTTGGTAGGCATACGTTATATCGATGCCGTAATTAAATTTCTGGTATAATCGTTTATATTTACATGCAATAGAGGAAAATCAGAATTCATCGTTAACAAAGTCAATAGCAATTAAAATTTTCTCGAAAAAAAAAATTAAGCCAATTCCAGTGAATAAAAATCATATTCGCTAATCAAAATTCACTATTCAAAAATAAATCCGGTGATTTATCGAAGAGCCAGATAACTAAAATTTTATTTAATAATGAATTTCTATCTGATATCCAGATGATAGTTGATAATAAAATTACGTATGCACATTCCTTTAAGTTGATGAAATATGGAGTACTGTCTTCAAGGATTAATTGAAAATTGAGAAAGTATTAATTTATTTCAATGATTATCAATATCGCGTGACATTATGATTTCTCCGTTTTATATATACAGATGAATGTAACTGCACTTCTCAAATTAGCGATCTATTTTAGGGTAATCAAGCTAGAAAATATCTCAATCGAGTAAATATGCTGTCATCAGGATTATTCGTTGCTCGTAGGTTTGCTAGAATTTGGCATTGACGAGGATTATGATTTGGTTTTGAATGAAGTCTGTCATTGTATTGCAACAAATTAGACCTAGCAACTTTGGAAGCTGTTTTGAAATTAGGTCGTATGGCACCTAAAATAACTCAATTCGAAATATTTAATACACTACAGTGTTGGATCGAGAACTACTGTAACCATAATAAACTTGTTTTATCCAAAGACTGCCAATTTATTACCAATGAACGGTACTTGAATTAATTACTTCTTAAATATCGCATTTTCAGTGGGCAATTAAAGTTACAAGACGAAACTTGTATTGTTATACCGTCGTGCACATTTAATATAAACACCGCCCTATAAGTTGATGCCGTCCGGTTGTACCTGAAAAGTTATACCTAGTAAACTCATCCACCATGCAGTTGCTCGTAGTAGAATCTAGTAACAAGGGAGCCCGCGGCTCGTTGAAATGTAAAACTACAACCACTACCCAACTGAAAAGATTATTTTTCTCCAAATGCTTCTGATAGTGTGTAGCGGTGTCATTCGTGCCATTCCTCTTGAACTCTGTAACTAAAGTTATGCTGTACATTTTGAACACTTCTTTTCTGATTTGAACACTTAAGATAAGTTCTTCGTAGAACTGGCGCCACACATTTACAGCATATTCCAGCTGAGATCGAACGTAGGCACAATACAGGATTTTAATTGTTTCCACATCAACATTGTCACCCGTTCAACGTTTGACAAAACCGAGCATGGAGTTTGCCCTAGCGATGCACAGCTTAATGTGCTTAGTAAAGCTCATGTTTTCAACTAAAGTAATCCCTAGGTCTTTAGTTTCAAATACTACCTGATGGAGTACACCATTTATCTTGTGGCCTTGTGTAACCCTGAATTTATTGGGATACACAATTCACTAGAATTGAATTCAATTAGAATTTTGGAACGGGACAATTTAGAAACTTGTATCATATCTTATAAATTTCTAGTTAGAACTCCAATTCCACTTTTCAATTTATTTATTCAATTAAAATACTCATAAAATTTCATTATACAAACCATGCTAGATGATAATGGGTTGTTGGATTCCGACTCATGTTGCCTTAATTCAAGAAGTAGTTCACATCGAGTTCCATTTGGCGTTGCTAAATCCCAAAACTACTTCTAAAATTCAGCTTATAATCTTAGTTTAGGTTTAGGAATTGATAGTCTCAAACGTTTGTTGTTGAGTCTTTATTACAAATGTTGATATGAATCTTGATTGAACACGAGATTTTAGTTTATATAAAAAGTGTTGAGTTAGGTTTTCATTCATATGAGCTGAAGCTAACCATTTATAACGTAGATATTAAATAGATTATGATAAAAGATTATGAACCATTTCTAAGCAGGATATTCCGACAGAAGTTTAGTTAAAAAAATTAATAAAGGAACAATTTTAGTCAAGATGAACCTTTAAATATTCGATGTCACTATGCGAGGCGTAATCTGCTTAGTGAGTTAAACCACGACTTTAACTATAAACTTGCTTTTACGTGCCGTAATAATATAGACTCCTAATATAGGCTTATATAGACTCCGATCTTTCAGGAAATTTACAGGGGCAGAACTTTCCAGTCCTCTCCTTTTAAAATATTTTTCACAACGTTTGCAACATGTAGTTTTGCATTGTCGTGCTGAAAAAATTAATTTGTTGTGGCTATTCTCCTCTGTTCCGCTTCAAACGCCATTGATAGTTTCACCTGATTCCAGCAGTTCATATACCACACCTTTCACCAGATAAATAACCTTACTGCAATGGATATCTCGCTTTGGTTGCAATGGACCAGCTTCACCAGGCTTCACCAAAGCTTTTTTGCGTTTGGAATGCTCATAATAAATCCATTTTTTATCTCCCGTAACTATTCGATGCAAAAACCTTTTCTTTTTTGTCTTTGAAGCAGTATTTGATGACATAAATGATTTTTCGAGATCTCTTTCTTTTAATTCATGTGGAACCCAGTTGCCAGCTTTTTGAACCATTCAGATTGTTTGTAAACGATTTGCAACAGTCGATCGATCAACATTTCGATACTACAGCCAATGCTGATTGTGTGTCAGAAGAATCTTCAGCCAATAACTTTTCCAATTCACCTTCTTCAAATTTTTGGGTGGTTTTTCATGCTCTTTATCTTCAGTGCCAAAATCATCATTTATAAATTGTCGAAACCAGTCTTTGCACGTTTTCAAGGAGCATGATCATAGAAAATTTTCACAAGCACCAGTTTCCGCTGCACTTTTTTTGCAATAAATTAATGTAATAAAACATCCCGCAAATGAAGTTTATTTGGAATAAAATTCGACATTTTCAAAGAGTTTAAAATACTAGTTGTTTACTCTTCAACCACATACTGCGTTTGACAAATGACATCAAGTACTATATAATACCAGTATTGCCTATTTATAGATAGGTAAGCAATGCTAGTAACGACACCAATTAGGGCGGATATGAATCCACATAAAAAATATCATTGAACTTAGCGGACATTGCGGTTTAACTCCAGCTTTGACCATATTGTCATATTTATAAGAAGAAACTATCCGTCACAATGCATTGCCGGGTGCACTTAGAAGCATTGCAGGGTGGATCACGTAGTTCTCTGCATCAGTTGAAACAGCTCCGAGGACAAATCGACATAGTGTTGGTGCCATGATTATAGCTGGATCAAGTGGCAGTGGTTTTAATATTTTTGTGCCAACACGACAAATTCGTGTGTTAAAATGAATCGTCAGTGGGCAAAACATGCGTGTTGTTACACAGCTGTTCAACAAATGATGCGTCACTGACACTAATATATACATACAGTTAATGTTAGCCAGTTTACTATGAAAATTACGGGAGATTGTTTAAGGTTGAGGCACATAGTTTTCCTTTCAGTCGGATTTGTTTCGTTTTCAAAAAGTTTTTGTAAATTGAACATTTACACATTGACAAAAAAAAACGATAACCACAAACGCCAGAATAAATAATTTGAAGTTATTGTTTAATTACCGGACAAGTGGTGCAGTGGTTAATGCTTCGGCACTTGGACCGGGAGGTACTGGGTTCGAATCCCATCAGAGGCTAGATGCAAATCGAATTTTCATCATCGATTACAATCGGTGATGTTAATAAACACAACTAAGACCCTCTGATGGAGTGCAGAATTCAGCGCCGACCCACCTTCCATGTCGATGTACTACAGGTTGACATGGAGCTTGCAATGTGCAGGTGGTATACTGTAGTTGTGTGAGTAGGTGAATAGGTGAATGGGTTAATGATGTGGCGTGAATGCGTGGTATCACAATGGGCCAAAAAATGGCCTAAGTGTCAACCACTGAAACCTGAAACCTATTGTTTAATTTTTTTTTTTTTAAATTTGATCAATTCTTTCGGTTTGGTTCCGCGTTTAACTTAACAATGTAACAATGTTTTCGGTTTTCCATAAATTTTGAGTTTTGCCATTGCCATATTCAACTTAAGGCCGAAACGAAACGAAAACTATGTGCGTGTCTCTCCTCGACCTTTAGATTTATTTCGTATTGCCAAATTAGTGGTAGACGATTGTACTGTAATATTGGAATAACTCCATATTTTTTGTAAGTCCGTGGCTGAAAATAAATTTAGACGATTATTTCATCAGTAATGAATTCAATTCTGGTGTTAGCTTTGAGTCTTCTTAAGTTTTAACCCTCTTAAACCCCTACGCTCCGACTATGATTCCACAATCACACCAATTAAACGCTATAGGTACTACAAGTAGTATAGTAGTACCTGTATTACAGTAAACAGCGCTTTTTTGAATGTTGTGATGAAACTAAACACGTACTGAGTTAGCGAATTTAATAAAATAAATCGAAAACCAGTCATCGCGCATAGTCGGTAAAGCCGTATACATACACTACTTTTACAAACATTTTGATGTGAATAGTTGTGGTTGTGACTTTGTGAGTATACGATTCTGTCATGACATTGTTTTGTCGTGACAAAATATTTTGAGTAAAGACTGAGCATTACAAAGCAAATAAGAGAAAAAATGTTTTACGAATGTGGGTGCAGCGCGACAATCTAACCATTTTAGTTGCTTCTTACGACAAGCACTATGCTCGTACACTAGAGCGTATATCCTCTGCGACAAAACAAAGTGAAAAATGTTATTATCGTTCTAAAGGCGGAATTCCATTACTGCGGCTTTTTTTTGTGCAGAAAACCAGAAAGAGAAAAAATCAAAAATCCTTATGTGTGTGAGCGGCGCAACAGTAAAATTTTTTATACTTAAAATTTTTGTTGTTGGCGCGATTTGGTTGCCATAAATATAAATCAAAAATACAAATCAAAGTATTTTTTATGGCAACCAAAATGAAAAATACCCCCCCTCTCAGCAAATTTTAGTTTAGTAATATGTTTATGGTGAGCACTTGGCTCATACATTTTATATGCTTGGTGGAGTGTGATATAAATCGCGTTTTCATTATAAATTTGTATTAATGTTCAAACTAAAATATTTTATAACATTTAATTTTTATTATTTATTCCGTATTACATAATATTAATGCATGTGATATGTTTTAGGTTATGTTACAAACGCGGTCAAATATTCCCCTAACTTTTTTTTATAGGAAAGCGTTTTCTTAGTTTTTAATTATTATTATTGAAAGGAAATAATTAAAAACATAATAAAATGATGCCTACAAATAATATTTAAGTTTTTTAGTAATGTAGAGATATAAATAAAATTAATTTAACAATAATATTAATTTTCAACTAATTTTTGTTATAATCTGTTTCTGGTTTTCTGCACAAAAACAAAAGCCACAGTAATGGAATTCCGCCTTAACTTTTGTAAAATTTATGTTTGAAAATTTATTTTCCTATTATAGGTATAAACTAATTATATTTCATATAAGTTACTACCAAAAAATTAATAAAACGTATCAGTAAAAAATATTTAGTTTAATTAAAACCATTTCATGCGACGAAACAAATAGATTAAATTTTTTTATCAATTAAATTGAATTAGTATTTTTAAAACTAGTATTTAGTTCGACCACCCTGGGTCTTAATAAGATCAAATATTCTTCGGGGCAGAGAATCGTACAATTTGTTGATCAACATTATACGAATACTTTCCATTCCTTTGTTATTGCGCATTTAGGCTCTTCGACAGTTTGATGTTGCTTGCCTTCTGTATATACTTTTCGGTAAAGGTACCCCCATATGTCTTCAATTATATTCATGTCGGGAGAAACTGCTAGCCATTCCAATAATTCTACAGTTTTCATTTTAAACAGCGATTTTGTAATGTGTGCAGTGTGGATTGCAACATTGTCTTCCTGAAAAATGAAGTTGTTGGATCCCAAAACCTCTCCAATAGTTACAAATTGTGTGTTTATTAATTTAATATATTTATTGCTCTTCTGGCGGCGGCCACTGTTGAAAACCAAATTAATGACACCTAGTTTTGAAATGGCTACTCAAACCATTAGAGACCCACTTCTTCTTTGCCGCTTTGAGAAGTATATAAGGGTTCCTTCCGTAGATCGTGATAATAATAATTGAAACCATCTAAGTGGATTTTTTTCTCGTTAGAGGAAATGACCTTGTCCCAGTTATCTGTCCTGGACATATACTTTTGTGCCCGCTCAAATCGCGCTAATTTATGTTGGAGTTTCAAAGCAGGTGTTCTTTTGATTTTCTTTCTCTATATATGTTAAGCAGACTTTAGCCGTTTAACTTGTGAAGTGATAGCACTATTTTTTCCAATTTTCGGTCTCGTATTTTTTTATCGTGCTGTTTGAGATATCTATAAATTGTTGACAATCCTCTGCTCAGGGCTTTGGAAATGTCAGCTGCTTTCCAATTTTTCCACTGAAGTTCGACAATTTTATCCACTTCAACTTTGGAAAATATGTTCCTCTTGGCATTGTAAAAACTACTTTTTTTTTCTAATAATTAATCGTAATAACTATCTAGAAGTAAATTTGTTTAAAAGAAATACAAAAAATACAATTTACCGTTAACAAAATTCAACGCAATTGAGAGCGCCTTTATGGTTGCGTTCGTTCGTTCATTCAAACAATTTTTTCGACCAATCATCTCTTGTGTAAAAATGCAGAAGAAAGAAATCGTCCTTTTGGAGCAATATGATTGGACGAAAAAAATTGTCAGAATGAACAAACGAACGCAACTATAAAGGCGGCCTGAGTTTGAGCGCCTTTATGGTTGGTGTTCGTTCGGTAATTTTTTTGACCAATCATCTCATGTGAAAAAATCCAGAAGAAAAAATCGTCATTTATGAGCAATATAATTGGTCGAAAAAATTGTCAGAACGCACGAACGAACACAAACATAAAGGCGCCTTTTCTCTTTTTGTGTTGTAAATACTGTTACAAAAAAATTAACCAATTAAATTTAATAATTTTTTTCACGTTCGTAAAGGGCTTCTCGGGTCCGGAGAAATTGAGTTATATATTACTACTACTACTACTAGTTATATATTAGTACTACTTGAACTTTGTCGAATACGCTCAACGCAAACAAACAATATTTTAATGTAAAGAAGACGTAAGGGTAACGTAAATAAGAACTTGCCTTTTCTAATGTCTCTTAGGTTCGCAGGCTATACTTTAGGAATAACTGTCATATAGAACGATTACATAATACAAAATTATTGGATATACAATTACGAGCTACTTTTACGTGGAATTATGTTATTTTCTTGTATTATTAGCTAAATTAAAAATACAAAAGAAATCCGAAAACCCTCCATAATAAATTAGCATATGCAAAATAAAAATATAAAAGAAAACATATAAATTTAATGCAACATAAGGTAAATATACATATACGAAAAAAAAAATTATATTTTATATATGTGGTGCGGCGTTGTGGTGGTGATCCGAGGGTTGGTTTGAAAACCACATGTACATCAATATTATTTTTCCATTGCTGATGGATGAACTTCATTTGGGAATTTGTGAGTAGACATATACCGCATTATATACATATTTTATCATATTTTATCCAATTGATTAAAAATCGACATGTAGAAAAGGAAGTGGATTAATGTACGAGGGCAAATCAAAAAGTCTTGCAATATCATATGAAAAAAAAGAGTGAGAGAGACAGCAATATTTTTATTTTTCGACATAATCTCCTTTAAGGTTTATACATTTGTCACATCGATCAATTAACTTACCTAAACCCTCTAAAAAAAAAGATTTCTTTTGCTCCATAAAATATTCATTTACAACAGACTGTACTTCATAGTCACTGGAAAATTTCCGGCCCCTTAGTGTTTTTTTCAAATTGGGAAAGAGAAGTAGTCACTGGGTGCCAAGTCTAGACTGTACGGTGGATGCGGAATTTCCACGAAGCCGCAGTCCTTTAATGCAGCTTGAGCAATATTAACCTTGTGCACTGGTGCATTGTCGTGAAGAAGCAAGATTTTTTCCCTAACTTTCCTTGGCCGTTTTTCCCGGATCGCTTTTTTCAATTTTCGCAAAACCTCTGCGTAATATATGCCTGTGATTGTGGTTTTCGGTGGCATATAATCGATTATCAAAATTCCTTCAGCATCCCAAAAAATTGTTGCCAAAACCTTACCAGCAGACGGTTGAGTTTTGAATTTCTTTGGTGGTGGTTCACTACGTTTAATCCATTGCATCGATTCTTGTTTGGATTCCAGATCCCAGTGATGAAGCCATGTTTCATCGCCTGTTATTATGTTACCCAAGAAATTTTCTGGATCTGCTTTGTACATATCTAAAATCGCCTTTGAAGTTTAAACACGCATTTTTTTTTGTTCAGCATTCAACAAACGGGGAACCCATCGCGCACTTACTTTCGACATGTGAAGGTGGTCATGTAATATAGTATATGTGGTACCGTATGAAAGAGAAAGTCTCCACGCTAACCGCGGAACAGAAATACGCCGGTCCTCCAATACAATAGAATCAGCCAAAATTACGTTTTCATGGCTAATAGCATCTGCTGGCCGACCCGAGCGGTTATCGTCTTATAATGACTCCCAACCACTTTTGAATAATTTTACCCACTTTGTTACTGTGGCATATGATGGTGCAGATTCGCCGTAAACTTTTGATATATAGTTGAAATATAAATTGCATTTCGTCCATCTTTATAGAAAAATTTAGTAACGGCGCGATATTCAATTTCATTCATTTTAAGAAAAATTCAAAACACATGTTACTAAATTGACAAAAACAAACGAACCGTAAAATTTACATCGAAATGTTCTTCTAGAAGTTTCATCGTGACAAAAAATGGTTTTGAAAAATATATTGTTGTCTCACTCACTCGTTTTTTTCATATGATATTGCAAGACTTTTTGATATACCCTCGTATAAAAAGAAGAAGTAAGACGAAAAATCTGGGCTTAATTAAATTTAAAAAAATTTAAGATTACATATTTTTAAATTTTTTTGTCATTTTTGAATTAAGTAAAAATCATGTATTAAAGAGCTATTTGGCCGACCAAATGGTGTAGTGATTAAGATTGGGTGGGACGTTTTCATAAGGGCATACATTGTTATTGTAATTGAAGCCTATTGTTGTATAGAACTCATTGGTCGAGTATCCTGTACGCAAAACGCGGCCATTAACCATATCTGTGATTAAACTGCATGTCTTGGAATGTATAACAAAATCTACGGAAGATTACATAGATAGTATGTTACTAGGTAGTATTAATTTAGAGCAGTTGAATTAATTATTTGTCCAATCAAAAAATTGTAGGAGAAGAAAAACTATAATATGTATTTTAAATTTGCGGGTCCGCAAGGGGTTGAGTGCGGATGATGAGCTATTATTAATGCGGTATGAACAAATATTTCGCAGGGATCTAAAATACACATATCTAATTGAATACAAAGCCTAGCCGTTTTAATGGGAATGGGTGTTATAAAAATAAAGTACAGTAATCATAAAAAATTTGGTTTTCGAAATTTTTGCAAATTTACCATTCGCTATATCGCCGAAGTCAAAAAAGTAATTTTTAAAAACTTCTGTGTGTGCCTGTGCGTGTGTCGTGTCGTACAAACTTAATATTGTTAATTCTTTAGGGCCCGACGGATTGACTGATCAAACTTCATACTTAAGCTTTCTTCATAAATTGGGAAATTCCTGTGATTTTTGACCGAGATCTATCCACCGAATGTGGCAACTTGGATTGGATGATCCCAGTGATTTTTAGTCGAAATCGGTTCACCGGAAATGACAACGTTGATAGGAGTTTTTTCATATTTTACAAATATGTATTTTTAAAAGTATGTATATCATATCAGAAAAACGGTTATAAACTAAAAGATTCTAACCCAGGTTTTCAATAATAGCTATTCGGAATCAAATTTCATACTTAACCTTTTTTCATTAATTGAGTGGTTTTTTAAATTTTGGTGATGATGTTGAAAACATTTTTCTTCTGCAAAATGAAAAAGATATTACATTGACTTTTTGCACATGAGAGACAAGAAAAGAATTATATCCCAACAAAATTTAGCAGAAGATTTTTAAGCCACTACACCGCTAAAACCACTATAAAATGTTGCCATAAAAATAAATGTTGCCATAAAATATATTCGATCCGAGAATTTTTTTAGGGTAAAATTTTTAAAATTAACAAAAAAAATATTTCGTATTTATAAATGTTGAGGCATCATAATAATAGACACAGACTACAGGCACAGATACAAACAGACGCCATAAATTTTGCATTTGAATTCATTAAAAATAAATTAATCATGATCCTATAAAAAAAATTATGGCATTACTATCATATTGAACCTGCAAAAATTTGTAGAAGAAAACAATTTTCTACATGTAAACGGGGCATTACACAAAACGATAAAGATTTAAAAGATTCCAATAAATTAAAAGTTTAAATTTCAACAAGGGTTGACCTTGTTGGGTTTCTGGAATTTAAGCTACTAGACAGTTTTATCAAAAGTTCGGTAAGTTTAATTTTTCGCTTTAGAAATCAGGTGTGGTGTATTCGATTTCATCGTGAAAGAAAATCGGGTGATAGCTACGACATATTCACTCCTCCATTTTTTACGACGGAAGACAGTATACGAGAAAGATCAAAGTGTTTTATCACACTTAAAATTTTGGTATGTTTTAGTTTATAACTTTTAAGTTGTAAAAGCAGGGCAGACGTGTAGGTTTGTGATTAAATTTGTTTTAGCACAAATCAAAGTGGATGCTTTCAATTTTAACGGAATTTGGTCTAGGTAATCACCTATTACCATACGCATAATCTTTGATTTGACTAGTTGTTTTTGAGAGTTTTGTCCTATACCTCCATTCGAAAGTCACATTGGTGTAAACGATGAAGTACGCGTTGAATGATCTTGATATAATTGCGTATGGAAACTTTTGAATTTCGGGTTGAAACTTAATAAAGCGTTGACTATTAAGATGTTTATTTTTGAATTTAAAAAACATTGATACTCATTGATCTGGACCTGAGGCCGTATTATTGAGATTTAGCCGCCGACGAGTTTATGACAAAATTATTCTTTTAAGGGGACAAAGCACCTTCAAAATTGAAAAAAAAAGTTTTTAAAAGACTTTTTAATGGAATAGAAAGAGATATCTTTTAATGAAACTTTCCATTGACATTTTATTTAACTGAAAGTACTAAAACAATTTTTTTAGATTTTTTTTAGCCCAAGGTCGTCTGCTACAAGGGTTTTCCAAAAACACTGAAAATTCGAGGGGTGCATCATAATTAATCTCAGAAACGTCTGAAAAAAAACGGGGTTTTATTGAGCATTAAATTGCTCTTGGAATGAACTAAAAGGAAAAAAAT
Organism: Nephrotoma appendiculata; assembly: GCA_947310385.1. Taxonomy (NCBI): domain Eukaryota; kingdom Metazoa; phylum Arthropoda; class Insecta; order Diptera; family Tipulidae; genus Nephrotoma; species Nephrotoma appendiculata. The sequence continues at coordinate 146,136,790 of OX371224.1, forward strand.
TGGTTGAAAAATAAAAAAAATGGCGGCATTTTTTCGAATTTTTTTCGAATTTTTCTTTTTTTGTACCCCCTCCCCCCTCCCCCCAATTAATTGTAACTCAAAAAATTGAAAGCCGATTATTCCTTCCGTAGTTCATTCTGAGCAGAAATATATGTAGATCAACGTGTTAAAATTTTAGAACGATTGGATAAGTAGTTTTTTCTCAAATCTTGCACGCCAACTTGAAAACGTCATTTCGAGATAACCGCGTTTAAAGTTCGTCATTTCGAGATAACCGCGTAAAAAACGACTTTGGCGCGCTTCGCAATAAATAAAATAAATTTTTTTTTTTGAGATTTTCAAATTTTTATATCATTAAAACCATGTTTTTAAACGTTCATTCTAACATATTCTATCATAAAAAAATTTCGATTTTTTGAAAATTTGAAGGTGCTATGTCGCCTTAAATCGAAAATACATTTGTTGTATCCTTGAAATTTCTGAATGAAAGTTTTCGATTGAAATGTAAACGAAAATTTTCAACTGAAAATTATGATTAGATCCCCAAATTATTCAAACCAGTCATATTTGTGATTGAAATTAGGGTTTTTTAAAATAACGAAAAACACGAAAAAAATATTTAACTTTTTTTTACTTACTAAATTAAAGTATGTATAATAATCATGGATTTTGTCGTGTGTTGAATAAACACTATTTTATGGTGGGAAAGAGTACCTTTCAAGCAAAGAAATAGTTTGAAAAGTGTTATAGAGACTGCGCTATCGAAAGCAACCGTCGAACGGTGGTTTGCTGAGTTTAAACGTGATCGTGGGAACGACGATAATGCACCCTCTGGTCGCCCGAATTCGGCAAAGATTGCAGAAAAGAGAAAAAGTGCACAATATCGTTTTGGAACACTATAAAGTCAAGTTGCGATAGTTCTCCGGATCGAGCGATTAGTAATCTGTTCGCAGAACTCAAAAAAATGCTTCAGCTTTGCGTCTATTTTGAGGCCAAAGTTAAATCGTTTTATAAAACAGCGTTGGAATGAATGTATCACTCTTGAAGGAGACTATAGCCGTGTTTTAATATTGGAGCACTATCCGGAGCCAAATGGCAATTTTCTATTGAAACTGCAGCTATTATTCACTGGTGTCGCTGTACTATAAAAATTAAAACTAAATTCATCAATAAAACAAACATTTATCACCTGAAATATATTAATTGACATTTATTTTGACATGACGTTATAAACAAAAATTCATTTTGCTGCGTTTTAATTTTTTATTGTAAGATTTAGTTTCTAATGGTTTCAGGGGTTTACAAAATTAAAAGCCTTTTCAAATTTCCCATTGAAATGGATAGCGCTCCCGATAGCGGCTCCCGATAAATAAGTGAGCCGAGATATTTTTTTATCGATTTTTAATTAAAAAGTTGAATGTAAAAAAATTAGTTTAGATTTAAATAAATTAATTAAATGCAATAATAGCGCGCTAAATATAAGTTTTCACATAGAAAATTGGCTGCTCCGGATACAGCTATCGGGCGCTAATAAAAAAACACAGCATATGTTACTGAATGAAGTCGAATTTTACAAAAACACGTTTTTTAAAGTGAACTTCGAGACTCATTGAGTGACGTTGTAGATCAGTGAATTTATTTCGTAGACTAGACCATAGTAGTTCAACGTTGTACAGTTGACTTGGAGTTTTTCTATGGTGTAAATATTTTTTTACTGTTATTTTTTACCACACTGGTTTTAATCATATTTAAATTGTAAATGACTTAAAATTATGTACGATTATGCGCGTGAAAGCTTGCAACAAGTGCAACAAGTAATTACATACAGGTGACCCTCTAAGAACACGATTAATTGGTTCCGTGTTCTGTGAAACCGTGTTTTTCGAGACTGCAAAAAACGTGACTGTAAAAAAAAAACGTTACGTTTTAATTTTTTTTTTGGGTTCCCCTCTAAATCTTGATTTTCAAAAGCCTGGTTGTACAAAAGCCTGGATTTTCAAAAGCCTGGTTTTCCAAAAGCCTGGTTTTCAAAAGCCTGGTTTTCAACAGCCTGGTTTTAAAAAGCCTATGTAATTTTCTAAGATTAATATTTTTTGTTCCTAGAATTTTTCCTTTTTTTAAATTTTGAATGCTATGGTTGTTCAGAAAAAAACGTTTATGCTTAAAAAAATAAAAATAATATTTCACGTATCAAACTAGAATTTATAAAACCAAATAATTTCTATAAAACTTCATAATTATGTACTTAGAAAGGTCAAGATTATAGGCAATATTTTGAAGATCATCCACTTTGCTTAAATTATCTCGCTGGTTTATTATATTGAAAATTTTTATATTTTTAATTTGCAATATTCGATTGTTTGCCTTTGATACTCTCGCTCTCGTTTGTGCAATTTTCCTTTTACCCATTATAAACTCTTTCCCCCATTTCGATATTAGTTGTTAAACGCCGATATGTGATTTACCTGCCACCTTTAGCCTTCGATGCCATCCTTCAACAGAATTTTGTGTCCTATAGGTAAGTTTGCTTGATAAGTATGCCACACAGACCAGAAATTTGGAAAGTAGTGCGGTTTCGATGGTATATTTAATCTTTTTTGAGGATTTCCAGTTAAATAGTTTATCTTGAACCACTTGCCGATACCTCGAGCATCAGGGTCGACTTTTTTTTTAGTTCCTTGTGATATCCTAGTACGTCTTCCGCCAGCAAAAAAGCTAAACTTTTTAACATTCTGATCTGGAGGCTAACATTTTCGTTATTGCCGTATTTCACAACATAGCCTTGTTTCTGTACTTGTCTCCAGATGATCTGCCCGAAGTGAAACAAGCAACCTTTTTATTTTTTTTTTTTTTTTTTATTTTTTTTTTTTTTTTTATTTAATTAACTTTATTTACAATAAAATAATACTACAATAAAATTATAATGTCAATTCCCCAATGGATTTACTGTCCTTTAAAGGGAAATTAACATTATAATAAACATATTTCTCTTACATGTGTCAGATACATATATGCATTTCCAAGTTATACAATTTACAAAATGTAATTATTTAACAATTCTCTATAATAGATCTTTAATTGTTTCTTGAATTGATGAATATTCATTACGGTTTTCAATGATTCAGGCAATTTGTTGTAAATTTGGGGATCGGAAAATCGGATTGATCTGCGTCCAAATTCGTTTGTAATAGATCCGCATGATATGTTATTAGCAAATCTGGTTCCATATTTATGATTACTATTACTAAATTCTAAATTAGATAAAGTAGAAGAAACATTTAATGTCCTGTACATATACAGTGAAACTTGGTAATCATACAGCGCACCCAACGGCAAAATTCCTTTGGATTCAATTTCATATAAATACAATGATGATACTCGAAAAGGGAGCTTCAAGAAAGCTTTCACACTTTTGTTTTGCATGATTTGAAGAGGTTTTAACCTGCTCCGACTTGCCGTTCCATAAACAACAATTCCATAAAGAATTCTGGGATGAATAAATGCAAAGTACATCAGTCTCAATACATAACTAGGCACAAAATACGAGAGTTTCCTTACCAATCCTACTAAAGGAGCCATTTTAGTACAAACGGATTTAATGTGTTCACCCCAAGACATGTGCGTATCAAAAGTCACTCCTAAGTACTTGAAATATTCAACTCTATCAACTACAACGTCATTTATATTAAGATGTGGCAAATCAATTGGAGTTTTTTGTGGTGAATGAAAGATCATAAATTTTGTTTTATTTAAATTCAATGAGATTATATTCGATTTGAAGTATTCCAGTAAGATGATCATATCATGCTCCATGCTATTCTGTATTGTAGAAGGGACTTTAGTTTCATAAAATATTGCAGTATCGTCTGCAAAAATTTGAATTTTGCCAATCAAGGTTAAATTCGAGATGTCATTGATAAATATCAGGAACAGTAATGGTCCCAACACACTGCCTTGAGGAACCCCACATTTAACAGTTAAAATATTACTGCTAATTCCATTAATCATAACATATTGCTGGCGATTAGTTAAGTAACTATTAATCAATTTATAGGCTACACCACGAAATCCATAACCATATAGTTTATCGAGAAGCAGCTTGTGATCAATAGTATCAAAAGCTTTTTTTAGATCTAGAAAGAGGGCTGCAACATACTCCTTTCGATCCAAAGCATTGTAAATCATGTTAGTCATTTCAACAAGAGCCACATCAGTGCCCGCACCTTCTCTAAACCCATACTGATATGCGTAGAAAAAGTTCGATTCATTTAAGAAACTCCTGAATCGCGAATTTATAACTTTTTCAATAATTTTATCAAATACAGATAGAGTACAAATAGGTCTATAGTTAGAAATTAGATTTTTCTCACCAACCTTTAAAAGTAGTTTCAGAGAAAAAATGTTTTAAAGCTTTTTACGCTCGCCTTTTCGAAATCCGATATGACGAATTTTGAATTCAATCTTATTCCTCAATTGCAGGCCCATCTGCATACTTTGTAGAATAATTTGAAATATGGCGCTTCACTTTTGCAGCTCATTATTCCGAACACTAAAACTAAAACAGTACAGTCTCCTTGCCAATTTTGCCATGAATACTGAACAATTGAAGCATCAACACAGGAATTACATCAAACAAGTAAAAAATAAAATCAACACAAAATAAAATTCGGTTATTCCCCGCAATAATTTTATTATTATGTGGTTCCCCGAAATGGGTTTAAGGTAAAAATGCGAAACGATGTGTATGTTTTCATTGTAATTTTCATATTGTGTACTTCCCCGATGTACATTCGGTAAATCCCCGCAAATCAAATACCGTGATTCCCCGAAAATGATTTAGAATAGGAACAACATTCATAAGTAATTTTTCATCATATCTTTCAAAATCCTGTTTTTTGAAAACCAAACTTTTGGAAACCAGGCTTTAGAAAACCAGGCATTTGAAACCAAGTTTTTGAAACCAGGCTTACCTACTAGACCCTTATTTTAGTTAACCCTATTCTTACTGAGTGAATTTACTGACACATCCTACTGAGCTGTGACTTTTATACACAAGTAAAAATTTAAAGAATATAATACAACTTTTTTAATTTTGAGAGTATTAATTCATTTATTCAGTTCAAATTCCACTAATATAAAGTATGTATATTAAAAAAAAATATTTGTTTTGGCAGTGTATGCATATTACAAGTTTTTCTGAGTGTTCTTTGCAAATATTGCGATTGCACATACTAAAAATCTGAGTTGTCACGCGTTTTTATTAGGGCACTTGTAACATCGACGGCGAACGGTTGTTTTTGAACCCGAATCGGTTGATACTGCAGTCTTTGTATTGCCTAAAATCTTCTCGATTGTCGCAACTGTGCCCTTTGTCAATTTCGTTGTGCTTCGTCGTTGTATTTGGGGAATATCTAATTCCTGAACCAACTGCTTCAAATATATTGTGCGTGAGTTTATTTTTTTCTTATTCCAATCTGAATATAGGTTTAGCCAGATTATCATGGCCGCTACTCCGCAAACATCCACTAAATTAAACAACTGCACCATTCATTGGCCATCTATTCGATATACGCTTTACCGAAAATGAATATGCAAGTTGATCCAGAGTATCAACCCCACCCTTCGTACAGTTATAGTACAATATAACCAATGGCTTTTTTTGTGGTTTTCATCTAATTCGTCATGGTCCCTGCCCGGCTTTTTGGAAGAATCTTTTGGAATGCACCGTTTATTTTTACGAAGAGTTTCAACACACATTAGTCACTTCGATAGTAAATCTTGTGTGAGCTCAACACTTGTAAAGACGTTATCAAAGATAATATTTCGATTAGATCTCTCAAAGGTTTGGCACAATTGACTGACGATTTTATGGCCCAAAGTTTTTCCTCGCTCTGGCATTTCTTGTCCTAAGTAAAGAATACCATACACAAGATAACTGGTAGTGCTAACAGATTAAAAAAATCTTCATCCCATATTTGTCGGGCTTCGACAGGATATACTGCCGGATAGCTGCTCGGCTTCTAAATGTTACTAATTGTTCATCAATGGTTTGGTTTTTATCAGGCAAATAATAATAACGGCAAGTACCGTTGCGTTACTAATACTATAAAAATAAAGGTCGAAACTATCGATCATTTCGGAAACATACGTAAATATGTCAAATAAGTGCACAGTGTATAAAAGACACATTTCAGTAGGATATGCTGGAAATTGATTGGAAAGGCTATATCTCAAGTAGGAAAATTTTGAAAAAAAAATAAATAAATGATTTTTGAATACAAAATACATTTTTTTGAGGAATACAATATAGGTTCAGATTATAATATAAAATATTTTGTGAGTATCGTTAATTTAAACTTAAAATGTGTCTAAAAGTCACTTGTCAGTAGGAATAGGGTTTTAATAAATCAAAAAATCTTCTGAATAACTTTTATTTTATATAACTCTCAGTTTCTTTAAGCTTCTTTTCTCTCAATAGTTTTAAATCAAATTGATTTTACACAACATCTAACACCATTGTAAATTTTAAAAGTGTTTTAATTTTTCTTCAATTTCTCATATGATACCTTTGTACTTTTGGATTAGGATAAAATAATTTCTATGACTATATACAGATAAGTTCAAAATAAATCATATACAGTACAGACCACTTTAAAATATATTTCAGTGTTTGGATTTGGTTTACTTATTACGTTGTAAGTGCCTTAGCTTTGTTATTCAATAATTTTTCACTATTTTTGATTTTCATTATTTTTAAATTTTAAAAATTATTTCAATAGATATAAATATAGAAGATTGATGATCCACTGGTTAACTATGTACTTTTGGCAGAAGCTGCTTCTAACAATATTTGGGTCGTCGTGTTCTGATTTATATTATTTCTAAAATAAGCTTTTACCGTTTCTCGGATATTCCAGTGAAATTTGAAGAATCATACGCCTAGGTTTTGTAGATCGGTCATGTAGATCAATCAAATTCAGTCAGTCGTCGCACAATAACTTCTTCTTTATTAAACGGTATCGAAAAATATGAAACTGATGGTGAAGTACTGGGTCTCGTCGCACTGATATGTGCTGTAAAATGTTTATCTGTATGGCCTTGTAAAATGTTTATGGCCTAAATAATATGTCAACATGCTTAATTTCAATGGTAATATGAATATAACTTAGTACAACGAAATTACTATCAATTTAGTTCTGCTCTGCACTCAAAGCTAATTTAGTTAAAATTATTAACATTAACCCTCATGTGAGTGAAGAAAAAATATCTTAATTTGAGTGACTAAGCTACCCGGGTAATTTTTCTTGAAAGTAACTTTTTTTTAAATTTTTTTTTGCAATTATGAAATGTATAACGGATTTCGCTAAAATTACATAAATTGAAAACAATTTTGCATTAGCTGCAACATGTCAGTTTTCGAAGAACATTCTGTAAAAAAACGTAAAAAATTCAACATATCACATCAGTGGAAAAAATGATCGATAGTAATAAAAAAATGTTGGTTAGTTTTTTTGAAATAAATAAAAATATAAACATAAATTAAATGAAATAAATAAACAGAAATACAAACAATGAAATACAACGACATAAAACACAAAACTTTAAAATATTTGCATGCTATTTCTGTCAAATATAGTGTAAAATATATAAAGGTACCCGGGTGGGTACCTCAGATCATTTAATTTAAAGCAAGCAGCATCTTTATGTAAATAAAAATTATCATACAAAACTATACGCAACAAATTTTTTCGTCATCGTGGCACTATTCTGACTTTCCCTGGGAATAGAGAATTGGTAAAAATATATTCATATCATTTTTGTCTAAATTGTGTTTTTCTGGCTTACTGATGGAAGTAATTTGGTGTAAATATTTTCAAATCAAAGTTAAATGAGGAATTAGTTTTTATCTATACAAAGTTTGTGGACTTTATCGATCAAATGGCACAGTGGGTAAAGCTTTGGCGTTTTCGCGAAAAAGTAGGGGATTCCTTCGACGCCAGAACAGATTACAGGGATTAAAAAATTAAAAAATAAGAAAAGTTTGTGAAACGAAAGTTTCACAATCAATTTAGTTTCGAAAATATGTATACTAAACTAATTTTAACAGTAGACCAGAAAAATACAATTTAAAGAAAAATGATACGAAAATATTTTTCAAAATTTCCTATTCCTAGGGAAAGTCAGAATAGTGCCAAGTCGAGGCGAATACACAGAGGAAATTCTGATTTGATTTTTCGTTTCCCGCCAAAAAGTGTCGAGAATCGTATAATCGAGGCGCATAAAAAATAGTTCTCACACAAAAGAAGTTTATTTGTTATTCCACAAAAACAAATTACATCCTTTGTCTGTTTTTTATAATACATATTAAAATATTTTACCTACTGTAAAACCTGAACATTCTAAGTGTTTCTGAAGCAATTTATGTTATATTATTTAAAGTTATTATTTTATTTAAAGTATTTCCGCACGTTTTGAATTGTGTAATTTTAAAACAACACACGTTTTATTTTTGTTTATTCAAATTTGAACTAATTGAAAATGGAGTGATTTTCATGGAAAAGTCGGAGATTATTTTGATAAAATAAAATACAAACATTAAGCTAAATACCCACGAAGTTTATTTAATTGGAATTAACAGAATCTGTATTTTGTTACTTATTAATAATATTTTTGTTACTTTCATGTCTTTTTTCAATGCGCATATCGCACATTTTTCTGAGACAAATAATTAAAATTTTATGTAGAATTTTTTTCGTGACATTTGTCTTGAAAACTCTATAGAAATAGAGTTAATAATTAAAATCTCCCAAAAGGTCTCCGGTGTTTCCTTTGAACGAGTATGTACAAATCTGAAATACCTTGATGGTTTTTGCTATGTGTTTCAGAAGACTTTTCAAATATTGCAGGTTTCGCTCTTTCCTCTGGAAAAAACCCTGGATGAAAAACCAATTGGCGAATTGTCAAATTCTTTACTCACCCCAAAAAAATATTTGAAAATAAAAGATTTCTAATATCAAATTTATACAAATTTAAAACTGATCGCTATTAGTTATAAATTTATTACTGTTTATGAAATTTGAATTGCCGGATAAAACACACAACTTTTATTCTAGTGTTATCTATTAAAATATTGCATGAACTACTGAGTCACCAACCAGACATCTTCCATGCCAGTACTATAGGCTGGCATGGAGTTATGAAATATGCAAATGGTTCTATGAAAGTCGGACCTATAGCTGAACGTCCTCGATTTGGCTGGCAACTTCGTAAGGTAGGACGTGAAAAAAGAACCGCGAAGGAGTTGGGAGTACTTCGGCCCAAGAACAGATTGCAAAGATTAAATCATAAAAAAACTACCGAGTCTTACAAAAGTTTAATTTCAAAAGGTTTCCAAGGCACACAGCATTAAACCTGTCATTTTCAAATTCTGAAAATTCTGTAAACGTTTGAAAAAGACAAAATTAATTAGACATGTAAGATGTCTCTAGATGGTTTAATATCGCAGACAAATTATTTTCCTCCTTGAATGAACTCTTTATGGTTAAGTAATTCTGCCTAAATTAGCCTATATTGAATTTATGTTTTCATATTAAACATTTTTTTTTATTGAGTCAATGACTACACTTAGACCATGGTAGTATTTTTTTAACGGGTCTGCTTAAACAAAAAACAAAGCATTCGATAAGGGTCCTGCTCCCCCATTTTGTATGGAAAAATTACATTTACGGATGTTAAATTATCACATTCATTTAGTTTAAAATTTAATTCTTTATAAATATAACAAACATGTTTGGCCACATTTGATTGTAATTTCACACCACAGAATTATCGAGAAATTTAAAGGTGGCCAATTAAAAATTTGTTTTAAAAACGCTATAAAATGAGTATACATCTTGGACTAAGAATAAAAAACAATTTCGTTCATGCGGTTCTTTTCGATGTTTTCGGCGCTAATTTCGCGAATAAATGTCGCAATGTTATGTTTTAAAGCTGGAATTGTCTCTGAATTATCCGTATACTATCTATCATTAACGAAATCTCATAGACAAAAGTTCAACGGCGTAAAATCGCAACTACGCGCAGGCCTTTTTGACATCACCAAAACGGCCGATTATTCGGTTGTTAAATTTGGCGCACAAAAGATCGATTGTCGGCCGGTCTTTATGGCATAGCGCTATCTTGTTGAAACCAAAGGTTGTTCACATTCATAGCGTCGATTTGAGGTCATAAAACGTTGGTTAGTATGACTCTGTAACGGTCGCCCAGCAGCGTTCGCGAAAAAATGGTTTAATTATGCCACCACTCCAAAATCTACATCAAACATTCATTCTTGGGCGATGCAGTGGCTTCTCTACGATTACGTGTGGCTCTTCTGAACCTCAAATCCGACGGTTCTGCTTGTTTAAATAGCTCCCGAGATAGAAATGAGCTTCGTCTGAAAAGATGATTTTTCGACCAAAATCGAGGTCAATATGAAGCTTGTCTATGGCCCATGCAGAGAACTGACACCGAAGCGGATGGTCATTTGCTTTCAACTGCTGAGTCATCTGAACCATGTAGACGAGTAATCCGAGGTCTTTGTGCAGCATGCTCCTCAGGCTGGTGCGACTAATGGCCAATTGCAGCGATCGGTGTCAAATTGAGGTCGATGTATTCTGTCTCACACTATGGATCGCAGCTGCAATATTCTCGGGCGTGCGCACTGTCCGAACTCGGGGACCACTTCTGTCATTCAAAAGCAAGCCTTTCTGAGGAACTTTCTTCACCAATATTCCACTACAGCGGGTCCGCTTGGCGCTCTTTCACGGCACATATTTCTATTCAAAATTCGCACGGTTTCCGGCTACACAACACTGATTTTGAAAATAAATTTTAAATATTTCAAAATGCGAAAACATGATTGTTTCGTGATGCGGAATATCAGACTGATGTTAATTTTAAATCAAACCAATAGATAGCCAACTCTATCTTATATAAAATGATAAACTAAATAATTCTTTTGCCCAACTTTTTCGTTATTTTCACATTTTTGAACTTTAAGTGTGCTGCGAGACACGTACTATTTGGTCATAGTATACAGTAAGAATAAAAGTGAGAAACAGCTCTTATCTAAAAATACAAATGATGTCATTATATATTAAAGTATGAAATTAAACTAGAGGATTTAAAACGAAATTGAATCGAGATCACTGACCATATTGTTCTTTTTCCGTCATTGCAAACAAACACAAGTATCCCGTGCGTGCTTGACGACAACGCAAATGACAAAAAATTTTGCTCAAAAGCAAGGAAGATGTGAAGAAAGAGAGACAACAAAACGACAAAATAATTGGCGAATTAAGGAAACTAATATCGTGTAATATCGAATCGACACAGGAAACGCTACTCCAATCCGACAATCACCAAAAATATTTCCGCTGGCAAACCAACAACGGACACGCCGAAGTTACCTAAGAAAATTAATCGCAACAAACTGATACAGCTGTTTGTGCAAATCAAAATCATGGGCCGAATTTTTGTTGAAAAACAGTTTTGCGTCAAAAATGGTCATTTCCGCTTAAATTTTGGAAAACCGTTCTAAACCGGAATCGTTGCAAAATTAATTTAGAATCTTTTGGTTCTTAGTAGTTTCTTTTATAAATGATATCTTTTTAATATAATTGCAAAAAACGAAAACCATTTTCGGTCAAAAATGACAGAATCACTCCCCACCCATATAACACATATATATGTACATATATGTATTATAAATTTTTATTGAAATCGGTGCAGCAGTTTTTAAGTTTATCGACCGAAAATGCTCCTATGGAAGCTATAACTTCCGTTGGACCATTTTCAGCTAAGACCCATTCTCATGGTCCATAGAACATTTATACGCTTCTATCAAAATCGGTACAGCGGTTTTTGAGCTTTAATGTTACAAAAAACACGTCATTTTTATATATATAGAGATATTCGTATTATTTACAAGTCTCAATTGATTTGGTTCTTTATAAATATTTGGAATTGAACAGTCACCGTATTTTATTGTTGCCTATATCCCTCTTTTTCTACCCAAAAAAAAAAATATTTGGTTCAATTTAATTAAGTCCAAAGCACACAAATGTGTAAGAAAAAAACATAGTATGTAATGGCGTTTTTGATAAAAAAATTTCACTTGACTTCAACAAGTACAACCAACACAATTGTGTGTATAGGTATAGTGTTTTTTTTTCGGACGGAAATAAATTTGAATTTGAATACCAAATCACAAATGTCTAAGTTGGTTCAAAACACATACAAAAATAAATTCTTGACATGATTCTGTTGCCTAACCCACACAATTGTGTGGGCAGGCAGGAAAAGGGCTATAAACTAATTCCTGTTTCTTTACAGAGTAAATAATTTGTCTTTGGTAAGAAACAAACATTAATGTAAAAATGCAAGAGCGTTCGACCAAGTGAACCGAAACGTGTAACTTAACACTTTGCTTAATTTTGAATAACTGCCTAAATTTTGATTAATTATTGCGTACTTAAACGTAATGTCGAAAGTAGGATAGCATACAAAGGAGACAAGTGATAAATTAAAATTATGTATTTAAAAAAAAACTACTTTCAAACCAATTAACCCATATCTAAAATAACCCATATCTCAAGAAATTTATCAAAATATTAAGGTTGTTTCATTTATACGAAGACGACATGTACCTAGGTGAACGTAAAATATATTTACATATAAAAATATAATATATAACCTACATATACATAACCAAAGTTTGTTAGTTTCAAATTAATTAAAATATAATTTTTATTTAGTTCAATATTAATTTATATGGAATGTGATAAATTATACAAAACAAAACTGGAAAATAGAATTGTTCCGTTGTCGCTGTCGTTCATAAAGCACACAATACAATAACAACTTAAATAAAAAAGCACAAACAAATCGAAAAAACTAGGTAGTATGTACAATATACAGAAGCACCGCAATTCAACATAAATAATCATTCTTGCATCCCATTTTCAGTTTAATGAAATTTGCATAGCAACAAACTGGTGCAACTATATAGCATACGAGAAAATTCAGAAAAACTAACCATCACCCTTTTTGGTTACCGCATTCTCCACTGGGAGGAAATTTTTTGCTTGAAATGAACTTTTCCAGTAGTTTTGTTTATATTGTTCCTATTATACCATTATATACTTTATGCTAGAGATAGACGAATTAAAATACGAGTATATATTCAATGTTGAAGTAGTTCTATGCTTTTAATTATACTCGTATGCAATCCTGTACATACAATTTATATACGGTTCAACGGGTCCTATTTATAGCTGGTTAAAATATTCTGTAGACTAGAGCAAACAACAAAAACTATATATTGATAAATAAACGTCAATTATCGTACTAAATTAAGCATCCATGAGTTAATAACAAATTTAAAGATGAAACATATTATTTACGCTTTTTATGAATAAAGAACAGTAAGTATTTGGCGCAATAATTTTAGAACGGAATAATTACTTATTAAACAATTTTATTCCAAGAGATTACAAATACTTTTTTGAAAAAGCAATTAAAACGGATTAAATAGAAACAAACATTTACAACCAAACAAGGAAACGCTTTCTGAACCGTAAGCTCTCTCATTCATATTTCGTAATTTTAATTCATCTGAATAAACAGAATAAAATATAAATGTGTGTTTATTTTCACTTTGGAGAGCATGAAAAATTAATTTTTCATATTTTATTTAATGGCAAACAAAAATATATAGAATACCCCATCGACCCCCGTCTATTTAATTTCAATGAAAAAAAAAAATTAATCTGAAGATGTTTTTTAGAATATTGAATTTATATTAAAAATAATAATTTCTTTTGCAGCAAAATACAAACGTTACATTTGTTATTATTATGATGTACATATTTGCAAGCGGCGCTTGGTTCTGATTTTTAAATTCTAATTTCTAAAAAAAAAAATTCAGCCATGTTCAATTTTCTTGTAAATGAATTATTTCACGTGATGATGTATTGGGGTATTTTAATTTCTTTTGGATAATTCGATTAAACATCGCAAATCTATTCTTGATTTTTTTCTGAATAGAATAGAAGAATTTCTTGTTTCCATAGAATGGTTACCTGGTCTGATTTTATTAAAAGTGCAAAAGGTACCCGGGTACCTTGTCACTCACATAAGGGTTAAAAGAAATGTTAAATTTCAATTTGCTATTTGCTGATACCCGATAGTGAGAACTCAAATTCATTATAGAATGATTTACACTACCTAAAGTGTTAATAGAACGTTATTATGCTTTATTTGGATTTCTTAGTAAACACCGTAAATTCATTAAAAGAAATTGGTAAACGATGAGGATAAGGTTATTAATTAGCAGAGCCCACGCAATATTTAACTTGATAAAATCAGACCAGGTAACCATTCTATGGAAACAAGAAATTCTTCTATTCTATTCAGAAAAAAATCAAGAATAGATTTGCGATGTTTAATCGAATTATCCAAAAGAAATTAAAATACCCCAATACATCATCACGTGAAATAATTCATTTACAAGAAAATTGAACATGGCTGAATTTTTTTTTTTAGAAATTAGAATTTAAAAATCAGAACCAAGCGCCGCTTGCAAATATGTACATCATAATAATAACAAATGTAACGTTTGTATTTTGCTGCAAAAGAAATTATTATTTTTAATATAAATTCAATATTCTAAAAAACATCTTCAGATTAATTTTTTTTTTTCATTGAAATTAAATAGACGGGGGTCGATGGGGTATTCTATATATTTTTGTTTGCCATTAAATAAAATATGAAAAATTAATTTTTCATGCTCTCCAAAGTGAAAATAAACACACATTTATATTTTATTCTGTTTATTCAGATGAATTAAAATTACGAAATATGAATGAGAGAGCTTACGGTTCAGAAAGCGTTTCCTTGTTTGGTTGTAAATGTTTGTTTCTATTTAATCCGTTTTAATTGCTTTTTCAAAAAAGTATTTGTAATCTCTTGGAATAAAATTGTTTAATAAGTAATTATTCCGTTCTAAAATTATTGCGCCAAATACTTACTGTTCTTTATTCATAAAAAGCGTAAATAATATGTTTCATCTTTAAATTTGTTATTAACTCATGGATGCTTAATTTAGTACGATAATTGACGTTTATTTATCAATATATAGTTTTTGTTGTTTGCTCTAGTCTACAGAATATTTTAACCAGCTATAAATAGGACCCGTTGAACCGTATATAAATTGTATGTACAGGATTGCATACGAGTATAATTAAAAGCATAGAACTACTTCAACATTGAATATATACTCGTATTTTAATTCGTCTATCTCTAGCATAAAGTATATAATGGTATAATAGGAACAATATAAACAAAACTACTGGAAAAGTTCATTTCAAGCAAAAAATTTCCTCCCAGTGGAGAATGCGGTAACCAAAAAGGGTGATGGTTAGTTTTTCTGAATTTTCTCGTATGCTATATAGTTGCACCAGTTTGTTGCTATGCAAATTTCATTAAACTGAAAATGGGATGCAAGAATGATTATTTATGTTGAATTGCGGTGCTTCTGTATATTGTACATACTACCTAGTTTTTTCGATTTGTTTGTGCTTTTTTATTTAAGTTGTTATTGTATTGTGTGCTTTATGAACGACAGCGACAACGGAACAATTCTATTTTCCAGTTTTGTTTTGTATAATTTATCACATTCCATATAAATTAATATTGAACTAAATAAAAATTATATTTTAATTAATTTGAAACTAACAAACTTTGGTTATGTATATGTAGGTTATATATTATATTTTTATATGTAAATATATTTTACGTTCACCTAGGTACATGTCGTCTTCGTATAAATGAAACAACCTTAATATTTTGATAAATTTCTTGAGATATGGGTTATTTTAGATATGGGTTAATTGGTTTGAAAGTAGTTTTTTTTTAAATACATAATTTTAATTTATCACTTGTCTCCTTTGTATGCTATCCTACTTTCGACATTACGTTTAAGTACGCAATAATTAATCAAAATTTAGGCAGTTATTCAAAATTAAGCAAAGTGTTAAGTTACACGTTTCGGTTCACTTGGTCGAACGCTCTTGCATTTTTACATTAATGTTTGTTTCTTACCAAAGACAAATTATTTACTCTGTAAAGAAACAGGAATTAGTTTATAGCCCTTTTCCTGCCTGCCCACACAATTGTGTGGGTTAGGCAACAGAATCATGTCAAGAATTTATTTTTGTATGTGTTTTGAACCAACTTAGACATTTGTGATTTGGTATTCAAATTCAAATTTATTTCCGTCCGAAAAAAAAACACTATACCTATACACACAATTGTGTTGGTTGTACTTGTTGAAGTCAAGTGAAATTTTTTTATCAAAAACGCCATTACATACTATGTTTTTTTCTTACACATTTGTGTGCTTTGGACTTAATTAAATTGAACCAAATATTTTTTTTTTTGGGTAGAAAAAGAGGGATATAGGCAACAATAAAATACGGTGACTGTTCAATTCCAAATATTTATAAAGAACCAAATCAATTGAGACTTGTAAATAATACGAATATCTCTATATATATAAAAATGACGTGTTTTTTGTAACATTAAAGCTCAAAAACCGCTGTACCGATTTTGATAGAAGCGTATAAATGTTCTATGGACCATGAGAATGGGTCTTAGCTGAAAATGGTCCAACGGAAGTTATAGCTTCCATAGGAGCATTTTCGGTCGATAAACTTAAAAACTGCTGCACCGATTTCAATAAAAATTTATAATACATATATGTACATATATATGTGTTATATGGGTGGGGAGTGATTCTGTCATTTTTGACCGAAAATGGTTTTCGTTTTTTGCAATTATATTAAAAAGATATCATTTATAAAAGAAACTACTAAGAACCAAAAGATTCTAAATTAATTTTGCAACGATTCCGGTTTAGAACGGTTTTCCAAAATTTAAGCGGAAATGACCATTTTTGACGCAAAACTGTTTTTCAACAAAAATTCGGCCCATGATTTTGATTTGCACAAACAGCTGTATCAGTTTGTTGCGATTAATTTTCTTAGGTAACTTCGGCGTGTCCGTTGTTGGTTTGCCAGCGGAAATATTTTTGGTGATTGTCGGATTGGAGTAGCGTTTCCTGTGTCGATTCGATATTACACGATATTAGTTTCCTTAATTCGCCAATTATTTTGTCGTTTTGTTGTCTCTCTTTCTTCACATCTTCCTTGCTTTTGAGCAAAATTTTTTGTCATTTGCGTTGTCGTCAAGCACGCACGGGATACTTGTGTTTGTTTGCAATGACGGAAAAAGAACAATATGGTCAGTGATCTCGATTCAATTTCGTTTTAAATCCTCTAGTTTAATTTCATACTTTAATATATAATGACATCATTTGTATTTTTAGATAAGAGCTGTTTCTCACTTTTATTCTTACTGTATACTATGACCAAATAGTACGTGTCTCGCAGCACACTTAAAGTTCAAAAATGTGAAAATAACGAAAAAGTTGGGCAAAAGAATTATTTAGTTTATCATTTTATATAAGATAGAGTTGGCTATCTATTGGTTTGATTTAAAATTAACATCAGTCTGATATTCCGCATCACGAAACAATCATGTTTTCGCATTTTGAAATATTTAAAATTTATTTTCAAAATCAGTGTTGTGTAGCCGGAAACCGTGCGAATTTTGAATAGAAATATGTGCCGTGAAAGAGCGCCAAGCGGACCCGCTGTAGTGGAATATTGGTGAAGAAAGTTCCTCAGAAAGGCTTGCTTTTGAATGACAGAAGTGGTCCCCGAGTTCGGACAGTGCGCACGCCCGAGAATATTGCAGCTGCGATCCATAGTGTGAGACAGAATACATCGACCTCAATTTGACACCGATCGCTGCAATTGGCCATTAGTCGCACCAGCCTGAGGAGCATGCTGCACAAAGACCTCGGATTACTCGTCTACATGGTTCAGATGACTCAGCAGTTGAAAGCAAATGACCATCCGCTTCGGTGTCAGTTCTCTGCATGGGCCATAGACAAGCTTCATATTGACCTCGATTTTGGTCGAAAAATCATCTTTTCAGACGAAGCTCATTTCTATCTCGGGAGCTATTTAAACAAGCAGAACCGTCGGATTTGAGGTTCAGAAGAGCCACACGTAATCGTAGAGAAGCCACTGCATCGCCCAAGAATGAATGTTTGATGTAGATTTTGGAGTGGTGGCATAATTAAACCATTTTTTCGCGAACGCTGCTGGGCGACCGTTACAGAGTCATACTAACCAACGTTTTATGACCTCAAATCGACGCTATGAATGTGAACAACCTTTGGTTTCAACAAGATAGCGCTATGCCATAAAGACCGGCCGACAATCGATCTTTTGTGCGCCAAATTTAACAACCGAATAATCGGCCGTTTTGGTGATGTCAAAAAGGCCTGCGCGTAGTTGCGATTTTACGCCGTTGAACTTTTGTCTATGAGATTTCGTTAATGATAGATAGTATACGGATAATTCAGAGACAATTCCAGCTTTAAAACATAACATTGCGACATTTATTCGCGAAATTAGCGCCGAAAACATCGAAAAGAACCGCATGAACGAAATTGTTTTTTATTCTTAGTCCAAGATGTATACTCATTTTATAGCGTTTTTAAAACAAATTTTTAATTGGCCACCTTTAAATTTCTCGATAATTCTGTGGTGTGAAATTACAATCAAATGTGGCCAAACATGTTTGTTATATTTATAAAGAATTAAATTTTAAACTAAATGAATGTGATAATTTAACATCCGTAAATGTAATTTTTCCATACAAAATGGGGGAGCAGGACCCTTATCGAATGCTTTGTTTTTTGTTTAAGCAGACCCGTTAAAAAAATACTACCATGGTCTAAGTGTAGTCATTGACTCAATAAAAAAAAATGTTTAATATGAAAACATAAATTCAATATAGGCTAATTTAGGCAGAATTACTTAACCATAAAGAGTTCATTCAAGGAGGAAAATAATTTGTCTGCGATATTAAACCATCTAGAGACATCTTACATGTCTAATTAATTTTGTCTTTTTCAAACGTTTACAGAATTTTCAGAATTTGAAAATGACAGGTTTAATGCTGTGTGCCTTGGAAACCTTTTGAAATTAAACTTTTGTAAGACTCGGTAGTTTTTTTATGATTTAATCTTTGCAATCTGTTCTTGGGCCGAAGTACTCCCAACTCCTTCGCGGTTCTTTTTTCACGTCCTACCTTACGAAGTTGCCAGCCAAATCGAGGACGTTCAGCTATAGGTCCGACTTTCATAGAACCATTTGCATATTTCATAACTCCATGCCAGCCTATAGTACTGGCATGGAAGATGTCTGGTTGGTGACTCAGTAGTTCATGCAATATTTTAATAGATAACACTAGAATAAAAGTTGTGTGTTTTATCCGGCAATTCAAATTTCATAAACAGTAATAAATTTATAACTAATAGCGATCAGTTTTAAATTTGTATAAATTTGATATTAGAAATCTTTTATTTTCAAATATTTTTTTGGGGTGAGTAAAGAATTTGACAATTCGCCAATTGGTTTTTCATCCAGGGTTTTTTCCAGAGGAAAGAGCGAAACCTGCAATATTTGAAAAGTCTTCTGAAACACATAGCAAAAACCATCAAGGTATTTCAGATTTGTACATACTCGTTCAAAGGAAACACCGGAGACCTTTTGGGAGATTTTAATTATTAACTCTATTTCTATAGAGTTTTCAAGACAAATGTCACGAAAAAAATTCTACATAAAATTTTAATTATTTGTCTCAGAAAAATGTGCGATATGCGCATTGAAAAAAGACATGAAAGTAACAAAAATATTATTAATAAGTAACAAAATACAGATTCTGTTAATTCCAATTAAATAAACTTCGTGGGTATTTAGCTTAATGTTTGTATTTTATTTTATCAAAATAATCTCCGACTTTTCCATGAAAATCACTCCATTTTCAATTAGTTCAAATTTGAATAAACAAAAATAAAACGTGTGTTGTTTTAAAATTACACAATTCAAAACGTGCGGAAATACTTTAAATAAAATAATAACTTTAAATAATATAACATAAATTGCTTCAGAAACACTTAGAATGTTCAGGTTTTACAGTAGGTAAAATATTTTAATATGTATTATAAAAAACAGACAAAGGATGTAATTTGTTTTTGTGGAATAACAAATAAACTTCTTTTGTGTGAGAACTATTTTTTATGCGCCTCGATTATACGATTCTCGACACTTTTTGGCGGGAAACGAAAAATCAAATCAGAATTTCCTCTGTGTATTCGCCTCGACTTGGCACTATTCTGACTTTCCCTAGGAATAGGAAATTTTGAAAAATATTTTCGTATCATTTTTCTTTAAATTGTATTTTTCTGGTCTACTGTTAAAATTAGTTTAGTATACATATTTTCGAAACTAAATTGATTGTGAAACTTTCGTTTCACAAACTTTTCTTATTTTTTAATTTTTTAATCCCTGTAATCTGTTCTGGCGTCGAAGGAATCCCCTACTTTTTCGCGAAAACGCCAAAGCTTTACCCACTGTGCCATTTGATCGATAAAGTCCACAAACTTTGTATAGATAAAAACTAATTCCTCATTTAACTTTGATTTGAAAATATTTACACCAAATTACTTCCATCAGTAAGCCAGAAAAACACAATTTAGACAAAAATGATATGAATATATTTTTACCAATTCTCTATTCCCAGGGAAAGTCAGAATAGTGCCACGATGACGAAAAAATTTGTTGCGTATAGTTTTGTATGATAATTTTTATTTACATAAAGATGCTGCTTGCTTTAAATTAAATGATCTGAAGTTTGGTTAAGAACGAGTGAAGTCCATAATTTGGATTAGGCCATAATGAACCTAAAATTATTTGTATGTCGAGAACCCAAATTGGAAATCGGACCAGAACTGAAATTGGAACGCTAGGATGCATACGTTTAAATTTCAGTTTTGGTCCGTCCGATTTTCGGTTTCGGTTCTGCTAACTTTAAATTATATGAGGTGTGGTCAAGGACGGATGGAGTCCAAAATTGTTTAATTGATTATTCGATTAGGCCATAATGAATGAGCCTAAGATTACTTGTATGTCGTTTGATTTTGTATTGTGTTATAATTTCGGTGTTGGTTCGATATTTATGTAGATTTGGGTTCTACTAGCTTTGAAGTGATAAAGCCTAATTGTTTTTCTGGAACGAGCAGTATAAAAAAAAATTGTATAAGGCATTACTCTAAAATTAACCTTTAATTTTCAAATTGTTTCTAAAATATTTTTTGTATGTGGTTTCTTCTAACTGTTTCTAAAGCTAGCAGAACCCATCGTTTTAATTGATCATTTAATTAGCCTATAATTAGCGATACTGTCTTGTGATGTTCTGCTTTATGTTATGCTTTATAGTATAACTTACTTCCGGCGTACTTTTTATGGAGTATTTAATTTCATTTTATGCGTAATAAAAATATTAAAACTGCTGGTTATTACACAAATTAAAAATTCAATTTTGTTGTCAAAATGCCAAACCATAATATTATATTTTTCCAAAATGGTTACTCCACTACTAATGGTTACTTTATAATTTAATTCCTATTGACGAGTTTTTTATCGTAGCGATTTTATTTCTTTGTAACTACGAATAAGATAATTAAAACCAAAATTTGTTTTAAAATAAATGTTTATGATTATAGAGTGCTATAAAAGTCATTTTATAGCCATTTGTTTGTATTTTCTTCAGTTTATATTACTTCCCTGCAGTTCGGTTCATATTTTCCGGTTCATATTTTTTTTTTACTCGAAAGGGGGTGTATATTTTGTATAACTCACGTGATTTATTTGATTAAAACGAGGAGGTAAAAACCCATGATTTTTATCCATAAATTTGAGCAGGACTTGAGTGCCGCTTATCTTACTTTTAGAACTCCTTAAAGAAATGGAATAAAACTTCGAGTTAGAGAGAAATCGAAACCTCTGTTAATTTTTAATTTTTAAATTTTCGAAATGAAAGCTATCTTCTAATAATTTTAAAAAATCTTCCGGTAACCAAAGTATTCGAAAAGTACGACCAAGTAACGAAATACATAGTGGAAAAAAAATCTTGGGTTATGCAATATTAATCGATTATACACAAACTTTCATGTTGCAGGGTCCATTTAAATTAAAATGTAACGTGTTTTTTGATGAAACTTTATCTTTACTCTATTTAACAATACATATAGTCTTTGGTTCAATTATAGGACTCTGCTATAGCAAAAATTGCAATTTCATTTTATCTGTCTAATTAATTCGTTTAGTAAAATTTCTTTCAGTGTGAAACATCTTTCTAATTGCTAATTTTACATAGCATTCAACGGTACGATATCAAAGGGCCGAATGTCGAAGGGCCGAATTACAAAGGGCCTAATGTGTCGAAGGGCCGAATGTCGAAGGGCCGAATGTCGAAGGGCCGAATGGGTCGAAGGGCCGAATTTTTTTTATTTTTTTTATTTTTAGAAATATATTTTTTTTTGGCTAGCTTTTAGTACCGCAGTCAAAATTGACTATCGCGACTTTTTTTTCAAAATGGTCATAATTTTAACTAAAGTTGGAAACATATCACACGCCATTTTAGATAAATTTCAATTTTTTACATATTATTTATAATTTTTTCCGCTTTTGGATTAAATTTTTCTACATTTTTTTTTTTGGTGGTTATAATTTTAACTAAAAAATTGTTAATTTAATTGACTGCCATCTTAGACATATTTTTATAAATAAAATAAATTTGAGTTTGTAACATATGAACTGTTTTTAAATGTTTAGTAAAATAAATAATTTTAAATGATTAATTTAAAATCAAAATGTAAATATATGGTTTATAAACAAAATAAATTTTATTAAGTCACTTGCGATTATTATTAAATATTCGTAATTTAAATTCGTCATTTTTGAGATGGTTCACCCTTCACCCCAAGGAATTTTTGTATGCTGTTGATGCAAAATAATGTGAAATAATATAGGGACTTACACGACAAATTAAGCTAACATTTGTGGTACATCTATCAAAAGAAGCGATACGAGCGATACTTTCTCTTTGATCTGTGTCTGCAAGGTTGACGAAGCACGCACAAATTCAAATCAAATGCTTAATTCGATTCTATATATTCGTAGATTCCTCTCATACGCAACGAATTAAGCTAACATTTGTGGTACATATGCGCGATACTCTCTATTTGATCTGTGTCTGCAAGGTTGATGAAGTATACGCAGATTCAAATCAAATGCTTAATTCGATTCTATGTATTCGTAGATTCCTCTCTTACGCAACGAATTAAGCTAACATTTGTGGTACATCTATCAGAAGAAGCGATACGAGCGATACTTTCTCTTTGATCTGTGTCTGCAAGGTTGACGAAGCATAAACAAATTCAAATCAAATATACGGTAATTTCAATATTGTCAACCAGAGATTTGCCTTGTTTAATTTATTAAAAATTATTTTATCACGGCTTAACGTAAAATTTTAAATTTTGGTTCATTTTTATTCCGGTAGATGGAGTTAGCTTGAGACACAAAAAGTGCTAAGCAAAGACACACTTTTTAAGTTATAAAAACCCGCTTTTGATCAAAGTGGCGCCACCGTCGCTCAGACTGTCAAAAAATTTGACTGCGATACTAAAGCTGTTCCTTTTTTATTATTTTTTTATTTAATTTAATTATTGAATTTAATTATTTTTTTTATTTTTTGCACCATATACCTATTATCAGAAGGCTGACAAATAGGGCCGAATGTCTCTGGTGGCGCATGACAATATTTTCCTTCACCAAAATGTATCGCTGACCGGATACGTGGAATTTCATAAATATTCAAAGATGAAAAATATTAAAATACATAAATTCATAAGAAATTCATTTATGTTTAATAAAAAAAACAAATTACAAAATATTCTATAAAAAAATATGAAAAATAAAACAATATAAAAATATTCTAATATGTTTTCCTAAAATATTTTATTTTGTTATAAAACAGCAAATTTAAAAAATTATATTTCTAAAAAGAAAAAAAAAATTCGGCCCTTTGACCCATTCGGCCCTTCGACATTCGGCCCTTCGACACATTCGGCCCTTCGACAATCGGCCCTTCGACATTCGGCCCTTCGACACATTCGGCCCTTCGACACATTCGGCCCTTCGACATTCGGCCCTTCGACATTCGGCCCTTCGACATTCGGCCCTTCGACATTCGGCCCTTTGTACCTATTCCCATTCAACAAGGCATTTAAAATATTAAATGCCCATTTTTCGAAGAATTTAAATTTGAAAATATTCTATTCGATAAATAGCTATGTATAATTTATTAGAGTATAATAAAAAATTATTTCATAATGTGGATAAAATTAGATCATGGTAACAATAAATTTGTTGATTTATTTGAAGTTTTGGCTAAATGTAAATTTAAGTAAAAATGTGCATTTCGAATAAATAAATCAATAAATATTCTGGTTGGAAATGCATATCTTGAATGAAAATGGTCTGCACCTAAATGTTTTTCTTCCTCAATATTTATATAGGTTGTTTGCTCAACGTGGTAACAACTGCAATAAAATTGTGGTACGGACTCATAAATTTATCGAAAACTAACTACATTCAGTTCTCATACATGATTTTTTTTTTTTTGAAAAATAAACAAAACATCCGATTAATGTTTGAATTAGAATGATAAATCATGACATTTTTAATTCTATTTTATTTTCTAGGTATAGTCTAGGGTGTAAGTTGTTACTACTTCTCACCTAACCTACCTTACAAATGTGAATTGTGAATATGTGGCTTGTTTCGCTATTCGGGAAAATGCTTCCTTTAAAATTAAACCAGAATTGATTCCGCCTATCTTGTTATCATACTCTCCGTACTAGAAAACAGTGAGGTTTTTATTATTATCAAAATAAGTCATAGCGTATTCAAACGAGAAAAATAATAAATAAATCATTACCCGAAAGCATTAATATTTTATATATTTTTCCTCGACATGTGCTCTTCTTTAATAAACGATATCCATCACCAAATTGAAATATGGAGTTTTTTTAATATTAATTTAAAATTCAATAAAAATATAAATAAAAAACTAAATTATATTTTAATTTTCAAAATTTTAGAAATATCCTAAAGGGATCAGTAACGAATGGCTAATATATTTTTTACACATTGAAAAATCAATATTTTCTAACCCTCTCTGGTTCTTTTTTAAGGATATATTTCAATTTTCAAATTTGTTTTATGGGTATTACGGTCTTGTAACTATACTATGGGGGGTACATTGAAAATGTTTGATGCCTTATATAATATTAGGATATTGTTATGACAGAAGACATTAATTAACTTATTTTGTTCCCCCCATTAAAAATATATAGAAATTTGATAAATCCTTAGAGGTTCATGATGTACATACTAGATTTTCTGTTTTATTGATAAATTTGTATTTCAAGGGCAAACGTTTTCTCATTATTAATTTCAATAAGAAAGATATCAAGTTAATGTAAAGAAAATTATCAAGATAGATTTGTTTTATCATGTGAATATTAGAATTTGTTGTGATGTCAAGTGGCTATCAAGTTCGGGTATAGCCCTTGTCCTTTAAGTATAAAAAATATATAATTAATTCTTCGTATTTCAGTGTCTAAAAGGAAGCATTTTTATATATGCTTGAGATTTTTGTTAAATTTTGATGTTACAATGTTACACACAATCTAAAATATTTTATTGTCTTGCATATAAGTAAAAAACATGTTTACGAATCTCAAATACAATGATGTCATTGGAATTATCAGAAATACATTGATTTTTCTGCGTCTACCATGGAAAGTAGGCTTTTGTATGCGAATTTTAAATCTCAAAACAACTGATTTCCGTTGTTTTGTTTTCAAGTAAAGAATTAACCCCTATGCGCCGTCTACAAGGGCAACTTCCCAAAGAGAAAGTACGTTGTCACTCGCCCGTCAAGGCAAATTGTAAAAACAATAGTGTCTGCAATTCAAGCGCAAAGGATTTTGTTGTTCTCGGGCAGTTTTTGCCATAGAAACGCTCGAAGAAATTAACGTTCACGCGTCTTCGTTGCTTTTTCTTACTATGTATTCGACCGCTAAATTGAAGAAGCACAGACGCGACCGCACTGGTACTATTCTGGCTTTTCCTAGGTCGTGTTTTTGATAAATCCGATATTTTAATCCACGTTTTTTGGGTGGGTTCATGACTTAGTTATTTTTTGGAAAAAGGGTACTATTGGCTGAGGCAAACCAAAAGCCGATATTGTGAACAGCAAAATTGTGTGTTGTGGCCGCGTCGTATCAGTTCAAAAAATTAAGGCTCATGCTCACGAAACTTTTCCCACGGACTCAATTGTCTTTCCCTGGATTGCCCGATTTTGGAAAGTGCACAATAAATACAAATCAATCGGAATGTGATGCATTTAACAAAATCAACGCTTCATCATGTATCTCATTGTCATTTTCAGCATATTCGTTGCCTATCCTCTTTCTATGTTTCCTTCGACAGTTCTTAGATAAGCATCATATATTGCACCCAGAACTGGAGTAAAAGAAGTCGAAGGTAAAAACGTTCCTGATCACACAAACCAACAGTGAACATGCGAGCTATGATTTTATTTTCGCCTCTATGCCGTCTCGCTCATTCTTCGGGATTTCCTTAAATTTTCGTATAGAATAAAAATGAGCTGTCGCATCCTTTTGCTTTAGTTGCAGCCATGCTGAGCGTTTTATATTTCCAACTGCAGCTTGATCAAGAAACCCTACCTGATGGCCATCTTCGAAAACGATTCGTTGGACTACTTTGTAGGAATATTTGTAAATGTATTTCACTGACTTCAATGACTTACAAATCTTCATATTCATGTGAGCGTTATATTTGAGGAGTAGGTACTTGTTATGTGGACACATCGTTTTATTTCGGACTTGAGCCGTAAATCCTTGATGGCGTCATTTGGAACTGTAAGCAATTGATTGATATTTTCTGTATTTTTTAACTCAACCTTTATCTATTACTCGGATTGTCGCTTTACTAATGAGTTTATAAGCAACTGCATCTAGCTTCACTTGATTATGTGCCTGTCACTACCCTTTTGAATCATCAACAAGGGTTTCTAAAAAAAAAAAATAAAAAAAAAAAAAAAAAAAATAATGTTTCTACCAATAAGAGATGTGAAAGCTTTTCATACGTAAAATCTCAATTAAAGAATTGTGTCATCCACGTATTTTCTATAGATTGGGAAAAGTCCTAAAAACTTCTAATTTAATTCCAATTCCGGTAAACGGGCTGTTAATGATCTGAAGTATGTCAATTGGCATTTAATTTGACATGACGTTATATCCAACAATTCTGCTTGCTGAGTTTTCAATTTTTAAAATAAAAAAAATTCTTTTTTGAAATTTCCCAGGAAGTAGAAACGATGGTGAATGAGAAAAATGTATAGGAATGAGAAAAATGTATCTGCGTTCAGTCCAATAGTGGTAGTTTTATGTACTAAATTGCTCTAGCTACTTTATGGCATTTGTAGCGGCAAAATATAAAATAAACTTTTCACTTCATGGCATTCCTCGTAGCAAATATATGTATACACCGCACCGGTTAATTACGAGGCATTGCTCTTGTTGCTGAATTTGAACTATCTAGCCACATACAATCTCTAATCTCGATGTTTATCGATTAGCGATTAGTATTGAGAATTCAAAAAGACCAGATCGGAATTAGGAAGAAAACCTGAAAACATTACTGTCGAGTAAATGATAAAATAAAAGAATAGTGAAGTGTTATCTATAACACTCGTTCATCCTTAAAATTGTGAAACAATATTTTATAATTAAAATAATAATTTGGCAAAACCGCAGCAACGGTGGATTTACGAACTAAGGTAGTGTTGTCTTATCCAAGACCTTTTAAACGATATATGTACTTAAGAATATTTGGGAATAATATGAGACTGTAAAGCATATCATAGTTTTGGGTGATTTCCTATGGCAGACCTGACCTCCTCAACGAACAGGTCCCAAAAGCTTTTCAATTCTTCGAATTATAATTAGAGAAAGATGGGCAACATAATACATATGTTTTGCGTTTTTTAGCTCAGGGCCCTATAAAACGTCGAGAAAAGTAATTTTGATTTTAGGTAATTGTTGTTAGAATTTCATTAAGTTAGTGAAAACATTCTACCTAAATAAATATTTGGATTTAATGGCGCCCAACGGCGCAAAGCATATCTTAGAAATCAGGTATTTTGTTAATAAATCTGCAAGCCAATTTTTTCCGAATCATTTCCGGCGTCTACCCTAGCAGTAAAAATAAAAAAAAAAAGTTTCCAGAAAATTTGATAAAAGTTGAAAATCTGTTATCAAAACAGTTTAAGAATTTAATTCGATCTACAGTGAATTTGATTGAATGACAACATTCTGATCCATTTCCATGTATGTATTATAAAAAATAAAGTAGTAGTTTATATAGAAAAACAATACTTTAAAATTGTACGATATAAATCAGAGCCATCTATGATTTTGAAGAGCCGTAATATTAAAAAGAGAGCTTTCAGTAGAGGGGAAGCTTTTATTGAATTACTATAAGAAACCGTAGTAATTGGAAAATTTTTGAACATTAATTTATGAATAAAAAATTAAACAAATCATCTAAATTTTAATTTTATATTTTTAATAAACTATTCAAAGAACACATATTTGAAAATCAGCCATCATAATGTAGTATTTATTTGGTAAATTTAAACTAAAGCGGAGCATAAATTTATTAATTTTCTATAAAAATGAGCTTTCCGTTTAGTTGTGTAGGTTTATAAAGTAAGATAATAAAGGGTGGTGCCGCGGATTCCTCTTACATCCAATTTAAAATTTAGTTTTATAAAAATTAAACTTATTTGGTAAATTCTGGTCACATGCACCTCAGAATTTTTGAGATGAACGATGCACTTAGTAGCAATCTAAACATTCTCCATTTATAACAAAATTAAAGAGAAAACGTGAGCTGAAACGAAATTTTATGAATCACCATGTAGAAACAATAATATTATTCATATAATAAAATTTTTACATCAAAATCTATTATTATTTTGTATACAAAAAATCAACGTTGTCATGGTTTTCTTAATTAAATATTATTACAAAACAGAACAAAACGTAAAAAACTTCAATTTTATTCGATTGTAAAACCGAGCTTTCTGTAATTTGAAAATCCGTTTACAGATGTCTCTGTAATAAATTTACTTGAAATTACAGAAAATTGTAAAATAATTAAATAACTATTTGCGAAAATAAACCATTATTATTGTAAGTTAAGCGCGAAATCTTTAATATAATAATTTAACATAATTAATAAAACTCAAAACAATTTTAATTTTTATTTATAAAACGGTTGGCATAAGTAAAGCTTTTCATCGCAAAATATTTATCATCGTAGTTGCTGCGTGCTGAAAAACAATAATAGAAAAATGTCACATTTTTTCCAAATTTTTTCTTTTCTGATTTCAATTCGCTCGTTTTCGGTTATTTTCAGTTCCAGGAGATTTCAATAATCTATTGAACCAGGCAGTAGTATACATAATAAATTGTTAAATTTTAGTTAACAAACGTTTAGGTTTTAATATTTAGCATTAATTTATACTTAGCGACATCTTTTGATTGGTTTTTTATTGCGAAAAGCTCTATAATATAATGTTTTTATTTTATGAAGCTCCAGTTTGTTTATACTACAGGATGAAACAATGTAGGCTGCAAATTTGTTGCGATGAAAAATCAAATTTTTAACAAATAACGAAAAAAGAGTGTTCGAAGTTTGTTCATCAACAATGTTGTAATAGAATCCAGAGCACAATAAACCCCATATTACATAGCTACTCAAAAAGCATTTTTTAACCTACGTTTGTTTTGGGAAAGAAATGCTGAAATTTTTGATGGAACACTCTATATTAATTTCTTACATACACATATAAACAAATTCTTATTTCTACAATAAAAAAAAAATTTTTGTGGTAGACTAATTTAAATATTTTTGCGTTAATTCGACATAATATGACTCAATTTTAAAATATGCTTTTCCTGAATATTGAACTAACCATTCAAATTAAAAATTGAAACGAAACATTAATGCTTTTATATACAAAGAAGCTTCTAAAAAAATATTAAAATACACTGATTGGTATGAAAAAGAACAAAAAGCTTCCCCTCTATGGAAAGCTCATGGAAAAAAATGGCGGAATGTTACGGCTCTTATATTAAGGAGGCTCTGTATAAATACGAACACCACGCCAGAACAAGTATTTTTCGCATTGCTTTTAATATCATTCAATCAATATTTGTACATCAATTGTCCTTTTTCAAATTTTAATGAGCAGCTTTATACAAAATCAACAATTAATGACACGATAATTGTCTCGTTAATAATTAAAAGTTTGATAGCAGCTTAAACATACTCGACTCAAATTTCCTGTTAAAGACTCATTAATCATTTGCTAACCTGTTGAATGGTTATAAATTCCATTTTTTTAGGTAACCGAACTTTTACCATTAAATTGCGTATTGGGAAACTTTGTAGTATCAAATATAACAGTCAACAGATTATATATATACTCCCCATAAGCTCCCTGGAATTAATAAATACAAAGCATTACTTTTTAAATCGTTTGGTAGTGCTTTTCTTCGCCTTTTTCCCTTTTTAATCCTATTCGTTCTATTTTTACAAAAAAAAAAAACATAAATCTTAATTTTAAATCAACCAAACAAAATAGAAATTCTCATAAATCCTTATCAGAGATTAGTTCCGCGTGGAATATTTTTTCCTTTACTTTCCGATCTCTTATCACATTTTAGAATATGATTTCTAATTCAAGTAAAAACAGATTTGTATTTGTCAAATGAAAAGATATTACGCAAATTCTCTTTTCGTCGGCATATCAGCTAATTTTAGATCAATTGGAAAATCGATTATGTCTATTTTCCATATTGAAAAATATACTATACACTAAACTCACACACAGTCACATCGATTACATCATAAAAAGGAAAAGAAACTCGTGCTTTATCAATTTGTATCAAGGTTATGTAAATGTATGTTTGCATTATGTATATGTGCGAGAATATATACATACATATTTTCTAAACAGCTTATCGTGGAGCTTTTATAACATATAATGTCTTATCATACTTCTTTGTTCTTAATATAAATTTTTACATTATTTCGTTGTAATGAAAAGTAAAGAGAGGAAAAACATCGTCGTTTGAAGAAAAAGATCTCTTGCTGTTGTTTCTAGGAAAACTGAAAACACACTAACAACAAGTTATAAAAAGCTTTAAGGAAAAATATGTACACGTATGTTTGTATGTATGTAGTATTTGGTTTTTATTTTTAAAAATTGTAACAATTTGTATTTCGATTACATGAATAAAAGGAGGAAGCAGAATAAATATAGATCGACGTTTTAATTAAAACGCCTTCAGAACGCGTAAAACACGACGTGTCTTAGATCACAAGAAGCAAATTTGAGCGTTTTATTGCTATCATAAAGGAGCACAATTTGCTTGTTTATATTATTTGTTTACCATATATTTTGATTAAGTATTAAGTTCATTAAAAAATTTATATTAAAGCACATTAAATATTAATGGAAAAGAACTTAATTAAAATTTTTTTGCTAATGCATTTTTTTTTTGTTTTGAAAAGTTAATTTTTAGATAATAAAAGTTTAAAGTACTTATGCTAAGCAATTGTTCAAGTGATATTTTCCTGGCCATAATTTCATGAACGATTTTGAAATATTCGAGCTAGGGAAGTCGATAAAAATAAATAACTGCTGATTTAAATGGAATATGGAAATTTGTATACATGTTTTTATTGTTACCATTGACACCGTCACGTCAATTATATATATAAAAATACTTCGTATGTTTTTAATAAAAAATTTTGGGTATAATCCTCCGAAAAGACGCTACTTGGAATTTTTCTCAAAATTAAATTAAATCAAATCAAAAACACTTTGAAAATTCTCTGTATTGTGTAAGAAATATAATTCGAAGGAAAATTTGAAACTTGTATGTAGGAAAATCATACACCGAATAAATGACTGATTACAATCATGATCATTGACTTATTGTTAAATACACAAATTTTTTGTTAGCATCTTGGCAAAATTAGAGAGACATAAAAATGCCTTAAATTCGCATTAATGAAAACGAGGTGGCATATTTGTGTTAAATCCACATCGGATAGAACGTGAGATTAGAAATTCTTAAAAAATAAAAATACTGTATACGATAGAGTTATATTGTCTAAACACATTTCGTTGTGCTCCCTATAAAAGGTTTGATGCGTAATGAGGTGTGATATATATTGTATAAGGCTTGGTTATGGTTCATAATACCCAAAATGTTTAAATTTTATTTTCATTAATGTACATACAAGAATTTTGTATTCACTAATTTTAATTTCTGACAATCCTATGAATCGAAAAAAATCATTAAATTAGATTAAATTTTAACCGAATGTGTATAATAAAAATGCTAAAATATCGATATCCATTTGCATAAATTTCCTGCTCATTATAATATGGGTTTGTTGTTGCGTTGGGCAATATCCGACTCACAAAGGGTGAAAAATACATGCGAAAGTAAAAGAGGAATTTTGGATTTTTTTTTATATACAAACAGGTGCAGGTGAGATAAAATAACGTTTATCTCGAGGAAAGTGACAGAAGCAGAGTTATAATTTTATAAAGGGAAGGAATTGATATAATATTTTCCTGTTTTTGGATTACCTTATAACAATTTTATTTTAACGATATGTGAGCTAGCTTTTTTTTACATGGATATCCAGAAAATGTAAAACACTGCAAATAATAATAAAATTGTATATTGTCCTGTCCTTTGGTTTGTTCGGCTTACAATTTTAAGGAATAATTTCAAGTTAAACAATTTACAAAAACTTTTTGTAAATACCGGTAATTATTTGTCAAAATTTATCAAATATTCTAAGTGAATAAACACTTAAAATTCATGTACTATAATTTTTACAATTATTCTATCTTAAAGCAATACACGTTTACTTGAAATCGCACAATTGATTTCACTTTAATCACCACTTATAACACATTTTCCACTGTTCTCTTTCGCATTAATGTATCTATCACCTACCTAATTACTATATGACTTCCTTGCATTCATCCCTTTACTAGTTAAAATACCGAGAGGAACATTTTATATTCGCCTCGATTTCTATAGAGAAAAATACTTAAAAATACTAAAGGGGGTTCCAATTTGTGGTTAATTTTTAGTAAAAAACATAAATTATTTGATAAGTTTGTAAATTTTTATTTCCTGTTCCTATCAGTTCCTTCATTTTTCGTATCAGAAAAAAAAACATAGTTACATGTTTTTTTCATTAGAGTATTTATATTATCCGTTCCGTACTTGCAGGAACTGAACGGAACGGATAATATAAATACTCCTATAAAAATACATGTAACAATGTTTTTTTTTGTCTGATGCGAAAAATGAAGGAACGGATAATATAAATCGACCTTTATGTGTTCGTTGGTATGTTGGTTTCCTGGTGCGCTTTCTGTGTTTGTTCACCTTATCTTTTTTTAAGATGGGTCTAAAACTTTGGACTTACAAAAAATGCAAAGAGACGAATTATTCGATTTTATTGAAAATATTCCTGATGCCAGCGAGGATGAAATAGATGAGAACAGTGATGAAGATGAGGCAATTGTTTCTCCTGAAGAACTAATAGCTGACGATGAACCAATTGTTGCTTCTGAAGAGATATTGGATGAATACTTGAAACGAAATGATGTTGAAGAATTGACAATTCAAGTTCCTGATTTAGAACGTAATTTAGATCAGGAACCTTCCACATCTGTTGCAGTTTCGTCGATAAAACCATCGACTTCAAACAAAACGGCTTCTGAAGCCTGTAAACTAAAAGAGCTTAGATGGAGACGAAAACACATCCAAAAGGTGCTCTGTAACTTTTCAGGAATTACAGAATTACCATCATCAATTAAAGAATTAGAAACTCCATTTCAATTCTTCCGATTTTTTTCGATGACGACCTTATTGAGAAAATCATTGAAGAAACGATTAAATGCAGTTTTTCTAAGCACAGTGGCAACCCTTTCAATTTGTCAAAATTGAACTTTTGAGAAATTTAGGCGTTTGCGTTATGTCATCGACTTGTACTCATCCGAATATGACAATGTATTGGAATGAAAATGTTGGGATGGACATTATCCACAATTCGATTAGCCAGAAGTCTTTCGAAAAAATACGATCATTTTTACATTTTAATGACAATTTGACACATGCTAATGATAAACTTCACAAGTTACGTCCAAGTCTTCACAAGTTACGTCAACCAAGTTTTTACAAATTCCTATGAAGAAAATGCTATCCATTGATGAGCAAATTTATGCCACAAAAGCTCGGCATCATCTAAAGCAATACTTACCGCTAAACCCGCACAAATGGGGTTACAAATTGTTTGTTCTCTTAGAAGTTTCCGGATTTTGCTACAAATTTGAAATTTATTCGCGAAACGCTTTTCACATGAACCGCATTTTGGCGCAAATATCAACGTGGTAGTGGGACTTGCTAGAAACATCCCAAGAAATTCAAACTACAAAGTTTACTTTGATAATTATTATACATCCGTCCGGTTGTAGGATATTTAGCCAAAGAGGGTATTCACTCCCTTGGAACTGTGAGACGCAATAGAATTCCTTCGTGCAAAACTCCAACCGATACCGAAATGAAGAAATTGAAAAGAGGAAACTCCGATGAATATATCTGTAATTTTGAAAGAACAGAAATATCCAATGTCTATTGGAAGGACAATAAGGTTGTCACACTACTGCCATCCTTTGTGGGCACCGAACCAATTGATATTGTTGACAAATATGATCGTAAAAACAAAAGGAGGATTCAGATTCCTTGTCCGGCTATTATAAAGCAATACAACCGACATATGGGAGGGGTTGATTTACTTGATAGCCTCATTGGTCGATACAAAATAAAAATGAGAACGCGCAAATGGTACATGAGACTCTTTTACCATTTATTAGATGTCACTATTATAAATGCTTGGCTTCTATACCGTAGATCGAATAACAATTTACCAATGAAACTAGTCGATTTTAGAATAGAATTAGCTCGAACTTTGTTAACAATAGGCGCCTACCATTGCTAAGCGAGGAAGACTATCCGAAGTACAACGGGAGTATGAAGAAAAAAGAAGAGACGAAATGTACAACCATGACCTACCAAAGATACTCGATTACATAGTATAAACCACTTTCCCATTTGGATTGAAACCCGATTGCGCTGTAAAAATCCAAGTTGTGATGTTCAAACATACGAGGTTTGTGAAAAATGCGACACAGCCTTATGCTTCAACAAAACCAAAAATTGTTTGTTTTAAAACATTTCATAAAAATTAATTTTTTCGGTACCCTTTTGCGCACTGATTCATATATGAATCGAATTTTCTTTTAAATAAAAAACAATGAAATAAAACAAAAAAAATTTTTTATTAGTTTCCGAAGTTTATTTTCCATTTTCCTATATGTACTGAAAAAATTATCTTTTCTGGGAAAAAAAATTGCGCACTGAAGGGTTAATATAAATTCCATCATCAAAGTTCAAAGATTTTATTTTACTGTGAATTATGGAAATTTGAATGCGTTTCGAATTAGGTCGTGTTTCAATTGGTTTAAATGCCGCATAAAAAGTTAAAAAGTTAAAAATTTATTCGTGGTAAATATTTTTTAACTTTTTAACTTTTTATGTGTTTCAATTGGTTAAAATTTTGATAATAACATGGTTGCTTATTTTATGTGTAATTATGAACGTATATAGCAAATTTAAATATGAAAATATGTAAAATAAATACTATTTAAATATATTAATTAATTATGGTTAGTTTACATCTAAATCATTACGATTTTCCTCAAAATTTGTACATGACAAATTTCTGTTTACAAACAAATATTTTTGTCAGCCAAATGTTTTCCACATAAAAATTTTATCAGCTCTTGAAGCAGATAAAAAGTTTGACATTTTTATTCACCACAATTTTTAACTTTTTAACTTTTTATGCGGTATTTAAACCAATTGAAACACGCTCTTAGTCTATTTCAAGGCACACGTTTTTAAATTTTTCTTGACAACCTTTAAAAATCAGTAAAATTTCTATAATTCGAACTTCTATTAGTCAAATTAATTCTTAAATCGATTTTTTTTTGTGCAGGAGCATTTTCAGCTAATTTTCTATGTAATTTTTTCTCCGTAATTCGAATTTTCCTAATTTAATTTGCTCTGCGCCTGTCCCTAGCGTTTACAACGTGCCGAAAAATTTTCACTCTAGAAAGTTAGAATTATACAGGCTGTGTTTGTAAATACAGAAGATACCATTTCGGTTGCACCAAGAGTGGTTCTAGTAATATTAGTGAGTTCACTTCCGAATATTGTTTATCATATAATTATTAACTCTAATTTATATTCCTTTATTATTATTATCTAGTTCTTACTTTACCTGAATTTTTGTAATTTTATATAATTTTATTTAAACAAGGCTGAATTGAATATTGTTACGAATTTTCGGGCGTTCGATACTTAAGGATTCATACACGATTTTGCAAATAAAACACTCGGCGATTTAAAGTTACAAACTTTAGTTTCCTACATATTTAATTTCTGCGGCAATTCACAAATTTCACTGCTCACTAATTCACTTTTACTGTTCACTTTAACTGTGTTACGACACTTTGAGGGGTCATAACATTGTTTCATTTGTGGTTTTATTTTTGAATTTTTAATTTCATTATAGTCGTTTGATTAATGATAAATTATCACTGAAGGCATTACCATTTGTATTATGACATTAATATTAAAACTATTGTGAAGTGTGCATGGGCCTTAATATTCTGTTCTATGTTTCTTTTACCCACCGCTCGAATTCATTTGCTCTGCATCTGTCCCTAGCGTCAAGCAGGAACCACAGAGCTCTCGATGGTTTCAGTGAGTAGGGAAGAAGCTCTGTTGTGTGGCTTACCTAAACTAAAAGGTTTTACGTACACGCAAAATGCTAGATGGTTTCATTATCACGTTGACAGACAAGTGTAGGTGAAACAACATGAAACTTAGAAAAAATGAATTGAAATGTTTAACAATTAAACAAAAACTATAATTGATGTGTTGTGTACATGTTGAAAAAAGATGTTGCAAAATAATTTTGTTGAATGTGACAAATGAGGGATGACCATTTATCCATAATTGAGCCGTCGAACAGACAAAAGTCTCTCGAATTCGCCAATAAAACTTAACATTTCAGAACATACAGCTACATTGCATATTTGTAAAGAGTGGACTATCACGCTTTATTAAAACCATTTATTTTGAAAGTGCGGCATAATTGCCTTTTTCCAGAAATCAAGTTAATGCTAAAATTAGTTACAATTTAGTAGTATCTCTTCCTTTTAAATAAATTTCCAAACAATATGACTGTCTTTTGTTTCATTGAATTTACTTACGCAAATGTGTATATGAGTCTGAAAACAGATATCTATATGGCAGGACAAAACTAGATTTGCATTTTCGTCAGTAGAAATGGAATGTGCTCCTACTTTCACATAATTGTGCCTAACACCCCAAAGAGGTTGAATCAAAATTAAAATTTCTTAAGTTTGAGAAGCAGTAAGTTGGATAATACAAAAAAAGCCACTACAGAACCTAAATTTTCCGTAAGACGCTCGATAGAATGGATGTCAGTAAACCTATAACCATAAGTTCAATTGATGCTATTAACCGAAGATACATTCGACGAAGATTAAATTGAACGAATACGTTACGAGAAACGATTAAACCAACGGGTCAACAAATTTGGAATTTTTTAGAAGTGATACGCACTGCAGCTGAACCTAATTCGATACACTCCTAGGGCGGAATCATGAAATACGACCGGAAAATTTAAACGGATTTAAAAATATTTTGAAACTTATTAGATTAAAAGTATTCAAATTTACCTTGATGGATGCAGACTAATGTATAAATGCTAACTTCTATAATATTTGAAGAGCAATGGGTAATCTCCTACAAGATTTTCGAAATTCATTTTATACCGGTACAACATTCCCGTTTAGAACTGCTCGATTATGAAATAGTTGTCGAATTAAATTTTTATGTTAAACTTTCATTTATTTGGGTTTTCATACAAAATATCTACGCCAACTTTGACCATTTTTCGAATTTTTTTGTGTTTGTCCATTGAAATATTTTCTAACAATTCATTTTTCCGGTCGCATTTCATGATCTTGCCCCTCCGGAATTTTTACAATTTTGAAATACAAAAGACTTCAATGCCATCTCATAAAATGAAACGGCGACGAACCTGGGGCAGGGAAAGTGAATATCGAAAAACTTGTAGGACATTAACCATTGCTCTTAAAACATTATATAAGTTGCATTTATACATCAGGCTGCATCCACCATGGTAAATTTGAATACTTTTAATCTAATAAATTTGAAATTTTTCCGATCGTATTTCA
The DNA here is from genome assembly GCA_947310385.1 of Nephrotoma appendiculata. NCBI lineage: Eukaryota > Metazoa > Arthropoda > Insecta > Diptera > Tipulidae > Nephrotoma > Nephrotoma appendiculata. The sequence continues at coordinate 146,175,427 of OX371224.1, forward strand.
TGATTCCGCCCCAGAACACAAAGAAATTTAACGATAGCTGATCAACCTGCAATAAATAGTTTAGCTAATCTTGGCGAATAGATTTTTTTAAATGCAAATGTATGTATGTATGTTCATAAAAGTATGTACAGTCATGGGCAAAAGTTTTTAGAATTTTTTTGTTTCAAACAAAATGTTTGTAAATTGTAGAGTATTTATTAAAATCAAAATTTTGCTTCTACATTTTGTTCATACCTTCTTCTGAATTTATAGTTATTATAAATTCTCAAACAAAAAATGAGACAGCGATAGAAGAAATCAAATCTAAGTAGTAGTGCATTATTTCATTATGACATAAGTAATTGAAATTTCATTTGTTTTACGTCATGATTTTCTTCTAGACGGGTTTTCTTTAATTTTACTTGGGATATTATTTTAGTCTTGTTTAATTATCTTAAGGTGAACCAGTCAATGAACTTTCAGTAGAGCTACAACAACAAATAATCTCTAAATTTGAATGCGGAATATCAGTGCAAGAACTAAGTAAACAGTTAAAATTGCAGAAAAGTACTATTCATGACAACATAAGCAAACGTAAAAAGAATAAAACTTATAAACGACGCAAGATGTAGGACGGAAAAAGTTAACAAATGAAGCAGTTAATCGGCATTTAGCTGGAGAGTTTAATAAATATCCATAACAGTCAGTTTCCAATGTTTCAAAAATATTATAGGAAGACAAATCAAGAAGACAACTATTTAATTTACACCGCAAAAATATGCCAAGAATTTTTGAAAATTCCTGGCTTCTTTGTTTCATAAAATCCAGATTTAAATGTAATTGAAAATATTTAGGCCAAAGTCAAGCGAAAAGTAGTGGCATACGGAAATGAAACCTGCGATCAATTTAATACTCGAATATCTTAAAAAATTATAGATTCAATGCCAAATCATCTTCAGGCTGTAATAGATGCAAAGGGAGACGTCACTAGATATTAATAGTTGAAAATAATCCAAATTATATTATGCGTAATAATTAAAATGTAGAAAAAAACAGTGTTTCTTCCAGCAGTTTGTTTTTGTTGTTATATTTTTTTATTTATAATTTTTATAAAAATCAATTTCAACTTAAAATTTTATAATTAAAACTTAAAAATTTGTTATTTTACTAGGGCCGTTTCCAAAATCGATATTTATTTGAAACTTAAAGGGTGTTCCATCTGTTGGTTTTTTAAGCTGAACCGAACAGTTTTTGACAAATGAAAAATCAAAACTATGCCATTTTTAGCCATATGTTCGTTTACAACACAACAATGCGTTTTGGTTATCCAAATTACAAAACTACGATAAAAATGGTCGTTCTGTAAAAAAACCATTTCGTAAATTACGTGGTGATTTTGGTCAACATGGACGTTCTGAGTTTGGAATTCGCAAAATTGTTGAACGTTTATAAGAAACTAGATCAGTTGCAGGTCGTCGAGCATATGAATATCGCCCACTTCGGCCTCATGGAACAGTAATAGTTGTAAGTCAAAATCCTTCCTGAAGGGCCAAGCATTTCTTTGAGGCGTGTTAACTAGATGTTAACACGTCTCAAAGAAATGCATAACACTGGACTTATTGGCAAATTCGATGATCGTATAATTTCAATAAATTCTGATGTTAATTGGCCACCAAGATCATGCAATTTGACACTGTTTGATTATTTTCTTTGAGGCCCTTTCAGCTGGATTTTATATGATCGGATGCAGGCCTGTAACAGGTGCAATGGTGGTCACATGAACGATGTTGTATTCTGTACATAAATGGCATAGAACCAACTTTCATTTTCAATAAAAAAAAATTGAATTTCCAACATACATTATGTGTTTTTTTTAATTTAAAAATAAACTAACATATGGAACACCCTATATAAGCTTTGTAATATATCTAACAGCGGTCATGTTAAATACAACTAGTCCATTTCTTATCCGATGTGGATGAAATTCGGTTTCAATGTTGGGTTTGGGATTTTAAATTATTTTTATGTTTTATTGTGCATTGCACTCTGTCCTATTTTGGTGATTTTCATCAAATTCGATTTGTACGCGGTTCTCGATAAAAACTCGGTAATTTCTTACCGATGTGTATATGTGTATATATAAAAATCGTTTTTGATATTGGTATAGAAATTTTAAATTTACTTTTACTCTTTTACGACCTAAATGGGGCATATTTCAGAACTTTCGAAACAATAAATTTCAATAACAATATCAAAACCGATTTTTAAACACATCGGTTAAGAAATTGTCAGAGTTTTATCGGCCATATATGTACAACTTAACGAATTTGTTGAAATTCATTTTGTAAAGTTTATCTAGATTATTGAGTATTTATGATAAGATTTAGATTTAGATAATTATGGAATAAAGCCAACGACGAACATTCTATGATGTGCTTTTGGATTTATTTGTTAAGTTCTGGAATATGCCAAAATCGGTCATTCAGAAAGGACCTTCACTATTCTTAAGATATTTTGGTCAAATTCGGCTTTAATTTAGCTATCGGAATGGTGGTATTAAAATGATTAATTGATGTTTTGTGGGAGGCGAATAATTTTTAGAGTAATTGGAACTCAGTCGTTTTAGGTAATTTTGCTGAAATTCGGTTTTAATGCAATTCGATTAATAAATTGATTGTTGACTTTATTTTACAAAGTAAAAGTAATCACTTATCATGAAAAATTTCAACCTCGATCTATCGTGGAAGTCCGAAATTTTTTTTCAGTCTGTGCGTGATTACGAGCAAACTAATAGTTTTTGGTCTCTGGTGCAGATCGATTCGGGTTAAACTTTAAACCTTAAGCTTTTTTAGGAATTTTGGATAAGCCATTGATTTTTGCTGAAATCAGTTCATCGACAGCGGCAGCTTCCGTTCGATCTTTTTCGTTTTCTGCAATGTAAAGCGTATCATCTATGATTAAAACAAGTATGAACATAAAAATTCTTAATTATATTTTCAACAAAATTGTTCCACATCGGGTTTCTAAAATTAAGCAGACATGATGATTTATCATTTAGGCATATTATCGTATGATATCGAAAGAAATTAAACGATTTAAATTTAATAATAAATTTTAAATAAAACATTAATAAAATAAGTATTTTAGAAATATTTAATTAGATTTACATTATTTCTATCTTAGGTTGGGGAAAAATAATTTTAAATTAGAGTACCCATAACAGCATTGATCCACGTAGCCAAAATGAACAATAATTCAAAACTTCATATTCCATTTAATTAGAAATCTTAATGTCAACCACTCATCACTTACCAATTCCACTAAATGCAAAAATTCAAGAACTTAACAAAACATACAAATCAAAATGCAAAAACAATTATGAAAACGAATCTAGTCCAAATCGGTTAAAATATCTGATTTCTGTCTGGCATAGCCCTTGTTGTCCATATTCTAGGACCTTCCGAAAAAATAATTTATAAACCCCATACCTACATTAAGTAATGATTGCACTGTAGTGGCCTAAACTATAATATACTATTCCTCTTTGTGACTTTCCTTGTAGGAAAAATATTTATACATCGTGGCGCTTAATTACAAGGCATTGCTCGTTTGCTGAATCATGTCGTGCATCCAAACAGCAAGTAGATCGAAATTAGGAAGTAACATTTAAAAATCATTACAGTCGGGTTAAAGGTCATTTTTGGAAATGTGCATTTTTGGATTAACCATTTATAATTCCTTTATAATCATTAAATTACTGATTTTTGGAGCAACAATATATAAACCGTTAAATGTGAATATAAATCGATACTGAAAAGAATGTTTCAAAATGCACATAAAAGGTACATCGTGTATAATGTTACCGATGTGCCTCCGCTAAAGGCGCTTTTAGTGAATACATTTCAAAAATTACATGCGATGCACCTCTTATGTGCATTTTTGAACATTATCTTCGGTATCAAGCCAATTCAAAACGCTTATTTTCAAAATTTTCCATTTAAATCCCATTTCGGATACATACATATGTATATTGTGTCACATACTATTATTGCCTTTATGATCAAACGAGTAAAAGTGAAATTGTCGGAATTTTAATTTTTTCCAGATACATATTTTATAGAGTATAGGATGTACGAAAATACGATTCAAACCAAATTGTTGCTAGATACAAAATTGGGCATATCATATTTCTAAAATTTAAGCGGAAGTGACGATTTCCGTAAAACCACCCACTTTTTTTTACTAAAGATTTCTTTTATTTTTAGAAAAATTTATTTGGAAACAAACTTATTTTTGTTTTATTATTTTATAGAATAGCTGACAGCTACGTCTTGAGATTATGAGAATTTGAAATGTCCTAAGACACGCCAGAATGATTTTTGTGGCAACTAATCGGAACCGCTTATAGTTTCTTGTCCCCATAGTAAATGAAATAAAATTTCGGATTTTTCAAAATATTGTACGGGAATTTGAAATACGGGATTTTGAAAATTTGGATTTTTACAAAATACGAGATTTTGAGCCGATCCCATAAAATAAAACCATCTCACAATGTTTAATATCCTTAAAATTAAGATTTTTTAAGATAAGTTGTTGCACTCGTTGCGAAACCTTGCAATTTTAATAATAAACTTCAAATACTGTAGCATTATAAATCAAGAATTTACATGCAGCTACATATTTGCAGAAAATAATTATTATTTTGTTGTGATCTTCGATTTGTATAATTTTTTCACAGTAAAAAGAATTTAGATAGCATGATAATATTGACCTACAATAATCCATTTCTCGTTTACTTACAAAATAAATACTAAATTTTTTATCCAATATCTTATAAAGGGATTTGAAATAGACAAAAAATATACCAATGGGAGCTGTATACTTTTCACAGAAATACTAGGAATTAATATCCATTTCTATTACTCTGTATAGCAAAAAAAAATGTAAATCTGATTGAATTAAATATTAATAGCTTTTTCTTTATTGGATTTTTTATTGTTGTTTTGGCCCCAACCCTAGCACATGGGTAAGTGGATATGATAAACGGAAAGCAAAATTGAAAAATATTTTTTTTACATTTTCCTAATGTTTTGTTCGTCTAAACAATAGTAAATTTATCTCGTCTATTATTTATACCTATTTAACTGGTATTGACAAACACAAAATATAATGACAAGTTACCTGTTGCATTTGCAAAGTTCGTTTTTTGCGTTGCCTTGTACGATATTATACATTTTGCTTGTATTCCCCAAACCAACAATGCGACCGGCCGAAAAAAAATGGAAAACGAGGAAAAACGGTTTGTTACGGAAATAAGAAGGAAATTAGAAATAAGGAGGAAGAATTATTTATTTGACCTTTTTTGTGCGTATGTGTTCTTTACTGTGCTTTTTCAGTAAGAAACTGTGTGATCATAAAATGGAAAATTATGTCTGAATTTTTCTTGCTGTCGTTTTGTTAAAAATGATAAATTTGTTAAAATGTAAAAAATTACAATGCGGATTTTTCTTTAAGTTAATTAAAATCCGCTTTGAGGTATATTTTAAGAATATATGTATACACATTTTCTTATGTAAGTATTTCTTTTTTTTTTAATTGCAGATCAGCATTTGATGCCGTATCAAAAGCAAAAGTTGCCATAAAAAAAATATCACCGTTTGAGCACCAAACCTACTGCCAACGAACGTTGCGAGAAATAAAAATTTTAACAAGATTTAGACACGAAAATGTAAGTAATTATTTGACTTGTTAATGTAAAGTCGCGCGATATTTTGATCCCTCGCCCCCCCCCCCCCCCCCCCCCTATTTGCATGGATTCAATGTTTTTTTTTATTTGTAAATCCAAATTAAACACAAACAAAACAAAAAGTTGTATGTACATTATTTATTGGTTATTTTTAAACTATCACGCAAACGATTAAATATTAAATTAAAGCAACATAAGAAACCGTGCGATGATATCATAGTTTATAGTGCCTGCCTGCCTGTCTTAAATCGATTAAACTTTTCAAAAGTAAAATAAAAAGAAAATAAATTGCGCTTGTTAATTTCCTAATTAAAATATTTAATTTTATGTTTTATAGTTAAATTAAATTATCAAAATAAAATACGTGATAAAAAATAAAGCGCGAAATAACGCTACACAGCTTTTATAAAACAAAAAAAAAGTCGTGAGATAAAGGAAGCTCGATAAATTATTATTTAATCTAATTTAATAAAAATAAATGAGATAAATCTTTATCACCTGCTTATTTCATTAAAATAATTTATTATTCTTTCTTATGCGAGAATAATGTATGAGGTATGTGTATTCGTAAGAATTTCCAGTTCGCGATACTAATTTCTAACCCATATAAATTGTAAAATTGTATTGCAGCTGCAATTTACATAAAATGTGTAATGTACATCGCCTGATAAATACTCAAGACAGTAATAAATAAAATATATAAAAGTACGTATATATCTGCTTGTGGAACTATTACAGACGGTTTCATAGTTTGAACAGTATTTTCAGTATGCACTTAAAGTCATATTTCACTTTGTAAGCTACAAATGCACAGAGGACGGAACGAGCTTATTCAAGTCTAATAGAAAACTGATATATACTTAAAATTTACGGTTGTGTTTGTTCTGTTAAAAGATAAAAAGTATTTTGTTTTATTTAACCGATTCAGAAATATTTTGGAATGATAACATTTTGGATAATACATAGTCAAATCATGCTGGATTGAACCATTTTAAGTCCTTCTTTCATCAACTAAGATCTGCTTTGGTTTATAAATTGGAATTGAAAGTTTAACTAGACCTTTAAGCGAAGTTCTTTAAACAGCTTCAGTGGTCTGTGTACCTCGGCATCGATTAGAATACACAGATTGTCTATTGGCAACACATAAAATTCGAGGAACCCTAAGACGTCTTCCAAACAACCCATAGAAGATGCAATAAGTTAGTTTTATTTTATCTGCGACCTTAACAGTCGGGGTTTTGGGTCTTCGTTGAATTATTAGGGTTGGTCTTAACCGAATATGAACAAATTTGGTTTGATTGATAAAAATGCTGATTTTCTAGACTAATCACAATAAACAATGTCAAACATCTACTCTAAAGCGATTTAGTTGTGTTTTCAGGTAACACGGAATATATTTGAATTGCCGAACAGTGATATAACTTCTATTTCAAAGCATCTCCCATTTTGATTTTAACAAAACGGCTGCAAAATTTATTTCATCGAAAATTTAGTTTTGTAATAACTTGATCAACATTAAAATGAAAGACGCTTTGAAATAGGCGTTATATAATTGTTCGATGATTCGAATATATTCCATGTTATCTGGAAACGTAGTTATCGAGCCGATCGATATGTTCGACATCGCTTTGAATTAATTAACCCGAATTGTCCCCTTGTTGCCGTGTTGTTGGCTAGAAAAATTATTTCAGTTGTGCCTTGGCTCTTACTTGAAGGAGGTTGTAAAATTAAACAAAAAAAAATATTGTGAAAAAAGTTAAAATGGCCTATAATATGAAAAGGTAAGTTAGATTTTATTTTTAAGTTCCGTTATTTTTCCACAAAATATTTTTAGAAAATAATTAAGGATTATTTATGCTAATCAACCATGAATGTGCTACATGACGTAATAAAAATTATTTTAAGGGATTTTGCAACTGTTTTTGTGCCTGTTGTCATACGGGGGCATACGCAGAGATTTTTTTCCGTTTTCTTAAAATGTGCATATTCATTGCGGCTCATTTTTTTTGTTTTATTGTTTCATTGTGTTCTGTTGTTTGTTGATTTTTTATTAAATTTTATTATCCGCATTTTACAATTATTTATGTGTTTTTTTCAAGAAAACTTACGTTAAAAGAGGCTCTTGATTACCTCGAAGAACTCGAAGGCTTAGAGGATAACGATACGGACGAGGTTCGTACTGTTTTTATTGAGCCTCCGGGAAATGATGGATTCATAAGCGGGGAGGACGATGGCGAAGATGAGTTGTGCAGGGTTCCCGATGATGTCTGCCCTGGCCATCTAAAAGCAAATTGCGAAATATTAATGAGAAGTGGTCGCCGAATTACAACTTTGGACGATGAAAATGATTCCGACTTTGAATTGGACGAGGAAAATGCATCGTGTATCCCATTAGTTGCAGATGTACACGAGCCTAGTCCAACATCAAACGAACCATCGACTTCAGCTTCAGTCGGACAGCCACCTAGAAAACGGAAAATGAAATCTAAAACAAAAAAACCTGCAAAACGTAAATCAACTAGAAGAATTGATACAATTTTCACCTGGAACATCGACGACAATTCCATCCCCATGACTCCAATATTTCCTGAAGGGAATTATGAAGATTGCCGAAATTTTAAGCCCCATGAGCAGTTCGAAAAAAATTTTGACAACGAGTTGATGTAACTTATAGCAGACGAATCAGCCAATCCTAAAATTATTGCCAAATCAATCCTAAAATTACTGTTGTGGAACTACGAACATTTATTGAAATTCTTCTGATCAGTGGTTATAATTATCACACCAGTCTTCGGAGTATGTAGAGCAACGATGATGATTTGCAGAACTACCTTGTGTTCAACAGCATGCGCAAAAACCGATTCAACGAAATTTTGCAATTTCTCCACTTTAGGAGTAGGAATAGTAATCATGCCGGCTCAAGTGAAGGCCCGAACCCAGATAAAATGTGGAAGCTTCGTCCAATTACGGACCGTTTAAAATCCAAAATGTTGTTACATTTTCATCCAGAACTAAATTTATCATATGATGAAAATATGATAGGCTACTTTGGAAGACACTGATGTAAGCAATTTTTTAAGGAAAGCCATTGCGGTTTGGCTACAAAGTCTGGTCATTATGCACTCCGTCTGGATATATGGTGAAATTCGAAGTGTATCAAGGAAGAAATCTTCGTTCGAATGTAGACTACGGAGAAAAATATGGTAAATATGCTGCACCACTCGTTAACATGATCGATGAATTACCGGAGGCTACCATAAACTTGTCATTTGCATTTTACTTCGACAACCTATTTACTGGCTTGCCTCTTTTAGAACATAGTGGAACAATCCGCGAAAACCGTATACCTAAATCATGTCCACTTCCATTGAAAAAACAGATGAAGAAGGAGAAACGCGGCCACTGCAAATCAGCAACAATAAATGAAAGTGGAGTTCGTCTAACAAAATGAGTCGATAATAGCGTAGTTTGTATGGCTTTAACCACTTTTGGGACACATCCGTATTCTAACGCGTTTCGCTATTCGAAAGAATAAAAGAGCAAAGTCGTTGTTCCTCGTCCTTGTGTTGTGACGGAATACAACAAATATATGTATGGGGTCGACCGTTTAGATCAAAATGTGGTTCTTTATCGTATTGACTACAAAGGCAAAAAGTGGTGGAGCTCTATTTTAACCTGGCTCAGCTCTATTTTTACCTGACCACTGAATTTAATAAATAATTACAAGAAATTTACATAAAAATTATATTTTATTTCAAATGTATATTTAGTTATATATGGAATTCATTGTTGAAAACATTCTCTATGTACATATGTCCCCGTGTTGCCATATGGCAACGAGGGTTTTCCCGAAAACTACAAATGGGGTGGATGCCCCAGAGATATTTTCCAATGTTTTAGACCCATTGTATTTGGGGTTTAAATAAAAAAAAACGTTAAAAAAAATTCTGGGACAATTCAGGTTAATTATTTCGTCAGTAAATTTGCGGAAAAATATGATATTAAAATATACTTGTGCGGGAATAGAACCAATGCGATCGAGATGAAAGTTTGTTAGCATAAATTTAGGGCTTTCCGCTATTCGCATCGCCCGTCACCTCAAATTACGATATATCCTCCGAAACGTTCCAACAAAAATAAAAAATCGAAATCCGATTTTTTTTCATGGTTGCCTGTCTATACATTTCGCAATACTCTCGTATATACTTCGGAATATTCTCGTAAATACCAGAAATAATCTCTCACACACTTACAATACTACCGTAATACTTGCACCTCTGGAATATTCCTGAAATATTTCCACAATAATTGTCCCGCTATTATTCACCAACACTAAATAAGTAAATACCACAACAAATAATTTTCAAAATTATTTATTCTTGATTTGATGTTGTGTAATGCCATTTATTGACAATTTTGTTACATTTATTTTATATTTTGCTTCATTGGCATATTCAGAAAATTATTTGTCAATTTTAATATTTACATAAAAACTAAACTAAATATAATTTACAATAAATAAATATTAAGGTAAATGTACCATATTCCGGACTATTAAGGATTTTGAAATTTTAAGTTGATTTTTTAGTTTGTGGATAATTCAAAATATCCATGAAATAAAGCGAAACTTTCAGATTAATATATGATTTTTATTTACAATAAATTGATTTTTATATTATTTATTGATTAATTAGTCAGTACTAATTTATTTGTAATTCCTTGCTAAAATTTTATGATTTCAACTAATTCCGTGCTAGTTATTACCTTATTCCATGCGTTGTATATTACTTGTGAGCGCGTGTACTTGTCTCAGTATAAAGGTAAAAATGGATTAAAAAATTAGTGTTCAAATAAAATCAACCTTTATTAGAAATTAATAAATATTTAAATAATTCAAGTAAAATAAAAATAAAATATATAATTGAATAAATATTTCAAATTTCAAAATTTCTTGAAATAAATCAATCACGTCGAAATGGGTTAATAAAAAAGGTTAAAGAGGGTTAATTTATTTTAGTATATCTGTGGCATCATACATTGATATTTCCTTTAGCCTCTTTGGCTTTCTTTTTCAATTCAATCTTTTCCAGTTTTGACCGTTTTTCTTCTTCAATACACCTTTGATAATCGGCTGTTGCTACTGTCGGAGTTAATTTTCTTTTAACTTATTTCTTTACATCATTTGATGTTGAAGTTGGTGGCCAAAAATGTATTTTTAAATAGAGTTGGAAATTCTGATGCTTTCGAACCACTCGCTTGTATGTTTTCCTCAGCTATTTAACTGCATACAACGGTGGTTTTTTTATCTCCTGAAGAACAAGATGTATCTGACTATTTGAAACAATCATTGTTTTCTAGAAGATCTGATGTGTCATCGGAGTTGAAATGACTAGGCTTCCATTCTCTTGTACTTCTAGATCGATAACTGTGGCATTTTCTGACCAATCGATACTATTCGTAAATGTTTCGCTACAAAAGTTTGCCTCCAATGTAGAATTGCCAAAGTCAATTGATTTTATTTTTATGTTCTCGGTATTATTATCCAAATCAGTTTTAACGCTTTTCCAGAAGTAATATAAATTCTCATCTTTTATATGTATAATTCAAAAATGTATTTAATTTGACATTTCTTAACCTTTTTTCTAATAAGTTTGCAAATTCGTATAAGTTCCCTTGGTTTGGGAGATAAGTTCCACTGCATTAGTGGAGGTGATAGCACCCGAACCTTTTGCCGTAGACTTTAAATTTTTTGCATACTCTAGCGCGTTTGTGTCGAACCGAAATAATCCTCATAAATGAAATCCATTTTGAATTATTTTGCAAGATTTTTTATCAATTCAAACTTCTTTTTACAAACAACTATTTTTTGTCAGCCAAATGTTTCGCATATAAAAATTTTAACAGCTCTTCTTGAAGCAGACAAAAAGTTTTACATTTTTATTCACCTCACTTTTTAACTTTTTATGCGACGTTTAAACCAATTGAAAGACACTCTAAGTCGAGTTTATTTTCCAAAGCATTTTTTGCCAACAAGCCACTGTCAAATAATAAATTAATGTACAGGAATTGTTTGAAGCACAAATACAGTCGCACGCTTAGGACAATATAAAAATAGCCATACATAATTCAAGCAAATATCTAAAATCTTTGAAAAATTTCATTTCAAGACAAATAAATTGACTAAAGTCGAGTTTAGCAGTTATTGGTTGTGACCACAGAATTCACACTAAATTACGCACAATAGGCGAATTTGTAACATTACCCCCTCCCTAGTATGTTCGTCCCGAACAGAATCTAAACTACTAAACAGAATCTAGCTCCAACTAATTCAACTTTTCTTCTATTATCATTTCCTGACGATATTTAACCTCGCAGTCACCATCTCTGATCCATTCTTTTTCGGCTATATCCACAGTGATAATCCACTTGATCATTGCTCGCAACTCAGTCACGCCATGCATCTCCTCTATACTCGGAACCATGTGCTTGCACATGCCTTCATCCATGCTGTCATTCTCGAAGAGAGCCAACGCCACCATTGCCAACGTCCTGTTTGACCAGCATTTCCTAAGTGATGTTTTCCGACTTCGTCTGTCCTTAAATTTTAGCGACATCTATAGTCAGCCCCCGTTCAACTTAATACCACTGTTCTAAGTAGAAAATTATTTAAAGTGTAGTGTATAGTGTTGTGGTAAAAATATTGCTGATCGTCAACAAACTGTGAAATAATAATCGTCGATCAATGTTTTTTTATGCAGCGGTTAACTAATACCAGGTTTCCATCGTCGATAGCATAATAGAATAATAGTATAATACTATTATACTATCAAGCCTTGCTGGTTTTCCATCGTACGGTTTGAATTAAGCCTGCTCGAATTGATCATTTGATAAAAAGGATATTATTAATTTATTTGACATATATACTATATAATAATATATAACGATAATCAGCCAACAAATTATTTCTCATTGCGGCGAGAAAATATTAAAAATGGTAATGGATAAGCTACGAAAATTAAATTTAGTTTTACACTGTTAAATTTATAACGTTAAAAATAATATTTGCTAAATATTATATTTTGATAGCTAGTATACTGAAATATTTCAATAAACTATTATACTATCAACTTTGGTTTTTCATCGTAATACTTTAATATTATAATACTATTATACTTGTATACTATGACGATGGAAACCCGGTATAAGTTGCTGAAAAAATGTCCAAGTGATCTACGGGAAGGTCCAAGTGATCTACGGAAATAGTGATGTACGATGTGCCTGATTTACAGTGGTTCTGGAGTAAATGTGAAATGTGAAAGAAATGTGTCCCACTGTTCTGTTAGAGCAGAAGAAGGTCGAGTTACTAGATCCACATCGGAAGCCTCCACCCAGACCGCAACACTAAGTCTAGTGAATAAAAACTATACTACATCATTACTAACATCACCGTCAGCCATCCAAAAGCAACAAATTATAGTTTATCGAAAGCCAGCACGAAATAATGATATAACTGGAACATCACAATCAATCATAGCGGTCCCTAAAATTAACACAACTGCTAATGGCATCGAATTAACTGATCGATTCGATTGGTGCAATCCAGAAAAACGCTTTTCATTAGCCGCATACACAATTCATTACAGGATAAATAGTTCTGCAAACTATCACCACGCATGGTGCCGATACCAAGCTTTGGATTCAACTCAAATTTGAGTCAAATCTGCGAGATAAAAAATGGACGAGACCGAATCTTGAACCTAATTTTTTGCCAGTTTTATTAAAAACCGAAGAATTACCAACACCTTTCGTTATTAATGCTATTTACCTTCAAAAAGTCAATTCGAATAACTTACAATAATATTTTGAACATATAAATTGGAATGCCGAATTTAACAGCAATGGCATAGATTTACATCCACCCACGTGGGTGGAAAAATTGTACACACATCTATTTAAAGGCATTTATTTATTCATTCCAATGTCTACGTGCAAACCGAACAAATATCCTCCATCGTATGATGACCAACTTATCAGTTCGTTTAAAAAAAAGACAAGGCTTGTAAAGAAAACCTCGAATTATGTTCCCAGGATAGTAAACAAAAACTTACTGTATGTAACCAAAATCTTGAATTCTATTTTGAACTGACATACAAAAGCCATATTCGCAATCTAAAGGATAAAATAAAAGGTGATCGAGATGAGATTTAAACTTCAAAAGCCTTGTGATCCACAGATCATAACCAACATGTTTGATGAGTTTTTCCAAAATGTTTATAATTTGAACTGGTAATAAGAAACTAGTTCAAAACACCGCTTCCGCGATATATCACAATACCAACATGACCAACATGGTTTTATGCCCAAAAGATCAATATCGACCAATCTCATAGATTTACCAGCTATTCTCATACACCGACTTTGCAAAAGCTTTCAAATTCATCAGCCACTGCAAAACTTTGAAACACATTTTCAAGTTCAGTTTTCCAGTCAGTTCGTAGCGTAGTTCAAATCTTATTTGAGTAATCACATCCAATGTATTGAAAAAGGAGAGAGAAGATCGAATACAATACAAGCAACCTCCGGTGTACCACAGGGATCTCACGTTCACGATTGGATTTTCACAATTTTCATTAATGGTATTACTGAAGTGGTAAAACATTCCAAAATCCTGCAGATGACCTCAAAATCTACAGAGCAGATGACTTCAAAAACTACAAGAGGGCATTGACACAACCTCGCAATATGGTGTTTTGAACATTGAGCGAACTCCCTGCTCGGTTTTATCAAACGTTAGACGGGTGACATTTTTAATTTGGAGACAATTAAGATCCTGTATTGTGCTTATGTTCGAACCCAGCTGAAATATGTTGTAAATGTGTGGTGCCTGTTCTACGAAGAACATATCCAAAGTATTGAGAAAATGCAAAAAAAAAGTTTATACGCCACTTGACCTGAAAAGACGGATGGGTTTATAACCATGATTCATACCACGTAAACATACAGCGTCAACCACTTCATTTAACTGCATATGAGCCATACAACTTGCCAACGCTAGAAATAGAGCCAAATTCCTAAAATGGACATTTATTGGTAAACTACTAGGCCTAATCGCCGCACCGGATGTACTTAATTCATTTAAAATAAAGGTTCTTAGTAGACAACTAAGAGATCATGACATAACCAACTATGGCGGTAATGAAGCAGTGAAGATGATGTGTAGGAGTTTCAATAAACCATTGTGTGATTTTACTTCACTAAAGTTAATTTTAAAAGTAGGGCATTAAGGCAATTTTATGTTCCCAGTGATTTTATTATTGTTACTTACTATTAGTTTCAATTTTCAAATCCAAATCGGATTTATTTTATTTTGTATTTTTACATAATTTCTCAAGTCCCATTTGTAGACTTATTTCAATATAAATAAATCAATAAATGGTTGAATAGGAACTACAAAACTATTAAAACAATTTTTTTAACAATTTTCTTTATTGAATCTTTCAAACATGAAAATAACAATAAGTTTTCAAATCTTAAAAACTAAGGTAATTATGTAAATCTGCGGGAGCAGAATCTACTTTTGTTCAATAAGTAAACTTAATAATAATTTATGCTATTACAGCCATCGTTTTCTTCTTTAATCGCGAAGACGTAGGTATATCTTGTAGGTTTCGCGCCAGCAAATTCTGATGAGATACCAGTTTCCCTGCATAGCTGATCCGCATCTTTTTCAATTCATCTTTGACAGTTAGAATGCTAAGGTCCTTATGTATATTTTTGTTTTTTATGAACTAGGGTGCTCCTGTAATCAATCTCAGAATTTTCGACTGTGTTCGTTGGACAATATCCGTCGATATTCGAATTTGAGGTTGATTGCCATAATTGACAACCATACGATCAAATTGGTTTAATCATTGTATTTATACAGAAAAAGTTTGTATTCTAGGTCAATAGTTGAATATTTCCACTAAAAAATAAAATTTTAAATATTTTCACAAAACACTTGCGTTTTCAATAAATTTACATAGGTAAATGAATGTCGTACACAAAAGATAATTCATCCGTAATAAAAAAAAAAATAATCCAAATTTCTACGTAAAAAACATGTGAGCCATACATAATAATTCATACTGACCATGGAAAATACCAGTATTTAGCAAATCAACCCTTCAATCTTCCCTTTCTTCCGTGCACATAATTTATAGAAAAAGCTTATTAAGTTCGCTTAATTCTAACGTCATATCCATTATACGATTATTAACTTCTACCTCCCATACCACATAATCACCATCATAAACATTTTTCACAATATCAAATTACATTACATTCGACTACATACGTATATCTCTAGTCCGTACATCTACATTAAAAAATTTAATCGCACGTTCGCCCTAAATCCTTGGGGCTTACAACATAATATATCTATAATGCGAGGTTTTCGATAGATTTTCTTAATATGAGAAATTCTCTGATGATTATTAACTTTTCATTGATTTTTTGAACCTAATATGTTAATTAATTAATAATTTTAAATAAATTTAGAATTAAAATTAATAATTAATTAATAAAGGATTGTTTAACATTCAAAAGTATACTCTGTTCTATATGTTTAGAACAATACGTTATAGTTTAAAATATGTATGTAGAACTAATATACGTAATTATTATCAGGTTGCTAATTCCGAGAAAAGTTTGGAAATTGGTTAATTAAAACGAATGAAACTACGTAGAAATAAAATTAAATTAGAAATGGGATGAACGTAAAAGTGTGTATGTGTGTGTTTTAGTGATAAAATTAGTTTGGAAAACTAATAGATTTTTTTTTGTCTTTTCTCGTTACAGATAATAGATATTAGAGATATTCTACGGGTAGATAGTATAGAACAAATGAAAGATGTATATATTGTTCAATGCTTAATGGAGACTGATCTATATAAACTACTTAAAACACAGGTAAAAATGTACATACATAAATTTTATAAAGTAGCTTAAAGGACCCTTTGAAATAATTTAAATGTTTTTATTATTTTTCTCCCATTTTCCTTCAAACCACAATATCATGAACCACCGCCACTACTACCATGTACATAAATTATACAGAGGCTAAGTAACGATCATATTTGCTATTTTCTATATCAAATATTGCGTGGATTAAAATATATTCACTCAGCTAATGTATTGCACAGGGATTTAAAACCAAGTAATTTATTGTTAAACACAACATGTGATTTAAAAATTTGTGATTTTGGTTTAGCACGTGTCGCCGATCCAGAACACGATCACACTGGATTTTTAACAGAATACGTGGCAACGCGATGGTATCGAGCACCTGAAATTATGTTGAACTCAAAAGGATATACGAAATCAATTGATATATGGTCGGTTGGTTGTATATTAGCCGAAATGTTAAGTAATCGGCCGATATTTCCGGGTAAACATTATTTGGATCAATTAAATCATATACTAGGTGTATTAGGATCACCATCGAAAGAGGATCTAGAGTGTATCATAAATGAAAAAGTTTGTATAATTTTTTTGTTATATTTTTAAGAACACGTTTTATTAAATCTTGTTGTTTTATTATTTTTTTAGGCTCGAAGTTACCTACAATCATTACCATTTAAACCAAAGGTACCTTGGGCTAAGCTGTTTCCTAGCGCCGATCCAAAAGCTCTAGATTTACTTGATAAAATGTTAACATTCAATCCACATAATCGAATTACCGTTGAAGAAGCTTTGGCGCATTCATATTTAGAAGAATATTACGATCCAGCAGATGAGGTACGTGTTTCATAAATAATCTTTCTTTATTAATACCCACCCACGTTATCAGAATATTTTTTTATAATCGGGAATTGTTTTTGAATATAAAAAGCAAATAGCCTTTTTTATTATTAGCTATTATAAATATCAAACGAAATTAAAGCGAACAATATTTACGAATTACGAAAAATTGATTTTTTGCTAAAAGGATTGCTTTTTTTTTATTTATTGTGGCATCGGCCGAAAGTCGTATTGGTGGGAAGACAGTATTATCGTTTTGCTATATAAAATTTGAAATATGTATTTAAATGATTAAAACCTAACGTGGTTATTCTGTTAATTATGAGTTGCTATATTATGTGTACTAGAAAATATGAATTAATGATAAAAACGATAACTGCACTCGCAAAACCCTACGGTCGTAAAACACTTGAATGATAATATGTATTAACGCCAGAACGATTGATTTTTATACTATGTTTTCCTACTTCATATTCGAACCTGAGCATTAATTTTTTGTTTTTTCACTGATACTGCGTGTTATGTTCGTAAGAAGTTGAATAATGGTGAAATTTGCTTCCTAAAATAGATTCCTTTTCAATAATGCTCACCCCATTCAATATTATATCTGGAATTGATATAAAATGTGTGCGTCAAGACTATGGAGTTGTTAATTGGTCTCTCTCTCTCTCTCTCTGGCCTTCACATCCCATGAAGGGATTTCGCCGCCTGCACTAAGGCCCTCCATCCATCTCGATCCACTGCTCTCGTCCTCCAGTTTCGACATCCTAATGTTCGTAGATCTTGTTCGATGTCGTCGCGCCAGCGTAGTCGGGGTCTTCCTCTACGACGTACTCCGGCTGGTTGTTGGTGGAACACTTTATTTATCATCCGTTGTTGGGGAGACCTTGTAACGTGGCCGAGCCATCTCACTCGATTGGATTTGATGAATCCGATAATATCGCTGCCTCCGAGGAGTTGCTTTATTTCGTGATTCATACGAATCCGATGTTCGTTGTTCGCAACTTTAATTGGACCAAAGATTGAACGGACAACCTTCCTTTCGAAGGTAGATAATAATCTACAATCGTTTGTGGTCATGGTCCAGCTCTCGCTTCCGAAAACCAGCACAGGTCTTATAAGTGCTTTATAAAGTGCGAGCTTGCACGACTGCGATAGATGTTTCGATCGCAATAATTTTGATTTGGCGTAGAAAACTCGTTGTCCGGCAGCGATTCGGGCTTTTATTTCTGCCTGCATATCATTCGACGATGTTATAACTGACCCGAGGTATTTAAAGTTTTCGACGCTATCAAAGTTGTGGTCGCCAATTCCGAGATTTGCCGTAGAGATGTTCCTAGGTGTTACTAAATAATTGGTTTTACTGCTGTTCACCTCCAAACCAAGTCTTCTTGCGCAGCGATCGAGCGATATGAAGCTGTCTTTGATATCGCTAGGTCTTCGGCCAAGAAGCACGATATCATCTGCATATCCAAGAATTTGGCCTGACTTATTAAATATACAGCGCGAAGTTTCGATGTTGCTTTTCCTCACTACGTACTCAAGCGCCAGATTGAACAGCAAAGGCGCGAGTGCATCGCCCTGTCGAACACCAGATGTTATTTCAAAGGGGTCTGACACAGATCCTTCAATTACGATTCTACATACAGACCCGGATGTTGTTAATTTACACAGAGAAACGAGTTTCTCTGGGATTCCCAGGCATATGAGCGCGGCCCATAGGTTGTCGCGGTTTATACTGTCATAGGCCTGTCTGAAGTCTATATATAGTTGATGAATGGTTATGTTATACTCCCAACATTTTTCCAAGATCATCCTCATGGTGAAACACTGGTCAGTGGTTGATCGGTTGGGACGAAAACCACACTGATAGTCGCCAATGATGTTTTCGGCGAAGGGGATGAGTCTGGCAAGTACAACATTAGCCAACACTTTGCAAGCAGTGTTCAATAGAGCTATGCCACGAAAGTTTTCACATTTAAGACGGTCGCCTTTTTTATGCAACGGACATATGAGTGCGGTCTTCCAATTCTCCGGCAACTCTTCTTGGTCCCAAATACAAACGACGAGATCGTATAAACTTGTTGCAAGAGTAGCGCCTCCGAGTTTAATTAGTTCTGCGGGGATTCCATCGAGACCGGGTGCCTTGCCGTTTTTCAATCGACTAATAGCTGCGTCTACTTCCTCTACTGTGGGATATTCGACAAAGACCTCTTCACCTGGCGGAGCTATTGCTCTAATGGGGATAACTTCGTCATTCCGATTTAGCAGATTTTGAAAGTAGGTTTGCCATACTGAGAGAACATCAGCCACGTTTGTTCTCAGCTCTTCATTCCCGTCTTTGATGGCTGTACTTCTTGGGTGGAAATCTTTAGTGAGATTCCTGGCGTTAGCAAAACAGTCCCTTGAGTTTCCTAGTTCCGCTTGGAAGCTGATGTTTTCGATGCATAATCTCATATGTTCGCGCTTCTTTTGTCGAAGGAATTTAGTCGTGGCTTTCCTAGCGCGGAGATATTCTGCTAGAGTGCTTCTGGTGTTGCGAGCCAACCATTTTTCACGAAGCGTTCGTTTATTTTCGACGACCCTTCGGCATTGATCATCGAACCAATCGTTGCGGGGCCTCGAAGGTCTTCTTCCGATGGTATTTTGCGCCGCGGTTGTTATGGCTGACTGTATAGCGTGCCACTGCTCCTGGATATTAGGAGGAGCTTCTTCATTGTTATGGGGCCGGTCTAAATAATTAGTGACAGCTGATTGGTAACTCTGCAGTGACGCTTGGTCTTTTAGAGCATCGATATTCCATCGAACGGTCTTTTGTGCTTGTCTGTTAAACGTAGATGACAGTTTGCACTTATACATAAATATGACAAGCATGTGATCGCTGTCCATGTCTGCACCTCTGTAGGATCTAACGTCGGATATGCTGGTGGAGTGTCTCTTGGACACCATGACGTGATCGATTTGGTTTTCAGTTCTTCCATCATTCGATCTCCACGTTACTTTGTGGATTCTCTTATGTGGGAAAAACGTACTTGATACAACTAAGTTGTACGTTATTGCCAGGTCGGTGACGCGTTGGCCGTTATTGTTACTAGTTAGATGCAGGCTGTTGGGACCGATGTGCGATGTATTTTCTGCACTCCTACCGATTTTTGCATTAAAGTCGCCCACGATGATTTTAATGTCGTGGTGCGGTATGTTGTTGATGACTTCCTCGAGCTCGACAAAGAAGAGATCTTTGATGTCATCTGATTTATCTTCGGTGGGTGCATGCACATTAACGATCGTGATGTTAAATTTCTTAGTGCGAAGTCTGACCGTGCATATCCGCATATTGATAGGGCGGAAATCGATGATATGGTGCTTCACGCGCCGATGGATGAGGAAGCCAACTCCAAATTCTCCTCCGTTCTGATGGCCGCTGTAGTGAAGAGTGTAACCATTGGTGGTGTCATGGATCCCACTCCCAGACCATCTAAGCTCTTGTAATGCAAGTACGTCTAATGTGTAACTCTTTGCTTGGTTCGAAAGGTTCCGGAGATCTCCAGGTCTTAAGAGGCTAAGCACGTTCCATGTTCCCATTTTTAAAGCGTTGTCCGTGTACAATTTCCGAGGTCGAGTTTGTGATGAATCCGATATGGTAATCCGTGTACAATTTCCGAGGTCGAGTTTGTGATGAATCCGATATGGTAATCCGAGGCCTTTGTTTAGAGTTCATAACTTAAATGTTTTTATGAGAGAAGGTTGTTGGCCTGCCGCTCAACCCCCTTATTACGTGTGTGGGTCACGTACTGGTGAGAATCTTAAGGCATCCAGTCCTACCTTGAAACACATTTATATAGCGAGCCGCTTGATACAAGACAGACGCCCGCTTCAGCCGCTCCTAACCTGGAGATCAGACGCTGGTTTGGTATTGATTTTGAGGCGCCAATGGCCCGCCTTGACATGTAGTGTCCATGACTATAAACAGGATTTAGTCTGCTCGTCTCCACTACACCGCCAGATTCATTTAGCGTTACCCAGGGAGCACCGGCGAGGAGGTATGAATCTAGGACTTTGTTAATTGGTCCTTGCGTCCTTACTATTTGATATAATTGATTGATTTTGAATGTACGATCAAGTTTTTACGTAGGATCTCTCATGTATCGCCGGGTCTACCGTACACTCTTTTTACACATAATAAAACCGAAGGGTTGGATAGGTTAATTGGGACCGGTTGTTGGGACAGAGTGAAACAGTTTGCTGTCGGCAAACAGTTTCAAAAATAATATCCCTGTTCACATTCCCTCCAAGCGGCATTAGCCCGTAGCTCAAAGGGTAGAGGTATGTATGGTCGTGGGGGATGGAGGTGTGAACCGAGCCTAGTATACCGCTAACATTTTTGATGTTGAAAGAAAGACGTCTCGCCCAATCGCGAGGGAGTTAAGGAGGGGGAACCGTGAGTACCATCACTAGCAGTTGGCTTACCCATTCGGCATGAGCCACACAAGATCCGCTGATTATTCGGCCCTTACCACATTATTATTGGCAAGGTGTCCGATTAATCAAAACAAAAAAAAAAAAAATATCTATATTTAAGTAACGGCGCGTGGCCGCGGGTTAGTAATAAGAAAGGTGCTTGGCCATGCACCTTGTTACCATACTAGTCAACAGCGGGAATTTCCGACGAAAAACGTCACACGAAATTCCTTATTCACTAGTACAGCCTGGACCGGTTATATGTTAGTTCCTTTTTTTTTCTTATACCTGTGAATAAAAATATTGTTTAGTACATACTCACCACGTTAATACAACTCCCAAAAAATAAAAATAAACGGATTTTTCTTAAACTTTGCGCTTTATTGTCCTCTCAACTTAAACCTTTTTTTATGTTCAAATACAATACGGCTTAGTCCAACAATGGTCTCAAACGATTTTATGAAGACTGCCACCGTCTGCCTTCCAAAACATAATCCCCCTTCTCAAACCAAAAATCAGACTATTTAAATGATTGAAATCACCTCTAAATAGCCCCCCCTCCCCATTTCCATTAATAATCCACATAGAAATTCAGGGTTTCGGATATCACCAATAATCGCATACATATATTTTGTTGATTAAGCAACATGTGCCAAAAATCAGAAATTTCCATGCGATTATTAGTTGAACGACATTACCATTATATTTACTGCAAACGTGGGAAATTGAGTGCAGTGTACTTACTTATAAGCAATATTTACGAACAACGACCTTCAACGTTGTTGTAATAAACTCATATAAAAATGGTTTATTCAGGTAAAATGTAAATACATTTATTATGTTATTTGAGTAACATTAACAATTTGTATACATTTAGAAAATTACATTAGAATTTAAGGAATATTGTGCAGGTCATGATTAACACTGCAAATATGTATACAATTGTATCGGGTAAGTTTAGATAGGTTGAAAGTGGTAACGAGATTTCGATCTGTCTAAAGACAATTCGTTACACCGTGGGGAAACCCATCCTGAGATTAAAAGAGATCTCATGCTCTTATGGAAAGTAGATAGAGTCGAGAACTGATTGAAAGGCGATCAACGTGGCGGACGCCCCACACCCTGAGTAAGTCTCAGCCGGGCAAACTAATCTAATTTTTATAACCTAAATACAGATTTCTTTATAATATTATTAAGTAATTTTAACTATTTCTTATATTTTAACTATATATTAAAACTTATTAAAGCTTATTATGTATTTATTCATGTTTTTTTTTTTTTTTTTTTTTTTTTTTAAATCCCTCAATTAAGATTAACTTTATTCCCCCTTTTTTTTTTTTTTTTTTTTTTTTTTTAAACTTAATATCTTATAAAGTTATAAACATTAACGTATATCCATTCATCATTGAGGTATCTGGTCAGTGACTGTGACGCCGGCGAGGTTGTGTGAAGGTTGGTAGTTGGTTCTCGCTACGTCGCTGCTTAGTAGTGGCTTTCCAGACTCTCCTGATGTTACGGCGCCGCCTCCAACTAATGACTAGTATCCCCCCTATGATGAGCACTATCCCTGAACTTGCATAGTGGTTGAGGTCATGTACATTAACTCGTCGCCAATGTTGTTTTTCGTGAATTGAGTTTACTGCAACGGCCAAATCTTCCAGCTCCGGGTCTAAATTCCCTAGTACCTCCGGGGTCCGAATTATTTTTTTTTTTGTCCAACCAAACTTGGCTTACATTGAAACTAAGCAAGAGGTTAATTGTAGCCCTCTGGCAACCTGCATTTAACTGAAGTATACCACTGCCTTGGATTTTTTTGGTACTCCGTGGTATTGTTGCATATGACTGTAATTCTTTCGGGTTATGCATTGAATATCAGCCACTGATTTTCCTGGCTTAGTTGTGTTCCCCCATGCTTGTTCTTCTCTTTGTAATATATGGACCTTGCATGACCTATTATCCACCTGAGCATTAAACAACGTGCGTTGCTGTCTACATAGTTGAACCCCGGACTCCCACTGCGTGCACTAGGCTAACTCCGCAACTGACATCTTTTGGCATCATCGCTTGTAGTTTTTGGAGTTGTTCACTCAGTTATGTCGGGGTAACTAGTTTGGTATTAATATGCTCCTCCTATTTCCTCCATGAATATGCCTGGGTTGTTTGGAAACTCGTTGTACACACTACCACCCAGCGATTTCACGAAAACCAACACTACTCCTATTACTACCATCCATGGATAACCTTTTGTGTATGTCCTCATTATGATTTTTTTCCCTTGTTGTTTGTTGGCCACATAATATGGAAAATAATGTTAACTTTGTGTCTTATATGCGGTTCTTATTACTTAATTAATAATATTAATTGCTAATTATTACCATATTCCTATACTATTCTTTAACCTATCCTATATAGCCTATCCTATTCTCTTAACTCTACTTGCAATGGTATTCGATATACCATTCTTCATTCTTTCTTTACATCATCTATTCAGATATCTAGTTCTACGTAGATGGTGTAACGACAGAATGGTCCGCGACAACGAGCTCTGTATTACCCGCGCTACCATCAGCCGTCACCTCCTTCTTCTTTATTTCTCTCTCCTCCCGTCTCCGACATTTTCGTTCCTTCTCAAACTCCTTCCTCTTACGCTTAGGTACATCCAAGTGTTCCACCATAAGATGGAGTATTTTACACAATCAGTGGGGTTACTACACTCGAATATCTTTAGCGTGGAAAATTCCGAGTGGGTTGCCATTCCTCGTGACTAGCTCATAGGCTACTGTCCCAACTCGGCGTTGTACTGTGGCGGGTACAAATTTGTTTGCTAACTTAGCTGTATATTTGGAACTAGCGTTGCTCTGGGTAAAATTTCGCACCCAGACCTCTTGTCCGACTGCTAATTCCCTCCTTGCTGATCTCAGGTTGTACTGGGATGCATTCCGCTTGTACGCTTGATCAAGGTGGAATAATACAAGTTCTCGAGCTAACGCTAAACGGTCATCTTTCCCTTGAACTGAATGGTTCATCAAAACTCCTCCTCCCAATAACCGCAATAGGGGGTACTGAGAGCCATGTTGAACGGAATGTTGTCCAAAGACCAGATATGCTGGCGAATAAGATGTAGAGGAATGCACGGTGTTGCGTAGTGCACTAGCAATCTGCGGGATATGGAGATCCCAATTCCGGTGATCTTCCTCTAGGTATGCCCTAATGGCAGCTAATATTGAGCGATTGACGCGCTCTGAAGCATTAGCCTGGGGTGAGTAAACTGGAGTAAAAACATGTTTTACTCCGTGTCTATCCAAGAGGCTTTGAAATAGTTTGGACTTGAATTGTTGTCCATTGTCCGTCAAGATAGTCTCTGGCACGGAGAATACCGGGAATATTTCTTCCTCCAGGTATTGTACGACCCTACTGGCCACTGCATTTCGCAGAGGTTTTAATAGCACGAATCGCGAGTAGTGATCCAGTACTATTAGCAGGTGGGTGTTACCACTCTTAGACCTGGGATATGGCCCCAGGAAGTCAAGATACAACTTCTGGAAAGGACGTTCGAATTCTTTGTATTTGCCCATTTGGGGTCTCAAAGTGGTGTTTGGGGCTTTGGTTTGCTTACAAACCTGACATTGTTGTACATATCTTTGCACGTCTTTTACTAGCGTTGGCCAGTAGAAACTTCTGCGTATGACCTCAATCATCTTAGTCATACCCATGTGGGCTGCATTAGGTGGTTCATGCGCTTGACTGAGAATTGTTGGGACTAGGCTGACTGGGAGCCATAGTTTCCAATCTGGGATGTCTGTCTGATGATCAAGGTTCCTACTCGGTAGGTGAATCAAAATTTTCCCATCTGAGATTTTAATATTTTCTGGTTTGTGGCCTTGAAAATTTTTCAGTAGGTCCAAGTATACTGGTCGTGTAAATTCAGCAGACTGTAGGTCTAATTGTAAATTCGTTCCATGCATGGTAAGAGCAGCTACTTCCTCCTCGGGTATTCGAGAAAGAGCGTCCGGCACTACATTTTGTGACCCCTTACGATACTCGATTTTAAAGTTGTAACCTTGTAGCTTTAGACTCCAACGAGCTAACCGCCCAGACAGATCAGTCTGGTTCATCAGCCATTGCAGACTGGCATGGTCCGTTATAATGACAAATTCATATCCCTCAACATAGGCTCGGAATTTCTTTACGCTAAGAACTGCGGCCAGGCATTCCAACTCTGTGATGCTATAATTCTTTTGCGCTCCGTTCAGCTTATGAGAATAGAAAGCGATGGGATGTTCCTCATTTTTACTATCTTTCTGGAAGAGGACGCCCCCTACACCTGTCTTTGACGCATCTACCTGAATAAAGAAGGTACGAGTGTAGTCTGGATGCGTTAACACTGGTGCAGTTGTAAGACATTCCTTTAATTTAATGAATGCCTCTTGTGCCTTCTCATTCCACTGGATAATGCCTTTGCATTTTAGGAGCTCGGTGAGTGGGGTCGCTACTTCCGAGAATCTTGGTATAAACTTGCGGTACCACCCACTCATTCCCAGAAATTGCCGAATATGCTTGACAGTTTTAGGAACGGGGAAATCTTGTATCGCCTTAACCTTATCTGGGTCTACTCTAATACAGCCTTCACCGATTATATGGCCCAAATATTTTAAATGGGTCAGGACGAACTTAGATTTCTCAATATTGATAGTTAGATTGGCCAATGTCAGATGTTTTGCTACAACCCTGAGTAACTGCATGTGACCTTCGAAGGTAGGTGAAGTAATGAGGAGATCATCTAGGTAGACGAATACTCTATCATGCAGTTCGTGTGGTATTACCTTGTGCATTAGTCTACACATCGTCTGAGCCGCATTGCATAAACCGAACGGCATCACGGTAAACTGATAGAGAGGTCTGCCAGGCACTGTAAAGGCGGTTTTGCATCTTGAAGATTGTTCTAATGGGATTTGCCAAAATGCATCCTTCAAATCTAAACTGGAAATATATTTAGTGTTTTCCAGGCGACTGAGCAAACCGTCAATTATTGGCAGTGGATATGCCTCTGGCACCGTGACCGAGTTCAGTTTTCGTGCATCTAAACACAACCTAACCTTACCATTGCTCTTGGGAACCACAGTAACTGGTGAACTCCACGAGCTTGAAGACTCCTCAATCACTCCCAAGGACAGCATTCGTTCCAATTCTTTATCCATTTCACGTTGCTTAGCAGGGGAAATGGCATAATAACGTTGCTTGATTGATTTAGCATCACCAGTGTCTATCTCATGCTGCACTAAGTGTGTTTTTCCCAAACCTAGCTTTTCAGACGATGGAAATTCCGATTTAATTCTATCTAGTTCTTCTAGCTGTGCTGATGTTAACACATGCTGGCTATTGTCTGCATTTACTTTGGAGGCTACATCACTGATATCACCTGGTAAACTGAGCTCGGATACTGTTATCTGAAGATTGAATGTGGTCCAGAAATCAGTACCAAGGTATAACCTTTGCTCTAGTGAGGGCGCGATGTAGAGACGCAAACTTTTAGTTTGTCCTCCAAAAGTAATCGGTATAGTGACATATCCGAGTATCGATTCAGGTGTACCACTGGCAGTAAGCACCTGAGTTTTTCGGGGGAAATATTTTAAACCATGGTCTTGTAGAAATTGTTCGCTTCCTTTACCCAACACACTTATGTTGGCTCCGGAATCGAGAAGACCACGAATATTTTCTCCGTCTAAAGTTATATTGACATATGGTCGATGATCTAACCCTTGGTGAATTATTGATGATAATATTTGCTTGCGCCACCATCGTCGCAAACGAAAATATCTTAACGCTCGAATCCTTTGTCTGTTGTCTGTTTGACAAGATATCGAACGGTGTGTATTATTATTTTTAATATTTAAGCTCGGTGCAGCCGGTACAATTCGGGGTCCGTATTGCTGGCTGCCTCTTCTGTGGCATTCTTTGGCCTCGGAGGTGTGTTCTGGAGACGAGTTTGACGAGGCTCCCTCATCTCCGATCTCCAGTTTTCCGTTGATGGGGTACAGCGAGTACAATCTGGCTTGAATACATCTCTTGTTCCACAACCAAAACAGAAAACATGAGAGACAAGTTTGCGACAACCCATGAATGTGTGGTTAGGATCCCCACAGTTCCAACACTTAAACCTTGCACCACTCATCAGGGGCTGAGAGTGAATTCTCTGAACTGCTGTGGCTTGTTGGAAGTTTTGCTGACCCACAGGGTCAAAGATGGGGTTTCCCCTGATGGACTGGGCTCTATTCTGTTGATTGATGGCACATATTTGTGGCTGGGAATTGGCTAAGTAGTATGGGGTCGTATCGGGCATTTCATACTGTCCCATATCCCCTTCTTGCTCATCCATCAGACGTGGTCGGATTATTGGACTTGAGTGACCACTTGACTTCAGAGTCCTTGTGGGGTATTCTCCGGGATCGATATTGTAGCCTTGAAAACCAGAAGTTGCTTTAAGCATGGATAAGGGTTCGTCCACTTCCCCTTGCTCCAACATAAACTCATGTACCTTAGGAGTTTGTGTGTTGAACGCAACTCTTCGCCTAAAAGGTTGGTTGCCGTAATTGCTAGGTGTCAAGTCATTGGGTGGTGCGAAGGTGGCTTCCGGAATATGTCCAAATCTTCGCCACACTTGCTCCAGCGTGCTACACCTACGAATGAAGTCGGCCAGGGTTGCAAATCTTGGTTCGTTGTGCATCGCCATTTGCAATCCTGGACGCATGTTTCTTCTTATAAAAGTGTACATAACGCCTTCAGAAATGGTTCTTGTGGATTGTAATGCGATTTTTTGCATTGCCTGATAGTACTCCTGGACAGTTTCGCGGGGGTATTTTTGCTTTCTATCACTTAGCATTCGGTGTATATCATCCT
Source organism: Nephrotoma appendiculata (assembly GCA_947310385.1). Taxonomy (NCBI): domain Eukaryota; kingdom Metazoa; phylum Arthropoda; class Insecta; order Diptera; family Tipulidae; genus Nephrotoma; species Nephrotoma appendiculata. The sequence goes on from OX371224.1 coordinate 146,204,288, forward strand.
CTGTGATATTAGGAGCAAAGCGTAACGCCATTTCTTGTTTCACGCTGCTCCAGTCTATCTCTGGGTTGCGGTCAACTGAATTCCAGAACCACTCTAGAGCTTCCTCAACTAAGCACAAGTCAAGAGCTCCCACCACACTATCAAGTGGTATCTGGGATCGTTTAGCATGCCATTCAATCCTGGTTAGAAAACGTTGCACTGTCAATTCGCTACTATACCCAGAGAAACTGATTTTCCATGTTTTTACCTCCTGTCGTAGTTTTGCCTCATTAATTTTACTTGTCCGATGCGTAGAATTCGGCATAAGTTGGTATTCATCACTATCATACTCGAAGGATTCCTCCCTTTGGATATCATCATCGAGTCGTATTTGGTCTAATTTTTGGTGAAATAGCTCAGTATCCTTTCGAGCCGCCATTTGTACTGGATTCTTGAGTTTAGATACTGCACCTTTACCTTGGCCGTCATCATTGATTTCTGTTTGCTTTGGTGCTTCTTCTGGGACCTTTAAACTGCCCAACTGCGTACGGGCATCTTCAATAGTTAACTCACCTGCCAACAGTCGGGACACTAATTCCCCACCAAACTCGACAGCATCTCTAAGGGGTCCTACTAATGCTGCAAACTTAGGCGTCCTACCAATTCGTGCAACTCTTCCTTGAAGGTGCACGAACTTGGTGGCCAGTTTTGGTAACCATTCAGCTGTTGGTTTTAAACTAATAACTCCATCCAGCATGCACTGACGTAGATGGCTCAATTTCTTTAAGCACAACGTAATCTCCCTTGCGGGTTGTTTACGCGCCGCTTCATGTGCTATTTTAGGGACCAAAAACGAATTATTGGACTCATTCTCTATTTTGCGCGTTAACTCCAATTTTAGAGTCTCGGTTACGTTCCCTGGAGTGATTTTGTCCACCAGGTTACGCACTTCAAACTCGATGCGCAACTCATCCTCATCCAGATGGTCTACCTTAAACAATTTCTTCTCCGACATTCTATTATTTAGCAAACCCTAAAAATCTACTAACTACCTAATAACTGCTTATTCCTAAATTGTAAATTCACTTATCTTCCGTAATACTTATAACCTATTTAATTTTCGTCCTCTCATTAACCCAACTTATATCGCTATCAAACTCCTACACCCTCTACTTTTTACTATCGCTTTTAAGCTGGTAATTCAAAATAAATACGCCTTATGTCTTAATTCACTTCTTCTAATCTTCTGATGGGTTGGTACACTATATTCAATTTTTGTTTATAAACTTTCTAATAACTTTGGTGTGGCGGATCCTGTGCAGCCCCCGCCGAGCGAGGTCCAGGTGCTCTGGTGATGGTTGAAAAAGGAATGGGATAGGTTAAAATATGAATGAAAATTTTTTTGGCGAAAGTGCACATCCAATTTAAATCATGCAGTGAGAGTCCTAACTCGGTATGTACACCTGAGTGATTCTCATTGCTATTTTCGGATTGGATTAGCAATCCCACAAATTGTACCTACTGGCCAAGCATATTCCAATTGCCCTCATCCTCACAGTTGATAGTCAAGCTTCGCGAGCAAAGGATCACGACTGTGCGAGTAGCTAACCGAAGATATGCTTGTAAATCACCTGTGGTTTTTGAGTTCTATAACTGTATATACCACAATGGACTACCAGAAGGAACGATAACTCGCCGGCTATCGTTAAGAATTTCCACAATGCGTATCGTAACCTTACTCAGTTTATGTCCAGGCCTGCAGTCATACTCGCCTAATAGCAGAGCAAAGATATCTGAACAACTGAATAGGTTTAAATCTAGACGTGATTAACTAAATGTAGACGATATACGACCTACACCCCAAAGGGTGATGATTAAAATTTTAAATATACAAAGCGGATTTGAACGCGAAACCTAACTATGCACTGTGTGGTTTGACCACCAGGAAATTCATATTTTTAGTCGAATTTCTTTGGAGAATCTGTTTTGAAGAACTCAAAACAAATTACAATTATTTTTGGGGAAATGTGAAACTTGGGTGTTTGTACCAGTTTAATGTAGTGTTACGGCTAAGCCGATAGAATGTCAAGTCCTTTATACCCCCTGCATTTGCAGGCAAGAAAGGAATGATTGACATTACTACCGCGAGCGCATAACACTCTCCCTCACTGGGTCATAAACAACTCAAGTTGAGAAAGCTGTATGAAGACAACAATCTTAATGGATGATTTTGTTTGGGAAAATTTTATTCTCCCATATATATGGAAAAACTGTACTTAGAGTAAGAAATATCATTTTGCGCTGATGTGGAACTAAACAACCCAACAATGGGTTCGAAAGAATTCTATTAATCACTATGAACCTCTTCTGGTTGGCACAAGTAATTGAGTGTGTATCCACTGGTTTCAACTAACTAGCTTTAATAGCTAGATTAAATTAATCAAAACATGGATCATTCAGAAAAAATCCTATAGACTAAAAGCAAGATGATCGCGTCTGATATTTCTAACCAAGCACAGCCTGTATTTAACAAATACGATTATTTTCGGGCTTCTAGTTTGGGCGCCATAATGAACCAGTTTGCTGTCGGCAAACAGTTTCAAAAATAATATCCCTGTTCACATTCCCTCCAAGCGGCATTAGCCCGTAGCTCAAAGGGTAGAGGTATGTATGGTCGTGGGGGATGGAGGTGTGAACCGAGCCTAGTATACCGCTAACATTTTTGATGTTGAAAGAAAGACGTCTCGCCCAATCGCGAGGGAGTTAAGGAGGGGGAACCGTGAGTACCATCACTAGCAGTTGGCTTACCCATTCGGCATGAGCCACACAAGATCCGCTGATTATTCGGCCCTTACCACATTATTATTGGCAAGGTGTCCGATTAATCAAAACAAAAAAAAAAAAAATATCTATATTTAAGTAACGGCGCGTGGCCGCGGGTTAGTAATAAGAAAGGTGCTTGGCCATGCACCTTGTTACCATACTAGTCAACAGCGGGAATTTCCGACGAAAAACGTCACACGAAATTCCTTATTCACTAGTACAGCCTGGACCGGTTATATGTTAGTTCCTTTTTTTTTCTTATACCTGTGAATAAAAATATTGTTTAGTACATACTCACCACGTTAATACAACTCCCAAAAATTAAAAATAAACGGATTTTTCTTAAACTTTGCGCTTTATTGTCCTCTCAACTTAAACCTTTTTTTATGTTCAAATACAATACGGCTTAGTCCAACAATGGTCTCAAACGATTTTATGAAGACTGCCACCGTCTGCCTTCCAAAACATAATCCCCCTTCTCAAACCAAAAATCAGACTATTTAAATGATTGAAATCACCTCTAAATAGCCCCCCCCCCCCCATTTCCATTAATAATCCACATAGAAATTCAGGGTTTCGGATATCACCAATAATCGCATACATATATTTTGTTGATTAAGCAACATGTGCCAAAAATCAGAAATTTCCATGCGATTATTAGTTGAACGACATTACCATTATATTTACTGCAAACGTGGGAAATTGAGTGCAGTGTACTTACTTATAAGCAATATTTACGAACAACGACCTTCAACGTTGTTGTAATAAACTCATATAAAAATGGTTTATTCAGGTAAAATGTAAATACATTTATTATGTTATTTGAGTAACATTAACAATTTGTATACATTTAGAAAATTACATTAGAATTTAAGGAATATTGTGCAGGTCATGATTAACACTGCAAATATGTATACAATTGTATCGGGTAAGTTTAGATAGGTTGAAAGTGGTAACGAGATTTCGATCTGTCTAAAGACAATTCGTTACAGATACCTAGGTATAGCCGATAGTTAGTAACACATTGGCAACACAATTCTAATCAACTTAATCAGCGATTAATAATCTATTTCCTCCCATGACTGGCACTCTACCTTTGAATTTTCTGAAATTTAATTTTTAATAATTAGTTTCAAATTCCTTGTTGAATGGCTTGTTAAACAATCATCACCCACATAACCTAGAGTTTGGTTATTTAACGTCAGGCATAGCAAAAAAAAATCCTATTAACATATTAATTTATCACATTAATTTTTCAGTATTAAAGTCATTAATACAAGGTAAAATTACAAAATATGTATTTAACAGAAAATAAGCTAAATGGAGTTCCATAATAACCGCGTTCGCTTAAAATATGATTGTGCGAGACCGCGACAGCTTAAGTCGAATTCAGTTAATTTAAAAGTTAAAAGTAATTTTTTTTAAATTGTATATTTTTAAACTTAGAAGTAACAGTCTCCATATATAAAAAAGGAATCCTTTATATAGATTCTACAGTGTTCCTGCCATATCCCTGTTCTCTATAATAACAGACTATACAGAACAGCAACACTACAAGAAAACCACCGAACTTTTATAATGGATTTCGTTTGGCATACACAAAGGACCGTTTCAATCATGTTACGATTAAACATGTTGTACATATTTGATTTTAACTTGGCTAAATTTCTATAAGAGCCATCGCGAGCTCCCGAACTTGAATCTCAAAATTTTTTCGCTAATATAAAAATACTCAAAATCATTAGTACAAATTTCGCGTATGCCCATACTAAATGTATTTTAAGCTGAAATAATAATTTTATTAGTAATTCAAATAAGTATTTCTAATTATTTTTGTGTTCAGTACATTTATTATAAAGTACATTATACCATGGAGCAATAATATATAAGGGAGTCATCAAATATAAATCTTATAAGCCAATTTGTATATACGATGAACCTCGGTTATTTAACTATTGAGAATCTACATTAACCTCGCAAGAAGTAATACGCTTATCTTTTATAGAGAATAATAGAAATGCAGTGAGCTGACTTTTTGATCACACTAAAATTAGATTATAATTAATAAACGCAATTGATTTGTTTTATCAGAAAAAAATCCTTGTAATTTTTTGTCATCAATTAATTGTTTGTGCATACGTGTCCAGGCTTAGTTTTACACTTTCGTTCTTCGTATAGTTCGATTTAGCCTTAATAACTCCTGGATTCTCTTAGGCACACTAGAAATTAGCCTGAAACACTGAAAGATGTTCAATAGGATTGAGGTCCAGTGATTGCGGTAGCCAATCGATAATTATGGTCAGCAAACGATTTCAATGTTGATTTGGCAGTATGCTTAGGGTCATTATCTTGCGTGAATATTACTTCTGCCTTAGCTTTCCTAACCTAAACAGCTTAGGTTTTAAGGTCCAAAATGTTAATGTAACTGAGCGACGTCATTCTACCACAAATTCTTTGACAGTCCTCTATTCCCTCCAAGCCCCACAGCATGATGTTTCCGCTATCGAATTTTTTAGATTGGTTGGCCATGGTGATCTTGTACTGACTTGCCTTTCCTTTTTCACATCCACTGACGTCTATCTTACCAGATTCGTTTGATTTTGGTTTCTTCAGATCAAATGTCTTTTGCCCAATCCTCCAAATCAAAGTTCTGGTATTTTCGTACCAATTTCAGCCTCAATTTTTTATGCTTATCTCTTAAAAGCGGCCTTTTCACTTTAGCCGGTTCCCAAAAGCCGGCATTTCGCAAGTGTTTTTCAAGTTGAAAAACAGTGTTTTCGAAAGTGATGACGAAGCCTTTTGTTTAATTGGACGGCGAGCGGTATCACAAACACCATGCTTTTTACACTATTTGCCGTAGGCACTTGGTGAAACATACTTACACTTAATAAACACATTTTAATAAACATTTGTTTTTCTACTTCGCCAAACATTAGATTTTTGAATATTATTTTAACTAAAAAATTTGTTCAAAATGTTTAAAAAATCACTCGACCGATTTCGACTTGTTAGTTCAGGTTATCATCAGGTATTGTAAAAGAAAAATTTAGTTATATATAGTAGAAAAAAGACAAAAAAGAAATAAAAGAAGGAGAGACAAAAATAGACAATAAAAATTGATACAGTGATTGTCCCAACCATCTGTTGTTTATACGGAAAAATAATAATAAAAAAAGGGAGGAGGATAAGCGATTAGTCTTCGGCTGAGTAACAAAATTCAAGGTACTTTGAAGTACATTAAATTACCCGTAATTGTTGAGAAACGGATTTCTCTCTGTTCGTTAAGGATATTTCGAATTTCGTAAGATTCTAAGGTATCTAAACGTCTGCTTTTGGGTTGTATATGTAAATGTCTAAATTGGTTAAGCTAGCTGTATGATTTTCTAAATTTAAATGATTATGGAAAGTTGATTGATGTACCAGATAAATGTTCTTTAGCTCTAACTGCAAAATTGCGCCCAGTCGGTCCAATAAAGGAAACACTACAATCATTGCAATTAATCCTATAAACACCAGACTTGGAAAGATTTCAACTCAACTCTAGGTTTATTGTTAAAAACCATATCCTTTATTGTGTTATTAATATAAAAAGCAAAACTAATATTGGTATAATCAGACACGTTGTTGCTTATCCGTTGGTTCGTTTTCCCTATATACTCTAAACGACGCCAATTTTCCCGCGTTGGTCTATTCGGTAGGTAAATACCCGTTAGAGTTTTACGCTTTTGTTTTTTCTATTAATAACTTTAATATAGTCTTAGTTTCATATCCTTTATTCGTTGCTATTTGTAGAATTATGTTAAGCTCAGTGTTGTAATTTGAATTTGTCAAAGGGATGTTTATTAGTCTATCTTTGAGTGAGTGGAAAAGCTGATATTTTAATATTTTGGGAATGGTTTGAAGAAATAGGTATAACACGTCTGTATACATGGGTTTCCGATATATTTTGAAGTCGTAAAGAAGAATTAATTCTGGTTATTGTTATATCTAGAAAATTAATACATTTATTTTATACTTTTTCCAAAGTAAAATCAATAGATATTGAGAATTGAACCAAATAAGGAATGAGTCTAACAGTCTATCAGTTCCATTCCCTAGACACGGTATGTCATCAACATATCTATAACAAAAGATTATACAACGAACATGAAGATTGTTGTTTGATATAATCATTTGTTCGAAGAAATTCATGAATATTTTAACTAACAAAGGTGACAGAGGGGAGCCCATGGGTAGACTATCAGCGAATTTGAAATATGTATTATCAAAACAGAAATAATTTTGTTTGAAACAAGTCTCAAACACCAACTTCAGTTCACGACGTAAGCCATCATTTATAACATCCCTATTTTAGTATTTACAAACTATTTGTTACAAAGTATTAAGTGGAATAGAAGTGAAGACTGGCAACGTCAAACGAAACCAGTTTTGAATGTAATGGAATGTCGACGTCTTGAATTTTGTTAATCAATTCTACCGAGTTCTTAACCGAGTAAATCAAAAAAAAATTAGTATGATAGTTGAAAAAATGTATGAAACCCTTACTTAGTTTGTAGGGAGGAGCATTGCAATACGCGACTATTGGTCTAATCGAAATGCCCTCCTTATGCATTTTTCGTAAACCTTAAAGAATCGGAGCAGATGTACTCATGACGGGTCCCATTTGAAACGCGATATTTTAAAACGAGATATGACAAAACGCGATATTTCAAAACGCGATAATTCAAAACGCGATAAGGTACAAAACGCGATATGGAACAAAACGCGACATTTCAAAATGCGATATTTCAAAACGCGATAAAGTACAAAACGCGATATGGTACAAAACGCGATATTTCAAAATGCGATATACGGTACAAAACGCGATACGGTACAAAACGCGATATTTCAAAACGCGATATTTCAAAACTCGATATGGTACAAAACGCGATATGGTACAAAACGGGAGTTTAGGATCAGGTTATATCAGGCGGGTGAAGGGGAAATTTAGTTTCAGTTTATAGGAATTTAAAAATCGATAGGGGCGAGAGTATATAGGACCGATATCAATTGGGATCGCTGCGCTCCCGTCGCTTCGCAACGAACATTCTGTACCATAACGCGTTTTGAAATATCGCGTTTTGTACCATATCGCGTTTTGTACCATATCACATTTTGAAATATCGCATTTTGAAATATCGCGTTTTGTACCATATCGCGTTTTGTACTTTATCGCGTTTTGAAATATCGCGTTTTGAAATATCGCATTTTGTACCATATCGCGTTTTGTCATATCTCGTTTTGAAATATCGCGTTTTGAAATATCGCGTTTCGAGCGGATCCGACTCATGACAGAGTACTTCCAACCAGTTCCATTCAATAACGAATCGCTAACACAGTGTGAACAACTTTGAGATGGAGATATATGTTGTAGCGAACCAGTTAGACCAACCAAAAAATAATGCCATCTTCATATACACATACCAATAAAAATATGAAAGATTCTAGTTATTCAACCCATAAAAACATAGCTTTTATAGGCATTGAACGAATGAGAATGAAATTAGAAATTCATGTGTAATTTGTCATTATCATTAATTTTTCCTAAAATATGAAAGAATCGATTTCTTAGGCTAGAAAGTAATTCGCTAATACTACAAATACATGGCATTTTTCTCTATATATGGATAATATTTTAATGTACGTAATATAACATTAGTCGTCGCGGCCTGATGAAAAACTGATTTTTTTAAATCAATAATATCATCGGTTCGAAACTGGTTGTTGTAATTCTTCCGGATGAAATAAATTACAATAATTAAAAATTTACCCTCGGTCCAGAACTCTAAGGAACGATGATGGGCTGGTTGGGAAGTTGATTAAGTATAAGTAAGTATTGATTATCATAGTTGTTGTCACTCAAATTGACGCTAAATAGAGTATATTCCGTCGATTGTGTATTTAACAAACACAAAATATCATCGCAAATAAAAATAATTTTACCTAGGTAAGATTTTAAATAAATTCCGGCGGCATCGTTTATGTGTCCAAGATATTCGAGTTGAAAGGATAGATAGTATCTTAAAAGAAGTTGAAACAGTGGTTCGAGATAACTTAAATGATATCGCGGAGATCGGCTCCGTAATATTAAAGTTATCTAGATTACTTCTCTAATATTTTAAGCCTGCGGTCAAGCTCGACTAATCGCTGGAGTGTAGGCGGTATCCTTGATATTCCAAAATCATTGTTATTCAAGTTTCGAATGGGAATCATCACTTGCTGCTTCAGTCTGCCATCCAATCCGTTTTGGAAATATATTGGGCAAGTCGATCTTTAAAAACTATTTACCATTTTCTGTGGCATATACTTTTACGGTTTTTGAAATTAGAATTCTTCTGAGAAGTTTTAGAATTTTTTTTTCTTAACATCCGTATAGTTGTTGCCAGATGTGGATTATAGTCTTTCCGCTTTTTATGTCGTTTTTATGTGCAATTGCTGCTATATATTTTCATAAATAAAAAAAAGTAAAAATAATATCTTTTCTGTATTGGATTTGTCAAATCTCTATGAAAATAAATGAAATATTAGGAAAAGCAAAATACAGTCATTCACAAAAGTCTACATACACCACTAAAATTTGCATAATCGAAATAAATAAAACAAACTGAATATTGTAAAGGGTTATCCAATTCAAGCTTGATAAAGTAAACTTAATAAAAACACACAAAATATTCGGAATGTATTGTAATTTTTATTTCATTTTACAGATTGATCATTGCCATTTTTAGTTAAACAAGATATCATTCAAATGTCCTCCACGGGACTTCTTACAGGCCTTGATTCTTTTGAGGTAATTTTCAATGACTTTTCGGCATATTTCGGGCGGTATCTCGGCCATTACATTACGAATATTAGTTTTCAATTCGTCAAGAGTTTGAGGATTGTTTGCGTAAACACGATCTTTCGCGTAGCCCCACAAAAAGAAATCCAAAGGCGTTAAATCACAGGATCTTGGAGGCCAATTGACATCAACCAATCGCGAAATCAAACGTCCAGGAAATTTCTCTTGCAAAAGATCTCGATTTGCTCGTGTTACGTGACTGGTTGCTCCATCCTGCTGGAACCACATATCGTCAAGTTCATAATCTTCGATTTTCGTAAAAAAATAATCGGTTAACATGCGGCCATAGCGCTCAGAATTGACGGTAACGGTTCGTCCATGGTTGTTCTCAAAAAAATACGGCCCAATCACACCACCAGACCACAATGCGCACCAAACAGTGACTTTTTCCGGGTGTAATGGCTTCTCTACAATCAATTGTGGATTTTCTGAGCCCCAAATTCTACAGTTTTGCTTATTAACGTATCCACCAAGCGAAAAATGAGCTTCATCACTGAAGAAAATTTTGTTCGAAAAATCAGCATCAGCAGATTTAATAATTTTAACGCGTTGGTCGATTGTTAAATGCTCCATATTCTTAAATGGCAGAATGTCAACTAAATAAATGACAGCGTACTTGACGTTTATCTTTGACAGATGTCGGTATACAGATTTCTACTTTATCAACCTCGAATTGGATAACCCGTTAATATTAATTAAATAATAAAGATTTAAATAATTAAAATTATTATTGGATAAAACAAAATTAAAAAAAAATTCATAAAAATTATATCCAAAGTACCGTTATCTTTTTTTATTTAAATAGCTAGGCACGTCTATTGACTCTTACTATTAATTTTGCATTCATCTTGAGTGAGAAATATTTTCGTCTTTGTCATTAAAAGATGGTGCGTCGAATGGAAGTGTCAATCGGAATACGAGATCTAATAATAAAGGTACAGGAACAGCATAAGAGTTAAGATGAAATTTCTAAAGCTATTGGTAAAAGTACGAAACGTAGTTTTACGAAATACAGGGTTTAATGGAAGTGGACAAGGAAAAAACGGGAAGGAGTGCCAAGGAAAAACCATTTATAAACTTAGTAAATAAGCAGGCTTGAATTTACAAAAAAAAGCTTCAATGAAGGCATTGAATTTTGGAGCAAAGTGCTTTTCATTGACGAAAGTAAATTCATTATATTCGGGTTCGATAGAGGGGAAAAAATTTGGCGATTTGGCGTAAAATTGATCAAGATATGGCTCCAAAAAATTGGCTTCCTACCGTTAAACACAGCGGTGGCAATGTAATGGTTTTTGGATCTATGGCTGCAGCTGGTGTCAGAAAATTGATATTTATAGAAGGTAATATGCCATTTAGCAATTTACAACCGCCCGTTGAATGCTTAGGACTATGCAACCAGTGGATCTTTATATCAAGATAATGATCAAAAACATACGGCGATGGCAGTAAGACAATGGCTTCTATGTAACGTATCGAAACAACTTCATCTGCCCTTCCAGACAGCGGATCTTAATGCAATAGAGCATATCTGGTATGAACTGGAACGAAAATATAGGATTACCAATTCATTAAAAAGTGGTCTTTCGAGTGCATGGGCTGAAATTTCGTCAGCGGTTACTGAGAACCTGGTTTTATCAATCCTAGGCGGTTAAGCGCTGTTATTGAGTCTAATGTTGGCCCAACTAATTAATTTTGATTCTAAAGTGTGTCTGAACATGATCTTTTTGGTTTTATTTACTATATAAACTTTTGTGATGTAAATTTTTTGAATTTTTTGAAAATTATTTAATTTTTTTATTAATTTTTTTTTATCCAATAATTATTATTTTTCGATTAAATATATTATTTAATTAATATTACAATATTTAATTCGTTTTATTTATCTCGATTTTGCAAATTTTAATGGTGTATGTAGACTTTTGTGAATGACTGTAGCCTTTAGGGATTACCATCTTCGCTATACTATTTTTAAAAGTCATATTTTTAAGCGCTGGTAATCATTTCTAGTAGGCTTTAGAGGCTTTTATTTTATTCTCATAGGTAGGGCTTATCGCCATCCCAGAATTAGATTATGTTTAGCTTGAAAACTTCTATTTTGAGAAAACAACAATTACCGTATTATAGACATTAGCTCAGCATTACTCTATTTATTCTTAATAATTTTGTGAAGAAACCGGTTTGTAAAGAGTGATCCAATAGGAGATACTTTTCCAATTGGGATTCATGCGTCACAACTGTCATGTTCATATGACATTTATGTTCAGTATTCATTGACATTTCCCCATGAATAGACTTACGCGAAAACAACGTTTACAAATTGTGGAAATTTATTTCAAAAATCGTTGTTCAGTGGAAAATTGTTTTCGTTCTCTTCGACCATTTTATGGTGTTCATAATCGTTCAACTGAACATTCGCGAAACAAACAATAAATTTCGAACAATTTTTTCATTATTGGATATTCATCAACCGACTAGAGTGCGTACAAGTCGATCTTTTGTGAATATTGCTGCTGTAGCTGAAATTGTACGTGAAGACCGCAATCAATCAATTCGTCGCCGTTCTCAAGCTCTGGCTCTCTCGTATGGCACATTGTGGCGTATTTTGAAGTGAGATCTTGGTTTGAGGGCATACAAAATACAGCTTGTTCAAGAATTGAAGCCGGTTGACCTCCCTTTGCGTCCTCGATTTGGTTTATGGGCGTTAGAATAGCACCAAATTGATCCGTTTTTTTTATTGAAAAATTGTGTTCAGCTCATTTTTGGCTGAATGGATACGTCAAAATTGTCGTATTTGGGCTGATGAACAGCCAGAAGAGATTGAAGAGCTTCCAATGCATTCTGATGCACTGTTTGGTGCGGTTTATGGGCAGGTGTCATCATCGCGTCGTATTCCTTTAAAAATACGGAAGGACAGCGTGTAAACGTCAATGGCGCAAACTACAGAGCAATGATCAATGAATTTTTATTGCCAAAAATTCAAGATATTGGTGTAGCCGACTCGTGGTTTCAACAGGATGGTGCAACGTGACACACAGTAGACCAAACCATCGATTTATTGAAAGAAAATGTTAACATCATATTAAGAAACGGACCCGTGAACTGACCTCCAAGATCTTGTGATCTCACGTCGTTAGATTACTTTTTATGGGCGTATCTGAAATCACTTGTTTATATCGATAAACCACAATCGATTCCTGCATTAGAAGCGAACGTAACACGCGTAATTAACGGAATATCGGCCGAAATGCTCGAAAAAGTGCTCGAAAATTGGACCCATAGAATGGATCATCTACGAATCAGTCGCGGACCACATTTAAAAGAAATTATTTTCAAACATTAAATGTCTTAAACGTCACAAATACAATTTTTGATTATTAAATTGATTTTAATGCGTTTTATTTCAAAAAAACTTCCGGAAGCTCTTATTGGATCACCCTTTATAATAAATATATGACTTTATTTTTACTCGGAACATGTCAATTTGGTGGCTACCCTAATCTAGTCCTGGAACAACGTTATCTATAATTTTTCAATAGTTTTTTATTATTCAACAACATTCAGAGTTTCGATGTTATGAAGAACCTTGAACAATTGAGAACTAGTCATAGGGGTCTGGTAATATCACATATAATTTCGTTGCTTATTATTAACATGCTATAGATGTCAAATTCACGAGTTTACCAGTTCTCAATACTTCGAATCAGAAAGCAATTAATCCTTTAAATGTACACTCCTATTCTCCTAGTCGCATCACTTCAAGTGATGTGACTACTCATCTTCTTGGCTACTAGATCATTAAATCGAAACTTACAGAGCTCTCACAATAGACAAGTTTGTTTGGAAATAAAACCTGAGAATTTTTTTTTTCATTTTAACGTTAAGGAAAAGTTAGCAAACTCGAAACTTTTGACTTAAGAAAAGACTAATGAAGTTAGCTACATTTCTAAATTAGGGTTTTTGTTGTCATTTTACAGGCAAAACATGTTAAAATGCAAATAAGAACTAATTTATCGGTTTAATATATCTTAAAATTATAATTAATAAAGTTGGTTTCAATTTAATTTTTTTTTTTTGGTCATGGTGAGAGATACTCTTAAGGTAAAAGTTTAAGGCAAAAGGTAAAGGCAATTTTTTTTCTATTGTGAGAGCTCTGTTCTGGCTGTTTTTTAAATCTTAGTATGCTGCTTTATAAATGTTTTGTTGCGACTGCTATCACTTCAAACGACAATTTCTGACTTGAAATTTTGACGTGACAAATAAATAAATAAAAATTCAAACTAATGCAGCCAACTAAGATTTAAAAAATTTTCATTGAGAGTTTTGCACAAAATTATTTAGTAAATTTTGATTTTAAAATCTGGTAACCAGGAAGATCCATAGTCACGTCGGATGAAGTGATACGTCTAGGGGAATTTAGTATTTAATCATAGATTTTACGAAATAATGGCTCAAATAGAAAGAACGAGGTAATAGTAAGTATCTTTTTCTACAACTGGCCTGGAAAGTGTTTTGTGCACGAATCGCAAAACGACTGTTTTTCTGTTGTTTTATTAATTCAAGTAAACAATTAACTTAAGATAAACTGACGAAACAATTTTGAATATTTAGATATGTTAGTCCTATGCATTCAAAAATTATTTTGTTTTAGGTTTTATTTGCTACGGCCAATTTTTTAAAATAAGTTAAACAGAATCGAATTAATACAATTTTTATTCGAAGTTGTTGAAAAAATATTTCGTGCATCTCAAGCGCAAAGGGCATTGTTGCACGCTCGAGCCTCAACCTTCTATTTTGAGCTCTAAATACACAAATAGCCAAATCGTTGTCATGTTTCCAAACAATTCCTGAAATTCCCGAACCCGCTTTGAATTTTAACTCTGAATAATTTAATTTCAAAAGGCACACTTAGCGATGAATGAATTGACTCGTTGCCAACGGTTGCATACATTTAGTATTATTGAAGGGAAATAAATACTAAAAAAAAAAATTTTTTTGAATCCAAATCAGATATTATGCTACCTAGTAAGTTATGTTTCACTAGGCAGCATAATAAAATATTTGGATTTAAAGAATTTGACTATTTTTTCCCCGGGATATAAATGTATTGTTTGCTCTCGTATTGAATAAACAAACATCAATTACAAAATTATCTTTGCATTACTACTACATTTTTGTTTTTGGTGACTTACATTAAAAGTCTTATTTTTACATTCTTCTTCTAAAAACTGAAAGCTTATGTTTTCTTAAAATTATGTGATATGAAAATTTCTCATGAATTACTTTCCGTTGTTTACACTTCTTCTACGGACTACCTAGTTCATACTGATTACTTGTTGTTGTATATTTTCTACTAAAACGAAAACAACTTAATTTATAGGATGTGTATTTATTGTATTCGTTCCGCTTCTTTTAGTGTTTTGTCGTTCTTAGTGCGTATTCCAACTGGTTAAAATACTCCATAAACAGTTAAAAATTTATTCTTGGAAAATATTTTTTAACTTTTAAGTTTTTATCTCTTTCAATTGGATAAAATTTTTGACAATACTTGCTTATTTTATGTAATTTTAAACGTTAACAAAATTAAATATGAAAAATAGGTAATATTATTATTATATAAAAATATATTAGTCAATTTCCGTCAGTTTATGTCTATTTCATTGCGAATATTCTCAAAATTGGTGCATGACAAATTCCGTTTACAAACAAATATTTTGTGTCAGCCAAATGTTTCTCACATAAAAATGTATGGCAATAGTGTTTAAATATTATAATTTTAAAGTATATGTCACACTCGACATGTCTAGAGTGCATCGCCATATGAAATTAGTTAGAATTATTTAAAAAATGTATACTTTTTCCCAAAAATACGTATATAAATGTACCTAAAATTATTTAAAACCTGATAAAATCGTTGATTTCTTGAAACCTTGAACGAACCTTCAACGAAGTCTACGCGCATTAAAAATGGCTGACTTAAAAATCGTACTATTTTACGATCATTAAAGTCGTCATTAAAGTTTTTAGTGAAAAAACATAAAAAATTAGTTAGCATAGGACAGTTCTTACTAACTGTTAAAAAACAGCTTTGTTCCTGATGTTCTGAAACATAACTATGAAGATGTATGTAAATATTTCTGTAATGGTAAAAGTATGTAAAGTGATGATTCTCTTTTCAATGGAAACTAACTAAAAACTAACTAACTAACTTAAAATATTACTATAGGCAATTTGATCCTCCTACAAATATTTTGTTTTTTGTAGGACGATGTAAAGTCCTACAAAAAACAAAATATTTGTTAATGTAAATTCTCCCAAACGACTGAAAAATAAATTTTAAAAAATGTTATGGACACATGGAAGGTAGAAAAATTATAGCTACACACTGAAAAATATTTTTCTGGAATTTAAATTTTAGTTAGTTATTTTCAGAGCTATCGCTAAATTCAAAAGTCATATGACTGAAATAACAATCTAGATAACTGAAATTTTAATCATTTTAACGCAATACTTCTAAACTAATTAATACATAAATAACTAATTTAGAAAATTAGCTATTGTCTCGATGGCCTGCCTATATTAGCAAGTTAAAAATAAAAATTAGATTTAACATTCAAAACACAACAGAAATAATTAAATTTAATAATATTAATGGAAAATAAATAAAATGGTTTCAGGTACATGATATTTTCTCAAAACTAAATCAAGCAAAATAAAAATAAATATTTCGATGAAGACTTTTCACAATTAATAATTTCTAATACAATAGAAGTGAAAAATTTAACACAAAACGAATTTTTCATTGGCAACTTTAATAGCACCAAATATCGATCATCAATTCCCCTGTCTTTGTGATTAACGCCGTTATTAATTCTAGTATTTTCTATGATGATTATCACCGCCGTTACAATTGCCTCCAAATTCTCATCCAATGTCATTTTAAAATCCTATTCTCATCAGTCGCGGTAACGTCGATGATGTTAAGAATAGTAATTGCTTAATAAAATTATAGTGTGCATGTGGATTCGAACCAGCACATGATTCAGCAACATTTCCCTTAACTTCTGTGACTTGTAGACGTTTATCTCCTCTAAGCTCATTTTTGCACCTATTTGCAAAATCCCACTTCTGTCACCAAATGTTAGGAATTTCGATAATTTGATACGGATTCTTACTGATTTTGCAAATAAAACATTCAGCGATTTAAGTTACAAACTTTATTCTCCAACACCTGGATCTAAAGGATCAATTCACTAATTTCACTCTTTATTTCTACTGTTCTCTAATACAATTTTACATACTTATACATACTTTCGCATTGTTTCACTTTTAACTTTTTAACTTGCCCTGTTCACTTTTTATATTATAACTTCGTCCCAAATTATTCGCACTTATCGCTGTCTATCGCTGTTCGAGATTATTCTTCTTATTGCATCTGGCGAAGTATGTTTTGCAATTCACTTTAATGTAGTTTTAAATCAATTAGTTGTCTATTCGCGAACATGTCATCATTTCCTCTATTTTGATTATTACCGCCATTGTTCATTCCAGTATTATCGCCATCGTTTAAAATTGTTTTCGTTATCTGCATATTCCCCGTTTTATTTTTATTTTTTTATTATTACTGCAATCTGTTCTGGGGCCAAGGCTCCCTCAACTCTTTCGCGGTTCGCTTTTCCCGTCCTTGCTTTACGCCGTCGCCAGCTAATTCGAGGACGTACGGCTATAGGTCCGATTTTATCACCATCTGCACATTGCATAGCAATGGGTGCCCATGACAGGGGATCATAGTTGTGTCCCATTTCATGGGAGTTGAGTAGAACGATTAATTTAAATGAACGGTTCAGGCGGCTTGAAAACAACTCTTGTTTAATAATACGCTTCTTTAGTTCGGTAATTATATTTTGCGTGGCACATTAACAATCGTTTTTGTAAATTTTAGTCTCCTAAAAATTTTGTATATTTTTTGAAATAATTTTATTTTTTTAACAGCCTGTTGCCGAAGAACCATTCCGCATAGCAATGGAACTAGATGATCTTCCAAAAGAGACCCTAAAGCGATTAATATACGAAGAAACATTAAAATTTAAAGAAACTCATCCAGATCCAATAATTTAAAGTGTAAGTGTTGTGTATCTCTTATGTAATTTAACAGAAAATAAACACAAATTTCCCTCCCTCTTTTTCCCCTCTAATAAGTATATTTTTCGTTTTTCATTTAAACTTTGAATAAGGATTAATTAATTAATTAACTACAATTTAAAATTATTAGTATTGTTTTTAAACAAAAACCAATAAATTCTAAGTGTTGATAATATTATTATATATAATTATTAATTAATATTAATATTAAACGGTATTAAAAAAAAATTCAAAAATTATATCGGGATAATAATTGTGATAAATGTCTGATATTTATCCCTAGTTTATGAGGAAAATCTATTTTTCATTTTATTATTGTTACTTGTAAGATAATAATGAAACACAATATTCATCACGCATATATATTTTTTTTAATTAAATTAATTATATCTTTAAAAAATATATTTAAATGTTTTTTTCTTTAAATCTAAAGCCATTTTTTCGCTGTCATCAGTACTATATAACTATTATTATATGTATAGAAAGAGATTTATCTTTAAAAAATACAAGACGATATCATTTTTAGTAATTAAACAGAAAAATGTATAATTAATTATTAAATGTAATTTGTAGTTTTTAATTATTATTATTATTATTAATTTAATTAAATTTAAACGATATGTGAAAGTTGATGCAAAATACAAAGTGTTTTTTATTTTTTTTTTTGAAAATGTCTTCCCATTTTATTAAATCATCCCCCTTCACATCATTAAGTAGGCATACGAATTTTTAATTTATTTATTTTCTTTAATTAAAATTTGAATATCAAAAAGTTTAATGGGTGTGTTTTTATTCTATTTAAATAAATAAATAAAATGTTAATATAAAAAAAATATGGCAACGTTATTAATTTTATCAAATTTATACACTTTATAAAATATTACATATTTTAGATAGATTTCCAAAGTCAAAAGATTATATTTAGAACACTGGAAATAAATCATTATGTTTTTTTTAAACTAATTATTAAAACAATTGTAGGTTTTGTAAGATTTAATTGGAGACAAAGATTTTTAAGATATTAATAATTATTAGCAAATATGCTACGAATTTGTAACGGTTTTTCGGTTACATGGCATTTTACTAGTCACATCTAACATGTCGCGGTTTTACAGAAATTAGTTGAACCAGATGTCGCACGCACCTACCTTGAAGACGACAACCCCTTTAGCGAGCAAGCTTATTTTTTTGAAGATATGTATGACTATTTGGTTAACGCTTCATTACGATAATGGTGACAATCAAGGCACTTCAATAGGGCGTAAAGAATTTTTAAAGAATATGAATCAAAATTAAATACAATTTTTGGTGTGCGACCCGGCACAAGAAGTTAGCACATATTTGAGACATCTTAAAAATATTTGGATTAAAAAATGACTTACATATTTCAATGAAACCTGCATGCTGTATTATTATAAATCTAGTAATAAACATTTTACTTTATCTATTTTATAATGTCTATTGTTATGTATAATTATTAAAGACAGGGAAATTTTAATTTTAAAATTAATAAACAAAACGAATATAAACTTTATATTTTTTATTAAATTTTTGTTTTGTATGGCTGAATAAAAATATAAATATCATTATTATAATATATACAAATTTATTTTATTTTATTTCATTTTTTTTGTTTGTTTTGCATTTGTACTTAATTACGATTATATATATAATTTTTAATTATAGATAATAAATGTAATTTTACATTTTTATTATTATACATACGTATAAAAATACAAAAACAAATTATTAATTAATTTTAATTATTATGAAATGTGTAAAAAAACAAAATATATTATATATTATACATATATTATATTTAGAAATAAATAAAAACAAATCAAATAATTAGTTTATATTTTTATTTTCTTTTTATTTTTATTTTTTCTTCGTCGAGAGTGGCCCATTAACATTATGACCTTTTAGTGCTTTGCATCCCTTGTTAATTTATGTAAATAACGGTAACAAACATTATTTCAAAGGGAAAACTACCGTTTTCTAAAACCGTTACTAGCGAGCCTTTACTATGCCAACACAGCAAATCTTGTAATACTTATCATCTCCTCCTAGCAGCGTTTTATATTTCATAAATATTTTATTTTTTTATTTAAATTTTTTTTTTATTCAATTTTATTGTAATTTCAAGGAACTAATAAAAAATGAGAAGTTAACATGAGTTTTTATTAATTAAACCCGTCATCTCTTTTGGTACTCATCATCCATGAACCTCAGTTGGGAATAGATGATTTCTCATGAAATCAACTATCTTCTCTCGTGTTAACTGAAGAAAAATAGTTTTTACTCATTCAAATAATTACAAACTATTCCTTGAGTTTATAGAAGTATGTTGTATGTTGATTACGATGATGTTGTTGCTTATATGGCTTGTTTTTGTATGGCTTATATACAAAATTTTAATGCAAGCTGGATGCAATAAAGTCATTGATCCAGTGCTTTCGCCCTTTTGGTAAACAAGGTAATAAAATATTGAATTGCAGCAATAAAGCCTGGTCTCTTGCCCTTGATTCAATATTGTTGCGTTTTGGTAAACAAGGCCATACAAGTTGGTTGGTTACCCATTTGTTTGGATAATAGACGTGCGTACGCCTATGGACATTATTGCAATGATAAATTTACTTTGTACTAATTGCCACGCCATCATGTTAGCTATGCATTAAATGATTGTGTCATTGGTTATCACAATCATTTAATGGTGATGAGGGGGCATCTACAATAAGATTTTAACAACTACCGTGCCATCGTTTAATTTAAATATTTTGTGTCTTGGTTATCACAAAATATGATGGTGGCATCTATGATGCAATTCCAATATTGTTCATTTTAATGTTTGGTAACGATCTTGATTGTCAATGTCATGCAAATCGGTATGATAATAAAATTTGTTAATTTTGTAATGTGTACAAAATTGTTTTGTTGCATGTACCGATTTTGCATGGGAAGACTGTTGTGGCATATTCTTATGGAATATGCTTATTTATACGGAGAATTGTCCGTTAATAAATAATTCAGTCTACGGAGAATTGTCCGTTTGTAATTATGTATATTGTGCGGTGTTTCTTGTAATTGAAGAAACAGGCCGCTACAAGTTTCGCTCGTTGAACAATGAGCGATTTCAGGTTCGTCAACTGTTGACAACATGTTACGTAATCAATATGTTGAATATTGAACGCAATCGATACATTATAATTCATATGGCAATACTTGGCGTGTTTTTTTATTCCCCTATAGAATGTATCTGGAGCACCCAATTTTCTATGTCAAAACTTATATTTAGCGCGCTTTTTTTGCATATAATTAATTTATAATTAACTCCAAACTAATATTTTTCATTCGCCTTTTTAATTAAAATCGATATAAAAATATTTTGCTTTACTTATTTATCGGGAGCCGCTATCCATTTGAATGGGAAATTTGGAAAGTTGTTAATTGGTATATTTCACGTAGTTAAATGTTTGTTTTATGGGTGAATTTGTTTTTAATTTGAATGCGATAAAACGGGTAGTAGCGGAATTTCGGATAGATAATTTCCTATTCAGCTCTCAATATCCCGCCCGGATAGCGAATAAAAAACAGCAACCGTGTTCATCTCTTTTGAATTCTATCGCTATTTTTTATTGTTACAATTTGAATAAATACACCAATTATTTTTAGGAAATTATATATTTATTTTAATTTTATTTATTTATAACAATATATTTTTTATTTATTTTAATAATGAGTACTAACTCCATTTTTTTAAATCAGCTCTATTGGGTATTGAATCGTATAGCGATATCAAAGTATTTAATGATATTTCTGCCCAAACAGCTTTGATGGCTGCAATAAGCGACGCCTTATCACCTCTTCATAAATCTTACCAGAAAGCCATCCCCAAACGTTTTACAATTCTTACTGTATGGTTAGGGGCTTTACCTTTCTGATAAATCCATTTCAATGGGTCCGTACAAATGTTGGAACTTTGGAAATGCTGAATCCAAAATGGACAAATACGAATTTGCTGTCATTTTTTGATTTTATAAAGCTAACTCAATCCCACCATAGTATGAAATAGCTTCCCAAACCATAACCCCCATAATATGTAGTTATAACCATCGGGCCCGTCCAAATTGATTTTTTTTCATCCGAAACACTACTTTGTAGCATTGGTTATTTTTTTTGTCAAATGCTCTTTCCCAAATTGAAACCGATTGTTTTTTCAAAATTAGTTTAATGGTAATTTTTTCTTAATTTTCATTTTATCCGTTTTTTCATCTGTTTTAGATGTTGGCTTTCTGTATGGTGTGACGAACGGTTTGTGCAGAGATATTACCACCGGCTCGCTCCTTAATTCTGAGAGCAGAGTTCGACGCAATACGAATTATTTTTCGTTTATCTTCCGGTTTTAATTTTGAAACAACAGTCTTTCATATTTTTTCCATAGTTTTCAGTATTTCTTAAATAATTTAGCACAACAGTGTGACTTCG
The DNA here is from genome assembly GCA_947310385.1 of Nephrotoma appendiculata. Taxonomy (NCBI): domain Eukaryota; kingdom Metazoa; phylum Arthropoda; class Insecta; order Diptera; family Tipulidae; genus Nephrotoma; species Nephrotoma appendiculata. The sequence goes on from OX371224.1 coordinate 146,226,594, forward strand.
GCCTAGTTTTTCGGCCATGAACCAGCTCGAATGTCTTTGATCGTAATAAACCAAAACTAATATTTTTTAAATGATCGCGTTTACTTTGATAACTTCATTTCGGTCAGATGAAAAAACTAGAATATTACATTTGACTCAGAATTTGATAAATGGATTTATTCAAATATCAGCACAGAATAGAATTCTTTTACAAAAGTGCATTTAAGGGCCAATTAATTACGATTCTCACCACCAAAAATTACTATGCAAATGTCACTAGATTTGTATGGAGTCACTCGGTGAGATGAGAATCATAATAGGGGGGGAGGGGGGGGGGCCTTAAATGCACTTATATAAAGAAAATAATTCTATTGTGTGCTGATATTTGAATAAATCCATTTATCAAAATCTGAGTCAAATGTAATATTCTAGTTTTCTCATCTGACCGAAATGAAGTGCTAAATTAAAAAATTAAATGACACGTAGTAAATTTCACTCAATTGGTAAATTTTGCACTCAGTCTGTGTGCCAAACTTAAGGTAAATCGTTTTAGGACAGATTTTTCGATCAGTTTGCCAATAGAGTTTTTGAAAAATAATTGAATTTACCGAAAAATTGGCTTAAAATTGACTTTTACCTTGAGTTTGGCACCACCTCTGATAAACACCAACAAAATCAGCACCACTTCTATTGTGAGGATTATGGTAATACAGACATTTAACATAAGACAACCTGAGTAAAATTTTAATCTACTTTAAATCCGTCAATTTGCCTTTATAAATTTGGCATGCTCCCCTCATTGTATCACGAAAATACCGATAGAACGTTGCAGAAAGTATAAATATTTTGTCCACAGCCCATGTTATTAATCGTAAAAATATTTAGACGAAGTTGCATGTATCTTATCAAACTTTTTTTTTATCAAAGATTACGGTTTCGTTTTTATTTAGGACAAATATGCCCAGAAATTTAATACAATTTGTTAGTTCGTAAAACTGGCCTAACTATGGATTGTGGCCTATGCTGCAAATCTCATAATATAAAACTGAACTGTCTTTAAAATTCGAACTGTTCAAAGTGTAATTGGTTCAAACCTACCTGGACGATAATTTTGAAATTGTAGGAGGAACTGTTAAAATTATTTTTCACTTATTTGTCGAGATTCAATTGATGTACCGCAACCATTATATAGGATGGTCCAATTTACTCTAGAATATTTAGGATAATGATAATATGTCGATTTGTAAATTGTTTTATTTCATAAATCATCTCAAAAAAAAAAGTTTAGCAAATAAAAATTCATTCTATTTGATGTCACATAAGAGTGCTACACCACGTAATATCCAATGGTCTGGCTCTTTCAGTGACTTCAACCACAGCGGCGTAATGAAATTCAAATCGGTTCGGTTTTTCTTCTTGTACACCGGGCATAAGAATAACGCGGGATCTTTGGGTGCAGTCGAATTAATTGCGTATATCCAGACTACAGGCATCATCGTATATAAAATTTTATTTGTAGCCTCAATCAGACGGCAATTTTTACGATCCCAACCCGCACCATCGATAAATAATCCATACACATATACTCCATCTTTGGGTGGCTTTTTACAGTCTTCTGGTGCCACTTTTAACACCTCGTTACTTAGACTTACCTGATCAAGGGCCCAGCCTTTATGCGCCCGAGTAACTTCCTGTTTCATGGCCGTTATAAATCCTTGTGGATTAAAGAATCCCGACATCCAAAATGTCAGGGGACGCCCCGTAAATACCCATGTCGATAGCTGTTGATTACGATCGATAAATTCAGAGAACCAAAAACCCAAAGATGACGACATCCAACTGCGTTTTCTCCATAATGCGGGTATGCGAGCGTCATATATACTATCAAGTGCATCTCGCAACTGTTCATTCATTATAATTGTACCCTCAATTGCAAGCAATAAATCGTTGAGTGTGGTCCGAACTAAAAATATAATTTTTTGCATGCGATCAATTTCTTGCCGCAAAAATATATTCATCGGACTAAATTGTCCCATTTCGCGCAAACGTTCCATAACTTCAAATGGATCATACTCTTGCGGTACTTTTTCCAACATTTCATTTGTAAACCTGGTCACAACAGCTTCACGTGTTTCACCACCTCCAATTGAGGATTGTCGCGGCTGAATCGATAAAATTGTATCGAGCATCGATTGAGTCGAATTACTTTGGTATGTTATGTCTGCGTTCGAATGCAGTCCGTACACCTGCGGTGGATCGATACTGTTCATCTGTTCAATCGTATCCAAATATTCGTTTATAGTTTTAAATCGGTATATTTTATAACCCCAAAAGAATTCAAAGGTGTCAGTAAACATACGGTCCGAAAAATATTGTCGAGCGAATGTATTCAATAAAATCTTATCGAAATCATCGGTTACACGACCGCCATATTGAACCTCACCAATCATATAGCGGACTGTAGACCAACTAATGCCATGCTTTAGGTCCATTTCATCTAAATGATTTTGTATAAACATGCAACTTGCCAGCCAATCGGCGGAATTATATTCGTACGGTATATTCCAACCGAGCGGACCAAATTTTCGTCTTTCCTGAACGATTGTGTGCAAAAATGAAATGGCATAGATGAGCGGTAGGTAAAATGGGCTTTCGCTATAGTCGAGCATATCTTGCGACATATTTCCATAGGTGCGTTTTAATCCAGCTCGAACTCCAGCCGGCGGTTCATTCGTATATTTGATGGAAACTTGTAACAGCGTAATTGGGAATTTCAGATGTTCCTCAGTTGTTATCCATATGCGGAATGTTTCAATGATTGGTTTTTCGGATGCTTCTAATGTCTGGATTAGAGTTACCAATTCCAGCATATAATCTAAGCCCAAATGGCAATTTTGTAATAGAACCCAATTACCCTCCTCCAATGATTGCGCGATCAATATTCGACTATGAACTTCTTGTCCTTGGCCCATAGATATGGCGCGAACTTTTACCTCGTTCTTTTTGGCCAACATTTCGACGTTTACTGTGGGGTCACTTCCCATTGACAAGAAACATACGAGTGGTGTTAAGCAATGACTTTCTTCGAGCATTAAGTCATAATTCAATATAACCGGAACCGCAAAGCGTTCCCCAAGAGAATTGGCAATATACTTTCTCGATTGCGATATCGTACGATCGGCACAAATTGATCGAATCAAAAGCAATTTTCTAAATACATCCAACGTATTGTATCCATCTGGAATTGTTTCCTCTTCAGGCCGATCCTTTTCGAACCACACCTTCCATTGCCGTTCGTTATTCGTAATTTGCGTCAATATATGTGAAAATGTCCTCATCGTTGCCAACTGAACCAGATTCAACCACATTACGTCTGTTATCCATTTAAATGGTTTTGGGACGCATTCATTAATATTAAGGGCGGCGCCACCTTTAATGAAATTCTGAAATTCTTCAAACGTAATATTATGCCGCTGCAAATCAATGTTAAGCGCCATTAACAGTGCGAATAAATATTTGTGGCTTTCGAAGAGCCCACGGGAAATATATTTAAATATTTCAAAGGTTAAATATTCGATAATGAAGTTCAATCGCTTCGAAACAATATGGCTTTTCTCGGAGCGAAGTAATGATAAATCAAAACGTTCCAAAAATTGGGCCAACGATGTTTGATACATATTATTAACCATGGCCATCGATGATACGAGAAAGTATAATACACTGCCACGTGTGGCCACCGGTCGAAATTCTTCGCGGGCCATATTTATTTTTATTTCTGTGTCCCGGGCAATTATCAATTTTTCACTTACTTCGGTCGACGTGGTTTTTGATGTGTTCAACACGATTATGACTGATACATCATCAAGAAGACTACCTTGGGTTGTCGATAATTTTTCTAGTAAATTAGCCTCCAACTCTTTCATTTTTTTGCGATTCGTCGTAATATCTTTAAGTAGGTTTGTTCTCTCCTCTTCCAATTCTTTCTTCTCCATTAAAATGACGCGACCCAATAATTGATCTTCTAAACCCTGCATTGTTACGGTGAAATCTATAATGGATGTTCGTGCCGATATTTCGGGTGTGTATAGGGGGTTCGGTAATTTTGTCGTTATGTAGAGACGGAAATCACTGTTCCAGTCGACTTCTTTATCGCCAATTTTTATTTTGTAAGTGGATCCGCTTTTAATAAGATTTTTCTCCAATAAATTGTCCAGAGCTGGATCCAATTCTTCGCCTACATCCTCGATTAGGATCGCATAACCCGCGGATACAGAATCTTCAATATGATTTCGGAAATAACGATGGGTCAATTGGGTCACAATGAAATTATTTTCTTTCTCTTTTGTTTTTATCCAAGACTTTCCCTGTGTCTGGGGGTCTATAAGTAACGGAAATCTTGAGGACTTTGTCACAATTATACCATTTTGAATGGACAATTCGTCAGTTGGCAGTCCTTGTAAATTCCATTCCCCAATCTGAGCTGCATCCGTTAGACTTTCAATAAAGTTAATATTTGTGGATACCGGTATTCGACGGTCGATGATCTCTTGCTGCCATGTTTTCTGGAACTGTAATCGAAATTCTTGATTGAAAGGACCGACGTATGATAAGAAGGCTGTTAGAAAGAGGACATCTCCCACAAGGCGTTCCGTTTCGCTTTTAAATTGAGCGAGTTGTTCAGTCCACCGCACACGTTCACCAGCTAATCCATTAATAAGGGCCGCAGCCGCATCCATTTTATCTTGACATTTTTGGGCTTCGTTCAAGACAACTTGTTTCTTATCATCAGCCGTTTTTAATGTTGCTTCTGCTTCGGCTAATTCTTTCTCCTTGGCTTCGAGCAAATCAGAGGCGGCTTTTAGCTGTGTTGCTGCTTTTCCAAATTTTTGCTCTTGTTTTGCCAAATTAGCTTTTAATGGCAATACATCTTTATTTACTAAATAAAATTTCGCCATAGCCTTCGTCCATAAAAGTAAACCGGCTACGCTACCACTAGCAAGTTTGGCCGCATCATATGTAAATTGGGGAAAGTCAAAATAAGCCTGCAATAAATCTAACATTTCAGCGTTGATAAAGTCTTTAGGAAAATCGATAATTTTTGGCAAAAATCGAATATCCGACATCATTTTAAGGGATTCACCCCACGAAGTAACCAAAAATTTCTTTTCAACATCTGCTTTAACTGGTTCCAATTTCCGTTTGAACAAAATTAACACGGCGTCCATAATAACCGTAATCAAATGTGGGGGCTTTCCCAGTTTTCGCACCGTTGCAATATCAGCACCTTTTACGGTCCTTAAAGCAGCTTCAGCCTCCTCTAAAGCCGGTTTTGCATTTTCTAGTTTTTCTTCTGCTTGTGCTTTAAATATCGATATTTGCTCGACCAAACTTTCGGCTTTACCTTTGACATCAGCAACACTTAATTTAACTATTTCGGCCGCTGCTGCCACTTCGGATACCTCCTTTAAAACAACATCAGCTTCTTGGGTTGCAACCACAATTTTTTTATTGGTTTCTTCCAATTCGACTTTCAATATTTCCACCGATTCAGCCGCTTCAATTAGCTTATGCAAACCGGTTGACATACGTTTCGCCATTTCTTCAATTTTCTCTTTAATATCAACATACACCAACTTGTAGGTCTCTAAAAATGATAAAAGCGACTTTGGCGTTACGAAAATCTGCCGCCGGAATTTTTCATAGTACACATCACAATTTTCGGATACGTCATTGTGAATAAAACTTATCATTTGAATAACGTTATCTTTTACTGTGTCTGAGCACACAATTTCAAACGGTATTAGGATGTGGCGCGAAACCGCAATTCGGGCATCTTGTGGCCATGGTTGGAACCAGTCCACAGTGCATCCGGAAATAAGGCCAGGAAATTTAAGGGCACGCGTCCGAAATTTTTCTCCTATCTAAAAATGAAAAATATATTTTAATTGTTTGCAATGTAATGGCCAATGATATAAGTAAGTGGAACTATTTCCTTACCGGTGAGAAACACAGAACAATATGTAAATTGTTGCGGGCTCTCGATATGAAATAATCATATAAGTTGTCCAATGTTGGAATCCTTTTTGGTGATTCTTTCTTCATTACGGGTATCAACTCGTTTAACATGTCGTCTGTGAACAAATAGATCGAGGCCAATCAAACACATATGGTTTCGTATTTAAACAATAAACTTACCCATTTCATCTTTGGCAAATAAATTGGCCACCTCACCTGAACTCAATACGTTATTCAGGAATTCTAAAAATGCTTCGTCCTTAATATCATTATCCGTAAATATAAACGAGATCCCTTTTCCGTGAAATCCGGCTGTCACATATAAAAATTTCAAATCGTCCATTAAGTTCGACACATTGTACGATCGGGTTAACGTGATCATATGATACTTATAATTCGCTATAAACGAAGCCAATTTCGTTAAACTTCGTTTGCCTGAACCACCAACCCCGACCAGTAAAGCATTGCCTCTTGGTGTGCGCACAATTCTTGATATAATCATTAGATGGACAAGCGCATCGTGAAAGAATACCATGTCCAGATTAGCACCTCGAATTTGATCATTCAATTGGCCCATAAAAGTAATCACTTTGTCTTTCACCAAATCTTCACTGGGATACTCTTCATAAATTTTTGGTGCGTCTAATGATATTTCTTCACCCTCTTCTCCTGTCGGGTCGAGTGGTTCTCGTAAGAAATCCACAAAATAGGTTTCGTCGTTATTGTAATAGTCGTAGTATTTGCCCAACTCAAATTCAGCAATTTTATCAATCCTATCCAAAAACCAAGTTTTGTCGTCAACATTCGTGAATCTATCAGATATTACGCGTATGCATTCGTGTCGCCATAATTTCAGAATGTCTATGATTGATTTACACTCCGCTCTTTGTATCGTTAGAATGCCTTGCCAAATTCGAGATAAATCTCGTAAATTGAAAATGTAATGGAACTTGGCCGGTGTAGGTAACATTTTAGTCTTGGTTTGTTGCCATAATATCCGTGTCAACGGAATCAAATATGGAACAAATTCAACAATATCATCGCCAAATCGTTCGGTACAGAAGTAACCTTCGCCAATAACACGGAATATCTTATCCATTGATGTGCTTGATGGGAGGGTACAGTTAAATACACAAAATTGCCGTTTTAAACGGTGTGGTATATCATTACGTCCACCACCCGGATGAATCATTGCAGCAATTAGTTGCAGATCTACGATTGTCATAAAATCACCAGGCCGTTCCAATGAATAGAAGCCAACCATTTCCATTAGTTGTCGAACAATTTCGTTCGTGATCTGATCACCCCATTCATTTATAACTGGCATATTTATGTCGTCTATAAAAACGGTCATGGATCTTTGATTTGGTGGTCCAAATGTTAAGCCGACACGTTTTTCAATATAGCCCTCGATAATCCGTTGGAACATGTTCGGTGTAGTCGCCGACGAGAAGTTCAAACATTTCCACAAACGGACCTCCGGATCATACGTCGACATGTAGCCTTTTATCATCACAGTTTTGGCTGTCCCCTGCTCCCCAATCAAGAGAACAGCTTTATTTTGTTTTGAAATATTTTCGATTAAGAATGCTGTCCGAACGTTATCGACATTAGGAACCAAAATGCTTGAATATTCGGGAACTGAAGTTGTTGGGTATATGAACTCTTCGATACGTGTGCTCCAATGCTGCCAATCGCCAGTCTGTGGATTAACAGCGTATTCAAAAATTGATTCTTCCGGCGAAGCTAGTTTGGGCCATCTCATTTTTGATGGATGCTTCATCATAAAATCTTCCATTTTTAAACGTTCATCCTGTTCTAATACGCAACCCAACGACCACATAAGACAAAAGAGAAATATTCGTTCCAACATTCGGGTGGTGGGCGCTTTGTCGGTAGGTATCATTCCCTCAAGCATATCCAAACATTGTCTAATATATAATGCTTCCAAAATATTCATTTTTACAATCAGCTTCGTTTGCACATAAACATGGACATCATCGTATATTTTATTGAAAAAGTCTGTTAATTTCGCTGCTTCATCTGGTTGCCGTGTTTTCATCCAAGCCAACATAATTGGGGTCCATTTCAAAGCACTAGAACTCATAAAAACCATTCCAACACGGCTTACAGTGGCCGGTGATGCATTATCCACGTTATCCGGCTCAAATACTAGTTTACAATTATGTGCCATTACAATACGATCGCCATTAGCCAGTGTTAACGTTTTATTATCATCTAGTACCGAATTTAAATTCTCAATCCATACCGCATCGACGGGACCATCCAAAACCAACCAAACAAAATCGCTTGCTTTGACGGCCCGCGTTCTCCGCCAAAGTGTCGAAAATATTCCATCGGTCCAATCGTTCGTGGATACATCCAACCGGCCAAACATTTGAGGTGCCGTAATTGCCTTTGGATTCATACGCACCTCACGATGTGTATGCCCCATATCCGTGAAACTTTTTAACAGCGTGTGAATACATTTTGTTTTACCTGCACCCGTTGGCCCCATAGTCATCAAACCGTGTCGCACCAATGATGTTTCGTACAACTGAATACATTTTAAATTCCAATCCGGATGATTAACCAATCCCATTTCATTGCAACTATTTTGAATGGCTTTCTGCAGTTCTTTATACGAGGATGTTTTCAATTTAAGGCCTGGGAATAAATCTTCGATAAGCGACAAAAATAGAGGTTCATCTTCATCAATCAATTTTGAAACATTCATGTCACGCAATACTCTCATGACAATTGTCTCTTCGGTGTCATTGGGATTGGCACGTTTTTGAGAACCAAGCGTTCGAAGTACCGACAAAATGTTTCGTAATCCAAAATCGTAATGCACCTGTTTCGAGAGTTGCTCTTCGCACAATTTGTATAGAGTAAAGAATTTTCGTGCCAATATGATATTATCCTTAAAACCGCAGCTGGCCAATTTTACCCGCATAATAATTTGTCGATCGGGAACCATCATTGATACGGTACGGAATTGAATTTTTAAATTCTCGGGTAATTCTTGGCGGCCAGCGTATCCAGGATTCATTGTAATGAACAAACCAAATTCAGGATTTAGAGAAACGTTATCACCATCGCTGAATATGAAAAAGGCTTGCTTCTGCTTTCGGGCCGTTAGGACAATACTGTAAAGAATAAACGGTACCATATGTTAAATATGGTTGTTATTTGGTATAGCATATATCAAACGATATTATATACTTACGAAATTTGCTGAGCTGCAACCGAGAGAACGGGAAGTTCAATTCGATTAAATTCATCAAAACAGCCCCATGAACCGGATTGCGCCAAACCCTTGTAAATACGACCCAAACCACGAAAATCCATTTGATCTGAACAATTGAATACCACCACCAACTTGCCCAACGCTCTTCCCATATCTTTAGTCGTCTCAGTTTTACCGGTACCAGCAGGACCAGCGGGTGCCCCACCCATTGACATCCCTATGCATTGAGCCAACGTGATGTAACATCGATCGGTTAAAGGTGTTATGGCTAAACGTTCTGTGACACCCAAATATTCATCTTGATATTCAAAATCAACGTCCGTTATTTTAACAGTAATTGTATCAGTCTCCTCGTCAAAATAGAAGCGGGCCTGTTTCTGCCACTCAAAATCGCTCGCGACTCGTATACGATTTTTCACTAAATCATCAAATATATCCCGCTGGTGGACATGTATCGTAACAATGGTTTCGAATCTGATTCGCTCCAGTTTCGTTAATTCCTTAATAGTTAATTCAATGAACCCGTTCAGGAGATCAAGGAAACGATCGTTGGTTGTCTTCATTATAGTTCTATTCGTTTTAAACTTTCGTAATGCGTATTCGGCCTCTCCGGTCCACAAAATTTGGCATCCGATTAATCCCGCTTGGCCGCAGTGATGTTGAAATTCGATAATAAAATTAAAATCGGGCTCATTCAAACTGAGGGCGAGTGCTGCGCATACTCCTCTTACTGTGTCCTTCATGGCGAGTAGCAATTTTCCAAGCCAAAGTTCGACACCACCGTGACACCGTACTGGCACTTCCATTTTAATTTGCTCACCATTGGCAGAGTTCATCGCAATAATCTTATCGGTTGAATTCTCTTCGAATTCAACAGTGGCGATTGCATCAAAAATGCTCAGCAAATGCGGTTGAATCGTTGTGGGGTCGGATGCTTGACCCAAAATTTCAAGTAAAACTGGATCTGATACAAAAAAGAATCGCGGGAATATCAACCGTTTTGTTTCTAAATAACCAGTCAACGATTTTTGACATCCCTCAAGTTGTTCGATTAGATATGGTAGCATATTACCCATTGTTTCATCAGCGGTACAGCATTCAATCACATTTGGATTTTCTCGCGCTCGATACATTATTCGGACATAGGCCTTATCTATATTGGCGAATTTTTTAGTTTCCTGTGGTAGCTGCCGTGCTATATCGCCACCGCCAAACACGGCCTCCAAATATACCCACAAATTTTGTACCACAATCCATCGCTCGAGAATTTCCGAAATCTTCGATAATTTATGCAACCATATCATAATCTCCTTTTTAAACGGCGTATTATATCGATTAGAGGCTAGGGAATTCATAACCATTAAACTGTCTTCGGTGGCCGAAATGATTTCAAGGGTTTCAGTTACCTTCAGCAACATTTCGCCACGCAACTTAAATTGGGCAAATTGCAAATTGACAGATTTCCAATCGGCAATAGTTTGCCGCAATTTTGATTCGATGTCACGTTCCTTAACAGCTCCAATGCATACGTCTTCTACATCGTCCTTAAACTTTAACAATGGGGCAGCCATTACTGTGCCCAGCGTGCAATGAGACGTATTCACGTCTAATTTAACGCCCAAAATTAGCTGTAATTTATCCCAGTGTCGATCTTTTACCGCAGGATTTGTCATGATTTCTAGCAATGGACACGTCTCATTGAAATCGTCGATTTTTTTCTTTAGATCGATAAACGCTGGCCATTCTCTTATACCTTTAGGCAATTTTTTGCATCTGATTTGGAAATCTTGTATTTCTTCGGTGATTGCCGCAATATCAATTTCGGTCCATGGCTTCTCATAGTATCCATCAACGGTTCGCAACACTACCGTATAAAGCGAGTACAATTTCGTCAACAAATTAAATTCTTTCTTGCGTTGCGTTAATACGGGATATTCGGTTACCGGTAGCCCAAATAATCGTTCACCACTCGCATATATCTCGTATTTGCGCATTAAATCATCAAACATATTCTGAAATAAAAATGTACGATCGCTGGCCTCTTTCGCCGGTATACCTTCGATCATCGGTCCCTTTGTAATAAATTCTTCATCAAATTCTTGTATTTCTTCTTTAAATGCTTTTACACCTTCAACCAGTTCGGTTAACAGAGGTTGCTCCATTTCGGCGACCATTCGAGACATTTCTTTTGATTTGTCGTACATCCGTTTATAGTTGTAGACCAATGAATCGACTCGATCGTAATCCTCCTTCGGTATGTAAATATTAAATTTCTGAAACATTTGATAGACTTCAATCATTAACACCAGATCTTGATCAATTTCGATAAAATTTTCGCGAACCGCTTGCAAACAATTCATAGCCAATCGAACATCATCGAGATCGCGCAGCGAACGATTTAAAACTTTTTCTTGGTCGTTGATGAAGTCACAAATCTCAACCAATCGTTTTTTTGATTTGGCACTTAAATGTACGCCCAACGTTTGCTTCCAAATTCGTGATTCGCTGACCAGCACATCAATCGTTTTGTCCATCAGCATAAGTATGGGTCCTATTTGAATCGTTTTATCGAGATTTATTAGTTCCTCGGTAATCGTATCATATTCAATAAGTTTATCTCGAATGTCCACCGTCAATGGATTGGATTGTACAAAAGTGACAATTTGATCGTCGCGCGTTTCAGCCCACAAATAGCAATACCGGTCATAAAATTCTGTTAGTATCGTATTAATGTCCCCATTCAATAAGCTCAACCCGCCAGTAAATCCAAGTACTGCTCGTACTGTTTCCTTGTGCTCGGCAATGGTGCGGAACATATTTTTCTCCATCGCCAACTCCTTAACCGCTTTTCGTTTCATTCGTTCCGCTGTTTTAGCCTGTTTGCCCCATGTCACCACACCATAACTAGTTTCCACCACGTTCTGAATTATCGCTTGGAAGGCCTTTTGGATTTCTTCCAGCGTTGGCTTTAAGCGACAACCGACACCGATATCGATTTCCATGGTCGTTCTGTACAACGGCATTTGTTGTGATTCATCATGTTTCGTGAAATGAATGCTGAGGATTAAGGTCATTATCATTAAATTGCGAATATGTATTGTAGAAATATAATATTAAACTTACGTTGTTAAATTAACTCGCTTGCGCAGTTTCTCCAACGATTCTTTGGTGCATTCGCACAGCACCGAAATTAGTACGCTATTAAAATACGTAAACAAATCCATACAATCGTTATGCAAATGATTCAAGTTGTATGCCAAAGTTTCATAGTCACGGAAACAATATTTTGCCAGTTGCTTTTCTTGCGGTGGAAAGGCAATCGGTCGAATAATTTTTTCAAAATTAATCCAATCAAATTTATCGATCGGTTTTAACTCCTCCGTACGCCAATTAGATTCATTTTGGGACTCCAGTGGTAATTGATAAACGTATCGCCCTTGGTTATCGTAATCGGGTACCTGAATAACACTCACAAAATTATTGATCAAATCCACCACACCTTTTTCGATGGCCTGTGATTTTATATTGATTTTCTCGCCAGCGAGCCGCCTCTTATCATAGTTCATATCGAGCAGTTCTTCCGGATCAACTGCCGTCGGTGGCAGCGTTATTAAATTAGATGATCCGATCTCTTCAAATCCATCCTCAATTTGGCGCTTTAGAATGTCACGAGTTTTCTTCAAAAATATTTCCAAATTATTTAGAGACTGCTCAATGTCTTCAAAGAAATCATTGATATTTTGTGAGGTCCATGTAATGGTGGACAAGGCAGGCTTGAATGAAATTGATAATTTCTGTAGAATTGGTTTCATTATATTGATCAGCACATTATCGATTGACGTCCGAACGGTATCGTTTTGATTTATTAATGTTTGGAGTTTTTCATAAGCATCGAAAACTTTCGCCTTGCAGTACGTTAATATTTGAGAAAAGTTAGAAACGGCTGAAAATAAAAATGCTTGAACGTTTTTTAATAAAATTTTCATTATTTAAAACTTACGCAATCCCAATTTCCACATCGCTTCCGTCTCTCGCACCATTAAATGAATTGATTTATGCAGGCTAGCCGTATACCTACTCGTTTCTGGATCTTTCGTCATTATAGGTAATCGCAATTTTTTGCTAACCTCTTCCGAATAATCATACCAGGCCTTGTGGTGCATCAATTCGTAATGTAAAAACACTGGCGAAATATAATTGTAATATTTGACGCATAATTGGCAATTGCGATGCTCGATAACATTCTTCTTTGTTTTAAGGGCCTGTAAATGAACAGAAAGTGTCATGACTTAAAAGATCAAGTTTTGCTTTAAGACTATATATTCTCGGATATTATATTAATGTTCAACATAAGCCCAAGAAATCCCAAAAATGTACATGTAAAAACAACTTCCGAAGGCAAGTTTGACGCAACAGCTTTACTGACAAATAAATTATATGCTAAACACACGCAAATTAACATGTTTCGAGTTGAAATTGGACTGACACTAAGTATTGGAAGACAGTATTACTTTCTAATCAAAGACAATAATAGCTCAAAATGACAGCTCAACAACCAAATTGAGAGTAGTCCTTGACGCTTTAACGAAAACTTCAAACGGCATATCATTAATCGACCTACTCCACACCGGCCCAACAATTCAACAACCACTCGTAGATATATAGGTTATGTTGGAGGAAACATAAGTATGTGTTTAAAGCTGACATCGAAAAGATGTTTAGACAAATACAAATCCATTCACAGATCAAAGTTACCAATGGATACTTTAGGGAAACGACAAAGGCGCATAATCAGCATGTACAAGCTGAAAATGGTTACGTACGGAACAGACTCGGCTGCATATCTAGCCATAATAGCCATAAAAGTTCTACGCCAATTGATGGCGGCAAATACCCAGCAACCAAAAAAAAAATGGCAACTACTGAAAATTTTTATGTCAGGACACAAATTAGGCAAATTCGGATGAAATGATAGAGATGTGATCACCCTATATTACATTTATTTTTGATATCTATTGTGAGCTGCATTTTAATTACCGAAGCGATTTATAAACTCGACTTGGGGGCTCGTCCGGGAATGTTTTCGTTTCGTTCTATTTGAAGTGTTTTGTGTCGCGATATAAGAGACGAGTTTTACCGCGTGAAAATATAAAGCATAAAGGACGTGGTGGCGAAATTAGACGGTGTAGCGGATTTAGTTATAACTGATTTGGTGTGTAGCAGAGTTGAAATTAAAATACGTGTGTGATCTAAAGTAAAATGGGAAATTCAACGAAACAAAGAAAGCGACGCCAGGAAGACTATGAACAAGAAGTTTCGTTTTCCTATATTGATTTCTATGAAAAGATGATAGAAAAATTTCAAAGTAGCGTTGATGCAATTGAAATGTCTCGACATTCTTCAATGAATAATTATTCTGATCCGACTAACTCAGAAGACCCAACATCTTCCGCGAAAGCTAGGGAACAAGAGTTATTTCGACGAGAACTTATATTAAAAGACAAAGAAATCGAACTTTTACGTCGAGAAAATGAGCTGTTAACAAATAATGTGGTAGTCAATAACGAAACGGTGGTTTGTCCGCAACAACGGTATATGTTAAATGATGTGAAGGAATCAATGAGCGCGTTCAGTGGTGACGATAATTATTTGATTGAAAAGTTCTTAAAGGATTTTGAGGAGACGGCGGAAATTTCTAGGTGAAGTGATTTGGAAAAGATGATTTTCGGCAAGAGGCTACTGGAAGGTACCGCAAAAATTGCATTACGATGTGCCAAAAATGTGGCCACGTGGGATAAATTAAAAACATCTTTAAAGGACGAATTTTCTACGACGATGAGTGGTGCGGCTATACATCGCCAATTATTCCAAAGAAGAAAAAAAACAGGCGAGTCTTTCATGCGTTTCTTGTTTGAGTTGCGTGAAATAGGAAGACATAACAAAGTTGATGACCTCTCCATTATTCATTATTGTATTGATGGCATCCAAAGTGTTGTGCTACAAATGTGGGGAATTTGGCCATATTACTACAAAATGCGAGAAGAATGATGTGAGGAAATCCGTTGCAATAATTTAAATATTTGAATATCGAGAAATGGGAAGAATTGATCAATAAAACTATCACCGTAACCACCCCGAATTCAATCACGATGAAGACATTTTTACGAAAAGGCGGAGTTTTCACTGTACAAGGTAAAGAATCAGTGAACCTGAATTACATCTAGGATGAGAAGGTGAAAGTTGCCGTCCAAACTATGATAGTAAATTATGGTCCAAAGAAGATCGAAGAGAGAAGTGAAAAGGAAATGACCATAGTATTAAACAGCGATCAACCAATTCATCAGAAAGCACGCCGTTTATCACCGAAGGAACTACAGGTTGTTCGAAAACAAATTATTGAGTGGCTGGAGAACAAAATCATAAGAGAAAGCTCATCGAAGTATGCAAGTCCTGTAGTGTTGGCGACGAAAAAGATGGAACAATGCGGTTGTGTGTCGATTTCTGGAAATTAAATCGATTGGTGGTCAAAGACAGATATCCACTGCCGTTGATCGAAGACCATAGTGATCAGCTCCAAGGGTCAAAATACTTTTCATGACTTGATGCAAATGAGTCGATGAAATGCACAGCGTTCGTGGTGCCAGACGGTCATTACGAGTTTCTGAAGGTCCCTTTTGGGCTGTGTAATTCGCCGGCAGTATTCCAGCGATTCACCAACTCAATATTCAACGATCTGTCGCCAACAAATTCTGTGCATTTACATGGATGATTTAATTGTGCCATCGAAAACCATAGAAGAAGATGTTAGCCGTTTAGAAAAGTGTTGGAAGTAGCAGCCAGGAATGGGTTGGAGATTAATTGGAGAAAATGCCACTTTCTATATAAGAAGATAAATTTTCTCGGGTATGAGATTGAGAAGGAGAGAGAGACCAGGAAGTGAGAAATTAAAAGCTATCGAAAAGTTTCCAGTACCGACTCTGAAGCAAATACAAAGTTTTGTAGTTTTAACTGGCTACTGCCGAAAATTTGTAGAAGATTACGCGATACTCGCAAAACCGCTGTCAGACCTGTTGAGGAAACAAGCGAAGTTTGCAATAGAGGTGGACCAGAGGCTGTAATGAAATTATATGATGTAAACGCGGGGACGGAACTACACACAGATGAATGCAAAGTGGGCCTTGGGTCGATTTTGTTACAACGCAGTGCTGATGATCAGAAATTCCATCCCGTTTTCTATTACTCTCGCAAAACTTCGTCGTGTGAGAAGAAGTATGACAGCTACCAGTTGGAGGTATTGGCAATCGTGATGGCTGTGAGCAAATTTCGGGTTTATTTGCTAGGATTTAAATTTCGCACAGAACCGATTGTGCAGCATTCAAGGCGACCATGGAAAATAAAAAAATCAATTCACGAATAGCAGGGTGGGGTTTAAGGCTGCAGGAGTTTGATTACGAGTTGGAGCACCGTCCAAGCCACCGGATGCGACACGTCGATGCTTTGAGTCGCAATCCAATCGTGATGGTGATTCAGGAAGGTGTCACTAGAGTTCAAGCCGCACAGAATAATGAGCAGAACTTACAACCGATAAACGAACTGTTGAAACTAGGTTCGTATGATAATTATATGGTTACTAATGGTATTTTGTATAAAATAGTTCAAGGCGCAATGTGTATGGATGGTAACGTGGGGGATGCAAAATGAAGTTATTAAGTCATGTCACGAGCAAGGGCACTTTTCAGTTAAGAAGACAGAAGAACTTGTGATGCGTCAGTTCTTCATTCCACGTTTGAGCTGGTGATGGGCGTTAAAATGCGAAGTGCTCAAGATTTGCTATTAAAGGAGATAATCGAAGAGGAATTTGCTAAATCATTTTACAAGGAGCGAGCAGATATGATGGAGCAAGCGAGAAAGCCGATTATTCACATTCTTGAAGAATATAAAAGGAGTTATAATCGTAAGAGAAGAGAGGCGCCGATTTACAAAGTTTGGGATATTGTGGCTATCAAGAGGACACAGTTTATCAATGCTAAAAAATCTCTGCAAAATATATTGGACCATATGAGATTGTACGGGTCAATGGACGAGACCGATACGAGGCGAAGAAAGTTGTAAAGGAGAGGGGCGACAACTTACGTCAACATCTGCCGAGTACATGAAGCTTTATTTTACTGGGTTTTCTGACGTGAGACTGAGAGAGATAGTGAGGATGGTGATGGCTTCACCGAGACGGTTCAGAGCAGGGCGGTCAAGTCGGATGAAATGATAGAGATGTGATCACCCTATATTAAATTTCTTTTTGATACCGCTATTTGTATTTGTTACTGTATATGTATGTAAGTATTTACAATGTACCGATATTATTTTTGAAAATCAATTTACTTTTAATAAAAATATGGTATCGCAATTGGGATTCGAAAGACACCGGACGTATTTTAATTGAAATATATATTACGAGCTGCATTTTAATTACCGAAGAGATTTATAAACTCGACTGAAGCAGTGACAACCAGAAAATATTATAACTAATATAACTATCAAAACCCTACAGAAGATATTTTATAATTTAAAATCAACCTGTTAGATATCGAAGTTCCTATAACCTATAGGATGGCTGGCACCGGTTATAATAAAAGCAAAATTAATTATGCAACAACTATGGACGTTAGATCTAGATTGGGACATACAACTACGCACTGAATTGAAAACGAAATGGATTTGATATGCTACATAATCTACACGGATTTTGGGTTCCATCGGAAGAGGCGTATGCAGCAGTAATTTACTACAAATCTAAGATTAGAACAAAAGGTAACAAAAGCTGTAAACGATATTTAGTTCGTTCTGTTTCTCAGTAAAAGCCGTTCACTTAGGAGTAATAAACAATTTTTTATCCTAGGCTTTTCTAGCAGCGTTTAAACGCTTCTTAGCACGTCGCTGTCATTTGCAAACCTCTACAGCAACTGTGGCTCCAACTTTTATAGTAGTTTCAAAACGTATTGAGAACGATCTGGTCGTCGCATTGAAACAACTACCCGAAAAGTCGGCGAATCACCTTACAAAGCTGATGGTACCCAATGGCATTAGATACCGCCGAAAGCGCCACATATCTGGCGAGAGAACAACATCTAACATTTGAAAAGATGACAACAATTGTTTGCCAAATAGAACCATGTTCAAATTCACGACCTCTTCTTCCACTGTCATCAGATCCCAACGACTTTACCATGTTAACACCGGGACATTTCGTAGTAGGTGGGCCACGCCGAACGATTTATGTAGCGACTGATCACAAAACATTGGAAGAGGCAAAGAATCGCAGCGATTGACCCCAATGGCAAAATGCAATTCATATGCAGAACTGTCATCATTGAAGAAAACGAATTCATGAACATTGACAGAATTACCAAGTGATAGTGCGCGTCCGCAGGGGAAAAAGTTATTTAAAATAAAAACCAATGAAAATGGTGGTCTAGAGAAATATAAAGTTAGACTTGTGGCGAAATAGGATTCGACTACCATAACAACATCAGGAAGAATTATTGAGTCATCAAATAGATGTAAAAACTGCCTTTTTGGATAAAAAAATGCAAGAGGAAATATTTAAGCATTAACATTATTGTTATTCGGATCCCAGCTTAGATTCGATGTGTGTGAAAAATCCAACTTAAACAAATTTACATAATTTTGACATAATCTTGGAATGGTAACCAACCTCAGACACAAATTACCCTTCAGCAATGAGCTCATCAAACACTTCGTTTTATCTTTAAGCGATTATCTATAACATAACTAACTTAGCCGATTACAGCTACCACGAATTTACGCAACAATATTTGGGGCTAAACTGATGAAGTTTGATTAAACATTCCAATTTTTATTATAAACTTCGGAACTCAAACTTTGATCAGAAAATTCGTAATTATTCCATTACAAAATGTGTTTTTGACTAAAAATAAAAAATACTTGCCTGCATGGGTTTATCGATTAGCTTGAATAAATTTCGTACCCACATAATTCGACCGGCTATTGGTGGTGAACACCGTGGAATTGGGGGGTCGCTTCGATACTCGCTATATCTAAATAAAAAAAAATCATAAATTTAACAACATTAAATTTAATAAAGTAAACATGCCACTTACATATCCTTTATAACTTCAATTTCCTTTTCCAGCATCATGGCCACGTCCAAATATCGTCTATCGATACAGAAACAATCCAAGTTAAGTTTTTCGAATCGATTCAGAACCAATAATATGCTATGCGATTTTGGTATATCCTTTATATAGTCCTTTAGAAATTTTTGCATTTTTAATTCAACCGCCTCGATCTCATCTAAAAACATAGTATAATCCTCGTCAAATTGTGCGTTGCGATGCGCCAGTGGATCATAAGTCTTAGATGAGATTTTATCAAATGATTTTTTAATATCGGCATCATACGTTTCCAAACCGCTTATTTTTATTTTATCTAGTACGCGGTACGTTATCTCAATCTGGAGTATTTCACTGATTTTATCGATGCGACGATTGAATCCGTCCATATTACCAAATATCAGCATCGGTGAACAATTCCATGGCACCTCTTTTGGATTTTCTGTTTGTTCCGCGACAATTTTGTAATACAAACTGCTGTACACTTGAAACATTTCGCGACATATTTTCACCTTGGCGATTATACGTTCCAGCGTCTGAGACCATATCGAGAATATACCCTTTCGGGTTAAATAATTTCGGCATGCGATGACCAATTGATTTGTAACTTTTGATAATAAGGCTGTGATACATTCAGACGTATTAAAGAATAAAGACGTGTTGTATACGTTACGAATTGTGGTCATTAGTGATGATAAATTTCGTTGTATATCAGGTGGGTCGCACTTGTACAACGAATCCCAAAACTTTTCCATAAAAGTCATGTAACGTACATTATCTTTGGACTCACATAAAGCAACCGTAAGCTCGTTATCGATTGCCTTCCATTTTTTAACTAACTTCGATCTTGAGTAGACGAGACACTGATAATGATTAATGAACGGTTTAGTTTCAATGAAATCGACAATTGATGTGTACCGCGTTAGTAGACTTCTCCAGTATTCCAATTCGTGCAAGGGCCCAACATCAGTAGAATCACGACGAATTTGGTTCCCTTGTATCAATGCCGTTTGAACTAACCGTATCCATCTAGAGAAAACCACTTCAATCTCATGAACTTTGTCCATCTTTCGAGATGTTTCGATTACTTGCCAAGGCGCTAACAGAAAACCTTTGTACAGATTATGAACGATTTCGAACTCTAACCGATTATTGATATCAAACGTGGTCGCTTTCAAAAATTTTAGAAAGCAGTGAAATCCATGGATAAACGATATTTTTGGCGCGAGCTTACACAATCCAAATTCTTTATAAACAACCAACGAGCGATTTAACACTCGACCTAAAACATGTCCAAGCCCGGATAGTGGTGATTCGTTTGGCGCCACATCCATCGAGATAAAATTTAAATCTTCCCCCGTTGATTTGATTGTAATCACTTTTGTGTTATGCGTACGAAATACGACCACACACATACCAGATAGTTCGGTATCTCGACCGTCCGTGCAAATGGCTCTCAACACCGGTGCATATCGATTTTTCAAATCGAGTCGTCCCGAGCTAAGCGGCGGTGGTGGAAATATTTGATAATAAAACATTAACGCAAATGATCCGTGCAGTTCAAATAAATTGTGAAGCAATTGAATATATTTGTCGTCATCGGCAATTCCATCTTGTATCGCGTCGCCGCTTACTTCAAAGAAATGGCCAACAACGTCCATTACGAATTTCTCCTGTTGCGTTATTGAGGATATACGCTTCGTACGCTCATCTTTTGCGGTCATGAGCGTTTTCTTTTCCATCTCCCCTTTGTTGATTTTCGTCGGACTGCGTCGTCTTCGAGTTGCATAATTTTGAATAAGTACTGCAGTACCGGTCGCTTTGAAGAGACGCTTCAATATGGCGTCAGGATCAATTTCTACGGCCATTTTCGTTCGTTTAAAATTTTTTCAAATCAAAAATAAATCTATGTTGTAACGAAAATCTGATTTTGGCGATCAGTTTTCGAATGATTTGTTTTCAATTGTGGCTTTGCTACTAGGTTTGGTCCGGTTAACAGCCTTCTCTGATTACATATATAGCTTTGGTTGGAGGAAGTATTGTTACCCCAGCCTGTGTAAAACGGAATTTGGTTGTAACCATCGCTAAATTTGAAAATAGCTATAGCCATCTCTATTGAAACACCCGAACTTAAAAACATCGAAAAACTTAGTTTATTTTCGAATTTGATGACGACGTCTGTCAACTCAAATTATAGTTCGTGGATTTTATTTCTTCCTCAAAAAAAGATATTTGTTTTTCTATAATTTTTCAAACACAATCAAATCTAAACTTATAATTATCTAATATAATAATTTTGGTGTTACACGAGAATCCCAAATAAGTATACACTAATGAAATAGTTTATGAATTATTTGGTTATTAGTGTATCGGAATAAAAAACAAAAAAATAAATACGAGAGCCATTATCGTACTACACAAGGTGTACGTACATAGGAAATGGTAACAATGTCGTCGAATACGTCGGTGTCTTATTCATCCTCATTTATCCAAAATACCAAAAAACAAATTAGTTTTTACAGCAATAATTCAACAAATATGTGCCGAAAATTTCTAGTAACTTATTTATTTATTATATTCATAAATTTAACCAATGGATTTTATTTGCCTGGTTTGGCCCCGGTTACTTATTGTAAATCATCGGAAGCAGCGGATAATTGCAAGGTAAGCGAAAATTTTCTAATTTTCTCGAAATATCTTAACCTTTTATATGTGATTTGTAGACTGATGTGATTTTATATGTAAATCGTTTAAATACTGAGGAATCTGTAATTCCGTACGAATATCATCATTTTGATTTTTGCACGGTCGACGAGAGTAATTCACCGGCAGAAAATTTGGGCCAAGTTGTATTTGGCGAACGAATTCGTCCTGGGCCATACAAAATTAAATTTGGCGAAGATATCAAGTGCAATAAGGTACGCGGTATTCATAATTTATATTTATTTTATCATATATAACATTTCATTTTTATCACAACACAAGGTATGCACTAAAACATATACCGGTGGCGTTGCGGAAAGTGAAAGGCGATTATCGGTGTTAAAGAAGGGTATGAGCCTCAATTATCAACATCACTGGATTGTTGATAATATGCCCGTCACATGGTGTTATAATTTTGAAAATGATCGGCAATTT
Source organism: Nephrotoma appendiculata (assembly GCA_947310385.1). Lineage (NCBI taxonomy): Eukaryota > Metazoa > Arthropoda > Insecta > Diptera > Tipulidae > Nephrotoma > Nephrotoma appendiculata. The sequence continues at coordinate 146,249,127 of OX371224.1, forward strand.
TGTAGTACCGGCTTCCCAATGGGTTGCTTAGCTAGGCGACATTCAGACGGGGTAAGTGTAATTTTATCGTTACAGTATATTTTATAGAAAAAAAAAAAAAAAAAAATGTATGATAAGCTCGACCGGAAATAAAATTCACGTTTTTTACTTTTAGGATGAAAGCTGCGCAATTATGTCAAATTATAGACAACCCGATTCTTACTATCCATTCAATCACGTCGATTTGTTTATAACGTACCATCAATTAGCAAACGGTGATCAAGGCACATTTAAGGATGCGGGTGGACGTATCATATCCGTTAAAGTTGTACCAAAATCAGTAAATCATCGCGATAGTGAGAAATTAAATTGTGATTCGCCCGACCCAATGATCATATCCCCAAAAGCCTTAATGCCGAAGGAAGTTATTAATATTACGTATACGTACAGTGTCGTATTCTCGAAGAATGATACCATAAAATGGTCTTCACGATGGGATTATATTTTGGAATCGATGCCTCACACAAATATTCAATGGTTTAGTATACTAAACTCGCTCGTCATTGTGCTCTTCTTGAGCGGTATGGTTGCTATGATTATGCTGCGAACGCTTCACAAGGATATTGCGCGATACAATCAAATGGAATCAGGTGAAGATGCACAAGAAGAATTCGGATGGAAATTAGTGCATGGGGATGTATTTCGACCACCACGTAAAGGAATGCTTTTATCAGTGTTGCTCGGATCGGGCGTTCAAGTTTTCTTCATGACATTGATTACATTAGCTTTTGCGTGCCTAGGATTTTTATCGCCCGCAAATCGTGGTGCCCTAATGACATGTGCCATGGTATTATTCGTGTTGTTAGGAACACCTGCTGGATATGTCTCGGCCCGTATTTATAAAAGTTTTGGAGGCATTAAATGGAAGAGTAACGTACTTTTGACATCTATGCTATGTCCCGGTATCGTTTTCGGGTTATTCTTTGTTATGAACATTGTATTGTGGACGAAAGGCAGTTCTGGTGCTGTACCATTTTCAACCTTAATCGCATTGCTAGCCATGTGGTTTTTAGTTTCGGTTCCATTATCGTTTGTAGGCGCATTTTTCGGATTTACAAAACGCCCATTAGAGCATCCCGTGCGAACGAATCAAATTCCGCGACAAATTCCCGATCAATCAATTTATACGCAACCAATACCTGGAATTATAATGGGTGGTGTCCTACCATTCGGTTGCATATTCATTCAATTATTTTTCATTTTAAATTCGATTTGGTCTAGTCAAATGTACTACATGTTTGGTTTCCTATTTTTGGTATTTTTAATTTTGGTGATAACATGCTCCGAAACCACAATTTTACTCTGTTATTTCCATCTGTGCGCCGAGGACTATCATTGGTGGTGGCGTTCATTTTTAACATCCGGTTTTACAGCCGTCTATCTATTCATTTATTGTTGCCATTATTTTGCCACTAAATTATCGATTGAGGATACGGCTTCAAAATTTTTGTATTTCGGCTACACAGCAATTATGGTATTCTTATTTTTCCTGTTAACCGGATCAATAGGGTTCTTCGCCTGTTTCTGGTTTATTCGTAAAATTTATAGTGTTGTTAAGGTAGATTAAACGAATGGACCACCTGAATAATCAGTCTGTGAAATTTACTAAGTAGAATTTACACAAGTTTTCTTTCTTTTAAATTTTATTAACTACTAAGGTGCAATTTTATTTTATATTTTTCATTTAATCGAACGTTTATTTGCACTTAACTGCATTGCATTAAAAAATACATTAAACAAACATATCCACAATATTTATGTTGTATATAACAAAAATCATGTATACCAAACGGTATCCATTCTTACTCCTCATTTGACGGCTCCGGAAAAAATTCTGCATAATTCATGGTTCGACGAGTACGACGATAAAAAATAATAAATAGAAATTCTTTTGTAATTTTGTGTATTATTATTATAAATTAATTGTATAACTCTTAAATTAATGCAAACAAAGTGAAAGCTAAATTATATACATAAATATTATATAAAATGAATTATAACTATTATTATTATTTACCTAAACATTATGTTAATGAATATTTCATATAATTTTATGTTGACAATAAACTTAAAAATATTTGTAAAATGCCGTAGAAACTTTACAAACACAAAACACACAAGCTATAAAAAAAATATTATTATTTTCCAATTAATTATAATTCATTAATTATTATAAACAAAAAATGAAGAAATTTTATTTTTTTAGTTTTAAAAACATGATAAATAATTAGTATTAATTATTAAATTAAACAACAACAACAAAGCAAAATGATTTAAAAAAATGTGTTATTTTTTAAAAGTTTAAGTTAAAATAATATGTACCTAGTTAGATATGATAAATTATGTTTCATTTTGCCGAATCCGATGATGGAAATTTTGTTATAAAGCTAAAACCCGACCGTTATTTTATAGAGCCTCTCCTTAACTTTTCGAGAGCGGTCAGACATTATAGACCCAGATATTTTTCTGTGAATTCGTATTTTAGTAATCGAACACATTATTCGAATGTTGTATCGCTATATAGTGGCGAACTCCTAAAAACTACCGATACGTTTCCTAGGTTCTAACTAGTGCATAATAAGTGGGAGGAGATACAAGACAGCTCTAATCTGTTCATAAAACTACAACAACTATAAGGTTGCGGTCAATGTAATAGCATAATATTAAATAATTTACATATGGGACAGATGCGTTCTTTTTCTTCTCTTTAAAAAGTTCCAAATTTTTGGTTGTCGAAGTGTCAACTGCCAACTTCCAAGTAAGTACATAAACATATATTTTTTTAAATTTATTGTAATAATTATAATTTATAATAATTATTTATAACTTAATTAAACTCAGGATGCGGAAGAGAGCGAAACTGAAAATGCAAATATTCAAATACAGGCTAATCGAAAATACAAGCCATCTCCAATCTACTTACGTGAAACCAATACACACAAGGTGATACAAGAACTCAAATCAAGCGTGCTAACGAATGGAAAACTATTTCACGTAAAAAATTTACTACGTGATGAAATACACGAAGTAAAAATACAAATACATGAGGACAATTAATTATCACGATACTCACAACAGATACTATTATACATACTTATTGAAGTTTTTAAAGGGTTTTTCTATCGTTATTAAAGGCATCGATATCCATGTTGAAACATCCGAAATCCAGGCTACGCTTGTTGAAGATGGATTTAAGATACAGAATGTGTATAGGATCATGAACCGTTTGAAGCAACCACAACCAATGATCAAAGTTGAATTGGATCCATTCGAAAGCATTTTGAAAAAAGGGAGAAGCTAATCCCATAAATAAACTAAAGCATTTCTAACACAGACGCATAACTGTTGAAGAACCAAAGAAAAGATCTGGACCAATACAATGTTAAACTGCCAAGAATATGGTCACTCAATCACTTATTGCAAGTTGTTATCAGTGTGCGTCATATGCGGGCTGCAAACTACCGAGGATGCCCAGTCTACAGGAATATTATTCAATTGTCACGTCCCAGGCGGCAGTATAAAACTATACCAGATGAGCGGAAAAATATACCTTCGCATACGCCAAAAGACATACGCAAGCGTTTTCCAAGGTGAATCCTCCAATGCTAAACCTATCTACCTAATGAGCCTCTCCATACTTGGATTCTTTCGTAGTAATTCCATCACTTCAAAAAATCAATCTTTGCTTATGTGTGTGTGTAAAATTATGTTTTTTGATTTATTCGTAGTAAAACAAGTTTATTACTGGCTCATTCCACACTAGGGTAACTTTTATCCGGTAACTTCTTCACCTTTACCAATAAAATCAAAAAATTGCGGCGCAGATAAAACCCGTATCATAGGTAAACGGGGAAAGAAACGAAGAAAAATACGGTTTGTGTGAGACATAATGTGGCATTAGCCATTTGCTGCGAAAACTGCTTCCTTGTTTGAAAAAAAAATATGTTTCCTCTCGAAACAAAAAGTAACCCAAAAACGAAAAATAAACTAGTTGTTCTTGAAATATTTATCTATGTGGTAGTGCTCGAACCAGTTGAATCAGCAATGTTGCTGAAAAAAGAATCAAAAATTTCCCCGCGACAAAATTAGTTTGTTGGTGAAGGGGAAGGAAACGAGGACAGAATCACTACGAAAGAAACAAAGTGTGGAACCGCGGAATGACAACAATGCAAAATCAAAGCATTATCATCCAGAAACTAGAATGTTTCCGATAAATTATCTGAACATATGCGACTGGAACGCAAACGGTACAAGCCAACACAAACTCAAATTACAACATTTCCTAGCAAAATACGATATTGATCTTATGCTAGTTTCTGAAACCTACTTAACCGATAAACACAATTTCAGAATAAATGAATTCGAAGTTTATGACACAAAACATCCCTTGGGCAGAAGTCTGCTATTATTATAAAAAGGCAGATTTGCCGTTATGTTCTAAATGAATATAGCACTGAGGAAATTCAAGCAACCTCTATGTGTTGACCTCGATGAAGAAAGTTTAGTCATCGCTTCAATATAATCCCCTCCAGCTAATAACGTGTCGGCAGATATCTACAAAAAACATTTTGCAACTCTGCTTCAACGTTGGCGATGGTCGCTGGCGATTTTAATGCCAAACATCAGTTCGCATATCGATCGGACGGCTAACGATATAAATACTGCAATGGAAAACTTTAATGATTTAATAGTCTACGCAGCTATTTCAGCCTCGCCTAAACCAAAGAGCAAACATACAAGACACCATAACATCCGCTAAAATAGAAAAAAGTCGAACAGAAAAACGCTGCTTAAGACGCGCATCTGGCAAATTAATCGATCGCGAGATGCAAAACACAATTTTAGCCAGGCGAAAAGAAAACTGCAAAGCCTACTCAAAAAAAAACAACATGACTATATGCAAAACTGTCTTACGGAATTATCTCCCCATTCGGATACAATTTATTAATCATGGAAGGCCACTAAATACCTTAAACGGCCTCAGCAACCAAACCAGTCAATTCGTGTTTCTAATGGTAAATGGGCTAAGTTTCAGTGGTTGTCACTTAGGCTGTTTTTGGCCCATTGTGATACCACGCATTCACACCACATCATCATTAACCCATTAACCTATTCACACAACTACAATATACCACCTGCACACATTGCAAGCTCGATGGCAACCTGTACATTGACATCGACGGTGGGTCGGCGCTGAATTCTGCACTCCATCAGAGGGTCTTAGTTGTGTTTACTAACATCACCGATTGTAATCGATGAGGAAAATTCGATTTGCATCTAGCCTCTGATGGGATTCGAACCCAGTACCTCCCGATCCAAGTGCCGAAGCTTTTAACCACTGCACTTGTCCGATTAAATGGGCTAGAAGTGACAAGAAAAAAGCTAAAGCCTTCGCTGATCATTTTGAAAGCGCATTCACTCCAAACCTTGGATTATCGGTGGTTCTAACAGAAAATGTAGCAATCAGACCTGAGAGGAAATTCAAGAACCACTAAGGCCCTGGGTATGATGTAATTACAAGTGAAATGCTTAAACAACTGCTTGAGTGGACTTTAGACGACTGCTAACAATATCTGGACAGCTGTGTAAAACTGTAGTGCATGGGACTGTTTTGACGCCTGGCAACACCAAGGAGCACGGTTCATACAGTAAATCTCGGAGCAGCCGACCATAACTTTGAAAACGTGGAAGATTTTAAATATCTCGTTATTACTGCTCATAACAGCAACAAATGATGTCCAGGGAGATAAAGGCCGCATATAGCAGCCGCACATTGAGTCTTCTATATGCCATGAAGATTATTGCGATTGTTCTTCTTTGAGACTACACCGCATTCATTAAATCCAGACCGAATTAGATGGCTATTCGACATTGAAAGATCCCCGTTACAAAGAATGTTAAGAAAAGCATCCCATCAACAACTAAGCGGCGTACGTCGCAGACGAAGACCTACCGGGTCCAATGTGCAGGAGGCGAAATTCCTCCATAGGATGTGCCATCTAAAGAGAGAGAGAGAGAGAGAGAGAGAGAGAGAGAGAGAGAGAGAGAGAGAGAGAAAGAGAGAGAGAGAGAGAGAGAGAGAGAGAGAGATAAACTGAGAAGAACGTAAAGGAGTTTCTTGTCACACTAACAACACAAATGCATGGAAATTTATTATTTTTTTGGTATATTAAGTTTTTTTGAAGAAATATGCTTGTATTATAAAATATATACTACCGCTCATAAGTGTTTAGGCACCTCGTTTTTCATGTATTTTTGAAACAGTATTATGTTTACGAAACAACATTTGAATAAAATGAAATGCTTATCTGAAACGCAGTTTCATTATATAATCACCAATGATATAGGGTTAATTGTACTACCTTCTACCAGGGGTGACATGTTGTAACATCACTTTTTTCGATATTTATCGAACATTATATCTCTTTTTCCTAAAATAAAATTGTTTGCTATTTCGCTTTTCAATTTTGCTTTCTATATTGCGATCGCACGCTAAATAAATTATTTATTTATCTCTTTTTTGTTTTTCGATAAAGTATCACTCATAAAAAACGTAGGTGATGGAATTAGCCGAAAAAGTCAAATTGGAATACTAATTTTTTGTCTTCGTTTCTTACGTTATTTCTGTTATTTTTTTTATTCCACCTATAGATGGCCCATAAGAGTAAAGCGACATAATGTTTCATTCGAATAAATAGAGATCGCACCCCTGCACTTGGTCGGATTGTCGTAAACTGCTTATTACAGTACAATTACAATAATTGTCTGTAGGAATTTCAGTCAGTTATAGTCTCATATTTACACTGTTAGTACTGAAACATGTGCGCTTATAATAGCTTACCATACAGCTGGCATAAGTAATTGACAGATTGCCAAAAAAATGGAATTAGACCATGCTACGGTCGATTATTATGATAAAAAGTATCGGGAAAGTGGCAGTTTTTTAATAAAAGACGAAGTGGAAGTCCAAGAGCAACAACATCTGCAGATGATTATAGAATATAGTGATTACTAGCAAGATGAATAGACGCAAAACAGCCCCGGAAATAACCGCAGAATCAAATGATGGTCAACCAAAACCAGTTAGTGTTTCTATGGTTAAACGTCGTCTAAAGAAAGCCGACTTAAATGGGCCCGTGAATACGATCATTGGACGATAGAAGATTGCAACAAGGTTTTATGGACGAATGAGTCCAAATTTAAATTTTCGGTACCCAAAGACGAATATTCGTGAGACGATCTGTGGGTGAACGTGCCAGTAAAGAGGTCGTAAAGCATGGAGGTGGTTCAGTGATGTTTTGGGGCTATTTTGCTGACCCTAGTGTAGGCGATGTTGTAAAAATTTACGAAATACTAAGAAAAGAAGAGTACCGACAAATTTTGGAGAACCACTCAATACCTTCAGGAAGTCGATTTTTGGGTCAAAATTTTATCTTTCAACAAGATAATGTTCCAAAACATTAATGTACATTATGTAAAGACTATCTTCGCCATTTAGAGGATGAAGGAACTATTACAATTAAGGAATGGCCTCCCCAGAGCCCTGACTTGAATGAACCCTATTTAGTTACTGTGGGAAGAACTGAACCGGGAAGAACTGAACCGGGAAGTACAACAATCAGCACAAACATCAGCTTCTTATGTTATGTGAAACAAACTTCAATCAATTTGGAACTCAATAACGCCAGAAACTCTGGCAAAACTTAGTGCGAACATGCCTCGACTGTGCGCTGCGATTGTTCAATCAAGAAGCGGTCACATACTATAAATGAAAGTAAAATTTTAATTACGCATTTTAATTTTGACATTTATTTAGTATATTGCCAATAATATATGTGTGTATGTACTTAAAAAATAAATATTATCACATTTTTACTGAGTTTGTATATGGTTTATGCTGTTTTGACAGTGCCTAAACACTTTTGAGCGGTAGTGTATGTATAATAATATGCTTGTATAAATCCTTCGTAAGCTTTGGCTGTAGAAATGGCCAGATGAACGATTATATTGGTATTGTCAGCCTCAACGTTATTGCCATTTGAAATTTAGTAATTCGAGGCATCATTGCATGCCTTGGCAAATTTTTGATCAATTCAGATGAAGAAATTCTATTAGATCGTAGAGTATCATACTTAGTGAAACAACGCGTTATCCGAGATTACCCGTGTTCGATGAATGTGATGGATCTACGGGAGATAACTTGGAGAAAATCTTGAGCTCGAAAATCATGGGATCTGTACAAGAAACAGTAACTGGAGTTGATGAGGTATAAGGCGCGAAGTTCACGGTAATTAGCAAAGAGCCCTCGATAGCAAGGTAAGTAGGGCCATTTCTCCGTTTATTCCAGGGTCCCGGGTTCGTTTCCTGGTAACCAGACAAAAAAATACGACTGCGTGTTTCTAAATATCTTAAGCTAAGGTTTATAGTTGTAGGCTTTTCTCCATAAATAAAAGAGGAGATTTAGAGCAGACTGAAATCCTAAGTTGGGAGTATTACGGTAGCAGTCCTAATCTTCCGACCGACATTTGGAACATCATAACTCCGAAGGCTAAAGAGGACTCTAGTTATTTAACCATTTTTATGAATAAGAAAACTGTAGCCCCTCTTGCAAATACAAGCTGCGTTATTAACTTCGGCTTCTTCCGTTGTTTTTCAATTTTATAATACATTTCAAATTTAATTTTATAATACATTTATTATTCCAAATAAATAAAAAATCCACAAAAAAAAAAAATCAATGAAAAAAGGCCATTTGAAAATTCGGAATATTCAATATTCCGAATGAATAAAAAAAACAGCCAATGGCTGATGACACACGAGAGTTTTTTGTATTTTGGCATTTTTTTTCTACCAATGTTTTGTTCTGCTCTCTCTTAAATAAAATTTTAACTAAAATGAGTCAAAAATGTCCTTGAAATATTTTTTATTTCATTTATGTTTGAGTTGTGTGGTTGAACAGGAAATTTGTTTAAGTCGCAATTAAAACTTGTATCATAGGTAAACGGGGAAAGAAACGAAGAAAAATGCGGCATTTTTTTTACGTGTGGCATGGGCCAATACGTTTAAAAATCGAATCAGTTTCCTACCTGAGCTATTTGTTCTAAGATGGCAGTAATTTTAAGCTCAAAAGTAAACCGCACAAGATCGTGAATTATATATCTACCTAACTCCTAAATTTTGTGCTGAATTAATATAAGTTTAAAATTAAACACATATTTAAATATTAAGTATAAATCTATAAAAAAATGCTTTTTCAAAATTAAAATAAAAAAAATTCAGCACTTAACGAAACTTCATTCATGAATTTGTTAAATGTCAAAATTTGACTAAAAATTTGAATTATAATTTTTCCCGAAATATGTAATTAAATAATCAGAAAATAATAACCTAACAAATTTAAGCATTACTACATTCAACTGTTGAACTTATTTGTAATCGGAAACATTTGCATGTAATAATTCTGTATACAATCTCCCTCCAAAAATAATTGTGTAGTACTAAAATGTAAAAAGCTCAAAAAATGACTACGCTTTTTAGCACAAGTTCATTGTATTCGAATAATAAAAAAAGGCGAAAAGAGAAAGAGCTAAAACTTAACGAAAGAAAAAAATTGGTATGAAGTATTTTCTCTTTTGAATTCATTCCATAGAATATAACCAAATTCTATGTTTGGTTTTGTTCGTACGTCGCCATTTAATAATTCATTTTTTCTCAATCAAAATAAAAAAAAAGTTATTTTAAAGAGCTGTAGAAAAGTAGCATAAAATAAAAGTGTACGGAATTAAAACTAATTGTATATTATTTATTTAATTTAAATTAAGATGTAATGTGTGATGTTAAATTTATCCTAATTGTATTTTAATTATTTTGGTGTGTGTTATGTTGAAAAATGAAATTTTTTTTTGTTTTACTTTAAAAATGTGTACTTTGTGAGAGTGTGTTAATTTTTTTCTCATTCTATCTTGATTGTTATCAAATGTGTGCAAAAGAGAAAAAAGACAAGCAATATTGAAAAATAGACAGAATTTTTTTCAACATTTTACAAATAATTATTTTTTTTTAATTTCCAACCATAAAAAATAATTTCAAACCGAAATTATTTTTGGTTTTGCAATTTAATGGATGTAATATGATTGGATTAAGGTAAAACAAATATATAGTTTTAAGTAATTTATCTTTATACAGCAAAAACTAACATAATTTCTTCGTTGTGTGGAAGAAGTAAAGTAGCGCACATACAGAACACAAGACGAGAGAGCTTTTCTATTTTGACAAAAATAAAAAATAAAAATGTCTGTCAACCTTTTTTATTTTATTGTATTGAAATTCTTCCCGAAGGCATATATTGTTTATTTTGGATTGAAATTCGTTGCATTTCAATAAATACGATATAATTAATCACCTAAACCCATTTTTAGATTATTTTAGGAGATCTTATTTGGAAATATCACCATCTCGCTTGGTCGGTAACGTCTACAAATCCCAGTGCCGATGATGGCTGATTGAAGTGTAGCATGAAATTTATTCAGATCACAATGGCATTTAAAATGTGGATATTATACCTAAGTATTTTATTACTGCTGTGATGATCATCCTCGCTTATTGAGGTATGGGAACGAAGTGAGCTTTGTCAACCAGGGAGATAGAATTGGATTTGCAGAGTAAGCTAGGTATACCAAATTACAGTTATGGCAAACTGGATGGGATCCAACTTGATTTGCTATTAATTGAATAGTAAAAATAAATTGCTAATTCTATTATATTTTAGGATTCTTCAATCTAGCCCAAGTTTAATGATAGCGAGTTGCGACACTATCTAAATTGCTAGCCAACCAAATTCCACTAGTTTCGTACAATTACAAGTTTATTAAATGGCCCGCCGGCTAATATTCTGATATGGTGAATAAGGTATTTCTGTCGTACATTGTTTGAATACAGCACATTCCATGTTCCTGTGCAGTCGGCAACTTCATTTTTATACGATAGTGCAGCTTGAATCAACGCCCACGCAAGTTTAAATAAAGGTCAAATTACAGTTTTATAGTTTGATTCCATACACCATAAACCTCTGGCTTATAATCTAGATTTATCAAACTTCCTTTCTGTTTATATATTCAAAAGAAAAATAGAAGGCAACTGTAATATATATTTAAAATCCCAGACAAGCAAACAACAGATACAAGTACTTAGGTGATTCAAGTTCATTTCTAAAGGTTTTAGTAGTGTTCTTGTCTTATTTTAAGTACCTAAATTGTTTTAAATTTCTTAAACATGAACGGTGGCTTATTTTTGACTAGTAAGATAAGCAACAGGTAACTTGCTAATTATTTATATACCAGCATTTTAAGGGCCGAACAGATTTGATTACTAAGTCCCTAACTAATAAAAAAAAATTTAAATAATTTACTTAAAATTCTAATGCACTGTTCATTGAACTTTCTATTTAAAGACATATTCTCTTTGAAATAGCTGAATTTTAAGTACTTAATATGTGCGTTTTAATCAGGTCAACATTAATGGAATGTTTTTGTGAAAATATATTCATTTTTGTTTGATATCAGAATTATAAATCCTATTGGTAGATGCAAAACGCACATTTCTTTTTGTGGGTTCTCGCCTCACTATTCACTGGATAGTTGTCGCTAAACTAAAAACGGGAGCTTATCGAAATCATTTTTACGAAATATTAGGTAAAGTCCTCTTTTAAAAAAATTATGGTTTTTAATCGAAATTTTCAAATCTGTATTTTTATCGATAGCACACACTTGTGATTTCGAAATTTAACTATTCTTTTATGTATTACATTTACATAGTTGGCTAAATTCTCCCGGTTGTGCATTTTAAAATAACCCTTGAAAAATTATGGGCCTTCGAAAGTCGTAAATGGTAATCGTTATAGTTGCACAACACCCCCACATAAGCCTGACCGAAATCTTTCAATGTAAAAGTTAAGTCGGCCAGACTTAACTTTTAGATTGAAAGATTTCGACTCGATCTAGTCGCTACCTTTCATCATATGTCCTATAATAGTACTTTTTAATCAATTAGTTTTAATAAGGAACGGAAGGATCTGTTACGAATTAACTTATAGATTTGACTAAGAAGCAAGAGGCCCGCACACATTTTTGTTTTTTTATTTCCGGCTCTATCATTTGCTTTCATAAACGAAGGCAGAATCGCGTAGTGGCCGTTCTATAAATTGTCGCCTCAAAATTCCTGGATCTACGGAGTTATACATTCCTATTAATTCGGGTTCCATGAAATATCGAGATTGTATTGGCAATCGGACCATAACGGTTTCTGCGTGGTTTAGATGCTTCGAATTATATTTGATATAAATAATTTAAATTTAGAATTGATTAAATGAAATTAAATTATTTTATATTTTTTGTATTTCAATTTTATGAATTCTAGGCAAATTCTAGCTTCTTTTTGAAATATAAAATCGCGATTTCGAAAAGGATCTTGGTGCCTGAAGTTTCAAAAGAATGAATGTCCTATAGTGATACGACTAGATGCATATAATCAACAATTGTTCCTTTTTAAAATGCCAGCCACCACATTGTTCTTCCAAGCAATTAAATTTATTAGTTACGTTCAAGCTGTTTGAACGGGTTTCAAATCTATCGTGACAATGTTAACAAATTTTCAATTGCGAATTTTAGATCTTCATACTACATATATGGATTTTTAACGGTGTCATTCAAAGAGGATTTTGTATAAATCGGTAGCTAATTAGTGATAATCAGTTTTCTTTAAGAATATTTTCCAAATATTATAAAACATCTATCGGTGTACATCAGGCGTTTCTGAATTTAGAGAGTATATCTGTCGGAAGAGTGAAACACCATAGCGCAACATTTAATATTGACAGTCCAAGCAGGTGCTCGCATATCCAAATGGTATATATGTGATTGAATTGAACTGAGTATGGATGGATTGAAGGGAAAAGTTGTTCCGCTAGATCTGTAGTATATCGTCTCTAGCGGACTCAAATAGACATCATTAAAGACAATAGTAAACGGTGGGCAATAAAAATTTCACCCTGTGAATAACAAATATAAATTTTTGCGTTGGAATTCACCGTTTGTCCAAATATAAATAGAATGATATCTTGGCATAATTGTTCCTTATACCACCAACATGCCTTATTATCCGGTCAAAGAAAGAATTCCAAGGGTACCAAACTTGCATGATCTCGAATCGAGATGTCCCGGGAACTTCTCGTGCAATAAAACCATTGTTGAATGGTCTGTGTGGCATTTGACACCGCCTTGTAGAAATTCACATATCGTCCACATCCATGTCTTTTAATTCGTGTAAATAAAAAAATAACAAGTTGATGTCTATGGGTTCTACGTTACACTTTCACGTACGGTAAACATTTTTTTGGCTGAACGGCATGTACGAACACTTACTGATGATTACGGAGCTGCTACTGATCTAGTTTCTTGAAATTTGTGAGCGATATTCAAAATTGTACGCCCATTTCATTTGATTATTAACACCAAAAATTCATATAATGTGCGATGATGTGCATTTCTTTTTGGACGCCCATGAGGCTTCGATAATTTGGTGAACTCACTCACTCGGTAAAACCCGTATTTGCCCATTCGTTATGATATAGGGTTTCACAGACCGCAATACTATAATAGTGGCGGTTACTCGGTGATGGGTGAGTAGATTCAAATAATGGAGTTTGGCTGTCATTAATTGGTATCTATAATATATTCGCTACGGCGTTCGCGTTTAACAGAAATTATTCAAATCGTTTATCAGGCCCGATATTGTGTATCGATGATGATTGATGATTCAATTAGGTGCAAATAATTAATCGGTTATTTTAATTAATAAATTAATCGTTTTACTCTGCCTTTCTCACGCATTCGGCAAGCAGCCGAAAAGCAAAGCTAAACCACTGCAATCGTGTATTTGCTATTCTTGTATGAAACGTATTCTCCAATATTTCGAATTTACAATCAAATTTCGATTTAGTTGCAAGAATGGACAACATTAGCCCCAATTTTTTCCCATTAGCCCCAAAGCTTATTACGATTACTCAGTCTAAATACATTACCGTTAACTTCGCCGCCTAGGATGCCGCTAAAATTAGGGATGTGGTATCTAACTTATCAGTGTGAAAATTTCGTTATTTATTTAGATTACGTTCTTTTTTGTATCTAATCTTTGGCGTTAGCCGCATACTTTAACGTTATTCGTTAAATCGACATTTGAGATGTCTTAAACAAATTTTTTTTTTGACATGGGCTACATATCCAACGGTTGCTAGTAGTACAAAATTTATAAAGGATTATTTTTTAGAAACTACACTTTTTAATTTCCAATTGTTGTAATTTTCTAGTATATTTTGTGCTTGTCTGTGGAAGTGCTTGTCTGTAGAAAACATTTTAAATGATGTACGTGTTTTTATTTTGTGCTTGATTTCCCAAACTTCCCTTCTGACAAAATAAAATGTTATTTTGTTTTAACTTTTGTAACAATTGCGAATGCGAGTAATTTTATTCGAGCAAATAGAAATAAACGAGAACTTCAATAGATATATATTCAACATTCAGCCAAAACCGTTTCCGTGCAGCCTTATTCTTTAGGCTTGTTAGATAAATTGCATATAGTAAAGCGATTTGTTGGCTGTATCCACCACGCGTCTATTATGAATCTCATCTAAGTATCATCGGACGACTAAAGTCACCGTATATTTTGTGGTATTATGGTTCTCGCCATGATTGGAGTTTTATATTCCATATTCTGACCTAAAATTTATTGGCGATGCCAAGCGAGAATATTTTATTCTTCCCTATTAAACCCAGTTGTAGGACAGTATTTTCTGGAGCAGGATCATTAAATATGCTAGATAGTGGATGTGGGCTATAAATAAATGCAATTTCTGTAATATGTTAAGAGCAATGATTAATCTGCTAGCAGATTTTGTAATTCGATTTCTACACATTTGCGTTCAAAATTGTTCGATTATGAAATAGTTGTCGAGTACAATTTTGCGGTTGAACTTTCATTTATTTGTGTTTTCATACAAAGTATCTAAGCCAACTGTGACCATTTTTCGAACTTTGTTTGATAAGTTAAATATTTTGGAACGTTGATTTTTCCGGTCAGATTTCATGATTACGTCTCTTTCTGAGAAAGTATAAGGCCCGTTGCACACTTGAGCTATGTTTTCTTTAGCAAAGTAAGCTATATTTTGATATCACAGCTTCCCGGTTTACTTTGCAAAGCCTAAATGAGCGAAACCGAATTCGTGAAGCTCAAGCTACTCGTGTGTCCAGATTTATTTAATTTCTTTATTTAAACCTGTGGGATAGAAACATAGCTCACATGGCTCATTTTCTGGGCGATGTGAGCTAATCATTTATTTCCAATGTGAAAATAAAACATTTAAATATAATGCTTTACAGATTGGATTGATCCTGAGATTTATCTACAATGTTTCTCTTATTTGAGTTTCGAAAACCAAAACAGAAAGCTGAAAAATAAAAATATGGCCCACATTGGTCAAAAACATAGCTCAAGTGTGTAACGGGCCTTAGGCTTACACACTACAATATTGACTCAGGATCAGGAACAACCCAATCTATAAAGCATTATATTTAAATGTTTTATTTTCACATTGGAGATAAATGATTGGCTCACATCGCTCGGAAAATCAGCGATACGAGCTATGTTTCCACTACACAGATTTAAATAAAAACATTAAATAAATACGAGTGGCTTAAGCTAAGCTCCACGAATTCGGTTTCACTTATTTCGGCCTTGAAAAGTAAAACAAGAAGCTGTGATCTCAAAACATAGCTCACTTCGCTTAACCCTCATACGACTCAAAAAAAATTTAAAATCATTAATGGGTGAAATTTCACCCGAAGAGCGTATAAAGGTTATAAAACATAACTCAAGGGTGCAACGGGCCTAAAACAAGTAGCAAACTATGAAAAAGAATGGCATTAAATCTGTTATCAAGAAATTATTATTTGATAAAGGGTTGTTAGTTTGCGTTGTTTTTTTTTTCATTGGCGCTTCATTCCTTGGAGCGATTTGGCCACCTCATTGAATTTTCAGTAAAATCCTGTGATTGTTCGGATTAACGATTGATTGTGGAATCCTAGATCTCAGGTGTCCCAGGGCAGTGCGATTTTCGTTTGTGTTTTGTATGTTCGAGTTCCAAGCGGTCACTTCACGGTTTAATAACTTACCTTTTTTTTTTTTTTTAAATCCATGCTATCTGTTTTTGGGCCGAAATACTCCCTGGTCTTTCGCGATTTATTTTTCCGTCTTACTTACGCATCATCGGCCAAATCAAAGACGTACGGCTATAGGGCAAATTTTCTTTATACATTTTGTCTAAAATATTTTTTGTATATACTTCCAAACCAAAGTCTACAACATTTAATTTTTATTCAGCAATATTCTAAAGTAAAGTTTGATTCTCAATGGGAAATTTGAAACGGCTTTTATTTTGTAAACCCCTGAAAACATTAGAAACTAAATCTTACAATAAAAATTTAAAACGCAGCAAGATGAATTCTTGTTTATAACGTCATGTAAAAATAAATGTCAATTAGTATATTTCAGGTGATAAATGTTTGTTTTATTGATGAATTTAGTTTTAATTTTTATAGTACAGCGACACCAGTGAATAATAGCTGCAGTTTCAGTAGAAAATTGCCATTTGGCTCCGGATAGTGCTCCAATATTAAAACACGGCTATTGTGTACAAATTTTTACATGACACTTTTTTTATTTTTAAACATTTCATAGTGTAGAATAATATTTGCAAATAATTGCTGTGTTTTAATATTGGAGCACTATCCGGAGCCAAATGGCAATTTTCTATTGAAACTGCAGCTATTATTCACTGGTGTCGCTGTACTATAAAAATTAAAACTAAATTCATCAATAAAACAAACATTTATCACCTGAAATATATTAATTGGCATTTATTTTGACATGACGTTATAAACAAAAATTCATTTTGCTGCGTTTTAATTTTTTATTGTAAGATTTAGTTTCTAATGGTTTCAGGGGTTTACAAAATTAAAAGCCTTTTCAAATTTCCCATTGAAATGGATAGCGCTCCCGATAGCGGCTCCCGATAAATAAGTGAGCCGAGATATTTTTTTTATCGATTTTTAATTAAAAAGTTGAATGAAAAATCTTAGTTTAGATTTAAATAAATTAATTAAATGCAATAATAGCGCGCTAAATATAAGTTTTCACATAGAAAATTGGCTGCTCCGGATACAGCTATCGGGCGCTAATAAAAAAACACAGCAAATGTAACATTTGCAATTAAATTAAAATAATGGAAGATGATAATCTTCCATTATTTTAATTTAATTTAATATTTCCTTTATCCACGAAAAGTCGGAAGTATTTCGAATAGTCAGGCACAGCGTGTTTTGTTGATGTTACTGCCACCTATTCATGTTTATTGAGAATTACTGACCAAATTATTTTAGTTTATAATTTAGTCGAAAAATCGACCTATTAAGGCAGACAGCATTAGCATTACATAGATTTTTGCTTTCGATTCTAATCGATTTTTTTGTGATTTTACGAATACTACTTACTATTCACACAAACCGTGAACTCAAAACCAACTACACATTTGTTTTGTATTACTTCAGATTTATCAATCGCCAATTTGAAATATTTTGAAAATTGATAAATGTTAATTTCTACGGGAAATTTTAGTTTAACATCACTCTCAGTTTGTTTTGTCCCATCTATGAACGACTGGTTGAATCAGCCGATAATTTAGTTAGTCGGAAATTTAGACAAGAAAACGGCATGAAGCAGCCGCACACAGTATTCAGTTATTCATCTTTAACAGAAAATAAATTGTTTTTTCAATATTTTTGGTGGAAGGTGATCAGTAATTTTAAAAATTGGAAAACCTCCT
This sequence comes from Nephrotoma appendiculata, assembly GCA_947310385.1. NCBI lineage: Eukaryota > Metazoa > Arthropoda > Insecta > Diptera > Tipulidae > Nephrotoma > Nephrotoma appendiculata. The sequence goes on from OX371224.1 coordinate 146,267,098, forward strand.
GTTGCACTATTTTGGCTTTCCCTGGGAATAGGGAATTGGGCCAAATATTTTCATAGTATTTTTGTCTGATTCCTATTTTTTTGACCTACTGATGGGATTAATCTAGAGTAAATATTTTTGAAACAAAGATAAATGGGGAATTATTTTTCCCTATAAAAAATTTATAGTACACATGTTTCCAAATTAACTTTGTTTATTTACATCAAACTAATTCCGACAGTAGGCCAGAAAAATTCAATTTAGACAAAAATGCTATGTAAATATTTTTCCCAGTTCCCTATTCTCAACGAAAACCAGAATAGTGCCCCTGAACAATTTGAATATTGTAGATCAATTAACGATTGGAAATGTGGAAATACTACCTATCGGAGTAAAATAAAACTGTACGGCATACTACAAATAAGCACTACCGCCAACAATACGAATAAAAAATTGCGGAAAATTTTTAATATTTAAAGCTAGTACTTATGCAGCTGACGTGAAATGAAATTTTTCATACAACAATGACACAAGCGAAAACGAAAATGAAAATTTCACTGCAAAATTTTATTTTCCGGTACGCAGTTTAGCTAGTGAAATTGGTGTGTTTCGTATTAAAATATAGATGTTTCTGTTTGACTCTACACATTTTTCACTGCGTTTTCATCTGCAGGTACGATAAAAGTAAAGCTATAACCAGCGAGTCTGTAAGAAATTTAAGTAATAAAGCGACATCTGAAAAATGTATGTTTATGACATTACTGACCAGCGAAGCTTAAAGTACTTTTCTTTCAGTTTCGTTAAATTTGGATTGTCATTTAACAATCTGTAACACGGGCGAAAATTATCGCACAAACTGAAGGAAACGTCGAAATTATATATTTGAAATGGCGGTATGTTGGTATAATTACATTATTATAATTTATGTGTACAAATATTTATTTATATTTTAATAATTTATATAATATTTTATGTACATTTTTCATCAGCTTGTTTTTCATCATTTTTGACCAAAATTGTGGTGTGGTTAGTTTGTAATTTTGCAGATTGACATTTCAAAATTTAATTGACAATGATAATCGTGTTACAGATTCGCTGGTCAAACTGTCAAATATTCTGTCAGAAAACGTTCTCGTTAAATTCTGTAAGGTTTCGATACTGACCCTTAAGCTATAACCAGCGAGTCTGTAAGAGTCAGTAACGAAACCTTACAGAATTGAACACGATTATTATTGTCAATTGAATTTTGAAATGTCAATCTGCAAAATTACAATCTAACCACACCACGATTTTCGTCAAAAGTGAATCTATTTGAGAAAATTGAACAGCTTCTTACCGTATTTAAAAGACGAAGGAGCAAAAATGGTACGAAAAATAAACGCACAAGAGACAGATTCGGATATTACAAGGTATTTACATATGACTAAATATAATAAATGTAACTACGAGTATTTAAAGGTATATGTACAATTTATTTTTTAGTTTAAATATTTGTACACATAAATTATAAAAATGTAAACATACCAACAAACCGCCATTTCAAATATACAATTTTGACGTTTCCTTCAGTTTGGGCGATAATTTTCGCTTTTGTTACAGATTGCTAAATGACAATTCAAATTTAACGAAACTGAACGAAAACTACTTTGAGTTTCGCTGGTCAGTAATGTCAATAAAAGCTATAACCAGCGAGTCTGTAAGGGTCAGTAACGAAACCTTACAGAATTTAACGAGAACGTTTTGTTACAGAATATTTGACAGTTTGACCAGCGAATCTGTAACACGATTATTATTGTCAATTGAATTTTTAAATGTCAATCTGCAAAATAACAAATTAATCACACCACGATTATCGTCAAAAATGAATCTATTTTGGAAAATTGAGCAGCTTCATACCCCATTTAAAAGGCGAAGGGGCAAAAATAATAAAAAAATGGTTTTGCTGGTACGAAAAATAAATCGCACAAGAGACAGATTCGGATATTAGAAGGTATTTACATATAACTAAATACAATAAATGTAACTACGAGTATTTAAAGGTATATGTACATAATTTATTATAGGTAACGATTTTATAAATTAAGAATTGTCAACAGCAATTTTTTATCCACATTCGCATGACATGTGAGGTTTTTAACATGCTGATAGACCTTGTGCGGCCACAAATGTTGGTGAACAATCGGAATCTATTGAGCTGAAAAGAGCTGATGAAAAATGTACATAAAATATTATTTAAATTATTAAAATATAAATAAATATTTGTACACATAAATTATAAAAATGTAAACATACCAACATACCGCCTTTTCAAATATACAATTTTGACGTTTCCTTCAGTTTGTGCGATAATTTTCGCCCGTGTTACAGATTGCTAAACGACAATTCAAATTTAACGAAACTGAACGAAAAGTACTTTGAGTTTCGCTGGTCAGTAATGTCAATAAACATACATTTTTCAGATGTCGCTTTTTTACTTAAATTTCTTACAGACTCGCTGGTTATAGCTTTACAGACTCGCTGGTTATAGCTTAAGCTACATTTTTGACATTTCATCAATTATTTTTATTTCTTGTTAAACAAATTCACATAAAAAATATTTTGAATTTGTTATAACAAAATAATAGTTCAACATACTACTGCGTTAAAATTTTACAAAATTAAACAAACTAATTTTTCATGGAACATTTATCTGTTTAATCTTGAGACCAGTAAAAATTTCATTTCACGTTAGCTGCATACTATCTTTAGGAGCAAACAAAAAAATGTCTAAAATTACGGCTCCAATCGTCAATGAGTATGTTTCTATTTATGAAAAAGTATGCTAGAAAGTTTCCTTTATACAGGTAAAATTGTTTTTGATAAATAATTATAAGTTATCTTAGCAGAAGCTCTGCTACAATTTTTTTAATTCCAGCAATGTTTTGTTTATGGAAAGCACTATGGATGAAAGTTTTCATTCCCAAGATGAAAAAAAACTTTGTTCCTTTAAAATTATAGAAAAACAATTGAGTTATCTTAATTTTAAGAATAATTATTGGCATTTACGTGATTCAAGGTAATGTTCACGGTTCCTTTCCGGGGGCATATGCATAGTATACTTTTCTTCAAAACATTGACTCAGCTACACGCCCTACTCGTTTGAACTCGTCAATGGGACACCCTGTATAAAGAAAAATTTAATACACCCCGGTGTGTTCGTGTTGACGGAAGGAGAAAAAAAAAATCTCGTGTTGACACGGCAACTTCATTCCAATCCTATTATCAGTACACATTTTAATTGCATATTGATTTAGTTTTAGAGTCGATGAATTTCCAAAATTTTAATTATTTATATTATAACCTAACCTAATATTCGTCAACCATTTCATTATTAAGTTTTCTATACCTGCCAAGAGGAAGAGTGCTTCTTCCAATTTTAATGTGGTATTCCCAGTAAGCTTAATCCACAGAATATAAGTTTAAAATTTTCACAAAAACTGCTCGTCTCCACTAGCATAAACCTGTCTTTTTACCAATCTAATTATATTAACGCCAAATGATAGAAGTTTAGATCAATTTTGCTTATATAATTTTGCTTATCCAATAAGTAAGCATACATTAAATCTTTCGCAAATCACACGTAAGGTTATTGAATTTATTGAAATTGCTTCGATGTCGTCGACTTTGCGAATTCAAATATATTTTCAAGAGATTTAATTTTTGTACTATTACGTTAACCCTTTAGTGATTTACTAACATAATTGTGCGGGTAGGGCAAAAGTACCATGTCAAAAATTTAGTTTTGTATGTTTTTTTTTGGACCAACTTACACATTTGTGAATTCCTTTTTAACTTATTTTCGTCCGAAAAAAACACTATATCTATACACACAATTGTGTTGGTCTTACTTCAAATAAAGCGAAATTTTTTATCAACAACGCCATTACATACTATGGTTTTTTACTCACACATTTGTGTGGGTAGGACTAAAACTGAGCCAATTTTTTTGTTTTCTTGGTTAAAAAAGGGTTAATGCTTTACAGCATCAAAACTGTTTGGCGGGTAAAATATTTACTCTAAGTTGATACTTAATAGCCCTTTTTCAACCAAAAAAAAAAAAAAAATTGCAAACTTCAAAGTGCGGGTATTTTTCCAAACAATATGGAGCGCGAAGTGCCCTGTGGGGCGGGTAGTACAAAAGATTGAAACAGCACATTATCAAATGAAAGAATCACAATTAAGTGCAGTAGCCATCACTACTAGGTTTCTGTATGATTGACTATGATGTTTGGAGTCCTTTCGATGGATGTATTTATCACAAAACCTTTTCCAACAAAGTGCTTTAATCATTTTTTGGATGCTTTTTTAACCATAACACAATTATCACATACAAACCAATAATACGTTTTATTAATTAATTTAATTACTTTACAAAATTACCTCTTTTTCAGATCTTTATGAAATCATAAAAAAATATGACAGATCGTGACATACCCAGCGTGCCAGTGACTACATTGGCCGGTTTAACAAGTCTGTCAGATTTGTTAAGTGAACTGCCAATATCTGATCCTCTATCAATACAGGCTTCGCTCAACAAAACACTTTTGTTTCATCCACGCGTGGCTGAAGAAGCTCACAATATATTGGCGGAGGGTGATCCATTGTTGATTCAGCAACTAGTCCAAGCAATCGAACAAACTAATTCGCATGAAATGTAAGTCATTTGCAATTCTTAGCGTGAATAATTTTATTAAATTTACTGTATTTGATCTTAGTGAATTGAAAGATGAATATCCTGAATCAAAAGATGAATACAAGGAAGTATTAGGTGCACCCCAACTACTGCAGGCGATATATACTTACAAGCCAAATGTATTTAGTAATCCATCTAAACGGGTGCACGAGGTGCCAGCAAGTGAGTAAACATTTTGAATGCTCTGAACAACATTTTTATTTCAGTGCAAAAGAATCGCAATTTTCCAGTTCTCCTATATTCATATCAGTTCATCCTTTTTTAAGTTTAAGATTTAATTTGTTTTTGTTTGTTCTTTTTTCTTTTTGTTATGTTTATCAATTATTATTTTAGTTCGGCCACCTTGCCTTCGCCAAGAATTTCCTTCACAATCTCAACAACAAACAATAATAATTCAACAAAACCAATCACCCCATACACAACAAAATTTCCAACCTACTATAATTCAACCAAATTTGCAATATCATCACCACAACGACACAGTGTTGCAGCAGCAATTTATAACACAAACACCTTTATTTTACAATAATGACTTAAATAATTTGAATATTTCTAATCAACTAGGAATTGGAAATAATCAAGCAAATGCGAACTGGAATAATCAAATGGTGGTCGTAAATCAGGGAATAACATCAACCCCTGGCCCTCCAAGTGTTATTCAACATCATCATCAGCCGGCTCCAAATACACGACAACAAAATGTTATAAATTCGACTACGAATTATATGATTCAGCAAAGCGTTGTACAACAAAATTGTCAAAATTCGACAGGACTTGTGCACCAAAAGCCAAATATTCAAATATTGCATGATGAAGTAATTCGCCAGGCATCAACAATTCCTCCCCAAGAATTGCAGCAAGAAATTGTGAATTCAACATTAATCCAAAATGCTCCAGTAAATCATCAAAATCAACAGCAATCATCATTAGTTTTAACGCAGTCGCAGCCTCATTTTGTTAATTCTTCTCAATATATTCCGCCACAACCGCCTCCAACTGTGGTAGCTGCTAATATAAATAATAATTTGGTAAACAATAGTAATGCTGTGGGTAACGGTGGAAATGCGACGGCAGATTCTCAACAAAATGCGAATTTGGCACAAAAAGTAGCACCTCGTAATATTGAATATTTGGAGAAACAACAACAAAACAAAAATTTCGATATTAGAGGTTACATTTTTTTTATTTTTATTGGCTTGCAATATTAATATTCAAATATGTTTTTCCCATTTATTTCCAGGGCCTAGTCCAGCACAAGCTAACGACGGTGTAGATAACGCTCAGACGGCATTAGTAAATTCTAATAGTAATAATACAACAGAAACTTCAACACAAAAGGAACTAAGGCATAGTGTTCGAAATTGTGTACAAAACAATAACGAGCAGAAATCAAAAGAAATGCCACCCAGTAATGAGCCAGAAATTGCAAATCCGATTACATCAATAGAACCCGTAGTAAATGAACCAAATGCGAATAATGCTGCGACATGTAGCATCGATTCTGCTTCAAAAATAAAAGTGCTTAAGGTAGCGGTAGCTAAATTAAAGGAAGGTGACATAGAATTGTTGAAAGAAAGTGTTGATACTTTCAAAGAGAAACGTCCGAGTTTAGCAAAGAAATTAGGTTTAGTCGAAGATGAATCGACTATATTTGAAAAAATGAAGGCCGAGGAATCAAATTCGTCCTCGTTGCTTGGTAAACGGAAAGTGCAAGAAGAAATACCTTTCGAACAAATGTTCTCGAAACCAAAATTACGAAAAATCGACCGGAAGATTTTAAAACCGCCCACTAAGCTGTCTAAAGATGACATTATTAAATCCAATACGTATCAACGGTTCATGTCGACAATGGAACAAATTTTGGAACTATTAGAGGACACAGAAACGTTAAATTTAAACGAAGAAAACTACGAAAATGTCGATTGTATTCCAAATAATATGTTGATGAGCATAAGCGCGGAAGCGGCTAAATTAAAGGCGAAAGGGAACGCTATTGAAATACTACCGCAAAATAAACTAACCCTACTAGTGAGCTACGCTATGCGAAGTATACATATAGCCAAGAATATATCTGCTGGTCCTGATATGGGTGAAGATTTAGTGGCCGAGGATGCGTTTGAAAAAATCCTTAACGCTGTGGAGGCAGCGCTACTCATTTGCAATATTTATTCGTGTCGTAACACATCATCTTTGCAGGAGGATAATGTAGATACAATTATTAAATTTATTCAGTTTCAGTTACGCGAGACAATATTTCCTTCTTACGATTCCGTGTATACGGTTGAAACGAAAAAGAAAAACAAGGCGAAAAATAGTAAAATGCCACAGCAGCGGGAAATTACAAAGTTTTATTCAAAGTTATTAGAATTGACTAAAATACTTGTGGTGCTTTTGCAGAAATTTCAGTTCGAGGACACGATTATTATCCATGCATCTGCGCTAGGGATTGAACCTTTCTTCGTTGATAATATTGAAACGTTACAATTCGTGTGTTTGGATTTGGTTATTTCCATATTTCAAAATGACAAGTATCGCAAGCATCGGCATAATATTTTAACTGAAATTCTGTCGTCGATAGATCGGTTATCTTCGTCGAAACGGAATTTACGGCCTTACAAGTTGACCAATAATGCCGGAAACATCCAAATGATTACGGCCCTAGTTTTACAATTGGTTCAATGTTCCGTACTCTTGCCGGACACGTTGTACGAGGATCCAAGTAAAAATAAAAGTAAGAAATCAGCACAAAATAATGATAAAAATGCGGCAGCGAATAAAGTCGATACCGATCTCTATATCCGGGAGAAGTATCAACAAGCAATTAATATTGGTGGTAATTTTTTAAGTTCATTTCTACAAAAATGTCGATCGCGATCAGGTGAAAATGATTTCCGTCCAATATTTGAGAATTTCATTGATGATTTATTGACTACGGTTAATAAGCCGGAATGGCCGGGAGCTGAATTACTATTAAGTTTGTTGGGTACGTTACTTGTTAACTCGATGTCAGACAAAACGAAAGATCAAACAGTGCGGGTTACTTCGCTAGAATATTTGGGCCTGGTTGCATCAAGACTGAGAAAAGATACGGTTGTATCACGATGCAAGGTGAACACAATGGATCAATTGATAAAGCTAATTAAAATCGAACAGGAAAAGGAGGGTGACACTGGTGAAAATACTGCAATTGAAATTGATCCTGAAGAGGAACGGTTAGAATTTTTACAGAGAATCCTGTTGGATTTTCTGGCTGTGAATGCACAAGAGGAAAATATTATATGGAGCCATTCTAGGCATTTTTATTTGACGCAATGGTACGCTGATATTTTATTGAGGAAAAAGAAAATCGCTGAGGGTGAAAAAGGCTATGCATCACGAAAGAAGCAACCGAAAAAGAAACGGAGGCATAAAAATGATTCAGGGTCTGAGACCTCTGAGGAAGACAATAATAGCGCCGACGAAGAGGATGGTAAAACAAAAGTCGTCGATCAAGAATTGAATCTCGAAATATATCGAATCCTTGACAAGCGTAAGACATATTTACTAAGTAAAATTTCCCCATACTCGGATAATTCTAAAGTACAAGATATAAAAACTTATATCGATTACGGGAATGCTCAACTAATAGCCCAATATTTAGCCAGTAAACGGCCATTTTCGCAAAGTTTCGATAAATATTTACAAAAAATTATCCTCGTCGTTAAGTACGTGTTTAACATAGTTCGCTATTAGGCGATATTCTAATCATTCTTTAATATTTTCAGGGAGCAATCGATTGCCATTCGAACAAAAGCTATGAAATGTTTAGCTTCGATAGTTGAAGTTGACCCATCAATATTATCCCGGAAAGATATGCAAATGGGTGTCAACCAAAAGTTCTTAGATACGTCGATATCGGTGCGGGAAGCGGCCGTTGATTTAGTAGGAAAATATGTATTATCTAGCCCTGATCTGATAAAACAGTATTACGATATGTTATCAAAAAGAATATTGGATACTGGCGTGTCCGTTCGAAAACGTGTTATTAAAATATTACGAGATATTTGCTTAGGCTTTCCGGATTTCGATAAAATTCCTGAAATTTGTGTGAAAATGATAAGACGGGTTAACGACGAGGAAGGAATTCAAAAGCTAGTCACTGATGTATTTTTAAATATGTGGTTTTCACCTTGTAAAGAGAACGACAAGGTTTGTTATATATAATACGCATTTGGTACTTATTTTTGATTACAATTACTTCTTTCTATTTACAATATAGATTGCAATAAAGCGGAAAATTTTTCAAATAATTGACGTAGTTAATTCGTCGCATGATACCGGAATGCAATGGTTAGATGGTTTACTTAAAACTATTTTTCAATCAAAGGAATCAAAAGATGATGCCACTGTTCGCAAAGAACCGTCAAAGCAACTGATTCAAGCATGCCAACAAATTGTTGATGGTCTAGTGAATGCACTCATGGAGCTCGAGGAAGATAATGATTCGAAGAAATTGCTAGGATGTGTAACAACATTGAATTTGTTTGCCAAAATTCGACCCCAGCTACTTGTCCAGCATGCCATTACTTTGGAGCCTTATCTAAATATTAAATGTAGTTCCAATGATATAACTCGTTTTATTAGTATAGTCGCAGAAATTTTAGAAGAGGTTTGTCGGCTGACAAAGAATATTGAAATCACTTAATTTTGGGTAAATCTCATTTGTATTATTTACAGGTGGTACCACTAATGGAGCATCCAGGTGAAACATTTCTCTCCGATTTAGAATCGCATTTAATGATGTTGATTGTTGTACACAATCAAACCGTACTACTTACATGTATAGCATGTCTGGCAGCCGTCGTTAATAAAATAACGAAAAACTATAAATTAATCCGGGATTGTTTTTCTAAGTATGAATCAATCCAAATTTTATGAAACTCCAATCTAATTGTAATGTAATTTCAGATACTATAAAACTTTAGTCTGCGGTAAACAGAAATTAGTTAACGATTCTAATTATATTCAGTCGAAACAAGCAATGATTCGTCGAAGCATGTACATAATCGGGCTATTTATGAGATATTTTAATTTCAATGATCCCGAAGTTTACGGCGAAGGAATTTCAAGTGGTATGTATTAGGTTTAGAACGAAACTCGAATATGAATTATATGAATAAGTTATTAAATTAAAGATTTTTTTTTTTCGCAGGAGTTGTATTTTCCGCAAATATCTGTGATGAAGTATTTCAAACGTTAATGACTTATTTAACTTGCACTAATTTAGATGTTAGAAAGGAAACATTAAAATCGCTCGGTTTCTTTTGTATAACAAATTACGAATATTTAACAAAACCGGAGCTCCGCGATTTCTATCAAGATCTGCTAGCTCTGGACACGGTCGGTGGAGATATGAAAACTATTGTACTTCGAAATATTTCAACGTATTTACTGGAAGAAGATCAAAAACATTTACGCAATGAAAAAGAATGGGTGAAGAAATCGGCGAGCGACGATTTGAAAGAAATGGGTGACTTGTCTTCTGGCATGTCGAGTAGAATAATTCAATTGTATCTAAAAGATATTCTAAATTGTTTTTTAAAACGAGAGTATAACGTACGTTTATGGGCAATGAAAGTGGCCGATGTTGTATTAAAACAAGGCTTAGTTCACCCTGTTCAAATAGTGCCATATCTGATATGCCTGAGCACAGATTCAAGCAAAGAAATTGCCCATTACGCCGATTTTCATTTACAAGATATCGATCGTAATCACTCTGGCTTTATTAATATGAAAACTTATGCCGGCATTCATTTATCGTTTGAACTACAAAGTACTTTACAATTAGCTACCAATAATACAAAAATTGTTCGGGGTTATCGAATAAGCAGCAAGGAAGAACCACCGTCTTCATTAAACGGGTTTTTATATTCGTTACTACGAAATACCAAGCCGCAACGGCGGGCACTTATTCAATCTATAACAAAACAATTCGATGATCAACGAACGTCATTGCGCCAAATGTTATATTTGGCCGATAATTTAGCATATTTTCCTTACTTAGTTCAAGATGAACCACTATACATTATACATCAAATTGATGTACTTATATCAGTTACCGGTACTAATTTATTGTCAAATTTTCGAGAAGGTTTGAAGGCGGCGGTGAATCCACCAGGTGAAAATGAAATTGAAACAAATCCGCTCGATGAAGATGATGATGACGATCCTGATGGTTTGTATGCTCGTTTACCAGAGGATACAACAGAATTAGAAAATTGTATAAGAGCAGCACAAGGTTGCATGTTGCTACTTATACTTAAGCAGCATTTAAAAGATTGTTATGGATTAACGGATGGGTACAACAATGATGATTATCGATTTTTCATTGTTTAGTTACATATTGTTTTTTATTTGTAGCAAAATATCCCAGTATTCACCGTCAGAAGCTGGAAAAACCTATGAAAAACAAATGCAACGTAGATCCGTGCCCATTTTTAAACCTCAAGCCACTATTCTCGTAATTGAAGAGGAGGAGAAGCATGCCGAAACAAGTATAAACGAGGATAAAAAACGGGAATTAATTACTCGATATCTAGATGTAGGGTTCAGAATGTTTATAAATTATAGTGTTCGTAGGTACCTATGTTAATGTGTTAATTTTCTTTTTAGTTCAAACAATTAATGTTGAAATTAGATCCCGAAGATCCTGATCTGGAAGAAGATGACAGTCCGAAAAAACAAAATCCAGCGGATAATTCAACCGCTAATGCCACAAATGAAACAACTGCGAATGATAAATCGGCGGCAGCACAAATAACTGGGAATAGCGACCCGCAACATATTAATAATGTGAATAGTACACCAACGTCTGTGACCCAACAACCACAAACTCCAGTACAACAAAATACAAATAAGAAGGTAAATAAATAAAGAATGTAGAGCTTTTTGATCTGAAATTCCACAATAAGAACTAGCCAATTTTATAAAATCTATCTTTTGTGGGAATTAATTATCTCTTGTTTTAAAAATATTAAAGAAAATAAGGTTAGCGCTCGTATCAAAAAATATCCAGTGACATTTTCGCTTCTTTTCAAAGATTGCTCATCGTTTCGTTAAAACATCCAATAGCAAACCACTTCAAATTAATTTTTAGTTTTGAATATGTAGCGTTATACTCGAGTGGTATATCAAAAAGATCAAATTTTTAAAAATATGTAGTAACGTTTCTTAATTCATTGAACGCCTTTCTTAACTTACATTTTTTTAATTCCATCCTCTTTTTGCAGTTTAATTTTTTGAGATTGTAATATTTGTGTCAATTCAATGTGAACCTTCTATTTTTATTTTGTTCTATGCTGCTATTTTTGCTAGGAAAACTCGATGCATTTAAGCAAGCAAGGTATAAATTTAAATAAAAATTTTGATATAAATATCGAGTGGCTTTGAAATAATAGAAGAATAGAAGAAAAGATAAATAGAAGATGTACAAGGAATCGACATCATGTCTTGTTAGCCGGATTCAAAAGTGTTGAAAAAAATTAAAATTGAATGAGTGGTTATGAGAGTATTTATTTACTATGATCAATAGAATCCTACTAATCTCTAATAAATTGGATGGTTATCGAACCCAACCAAGCAATTATGCAGAGATATAAATTCGAGAGAATATTTTTTGATCAACAGCATTGTGCTGGGACAGTTGTTCCTGTGTTTGAAATAATTTGAAAAATGTGAATCAAAAACTGTGAATAGGTTTTTGATCACGCACGTTTTTCGTGGATTTAGTTTATTTCCGATCATCGGTAATTTTATGAGTTGTTTTCCATAATTTTTTTTTGAAAATTATGGGTAGTCTGTTTTTATTTAAATTTTTTGTATAATATAAAATTAAAATATTTAAAAACAAACAAAACTAGGCACAAGATTATAGTTTTGAGTTACTTGTTGTTGTATATTACGATCGAGCTTGCATAACTTCACTAAGTTTGAGAGCTAAAAACAAAATATTAAAATAAAATTTCGGGAAAGGAAAAAGAACCTAGCACTAGTTTTCCATAATATCTATTGAATATCAAAAAATTAGAAGAAAATCTGCGGGAAATGCTTATCGAACCTGCACAACTTACACTTACTTTAGTAAAGTACACTCTTAAACCGTAAGTTTTAAGCCAATATTGAACAACGGACAATATAGAAATATTGCTTTGAATTATAAAAATAATAAATTAATTGATTTAATTATATTTAACAAGCTACTTCAACAAACGGGAATTTTAAAAATAATTTAAAATTATAATTAAAACCAATTTTTTATATAATATAAATAAAAATTCGACAAGGCAATAACTTGAATTTTGTCATATGCGATCGAAAATTCCATTTCATGTTCTGTTTAGTTACATAAAAGGGCAAATTTTTGCAATACTTGCGTTAAACTCAAACGTTAAAGCCCTGCAGCTCGATTCTGGTTTTTCCTAAAGAAAAAGGAATTAGTCAAAAAAATGTATATAAATATTTCATATTTATGCTCTACCCATGCTTATTACTACCGTTATACTTCTTCAAGTCCCATCGTAGTTAAGTTTGTATGGATTAAAAAATCGTGGTAAGTTGAAGGTTGTGTTAATCTATCTCATATCGATTATCTAGGTATATGTAGTACGAGTATTCGTAATTTTTGCATTCAACTCTTTCAAATATGTATTTATTAGGAGTTGTTTATTGAGCGTTCGGTTTTTTATTTGAAATTTGAGATTTTTTAACTACTGGAAACATATTTAAATTTAATGCATCATCTCAGTGTATTGGCCTTATGGTTCAATTAAAATTAATAAAAAATATCAATGAGGAAATTTCATATGAGGAATTCCTCATCGGGACATTTTTAAAAATTTATATTTTTCTTTTAAACAATTTCACTAAATTATAATTCTTTGTAATTCAAACACGTTTAACCCTTGAACACTTATATATCCTTATATATCAAACTTCTTATTAAACTAATAATCTCTAAGATGGTGTTAGACTTCGGATCGTACTTCATTTAATAATAATTAGCTTAATTCATTTCATAGCAATATCCGCGCTATCTTGAAAAATAAACGCTAGAAATATTTTTGTTTGATGGGAATTGTTTTAATCCCAAAAAATAAATCTGTTAGTCATCTGGCTAAGCAAATTTATAGTCATGAGCAAATGCTAGATTTCTCTTAGTACAAAGATAAACCTTCGGCTTGTAAAAGTCAATTAATTCATTTATTGAACCAAATTACAATGAAAAAAAAAAATATTTTGCATTTTAAGATACAAATAAAGTTAAATGTTGTTAAATAATTTATCGTGAAATTGTTGAGGTTCTACTTATCTACCAAAAAAATAAAAATTTACATCGGAAATTTTACACCGTAGAATCTATTTTAAAAATGGTGTTAATCTCGGCTTTTGAAATTTATTACATTTTTTCTAACCTGCGCCTTGTGCTTGAGAAATAGAAAGTACATATTTAATTTTAGAGCAAAAATTTTTGTAAAAAAGGTACTAATAATCGCTTGCAAATTTATTTAACTTTGCAATAAAACAAGAACTACCTCATTTTTTCGCTGCAAAATTTTCAGCAGAATACTATTAACTATATCGGAGGAAAAATTTGTTTGTAAAATGACCTGCTTGATTGGCCATTTAGATGCTGCAAATGTCTCTGCGAAAAAAATACATAAAATGTATAAGCTCGCACTTAAAGAACATTACACAACTCGTATCAGCACGCAGAAAGTGGCTGATTTTTTACACTCGCTGTAATCAGATTTCATGCACAACATCGGAAATCTTCACTAAACCCATCATTTCATAGCGATCGATTATAGAGCTTCGATATTTGAGTCTCGTAACCGCTTATCCGCTTAGTGACTCCTGATCAAAAATGTAAATAAAAGGGATCACACGAATTATCCGAAAAATAGTATTGATTTATCAAAACATCAGAATGGTTTTTTTCTGTCGAACATGATATCCGAATGTAAAATAATCGAAACATTTTTAATAGTAAAAAAATCATTGCAAACCTAAATATCGAACACACATTTAACCAAATTTAGAGCAATTTACGGATTTTGTAAAATTGCTGTCAATTTTAGGGGTATATCCTCTATCCGGTTGCAAATTATTGAATTGCCGCCCGGTGGCAAAGTTTCATGCTTGCTCCAGCGACCGGAGGTCCCGGGTTGGATTCCCGAAACGTGACAAAGAAACAATTTCACCGCTGGTTTAAGATCACTCACACTAGATTAATCACTCATTATCCGAAATGAAAATATGATTATGAAACCTCATTTGAGGCGGCCAAATCCCTTGATGGGATATAGTACCAGAGATAGAGAGAGAGAGAGAGAGAGGCGAAATATGGTTCTAGATTTTATTTGCAATTTTCTCACATCTTTTTTAAATTTAAATTTTTTTGCGATTGTTAAGTAGAAATACATAAAAATTCTGCGACCTCGGAAATGCGTAGCAGTCTTTTCGTAGATTTCTACTCTACAATCGCAAAATAAATTTAAATTTAAAAATATGTGAGAATTGGCATGACAAATTAAATCTAGTAACCATATTTCGCCTCGCAATTAAATAATTTGCGACCGGATATAGAGGATATACCTTAGGGTCTTCCCTTGTTTAGTATTGGAGTAAAAACAACAAAAAACTCACTTCTACCGAACATTTTTGCGCAAAGTAAGTAATGCTAAGCGACTTTGGATTAGGAAGTGATGAGGGTTGAACTTTGGGGCTACTTTGTTTAACGTAGTAAATTATAAGATAGTAGTCATGAAAATTTTGGACCTCGAGATTTTTGCAGATTTACCATTCGCTATATCGCTGAAATAAAAAAAATGTTTCTAAAACAACAGCCCAGAGGCCGACTGATCGGCATGAAACTTCATACATAAGTTTTTTCTACATAAGACATACGATAAGCCCAGACGGCTTAATTGATTGGGATTACGTTCCGATAATTTTGTTCTCTTCAGGCTACATTACATAAAAATTGCATTATATTAAAATATAAGAAACCCCAGGCTGTAAACACAATATATTAAATTTATGCAATATATTTTTTTTGAGTCATTATATCTGTGGCAATTTAACAGAATCATTTAAGTCGCGATAAGTGGTTATGTTGAACTATGTTCTAATCGATAGTATTTTCCGTTTTTTCTTTAACTCAATTTTTCATCGAAAGCCGACTATTTTTGACCGAGATATAAGCAAAAAACAAAAGCACTTATGTTTGTTATAGTTATAGGTGTTTGGTATTTATTGAAAATCACTTAATTGATAATTTTTGAAATTGTACCATGAAATAAGCGATATTTAAAACAATAGTTTTATTTGTAAAATCAGAAATAAATTTAGAATAAACATTGATCTTGAAATAAGTTTTTATTTTGAATTTAATTTTGCGTTTGATATTTACTTAAGTCGATATAAGCGTTTTTTTAAATGCTAGTAGCTAAGTGGTTTTGTTGAATTTCACAGATTTAATTTTTGTGTTTTTGGAAATTAATTAAAAATCATTTTGCTTAGAATGAATAAATTATTGCCACTAGAAACACATCAAATTATGCTTTGTGACTTATTGTGATCTTTTTGATTTCAAAGGTAAATATCTCAAAATACGTATTGCACAACATTCTTGGCGTTTTTGTTTCAGTTTTATTAGTTTTTCTGTTTATCGTGCTAAAAATACAAATTGAGGTAGTTCACATTAACGAAAACTAAAACCTGTATGGTTTCAACGATGTTTAATCGTAAAGCCAATCACAGGAAGTTCTAACAATGCATTGGTTTATTTTATTGCACATTTGAACATATGCATTGGTTTATTTTATTTGTATCATATTATTTATATCATTTTGCTTTTGAATAAATAATTCACACAAAGTTCCACCACGTTCATGATTTTCGTTTATTGCGGCTCTGGCCAAGTATTAACGGAGCTACACAAAAATTTGTTTCTGGTATTTTGAACACTTTGTGATTGAAGGTATCAAAAAATATATTTTTATTATTTTCCCCCAAATTTAATACTGTATTAATTAATTAATTCAAAGCGATATCGAACCTATCGGCCCTAAGGCCATTTAGTTGTGTTTTCGCCGAAAAACTATTTAATACTCTTTCTTTTAATACGCAGTGTGTCATAGTAAAAAATATCAAACGGACCGGTTCGTTTCAGGTATTTTCGTAAAAGGTACGATTAATTAAGTATCAAATATATTTTACTTATCTTATTTTTTCAATTATTTTGTAAGATTAAATATTAAATTTTACGAAAGCTGTTATTAAAACACAAAAAAATTCTTTTTATAATTTTCTAAAGAGATGAAAAAATCCTTATACAGTCGAAACTATGTAAGTTGGACGCTCACGGTGCCCAATAAAATGGTCAACTTATAAAGGTGTCCAACATAAAAAAGTTTTGAACAAAAATCAACAGCTTTAGAGCGTCCACGCAATCAATTTTTTGTTCAAGAATAATTAAAAATGCAAGACAAAATCGTCCAATTTAGCCAGTTGACAAACTTAACAGGTTTGACTGTATTATACATACAAAAAATATTTTACATACTATTGTATTGTACAGAAGAGGGATCAATAAGTACTCGTGTTTGAAAACAGGTGGCGTTGCTGAGGGATGTTGACATTATCATCATCGATCCGTACTTCGCTTGTTATTTTTGGATGGAAAAACATGCGAAGAAATAAAAGCGAAGTTGGATGCTGTCTATGACGACCCTTCAATATTTATGACCTCCGTGAGGTATTGGTTCAACGAATTTAAACGTGGTCGTACATTTTTGTTTTTGATGATGAGCGTCCAGGTCGCCCGGCGGTCGTTGTTACGTCACCGTTGATTGTCGAGCTAAAGTGCGCGAAGTGCGATAAGACAAGTGTGAGAAAGATTTCGGTCATATGCGTACCGCGATTGCTCATTTCAGCCGCTTATTCATCCAGAATTATCGCGGCTAAATTGCATGAAATAGCTACGATTTACTTCCGTACTCGCCTGACCGCGCTCTCTGGGATTCCTTTCTGCTCCCCAACATGAAAACATGGCTTGTAGGAAAAAAATTCAGCTCAAACGAGGGGGTTATTGCCAAGACAGTATTTTGAAGAATTTGAGAAATCGTAACCCAGGAGTCAATGAAATGGCAGAAATGTTGGGAAAAATGTATCGACCAAAAAGGAGATTACGTAGAAAAATAAAAAAATAAAAATTTATTAAAAACTTGCGTTTTCATTCCTAACACGGGTACATATTGATCGGCCCTCGTAATGTTGATCATGTTCATTAAAAATAGAGGATAGAAAAACAGAAAATGCAATGGACAAAAGTGCGTGTGCATCCATATGTGTGTGGTTGGTGAATCTTTAAAAATATAAAATATGTATTTGTAAAAAAAAGAATTGTGAGATTCTGCTGACTGTTCTAAAAAATTCAAATTACATAGAATACACCCCAATTGTCGAAGTCGTCTCACGTCATTTTAGACGACTATAGTCACGTCACTTCATTTTTGCTATTAAAGTCGTCTTACGACTCTAGTCACATGATACGACAACAGTCACCTAATTTTTTCAAGTGACAAGAATATTTTATGCGACGTTCATTAATGAAACACATATATGATTTATTTTTTATAATACAGTTTATACATTTGCAAATATTTTACTGTTTAGTAAATATATAAGATAAATTTATCATTCAATAATCGAAGGTTTTTGTTCAAAATATCGGTGGTCCAAAGTATCCATTCGCAATTTTTAATTACAATGAAAATTACAAATTTTTACGTGAAAGATATTTTAAATTATGGTACGGTTCCTGGAAATTAATTTAATCATTAAATAATTAGATTTTACTTACCTATTTTCAATTTATGAGTATTTTACAATAAAAGATTCGTAAATATTTTGATTTTTGACATCGAATGGCTTGTCAAATTTGAGGAAATTATTAGTGCTGTCCGATATTTCTATTGTAGTATGCGTGTCGTTTAAAACGACTTCAACAATACCAATTTTGGTGCGACGTGACACGACTGTAGCCACGTCACTTGAAGTGAGACAACTTCGACAATTGGGGTGTAAATTTAGAAGCAAATTAGAAGCAATTTAATATTTGACCTTATGGACCGTAGAGTTTTTAGGTCATTACATATGTTGTTGAGTCCTTACGAACATGTATCTCTCGCGTTAAATGATGTTGGTTAGATTTTAAAGCGGTAATATCATATAGTCGTAATATGACTGATTTCGATAGATAAATATGATGAAATTTAGAACACCCTACACCTTATCCTAATTAACACAAACAATATCAATTCTCCCCCTAGGCGTGATATTTTTAGTATAACTAACTTAAAACTTAATTAATCTTTCAATTTAGTTAGACAATAAGTTTTGGAAGAAAATGCAGAAGAAGAAAGATGCAGAATTTAATACTGTATCGCTTATATTTTAGAAATGTGCTATATTTACCTAGCTAGGATCAACAATATCATTACATTATATTTATTTTATTTTAAGAAAAATTTTACCTCATTCTAAATAGTCAAATTTGAACTCCTATTAATGAAGTTTTATTTCAGACAATTTACCATTTTATATGGCTACTTAATTAATTATTTTAATTTATTTCAGGATGCTGATTGCTGAAAATTTATACTATAAAAACAAAAATAATTGTGCTGTGTTATGCTAACCGCCTTACAGTAGATTTTCAACTAGCAATTTACTAATTATTAACTACTTAGGTGTATGAAACCGGGAAATTCTGTAATAATTAACATGCCTCCTATCCCTCCATCTTTTTATATGTAAAACGCGTGCGAATGGGCCAGGCGTCAACCAGGAATCTTACTTTGGTTTGGTCATTATACTATAAAAACCAAAATAATTGTGCTGTGTTGTGCTAATCGCCTTACATTAGATTTTCAGCTAACAATTTACTAATTATTAACTACTTAGGTGTATGAAACCGGGCAATTCTGTAATAATTAACATGCCTCCTATCCCTCCATCTTGTTATATGTAAAACGCGTGCGAATGGGCCAGGCATCAACCAGGAATCTTACTTAGGTTTGGTCACTCATTTCAATCAACCAATTAATCAATCAAATGAAAAGTCAAAACTATGCAAGTTTTAGTAGTGTGTTCGTTTACAACACAACAACTTTCGTCGTTTTCTTGATTGGATGCTCGAACAAACGGAGCGTTTTTTTTATCAAAAAATCATCTTTTCAGATGAAGTCCATTTTCACCTCAACGGATACATTAATAAACAAAACTGTCGCATTTGGGGGAATGAAAATCGTTGTTATTCCAATTCCTCCAAAAAAATAGTGGTTGGTGTGGATTGTGGCATCATTGGACCTAATTTTTTTGAAAATGAACGTGAATATGCAGAAACAGTGAATAGTGAACGCTATCGTGGCACGTTAACTGGATTTTTGTGGCGAGTTGTGGATTTTGGAGGTTTGTTTTGAAAAGTAGAGTGTATAGCAATTGAAAAAGTCATCAACAATTTTGATGTTCGGATACAGGCCTGTAACAGGAGCTTTCATTTTCAATGAAAAAATTTTGAATTTCCAACGTAAATTATGAATTTTTTAATATAAAAAACTTAACAGATGGTACACGCTTTGTATATAAATTTCGATTTCTTGTTCGGCTTGAACTTTTAAGTAAGCGTATTTTCTTTTCTTTTTTATGTAGCAAATTTGTTTGTAATGTAGATTTCCAATAGTAAAGTAAGCGAGGTTTATCGAAGAAAAATTGGCTGGCTTATAAGGTTGGTTTATATTTCATGTCTTATATAAAGGGTGTTCTATTTGTTGTTATTTTTTAAGCTAAAAAAAGAAAATTATTCTGCGGTGGCAACCCGAAAATTGTTTGACAAATGAAAATTCGAAACTATCCTATTTAGTCATGTGTTCGTCTACAACACAACAACTTGGTTATCCAAACTTATTACGAAAATGGTTGTTCTTTAATAAAACATTTCGGAAATTCCGTGATGATTTTGGTCAACATGGACATCCTACAGAGCTTGGAATTCTCAAAATTGTTGAACGTTTTGAGAAATTGGATCAGTTGCAGATCGTAGAGCATACTAACACAATCGTCCAGTTCGTACTCTTAAAACAGACATTATTTTTATGAAAATGAACCTGAAGATGCAGTAATAGTGAATAGTGAGCGCTGTCGTAATCGTAGCATGTTAACTAGGGCCAATTATGAAATGGTCATACGACACCGTCGGAAAATACGTTGTCGTAAAATCTGACCCGCGGCGTAAATTCGTATTATGAAGACCTATACCAGAAATTTTCAGTATATACTTGTCACTTTATTTAAATTTGATTAAAATAATTTAATAGAGATATATACTTACATTTTAAAATTTGTTAAATTTTTAAATAATTAATTAACATATAAAAGTATGAAATACGATGTATTTTCCGAGCGTATACTACGCACTTCCGTGCGTCACCACGACATAGGAAAAGTTTCATAATACGGGGTCCTGGATTTTTATGGCCGAAATTGAATGAAATTGATTTAGATGATCTTTGGTTTCAATAAGACAAATACACGACATGCCACACAAATCGTAAAACACTTGACTTATTGACATTGAGTTCGATGATCGCATAATTTCAAGAAATTCTGATTGTCAATATACCACCAAGATCATGCGATTTGACACAGTTAGATTATTTTCTTTGGGGTTTTTTGAAACACTTTACCACAAACAATTCAAGAAAGAACAACATTCGAGCTGAAACTGAGGCCATTGAACTGCTTTTATTAGAAAAAGTCATCAACAATTCTGATGTTCGGAATCAGGCCGTGGTGGTCACATGAACCAACTTTCATTTTCAAATAAAAAAATTTGAATTTCATAAAAAAAAAAAACTTACAGATATTATTAACACCCTATATTATTCCTTCACGCTCACCGCCACCAAAATGATTGAAATAACCAAATACAAATAAAACCATTTTATTTACCATTGCAAAGTTTTTGGTTGTGACGTAATTTAGTCAAGCTAAGGTTACATTAACATTAAATTCTATTTGCGAAAGTCCGGCAAAAAAAATTGATGTACATTAAAAAATTTGTTCTAGCATTTTTTAAATCATTTTTTTTCATGTACAACAATTTTAAAAAATGTAAATTTTTTCGTAAATTTTTTTTTTGATGGACTTATAGCAGGAATACAAAATGAAATATAAAGTTTCGTAGAAACGTTAGTAATGGTATGGGTGTGTTAAATTATAAATAAATTAAAGCATGAGTTTTAATATTAATTGAAATATATTTTAATCGTTCATTAATAAATATGTAACGATTTTTCGTTCAGAAATATACACATAAAATTTCGTATGGTGGAGTGCACAATTCATGTCTTGTTTTTGTTTTGTTTTTTGTTGATACTATTACAGCTGACAGATCGTTTGAAGTTTATTTGAAACGTTTTCTGTTATCGATACATTTGAAAAATCAAATGATCCGCGTATTTCCTAGGTGAAACGTAAAGTCCCCAAAAAATGTTACTAAAAATTTATATAACTTAGTTGACAATATCTTTAAATTAGACTTAACGGTACATTTCGTCAACATTGTTAAGATATTTGGAATTAAGAAACTTTTATTTTTAATTACAGGAATTCACACCTACCGTAGTCCGTGCGACGCGAAATCAAGCAAACAAAACAGTTATCAAATCGGTTCCGGCGAAAAAAACTGATTCATCATCGAAAAAACGCCGAAGAAGGCGACTTTACTCATCGGCATCAGATGAAAGTGATAGTGATCCAGATTATGAGTAAATATATCTCCATTGTTCATCCACTACACTAAACAATTAGGTATATAAAGAATATTTATTTGTATTAATTGAATTTTTATTTTTAAAACAGAAGAAAAATTATATAATTATATTTAACATAAAAATAAATAATATGGATTTAAAATAATGTCTAACATAGTTTAAATTAAAAAATAAATAAAATAACTATAATTTTTTTACAAAATTGAAAAAGGAAAAAAAATATAGAGAAAGTTAAATATTAACAAATTTTTTTTAAAATAAAACAACATTTAATTTAACAATTGTAATTTTGCAAAATAAAAATAATAATTTAAGAATTATTAAATACATTATATGTAATTGTAAATTATAATTAATAACTCAAGTATAATTTGTAAAAATTAACTTATCGCAGTGAAGAAATTAAAAGTTAGTTATATGTAAATCGTATTACTAGATTTATTTAAATTTTAGTTACAACGCCCTTTTTTCATTATCTAGCTAATTTTGTTCAAGCACACATCCAGACAAAAATTTGCTAGGTAATGAACACGCGAATAACATTGATTTCATTACGATATTTATATATAATATATTGGATATTTGGGACTTAAAGAAACTTATTAAATGTTCACAATAAAAAATGAAATATTTATATTAGAGTATATTATATAAAATAAACTTATGTAGCAAACAGGCTGTTGTTTTTATACAAAAAATAAAAAAATAAAAAAAAATCTAATAAAAATAAAAATTGTCTTGCAGATGAAATTAAAAAATTACATTATTTTAGAATTTTGTACATATACAACTTAAATATCCAAATAGCATTTTTTTTTTAAATTTAGTAAATGAAAAGTAATTTTTGTGATATTTTTATATAAAAAAAAATAATTAAAAAATAAAATAAACAACACAGTAATAAATAAATTCATTTGGCCCTAAAGATATCACTACAGTACTGTATTGTAATAAATTAACAAATAATTGTTTGTTATAGGGGAAAAATTCATTTACTAAAAGGACAAATAATCTAATAAACAAAATCTAACTTCCTAAGACCCAATTTGAGTATAAAAAAAAAACAAAAACAATTTTTAATTTTTTTTTGCTTATTTTAATTTTGCACACAGAATAAAATAATATTATAAATTTTAAATAAATATATATTATTATTATTATTATTATTAAAAATTAGCTCATTACTAATATTATTTTAATATTTTTATTTTAGTTTATTCTATTTTATATCCTAGTGTTTTAGTTTTGTTAAAAACTATATAATTTATTATTATTATATTATGCATATTTATACTTATATGAATTTAAATAATTATTATTATGTATTAGTTTTTTTTCAATTTAGTTTAATTTAATCAAAAAACTACATAAAAAATACCATTAAGAAAATAAATAAATAAAAAAAATGAAAATGAATAAAAAAATCGTTTATTACTACAATGAAATTATTAATTTAAATAAAAAAAAATGAAAAAAAAAAAAAAATAAATAAACAGAAAATATTTTATTAAACATAAGCAAATTTAAAATGAAAATATTTTAATTTAATATAAAATTTTAAGGAGAAAAAAATTGTATATCATCTTCCTCATTTTTAAAAATAATTAAAAATCGATAAAAAAAAAATGTAAAAAAATATTTAAGTGCTTTAGTTTTATTTTATTTGCTTTGTGCAGTGCACTAAAAGGCTACGCAGTGCAACAGTTTGTGAAACGATAAAATGGTGCACAATGATGAATGCAACTATTAAGCGCTGTCCCATCACACTAATTATTATAACTATAGAAATTTTTAGGTTAAATACTAGATAAAATAGGCAAAATAGAAGCTTAATCCTTTTCAGAATGGTCTAGGGAGTTTGGAGTAAGCTAAGTCATGCAAGCCAATAACTCATATTTCCTACACTTTCGAGAACAAGTGCAAAATGTGTTTAATATTTACCACGTGATAATATGTTGTTCAATTTTAATCCGTATGACTTCAAATCTCACATTAATGTGGTAATTGAACTACAACCATATCACACACCATGAAGTTTGTATGTATGCAGGCCTCGAAAAACATAAAGACGTAAAAAAACTAGTACCTAATTTTCATTCGGTGTTTTACCATTTTTCGTATTTTTTTTATTTGCCTTCGACCTGGCCATGTACATATATACGCACTACCCAGTGATAACTAGTTCATGTTTAACCGCCGACGAGAACAGTCGAACAAACAAAATTCTTTTGTATATTTATTTTATTTTGCGGCGTAATAGTGATAGTGCAGTCAAAATTTTATTTTTATGTGGATGTACTAATTACGCGCAAAACTTTCAAAATCACAGAAGTACCATTTAAATTTCATTATATTTGCATACATTTTAATTAAAAATTCATATGTATTAAATACTTTACTGTTAGTATCAACGCTTCCCAGAATTGTGTGATGTGTATTTGCATCACTTCCCAGCATGACTCCAATTTTTTGTTTTTGAGTTTCCTAAAATAATAGGTGGGGTATCTTCTCCATCATGTGGCAGGTAAGGTGATATTAGTCAGAGATTTTGACCATCCATGAATTACTGTAATTTGATAACAGAAAGATATTCAGATTATTTTTGGCAATAATGCAGGAACGAATTTTAACTAGTTTTATCGCGAATAGCAGTTTATATTTGGGAGTCCTAAGTCCAAGTACTTAGTCACCATTGACCCAAGGTTCTTGAATTAGAACAATGTTTATCTCTTTTGCTCTTAGTTCACGCATAAGCGCAGACGAAGTTGCCCTAGAGTAATGGAGGTTAATCTGCAAGGACCTCACATTAGATTTGCTCATTTACTTAAACCTCTACCATAGTTACATTAGAGTCCTTCTCTGACTGGGACTCTACCTGGAATTCACAAAGTTATCTCATCGAACTGAACGTTACCTCCTCACCAATTTCGATATCTTTTTTATAAACCTTGAGTGTGAAGGTGTTGAAACCGTGCTAATTATACTATTAGTTCTCGCCAGCTCAGCCAGGCACATTCTGTTTAGTGTGATAATAGCTGACTTATACTCAGCCTTTGGCTGTTCCAACTTCTTCCAATTTCTTTCGGGTCTTGGGATCCAAGGTCTCTCTCTCTAGTTCTGTAGGGGATAGCCCCTCTATAGCGACTACTTCTAGTCTACTATTTCTACTTGACAAGATGTCAACTTGACACGATTCCATTGCCATCCTGGCAAGCTGGAGCGTGTGGAGGTTTTTCTCATAATTTTTAGGAAAGGGGCGGCTAAAACTTTCTCCATCTTTCTCCAATTGCTTGATGCTTTATACTCGTTTTCGTAGGCTCTGATAATGACAGCCACCACTAATTGCTATTTTAATACCTCATTGAGCGGCCTATTATAGTTTCCTGCATTCTTTTGTGATTTCTTTTCCGATCTCTGTCTTTTATATCTTCTGCTTCATTTCAATAATCTTTTTAGCCCCTGAGATCTTCTTCATACACCTGTCCGTTATCTCCGCCATCGGAATCATACTAAGATTTGGTCTCAATCCCAACTAAAATCAAGAAAACATCAAATTGAAAAGAAGGTGGAATTTAATTGGAAATTCGAGGTTATTCCTTACCCTTTTCTGTACTAAGTAAAAATCTTCTCTATTTTGTAGAATTTTTTTAAAAGTTCCTTCAATAAGGTCTCGATTTTTAAATGTAAATAAAATCAGTTGTGTGTAAGATATCCACTAATTTTTTTTATTTGCATGAATATTTTATGGCATCAAAACGTGACACGTATTCGGGAGGTCCAATTTTCGATGATGATTTAAATAAATAAATCCTGATACGTTTTCGCCTATTAAGAAAAATGAGCGAAATAAATCACTTGGGTTATGAAATAAGTATCATCTAGTTTTGAGTACTATAATTGTAGTTTTTGGGCAAACAACTCAGATTTAAAAATCAAATGAAAAATCAAATGCTAATACCGATATGGAACCGATACTGCCACTGGTTCCAGATATTCTTTGCAATTCGTATTTCACAGGATTCTCTCTATATCGCAAACAGATATTTGCCTAGTTCAGAAACTATACCTTCGTAACGTTTCTGCTTTTGGATTGAATACTGACAATGCGAAAATTCTATACTTGAACTCTTCAAAAAAAATGAGAGTGCTTATTCATGTCTAATAATTTCAGAGCTACTCTCATTCATAAGTGCACTTCTGAAGACTATTTCGAATGTGGTGAGTGTTGCTCTAGAGTCTCATCGTGACACCCGGGGTACTTTTTATTTAACTTTTTAAGCTTAATTCTTAACCATGGCTGTGAACTAACATTATTTTGTCAATTCCACTCGACGCCACGTGATTGATATCAGTTTGTGTTCCATTATCGGTCTAATTATCAATAGGGGGGTATCGAAACATATTCTGACCTCTGATCACAAGTGTATCACTTTTACATTTTTTTATGAGACTGCTGTTGATGCTGTACCGTAATAAGAAAATGACAAACTGGGACATTTTCTCCAACTCACCACCTTGCTTTACACTTCTACTCTACTAATATACTAGTATTTTGTTTCGGTTGCATGGTGATGCAGGTTTTGGAATTATTAACGAGCTTATGCTGGTTCTGTACGGTGTTCCAAGCTGACATCACGACATTAAGTTTCAGTGCACATACTGGAAGCTTAGAAATTTGATATAGTCTATATCGGATTATAAAATGATAATTTGCTGTACTCGCCATAGGATGAGAAACCGAATCCTAATTTTCCTCTTTTCTGATTATTGCTGTAGTGGAGAGTATAATTATTGATTGTTTTATGGAATTAACTTCCAGACCATTTATGCTCTTGTATTGCAAGTACCTCAAAAGTGTAAATTTCCGCTTGGTTTGAAATGTTCTAGAGATCTCAAGGTTTTAAAAGACATCTTATTCCATTTTCCCGTGACAGTTTTTCGAGATCGGTTGTTGATAAGAATACTATAAATTTATCAGAGCCTTTTGTGTACGGCTCATAACGTGATATTTTGTGAGAGTATGAAGTTGACATGCCGCTCAACCCAGTAATTAAATGAGTGGGTCACGTACTGGTGATAGATGTTAAGGCAGCCAGCCTTACCAGAAACATGTTAACATCATGAGCCGTTTGCTTCAAGAAAGACGTCTGCGTATTACTAAGTTTCCGTCCCAGGTGGCTACATTCCAGAGCTTCCTCAAAAAATTATTTAAGAATATCATTTCCATCCACCATATCCAATTTAAGCATAATCAGTTAAGAAATTACCGAGTTCCGTCCCAGGTGGCCACATTCCAGAACTATTTCAAAAATTATTTAAGAATCCCATTTCCATCCATAACATATAAAATCCCTTCAATATCGGTTAAGAAATGACCGAGTTTCGTCCCAGGCAGCCATATTCCAGAACTTCTTCCAAAAATAATTTAAGAAGTTCATTTTCATCCAACATATCTGATCCCTTCATAATTGGTCAAGAAATTACCGAGTTCCGTCCCTGGTGGTCATATTCCAGAATTCTCGTGGTTTATCCTAACTTGTCCTAATCCTAAACCCAACAACAATTTTAAGACAAGTTTAGGAAAAAATTCACTCAACTATATAGTAACGTGAATTTTGTCCTAGACGTTCCTAATTTTAACAGTGTAAAATAATATCATATTGAGTCAAGGAACAGTGATCAAAGTGAAAAGTGTGCTAACTTTCAAAATAAGTGATTGTTCCTAAGTGATTTTTATTAGTGATTAGTTTTTTTTTCTATATACAATATTAATATATAGAATATTCATATACTTCCCTAAGTTTCTGGAATTCATAAGTGCCGTGCGAGTGAATCATTAGTGCTGCAAAATAAATCGATTTCCTTTCCTTTTTTTTCTGTGCGCTCAACCGAGATACAGGCCTCCATTTCGCGTGCGTTTTACAACGGAGGAGGGGTGGTTGGGTGGCTAAACCTGTATCAAAGACAGTTATTAAGGTAAGTGGCAAAATTTGAATTATTTTATTTTTTGTTGTATTTACGGAAAATTTAGTGTTTTTTTTTTTTGATGATTATCGTTAAGAACGGACGAAAGCATCTTCAGATGTGCTAATCGCGAATCAGTAGGCGGGAATAAAACATAGATCGGCACCTATGTGTTGACAACTTATTACTATTATTATTATAAAATGCGGTAAAATAATATTAAATTGCTGTATACTTGGTTCCCCACGATCACACCGTCGAGCAAAAATCGGAAAATGCTACCGCACCAAGTACAGAGATAAGTACAGCAATCTGCTAACATGTTGATCATTGACCCCAATTATAATTGTCGTTGTCGTCTCGATATCGTTTCGACGACAAAAATTGGTATTTTTATGAGTGTCGATTGTGAATCGCACTTTGTCGTAAAATCGCCATTTTCTATCGATGACATTTTAGTTGACGACTAGAGCTGATGTTGTTCATATCTATTAAAAATTATGTTGTAAAATGTAAGTTAATAAATAAATTTGATATAAACAATTAGTTGATTTTATTAAAATTTATTTATACTATGATTATTATAAAGAAATATGTATTTATTTGTAATAAATATAAATATGTCTTATTTTTTTTTTTAAATTACCAACAAACAACAGTTTGAATGTTTATCAGTTTAATGAGCCAAAACCCTGACATTGCTCGTAGCTATATTAAATCGGGAAAAGATTTTAAGACAGCAGAGTAGTTTGTGGGATCGGTTCGCAGAAGAACTTAACAGTTTGGTGCCTCTTACAAGAAACACGAATAACTGGATTAAGGTTTGTTACACCGTAATTCTGTATTTAAATAATAAGATGAATTTCATTATATATCTTTATTCGTTATATGTATGGAGTGACATGAAATTTAAAATTTGGAAGAAAATGGCTCATAATAAATCGGAGGTAAAGGCAACGGGAGGTGGCCCTAATAAGTTTTTCAAATTTACTGCTTTGGAGGAAACCGTAATAGATTTGCTCCAGATTGATAAAGCATTTAATCCACCAGGTCGTGCATTTGGAAACACAATAAATCTGACAACTGCAACATATAAAAAACATAAGAAACGCAAAACAAATGAAACTGACAATTATTTTAAACAATAATAAAATTCACAATTGTTAATTTTGGCTAATAAATACACAATTACGTATTTTATTTTAAGGTTCCTGTGGTAATACTAATATGTCGTTTCGTTATAGTTACATAATACCAAATGAGAAACGAGACGACAACACCGAGTCGTGTCGATTGTAAAACGACACGACAATTATAATTGGGGTCATTATATCATCATCATTAAAAGTTCTGTTCGAGATTTCTTTCCCGTTTGTGGTTTTGAACTTTCTGTTGTACAGTAGTGAACTTCATTTTTATTAATTTAATTTAATTTAATTTATAAATAGTCCATCGAGCCATACCGACTCAAACGCTTTTTCCATATCGACTAATACCGTCCCGGTCGCTTTCCGTTGGTTCAGATTCCGGCATACATCCGAGGTTAACTTCGTGATTGCGCGGACTGTTGAATGGCCGTGTCTGAATCTAAACTGGTTATCTGGCATTAGCCTGTTTACGCCAATTTTTTGTCGATGAAATTTTTGCTCGCGACTCGCAAGTATTGTGAGCCGTTTTTAATACAAAAAATAGTTTAACATAAGTAAAATGATTTTAGTTTTAATAATTATTTATTAAATATCTTAAATTTGTTAAAACCTGCATAAATTTACCGGAATTGAACAAAAAAAAATAAATTTCTACAACCACATAGCTAAACTTATTACATGTTTGACCATCGAAATTTATATTTATATTCTTTTTGTGGTAAATAAATCACCCCTATTGTGGTTGTCGTGTCGATGTCGATTTTTCGACGACTGCTAAAATTGGTATTATGAATGTCGCTATCAATCCACGTTTGTCGCAAAAACGCCATTTTATTGTCGATGACAGTTTAGCTCCCGACAAGAGACTTGTTTCACTAAAACTCCAATAAAACACAAGTAAAAATATATTTTTAATAGTAAACATTTATTATGGTAAATCAATTTTGTACATAAATGAAGATATGTGGTATATATTAGAATAATATTCAAAAATTTATTTTTGGTAATTTTCACATACAACGGAAAATTTATGAAATGTTGAACGCACGTTTATTACGAACGTTAATTAGTTTATTACTAATAAAAATTTACTCATAAGTTTAATTTGTACATACACACCAATTACAGAATTTTTCCTCCTATTACTTTCGAAATTTCGGCTAAATATCTCTTTTAATACTATACATAAACTCCAATCTGTATTTTCTGACAGAAGAACTGAGAGCTGTTTGGCAAAATATAACAACAAAACTAATTCACGATTGCTAAGTTAATCAAAAAATTCACAATAACCTGATTTTTTTCAATCTTATATGGCAACACTTATTAGTCGATTTGTTTCAGTTACGCAATACAAAATAAAAATCGACACGACAAGACAAAAGGGGTAACCATAGAAAAATTAAAAAAAATTATAAACGTAACTTTAAAAAAATTATGTTTGCGTTAAATGCCGTTTCTGTGCTTTCGCCCATGGAAAAATTAATTTAAATTAAAAAATTTAACGAAGCTTCGTTAAATATGAATTGTCACTTAATAAAAATTATTGGAGCGAAATTTTGCGTTCAAACGTAAAAAAAATTAAAATTTGTATCGTGCTACCTAAAAAAACAACAAACAATAAACAGCTGTCACTATAACAAAGAGTTGTCATTCAATATTCTACAATATCTACGGCATATTCGTTACGTCTAGTATGGCTGGAATGTCATTAAAAATTAGTGTCGTCAAAATTTTTAATTTTTTTTAATTTTATAATTTTTTTATGGTTGGCCCTAAAGTCGTGTCGTTTGTCGATCGATACGACAATCGCAATAAGGGTGAATATTTACTGTTTGTCTATTTTCCAATTTTAGACAACTATTTAGATCCTAAATTTGGACAAAATACCTAAATATAAAGTAATTCAGCTTTTCTGACAGGCGGCTGACAGCATTTTTGACAAAATATATCAAAACATCTAGTCACGATTGCTAAGTTAATCGAGAAGTTCACAATAGCATGAATTTTTTCAACGTTAACCTGGCAATACTCATTAGTCGATTCGTGATAGTTACGCAATACAAAATAAAAATCGACACGACAAGACAAAGTCGTGTCGTTTGTCGATCGAGACGACAACCACAATAAGGGTGATTATTTCGAATATTTCCCCATGTTTGATTGATTGAATGATTGATTGATTGGACTGTAGAACCAAGTGCTATCCAAGAGTCTCGATTAACGCCGGGCCTATTCCTACAGCCTGTTTACACATAACAATAGAAAGGATAGGAAAAGTATTTTTTTTTGGGACGGAACGATCCGGTTTCAGACACCTAGCGATCGTACGGCACAACACAATTCTAATCTATCACAATTCTTGTATTCGATGTCGTTAATCTCCATGCATTCGTTGAGTTTGTGTCCCCGTATGTTTGTTGATGTGATTCCCCAATTTGAATGTGATGCATTGAAGTCTCCGGCAATTATGTAATAATTATTTGTATTTTTCATGTCATGTTTAATGAATATTTGTTGCCATTCGTCTTGAAAGTGCGACGTAGTTACGGTGTGATTGCGGCTTGTACATAGTATATTGCTATGATGTATAGATATTCGTTTTTATTTGTTAGTTTCATTTTTATTACTGTGTATTCAATGCCTGAATTAAAATTTTCGTTATTTATGTTTATTTGTTTGTAATTGTATTTGTTTTTTATTATTATTGCTGTGCCACCGGATCTTTTACTGTGTCCTATGTCTTGACGTATTATATTGTAGTTTTTGAATGTTATTGAGTGTCTCGAGCTTAACTTTGTTTCACTCAGTAACGTAATGTCTGGGTTGTGATTATTAAGGAAGTCTAATAGGTTTAGTCTTCTTTGCGTATTTATTATTGAGTTAACATTGATTGCTATTATTTTTAATTTATTATTGTTGTTGCTGCTCATTTTACTAGTTGTTGGATGAGTGCCAATAATGTTGAGATCTGCTCTCCTTGTTGCGCCACCGTTTCAGCTACCTTGTCTATTTTATTGGTAAGTAATTGTATTGTTTTTGTATTTACGTTGTTTGTGTCTGTGGATGGTGTTATCGTTTGTCTGCCGCCTCTTTTTAACATCTCAGCAAATGTGCCGTTCTCCTGGCTAACGTATGTGTGCTTTGTGATTGGTATTTGGTCTGGTTTTTTATTACGTTTCTCAGTTATTCTTTCTTTTAGTATGTTGAGTGTTGCTTGGTAGATTGGGCAACCGTCCCGTAAAACAATTTTCGTCCATTGCGACGTTTCCGTCTCAAGAAGAGACGAAATATCGTGTTAGAGACGGAAATGTCCAACGCTTAAATTTAAAAAACAGAAATTCGTAATAAAATAATAGAAATTACCATGTTATTGGAAACCAGAATCAAAATAAAAATAAATTGGTAAATGAAAAATAAAATTTGAGTTAAATTAGGAACCAAAAAAATTAAAGACGAATACGACTATCAATTGAAATACTAAGTACAAAATAGAGACGAAAACGACTAATAATCGAAATGTTAAATACAAAATAGAGACGAAACAGACTGACAATAGAAATGTTTACGAAAGAAAGACGAGACAGACTTTTGCAATTCAAATAAGACGAATTCGACCGTTTGGAATAAATACAACTTACAAATTAGAGACATTTTCGACTTAAAATTGTTCATCGCCACGTTTCAAATTTTTTCCTCAATTACAAAGTATTCGTCGTGCGCGGAACAAGAAGTGAATAATTTTTGCTCGAGAAAAATTATTATTAAAATAAATTGTGCAGTGTTTACGCGTACTTGTATTGTAATAACTTCTACAATTTAAATTAATATTGGAAAAAAATCGAATAATAAAACGTGTTCTAATTTAATTAATACAGGTTAGTAAATTTATTCATATTATATTTTTATCGTGATTTTTTATTTCGATTCGTAATATTTTGTGTTTATAGATCATTTAGTTGTAGATGCAAAATTGTAATTATCACCATAAAAAAAGCTTCCTTTAGTGCAGGATAAAACAATATGAAACTTAACCATAAGGAACAAAAGAATCACATATACTTAAATTTACTTAAAATAATTAAAAACATTTTTATTTTTATGAATAATGTATTCAAATTTATAAAATGCAAAATAAAAATAAATAAAATAATTGCAATGTTTTGAATTTTTATGTAATAATTTATTTTAATAAATCACAACCCGAAAACCATTAAAAATTGGCTTACAAATGCGCCCCAAAGCAGTCTAGCAAATGTTAATCAATTTCGTCTCTCTATTGATATGAGAAATGACCGTCGAAAGACCTACCGTTTTAATATCTTTTGGCCGTCAATTTTGACCTACAAAAGCCGGTCTGTTTTTACCAAACTTATTCGTCCGTAAATTGTTAGTCAATTGCATTGGTCAAAAGTGAGCCGAATCAGCTGCGACAGAAATGTCTTTAAATGTTCGTCCCTTTTCTGGCAAGGATTAGACGCACAAATGACTGACCAATTGACCGACAATTGACTTATTTCGTCTCTTATGGACGAATGGTCTTTTTATGGTCATAAATCCAAAAATTGTTTTACGGGCGTTGTATGATGCTGAATGCCCCTTTGCGTTGCAATTTGTGCAGTAGACCACTTATTTGTTTATTTTGTTCATGATTGCACATTGGCCTGGTTCGTGCGGTTGATCGCATTTAACACACCTGTATTTCAGATTGCAGTTTGCCGCGGCATGCCCGAATCCCTGGCATTGATGGTATTGCATAATCATATCTATTTTTTTTCAATGTCTCCCAGGTCACGGATTGGTAATTAAGTGTTTTGATGTTGTATATCAATCCTATGTTAGTGTCCGGTACGCATTATTTGTACGATTTATACTGGTAGCGTTCTATCTTAATTTGTTGATTGTTTCGTTTTTAATTGTGTGACATTTGTCACTGTTATGTCGTGTTGTTATATTAGAGTTTTTAATTCATTCGGGTCTTCATTTTCGTTTAGTCCTTTAAGTACAATTGTTTTCGGTTTTTCTTGTTTGGGTGTGTATGGGAAGTACATTGTGTTTACTTCATTTGGTATGTTTTTTGCTTGTTTGTAATTTTCGATGTTTTCTGTTTGTAATGTGTGTTTGTTGTTGTTAACTCTTTTTATAGGTATTTTCGTTTATTCATTCCGAACATTCCGAACGTTTTCAAATTGACAGTAATCGTACTTTTATTCATTCTATGTTTTCTATTCTTTTTTTGTCTATTCTTTTATTCATTCGGAATTTTCAGAACGCATTCTTTTTGATCTACACTGCTCGTCAAAAAAATCCGGACACTACATTTTTTCAGTAAATATTTGTGTTAACGGTAACTATTCCCATAATTCGCGTTATGGTTGTACAAAATAATATAATGTACGCCAAAAGGCCCTAACGGATCAAGTTTTCGTTTAATAAAAGTAACCACAGGATCAAAACATTTGAAATAACAAAATTACCGAAAAACGGATATTGATATATCTTCATCTTTATTTAAATAAAAACCAACAATCAATCTAAGTGGTCGGTACTCTAGTATCGAGTATTTCCGACACGAGCTCTGATCACATCTAGCATTCTTTTTGGCATACTGTGCACACGGTTTGCAACGTACTCCTGAGGTATCATTTCAAATTTTTCATGCAGAGCTGATTGAAGATGATCCAAGGTTTCTGGTACGACTGCCCTTTGCCTTAAACCACGCCCTAGCATATCCCACATGTGCTCAATGGGATTAAGGTCAGGGGTGCGAGTGGGCCAAACAATTCGATCAATTCCCACCTCATCCAAATAATTGTTGACTACGTTTGCAACGTGGGGCCTGGTGTTATCTTATCATGCATTAGTTTAAATTGCTGTCCAATAAATGGGGCGTATGGAACCACAAATTGTTCTAGACATACAACGATATACCTTTGGGCAGTTATAGTGCCGCCGCGTAGAAATACAAGGTCCGTACGGGCAAATGGGACTCTTGGGGATATGCCACATTGTGAATATCGCTCTCCGGATCTCCGCCATACTCTTTCCTGTCCATCCGGTGATCGCAGACTGAACCTTGATTCATCAGTGAACAACACGAACTTCCAGTCGTCCGTAGTCCAATTGGCGTGGTTACGAGCAAAAGTCAAACGGTTTCTTCGATGAGCTGGGAGAAGCTGTGGCCCTGTAGCAGCCCACCTGGACTGCAATCCATGTTCATTTAACCTTCGCGATGCTATGTTAACTGAAATATTGACACCACATACCTGTGCCAATCGACCAGCGACGATTCTAGCTGTTTGGAAACGATCTCGCAGTACCATTGATACCATAAACTGATCGTCCCGCTCGTTTGTTGCTCTTTTACGACCTGATCCAACCGTTCGCTCATACTGACCAGTTTCACGATACCGTTTAATAGCGTCTTGAACTGTACTTCGAGGAAAATTTAGGTGGACAGCAATATAACGCACGCTACGGCCATCCTCACTCAAAGCGATTACTTTTGCGATATTTTCTGGTTTCATAATTATAATATTTGCTAATAATAATAACTAAGCACTGTTAACGTTAACTGTAATAATAATACTAACAATAAATAATGCTACTTTAAATGTTTCAAAACAATTGATAGATGCCCATTTATTTAGAAACGTAACAATCGAAATTTTGAATATTTTTCACTTATTACACTTTGTTACTGTGATTGGATTTTAAATAAAAAAATACGGTTTCTGTTACACCTATTTTTCGGTTATGTACTATTTAATATGACAGTGCCTTTAAAATAGCGTAATTGCTCTAGAAATTGACGATTTACGAAGAAATTCAAGTGTTCGGGCACGTTCGGGTTTATTTGACGAGCAGTGTACATCAATAGGTAGAACAAAAAGAATATTCTGTTTAGAAATGTCAATGTTTTTAATAAAACAACAGAGAATATATATATATATATATATATATATATATATATATATATATATATATATATATATATATATATATATATATATATATATATATATATACAGGGTTATCCAATTCGAGGTTGATAAAGTAGAAATCTGTATACCGACATCTGTCAAAGATAAACGTCAAGTACGCTGTCATTTATTTAGTTGACATTCTGCCATTTAAGAATATGGAGCATTTAACAATCGACCAACGCGTTAAAATTATTAAATCTTATTATAAAAATAGTGATTCTGTCGTATCCACATTTCGCGCTTTACGAGCAGATTATGGTCGTCATAATCGTCCTACAAAGCAAACCATATTGAATACAGTGAATAAATTTGAACAAACTGGATCTGTTACTGATATTGTAAGGTCTGTGCATCATCAAAACATTCGCAATGCTGAAAATATTGCTTCTGTAGCTGAAAGTGTGGAAGAAGATCCAAATTTGTCAATTCCTCGTCGAGCTCAACATTTAGGCCTATCTTATGGCTCATTATGGCGCATTTTGCATCTGGATTTGCATCTTCATCCGTATAAAGTCCATTTGACACAAGAGCTAAAGCCTGCTGACCATGGACAACGAAGAACATACGCAAATTGGGTGTTGGAAAAACAGGCCGTCGATGCTGATTTTTCGAACAAAATTTTCTTCAGTGATGAAGCTCATTTTTCGCTTGGTGGATACGTTAATAAGCAAAACTGTAGAATTTGGGGCTCAGAAAATCCACAATTGATTGTAGAGAAGCCATTACACCCGGAAAAAGTCACTGTTTGGTGCGCATTGTGGTCTGGTGGTGTGATTGGGCCGTATTTTTTTGAGAACAACCATGGACGAACCGTTACCGTCAATTCTGAGCGCTATGGCCGCATGTTAACCGATTATTTTTTTACGAAAATCGAAGATTATGATCTTGACGATATGTGGTTCCAGCAGTTAGGAGCAACCAGTCACGTAACACGAGCAAATCGAGATCTTTTGCAAGAGAAATTTCCTGGACGTTTGATTTCGCGATTGGCTGATGTCAATTGGTCTCCAAGATCCTGTGATTTAACGCCTTTGGATTTCTTTTTGTGGGGCTACGCGAAAGATCGTGTTTACGCAAACAATCCTCAAACTCTTGACGAATTGAAAACTAATATTCGTAAGGTAATGGCCGAGATACCGCCCGAAATGTGCCGAAAAGTCATTGAAAATTACCTCAAAAGAATCAAGGCCTGTAAGAAGTCCCGTGGAGGACATTTGAATGATATCTTGTTTAACTAAAAATGGCAAGGATCAATCTGTAAAATGAAATAAAAATTACAATACATTCCGAATATTTTGTGTGTTTTTTTTAAGTTTACTTTATCAACCTCGAATTGGATAACCCTTTATATATATATATATATATATATATATATATATATATATATATATATATATATATATATATATATATATATATATATATATATATATATATATATATGTACTAGCTGACCCTAATGACTAATTAAATTGAGTTTTTTATTAAGATAAAATGATTTTCTCTCTCTCTCTCTCTGGCACTATATCCCATCAAGGGATTTGGCCGCCTGAAATGAGGTTTCATAATCATATTTTCATTTCGGATAATGAGTGATTAATTCATTGATCCTAAACCAGCCGTGCAATTTTTTCCTTGTCATCAACGGGAATTGAACCCGAGACCTCCGGGGCGTAAAATGAATACTCCAAATTAATTAAATTCAATCAAAATAAAATATATTTTAATTACATTGAAATGAATGTAATTCACGTGGCAGCAAGGCTTTCGTTTTATTGAATTGATTCGAAATGATTCGCGTAGCATTGTTGCACTACTATCTTTTAAACTACTTGCTGGGTTGGTTGCAAGAGGGTCGATTCCCTTCAGTGAAGCATCTTGTGATATACGACATTTTTGGTTTTATTGTCAGGTGCGAGAACAAACAAAGCGGATGGTTTGCCGATACGTGAACATGCTACGTACAATTGGCCGTGAGAGAAAAATTCATTTTTTAGATTCAGGCGACAAACACTCAAGGATGGGCCTTGTGATTTGTTGATCGTCATGGCGAATGCAAGACGAATCGGAAATTGAATTCGTTTAAACTCGAATGGCATATCGGTTGGGATCATCAGAATTCTCGGAATGAAAACTTCCTCACCTTTGAACTTTCCTTGGAGTATCGTACAGATTTGAAGGAATGAAGTGGATCGACGATTAGATTTTGAATTGTGAAATTTAATTGATCCACATCTTTGTTCTTTGCCACAAGAATTATTCGTTCACTCACCTAATTGTGATTTTTGTGGTTAGTAATGTTGCTCGGGAACAGTTTGTTGATGAGCTCGTCCTTCGTTGAGACAAAATTGCAAAAGTTCTGAGAAAATGAATTCAATCCGTTCGATTCGTCG
Source organism: Nephrotoma appendiculata (assembly GCA_947310385.1). Taxonomy (NCBI): domain Eukaryota; kingdom Metazoa; phylum Arthropoda; class Insecta; order Diptera; family Tipulidae; genus Nephrotoma; species Nephrotoma appendiculata. Next base: position 146,306,176 of record OX371224.1, read on the forward strand.
ACCGGAACACGGCCATTACCGATAGTCAGCAATTGCTTGGAGAAATCTTCGGCAGATGGATCGTTTAACCACAGACAATCAAATTAAATTTTTCGTTTGAGCTAAAAAATGAAAACAAAATATATTTCTGATAATTCCTATGTCATCGTTGTATCTGTAATTTTTCGTTAAACTGCGTATACGTATACGCAAAACAACAAAATATTTTTGGTTGTTTGCGGCTATTTACAGAAAATGAACTCGAAGTTCAAATTTTTACGTTTACATAGAATGCAATATCTCTTTTAGGTTGTCTCTGGTTTAACAATGCAGCTCGCATGTTTGTCGTCAGCTGAAGTTTCATCACATAGCGCCACGCAGAGTCGATGATTTGAGGCAAGCGTTTATTTCATCGACAGCGGTCGATCATGGAATGACTGGCATTTTTTGCCGAAAATCGCCGGACAGTAGAATCATTGCGCCTCCAAAACATCTTGAGTCATTGCGTATATCTTTCATAGTTCGATTGAGTGCTTCCAATGCCAATTTGTGCGTCATTGTACATTCATTCTAGATGATGATTTTACTTGCTACCAAAACTTTCAACATTGCTTAGTGTTTCGCAACGCTTAAAGTCGGGTTTTCAGCCGATTGTAGATTTAACGACAATTTGAACGCTGAGCAACTGCTACAGCAATATCGGATCTCACACGAACTGTGGCCAAAATCAATGATATGACGAATGTCTTCCCAGTTCCACCGGGCGCATCGAAGAAAAATAATCCACCATTTCCATCATGGATTATATAGCTAAGTAGATAAAATAAAAAGATTGGATAAAAAAATTAAAATACTAATTTGCATGCAGCCTCCAGTCGGATTCGAATCCAGTACCTTGCGGTCCAAGCGCCGAAGCATTAACCGCTGCACCACTCGTCACATAGAAACTGCACATACAAAATTCATATAAAAACAGGTTTTTTATTAGATTTTTGGGGTTTTCCTTTTAAGTTTTTCCGACTTTTTCTAAACCACCACTGTATTGAGACGAACAAAATAAAAAAAAAATCATCGAAATCTGTGAATCCATTCTCTAGATATCATCATAAAAGCCATTCCATACAAAATGTATGAGAAAATGAATTTTTTTGATAAATTTTTTTTTGGTGAATTTTTCCGATAAAATTTGATTATGGACATTTTTTCCGTAGAGTGGCTATTTTTCGAGATATTTGATCGTCTCAGTTTAAAAGAAACGCCCGGTATATTTATAAGTATATATGTTACCGTTTCACTCCAACACCGTTCAACCGATCGCCATGAAATTTTTACCATGTACAAGTTGCAAATCCAGAACCAACCTTACGATATTTTGGAAGGGGCTGGACCCCGGGGTCTAGGGGCTGGGGTACAAATTTTTTCGAAAATTTTAATTTTCTTTAAGTTTTTCCACGATAATGAGTTTATGGGGCTGGTTATATGTAATTACTGACATGTTCGAATCCGAGGGGCCCAGCCCTGGATCAAAAATTAATTTTTGCATGTATAGATCCAAATATTTGATTATTCCAAAATGACTTCTCAGCCGCTCAACCAATCGCCATGAAATTTTTACCATGTACATGTTGCATGTTCAGGACCAAGCACACGATACTTTTGAAGGGGCTGGACCCTGGGGTCTAGGGGCTGTGGTACAAATTTTTTCTCAAATTTCAATTTTTTTAAGATTTTTGACGGGAATGACTTTAGGAAAGAGGTTATATGAAATTAGTGACATGCTCCAATCCGGAAGTCTACCCTGGATCAAGAATTCATTTTTACATGTATAGATACAATTATTTAAATGTTCCGAAATAGCGCCTTAGCCGCAAATTTAGACACCAAAAAGGATATTTAGCGTGCGATTGTTATACACAAATCATACCTCTACTATAATTGATTTAATTATTCAAATTAATTTTATTAATTTAAATTTAAGACAATCTATCATCACTTTAACTGAAGACAAATCTCTGAACACTTATATTATCCATACTAATAATCCATTTTTACTGGTTTGACATGTACTGTTTAGTGATATCCTATTTATCATATCCTGTTTTGAAATGTACCATAGTCAGCGAGTTCTAATTTCCACATAACCTCAGAAATAATTAACATTCTATTTTAATCCACTATTGCAACCGGCGGCTTTTAATGAAAATAGTAGTTTCATACTAAACGCCAATAGTTTATTACTTTATTTAGTTTATTACTTAAATAATCAATGATTGTTTCATAAAACCAATTCTAGGAAAGGTACTAAAAAATATTGTACGTATAAACTAATTTACTTTGAAAAGTACTAGCGCTTTATATTTGAAAATAGCATCTTCTACAAGAAACATCCTTGGATTCTAATTATTGTATGTTAAAATTAATGTATGTCAATTAAATTATTATTGTAAAATTGCCTTAGTTTGAAAAAACTTCTTTTGTTTTTCGAAATGTCATTTTCAACCACAATTCGCGGTAAAACGTATCGAAGCGAACATTAAAATCGTTTTGATAAATTAATACTAATTTCTGATTCGAATGCCCATCATTCCTGATTAATTAGCTACACGTTTCATTTTTGCTTAAAAATGCCACCAAAAAGAAGATCAATTGGGCAGGTAACTGAAAAGTCGAAGAAAATTAGAGCCGCAAGGATGGCTAACTCAAACGAACAGTATGAAACACGACTTGCAAACGTTCGAAGCAATACATCTTCTTCTAGAGCTAATGAAACAACTGAATAGCGTGAAACACGACTTGAAAATGATCAAATCAGGATGTCTTCTTCTAGAGCTACTGAAACCATTGAACATCATGAGGCCCGGCTGAAGGATTTAAAGTTAGCAGCATTCAATTATGAGAAAGACTATGATTACAATGTTTCAATTGGGCAAATGGAAAACATTTGTTTGTATTGTCATGCTTTAAAGTTTCACAATGAATCGCCTGAAATGTGTTGTTCAAATGGAAAAGTGAATTTGCCTCTTCTGGATGATTCACCTGAACCTCTTCTAGCTTACTTCTCTGGAACTACTAAGTTATCCAAACATTTTCTACAAAATATTCGAGAATACAACTCATGCTTATATACCTCCCGTGCAACGCCGGGTAACTCAGCTAGTATATATATATATATATATATATATATATATATATATATATATATATATATATATATATATATATATATATATATATATATATATATACTCGTAGATTGTAAGAAATCCTTTACAATAGTGCTACGGTAATTGGAAAGTAGTGGGTTCTTTCTAGTCGAATTTTATTTAGCAGTCTGGTAGATCCAGCCCTACATTAAGCTGTTTTATATTACATACCCTACATCCTCATACATATATGTAATGCAAATTGGTGTAATGTGATTGGTGGTTTTTAATTAAAGTTAAACGTTATTTAATTTGTATAATAATGATTTAATTATCTTCGTAATAACATATATGTAACAATCATTACCGAATTCGATGTGCTGTTTGCACATATGAAAGAATAAACGTGCATACAGGAGATTTAAGGACAAACTAACAATACTCAGTTAAATTTTCTCCGCGCTCACAATATTACTCTCTCTGTCTCTCGTTTAGATAGTGTATTTCATTCCGAAATAATGGAATAAAGGATTACACATACTTATTGCAAACAATGCGGACACGGTTCAACAACATAACACTAACAGTAATCGGTCGCATTACCATTTATTTTCATTTTAATTTCCAAAGACACCACTCCTTCTATTAAGTTTTCATTTACAACAACAACTCTATATACAATTATGTATTAAGTGGAAAAGTGAAACAGAAATAATTTTCACGATTCGTTTGAATACCTACATATAATAATATAATATTATAATGGTTGATATTTTCCACCAATAAAATTTTAAAGAAAACCTCAATGGAGAAAACCGTACGTGTGGAAAGGGATAACGTCGAATTGGAAAATTTCTATTAGAACCGCGTTTTTGAAAACTAATTTCATCGCGAGTCTAGTCCGTGAAACTATAAGTACGTCTAGTACCGTGGTGAAAAACTTTTATTAAAATTAAACTGGTTTTCATCGTACACTCGAATTATAAATTAACATTGCATAATTAAATCTCGAACAGCAGCTATTACTTATGTATATATGTATGGGTATATGTTAACAGATTAAAAAGGTACTGACATGTAGTTTGCAAATGACATGGTGAAAAGAAAATTGGGGGAAAAAAATTTCCACCCCCAAAATATTTTAATGTCGCTATATGTTATCCTTTTCAATATACGTTATTAAAGGGATAGAGTGGGATATAAGTTCAGTATTTGATTCATTCTCTCGTTATGGTTTCGCTGTGATTGGACGGACTGGAAAAAAAATCGGCGAACGAGATAAAAATAGTGGAAAATTGTTTTTGTTGTGTGCTCTTGATGGCATATTATTTTTTCAAACTTTATAACTTCCTTTTTATTGTTTTACTCGTAATGTGAAAAAGTCCTTTTTTATGTGCCGACGATCTAAATAATAATGATAATGTGGATAATGATTATTAAAAAGAATACAAGTCATTTGTGAACTCCTGGATTATTTATTATTATTACGTCGCAGTTTATATTGATAAAGTGTCTAGTCTGCTGGTGCGAAAGGATTTAATATTTTGTTCCTATAGTAGTGAATAATAATAATTTATATTGTCGTAATTAAATAACAATATGGAACAATTAGCCCATTTTGTGACCAAGTCATTCGAGTATAATAACACTCGGGTACTTGAAATACTTAATATGTCGCACAAGTCGAATAGTAACAGTAATTGTGATGACAACTCGAATGATTTACTCTCGAATAGTGGTGATTCGGAATTAAATGAAATTAAAACAAATCATATTGATGCAAGTGATGATAATTCGGTGGATATCGATATAACTGATTTATCATCGAACGATGAGAGTAATTTTCAAAATCATAAACGTGACATATTGTGTTTGGATACCGTGAATAATGATACGAGTACGAGTAATAATAGTCCGATTTCGTTAGTGAAAAAATTTACACGTACCATAAATAACAATAATAATAATAATAATAATTTAACTGATGTGACGTGTCATGATGATAGTAAATTGGGTGCCGTAATAAAACCGCTAAGTAATAATAAAAGTGTTACGAAAAATTGGCTGATTACGAATGATTTTCAGTCGTCCGCGAATGAGCAAAATAATAAAAATTCGTGTAATAATTTAAGACCAGTTAGAACGGGTTGTATTCCAAGTGAGTGGTAATTATTTTAATTTAATTTATGGTCGATTATTGTTTTTAAAAGGTTCAGTTATCTGAGTAGATGGGTATAATTTATTACTTAATTTTATCCGACCGTCGGGGATAAATTTTCTATAAAAAAATTTTTAGCCCGAAAATAAAGGTTTTGTACGTTGGTGAAGATTGGCCTAAATCTGTCCTAAAAAGCAACAACAACAAACTATTTGTAGATGTGTTTGTATAATGTCTCGATAGAACGAATTTTAGAATAAATAGTTCTATAAAAATATTTTTTAACTAAAATGTAAATTTTTCCGGGAATTTTCTATAAACCAGCAATCTAAGTGACGTATATATGTAGTAAGATGCTATTAGGTCCTATCTAATAGAAAAACACGTTTGTTTTGTTCAAATAGGGGGTATAGGGTGTTTAGGATACGGTGAAGAAGAGTTTCCTAAACTTTCCTAAATTTAAAATCGTTTGATAGTATTAGTGAATCTTTCAATTATTGCTTATAATAAAGCATTCAACAAAATAATTGAATATAATGTTTAAAAAAATTGCTAGATTACCAACCGAGAGTTTTAAAAGAAAAATCATTGTTTAAAAATCTAAAATAACCAAATAATAAATAACTAACATTATTAATTTTATTTTAAAATTATTATTCAAATTAAGACGTCCCTGAAGAACTGAAATTTCTTTTAGATCAATTCAATAGATCAGAATTCATGATTTTGCCTCCACAAACTATCTTAGGATTCGAAGGCATCAATAAGCGAATATTTGTTCAGTTTAAGATATGCAAAAAATTTCAAAAAAATCAATTGGGGGATTAGGGGTACGATTTCCTTAAAACTCCAATAAATAAATTGTGCGTACAAATTAAATCGTTTTGCATTCATAATTATGTTTGTTCTAACAATATTCAGATCATGTTTGGTCCATTCGAGATGCACACATAGTTTGAGGAAATTCTCTTGGCAATAACAATTTTTATATTCAATTCGTCTACGTCCTTATTTTTCGCTACCAAAATGGCTCGTTCGCTGCACTAAGCATGGTTTTTGTGATTTGCACCAATATTCGGGAACACTTTCGTGACCAATTCTTCTTTAGATTTTGTGAATGGATAAACATTAGGTGGTAATGAAATGAAACCAGTCGAAACGTTAAACAGAATTCTTCCATTTCCAATGTCTAATAATTGCTTTGAAAATACTTCCATTCGTCATTTTGTAACGCTACTCGCATATTCGTTGTTAATTTGAGAATTTTCACGTACCTCCACAAATTCGATGACTACAAGCAGACGTCAAATAAGATCAGCAGCTGTTGATCTTGGAATGACTGGCAGCGTCTGGCGAAAATCAGCGTGCATATAAATAGTTTTAAACAATTTGACCAATTGATTGTGTTGATTTACGAGTTGTTGCAGTTGTGTAATAATGTCGCACTTTAATGCCCGACTGATGTCACAACGCTGATTGATTTCATCATCAGAATTTCGAAGAAAATAAATCTGAATAAATTTGCGATCAACATTCTCTGGCGGAACAATGCTCCTGCACGATGGTTAATTTGTCCTTGAATCGGTAAAATTGAAGAAAAATTCTTAATTTATGTGTCTCGGAGGACCACATTATTTCCTAGTGCACTTGGCGGTGAAACGTCGTGAATCGTTGATGTGGGTTTGTGTGATGTGTTTGTGTATTATAATTGAAAAATGATTTACCCTAAAAGTTGGGTTAACACCTCGTGCTTCAATAATATTCATCCTAAATGATGTCATTATTCGAATGAACTGTTGTACTTTTGTATATTCTGCAAGAAGTACTTCGACCGAGGTTCTTGGCCAGAAAGCAATGACATATAATCCTGGCGGTTCGTGTCAAAATCTCAAAGCATTGCAATGTTGACAAACAGTGCTCATTGGTCCAAAGTCGAGCGTAATCGACTGTTGGGTCGTATCTGAATATCAAAAGTTCATTTCGAATTACGTTTAGCCGTCCGTTTTTCCAAATTATTTTGTGCGTACGTTCCACCTGAGCGAGCCGAACTCGACTGTATCCGTTGTTCTGGAACCATTATGAACCGCGATTGGGAAAATCAAATTCGATTTGCCTCCAAACGCTGTCTACGCTCCGTCTCAGTGACTCGACGATCAAGTAGTTGGCTTGCGTTGCGTATGCCGCCCAATATTTCGACGCCTCACTGGAGGCATTTTTGTCAAAGAAATAAACCACGAACTAATATTAATTCAATGTTTGCAAAACACCAAATTGCAACTAACTTAAATAAATTTAAATTGATAAATTTTGATTGCACGAAAATATGACACCGATAACACACTGAACTATCGCATTCAATTTAATTATTTTTGACAAAATATCAATATTCAATGAGGAATTTTTTGTTATTACCCGTCAAACAAGGTGTTGCGCTTACTTTTATTTATTTATTTAAAGAAATCTATTTTGTAATATACATGTATGATTTCAGATTATTTACAGTTATAGTTAAAATTATATTACAACAAAAAACTTTAGAACAGAAAAAGAAAAATATAAACCAAATTTTGGTTTAAACAATTAAACATTTAGAAAAAATTGTTTAAGGATATTTTTAAAGTTGTCCTTTGATAAGTTGAAGTCAAATAGGTTGTCGATTAAGTTGAAAGATTTAGACATCCTATTAATGGGGTTGTTTTCTCCATATTTGGTGGAATGGTGTTCAAGTGCTAAAAATTCATGGTTTCGAAATGTTCTGCATGGCACGTGAATTGATATGTTTTCCAAGATGTAAGCTGAATCAACGTGACCAAGCAAAACGTTACCAATAAAAGCCGCGCCCAAAAGAAGTCGTCTATTTTCGAGCGTGCATATTTTGTAATCCGTGCATCTTGTTGTGTACGGAGGTAAGCGAGCCACATTTTCATGGAATGGTAAGTTGTGGTCGTAATCCCAGTCACTTTTCTTTAATAAAAAAATCAGGAACTTCTTTTGAATGCTTTCAATTCTTTTTATGTGTACAGCATAATATGGGTTCCAGACCGTTACAGCGTATTCCAGTTGTGATCGAACATAAGCGAAATAGAGTGAACATAAGGTTTAAATATCCTTAAATTCACCCGTCCATCTTTTAACAAATCCGAACATGGCATTCGCTTTCGCAATACAATTTTCAATATGCCTATTGAAACTGGCGTTTTCGACAAATGTAACACCTAAGTCTATAATCTCATTGACTCTTTGCAGTACTTCTTTGTTGACTTTGTATGAAGTAATAACCGGATTTCTTTTACGATGGAAAGACATGATTTTGCATTTCTTAATATTTAAGTATAGTGAGTTGTAACGAAACGACTTAGTGCAAACCAATGTGCGACTGAAACACAACAAGTTGGTCAGATATTTATCACTTCGTTGACAGAATTTCTCCGTGGTTCTACACATCAGTGACTTGCAGCACATTTGCCGGCTAGAGCAAAGAAGGTGGGCGTAGTTCTTGTCACCAACCACGGAAAACTGGAAATGCTGCACTACTACATACTACACATTGACATTTTTACACATTGCACTGTACTATTGATTGACAAATGTCCTTGAAATAAATTGATTAAAAATTAAATAATTTGTAAATGAGAACCGCTTACACTATTTAACAAAGTACTAAGTTTAGTCACTATAGCCATTTATGTTTTACTGTTATGTGGTCAAGGATGTTTCAGACCACGAGCCTCCGCCCTCCCCATTGACACAATCATGCTTATAATTTTGATTTGCCCCATTAACAGTTGACTCTGTGTCAGCCCATGCTATCTAAAAAGAATAAGTTTATCTACACATCGTGATATTCGAACAAGCTAAGTACATAATCTGGACCATCAATAAAATCAAATACCGATAAAATATTAAAACCGATGATCGAGAAATACACTAATGAAATCAACAATTTAGCATTATATCAATAATTATTAGTATAACAGCTTTACAATTAAATTCTTACACAATATTCATATACAGCAGTATATTATTATAAATACATAAAAGTAGCAATAATAGAGAGATAAATCATATTTAAGAGAAAAAAAACATTATAAGGATCCGCGGTCCATTTTCTTATTAATCATAAGACGTAACTTAATATATGGTATAAATGTATGATAAAACATAAGTAATAATATAAGTAATAAATAGCATGCAAAATATTGGTACAGACAGACTTGAAATAGAAGTAATTAAATAGACATACTTATGTATGACTATTTATATGTTTATATATACATAGTTATATAAATTTAAATAAATATAATATGCAAAAAAAAAAAAAAATAATATAATGAATATAATATATATATAAATACTTTCTGTGGCGTGTAAGCCACGTAATAAATTTTGATCCACTTAGCTGATTATATTATATAGATCCGTTAGTGATAATGATGATCTAGTACGTGTAGTAATGACAAAGATCGACTCCGTTATTTTTTTTTTTTTTGTATGACCGATAATTTTATATCCCGCGAATATTTATAGAATACCGCTGAGCACAACCAAAGTGATCGAATGCGCGTGTTGATAAACGCTCCCAGTTGTAAATATCCTAGTCCGTTGATATTAGCTACGATCGTTTCGAGCAGCTTGCGAGTCACGATAGCAATCCGGTAAAAACAACTGTCGCGGAAAAACCCCGTATAAGGCGTGGCCGGTAGTTTTATATTCCACTTTAACTTGGCACTATACAAAGTAAAAGAGAGTAATAAATGACACTTTTTCGACAACGGATTACTTATTAAGCCAACATTACTCGAATTAAAAAAAAATTATAACATAAGTTGACAATGGCAAAGCTAAATATATATTACCTGTCCTTCCGCGACGATTAATTATCGTTAACAACAACAAGCAGCAAAACACTCTTGTCTTCAGTGGTATTTATTGCATATAATCCGTTGGCAACAAATTATCTATCCGCGATATGTACGTAAAAACACAATAATTTCACAGTTTAAATTAGCAAACGCTATTCTACAATTATTGTTTTAATTTTAGCTGTGTCACTGCACTACTGTACTGCACTGTTAAATACGATAATGTATTATGTGCAAGGTTTCAAAGCGAATGACAAAAATTATTGAAAATTAATTTTACGGGCCTTCTTCGTCTTGTTCTTTTTTTTTTTATTGCCATCAGCAAAACAAAAAAAAAAATATCGCCATAAACCAAGATCATCACCATCTACCCGACGATATTCAGGTTATGCAATTATACTAAAAATTATCAACTTACGGGCGATAGATTGAGTGCTTTTCTACGGAGTGAGAAAATCAACAAAAATAAAAAAAACACTAACCAAACATAGAATCCACGATCTTATTATTAGCTTGCTGGAACATCTGAATGTTACAGAGTTCCGATCACACCACTCACTTAATCTATCTAAGTCTTCTTGAAGTTTCTCCGTATCTAACAATCCATTAATAGTACGAAAAATTTTCACATCATCTGCAAATATGAGCACGTCTGAGTTTTTGATTATCTCGGTTATACGGTCTATGAAAACAATAAAAATCCAAGGCCCGAGGTGTGATCCTTGGGGAACACCAGATGTAACTTTAATAACGTTTGATTTCTCATTTCCCATTATTACAAATTGGCACCGGTTTGATAGATATGATTTAAACCAATTTATGTAATCGAGAGAAAAACCAAAATTGAATAAACTCTGGAGTGCTTTATGATGACAGATAGAATCAAATGCTTTACTAAAATCCGTGTACGCTACATCAACTTGACGGTGTTTTTCTATCTCGTTAATTAGTTTACTGGTGAATTCAACCAGATTAGTCGATGTGGATCGGCCAGACATAAACCCATGCTGGTTTATTGATATATGACGTGTAATTGTGGATTTAAAGCTGTTGCATAGTACTAACTCAAATAATTTCGGAATTGATGATGTAGTTGATATTCATCTGTAGCATGAGATATCATCACGTTTACCCGATTTGAAAATTGGAGTAATTTTTGAAATTTTCCATTTGTCAGGAAACCCGCCGGTGTTTAAGGAACGATTGAATAGATAACATAATGGAATTGTTAAAATTTCAGCGTACTCCTTCAGAATAGAAGAGGGTATATCGTCAAGACCGCAACCATCTCCAAACCCCCTTAAAGCCGATAAAATGTTGTCCTCAAAAATAATAGGAGGAGTTAATGATGTGTTGTTGTTGGGTTGTTCGTACAATCCACTAGTAACGCTTGGTCTATAGACTGACTGAAAAAACGACGCGAACATGTTAGCTATATCTTTGGCGTTTGAAGAGCAGGTATTGTTGTACGTCATATTAGCAGGGTATCCTTCAATTTCGCGTTTATTCCTAAAGTATTTCCAAAATTGTTTTGGATTTACTTTGATGTTGTCTTGAATTTGATTAAAATACGACCTGTATTTTGATTTGAAATAAATTTCACGTAACACTAGCGAAGAATATTGTTCATACAACTCTACGCAAACGTAACACATTGGTGTTGTAAAAACGAAACGTTTATGTTGTTCCCGTCCTATGATAGTTAGACTATTTGCGAGGAGTTGTCAATGTGTTAGTAGTTCGTAAAGAGTTCGCTTTGCGTGTTGCATTTATGTTACGTGATTACTGGTACGTTAATATAACGTTTTCAGTGATGCAGTAATGTCACGTTTCTGCGAGGCATTAGTAAAAGAATACCCTGCAAACAAGGTGTTACGTTTACGTACTATAAGTGAAAGAACTTGTTCATAGCTTTCTTCGTTAACGTAACACTTTAGTGTTGCAAATACGAAACATTTATGTCGTTCCTATCCTATGATAAAGACTTTTTGCGAGGAGTCGTGAATGTGTTAGTAGTTCGTAAACAATTCGGTACTAGCGTTGCATACACGCAATGTTTTTGATGTGTTAGTAACGTAGCATAAATATTGAAACGTTAATGTTACGGATTAAGTGAAGAATTTACGCCACAAATATATATTTAAGTAGATTCTGGTTGATGTGTAAAATATTCATTGTACATGGTATGATGTTTATTTTACAAGTGTTTTCAGATGGAGAATACATGGACAACATATAAAATGAGTATACAAAATTAAAAATATGTAGTTGTATCTGCGAGTGTGTACACTTGGTATATACAATGCCTTCTAAACTACTGGCCTTTTACTACTCTCATTTTTCGCACATGACGTCAATTTAAGTCTAAACCGAGACTGCGCAGTAATAATTTTAAGATATTTACACTAACAAAGCAAATAAAGAAAGCAACAACAACGTCGACTTGCGTGTCGTCATCATTTGGTGTAAGCGGCCAGTAGTGTAGAAGGCATTGGTATATACAACAAAACACAAATTAAAAAATATTAGCTGTGCTGCTTTCAAAAGATTACAACAACAATTGCATTGTATTCAAGCCGATTGTCTTAGAATGTTAAGAAAATTTTTTTTAGGATTAGGGGAAATAAAATCATTTTATGGTTATGGTGTTTACCGCAAGGCGTTATTTTTTCTATTTTTCTCGAAAAATTTATCTTATAGAATAATTTAGCATTTGTTATTTGATAGCAAAATACCGAATTTAATTTGTTCTATTTCATGAAATAAAAAAAAATAAAATAAATGTTAAGAAAATGAAACAACACAGAAACATTAAAACGCATTAAAAAATTAAATCCAAAAGATGTTGCTTTCACATTTCTTAGCTAAGCTAAGCGGATTAGCGAAAGCAACACATGCTGTGTTTTAATATTGGAGCACTATCCGGAGCCAAATGGCAATTTTCTATTGAAATTGCAGCTATTATTTACTAGTGTCGCCGTACTATAAAAATTAAAACTAAATCCATCAATAAAACAAACATTTATCACCTGAAATATATTAATTGACATTTATTTTGACATGACGTTATAAACAAGAATTCATTTTGCTGCGTTTTAAATTTTTATTGAAAGATTAAATTTCTAATGGTTTCAGGAGTTTACAAAATAAAAGCCTTTTCAAATTTCCCATTGAAATGGATAGCGCTCCTGATAGCGGCTCCCGATAAATAGGTAGAGCAAAATATTTGTATATCGATTTTTAACTAAAAAGTGGAATGAAAAATCTTAGTTTAGAGTTAAATAAATTAATTATATACAATAATAGCGCGCTAAATATAAGTCTTGACATAGAAAATTGGCTGCTCCGGATACAGCTATCGGGCGCTAATAAAAAAACACAGCAACTACTATTGTTTCTAGTTAAACCGTTAAGTTAACGCAAGGGGAAACAAAACCGATTTTTCGGTCGGTGAAAATACGAAAAGCATGGAATTAGGTGCATCAATTTGAAGTAAAAATTCAGCGCTCTAATTATATGCTGTTTATGCGCTCATTGTGCGCTGATTTGTACTACTGGGACCCAGTTCCCAATATGCAATGCCGACGGAATTCCATTTACATTCGCGTTCTAAAACCACACTGCTTCTATGGAAAGAACCATGTGTATCACACGGAAATTCGTACTCAAAGTGTCACAAAAATTCCGGTGTCGGTGTGAATCCCAACTAAAAAGAGAAAAAACCACAGAAACAAAAAGCACGTGTTCAAATTTTTATTTGAAATAAAACAAAATTTTCCATTTATAATAAAATAAATATTAATTTTTTATTCACATTATTTTTTATTTGTGTACAAAAAAACATATAAAATTTATTTACATATTTAAATTTCATAAATTGAGTTTTGTATTGCATCCGCCACGTTGTATTGTATCCTCCACGTTGTATTGCATCCGCCAGCATATTGAGATCTTGAAAAAAAAAATCATTGAAAATTTACTACGTAAATTTATTTCGCGACGACGCCATTGTGAGACAGATCTCTATTACCTTTTTAGTCCAAATTTGCACATCGCGATCACTAAATAAGTTAATAATTATTATGATATATTTAAATTTAAAGTTATTTACTTTAGCAAATCGAAAAACATTATAATGAAACACAACACTTTAAAGAAAAAAAAACTAATTATGTAGTGCAACCGTGCACGTCGACTTGTCAGAAGAAACTGAAAATAAAAGATACAATCGAAACTTATAAAACGAAAATAATATTAACGCGAAATAGACAGAGAAAAACAATTATTTTTCTCCAAAATCAAAATTTTTGTGTCTTTGATATTTTGTAGTACGGAATTTTGTACGACATTTGAGCAGTTTTTTCCACACAGTGGAATAATTGCATACTGGGTTGTACTTTGCATGAGCGACCGACGAATTTTGTTTGAAAATGCATAAAAACGATGTAATAGACCGTATACGTATACTTATAAGTATAAAACAAATGTATTCGGTTTTCTATTTGTGTGAGTATCATACCAATTCACCATAATATCGGCTTTTATTTGTAAAATTGCAAAATATGGTGTAAAGTGATGCTTACGGTGAGGTAAAATGGAGCGATCACCGAGATCGATTAAGTAGCGCTATCAAAGCGCTCAATCGTACAACTGGCCACTGGGTAATTTCATTACTTTCATTTCTTCCGTCGTTCGTCGCGTGTGTGCTCTATTTGTTGTTTCTCCTACTATTATATATACTATGTGTTGCATTAATATTTGTGCTCATGAAAAAACTATTTTAGTTATGTTTCCTAGATTATAAAACTCATGTATTTTTTTTTAAATTTTTTATCACAATGTAATTAATTATTAAATTACATTTCATTTGGCATAAAATTTATAAAAAAATTATCAGGATTTACGTATAAAAAAAACGAATTTACTCTATTGCAAAAGTAATTGTGTTACAAATTACTGTTGCAAAAGTATTTGTGTTAACAAAATTTAAAAACAAAATCAACAAATGGTGCATTGAAATAACTGTTTCAGCATTTGTTTTTCAAAAATACACGTTTTCAAATAGTTTTGCAAGTTTCATTGTGTTGTGAGCATTAAAAATCGTGACAATATGCCAAAACCCGCGAACTGAGTATTGAAACCCGATCTGCAATTGCGGCAGAATATAATTAGGGAATCTCAGCCGAAGAACTGGTGAAAAAGTACAAGTGCCATAAAAATACCATTTGGTATCAAGTTCGGAAGCAAAATATTTGCGGAACGGTGCTAAATATCGGAGTACGCCAACGACCAAGAATAACTAATGCCAGAGAAAATGCTTACATCACTCGAAGTATGCTTACAAATGCACATTTAAGTCAACGAGGTCTCGTTTAAACTTTAAAGGATAACAAAAAACTCCAAATACACCATTCCACAATTTCTCGTCATTTAAAAGAAGCTGGGGTAAAGGCCTATACATGCACCAAAAAGTTTTATATTTCTAAACAAAATAAAATAAATTTTGAATTTTGGAGGAACGTTTTGTTTACAGACGAATCTTCGGTATCGTTAGACGGATCTTGGGGTCGCAAATTTTATTATTCGGAGCCAGAAAAAGTAAACAAACGTCGTGCTTATGCTACACAACGTCAAGGCGGTGGAGGAAATCTTATGGTTTGGGGTTGTATAACCAACCTCGGAGTAGGACCACTAGCAATGGTGTATGGGAAAATGATCCAAATGACCTATTTGGAATTGCTGAATAATGTAGCATTGGCAGCTGGTTCAAAAATAATTGGGCTTGACTTTATTCTTCAGCAGGACAATACCCCTGCCCATAAAGCATTTGTTGTGACCAAGTTTTTAAATGATTTGGAGCAACAACGCATAAATTGGCCACCGCAAAGCCCGGATTTAAATATTATAGAAAATGTTTGGGCTTATGTAAAACGAAATATACCATATAGAGTTGGACGAAGCAAGCAGGAGTTATGGGATGAGATTGTTGAGGTGTGGAGTAAAATACCTCTAGAATTTATTTCCAAATTATTTGACAGCATACCCAGAAGAATAAATGAGGTCATATTAAATAACGGTGGGCAGACTAAATATTAAATTTAAATAAAATCAACAAAACAATATAAATTAGTAACGTTTTTTATTAAAACTGTCCCTTGTTGCTTTTTTTTAGGTACGTCATTTCCGTTCGTTTCATTTACAAGTTTACTCTATGAGAAACTACCTCGAAAACATGGAGAAACTTCACGAAAGTCAAGTTTAACACTATCAGGCGTACAGACAAATTTTGGTCGGGTAACTTCATTGACATGACGATTGAACAAGACTTCATGAGAATGGTTAAAATTAGAAGCGGATTAGTTAACCGTGGATTCAATAGGAGTGCCACTATAACCAAGTTCATCGCATCCCTTCCTTTCTGGATATTTGTAGTCAAATGAAGGAGTTTTGCAGGGTCCGTTTCAACTCCAGTGACCAGCATGTAGATGCCCGAGATAGCCGGATAGATCGCGATTACGAAGACTTGGCTAAGTTAAAGGAGTGGATTGAAATACGCAACCCATTCCCACATACAGAAGAACTTAATTTCTTGCCCACCGGGCTCGTTTCTGGGAAAGAAGATAACTGTCACGAAGCTTTTGCGGTTGGAACAAATAGTATAGTAAGAAGAATCCCCCCAGAACCTAGAAACCCATTTCGATTATGAACTAGCTTTATTTCCAATGAGCATAATTATTTGACAATGGCATGTTACGAAAAACCGCTAAATCGGCTCTAATAAAGAAATTCTCGGCAGAAGCCGCGAATATTGACAAGACTAAATGTATTCACGTTGTCGACGGGGGAATGCTGATAGATCGGCTACCCTGGACGGGAAAGGAATTATTTGTTGAAATTTTTGGCAGATATGTAAAACATTTAAGAGATAATTATTCCCGGGAAATCAGAGTGGTTTTCGATGGCTATCAATGGAATCGCGATAGTATAAAAGGGTCAGAACGTTTGCGACGTGCAAACAATATGTCATGCCCTGACATACGAGGGTATATCAAAAAGTCTTGCAATATCTTATGAAAAAAAAGAGTGAGTGAGACAACAATATATTTTTCAAAACCATTTTTGGTCGCGATGAAACTTCTAGAAGAACATTTCGATGTAAATTTTACAATTCGTTTGTTTTTGTCAATTTAGTAACACGTGTTTTGAATTTTTCTTAAAATGAATGAAATGAAAAGTTTACGGCGAATCTGCACCATCATATGCCACAGTATCAAGGTGGGTAAAATTATTCAAAAGTGGTCGGGAGTCATTAGAAGATGACAACCGCTCGGGTCGGCCAGCAGATGCTATTAGCCATGAAAACGTAATTTTGGCCGAATCTATTGTATTGGAGGACCGGCGTATTTCTGTTCCGCGGTTAGCGTGGAGACTTTCTCTTTCATACCGTACCACATATACTATATTACATGACCACCTTCACATGTCGAAAGTAAGTGCGCGATGGGTTCCCCGTTTGTTGAATGCAGAACAAAAACAAATGCGTGTTCAAACTGCAAAGGCGATTTTAGATATGTACAAAGAAGATCCAGAAAATTCCTTGGATCACATAATAACAGGCGATGAAACATGGCTTCATCACTGCCACACTATCCGGAATCCAAACAAGAATCGATGCAATGGATTAAAAGTAGTGAACCACTACCAAAGAAATTCAAAACTCAACCGTCTGCTGGTAAGGTTTTGGCAACAATTTTTTGGGATGCTGAAGGAATTTTGATAATCGATTATATGCCACCGAAAACCACAATCACAGGAATATATTACGCAGAGGTTTTGCGAAAATTGAAAAAAGCGATCCGGGAAAAACGGCCAAGGAAAGTGAGGAAAAAAATCTTGCTTCTTCACGACAATGCACCAGTGCACAAGGTTAATATTTCTCAAGCTGCATTAAAGGACTGCGGCTTAGTGGAAATTCCGCATCCACCGTACAGTCCAGACTTGACACCCAGTGACTACTTTCTGTTTCCCAATTTGAAAAAAACACTAAGGGGCCGGAAATTTTCCAGTGACTATGAAGTACAGTCTGTTGTAAATGAATATTTTATGGAGCAAAAGAAATCTTTTTTTAGAGGGTTTAGGCAAGTTAATTGATCGATGTGACAAATGTATAAACCTTAAAGGAGATTATGTCGAAAAATAAAAATATTGCTGTCTCACTCACTCTTTTTTTTCATATGATATTGCAAGACTTTTTGATTTGCCCTTGTAAGGTTTGAGCCTAACATGGTTTTACCATTTCCAAAGAAAACGTTTTTGTCCAATAATAACAATAAAATTCGCTTCATTCAGTATTTGAAGGGTGTTCTGGGAGAGAATGTATGTTTATATATTTTTCTATAATAAATGAAATTTAAGGAAACTTTATAACTCTTTATTCCAAAAATCTCGATCCGGATGGTTGCAAAAAAATTTACAAAAATTTGCCGAGAATCTGCAAGAAATTGTTATTGAGTATTATGGGTAAATATTCTTCACTCTTTAGAGATTATAGTTTTCGTTAGGAAAAACCTCATTGGACAATAGTTTGTCATATGGGCAAAACTGATTTTCGCTAGTTTTTCGCCAATTGGTGGGGTCCATCCTGCTATGTAATTAATCTTATGGTCTGCTTTCCTAATAGGTATAACTTGAGCTCTCATCTCCGAGAAAAACAAGATGCTCGGGAACGTACAAATTCTTGAAAATTACATGGTTTACGACATTTCCCATTTATGGCCCCGAGGATTTTGCCAGTGGATGGATTGTAGTGGCGCCATCTACAGATGGTTTCCAAACAGTCCAAAACATTGAGAATCATCACGTGAGTCTCAAAATTTTGGATTTTTCAACCCGACTTATCTGAACAAAAAATTTCTAACTGCGATATTTTGGGAGATATTCGCCGAAAACCGATTTTCCGGGTCTTTTTGGGCTATTTTCTCCCCCTACAACAGAATGTTTTCTTGAAAACTCGGTCTTACCTTAATGAGGTACCAAATCCCACTTATCATCAGAAAATGAAAATCACAACTAATAACTTGCAGGTTGGCCTTTTTTCCTCCTTCATTTACTGGACTATTCAGTAGGCCAGGAAAATACAATTTTGACAAAAATGGTAGGAAAATATTTTTCCTAGGGAAAACCGGAATAGGGCACTGGGAATAGTTTTTTAACCGATGCGACTTTTAATAGGTATATTAACACTATTGTCTCAAAGACTTACAATATTCTAGGCTTCATCACGCACTTCGATGTCTACCATCTAGTCGGACATCCGATTTTATGCTTTTGCCTTATCTAGATCACAGTAATTTTTGAAAAATACATCGTTTGGACGATCGACGGGAAGTTGTAGCTGGATTCTTAGTTAGAGAAATTTTCGACTCTCGTATCGATTGCATGAAATTCCTATAACGTTTAAATCTCTACGGTCCCGAACGTCATATGTGTCAATGCGGCAGATTACTATATATAACAAACTCTGGCCTTTCGGAACCAATTTTGAGGACATCGCGTATATTTAATTCGATATGCGACATATATAATTTTCATTTGCCGCGAGATCCGTTCAAGAGTGATTTAATTGAATTTATAATAGACAATTCTTGTAAGTATATGGTCATGACTCATGTTGTCTTTGATATTTTTTTTTTGAATTACCGATTGTATTACGTAGGTAAATAACATTCACCGCCGCGAAATTTTATCCCAGATTGAGCGTCCAAAAAAATTCGTTCGTCGCCGCCGAACATAACCTAAAAATATTTATACCGCAATTGTTGTCAATACATTTTTCATTCGACAGTCACGTATGCATTCATATTGTTTATCAATAATAAAGATTAATAAAAAAAAATCGAAAATCCCTCATCGAAAGGAAAGGTGTCCGTCACGCCAGCCGGAACCATATCAGCCGGAACCAAACCAACTATGGAATGGCACGATGCATTTTGCATCATTGTACACGATGCATTGTGCATCATATGAATTCTCAGCCGGAACCAAAATAAAACCAGTCGGAACCATTTAAAGTCAGCCGAAACCAGAGGTTTATCAGCTGGAACAGAGCCATCTATGATTTTGAAGAGCCGTAATATTAAAAGGAGAGCTTTCAGTAGAGGGGAAGCTTTTATTGAATTACTATAAGAAACCGTGGTAATTGGAAAATTTTTGAACATGAATTTATGAATAAATTATTAAACAAATCATCTACATTTTAATTTTATATTTTTGATAAACTATTCAAAGAACACATATTTGAAAATCAGCTATTATAATGTAATATTTATTTAGTAAATTTAAACTAAAGCGGAGCATAAATTTATTAATTTTCTATAAAAATGAGCTTTCCGTTTAGTTGTGTAGGTTTATAAAGTAAGATAATAAAGGGTGCTGCCGCGGATTCCTCTTACATCCAATTTAAAATTTAGTTGTATAACAATTTAACTTATTTGGTAAATTCTGGTCACATGCACATCAGAATTTTTGAAATGAACGATGCACTTAATAGCAATCTAAACATTCCCCATTTATAACAAAATTAAAGAGAAAACGTGAGCTGAAGCGAAATTTTATGAATCACCATGTAGAAACAATAATATTATTCATATAATAAAATTTTTACATCAAAATCTATTTACGAAAATAATTTTTGTATACAAAAAATCAACGATGTCATGATTTTCTTAATTAAATATTATTACAAAACAGAACAAAACGTAAATAACTTCAATTTTATTCGATTGCAAAACCTAGCTTTCTGTAATTTGAAAATCCGTTTACAGATGTCTCTGTAATAAATTTACTTGAAATTACAGAAAAGCGTAAAATAAATGAATAACTATTTACGAAAATAAACCATTATTATTGTAAGTTAAGTGCGAAATCTTTAATACAATAATTTAACATAATTAATAAAACTCAATACAATTACAATTTTTATTTATTATTCGGTTAACGTAAATAAAACTTTTCGTCGTAAAATATTCACCATCATAGTTGCTGCGCGCTGTAAAACAATAATAGAAAAATGTCACAATTTTTCCTTCTTTTTTTCAATCTAATTCGCTGATGTTGCGTTTCTCAGTTGCAGATCTCCATAATCTATTGAACCAGGCAGTATACATAAATGAATTGTTAAATTTTCGAAACAAACATTTGGATTTTAAAATTTTCAATTTTTTGTCGCTATATTGTTTTCTAAATTTATACTTAGCGACATCTTTTGATTGGTTTTGTAATTGCGAAAAGTTTTATAAAATAATGTTTTTATTTGGTGAAGCTCCGTTTTATTTATACTACAGGATGAAACAATATAGGCTGCGAATTCGTTGCGATGAAAAATCAAATTTTTAACAATTAGTAACGAAAAAACAGTTTTCGAAGTTTGTCATCAACAATGTTGAAATAGAACCCAAAACACAATAATCCCCATATTACATTGCTACTCCAAAAGCCTTTTTAATGAACGTTTATTTTGGAAAAATAATGCTGAACTTTTTTATGGAACACCCTATACTAATTTCTAATTTTCCGTACATACACATAAACAAATTCTTGTTTCTCCAAAAAAAAAATGTGTTAGACTAATTTAAATGTTTTTGCGTTAACTCAACATAATATGACTCAATATTCAAATATGCTTTTCCTGAATATTGAATTAACCATTCACATTGAAAATTCAAACAAAGAATTTATGTTTTTATATACAAAAAAGCTTCTAAAAAAAAATACTAAAATACACTGGTTTGTATGAAAAAGTATAAAAAGCTTCCCCTCTATGGAAAGCACATGAAAAAATGGCGGAATCTTACAGCTCTTATATTTAGGAGGCTCTGGCTGGAACCATTAGAAGCTTGCACAATGAGCGCATTATACTTTAGTTAGTTGTGCAACATATAATATCAGTTGGATCTATATGAAACCGAAACATATAAAGCTAGCCGGAACAAGAGTTTTATGGTTGGAATCATTAAAAGCATAGCGTAATGAGCACAACGCGCTTTAGTTGCTTATACAACATATAAAGTTTCTGTCGGAACGATATGAAGCCAGCCGGAAATAAACCAACTATGGCACAAAACATTGCATTGTGTACTACCTTTTGGCTGGTTTAATATTGTTCCGGATGAAAAACTAGATAGTTCACAATAATGTTCAATGAATTATGATAATTGTGTTGGTTGCGGCTAACATAGTTACAGTCCCGGTTGATATTTTTATGATTTCAGTTGAACACAACCATCTAAAGCTTATATAACACAACCATCTAAAGCTCAAAGTACGGCTGACTTTTGCTTTGGCCGAGCTGGCTTTAACCGAGCATTTCTATGATTCCGACTGAAAGCTTATATTGCACAACTATATCTTAACGTGAACGGACTATTTTGCAAGCTTAAAACTATTCCGGCTGGTAAACTGCGGTACCGGCTGGCTTAATATTTGTTTCGGCTGAAATATTTCACAAATATGCACAATTCATTGTGCTACTTGTGTTATGTTCATGCTGGTTTCATATGGTTCTGGTTTCTGCTCATTGTGCAAGCCCCTAATGTTTCATCTTGGTAAACGAATGGTTTCGGCTTAACTTGTTCCCGCTGGCTTTGTACGGTTCCGGCTGCAGAACTCAAATTAATTTTTTAAACACAATCATTTTTTTTTACATTGCCGCAAAGATGGCGACACTCAAAAGAAAATCAAATTAATAATCAATACGTTTTCGCAATATGTACTACTTGTTGTTTGAGCCTGGTTAGATTTATCCAGATTTTATCACGTAATTTAGATGCGTTAAAATATAATACCTTAAAAATAAAATCGATAATAAATTTATTTGTACTAAATATAATTTATTTGCCCATTTCGTTTCAGGCCATTGTGCACCCATAACCAAACAAACATTAAACCACAATGGTACCGTCATAACTTCGTCATCATCGTTCTCGTCATCGTCATGTTCACCAAAGTTAAAATCACTTAAACGTATTTCAAGTTCATCGGCCGCCTCGCTATCAGACGACGATCCCGAAAACTCTGTAGCCCTAAATTTAATACGCGTCGATACTCAAAGTAAGTCGATTAAAACGACAATCGAAATGCCATCTGCATTTCGGACTAAACCAATAAATGAGTTACTACTTTTAGACAGTACGGCAACAAAAATAATCTCAACGCATCGTAATAATGCGATGGTGACTGGTGGTGGTGGTGGTGGTGGTGTAACGACTCCAGCAATTTCACCAAATCAATACTGTTGTAATGATGTTGGCGATGATGATGATGACGATCATGATGATGCGGATGGTGGCTGTGATGGTAAATTAAAAATTAACAAAAGCCACAGTAAGTACCTATACCCTTTCTATTTACTATTTATTATTGATGAACATAAAAAGTTTTTAATTTTTTAATTTATTTACTTACATATTTTTATTTATAATTTAATTAAACAACTATAAAAAATATTATTTTATATCAACCAAATATAAATTAAATCAAATTGCGATAAATAAATTAAATTATGAATTATTATATACAGACAATGTTTCTGTAGTGGGTGGAATGTATAATTAATGATTAATGTTTGTTATTCGGGAAGTAGAAAATTTATTTTACATTTTATTTAATTTGTGTCACCCTTACATACTGGCTGGACTCCCGTTCTTAAATCGACAATTTTATTTCACCTAATTTGACAAGTTTAGAAATATTTTTATGGTTCGATTATTTTTGTAAGTGAAATCATATTTTTAGCGAAACGAAATTTTCTCATCCTCCGAAAAAATCACCTATCACGTAAGTTAGTATATATTCTCGAATGTTCCCCTTACGTATACATTCAAGAGTAAGATTAACCTTTCGTCGTTTCCTTCCTCTTTACTTGCGAACTAATTTTACAGCGGAGGAATTTGCATTTCTTATAGTCACGTTTATGGCTTATGTGCACCATCTATTGAATAATACTAACACTATAGTTTGAAATACATAACCTCCATTTTTTCATGGTGTTTACTCATTTCTGGGGAAAACGTGCAAATTACACACGACACACGTACTAAAAATGACTAGTTGGCAATTGCTGAATTTAACGAGTATTAGTTTCCATTCAATAAAAAATTGAAACAATTAAATGAGTCTGGTAGAAAATGTAGTAAGACGAAGAACAGAATACAGATTAAGATGAAGCAATGCGCATATGTAGTTAGCCTCATCTCAGTTTATTCTATTTAAACTCCTATAAGACGAAAAAAGCATTTAAAATTTATTTGCACAACAACAATCTATCCATCCCAGAATTCAGTTAATTCTTGTTTTACGTCCTTGGAACACCGAGCGTCGCTTCCGTTTCTAAATAAATGAAAAAGTTTGGACACCATCTTGAAAACTTCTTTTTCAGTAAAAATATGCAAAAATCTCGAGATCGAAATTTTTTCATGATTACTATACTTATTTTTACTTTGTAAAGGAAAGTAATAATTATGCCACATGGTTAAGCAAATTCTTAGTTCGATTCAATTTAAGGGACCCGCAGTTTTGTTTTAATCAATTCATATGGTACCAACCGAGTTCCATACTATTCCTTTGAGAAAGGTCTTCATTCCACCCAATTTACTCATTTTTCATAATCACATCTGGAATTCATTTTGCAACATTACTTTGGAATCTTATCTTTTGTTTAACATGCAAAGGAGTTGTATCCCAGTTGGTTAAAAAATGGCTTAGGTTTATTTAAATTGACAATTTTCTAGAGGAATGACCAAAATATATATTAGATTCCAATTTCAATCAATAATGTGAGTTACATCCCTTTCAATTGAGAAATGACATAGTTCTTATATGGATCAAGAAGCAACATAACGGCTAAACCGGAGCACCTCTCAACAAATTCACCATAATCATGTTTCATTGCAGTCGTTTCCTGATACTCGAATATATAATTTCCTAATTTTTTTTTTATCTTAATCGTTCGACCTTAAACAAATTTTTTCGAATTAAGAGCTCATCACAATCGATTCTTAACATTCGAAAATCCTTCTTACCCATTTTTAAACAATCGTTTGGTCCAAATCCTAAGACCCAACTCGAAGCAACATGACGTAGGATGACACAAATCACGCAACATGACACACATGACGTAAAATGGTGCCAGATTTAGCCACATCCCACAGCTTAATGCTTCATACTGCAACATACTGAAACGCCACACAAAATTCCTCAACAAGATGCAACATCAAGCACCATTGTGAAACATGGCCCATTCGGAGGCTCATAATCGTTTCGTTACATTTGAAAACTCTGTCCCGACAAATTTTATTAAAGTCATTTAGGCCAAATAAAATATTAAAAAAGGCCCAAGCCGCACCACGAACAAGAACAAATAAGAACCTATCGGAATCAAATCTTAGCATTTGAAAACCTCCTTTATCAATTTTTATCAAAATCGTTCGAGCCAATTTTTTTTTTCTTCGAAAAAATGAGACCCGTGCTCCACCGGAGGACCTTATGAACGAATTTTCCCGAAATGGTGGGTTCTATCACAATCGATTACTGGCATTTGAAATCTCCCCTTTGCCAATTTTTATAAAAACCGTGCGTGCCGTAAAAATATATAGTGGAGCCTTCCTCACCGGATGACCCGTTAATGAATTTTCTCGAAATCTGGATCCATCACAATCGGTTTCTAGTACTCGAAAACGACTCTCTAGCAATTTTTATAAAAATCCTAGGAGCTGAAAAAATCCTGCCGGACAACCTTCTGAACGGATTTTCTCGAAATTAGCACCCATCGAAATCGACTCCTGACCCTCGAAAACCCTTCCTCACCAATTTTTATAAAAATTGTCCGAGCTGAAGCAAAATTAAAGAAATGGAATGGACACAACCGTAAGATCCTCAAACGATCTTGTCAGATAGCAGGACCCATCAAAATCGATTCTTGGCAATTTCAAATATCCTTACACCAATCCTTTTCTAAATAGAGCGAGCCAAAAAACGGGAAAATCGTGCAAACGGGAAAATAAATTAGAGGGAATTCAGCTTAAACCGGATGACTACCTAAATACATTTTCCCGACTCATCACAATCGGTACCAGAAGTACTCGAAAACATGCGCTTTAGCAAATTTTTATAATAGTCGTGCGAACCGGAAATAAATTAATTAAAGAAAACCCGGGCCTCACCAGACGACGTCAAAATCGACGAGGAAGAAAGTGTGAAAGGAGACGAAGGTCAAAACATTAATTAGATAGCGAATGCTACAAATCATTATTATTGTTACTCATAACAACTAACATTTTCAACAGGACGCTGTTAGTACAACCAATGCCTCCTAAACTACAGGCCGCATACACCAAATGATGACGACACGCTATGTCTACGTTGTTGTTGCTTTCTTTAGTTGTTTTGTTAGTGTAATTATCTTAAAATTATTATTGCGTAGTCTCGGTTAAGACATAAATTGACGTCATGTGCGTAAAATGAGAGTAGTAAGAGGCCTGTAGTTTAGCAGGCATTGATACAACCATACAATGTCACTGTAAGACAACCATAATACAACATTTCACAATATGATGGAACATAACGCAAAATATTTAATTAAATAAAAACACAAGACTCACATGATGGAATATCGTGTAACATCTAGCAAAATGCCATTACACGATGCAACATTCTGCAACGTTGTGCAACATGACGCAACATTCCTGAACAAGATGCAATATCACACAACGTGGTGCAATATGGCGCAATATGATGAAACATCCCACAACATGGTGCAACAGCATGCAACATTTTAAATGAAAATGCCTTTCTTCCTGCTTCCTTCTATCATTCCTCATCACTCATACCACCTACATCTTCGTTGAAAAATTTCTAACTCAGTTGGATTGAGTAAGTTAAACCTCTTGGATATTAATTGCTCCTGCTTATTGACTTCCTTGCGGTTGTTGTTGTACTCTTTGCTGTACTTGTGCTTGTTGTTGCAGCAACAATAATTGTTCAAGTAAATTTTCTGATATAACCGGTTTTTCGATTATTTTGTTTGTAATCATTGTTAGCGTTAATAAGTATTTCGTGATAGTTATGAATGGATTTTGAAACCGTTGGAGAGTATTCGTCCGAGTTTCAAATCAGCAATTTTTAATTTTTTGATCTCGAAAACATGTGTCAGTCATATGTAAAGTCCGATTAAGAGTAATTTGGTCGGTCCGATTTCATAGATTTTTAAAGAACGATTGCCTCACTGAGCAAATTAATAGTAACATGTTTCTCAATTCTTCGTTTCCTTCTTTAAGAACCTGGATCTAAAAAGAGAAATGTTAGTTATATTTCTGGGCGCTGGAGTATAGCAGTCTATTGAGTTATCGTAGGTAATTATGGTTATAAGTTAAGCTGATTCTTTCCTTACATGGAATCCCTCCTCCTTTTAACACGAAGTTTTGCTTATTAATCGACTAATTGTCGGCACAATGGTAATCGAACTCACTAAACTTCATCTCCATCAGACTCTCGCATTCATATCTTACTTATCGTGACCAATTTATTAAGTTTAGTGATTTTGATTGTTGTTTGTTCCATTTAACACTGGTGTTCCACAAATAAATCGTATGGGTCCAATTTTTGCTTCATTATTTGTTAATGATGTTAAGTTTTTGAATTTGAATTAAAGTGTTGTTATGGAGATTCCACCTGACGTCTTCTCATTGATCAGTGTCACGCATCTACCGGTGGGTACCCTTCAAACAAACAAGTGCAAACAGTGACATTTTGTGATAACACCAACAAAATTCGGTGGTGCAATGCCAACTCGCGTCAAGCAGGTGTCGCTACTGCGGGTCCTTGAACGACCACTGAGAAAGAGCAACATACTTATAGGAATAGGCAACGAATCCATACAGACGCATGGATTCGTTGCCTATTCCTATAACCTCCTCCCGTAACCGCGATCAAGCAGTTGACTATTATCTTGTGGCAATTGTAACTAGAAAACCATACAGAGACGCAACTAGCAGTCACGATCGAGAAACCGCAAGGTGGCTTACTCTCGTGCTGCAGTCGGTCGATACAAAGCTGCCTCTCATTATGGTACCATTCTTCATCGACCTCGTTAAATCTACACTATTTAAAGGAGAACTTACCTGGAGATGCACTGTGAGCAACCACCGCCGGAACCATGTCTACATTACAAACCGATTCAGTCGTTAGATTGCGCAATATCATTGATACTATGATCGACACCGTTCGCAGCCTGAAGGTTTTAGGAGTACCGGTCACCACATAGGGTATAATTTTAGTCAACGCCATCGCAGACAAGCTGGATCCAGAAACCCATCGCCATTAAGAAATGTCACTAAACCGAGCGCAATATCCATCATACAAGATCTCATTGATTTCCTAAACAAAAGATAGCAATCACTGGAGATGATTTCCATGACCAAAGTACACACAGTTGTACAAGGAGATTCCGTCATCACTGCATTCGTCGTGCACCTCGCAAACCTGTCGCGCAATCATCTTCCTCACTCGCTGTCACATCGGACTCTCGCATCACGTGTCAAGTTTGTCCTGGAAATCACAACTTGTTCCAGTGCGATCAATTTAAACCTCTTGCATTCGAAGAATGCTCAAATCTCGTCTGAGCAAAGAGGTTGTGCTTCAACTGACTGCGCAAAGTCCGCACAAGTATGAATTGCAAATCCGTTTTGTGCCAGGTTTGCAACAATGAAAAAACACATCATCCTTCGAATCATCACCAACTTCGGTCACTATGAATCACGTCGTATAGCCATTTACGGATGTTCTGCTCGTAACAGCAATCGCCATCGTATCGCATTCAAATCAAAACTTCCTCATTCGAGCTCTGTTGGATTCAAGATCCCAGGCCAGCTTCATATCGGAGAGTACAGCAAATCGTATCGTATTACCGAGAAGACCAGCCGCAGTCACGATCAGTGGAATCAGTGCAAAAGGGGCGCACACGTCGCGTTCATTTGCCGAACTCAC
The DNA here is from genome assembly GCA_947310385.1 of Nephrotoma appendiculata. Classification (NCBI taxonomy): domain Eukaryota; kingdom Metazoa; phylum Arthropoda; class Insecta; order Diptera; family Tipulidae; genus Nephrotoma; species Nephrotoma appendiculata. Next base: position 146,335,356 of record OX371224.1, read on the forward strand.
AGCCTTCGTCTTCGATAAGATCACATAGGCACGCTATATTTTTATTCGGATCCGACATCATCGGGCTGCTTCACAACGAGAGAACGATCAACTACTTTATGAGTACAATATGTTCATGAAAGATTATCTGAAATAGAGTTGCATGGAGGAAGTATCCGAAGATCACAACACTCGACGGTTCGCACAAAGCATCAACCGGCATATCACTTAATCGAAGCTTCGCATTGGTCCCAAGCTTCAGCAGAACGTCTTCGAGATACTAACCCGTTTTCGCAAACATTATTTTGTTTTCATTTCACACATCAAGCAGATGTATGGGCAGATCTTGATGGCGCCCGAACTCAGAAATTATTTGCGGATCGTATGGGGATGTTCTCCAGATGAGCCAGTTCGAGACTATCGCTTGTGCAACGGCACGTATGGTACAATCCGCACCATTCTTCAGTTAGCACGAGATGAGCAGAAGAAATTCCCTTTTGCAGTGAAAGTCGCATCCAAGGACTTCTATGTTGACGACCCGATGACTGGCTCAGAGAACATCGCTGATTTAATTGAGGTCCAAAGAGAAATGGTGGAGCTACTCAGACATATCGGTTTAGAACTACGGAAGTGGTCCTCGAACAGTCAGCAGCTTCTCAATGAGGTATCAAGCGAATTCCGCGAACATCAGGGTCAACTTGAGCTAAACTGGCACAATTCAGTCAAAACATTCGGACTACATTGGTTTCTTTCGGCCGATTGTTTAGGATTCAACATCATTGAATATTCGAGCACCAACCAAACGAACATTATATACTGTCGCAGGCATCAAAGATATTTGATCCTCACGGCTGGGTATCTCCTACCGCACAATCATCGTAAAAATCATACTACAAGAACTGTAGGTACTTGGCCTATCGTGGGATGTAGCGGCCTTAGAATCAATTGCGCAAAGATGCCTAAAACCATTGAATTCTCGCAGATGGAATACATCATTCGAGAACTCAACAATTCTTCTTCAGCATCAGGAGTTCAGCGATGTCTCTAGAAAAGCATACGCAGCGGTAGGGTATATGCTCGTACAACGTTAGCAGATGGATCCACAAAAATCATAATGCTGGCATCAAAGATTAAGGTTGTACCACTGATCAGCGTACCACGTCTGGAGCTTTGTGCCATTGTCTTTTCGCCAAGCTCATGCACATCATCGTGCAGTCATTCGACGTTTTACTGGTTCAATTCTATGCATGAACCGGCTCGCAAGTGGTACTTGATTGGCTACCCAGCTTGACTAATCACTGGAACACGTTTGTGGCCAATCAGGTTTCGCAATTCTTAGACTACACCCAACTTATCGATTGGAATTATGTCAACACCAAGCAGAATCCTACAGATTCCAGCGCATCTTGGGTTGTTGATCGGGGTGGTTACGAAAAGATCCAGGTCAATGGTCACGCCAAAGAACGAGCGAGGCCTACACAAACATCAGTGAACGAAAAATAAATCAATGATCGCAACGCATACAGAAACCGCAACGTCTCACAATGAATTATATTACCTACTCGCTCGGTACTCATCGCTTTTAACGTTACTTCGTATCATGGTATACTGCAGTCATTTCATCCAAGATCGTCATCTCAGCAACATGCAACATTACATGCATTCGAGTATTGTGTCGCGCTGATTCTAGAATTAAATTTCGCGAAAGAGTTAACTGTATTCATGGGCAATCCGGAGAACATTTGTTGGAAAAGAGCCCATTTTGACCTCTGAGCGCTTTGTTAACTCTGGATTTGTATTTTGGTGTGTTTATCTAAGAAGGCACTATATTTGGAGCAGGTAGCCAAACTCTATACGGAGCTAATCAGCAGAGCACAAGAGTTGTCACTCCGGAAATTATTGGCTCAGGATGGTACATCCTGGAACTTCGTTCCCCCTGCTTCGCCGCATTTTAGTGGTTTGTGGGAAGTGCTGGGAGTGGGAGCATCTATGCCAAATCGGTTCGTGCCTAAACTCGCGGCCATTATGTTCGATGACGAACGACCCTACTAACCACTAAACGATTCGCACTCCAGGGCATTTCTTGATCGGGTAGCCACCAATTACGACACCAGAACAAACACTTCTCGATGTGTTATGAGTGTGCTATTACTTTTGGAAAATTTGGTCGACGGAATAACTATCTCGCCTACGGCAGAAGTGGGTGAGAGTCAACGACAATCTTTACTAACGGTCATCAATTAGTTAGTTAGGGAAAAAACCATCCCATCTTCGAAATAGTTACTCGGGAGGATCACCACGACGCATCCGGGATTCGATCACCAAAGTACTTTAGGGCGGCCGACCTGACGTCTCCTCGTCGATCAGTGTCACCACCTACCGGTGGGCATCCTACAACCAAATACAAACCGTTGGACAACTCTAATTAACACACACATTCAATCGGACAACCCTTGAAGATACCAAAAATTGACACATTGATGGGAGTTTACCACTTCTTATTCTAACCTCCATTCGAGCAGCACGCGTACGAACAGGAAGTACAGCCACCAGCACCAACAACAAGTGTTCTTTGTGACTCAGGTCTGCCCCATATCATTCCGGCTGAAAATCATACAGTGCTCAACGATGCTGATGAGTTGGCTTGGTTCCGACCGATATGCTTCTTCACTTATATGGCCGGCGTCCTGAACACCATTACTTGTTGATGAGCATCTATAAAATTTTCTCAGCTCTACCTACCCCTCAGCTCTATCTAATTTTACTGCTATATTTGTTCAAATATTAAAATACTCCCGTCTTCATAATTTGATTATCTAATATAATAAATATTAGGTCGGGTGTGTCAAGTGGTTTTATGTTTGTTACATAATTTAATTATGATTTTGTTTGTAAGGAAAACTAACGAATTGATATTGAGCGTAGCACAAAAAATCTAAACTACCCCTAACACAAAAAAATATATATGATTAATTATATTTAGGAACTGACATACATACATCCTTTTTTTCATTTGCTATCTGTGGTACTGTATATTACTAACACTAAATACATATATTATGATGATTTATTGATGCTGTCGAAAAATGTGAAACGATTTTTGATTTTTATGTGCATAATAGAAATAAATGTTTATACTTTTGATTTAACTATAATTAATACTCGTATATGTGTGTGGGTGGGTTGGGCATGCCTGGATGCCAAGCTACTTATTCCCAGATAAATCTTTCAATTACTTTTCATTATAAACTGGCACAACAATATTAATTAAAACGTTTTTCATTTAAGCATTTTTAATCCTTTCGTTTATACATACAACAATTCGCAAACTGAAAAATTATCCCTTGCCTTTGGATTTAAAACATAAGGATGAAATAGAATAAGAGAATAAGATTTCAACATATTTTTTCTCAAGTAAATGTTAATCTGTAAATGAACAAAAAAGTTAAACGAAAATAAAACCCCAGCGCTGGAATAATACACCCATTACGGCACTATCACTACGTCTATATAAAGGCGTAGAATGAGGATGTAAGAAAATAAACTTCCATTCCTTTTTTATATATATGCTGGAGCAAAAGATGCTGTATATTTGTGTTAAAATTATAATTTTATTTTTATTTTTTTAAATACATGAAGGATGAAACAGGATTAAGCAACAAAAATAAAAGTAAATTCACTTAATTAATTAATTGATTATATTTATTAAATAATTTAATTGAGTTCACTTTTATTATTAAATTAAATTTTAAAAGAAATAAGACGAGTTAAGATATGGAGAGTGGGAAAAGTTAAAATGAAAAGTATTAAAATGGAACTTAATTAATTTGTGTATTAAAATACAGAAATAAAAATAACAACAACGATAATGACATGATAAACAACCAGCATGTGGGGGTGATAATAAAAAAGGATATAAACATAATTAGTTAATTGAAAAAGTGTTGTGAGAACCTTTCTATAATTTTTGTCATTTATGGCAAAAACTTTCTTCGTACAATAATCTATCTTGACTTTTGGAGTTCTACATTACATGTATTGGTGTGGTATTGCATTTATTGGTATTGGTAACTGCAGCAGGGAAACTTTCGAATTTCCAAATGAAACTTTACATACCGTTTAAGCCCAATTTGTGCTAACTAGTGCTAGTCCAGGAGCCGAAAAAACGGGAAAAGAAAATTTCAAATTTCGCCTGAAAGGCGAAATAAATAAGACCAGCTTTCTAGAAAAAAACAGAAATAGTTTAAGCCTAACTTTAACACTTTCCAAAGGCGGATAAACTGACGATTTCGTGCTTATGATAGAAATAAAATTTTCATTCATAAATTGAGGAAAAACAAACGAGCCCCTAAAATATACTAAATAAAACAAATAAAATACAGAAGTATATCGTTCAATAATATTTGTGCTGAACAACAAAATAAACAATAAAAATAAAATGTTCTAAAATCTAGGAATAAGCAAATAAGATACCATATTCCTATCAGGCATGTTCATTGTCATCTGAAAAACATAGTAGCGAAATTTGTGATAATCCAGAATTGGCCCAATTCCATTGAACAACAAAGGTTGAATTCTGAATTAGCACAAATTCAGCTACTACGTTTTTCCGATGGCACTGAACATACCTGATAGGAATATGCAATCAGAAGTACCATCTTCATTGGTTTCTAGAACACTTTTTGTCAGAAAATCGTTCATTCAACGGTTGTTCTTGTCAATGGGATTGGGCCAATTCTGGATAAGCACAAATGTAGCCACTTTGTTTTTCAGATGGCAATGAACATACCAGCAGGTCGATTCTGGTTTTTCCTATAGGAAAAGGAATTAGGAAAAATATTTTCATAGTATTTTTGTAAAGAATATCATTTTCTGGCCTACTGAGAAATCATGTTTGATCTAAAATTTTATAATTTAGGAAATATTTTTTCCGTATCAAAATTGGATAGGAAAAATATTCCCAATTTAATTTTGTTTTTGAAAAAATTTATACTAACTTTTTACCATAGTATGCCAGAAAATTTTTTTTTTGACCAAAATACTATGAAAATATTATTCCTAATTCCTTTTCCTATAGGAAAAACCAGAATTGACCTGCTGATCGGAACATGGTATCTTATTTGCTTATTCCTAGATTTTAGAACTTTTTATTTTTATTGTTAAGTTTGCTTTTCAACACAAATATTATTGAACGATATACTTCTGTATTTTATTTGTTTTATTTAGTATCTTTTAGGGGCTAGTTTGTTTTTCTTCAATTTATGAATAGAAATTTATTAAAATTTTATTTCTATGATAAGCACAAATTTTGTCAGTTTATTCGCCTTTGGAAAGTTTTAAATTTAGGCTTAAATTATTTCTGTTTTTTTTTCTAGAAATAGGGTTTTATTTGTTTCGTCTTTCAGGCGAAATTTGAAATTTCGAAAGATTACCTGGGGGGCCGCCGTAAGAATATACGTATGTCTGCACACCAATCATATCGAGCATTTGCAGTTAGATTTACTCCAGAGTTAATACAAGGGACTCAGGGACTATTTGTTGGCCGGACGGGAAGAGATTTAACGTAGTTTTTCTAATTTTTAGAAATTTCTATGAGCTGGAGTTGGGACAGAGTCTTTTAAACCCGGGAAATAATCGTTTGCCGGATTATTGACTAATTGCTAGTGATATAGGAGGATTTAAGGTAATTTATGTGAATGTTATTTGTGTTAGAGTTAAGATATAGTCTCTCAAACTAAGAAACAACTTTTTATAGGCGGGACTGACGGCCTACATCAAGGGATAGAGGAAGATTAAAACTATTTTCAGTGATTTTTTTCAGAATTTTTCTATGGAGTGGAGTTGCAATATAGTTTCTCAAATTCAAGGACTGTTCGTTGGCAGGATTGTCAGCGTATGTGTAGTGATAGAGGAACTTTAATACACCTTGTTAAAGTTAGCCGAAAGTTGCCAGCCGAAAGTGAAGAAAAATTGATAATGCAGATCGTGTCTCGACTACATCAGCCGAAAGTTAAAAAAACATGTATTTATAATGAAATATCCCAGCCGAAAGTAATAACCTAAAAAATCAGAAACTGTTAAAGTTAGCCGAAAGTTTCCAGCCGAAAGATAATGCAGATTGTGTCTTGAATACAGCCAAAATCAGTCATGAACTCGAATTTAGGATCGGGTTATATCATTCGGGTGAAGGAGAAATTATTTCAGTTTATAGGAATTTAAAAATCGATAGGAGCGAGAGAATAAAGAGAGTTTAACTTTCAGCTGAAATAGTCAAAACAATATCTGCATTATCTTTCGGCTGGAAACTTTCGGCTAACTTTAATAGGGTAAAAATCAGCCGAAAACAAATGTTTCATAAGAAAAAACAAAATTTAAATACCGACAATAATTTATATGAATATACTATAAAGTATATGAAACTTATATAAGAAAATTTCAAAAATTCGTAAAAACTTAACGTTTAAAGTGTTATGTCTGGAAAAGATCTTGTTTGAATCGGTTGGTCGATGGTTATCGGTGGAAAATTTTCCAGGTCAAATTTTATGTTGAGAGTCCGGGAAAATTGGGGGGAGTGAAATACACGTGCAAACTTCAAAAATTCGTAAAAACTTAACGTTTAAAGTGTTATGAATTATTGTTAAAATATGTTTAAATATGGAATATTTTATCTCGGAATTTAACGTCTAATCTATTAAATTATTAATTGGTTAAATTCAGTATCAAAATTTTGAAAATTACGTACAATAACATTAAACTTTAGCATTTTATTCGAATATGTATGTATGTATGTACATTCAATGTATGTATGTACAGTTCTCAAATGTTCTTTATAAATCAGAACTTAACAATAAAATCTTTATGGTATAGTCAACTTTATGCCTGTTTTCGCAGCACTGTACAAAATTGATGTTGAGTTGATTGGGTTGCGCTAAATTTCTAATTGGCAATCGTATACGATAATACGTTACACATTTTAAACCCATTAAGAGGATCTGCACTATAAGTTTGCACACACGTCTTTCCAACGTCTCTTTTATAAACGTACATACTCCAGAGTGGCGAAATCAGAACCTTACCACAACCACAACAAAAGTGTATTAAATAAAATGCCTCAAAACGATAAACAGATTGTTTTAGTTGACAAAGGTCATCGGCTCAGATGCCGTAAACCTTGAAACCTAGTCAACACTCCTATCTCTCTTTCTCTCTCTCTCTCTCTCTCTCTCTCTCTCTCTCTTTATCTCTCTCTCTAGCTTGTACATACCATGTAGGAATTTTGACGCCTCCACTATGATCCTTCACCCGTCTAGATCCATCACTCTTGTCATCCAGTTCTCAACATCCTATTATGCGTAGGTCTTGTTCAAGGCCATCACAAAAGGGTAGTCGGGTCTGCCTCTACAACGCACACCGACTGGTTGTTGATGGAACACTTTATTGGTCATCCGATGTTGTGGGGAACTTGTAACGTGGCCGACCCATCTAACTCGACTTAATAATGCCGATCTTCAACGAAAATATAAGACATTTCTGTTTAGCTGTGTTAACCATCGACCAACCGATTCAAACGAGACCTTTTCCAGACATAACACTTTAAACGTTAAGTTTTTACGAATTTTTGAAGTTTGCACGTGTATTTCGCTCCCCCCAATTTTCCCGGACTCTCAACATAAAATTTGACCTGGAAAATTTTCCAGCGATAACCATCGATAAACCGATTCAAACGAGACCTTTTCCAGACATAACACTTTAAACGTTAAGTTTTTACGAATTTTTGAAGTTTGCACGTGTATTTCACTCCCCCTAATTTTCCCGGACTCTCAACATAAAACTTGGCCTGGAAAATTTTCCAGCGATAACCATCGACAAACCGATTCAAACGAGACCTTTTCCAGACATAACACTTTAAACGTTAAGTTTTTACGAATTTTTGAAGTTTGCACGTGTATTTCACTCCCCCCAACTTTCCCGGACTCTCAACATAAAACTTGGCCTGGAAAATTTTCCAGCGATAACCATCGACAAACCGATTCAAACGAGACCTTTTCCAGACATAACACTTTAAACGTTAAGTTTTTACGAATTTTTGAAGTTTGCACGTGTATCTCACTCCCCCCAATTTTCCCGGACTCTCAACATAAAACTTGGCCTGCAAAATTTTCCACCGATAACATACTGTTAAAGTTAGCCGATAGTTTCCAGCCGAAAGATGGTATTGTAGATAGTGTCTTTGATATAGCAGCCGATGGCAAAGTAGATAATGGAAATTTTTTAAAATGTCGATAATGTAGATTGTATCGATAAAGAAGATTAGCTTTAATATTCAAACCGAAAAATGCCACCAATAGAGATTTAAAAGTTACAAATGAATCATCAATTTTCTAAAAGAAAATGTCAATAACAGGGGCTAGATTCTGTGTCGGTGATAATGATAAATGATAAAATTATCATTGATAAAATATAAATTGCGATTCCGAGTTGGTGATATATTATGATAAATAAATGTCAAATTTAGTGAAAAAACTAAATATTTAATCACATACATTTTGTCGATGAGAAATATTTATCACGGTATTAAAAATTGTTTTTTGTGTGGGTGACGGTCTCTTTATCGTAAACAATTTATCGTGTTTCAATTTAACGTGAACATTTAACCGTAGAACAGTTTATCGTGGACACAATTTACCGTGGACACAATTTATCGTGGGACAATTTATCGTAGAACAGTTTTTCGTGGACAATTTATCGTAGAAAGGTTTTATGCATGGTATCAAAAAATTAGTGGGATTCTTTAATGGAAAAGTTCTGGAATATGGCCATTTGGGACGGAACTCGGTAGTTTCTTAACCGATTATGATGAGATTGGGTTATGTTGGATGGAAATGGGATTATTGAATGATTTTCGGAAGAAGTTGTGGAATATAGACATATTGGACGGAACTCGGTAGTTTTTTAACCGATTATGATGGGATAACCGATTATGATGGGATTGGATATGTTTCCGTTCCAGATGGCCATATTTCAGAACTTCTTCCAAAAATCATTCAATAATCCCATTTCCATCCAACATACCCAATCCCATCATAATCGGTTAAGAAACTACCGAGTTCCGTCCAACATTGCCATATTCCAGAACTTCTTCCGAAAATCATTCAATACCAGGTTCCGTCCCACATGGCCATATTCCAGAACTTCTTCCAAAAATCATTCAATAATCCCATTTCCATCCAACATAACCAAATCTCATCATAATCGGTTAAGAAACTACCGAGTTCCGTCCCACATGGCCATATTCCAGAACTTCTTCAAAAATCATTCAATAATCCTATTTCCATCCAACATACCCAATCTCATCATAATCGGTTAAGAAACTACCGAGTACCGTCCCACTTGACCATATTCCAGAACTTCTTCCAAAAATGATTTAAGAAGCCCACTAATTTTGATATACGCCACGCGATCATCTGTTCTACGATAAATTGTCCACGATAATCTGTTCTACGATAAATTGTCCACGAAAATCTGTTCTATGATAAATGGTCCACGATAATCTGTTCTACGATAAATTGTCCACGATAAACTGTTCTACGATAAATTGTTCCACGATAAATTGATTCCACGATAAATTGCTTCCACGATAAAATGTTCTACGATAAATTGTTCTACGATAAATTGCTCACGATAAATTGTTCACGATAAATTGACAGTAAATCAACTGGTCTATGTAGCAATAAGCATATTAACAAACGAATTTAATTTAGTATGTTTTGACCATTATCAAGTGTTAAAAATTTTACGTGATAACTATAAAGCTGTAAATGCGAAAAAACAAAAGGAGATAAATTTATGTCATAAATACAGATTTGCTATTTTCCCAATCTGTGACTCGAGTCATTGCCATCATAGATTTCCAGATTTTTAAAATTGTTACGTATGATCCTTTGAATCCAGTTAGACGTCTGTTCCAAATTGGTAACAAAATAAAAAAATTTGTAAATGAAATTTATAAATTTTTTGGGAGAGATATTCGACAATTTGAAATTATTTCAAAACCTACTTTGCCGCACCAAAACGACGGCTTTAATTGTGGACCTCTCGTTATATATGCAGCGGGACACTTAATTGCAGGGAAACATATTATTGAATTACATTCGGAAGATCTAGAAGTGAGCAATGCAGCTTTGGCTAACTATCGCCTTCTTCTGAAGGACATTATTTCCAGAAATACTGAGTCAATGGAAAACAACTGTTTGGCGTGTTTTGGAGAATTGGGTATAACGACGCCTAAACTAGAATGTATTTCGTGTGATCTGGCCATCCATTTAGAATGTGAAGGAGATATTAACATAAAAAATGATGAATGTGTATTTTGTTGCTGCTCTAGTTCCTTGATTAAATAAAAATATTCATAATAAAATTATACTTGTTTTACTTTAATGGTTAAGTTATAGTCCGTCTCTTTAATTTTACACCCCATTAGGAGTTTGCCCGCCTCGTAATAAAGAAGTATCTCTCAATCTAAAGAAGTATCGCTAAATAAACGCCAACTTGAGACGCGGATTATAGTATTTCCCCGGGAAATTTTGGAAAACCGTACTTACGATTTGTGGAAGATGAATACAAGTTTGGCTGTCCTAAACACCCTGAATTCCCAATTTGGCCAAAATAAACATGTTTATCTCATATATAGGACCTACAAGTATCTCTAAATAAACGCCAACTTGAGACGCGGATTATAGTATTTCCCCGGGAAATTTTGGAAAACCTCACATATGTTTTGTGGAAGATCAATACAAATTCGACTGTCCTAAACACCCTGAATTCCCAGTTTCGGCCAAATAAACATGTTAACCTCATATATAGGACCTAGAAGTATCTCTAAATAAACGCCAACTAGAGACGCGGATTATAGTATTTACCCGGGAAATTTTGGAAAACCTCACATATGTTTTGTGGAAGATCAATACAAATTTGCTTGTATAAAATTCATTTTATCGAGTCATTTTACAAAAATACGTTATATCGAGACATTTTACAAACACACATACACAGTTTGTATTATTGTTGCTTGTTAGGACAGATTTAGGACAAAGTTCACTAACGTGTTTAAAGAGGATTTTCCCACCCCATTCAAAAAATCTTTTTATTATCCGGAGGCTCCAACTGAACAGAAGAAAATTGTTAAAAGGAAAATTACTCCTGACGCAATTACAACAAATAAATATTTTGAACACTTAAAGAAAATTGAAATGGATAAATAAAAGGTATTATCTGAAAAATCTGCGCGGGCCAGAAAGCGAGAGAATCGAGTGTAATAGAAATTAATATGTCTATTATGATTCTCGCCTCACCACACCACTCGCCGTGACTATCTAAGTCACCTGAGTTCAAAATTGGTATTGTGATTCTCCCTTTTATTTTGGCGAGCCGTTGTTTGCGGCGTCGTATGCCGATTCTTGTATTTTTTAGAGTTTGTTATTTGTCGTTATGGAAACCATATAGTAATGTCAAAAAGTTTTAGTTGTTTACAAATAATTTTCATGAAAAGATATTTTTGTATGTGTTCGACAAAATTTATAAGGTTATTATAGTCTAAACACAATGGTTGTGAGTACTTAAAAAATTCAAAGTACTATATAAAATTTTCAACAAGACATTTTTTATATCCTCTAGGTGACCATAATCTTTCCATTTCTTCAACAAGTTTGATAAATTGTTGAGTTGTGGTAATTTTTGCTTTATTTCTGACATGAAAAATATAAATTAATTATTTTAATGTAAAAAATATTAATAAAATATTTTGTCACTTGACTCTCACCACCATATTTAGGTGAGCATATATGACATTAGACTCGCTCACTGTGAGAATTATAATACCAAAATAGAATTATAGTGACGACTCTTCACTTGGTGACGAGTAAGTGAGATTCATAATAGACCTATAAAACAGTCCTGGCGATTATGTCATAGTTGTATACGAAGGACAGTATTTCCCTGGGTCTGTACTGGAAGTAAAATAAAATGACACATACATTAAAACAATGCAAATGAGTGGTCAAAACTGGAAATGCCCGAGCATGGACTACGCTATTTGGTATAAAGAGGAAGAAGTATGAAGTGTTATCAGCCCACCTTCTCTATTAAATGCCAGAGGAATTTATGCGGTTCCTCCAATCGAAGGTTTCCAAAAGAATGATTTTAATTAATTTTAGTAAAATTATTACTTATCTTTGTTATTATGTAACCTGAGTACCTGAATTATTTTTGGTATCGTCTAGTTCTATTATTTTTTGATTGATTTTCCAAAGTTAATATAGCTGTGATTTAGAAGGACATAATTTGTTTATACCACTTAACGTTTAATAAAAAATACGAAAAATAAAAGTTTTTTTAATTGAAAATTAAGTTTTTGTAGTTTCAGCCTTGAATATCTTCCGCTTAAACTTTACAATGCCGATAATACGCACAAGAGCTGCCGGAAATTAGATCAAAAATAAATCGCATATGCCGATAGTAAGAACATCGACTTTTTGCAATGAAATTATTTAATTTTTATGATTAATATGAAAGAATCATTGAAACAACTTTTATAATATTATTCATGTTATAAAGCCAGACATCAAAAAATTCATTCAAAAGAATTTCATTGGCACAAAACAGATGAACAAGAATTTATATTATTCACGAAAAAATCAAAATCGAAATATTGTGAATATTTTTGCTTCACGACTTTATGATTTCTATTTTCTCTTGAACAAATAAACACAAGAATTTTGTTTTTCGTAAATGAATGTTTTAAAAAATGATGAATATTATCTATTCAGTTATCGGACGAGAAATATGAAAAAAGAGTAAGCTAATTCACAAACATTTTAGAATATCGAACTTAAGAATTATATGTACAATTCTTTCCGGAACCATTTTCATGTTTTGTGAGAATTAACCTGGAATGTAAATAACTGGAGAAATTTACTTTACATGATGGTTGAGTTTGGGATGCCAAAACGTAACGGGATGCTAATCCGTTACTAATCCGTTAGAAGAGCTTAATTTTGATATCGACGAGTATCAAAACTTGATACCCTATCATGTGATTTTTTAGAGTGTTGACAAAATTTTGCTCCTAGAAGAAGCAAACGATTATAGGGGAATAATTTTCAAGTTGTTTAATATGGAGCGATCAAATTTTTCTTGGGATTTAATTTACGTCCAAGTGTTTCGTTTGATATTCTCTTTATTTAAAGAACTAAGATGATTTATAGTCAAAAAATGAATTATGAAAAAAGTTCTTGCAATAATAATACTACAAAATGTCTTAATTATATTGCATAAATGCGGTATATGTATCTAAAAAACTATAATACAGTAAACCCTCGATTTAACGGATTCTGATTTAACGGACGCTGGATTTAACAGACCTCGATTTAACGGACAATTTTTTATTTTCCATTTTTCGGTGGCCGATTATGATGGGATTGGGTATAAAAATGGGAAATGGGATTCTTAAAGATTTATGGAAGATGTTTATTGAATATGGTCACCTTGGACGGAACTCAGGCAGTTTTTAACCGATTACGATGGGGTTATGGATGTGTTAAATGGCAAGAATCATTAATGATTTCTAGAAGAAGTTTCTTAGTATGGTCACCTAGAATACGGCTATTACTTAACCGATAATCATGAAATTCGGCACGTTGGATAAATATGGGATTATAAAATGATAAACTGCTGTACTCGTCAGAGGATTTATGCTCTTGCATTGCTAATATCTCTAAAGTTTTAATTTCCGCTTGGTTCGAAAGGTTCTGCAGATCTTAAGGTCTTAGAAAGTACGTATATGTATATATATTTTTTATTTATTTTACTAAACAGATCAAGTTGAATGATATTTCTTTTTTTCTGTTTATTCAATATCCTTCAATATTCAATTTACAAAACAATAATAACATTATTATTTTCCATTATTTTTGTGCACTTTTATCATTAGATTTAATTTAAAATTAAAAAAAATTGAGCATTACTCATTCTTTATGTAATAATTTTTTATTTCGTACTAGTTTCAAGATTTCTCTCTTCGTCAGCTATATTGATAAATTGTTGATAAGCAGCCGTCTTTCTTAAAGGTAGCAGCTCATGATGTTAACATGTTCATGGTAAGGCTGGATGTCTTAACATCTATCACCAGTACGTGATCCACTCATGGAATTAGTGGGTTGAGCGGCAGGCCAACTACCTACTCTCACAAAAAATCACGTGATGAACCCTACACAAAGGGCTCTGATAAATTTATAATATTCTTATCAACTCTCTCTCTCTCTCTCTCTGGCGCTATATTCCATCAAGGGATTTGGTCACCTCAAATCAGGTTTCATAATGATATTTTAATTTCGGACAATGAGTGATTAATTCATTGATCCAGCCGCGAAATTTTTTCCTTGTCACCACCGGGAATCGAACCCGGGACCTCCGGTCTCTGGAGCAAGCACGCTAACCACTTTGCCACCAGGGCGGTGACGATCCATTCTTAACAACAACGACCTTAAATACTGTTCACGGGAACATGGAATATGATGCCTTCTAAGACCTTGAGATATCCAATCCCATAATAATCGTTTAAGAATTGGTCGAGTTCCGTTCCAGGTGGCCTAGTTCCAGAACTGCTTCCCAAAATCATTTAAGAATCCCATTTCCATCCAACATATTCAATCCCATCATATGCGTTTAAGAAATGCACGAGTTCTGTCCTAGGTGGCCATATTTTAGAACAAGGGCAAAACATATAGAAAATTAAATTTAAAAACACTCGGATTTAACGGACAATCGGATTAAACGGACTCCCCAATTAGTCCGTTAAGTTGAAGTTTTAGTGTAATTGTTTGGAAATAATTTATGGGAGATTTGTAGCGAATATAATAGAATTTAAATTATAAAACAAACGTTAGAAACAAAACATTTTTGCCATTTTCAAAAAAATTTGAATTTAACCACTTGGACGTAAAATGAAGCATAAGTACCAATTGAATGGAAACATGTTTGTTCCTTTAAATATTTTGAGGGTTATACTTTAGTAGTTGTGTGCGTATTTCGTCTGAATAAAATGTTGAATGCACTCAGTAATTCACAGCGTATCATAAATGCATTCCCCTTTTCAGGCGGCTTGTTCCTCAGAGCCAACCAAGGAATTACCGCTTTGGAATTAGCATCCCAAATGGGATCACCCTATGTATTATGAATAAATATGTTACTATAATAATGTTTAATTAGGTTTTTATTGATTATAAAAATGTACAGGGAGCGAGTTGTTATTTTAGTATAAAATAAAATAAATTCAGCGATCCTGATAAAAATCTAACATTTAATAAAAATTCTAACTAAAATCAATTTTATTTAATAAAAACTTTAATCATTATACAAAATAACGGAAATTCTGTATATTTTTATTAAAATACAATTTTAATTAATATTACAGTAATAGAAACACTACACTAATTGAAAAACTACATACATACCGGAGTATGCACAAAATTTATCTATCTCGTTCTAATGAAACAAACCAAAAATACAAAATAATTTTTTTAACAAAATATTTCCATAAAAAGAAAAGATTCACCAAAAATCAAAATCGTCAATTTCGTGAATAAAATATCATAATCACAATCACTCTTTTATTTTTCTTTGAACGTTCGTTCGTCACGAATTATCATTTTATTAATTTGTGTAATTTTTACTAGACATTCTCGATACAAAACAAGAGAATGAATATTTTTTTTCGAATGAAGAAAAAACTTTGTTGTAGAAGAATATTCATGTGAATAACAAATAGAAAAATTTATTTTCGAGAATATTTTTGATTCTTCATGTTTGTGAATTTTTTAATTCGTGAATTTTTATGCACATTCTTAAATGAAGATTCTTTGATGTCTGAAACTATATCTGTACCCCGGAGGCATACAACACTATGTCCAATTTTTTCACAAAATGAACTGTCCACATTGTGGGTTCATTATGTTTAATTCTCTTTCTAAAGGAATATGAAACTATGTGATCCTTAAAGTCCTTACGGTTCACATATTTGAAATAACAACATGTGCGGTTTCCGTTAGAAGCAGAAGGCAGTATCTGGACCAAAATTCATATACCTCTGAAAAAAAAACACATGGTGTTGTATATCTCCGAGGTACAGATATGTATACATAATATTATGCATATAAAAAAAATCACCCGAATAAAATATCTTAACAAAACGTCAACGAGATTCTTATTATGTCGGTAATTGGTACATTTACAATATACATCAATTTTATTTCTTTTATATTCTGAAGCAAATTTTGCAAACTATGGCGGTCCCCCTGAAAACTTCTTATGGACCCCCAGGGGGCTGGGGCCCTCCTGTTAAGAATCACTGGCTTACGACATACTTAATTACTTTTTCATTTTGACAACTAACCTATACAGTTAAATTTAGTTTTACTTTTTCACTAGCTGTGTTGATTTTCGTGTTTTTTTCGAACTTATACTAAACCAGCTAACTTCATTATTGTTATAATTATTGTTATTGTTGTTCATTATTCATTTAATATTTGCTTATACTAATTACTGTATAAACATCACATCATAAACATCAACAACATATACAAACTGTTTGGAGTGATAAAATGATTTGTAAACGATTCTTGCCACATTTCTATTATACGAATCTATTTCTCGAATAAAAGAACAAATTACACTGGGTTTTAAAAAATACTTCCATTATTTTTGACGAGTAACTGTAACCTAGCTAAAATAAATAATTAATACTTTAAATTTTCAAAAAATATTGTAATTTTCTGTTAATATTTATTTGAGTTCTATAATTATTTCCAGGTAGTTACGATCGTTCTCGCGTAAAAACATCTGTAGACCGTACAATAGACGATAAACCAAAGCTAGATATCGATAGTCACAGTAAACTAACGACAATTCCGGCGAAATCACCATCAAATAATTCAACAAATAATGTAAATTTATGCAATAGTTTAAATAATAGTAAGCAACGGAGATCCCGGACAAATTTCACACTAGAGCAATTAAACGAATTGGAACGGTTGTTCGAGGAAACCCACTATCCGGACGCATTTATGCGCGAGGAATTAAGCCAACGATTAGGATTAAGTGAAGCCCGTGTTCAAGTAAGTACCGTCATATGATGATAATGTTATACCATAAATAAATCTTACTTTTAAACCAATTTATATTCAATTAGATTATTTTGATTAAAATCTAAAAACATTATTTATCCTACCAATTTTCCTACAAGACACACGTTATATCTAAATAGAATCATTTCCATGTTATATATATACGACTCTACATGAAATATGTCACTTAAATTAAGATTTATATCAACAAATTTTCTCACTTGCACATATTTGTTGTGTGCTTTTATCAGATTTTCACAACCGAACCGAAAACGAATCAAAGTTAAAAGAAAATTGGAAAACTGTATATGAGATGTTTAACCCAAGGCGGGATCGTTTCATTGTTGGTGTTGTTGTACAATTTACGTAAAGCACACCAAGTGTTGTGATTTATTACAGAATAATTTTTATGGCACTTTATTCTTCGATTTAGCGAGTAGTGCTCGTACGTATACGTTTTAGAAATTCTACGTTCTAAGACTGTTTATGTTTTCGTTGAGGATGAACATGTATACATAAATATCCAATAATAATGAATCAAACGATTACCTAAAATAATAATATAATTTAAGTGACATTATTTTGGATCCCGTTTCCATACAATAAATTTTCATTTAATTCGAATTAATTCAAGTAGATCGATTTAATTAAATTGATATGTATGTGTGTGTGTGTACAGTAACAAATCTTAATGTTAAATGAATTATTTAATTAATGTACCGTTATGTTTTAATTTATATACAGGTTTGGTTTCAAAATCGACGGGCCAAATGTCGTAAACACGAGAATCAAATGCACAAAGGTGAGTGATAATGAATATTACATTGTACAACAGTAATTTTGTACCGAGTGTCACCATCAATTTTGAAACTAAAAAAAAATGTTATCTCCCATTTATATCCGTTTTGTTGGAATATTATGATTATTTTTATATCCCTCTCCAGAATCCTAACGTATACGATAAAATCTAATTCAATTTAGAGATATCTCACCCTTGTTTTTGGATTCAACTGAAAAAAAAAAGATTTTTTTTGCGATTTCTTTCCATTCCCAACTGCATTGCTCCCTTATTTTTATTTTGATGTAATATTTTCTTCCTTTTCGTCGGATACGCTCATTTAACTCCTTATTTATTAACCATAAAAAATAAGTGTTATATTTACATTTGGATTTTTATAAGTAATCTTAATTTTCTCCTTTATACTCGTCAATTTGTACTCTGGTAGCAATTCCTTTCTTTTAATACTGTCTATCCATTCAGAAAATTTGATTATATTAAAATTGCTTAAAACAACTTGTTTGGAAGGTTTTTCGGGTTACTGGAAGTATTTTATTGATAAATATGTATTCAGGGAATTAGATAAATACGATTGGTTTTATGTTTTTATGTTGAGGTTTACATAAGGTACATGGTTCATTCGTAATATTATTTTGCATAGTAAAGGGTATTTAATTAGAAAGAACGTCCGCATAAAGACCGAGGTATGACCAGATACGGGACTTTTAAGATTTTTTAAATAAATTGTGAAACGCCATGGCGTCAGGACGGAATTAAAGATATCAACCCCTGGTAGTTTTGGACTAAAAATTAAGTGATAGACAGTAATGTACTACTATATTTAAAAATATATCTGTTTCGCACTACTTGTGGAATTGATTCCTGCAGCTCAGTCTTATATAGGAGAATGCCGTTGGTTGTGAGGGGCTCAGATAGCGGACTTGATAACCGCAAACCGATGAATCAACCGTGGTTGTGTAATTGATTTTTTTAAGGTAGCATTATGGTTACCTCATAATAACAATAAAAAACGGTTTGTGTCGCGGAATTAATTTTAATGTTAGTATAGGCACAGAATACTACAGAAACGACAGTTAGAGACTATTTTTTTTGACAATACTCTTAAAATAGTTCCCACGTTCACCAATAGATGGCTCTAAATTTGAAAAAAAAATTCTTGTTGTTTGAACATTAAAACTTTTTAGAAGTGTAAAAATAATTTTCTCTCTTTTCGACTATCTGTAAATTGTTTGTGTCATCATTTGCCACAAACAGTGAGCAAACAGTGAATCCAGTACCCATGACGGCTGGGAAAATGGCATTAATAATAATTCGTCGGGAAAATATCGGACCGAACATCAATGTCCAGAGTGTGATGAGATATTTGATAGATCGTATCAATTAAATTTACATTTAGAAATTGAGCACTTTGAATATCAAAATCAATTTTTTTGTATTGATTGTGGATGGAAATTTCCAACGGAATGGCTTCTAGATCGTCACTTTAAACGCCAATGTAACAATAAACTGATGCAAGATTTGCATAACGATAAATTTCTACATTTCTATTATAAAGCCAATAATATCAAGTATTCCATACCAAATATAATAAATGTATACAAAACTAGCGCACCATCGCCATCCATCTATATAGAGTCAACTTCACCAAACTAATTGCAACAACAGGAGATCAAATGAACTCACGAATGCCAGGAAATCATAATATTAATGATATACATTCACCAAGATCCCAACTCTCATCCAGCTCGACACCTCCTACTCTGATCGGAAATCCTCAACCTATAAATCTAGCGGGGAATAATAATAATATCCATAATACGCAACATATCCTACTACCACCTCATCCTAGAAAACAACGAATGCTACCAAATCTTGCATTCCCATAAAAGCTCCAAATCTAGAAATATTTACAATTTTAGAATTGTAAATAAATAAATACAAAATCATAATTACATCTTACAACTATTAAATAAATATGAAATTAGGAGCAGTTAGTATCTACCGTCATTAAATGAAAATCCGCCTCCTTTAGAACTTCTCATGCTATCAAAGAACTAAACATTGTGCCAATAATCGATAAATTCTCTGTATCGATTAGTATCACCGTATCCCACCATATTTATGTTACATCTATTCGGCAGCTGGATTCCACCGTCTTTTAAATGCTATTTTCGTGCATAAATTACGCTGTCGAGCATCCCTTCGAACAGTAAAAAAAATATCACATCCATTCCGACACAATTATATCAAGTTTATCTATAGGAAGATCACAATTCTCAATCGAACGCTTCATCAATTTAATATTCTTAAATTTTTTTCGTTGTATAATACCCAAGGTCAGATAAATAATATCAGAATTTTCAACACCAGCCTGTGGCAAGAACATTGAGAGAATGGAGGTGCTACATCCTAGATCTAAAACAATTTCGGATCGCTTCCGGATACATAACTAGAAATAAAACAATATTAGAATATTTAATTCCCTTGTAATAAATTATTGTCACTGTGCTCGAACATCTGTTGTAATTTTGTCACTTCCCTTTAAAATATGCATGTAATTTAAAAATGAAGGATCAACCTGTTGATTCGAAGTTGTTATTAAATATTGATTGCGTATCACTCATAGTCTCATCAGATTTAAATTTATAGCAATATCTTAATTTTATCAATAATAAAAAAACAGTTGAGTCCAGAGTCAAAATGACATTTGAAATTGAGAGAGCCAATTGAGAGGAAATTTTAGTTGTACACTGCGAAGATTTTATAATCGATTTTAATTTTTTGAAAACTACTAGCGCTATCTATTATCTACCTATTTTTACCACTCTCATAATCAAAAACTATTTTAAATTTAAATAAACATAATTTCGTTATTTCAAAATATTCTTACAGTTCGGCCAATCTGATATATGATCGAACTCGATGGTGCTAGTTATATTTTAAACATTCTAAAATTAAAACAACGAAACTATTGCTTTTTTTACATCTTAAATTGACATACTCTCCTGTAATATAAAATAATAATTTGTTACGAATCGGTCGTTCGATATAGATGCGTACTCGATTTTGCAAATAAAACACTCAGCGATTTAAGTTTCAAACTTTATTTCCCAACACCTTTAATTTCTACTGCAATTCACTACACGTTTACTATGTACTGTTATTGTATCTGGCAATGTGATGTATGCGTATTGCAATTGTAAATTACTTTCATACAGCATCAATTAACGCGTTTTGATGATTAACGCTCGATGTTAATTCCAGTATTTTTGATGATGACTGTCCCCACCGTTTACGATTGCTTTTAAAGAATTTAATTATTCAAAATAAATTATTTAAGTTAGTTCAATTAAAATTAAGATTCAATTTAATTAGAACTTCACCTTATATTAACCGTTTAATAAAATAAATAAATGAGACGGAACGGTAAGAAAAAGATGAGAATCGCGTTACCTAACAAATCCAAGAATCGATTTTTATCTGCGCCTTAGTGTTTATTTTTGTTGTTTGCGTTTGTAATGGTTTTATGTTGTTTGTAATGCGTTTGCATTTTTCCTGGGACTCAAACGGTTAATAAGCCTAGTTGTGTTAAAAGAACAGACAATTCCACAAAATTATCATCTGTTTCAAAATATATGTTGGGTAATTACTAATACTGTGACTGTAAAAAATTTCAAGATAATCCTTTACTACGGCCTAAATAACTGAAAATAACGATTATTTATTAAGATTCATCGTAGATAGAGATACAATGAAGAAAACTATAGAAAGTTCCACTAAAATACCATCGGTCCAAGCTATTTTTATGTTAGCCAAGGAACTCATGGCCAAAATTAAATAAGCAAGGAACATCAAACAAGATAAAATACCAGTAACGAGCTCGGGTCACAAAAACACAAAAACAAAGAAACACATGCAACAAACATTTCCGTAACTTGATTTAACATTTGTGACGATTTAATAAGAGAAATGTAGACTAAGATCGCACAGTAACTAAACGTTTATGTTCTACGAAAAAATATTTTTGTTTATGTGAGATCATGTGCTGATTGACAAAACCAAAGAATATAGAGCTACATAGAAATTGCATATGGCACAAAATCGGTATGTGGTAGAATTCCTTGTCCGTACAGCAAAACTTCAATAATTATAACTTTGTTAATATAATATACGAGTAGATTATTATACGTATTTTGATTTTTCTTTCCACATTTTTATTTTCTCTCAGCCAACTATCGCATTCACATACAATACACATCTACAAGCATTTAAAATCCAATCTATAGATTTTTTATTTTTCTATTCATATTTTATTTGTAATTTGTGCATATAGAAAAAAATCGGTCATTTGATAATTTTTAAATTTTGTGTTTGTCACGCCAGAATTTAAATTTTAAAATTTTCACGTTTTCTTTATATTTTATAATAACAAAGTGGCTTTTTGTGCTTTTAAGTAAAATATTTAGTTGAATTTTATTTGCCAATTGCATTGTTGAATTGCTTAGTAGAAATTGGACGAATTCCTGCTATATTGATGGAATTGAAAATCAAATTTAAAAAATAAGTTGCTGTGTTCACCACGAAGCACGATTTAGTTTTAGTTTTTAGTAAATATCTCAAATATCCAAATTCAATTCCTTGCAAATTTTATTTGACAAAATATTAATTTTTATTCCAAGGCCAATTCATTGGCAAATAAAATACGCTTTTATGCATATCGAATTTTATCATGGGAATTGGTGTACTTTTTCTCGTAACTTCATACAAATCTATAAATTTCTAACGATCTATAGTCACATTTGCATAATGATTTTAGGTGAAGATTAAATCGTAATAGGGGCCTATATCGCCAGAAATATCATATAACATATTTTAAGAATGGTATATATTTGACTGTTAATTTTTTTTCGTTTTTCTGAAAAATAATAACGTCGAGTTCGCGATAGCTTTTTGAGCGAATTTAAAATAAATATATATTTTTTTTAAATCGAATAAGTTAGATCAAATAGTCTTCTAAGTATAACACAAAAAATGGAGAGGTGTATTGTTGTGGCATAAGAATCGACTTTCTTTTACGACAAATATAGATATATATCGAATACACCACACGCTTAATTTCTAAAGTATTATTTACCCTATCGAATTTGTGATCAAAATTGCCTTGTATAATTTAAAATCATTATTCCAGCTAAAATTTCAGAAAACGAATAAGATCAACCCATGTTAAAAATTCAATCTGCATCGCAAAAAAGTGGAAAACGGAAGGAACGTGTCGACTGAGATGTTTCCAGTTTGCGAGAAGCAATTTGGCAAAAAGTCATCAACACTTCAATATGAATTACAACAATTTACACGTGCGATTGTGCAATTTCCTACTGAAGGAATCTTCTCGTCAATGTGTCTAGAAGAAACCCGGATTCTACGGAAGATGCCACTTCTGGTATATGGATGGCCACCACATTTCGTATACATCTCTTAATTTGTAGAAAAACGTTTAATATGAAGTTTTGTAGCATTTCCCTCGCACGGGCGAATATACTGATCGGGATGAAATTTCATATTTAAGCTCTTCCCGTAAATCCGAAGATCCCAGTGAATTTTGGCCGAAATTGATCCATGGGAAGCTGTATTTTTGATGTATGTGAAGATAGCCCAAATTCCATCCCCGAAAAATGCGATGGCAACACTAATTATTACTATCATGACATTTTTTTTACTCTCAGCCCAAATAATCACGACATTTTTACTGTCAGCCCCGAAAATTTACTGTCATGACAGCTAAAACTATCATCACACAAACATTTTTCTGGGGAAAATTTTTAACTTTTTTATTTTTCCAACATTTTTTCTTATTTTAAATAATATTAATTGCTTCGTCAACCTTGCAGACACAGATCAAAGAGTTTTTATCGCTCTTATCGCTTCTTCTGATAGTGCCACGAATGTTAAAAAAATCAACTATCAGTATATACAAAATATTTTTTAATGTAATTTTAATACGTTGTATACCTTAGAAGGTATACCTTAGAAGGTATACCTACCCCCAAACCCCCGCTTTTTCACAATTTATACAATTCTTCAAGTGTCAAACTAAGTAAAAAAAAAAAAAATTAAAACATTTCAAAAATGTTCTGGAATAATTGCCAAATATAGATTTATTGCTATAATTAATAAAATGTCGCAATAGTATACATAAAAATGTATAGTATTGCCATAAGCAACTTTTTCGATTTTCGGGGATAGAAATTTGGGCTATCTTCACAGAGGTGTATTTTTGACTGATCAGTTTCGTCAAAAAGCGTGTGGCTTCTCCACAGCTCAGTCACATTGACCGATCGCTGTATGAAATTTCATACTTAAGGGTTTTTGAATAATTTCTCGCGTAAAAGAAGTCACAACAAATACTCTTTTGTGGTAAAAGACCATGTGCTCCTGAGTTGTGATTCACTTCGTCTGCTTGGTGATCAAATTAGCAAGAACTTAAAATGGAATGAACACATTCTTTCATTGGCCAAGTCAGCTTCACGAAAACTGGGGTTCGTCAATAGATGCAGAAGGTTCTTTAAGTCGCATCAAGTTCTCCATATATATACGACATTTATCAGATCATGTCTGATGCGTGAAGTGAACCGAACTGTCAATTTTTGGTATAATTTTTGTAAAATAGAAAGTTTTCACTTTTCATTTCAATTGTTTCAATTATTTCTACAACAACTTGTTATAAGTTTTTAAAATTTTATGAGCGACGTAGCCTGTGAAATACCTAAAGGAAGCATCATCTAAAGATTCATCATAGTCTTGTTCCGTCTTTGCAATATCATTGTTATTAAGTAGAAATGTTTTCCTGATTATTGCTATCAGCTTCACTAGGCGAGTATGTTGAAATAGTCGACATTAATAATTCATCATTGTCATTTTCACAATTTGCTGAGGTTGAGTTGTTCAAAAATCTCATTGTCATTAATTTTGAAATTATCTTGGAAAATTCATGCACAGATGGATTATGGTTATTTCCACCACTTTGTCTGATAATCGAAAAAAAATCGAACGGGTCCTGATTAAGCCTTTGATGTTAGAATAAAATCCATTTTTGAATTTTTCTCCTGAATAGAATCCAATAACAATAAAATGCCTCTAATTGTTTGAATCAAACCATTAAAACAATACATAGTTTTTTAGGTTTGGATTTAATTGTGTCAAGATCTAGCATAAAATTTAAGTTCACATGAACAACATTACAATTCTTTAATGCAGATGTCTGAGGATTTGGATCGTAAAGTAGTTTACTGTTTAAATTGTCAAACAGGCAGTCAAATTTTTTGAAAAAAATGGCTGTAGCTTCTGCATTTGATTTAGCTTCATCCGAAAATATGTTAAAATCCATCGGTGTTTTTGTACCCACGGCAACAAATATAGCAGTTCTGCTAAATATTTGAGTTGCATATTTTACTCTCATTTTTTGAAAATTGTTGGGATAAATATTTTGCGCCGTTATTTCCGGACAAAGTTTAGTGGTTTTGAATTTTTCAATTTTAAATATTTCAGTATTAACTTTCCAAGTTACCAGTTCCAGTATTTGAATTACAGGAAAGTAAATAATTCCTGGCTGATTTGAACACGTAAGGCGAATAATATAAAGCAAAAAATTTATGATTTTCATAAAAAAGGAATGGATTTTCTTTTTACACGTTAAGTAAACGAAAGTTTACTGCTTGAACTTTGAATCCAACATCAAATAAAGCTTTAATTGCTTCCATCAAAACCTCTTTGGTAACCTCACCATTCATACTTTTTTCAGTTGCGTGATAAGCAAATGCGTATTTATATTGTTCAAATAAACCTGGAATCATAAACACGTTAATGTACTGAGCAATTGTTGAGTTTCTATTTTTGTTAATTTGTGAAAAGCATTCAATTACGTCATTTACTTGATCATACTCCAAATCAGACCGTATATATCTTTCATCAAACAATAACGCGATATTTTTATCAGTTTCACTCATTTCACAAACTTCATCTTTTAGACTATTGAGTACAAAACTATTTAAGGCGGGTTTCAAATTTTGTATTAAAGTCCATCGACAAAGTGAGGATTTTGGGTGTAGGCGCAATTTTAAAATTTTCTCTGAGAAAATTGTAACAGCTAGGTGACTTAAAATAAATTTTTTGTGTTATATTTTTGTGCTCTAAGAGCTCTTTGATACGTTGATCAACATTTTTATAAACTCTTTGGCTTCTGGTTTTATTAGGGATAATTTATCGATAAAAATGAAAAAAAGATTTTGGTTTGGACACAGACACTATACTATCTTCAGAGTTTTGCAACTAATGCAAGATGGGCTATCACTATTATTATTTTAAAGTGGTAACTCTAAGTCATTACATTGCTCAATACATTCGACTAGAGACATGTTTTCATTTATAGGAACAATGATATTGCTATACTTTTTAATATATTGGTATCTTAATAGAGTTTCTTGGTCTAACTTAAAATCCGGATACGCCAAATAAAGCTCAGGAAACGAATTTCGCTTCAATCTTCTTTTGCCTATACAGACAGGATTAAAATGTTTTTCGCAAATATGGAATCGTTTTGGTACATTCCTTTCACTTAATCCACATTATTTTGTTAAGCCACACTTTAAACATGCCTTGGTCTGATGGAAACATAAAAAATGTTCTCTCCGGATTTTTCCTTCGGGATGATTTACACGAGCTAACCGCACATAAGAGTCCAGAATTTTCCATATTAAAATTGCTTATATGACAAAAATATAATAAAAAATTGTACGTCCTAAAATAATAAAAACGGTTGAATATATGCAACGAAATAATCAATGAAAAATTAGCAAATAACAATTTATACTTTAATATTCAACAATAGTAACCGCAAATTGAAGACGATCTTTTCTCGTTAAAAGTAAAAATCAAATGAATAATTGCCTTGTCTGTAACACAAAAATAAAGGGTTATCCAATTCAAGCTTGATAAAGTAAACTTAAAAAAAACACACAAAATATTCGGAATGTATTGTAATTTTGATTACATTTTACAGATTGATCCTTGCCATTTTTAGTTAAACAAGATATCATTCAAATGTCCTCCACGGGACTTCTTACAGGCCTTGATTCTTTTGAGGTAATTTTCAATGACTTTTCGGCACATTTCGGGCGGTATCTCGGCCATTACCTTACGAATATTAGTTTTCAATTCGTCAAGAGTTTGAGGATTGTTTGCGTAAGCACGATCTTTCGCGTAGCCCCACAAAAAGAAATCCAAAGGCGTTAAATCACAGGATCTTGGAGGCCAATTGACATCAGCCAATCGCGAAATCAAACGTCCAGGAAATTTCTCTTGCAAAAGATCTCGATTTGCTCGTGTTACGTGACTGGTTGCTCCATCCTGCTGGAACCACATATCGTCAAGATCATAATCTTCGATTTTCGTAAAAAAATAATCGGTTAACATGCGGCCATAGCGCTCAGAATTGACGGTAACGGTTCGTCCATGGTTGTTCTCAAAAAAATACGGCTCAATCACACCACCAGACCACAATGCGCACCAAACAGTGACTTTTTCCGGGTGTAATGGCTTCTCTACAATCAATTGTGGATTTTCTGAGCCCCAAATTCTACAGTTTTGCTTATTAACGTATCCACCAAGCGAAAAATGAGCTTCATCACTGAAGAAAATTTTGTTCGAAAAATCAGCATCAGCAGATTTAATAATTTTAACGCGTTGGTCGATTGTTAAATGCTCCATATTCTTAAATGGCAGAATGTCAACTAAATAAATGACAGCGTACTTGACGTTTATCTTTGACAGATGTCGGTATACAGATTTCTACTTTATCAACCTCGAATTGGATAACCCTGTATATGTATTTTAGTTTCTCGTAAAATGATGAATTCGTATAATTTTACGATAAACAAAGAGAGCAATTGAGAACATAATTTCTATTTCAATTGCAATTTACATATATGGAAGGTTTAGATTTGTGAGGTCTACGTTGCGATTGTGCCCTTTTGCACAGCGATAGCTCCCTAAGAAAATTTCTTGCTGTTTGTTCGTCGTGACACTTCTATGTAGTTTTATATTCTTTGACAAAACCTTTTTAATATTTTTTTGTAGAACATAAACTTTTAGTTACTTTTCGATTTTACATAGTTGTACATGCCACAAGGGTAGCAAAATCCAAGACATTTTCCTAAAACTCAGCACACATGTTGTTGACTCAATGGACTAGCACTAGGCTTGTTAATACATAAATTAAGGTCAAATCCTAATTAAATTGAAACTTAATACTAATTAAATTAACTAAAAAAATTTAAATAATTTTATTTTATTTTTCACATTATCAGCAAATTAAATTTAATTAATTAACTAATTTAATTTAATTTGCTGATAATGAGCAAAATAAAATAAATTTGATGAACTGAATACAGCAACAAAAATTAAATACCTAATTTATTTTGTTTATTAAATTCTGTAAACTAATTAAATATTTATTTATTAAATTTTTAAATCATTTTTGCAAAATACATTAAAATATATTTAATATTTTAAAAGATTTAAAATATTTGCTTCTGCATATATGCAAATTTATAGCAAGCGACATTTAGTAAGATTTAATAAAAAGTTCAATCGCGTATGGAATGCCATTTTAAAAATCCAATTTCCAATCAGTATTGAAGGAATACTTGATCCGTCAACGTCGATGTTATAGTCTCCTGGGTTAGAACTTACGTTCAAAGAGTTTTGAGTTTTTTTATAACTGGGAAGCTTTATCAGACAAATGTACACACATCAAAAGTGTAAATGGAACCCATGGTTTCTAGATTGCCATTTGCCAGACTTTATTCAGTTTTAGCTTCTAAATGTGGGATTTTAAAATTGTAAAATTTAAAATTTAGTTGTAAAAGTATGGAGTATATAGCAATATATAGTACATCGTAATCTAACTCATAATGAAATGGATGAAGCAATAGGAATGCTTCTAAGTGAAAGAAGCCAACTTAATGTTGCCCGTCATTTTAATGTATCCCACAGCGTTATGTGCAGATTATGACAACGGCAATGTATGAATGGGAGCGCGGGGCCTTATATTCAAGTGCAAGTCCGCCAAGAGCCAACTTTAACTGCCTGACAATTACAGCCACGCTTGTGGGCAGCTGAAAACAGTTAGGTTAGTGACCAAACCATCAGGAATAGTCTACACGAAAACAATCTCCATGCTAGCTGCCCATTGAGATGTCCATCGATACGACATGGAAATCGAGAGCTTAGAAATTATTTGTGTGGCAATCATAGAAATTAGACAGAAGGGCAATAGTCCAATGTTTTGAACACTGATGAGTCATGATTTTGAAGAATGTCGGGGCAACCTGGTACCGCCGAAAGGCTAAAAGTTGTGCAAGAAGTGCAAATGTACAGTAGCGGCACTGCTATGGTATGGGTTGGAATTATGAGTGGTAAAAGAACTGATCTCGTTTTACTACTTACACTTATCGGCAGCCAATTACGTCAATGAGATACTGGAACCTGTCGTGCTTCCATTATCAACACAAATCGGATCAGAATTCATCCTTATGCTTAACAATGCCAGGCCACACACAGCATGAATAACAACCACTGTTTGGCACGGGAAATTCATGTGTAATCGACCATGTTCAGCACAGTTTTCAGATCTAAATCCACTTGAACACGCATGGGATCAACTTCACCGAAGCATTCTGCCACAATTAGCATCAATAACAACGCGACTGCAACTATGCAATCTGCTTCAAGATCACTGGAGGCAAATTCCACAAGAGAGTTTCGATACGTTGATTAGCTCCATGTCCAGAAGATGCCCATCTGTTGTAAATGCAAGAGGAGAAACATCACTTATTAGGAAACAAAAATAACTGTACTAATTAAATCCGGACAAGTGGTGCAGTGGTTAAAGCTTTGGCACTTGGACCGGGAGGTACTGGGTTCGAATCCCATCAGAGGCTGGATGCAAAGCGAATTTTCGTCATCGATTGAGATCGATAATGTTAATAAACACAACTAAGACCCTCTGTTGGAGTGCAGAATTCAGCGCCGACCCACCGTCCATGTCAGTGTACAGGTTGACATGGAGCTTGCAATGTGCAGGTGGTATACTGTAATTGTGTGAATGGGTGGTCTCTGCGTGAATGAAAGGGGGGTATTAATTGACCTTCAAAGGACATTAAATCCACTGGACAATTAATACTTCCTTTATAAAAAAAAAAAAAAAAAAAAAAAAAAAAAATGATTTAAAAAGACTTAAAAAAATTTAAATTGGACAAAATTCGTAGATTTACGTCTTTCTTCCATTATAATAATACAATAATCGTTTTTACCATTATTTCTAAAAAAAAATTTGAAATTCAAGGCAATGGCAACCTAAAATTATGTGTTCTATTTTCACTTTTGATGTGTGTATTTTATTCAAAATATTGTCCATCGTTTGCTACGACATTTTCTCATGTTTCAGGCAGCATTCGTGTTGAAAAAATTCCTCGTGTTATGAGGCGATCCAAGAATTGACCCAATTCTCTCCGTCTTTGAATCCGTCACAGACGGTTTTGAATCGCTTGTTGTGTCACTCCCAAAGGTTGAGCGAGCTCCTCTTGAGTTTGACATGAATCTTAGTCCAATAACGCCTCCAACATAACCTCTTCAAAATTTCTTGAGCGCGTATTCTTGAAATCGGTGGAAATTTTCGCATGCGGAATTTTAGATAAGATAAATAAATAAAATAAAATAAAAAATAAAAATAAATTGCTTTAAAATTCCTTATATTATTCGAATTTTTCGCCGGCTACTCGATTAAAGTTTCAAATCTGTTTACAAGTTTCTATTATTTATTTCCCTACTAAGGCTGTTTTCCAAACGGATACTTATTTCAGACTTATTGACTTATTTGACGCCATCTTGAATAAGTAAGTAAACCCATTCCATATGAGTTTGCATACTTATTTTGACAGCGACATGAAAACATTGATTGTTTTGATCGCAAAATTCTTCGAGGCATAGTATTTTCGTTTACATTAATTTAATTATTTATTTTAATAAATTAACATTGTATTTGTGTAATTAAAAGGATTGGTGACATTTTAAAAAAGAAAAACTTAGAAATAATGTTTATATCTACAAAAATGTGTATATGGTTTTTCGGTACGATTCGGCTTTATATTTTATGTCTGTCTAAAGGGCCTATTCCATGGAAGTAATCTGCTGTCAGCAAAAATAAAAGCGAGAAAAAAATATAGATATTACTGGTTGTGTACGAAACAAAACATCTTGTCAGTAAAATTTTACTGAGAGGGGAAGTGTGATAGGGGAAGTTTACTGCCATAATGCTGCCATAAAAAATGAAAATTGGAGTATTTTTTATGGCAGCATTTTTCACACGTCTACATAAAATGTGTATAAAGATAAGAAATTTTTCTCACACTCATATAAAATAAGTTGTTCGCCATTTTTATACTCAAATGTCGATTTTTTTTTTTTGAGTTGAAATTTATTAACGTTAGTGGTTTTTGTGGTATATATATTAAAATTCGAATTGTACGAAATTGTATAAATTAAATATTTTATGAAATTTTTATGTCATGCCAAAATGTAAAACCATAAAATTTTACTATAAAATGAAATGAAATAAAAAATATTTTTGTTCTTTGTCACTCTCATGAAATTAAAAAAAAAAAAATTTTGCGTATTATCAGCAAAAAAATTGCTGTCAGCAAATTTTATCCATGGAATTAAAGCATAATCAGTATTAATTGTTTCGTAAAGATAGAATATATTAGTACGCCGTGTGGTCTTGCTAGTTCTGTAGCTGACCTCAATGCATTTGTGTAAGATATGCATACATTACGTAATTAGGATGCTATATCTTTATGATAATCATTTATTTTATCGTAATTTTGATTTTAATCCACAAAGATCCATTCGTTATCTGGAAATAGTTATTAACCAAATTCTTAAAGTCATAAATTGATATAAATCACAACAAAAAATTGACAACCAATTTAGATTTTTCAGCTAGAAAACTACAGAAAATAAGTCACAAGGTACTAGCTAACTTATTTGAATAAGTTAGGTTCCACAAATAAGTATTACTTTGGAAAACAGCCTAAGGGAATAAACCCTCATCGATTTACAGAGCTCTCACAATAGAAACACTTTTCCTTCTGCCTTACAAGTTTGTTTGAAAATAAAACTTGAGAAAAAAATTTATCTTTTCGTTTTTAGCTATAGGAAAAAGTTAGCAAACTGGAAACTTTTGCCTTAAGAAAAGACTAATGAAGTTAGCTACATTTCAAAATCAGGGTTTTTGTTGTCATTTTCCAGACAAAACATGTTAAAAAGCAAATAAGAATTAATTTATCGGTTTAGTATTATCTTAAAATTATAATTAATAATACAAAATACAATTTTAAAATTATCATTAGTATGAAGATAAATGAAACGAAGTTGGTTTCAATTTATTTTTTTTTTTTTTGCTCATTGTGATACTCGTAAGGTAAAAGTTTAAGGCAAAAGATAAAGGTAAATTTTTTTCTATTGTGAGAGCTCTGTTACCCAGTAGGAATTTTTTCCTTAGTAGGGAAATAAACCTTAGGAAAATTGCAAACAAATTTGAAACTCGATTAAAGTAGCCGGCGAAAAATTCGAATAATATCCTTTTTTCTACCAAAAAAAAAAATTGTTTCAATTTAAGTCCAAACAAAACAAATGTGTGAGTAAAAAACATAGTATGTAATGGCGTTTTCGATAAATAATTTCGCTTAATTTGAAGTACAACCAACACAATTGTGTGTATAGTTATTGTATAATGTTTTTTTCGGACGAAAATAAGTTAAAAAGGAATTCACAAATGTGTAAGTTGGTTCAAAAAACATACAAAAATTAATTTTTGACATGATTCTTTTGCCGTACCCACACAATTGTGTGGACAGGCAGGAAAAGGGATATAAAGAATTTTAAAGCAAATCAAATTCCGCATGCGGAAATTTCCACCGGTTTGAAGAATATGCGCCATGGTCTCCCTTCGCGTTCTTTCTCAGTGGTGTCAAAATCACGAGCATGTTCCCCATATTCTTCATACGGCGATCGATGTCCATCAGTTGCAATTTTCTTCAAATTAAAACAGAAAGCGGATATAAAGCCCTCAAATTGTGTTATGTTAGCACAAAAAAATATATTGTTTATACTTCTGCAAAATGACACATACTGATTTTTAGAGGGAAACGACGACGCTTTAACATGAATATACATAGTTGCAAGGTGGTCCGATGCAATTTAATACTAACGCCACCTTTTGTAAATCCCTCAAAACTTATTTGTACAATAGCCCTTGGTGGTATATCCGATATACCTTAAGTATACGAGTGTACAGTGTACAGTATTCCCTTAGGCAGTTTTTACCCCACCTTAAATCTGTTCGCGCCAAACAGACACATCCACTGCCGTTTCGCTTCAATCTGTGAACGTGCATAACTTTTCCTCGACTTCTCAGTTTTTCTTTTATTCGATACTCATCGCCTCTCAGCCAATTATTTATCCCAGTGGATAAACTTCTCGCTCCTGTTATATGTTTCTTATCTTCTTCTTATCTATCTTGGGTGTCGTCTGCAACACATCTGTTGCCTTTTCTCGGGAACCAAAGTTCTATACTCCATCTTGAACTTTAAAATGCTCGAACTGGGCTTTATCACCTAATGTCTGAGGTTTCACACCTTCACTCAAGTCTACTGTCGGTCGGCAATCGAAATTTCACAATCGAAAACACTTACTATGTCGCACACGAACTGAAATGTCGCTGTTTGTATTTGATTCAATTCAATTCTGCAAAGCATGCGCGCTCGTGCACCAAAAACACACAAACTGCCGTTAAACTATATGAAATACACTCATTTGTTGAAACGACTCCACTACCGGCCACCTAATTTACATAACCTGAAATGTCGCTGTTTGTTTCTTTCATCCTGATTCATTTGATGAAACACCTCGCGCGCCATCTACTATAAAATGGTTGTATTAACCGAATATGAAGATGTTCAATTAGTATAGAGAATTGTTTGTTGATCTGACGGCAAAAAAATTAAACTTATTGGGTATTTTTGTATGTTAATTTTTATTTTCATAAAGTGTGCCGTGCTAAACTTTCATGTAAAAAAAAGACTCAATCACCTTATTTTTAATGCGGTAGATGTCACTACCCCGGACATCTATAATTATCAATACAATTAATAATAAAATGGCATGCAAGGCTTGTTCTCATATAAACAAATTCCACCTTTCCCACGAGTATAAAGTTGCACTAACTAGACGAAATTTAAAAGGCCATTAGGAAACCACAAGGGCCAAATAAAGAAACATTCGCTTTTTTATCGACAGATGGCATTGGTAACGTGGTAACGGCGATTGGAAAATAAAGTTGTATTTTAAAGCTGTGAATGTTGATGTTTCTCTAGACAGCTTAGAAGAATCGACTGCTCGGGGTGAAACATCATACTAATTAGCCTTTTCCACAAATTGTGAGGTCTCAGTGATTTTTAGCCGGAATCGGTCTACTAGAAGTGGCACCTCAATAAAACAAACAAATTTTTGATTAAGTTTAAAACAAAATTTGTTAAGATTATATTTTTAAATGTTACCGGAAATAACGTGTTTTGAAGAAAAAAACTTTATTTCACCAAAATTCGGCATCTTTACAGTGTAGTCGGATTGGCTATTCGGAATGAAACGAATTGCAGGAATAACGATTTTTAATTATAAAGACAGTTTTTATCGAAAATCCGTTAATTTCAATTTTTCTTTAGGACTTAAGTGTGGTGTATTCGAGATCTATGTACATTTTATCGCAAAAGAAAGGTGGGTTTTGGACGAGAATATGTTGTACCCTCCACATTTTTCTTTAGCTGTGAGCCACCCATTTGTAAAGGTGGGTTATAATACACTGAATCAATTACATATATTTTCAAATCGAAAGCCCCCCTATCAGGACCCACTAATCTAATTCGTCGTTATTATACCCTTACCAGCAGCTATACCCATTTTTAACCCAGTAACAAATCTATCTAGTAATATTCTATTTGTATATAATATGTTCCAGTTGATTTATTTCCATTAAATCCCATTTTATAATACGTACTCTTCCTTATCCTTCTTACGAGTGTGTTTATCGATATAGAAAACATGTAACAGGAGTAAAAAAAATTATATCCTTCAAATCATTCAAGTTTTTTTTCTCTGCTAGATTTTTTTATCATCCATTTATTTGATTAACTTGCTCAAAAATTAATTTAATTTATTTGAGTTTTATTAGAAATTTTCGTAAATTGTCTGTTTTGGTTCTCGTTCCCTGTGCTGTGCGCTGATCTGATACGAGAAACCTGTTCGGCGCGCAAAGGATTATTTTTATTTTATTAAATTTTAAATTACATAAGTTAAAATTATTGGCAGTAAATTTATTTTCATTTTGGTATAGACAATTTTAATTTTGTTGAAGGGTTTCGATGTGTGAAATGAGGAAAATATGCTTGCGGTTGGTGTTTCGCTCAAAACAAATCGATATAGAATATAGATAAAGGGGAAAAATGATTTTGAATGTGAGCGTTGTTGTAAAGGGTTGAATTCGAATTGGTTTGATTTAGAAATTGGTTAATTCTTTTTGTTAAGAATTCTAGTTCGGGTACCTACCTTCATCCTGTTACGGAAATCATCCTGTTACGAACTCTGGTATAACGACCAACACGTTCGAAGCGGGTGGATTGGACAACAATCGGTATGCAGTTGTATTGAGGTACAACAAAACCTTTTCTGTTGACAAAATAAAAAACGAGGTACGAAAAAAACACTGCAACTCTTCACTCCACCCAATCTTTAATCACATCGCCATTAACCATAATCGAATTGCAAAAATATAGATCATATCGTTGTACCGATCCAGTATGACGAACCAAAATTCTTTCACGTTGCCTCACAAACATTCGATAACCGTAACAGGGCAGATTGTTTGTACGTGGTAGGTAATGCAATGAAACTTAAAAAAAAAAAATGGATTTCGAATTGAACCATTATTCGTATTATTTTTATTGTAATGAGATTTTATATCCGAATATCCTTTTGCGTGGAAAAATCCGAGGACTTTATTCGATTGATCTTTTAATTCATAATTCAACGTTCCTATTCTTTGAAAAATTGTAGCCTTAACAAATTGAGGTGCAAATTTACAGCAACATTATTTTTCTGTATGGTTCTGTGGATATATATTCTTGCGAATAGTCTGCCTTTGGAACTTTGAAAAATAAATTTACTTGTTTCGATATTTATGGTTAACCCAGCAGCCCTTAGTAATGTCAACACCGTCCCTAGCAGTTCAAGGAGGTCCTTTAATGTGCCGATAATGATCAACAAAACGTCCAGATAAACGATAACGCTTTCATGGAATTTATAGGGTATGACTTTTTGCATTAAGCGGCACATTGACTGGTATCACCCTGAACTGATAGAGCGGCTGTCCTGGTACCGTAAAATTTATCTTGTCTCTGGTGGATTCCGCAAGCAGTATCTGTCAGAATGTGTTCATCAAGTCAAGTGCTGTGATGTAGTTGGTCTCTGATAGGCGTCCCAAAGTCCGTCAATCTTTGCTAATGGGTAAGCGTCCTTTTCTGTCAAGGAGCTGCGCTTACGTGTATCGAGATAATGCCGTCTCTTAGCTGTTCGCTTCGTTTACGATCGTTACCGGTGAGCTCCACGAACTTTTGCTTGTCACGATAACACGTAAAAATCTATTTCTGTATAACGGTCTTTCTGTACTCCGGATAAGACTGGGTATTATCGTTGCTGTATAGTATTGCAGTCTTTCACGAGTTCAATATCATGTTCATGCAACATTGTTTTATCTAACCCTTCCTTAGCTGATGAAGAGAATAAGTTTAGAATTCGCACAAATTCTTCTTTATCCATTGAGAACACGGGAATTTTCGTCTTTTCGGCGGTTCTCTTTTAAAATCTATCAACAGTAAAGCCTGGTAACAACTCGAACTTCTTCAAAAAGCAATCCCTAAGTACAATGAAAGTTGTAGAGTTGGGATGGTAAAAATATAAATTTTTTCAGTTCTACTGCCAAAAGTAACCGGGAGCCATATATAACCTTCTATTTTATTGGATATCCCATCAGCCGTTTGAACATGAGAGGTATTTAGTTTGCGATAATAACTTGCGACAATAACGAAATAAAACAACTCCTCGGAGGCAGCGATATCATCGGATTCATCAAATCCAATCGAGTGAGATGGCTCGGCCACGTTACTAGGTCCCCACAACAACGGATGATAAATAAAGTGTTTCACAAACAACCAGCCAGAATGCGTCGTAGAGGAAGACCCCGACTACGATGACGTGAGGACATCGAACAAAATCTACGAACATTAGGATGTCGAAACTGGAGGACGAGAGCGATGGATCGAGATGGATGGAGGGCCATAGTGCGGGCGGCGAAATCCCTTCATGGATGTGAAAGCCAGAGAGAGAGATAATAACTTGTTGTTCAGAAAGCCGTGATTCCAAACGTGCGCTCAGTTTTTGGTTTTCAAGAGAAAAATCGGAGAAAATCTGGGGCGGAATCATGAAATACGACTGAAAAATTTAAACGGATTTAAAAATATTTTCAAACTTATTAGATTAAAAGTATTCAAATTTACCATGATGGATGCAGACTGATGTTTAAATGCAACTTCTATAATATTTGAAGAGCAATGGGTAATCTCCAACAAGATTTTCAAAATTCATTTTTTACCGCGTACAACATTTCCGTTTAAAACTGCTCGATTATGAAGTAGTTGTCGAATTAAATTTTTATGTTAAACTGCTATTTATTTGAGTTTTCATACAAAATATTTACGCCAACTTTGACCATTTTTCGAAATTTTTTGTGTTTGTCCAATGAAATATTTTCTAACAATTCATTTTTTCGGTCGGATTTCATGATCTTGCCCGTTTACATCAAAATAATTATATATTTCCGGAAATTTTACAATGTTGAAATACAAAAGACCTCAATGCCATCTCATAAAATGAAGTGGCGACGAACCTGGAACGTGAAATTTGAAATTTGAAATGAATTTCGAAAATCTTGTATGAGATTAACCATTGCTCTTAAAGAATTATAGAAGTTTCATTTATACATCAGTCTGCATCCATCATAGTAAATTTGAATACTATTAATCTAATAAGTTTGAAAATATTTTTAAATCCGTTTAAATTTTTTCCGATCGTATTTCATGATTCCGCCCTGTTCTTTCATTTCTTCCTCATAATTCGAACTGCTAAAATACGAGAGAATTGTGTTTTTCATGTTAGGCTAAGTTGTCACTGGATTGCTTTGTATACATCTCATACCAACTCTCTCAGCTGTTTTGTTAGGTAAAAAACCTTTGTGATATGTTCGCTCGGTAAACCGTCGACATTGCCCATCTGTTCCAGCCTATACACGGTGCACATTCGGGGTGTTGGACCCATCGAAGAACAAATTCCATTTCTGCCTAATTTTGTAAAAATTATCCAACCGAAGTTGGTTATTGCCTCTTAGGAATCCCCACCATCTTCTTCTTATTTCATTTTAGTCATGTTACGTAACTCAAATTGGGAGAAAAAATCAGCAACTAATCTCTTTGTTACCTTATGATTACCATATTCGAAGGAAGTAACATGCTTTAATTGTTGATTTGCTTTATCGATATATTCTTTTTATAGTATTGTTCTCCATAATAGAAAATGGCACGGATTCTAGTTCTTCTCGTTTCGTGTATCATAGAGATAGAGGTACCTGTTCTATTTGTCAATACTTATTCCCATGCAGAAATGGGAATAAATAATCCAGTGTTCTATTCGAATTCTATCCATATAGGAGCGAATAAAACGATATGTTTGACGTAGTCGATTGAAAGGATTTTACATTTAAAAAAAAAATTGTTTGCGCTGTTCTGCTTTTAATTGATGAAGTTGATCGCGAACGTGAGAGCGACAATTTCATATCAGGTAATCGTTACGAGGCCTTCTTTTTAAAGCCTTTAATGCAATTAGTGATGCGTTTTGACCTGGAGACAAACTATTTTTATTTGATAACATAGAATTAGCTGAGGTTTTCATCGATTACACCAAACCTCTCCAATCAATTTCGGCTGAATCTTTAATACAAATATTCCCTTCTTTTATCAACCCATTGGGTTAAACTGCTAATAACGGCAAAATGATATTGTTTAATTATTTTTCGATCTTTTAATAACTCTAATTTTCAGAGCCCAGAATCTAAATTTTCGTATCCATCATGAGGATGTACAGCTACATTAACTAGTTACTGCTTCTTATTATGGCGTTTCTTTTGTACATTTACGAATACATATTTGTGACCGGAAATCGATCTTTTAATTAATCTACCTTTTACTCTAACATTATATTTTTTAGATAGGGAACCTTTTGGATGAGATTTTTCTGACCGAAATATTATGTGATCTAATTGAGAAACCGTGTTAGGTCCCTCCCAAGTTATACTAGTACGACTAGATCTAGGACCAAAAGTAGTACAAACTGAAAGCGAATTTCGCAGTGCAAGTTCTATTATTAAATCGCCAAGCTCATTTGTTTGGTGATGTAACAAATTGTTTTCAAGAGTTTTCGCTCGCAACAAATTGATTTGGTCTAATCAGATATGAGCGTTATAATCTCCTAAAAGTAAAATCTCACGCGCTTTGCCGTACTTACGAATTACTGTAGAAATCTGGCGTGTTAACAAATGAGAAGTTGTTCCTCTAAATTCTGACCGAAAATGTGTACATACTACCAGCAAATCCCTTAGACCGGTCACTTTAATTATGGCAAAACATAATCTCTCCGAAAATGTTTTAAAATATCGAGCATGTTTGTCAGAATTAAACTTAACTAGTATACCAACCCCGTTCTTAACCCCTCCATGTTTCATTATGAGAATAATTTTTTTCTTATATGAATTAAGTATACCAACTGTAATTAGGAGTATTAATATTAGTTGGTTTCTTGCATACCTATAATATGAAGTCCGATTTTATTTAAAATGTGTCAAGTACTAGTTGTTTACTAATTTAGGAGTAACCACATACATTCCATGTACCTATACAAAAATTGGAACGGGTTTCTACAAAGGATGATGTTTGATCACTTAAAGATATTATTAATAATCGAAATGATGTAGAGTCGCTTTCTATTTTTGTAATTCGGGTTGTTGGGAAATGACTTGGAAAAGAACCAGGAGTATTAATTACTACAATCAAATAAACCGTCATAGTGGTTATTCTTTTAAAAAACTCGAAATACCTTCTCATGTGATTCTTCAAAAATAATTGGAGTTGTATTGCTTTGATACAGCTCTATTTTCATATAATATATTTCTGAGGCAGCTTGAAGAAGCTCTTCACCTCCCCAAGTACCGTCTAAGGATAGTTCTTTAATGAATGAATCAAGTGGCAGGTCTTCATTTTGTTTTTCTGGCTATTTCTCCTTAGCACTATGTAATAGAGATAATCCATAAGTACTGATATTAGTAGAAATATGAGTAACTAATTGCTCTCTAAGATTCTTATTTCAAATATTTTAACACCCCTTATCTTGACCATAAGCGGAAACTCGTCAGGCAAAATAATTTTAAAGAAAATTAGATTGAATGACATTCAACGCGGGTTCACGTATGCGATCAAAAAATGATTCGCGAATCAAAGGAAAATTAAATCATTGAAAACATATACAAATTTCCCCGTTCGAGATGAAATAATTTTAACTTTGGGAAAATTTTGAACGGAAGCATCCAACATAATAAAAAAAATACAAATTATGAGTAATAATGCGAAATAATTACGCTCAAAGATTGGCTTGATTCGCGAATCATTTTTTGATCGCATACGTGAACTCGACATAAACGCGAGTTCACGTACGTGATCAAAAAATGATTCGCGAATCAAGCCAATCAAATAGTTGGAATTTCCCCGCCTGAGATGAAATATTTTTATCTTTGGGCAAATTTTTGATCGCAAGCATCCAACATAGAAAAAACAAAAAACAAATTATGAGCAACAATGACGCTCATTATATCCCTTTTTCTACAACAACAAAAAATGGCTAAATTTAAGTCCAAACCACACAAATGTGTATGTAAAAAAACAGTACGTAATGGCTTTTTGATAAAAAAATTCGGTTGATTTGAAGTACAATCAACAGAATTGTGTGAAAGGAAGGCACAAATGTGTAAGTTGGTTCAAAACACATACAAAACATGATAATTTTATCTTACCCACAAAATTGTGGGGGTAAGTGGGAAAAGGGATAAATAGTTTTGCTGTTTTTCTGACATTTATATATATGACTCACGTCAATATCAAAAACAAACACATGCGCCATTTTCATTTTCGGCATTTGGTGTTTTAATTTTGTCGTGCGTTTACATAATTAATTAATTTTAATATTATATAAATGTATTAAAATTGTGAAAACAATTTGTAATTTTGTGCGACGTATTTTCAAAATATCTTGTGTACTAAAATGTTGTGTAATTGCGGAATTATTACTTTGAATAAAATTCGGAAATAGGACAGCCGATGCGATCACTGACCATTTCAAGCGATTCTGTGCCACATCGCTAATATTACAGTAAAACAGGATAATCATAAACGTAAATTAGATGTGTTTGAAAACTTAATTTTAAATAAGCGTTTGACAGCTGTAGTCATGTGAGTAGATCGTTTGTTTAAATCACTAAATTATCTCCATTTAACTTTTGAATGAATATTACAGCAATAATTTAAGCGATTTGGACGTACTACGAAGGATTCGAAATAGGCGACCAGCTGGTACAAATGAATTTAACTAGCCACCGTAAAATGATCACACCGATGCACGGTGCCAATTGTAATCCCTTACCACAATAAGCAGAAAAGTGAAGGGTAGAGTAATAAATAATTGAATTGGCTAGATCGGACAAGACTGAATTAAATCAATTTTTTCCACTTTTGTCTTTATTTTATGAAAAATGAAATACATATTTTATTTTATTATTATACTATCGCATATTGTTCGTATAATAATTTTACGCCCATTCAAACCGTTTTCTATTAAATCGCGAGCAAAAGTCCCAGGCGAGGTACGATTCGTTAGAATAATGCTAGTTGTTAGAATTTGAAGCTCATTGTACAAACAAATCACGTGCTTATCTACATTCAATATCGGAAGTAGTTACTTAAATCCGCCAAATTGTGACACAACTGCAAATGCCGAAATTGAAACGGATTGTTACGGGCATCTTCAAAACTTTTCATCAATTTATCACTCTTTCATTCGATTTGTGATTTAGCAAACTCAACCATAAACGAATGTTGATGAAAAATGAAATGAATGTTTTTATTTTATTTTATTTAATTATCAGTCGTCCCCACAGCCACACACAACACACAAATTAAAATGGTTGAAAATGACAAATGAAACGTCAAGTAAAATAGCTTAATATTTATGAGCAATAGCTTTTGTTTCTAACTTCATATTGTGATCAAATTTTTTGATCACGTACGTGAACCTGCGTTAATAAAAGAAAAAAACACACAACAAACGGAAAAAATATCAACGTTACTAGTTGATTATTCGCTACAAGTTATATGAAAATGTGATGTGCATGTGCATGTGGATATACTTTGCGGTATGAACATGCATATGGTTCTA
Source organism: Nephrotoma appendiculata (assembly GCA_947310385.1). Classification (NCBI taxonomy): domain Eukaryota; kingdom Metazoa; phylum Arthropoda; class Insecta; order Diptera; family Tipulidae; genus Nephrotoma; species Nephrotoma appendiculata. The sequence goes on from OX371224.1 coordinate 146,378,070, forward strand.
AAAATATCTTTCGGCTTGGACAGTTGGAATGGAAGGAATGAAAAAGGAAAAACGGAGAAGAGAAAAGAAAATATGTTGCATCGGAAGGGGGAAAAAGGAAAGAAAAAAAATCTCGGATGAGGGTTTTTAGGACTTTTGTCTATGGTTGTGAACCAGATCTGACGATTTTGAAAGTTTTGTGCATACAACTGTCTAAATATTTACTTTTTTTGTATCTATACGATAGATGTACGTAAATAATACAGTCGAGTGTTAGCTGACGCATTTTATATTTATTTGAAAATTACACATTGAATTTATTGTGTTGTATTTTTCCGCCGTAGAGAATTTTTCGAGATATCGGGTTTCCGGTTTAGTTAATCTACAATTAATTACTTGCTATTTGAATTTCTGGGACCTTATATTATATAGCGGATTAAGCGCCGCTTATCGAAGTGGCTGGGATAGCTTTATTTTTTTTTATTATATGGATTTTATATTTTATTACATTTATGCTACAACGTAATACAATGTTGTAGCACAGAAAGGTTGTGTTTACAACGCTCAAACCCATGCGATATTTTGTATTTACTTAAGTCATTTAAGCTAACGACATATAGCTGGTGTAATAGGACGATGTTTGCGATGTTTATTCAGATTGCGTTTAAACTTTACCAAGAGTGGATGTATGAATTTATTTAATACGAGATAACCAGGTTCTAAACTAAATGAATGAAAGAATAATTAAGGTAGCTATATTACTGAGTTACGAAACTTACAAAAATGTAACTAATATTTGTACACAGGACTTTTAGATCATCATGTGTATAAAAATATACTGTCGAATTCTTGACGTACAAAATTCTTCCGGTTAAAGGTGTTGGGCTGGACAGTAGCGAGGCAAAATTATGCAGCTTGAGATGAGATGATCCCTGGATGCCAATTGAAATTATTTTGATCCACTCGAAACGCGATATTTCTAAACGTGATATTTCAAAACGCGATATGGTACAAAACGCAATATGGCACAAAACGCGATATGGTACAAAACGCGATATTTCAAAACGTGATATAGTACAAAACGCAATATGATATAGAATGTGCTTTGCAAAGCGACGGGGGCGCGGTGACCCGCCTGATATAACCAGGTCCTATACTCCCGCTCCTATCGATTTTTAAATTCCTATAAAATGAAATTAAATATCCCCTTCACCCGCCTGATATAACACGATCCTCAACTCCCGCTCCATTTTATAATTTTAAATTTTTAAAATATCGCGTTTTGAAATATTGCATTTTGAAATATCGCGTTTTGATAATTCGCGTTTTAAAATATTGCATTTCAAATGGGACCCGAAATTATTATTCCAGTCGTTTTAGACTGCGGATGATACATAGATGATACATATGATGTAATTTAGAGCATCCTATAGCTTTTCACAACTAACGCAAACTAATAAACTAACAAACTCTATTGAAATGTTTGATAATTTAATTTTAATACTCGTAACTAACCTATTAATTTGCTGCGATTATCACTCTGGTTATTTCTGTTACTAACATCCTATCCTGCAAGTTTTAATACTAATTTGCGTATATGCTAGGAATGTGCTATACATACCTAGGATCACCATAATGGTTGGCCTGTAACTATCTATCATATCATATCATATCATATCATGTGATGTACCACAAAAAACCTCCAACGTTAACAAATTTAAACTCAAAAAAAAGAAATGGACATGACTATAAAAATGGCAAACCATTTATTTTGGATGAGTGTGAGAGAAATTTTTTATCTTTACATACATGTTTTGTAGATGTGTGAACATTGCTGCCATAAAATATACTTGAATTTACATTTTTTATAGTACATTATGGCAGCACACTAACGCCATGGAATTAAGCCTTTAACCAAAAATCAAAACATTGCTTGTTACTTATAACATATATTAAATAACTTATATATAGGACGTTCGAGTTTTTTTTTCTCTTATCTTATCGCCATAATAAGATTTTTTGTCATGGTGTCGCTTTTGTTGTTTTTTCGAACTTCAAAAAAAATTCGAAGTAAAATCAAATTGTCAAAAAGTTTAAAATTTTTGGTTGTCAAAGAAATTAATGGAAGTTAAAAAAAAGTATTTTAATTATCATTTATTCAAAAAATTACATAATTGTGTTCCTTATCACGTAAGAATCGTCGAGGTTAATCTCATCAGTCATCACTTATGTAATTTGGATCAGAATCTTTCAAATCCCCTGCGTTGCCATAAATATCGATCGTAATGGTTTTTTTAGGCACGAAACTTGATTTTCTGGAAATTACATACATAATGGTGTTCCTGGACATTATGTTTACATTGAATTTTAATTTATATTTCATGTTTCGAACTATTATGTTTTTTAGGTTTCTCACATTTCTCTTCTAGTGCGACAAGCAATACTAAAATATAACAAAACAAAATTTATGGACGTTTAAAACATAAGGGAACCATTAAATTAGATAATGGTTCCTGGACATTACATAAACCCTCATAACATATACAGTTCGTTAAAATCCCATGTAATATGAACAGTACAGCACGGACACGACAATTTTCGAAACGAGAAAATTCCGTCTCAAATTGTCCAGTCAGTCGACCGTAATCAGAAAACTACTTGCCAAACCTTCCATAATGTATTGCCCTTCTTCCTCGTCTGCAGTTGATTCACCACTTAAGAGCTCAACATTTACATCGTAAATAATTCCTATGGATTAGAATCGAACATAATGGCATGGTCTAATAACGGCATGTACTTACCATCGGTAACCAAAAAATACGACATCAGTAACATGCAAATATTTTCATTGTGGATGGCTAAAGAAACCATGGACTTTAGATTTTTAATTAGGAACTTCCAATATTCAGAACGGTGAACTATACAACGTTTCAAGCATTTTACTAGCATAACTACTCAGTACACTAAAAATTAAGGCTATGTTTGACTAGACATGCACATAACATTTAATTTTTTATTTTGACACACAGTTTTTTTTCTCCAGCTATGTTGATTTCCGAATTTTTTTCGAACTTGTACTGAAACACCTAACTTCACTCTTGCCTTATAGAAAAAAAATTGGAACACGATTTTACATGGCAATGTCCTATGGACGAGTGGTAAAGTGATTTCAGTGCCATCTTTCATTAGATTTTCGAAGCCTCATTTTGATACAAAATATGTGATAACATACTATTGACGACTGTTAAAGTTGGGAATGTGACATCTAGCGCATTAAAAATAAGTTCATTCCGGGTTTTTTATGTATGAAATTTTTGCACGGCATACTTTATGAAAATAAAAATTAACATACAAAAATAACCGGAACAAGCTTTTTTTTGCCGTTAGATCCACTTATAGTTGTCTATATGTGAAATGAATTAAATATGTGAAATTTAATTTTATTAAAATGTTTATTTATTTTTATTTAAATCATATTTTGACAGAACTTATCGTCTTTTAAAATTGTTGTACTTAGGTTAGAAATAGCACACACAATTGTTATAATATTATCTACATAAGGAAGTATAGATAATGTGACATTGTTAGACAACATTTTAAACTGTTTAATCCTAGATATGCGCCTTTCTACGTGAACGCGAGCTGTTGGGCTGTTGCTATTAGTCCATCGCCTTCAGCGTCAGATTTAGTTCTCTCGTTATGCAGAAATTGCGAACGAATCATCTCAATGCCAGCTTCTGCTAGCTCATTACCGATCATAAACCCCTTGTCTACCATCATGACATCTCTGGCTATTACCTCATGTAACACTGTGTTGGAAAATTAATAAGACCGGAGGGAGAAATTCCTATTTATAGTTTAATTGTATGGGTGCTTTTATAATGGGAATACGTGCAGATTCTGCAGGTAAGGCATCGGAATTGAATGGTCTTTATTTCCATACAACTTAAAACGATTATTGTATTTGGAAATTTTTCAAAGCAAACTGGCAAAATTTTTAAATTTTCCTCTTTAGTTTGCCAATAAATGCAACATTCGTTGAACACAATCGTTAAAATATTTTTTACGTGTTTTACGATACAGCTTGAATAAATTAGCTGTTTGTACGTTAGATAAATTGGTTCTAATTCTAAAGGTTGTGAGAACAATTCTGTCTCTTAAGCAAAAACTGATGTTAGCACTTTCAGAAGGCCGTATCATAGTACAACAATCGATTAGTATTTAATAATTCTATGGTTGGTATTCTCGTCATTGAATTCAATTTTTGGTTTGTTATAATTTGAAATGGTAAGTAGTTACATTGAATATGCTCAGTTATTAGAATGCCTTTATGGAGTGTCTTAAGATCATGCTGCACTCCAATAGATTTCTGTTGTCTGAGGCTCTGTATACACGGTGGAACCTAAGTCCATATTTTCATCATCTATGTTCATTTCTGTCTTTTTTCTCTAGAATCCATTGAAAATTAAGTATAGGAACGATATAATTACAAATTTGAAATAAAATTATAATAAATCTATACATACGACAGTTTGGCAATATTTTTTTATCTTAGTCGATTATATCCAGCTCAAATTGTTTTGGTCCACTTTTTTTGCTACTTCTGTCTTGCTACATACTGTCTATGTTGACCGCGGAAGATTCCTTGTTGAAATAGCAAAACTTAATAGTCTATACTTGGCATGTTTTTTTTGCAAAATAGGTACAATTATTTGTTTTTTTTAAATGACGACTGCAAATTGAAAAATATTTGGGGAAAGGTTTGTCCATTTTTAGAACACCTTTCCACTTCACCAGCTCTTTCCGGTTGCTTAGAACATTAGATGGGATTTTCTGCAACGAAGTAGATGGTTTTCTGTATGTTTGTCATTGTGAAACACCGAAATATTGCCCCGAGATCTCATACTATAAATGTGAATAGTAGTTGTCAACCCACCATAAAAACTAATCAAAAAGGTTGAATATTCAAACAATTTCAATACTAATGAAAGTGTACACTAACATTTTATTCTAGATTAAAATATTTTCACCAATTATGTAAAATACTTGTTTTAAAAATACTAATTAGAATTTTAATATGAGCTATCAAAGCTTTTGTATGAATTTGTATCTAAATAAAGCTTTACACAGAATCCGCTAGACGTCATGTTACCCATCATCAATATTGATACTATTTAATATTTGCTTATAATACAAACACATTTATTAACACTATTGTGTCCGAGATTTCTTCTCTCATGTCATTATTTTTGGACCAAAATAAGGGCACAAGGGTGGCGTGTTGTACCATCACTTTGATTTGATACGAAATTCTAAATTGTAAAGGCCCCTTATCCCCATTGTAAAGTAATAACCATTCGTGTGCTTAATGCTGATGGTCAGTACATGTAAATGTCATTATACCGTTTTAAACGAAATATTAATGACGAACAAAAAATTTCAATTAACTTTATTTCAGGGGATTGCTTGTGGTAAATTTCTTCTCGTAATAGCTTTTATACGCAAAATTTGTTTTGTATATGTGAGATTGTTTTTATTTTCTCAGGGTGGAATGTAATTTTTTCCATATTTTTTGTATTATTCGGGCTGAAGTTCCTTTCAATGGATTTAATGGAGAAACGCACCTTTATTTTTAAAACTGTTCGCCGTTTCGGGTTTTTATATTTCGTATATAGCCCAGTATTCCTTGAATTGTGTTCTTATTTTAATCTAATTTTAAATTTTAGTATCTACCAGTAAATTCTAAGCTTCTATTCGGTATCAATTTATACATAAAAGACAATTCCATTTTATCCATGTAATCATGGTAATCAAGTGCCATAAAATTTTATTTCATTTTATTATTTTGTTTCAAACCGAGAACATTTTTATTACCCAATTCATTAATTTAGTAGATTATAGAAACCCAATTACATTTTCAATCATTTTGTTTTATCTTAAGCCAAGTCAAACATCTTGGCCACCTAGAAATATACTCACATATAATAATAACTCACATGGAATGCAAATTTTTGAAGGATTAATAATTTTTTATCCTTCTACCCATAAATTTGTTATATGGTTAGATCCCCATACATATTGCGCTCAATTATAAATCACTTCGCCAGCCAACAAACATATAAACCAATCTCAGCATATACCGAAAATTCATTCATTTTAAATTAAATTATTTATGTATGTACTTTGTCTATTCTGTGCTCTGCTACTCTGCTAGTATGATATCTGTGTGCATGCACTACAAATATCTCAGTTTTTGATTATTTTATTTTATTTTATTATTAAATAAATTTAAAATGTTTGTTTAACAATTTGTAAGGGTAAACATTATGTTAACATTTTGATTAGAGAGACACAAAAAAGATTTAGACTATTTTAAATAATTACAACAATAACAATTCACAAAAAACTAAAATTTAAAATTCATAGTCTTATTTTGTGGTTCTGTTGATAGTATACCGAGTAAGGAGTACGGAGAAATGGGTACATCGTTGAAGATTTTTTATGCTGATGATACAATAAAAGGGGTGGTTGTTCCTTTTACTCCACAGTACGGTACATATCGACAAAAAATATCCTTATGTACATATACAAGTCTGCATAAATAGATTTGAACATACGGTTTGTTCCATGCCGAGATTCCAAAGCAGTAACGATTTACATAATTTTAGATATGTGTATTTACCACCAGCACCCCTTAACGAATTAATAATCTGTGAAGAAAATTTTAATTTTCCAAATGAATCCGCCTTGTATGCGGACAAGTAAAGTATTTTTTTTTTTGTAAAACAAATTCGCATTTAACTTACTCACTAAATGCAACGATTTATAATGTGAAAATAGAAATTGATTACGTTAAATGGTTGTATTATAATTATTAAAAGGGTGCCAAAATCCATTTTCTACCCGAGGATAACATTTTCACAATTGACTTAATCCCCTTTGATAAATGGTTAATTGATAAAGTGTCTTTCTAATTCCATAATGGTTTCGTTTTCGTTCGGGTTTATTATTTGATGTTGATAGTGACTTCGATTATTTTACCGACTGCATATTACAATTCCCATTGATTTTTGCAAAATCAACTTGTTACCAGAAAAAATAACAAATTTCATTAAAATAAATACATAAGTAAATAAACTCCATATACTCGTAAATAGGGAATCAAATAGAGATACACGACGAGGACGAATCCCTAACTATGACAAATAAATAAAATACAAATATAAAAATACTATAATTTAATTATGTGATTTCATTTAATGTAATCTGCTATAATTTTTGTGTCGTTTCTTTACAGTTTAAATAACATAAAATTTTATTTCATTATTTTATTAAATGTTGCATAGTGAATATTCTGTAACTCCAGAAATGAGCTAAGTTGAAAGTGGAGAAAAATGTGAACAGTGCAACGAAATTTTGATTGTTTCCTTTTGCCATGAAACCCCGGATACAAACTCATTAACAAAATTAACTAATTCATTGTCCATTTTTCCAACAGATCTTTTTTCACAGGTGTGCTTTAGAAGTGAACAAACGAATCAAACCGTTGGGACTTTAACTTTTTGGTTATAACTCTACGAATTACCAAAAAAACACATACCGTACGATATTATAATGTAAAATAGATCCAAACAAGATTTTTATGATAAAATAAAATCTGTTATAATGTGACCAACACACTTTTAAGACTGTTGCCTCAACCAGTCACGTCTTAAGAGCTTAAGTTACACGCCGATTGCACCACTTAGGAGAAGCCTATTAAAAAAATAAATTGGTGATTGTAGCACTAACCAGCTCTTAAGTCGTGACTGGTTGAGGCATGTGTCCGAATTGTGTGATAAATATTTTTTAATACACACATTGTGAAAATACCGGAGACATACGAATTATCATAGTCTAAAAGCATAGTAATTTTTGACAGATAAGTGATAATTTAATCGGATGGAAATAAATTAATGAAAAGTTATGCTATTAGCCACCAGGTTTTATCATTTAGACTCCTGCTGAGGTTGCTTGACTATTTAGTTTTCATTTTCATTTTTTGTTTTTATTATTTTTTTATCGTGTGCGCATACTAGAAAAAATGGCTAAAAATAAATATCTCATTCTTAAATTCCGATTGTAATTTATAATCGCATTCACGAATAATGCGATTCCCATATCCAGATTTGTTTTACTTTTTCTATTTCCTTGATTTTAAAAAATAACAAATCGATGTTGTTCAATCAATATGACATACGAAAGGTCATAATTTAGTTTAGTTTACAATTTAGTTTACAATCGGAGGCACAGCATATTGTTACGGTGACACCTAGATTAGAATAGAATAAGTTATTTCATTAATTGTTCAATTGTATTTGTGATTTGGTTCAACATTTAGGCGTCGTTTGTATACGAACATATTTGTTCGATTCTTGGAGATCACTCAGGATTATTCTAGAAACAAATATTTTAGTATATAAAGGCGTACATTGACGTGGAATGCTGAGTTTTATTTTAAACGCAATATTGTGAAGGTTAAATAGAGTGATTATTAAAGTGATAATTAAATAGTGTGTTATAATTGGAATAATTAATTGTTAATTTTGTGTTGTATAATTATTGTGTTGTGGAAATAAATTTGTGTGAGGTCAAATTTGAAGCAGTTGTATTTATTCACAATCCAGTGATTCGAACCTTGAGTAACCAGGCAAAAACGTTACAATTGGTGACAGCGGTGGGATTGTGAATAATAAGGAAATGATTCTCTACGAATTAAAGCTTGCGCAATTAAAGGAGCAACTGAAACAGCGAGGTTTGGCCAGTGAAGGTGTGGCGGCACCGTTTACGTTCACGGCAATTCCTTTTCGGAAACGAATTCAACGTTAAAACAATAACACTTAACGGTTCAGACGCTCATTTAGTTCTCTCGACGATTCATTCATTTTTGGTATTAACAGATTGACACGTTTAATTTTTCCTGAAGATTGTATATGAAAAACTAAATCTAAAATAAATTAAATTAAATTCTTTTCCTCTGTATCAATAAAACATTAAATAAAAAAGAAAATTTATAAAATTCTATTGTATAACTACAAAGGAGAATACGGACTACTCATCATATACAATTGAGGTTATGTATACATCGTGTATGTAAATGGGGCACAACACATAGGTGAATATTTTATAGTAAAATTCCAACAACAATCACCATAAAAACCCCATATTGGTGACCCCGACGTGATCAATAATCCAAATATACGCAAAATCGAATCAACCAATCACGCATAGCGTACGAGGCAATTATACAGCAGCTCGACACAAATCGCAGAACTATATGGAAGTTTCAAAAAGTCTAATGGCACATCATATCGCGCACGCTCTCAAAGTCCCAAATCGAACAATACTTCACGTCAGCGCAACAATTCACGATCGAATGAACAGGTAGCCAAACACCCTAATTGTTGGTACCATCACAAATGCGGGATCAAAGCCAGAAAATGCATCAAACCCTGCCAGTTCAACGAACTCAGCCAAACATCACCGAACTCGGAAAACTATTAGGCACCACGCTGCAAGCGGCAAGTGTCGGTAGCCAGATCTCAAACAGCCACCTTATCATAGTCGATTCTCAAAATAAACTACAATTCCTGATCGACACAGGCGCAGACGTTTCCGTGATACCACCAACAAACCTTGAAAAGTCGAATGTAACCACGTTTAAATTATTCGCAGCAAACTCCACGGCTATCGACACGTACGGTTACAAAAACCTTACCCTCAACATAGGTCTTCGCAGACCACTGGCATGGAGGTTTGTTGTGGCAAAGTCGATCGATGCATAATTGGCGCAGATTTCTTGTCACACTTCGGTTTATTAGTCGATATAAAAAACAAAAAACTTATCGATTCGGACACAAAACTCGATGTCAAAGGAAGATCAATTCAAATACCGTCATATGGCATAACCACAATAAATGCACAGGTAGTAAGACCCGAGATAGCGGAGCTATTACATGAGTTCAAAGCAGTCCCTCACGAATCGGCAAACCTTAACATAGCAAGGCACAGCGTTACACACTGCATCGAGACATCTGGACAACCTTGTCAAGCGAAGGTACGACGGTTAAACGCGGATATGATGAAGATTGCTAAAGCCGAAATTGAAGCTTGGACGGCACAAGGAGTATGTCGGCCCTCCAAAGTAACTGGGCAAGCCCCCTACACATGACAAAGAAAAAGGATGGCAGCTGGCGATTATGCGGTGACTACAGGGCCTTAAACTGACCGATTTCACGCATCAGCTCGAGTCATGCACCATGTTCTCAAAGATCGACCTCGTGCGAGCTTATCACCAAGTCCCAATCGAGGAACAAGACATCGAAAAAACCGCAATAATCACTCCGTTTGGATTGTTCGAGTTCTCGCGGAAGAATTTCGGGCTACGTAACGCGGCACAAACATTCCAACGATTGGTTCACTCATTATTTCGAGACCTGGCATTCGTATTCCCGTACATCGATGATCTTCTCATCGCCTCACGAAACAAGGAGGAACATTTAGAACACATACGTATCGTTTTGAAACGTCTACGCGACGCGGTTTTAATTATTAATCTAAACAAATGTGAATTCGCAACATCCGAAATATCTTTCCTCGGTTTCCACATCAACGCAAACGGCATGCTACCTGATAAACACATAGTTGAGTCTATTCAAAATTACCCAAAACCGATTACGACTGACGACATTCTCCGATTTTTGGGAATGTTAAATTACTATCGAATTTTCCTACCTAACGCAGCACACGACCAGTCGATATTGTACGAGTTTACCAAAGGTCGAAAAAAGGATAAATCACCAATATATTGATCTATAGATTGGTCCGACGAATCCTCTAAAGCGTTTGAAACATGCAAAACAAAACAGCCAAATTGCATCCAGCTGGCATATCCAATTCCGAACGCCAAATTCGCAATCCTCGTCGACGCGTCAAATACAGCAGTAGGAGCAGTGCTACAACAGCTAACACAAAAAAGTTGGCAACCACTTTTCTTTTATTCGCGAAAGCTAAACGACGCCGAAACCCGTTACAGTACGTACGATAGGGAACTTTTATCTGCTTATGCAGCCATCAAACATTTCAAAAATTTCGTCGAAGGCCGAGAGTTCATTCTGTTCTCGGACCATAAACCACTAACGTTCGCACTACGGCAAAATCTTAAGAAAGCCTCACCCAGACAACGCCGTCACCTAGATTTCATAGCACAGTACACGTCGGACATTCGTCACATTGCGGGAGAAAACAACGTCGTTGCTGACACTCTATCACGAATAGAACAGATTAGGGTAGGAAGCACAATCGATTACGCATCAATCGCAGATGAACAAACAAAAGATTCAGAGTTAGCGGGCCTAATGGAATCAAATACGTCTCTAAAGTTCAAAAAATTTCCGGTTTTTGGCACTGATAAAGAAATTGTATGTGATATTTCAACGAACACACAGCGTCCATTCATCCCTAGAAAATTTCGTTGGCAAATCTACGAATCATTCCACAACATCTCTCATCCCGGTATTTGTGCCACAACGAGACAAATCAGGAAAAAATTTGTGTGGCCAGCAATGAACCAGGAAATAAGATCTTGGGCCAAACATTGTGTGCGCTGCCAAATGTGTAAAATAACAAAACACGTCAAAAGTAAAACTGGCAATTATGAAATGACCTGCAAGAGATTCGACGAACTTCACATAGACATAATAGGACCTTTACCACCAAATTTCCGAAGGCAATTCATACTGTTTAACAATGATAGATCGGTACACACGTTGGGCAGAAGCCACTCCAATCCCGAATATCAGAACTGAAACAATAGCTGATACACTTATTAATACATGGATTAGCCGATTCGGAGTACCAACAAGCATCGTGACCGACAGAGGCGCGCAGTTCGAGTCAAACCTATTTGATGAACTATCCAAGTCACTCGGATTTAATCACAAAAGAACGACAGCTTACAATCCAGCTTGCAACGGGATGATAGAACGTTGGCACCGCACATTGAAAAGCGCGATAATGTGCGTCGGCGAAAAACAATGGACAAAATCTTTACCACTAATACTTCTCGGACTGAGAACTTCATATCGGGATGATCTACAAAGTACATCGGCCGAACTCGTTTACGGAGAACATTTACGACTACCCGCGGATTTTATTCAACCAAGCAAGAACAGTCATCAGTCCGAGTTCGTCATACAGTTGCGAAATCAATTTAAAGACATTCGGCCCTCGTCACCATCACGACATTCGAAAGAACAAATTTTCGTATTTAAGGAATTATCAACATGCGAATACGTTTTAGTTCGAACAGACGCAGTGCGCAAATCACTACAACCGCCATACGAGGGACCATACCCGGTGGTCAAACGAGGCGAAAAATATTTCACGCTGATTATCAAAGGTTTGGAGGCAACGGTTTCAATAAATCGACTCAAACCCTGTTTCATAGAAGCAAAACAGGCCGAACAATTCACCAGTACATCGGTTGAAATACCACCCAAATCGAACTCTTCATGTGAACCATCATCCACTGACGTAGAGAAAGTACATACATATCAGAAAAGAGTAACTTATCAGCAAAATCTCAATGACCCAATACGATCCAGAGGAGGTCGCACTATCAACAAATCAACACGCTTTCAATAGTTTTCTATCGTTCACAGCGTTCACTGGGGGTAGGATAGTGTGGCGGCACCGTTTACGTTCACGGCAATTCCTTTTCGGAAACGAATTCAACGTTAAAACAATAACACTTAACGGTTCATCGGGAAAATCGACAGAACGCAACCAAAAAAAAAAGAAAGAAAAAATCAGACGCTCATTTAGTTCTCTCGACGATTCATTCATTTTTGGCATTAACAGATTGACACGTTTAATTTTTCCTGAAGATTGTATATGAAAAACTAAATCTAAAATAAATTAAATTAAATTCTTTTCCTCTGTATCAATAAAACATTAAATAAAAAAGAAAATTTATAAAATTCTATTGTATAACTACAAAGGAGAATACGGATTACTCATCATATACAATTGAGGTTATGTATACATCGTGTATGTAAATGGGGCACAACACATAGGTGAATATTTTATAGTGAAATTCCAACAACAATCACCATAAAAACCCCATAAAGGCACAAAAGCTAATTTGGTGGAGCGACTACGTGAGGCCATGGAGAAGGAAGGTTTAAATCCAGACTGTATGATTTCGAGGAGGAGAAACGGATGATATCAGTGTGAACAAGAAAGAAGAGGACGTACAAATGGTGGTCGGAACTACACAAAACCCACCTGGAAGTTTTGATTTATCGCAGTTAATGGCTGCTATGAATCAAATGATGGGACAACAATTGGGTGAAATTAAACAATCGAACCAGGAAATGTAATAGAAGATGTTACAAGTGGAGCAACAAGGTGCGGACATTAAACATCAAATCAAATTTTCGAACCAGAACATGAAACAGGAGATGGAGCAACAAGGGACAGACATTAAAAACCAAATGGAAGATCGCCAAAAAAAAATGGACGAGAGATTTCTGGGGTTGTCTTCTACACTAGACGGTAAATTGGAAAAACTGCAAACAGAAGTACACGCAGAAATTCAAAATGTTAAACAAGATCTACAAACGGAAGCTAAACGTCTTGAGAAGGAGCTCCAAGATGTCAAGGCGAATGGAACGACACATCAAGTGATCCAGACAGTAAACGCTGTTAAGTTAAAACTACCAACATTTGATGGAACAACATACTTCAGTATTTTTAAGTTCCAATTCGAAACGGCGATTAAGCAAAATCAGTGGACTGAAGAACAATGTGTTGCGGCGTTAATTGTGGCTCTTAAAGGCGAAGCGGCAGAAACACTACAAATCATTCCCGAGCAGGAACGGAACGTTTACATGGGAATTATGAAGGCGTTAGATCGAAAATACGGAAGTGACCACAAACGAGAAATCTATCGCATGGAATTGAAGGGTCGATACCAAAGAGGAGGAGAATTGCTACAGGAATTTTCATCTCATCGGCAATTGAGCGGCTCGCGGATTTAGCACATTCAAATATGTCGGCCGATTACATGGAGCGAATTAAAATAGATGCATTCATTGACGGTATTCGAGATCCTGAGATCACAGCTCTGATGTTGTCACCTAAGGCAACTTTTACGGAAACCATCGCTTGTGCCTTAACAAATGAAACTGCTCAGGCCATCATCAAACCAGCAATGAAAATTCGCCGAGTGGAGATTGATTCCAGAATAGACACCGTGCGGGCTACGCCATGGTTCAGAGATGGAAGTGGCAGCATTAAATGCTGGGTATGTAATAGAATGGGTCACATCTCACGGGACTATTGGAAGATTAAGAAGAAACGAGCAAGGTCGCCATCTCCTATGAAGCGTAGACCAAACGAGGAGCAAATAGAATCCAGAAGAGCGGGTCAGACGGCAGCGGAGTCGTTAAACTAAAAAGAGCCAGCTTGAAGGGGCAGAAGCTGTCTCCCACAACCGATTGCCCCATAACCTCCATCCATGTTTCGAGAGTAGCAAGATGCGGTGACAGCTTGACAATCGAACCCGATATTGATGGGAAGAAATGCATGATCACGCTGGATACGGGAGCAACTCATACGATTGTTCGTGAGGATATTATCGATTGAATTATAGAACCAGCTAATGGAATGAAATTACGAACGGCGACTGGAGAAAATTCAGCAATAAAAGGAAAAAACGTCGTAAAAATAAGGATTGGGCGAAATCACTTTCAACACGAGGTGTTGGTTGCAGATATTGTAGACGAAGTCATCTTGGGAATGGACTTCATGAGAACGAATGGCTTCGTGGTGGCTGTTGGACGGGATATATTAACCGAAGATAATATCGAGTTGCCACTTCACGTTAGCGCTATAGGTGAAACGACCAGGCAAATTATAATGGATGGGCAAGATTGGAGGGAGATTCTGGGTCACCCAGGTTGTGGGTTGTGGAAGCCAATGAAGCGGAGAGCGAAGCCAGAGAAATTATAATCGGGAAAGTTCTGGTGAAACCAGACAGCGATAATAGAGTACCAATTAGGACTCTAAATCTCTCGGATAAGACGAAAACCATCAAGAAAGGGACACTAATCGGAAAATGTGAAAAAATATCTGCGATATAAGTGCGAAGCAGAAAAATCCGATTAAGACGGCTAACTCGCAAGAGCAGAAAGAGGTTGTACAACAACTCATGGAGAAATGGATCGAAGATCTTACCATGGAAAGGCCATTTCTTAATCGATTATGTTGAAATTCGTCACGTGCGATGGAAATGGGGTTGAAAATACAAAATCGTGCATAACAATGGTGCAATTATTTTTATTTTTAGTAGGTGTCATTAATATATTCTATATCCCTTTTCCTACCAGACAAATTTTTTTTTGCTTCAATTTAAGTCCAACCCACACAAATGTGTGAGTGGAAAATGATAGATTGTCTTCCGGAATGTCTTCCGGATTTTAACGGATCTTATAGTTAAATTGGAATTATTTTTGAAAAAAACATTATGATTTGATAACTTATAAATTATATATTAATTATTTGTTTTTGATAAAATATTATTTACTTTACTATTATTATAGTTATAGTGGTATATCCTCTATCCGGTCGCAAATAAATTTTTTGCGATCAGAAATATGGTTACTAGATTTAATTTGCCATGCCAATTGACACATTTTTTTAAATTTAAATTTTTTTTGCGATTGTTAAGTAGAAATACATAAAAATACTGCGTCCTCGGAAAATGCGTAGCAGTCTTTTCGTAGATTTCTACTCTACAATCGCAAGATAAATTTAAATTTAAAAAAATGTTTCAATTGGCATGGAAAATTAAATCTAGTAACCATATTTCTGATCGCAAAAAATTAATTTGCGACCGGATAGAGTAGTGTTGCTTAAACATCGATAGTAGCACATTACGATAGTATCGATATTTTTTTTTAAAGCTATCGATAGTATCGATAGTACTATATCGATAGTTTTAAAAATGTATAAATAACCCAAAACTAAATAAATCACTTCAAAAATATGAATAAAAAAAACATAATATTCGTATAATAAACATTTATTTCATTACTCAAACATTGAAAGATTTTGATTTAAAAAAGAAGCGTATTCAAATTTGAGTCTTTTATTCGGTTACGTTTTTCAGTCATAATATCGCCAGCTTTTGAAAATATTTTTTCTGAGGGGACTGACGTAGCTGGAACACACAAGTATTTTTTGGCCAAATTGTTGAGCTTATTCGTTGATTTGGCCCAATATTCCAATACGTTGCTATGTTTGTCTTTTGGAGGTTTTTCAATGAATTGCCGAATATCAATAGTTGAATCACTCAATGGGGTCATAACCAAACGTGGCTGATAATTTGTTAAATAAAGTAATTCGTCAAATTTTGAATTTTGTTCAATAGTTGTTGAAGGTTGAGGTACAACAACATCTGTGTTTGTTACTCTTGATGTAACAGCAATGAAAGAGACATACTCCTTTTGTAAAAGTTGGACTGCATTGTCAGCATCTTGAGGAGTACGAAAACCATTTTTTTAAAACTCGGGTCTAAGATTGTTCCAAGAATTGAAATATTTTTACATAAAATGGTTTCAGCCTCCCCTTAACGGAATTCATAAGTGACTGGAAAACTTCTTTTCCTTCAGTGGTAATTAATTTATCTTGAAAGCTTGCAAGTTTTAGAGTAATCCCTCTAGTAAGCGGTATAACCATAGATGAAGTTACGTATTTTTCTGCGGAAATATTAGTTGTTGCCACTTCAAAGGGTTCAAGGACACTAATTATTTCCTCAATTGCACTAAAATTCTCCGCAGTGAGTGGAGATGGAGCTCGTGGACATTCACTCATAGCAATTGCAAGTTCATTTCGCAATTCAAATATTCTTTTTAACATATAGTATGAGCTATTCCAGCGAGTTGCTACTTCCTGAACTAATTTCAATTCCGTTTTATTAGACCGTTTTTGAACACTACGTAATGTGTCACTTGCTAACGTGCTGCTTCGGAAAAAAGTCACAATCGTTTTGCACTTAGATAAAATTTCAGCAAACAGCTTAACTTTATAACTATCTTGCACCGTCAAGTTAAGACAATGTGCAAAACAAGGGGAATGGCGAATTTTTAAAATTCCAGCGGTCTTCTTCATATTTGCTGCGTTGTCTGTGACTAAAGCGACGATTTTGCTGTTGCATATATTATACTCTTCCAATACCAGATTGATAGCCTGAAAATAAATGTGTGAAATTATATAAGATGCGAACAACATTAACTGTAACAGTTATGATTATGACTTATACATTAATAAGTTTATTTTACCTGTGACATTGCTTCAGCTGTATGATGACCTTCAATTTTTAGAACTTTTAAAAGCGGAGACATGAATTGTTCACCTTGAATAAAGTGGCATGTGATCGCTAGAATTCCCTCGTTAGAACTGCTTGTCCACATATCAGCTGTTAAACTCATATGATCACATTTTGATAACGCCATTTTTAATTTATTTTGTACATCGGTATAATACGCTGGAATATGTTTATTTTTGAGGCAACTTCTATTCGGCACGTCATATTTTGCATCTAATGTTTTTACGAATTTTATAAATCCTGGATGTTCCGAAGTTCTATACGGTAACATATCTGTGTCGATCATTTCGACATACAATTTGTCTAATTTTTTTTTTAATATTTGAATTGTCTTTATAGAGCTGACTTCTATTAAAATAATTTTTTATAGAATTTCTTGATTTTTTTATGGGCACGACACTTTCATCTTCTTCATTGGTACCGTCAATGTCATTCGAATTTGAATCCATTATGTTTTTATGTTTGCGCTTTAAATGATCAGCCAGATTACTGGTATTTCCGGAGTGCTTATACTCCCGTTGACAAATATTGCACTTCACAAATAAATTATTTCCTTGCGCATCCACTTTTTTAAAATAATTCCACACTGCTGATTTTTTTCCACTCATTTTAATTTAAATTATGTATGTACACAACTAAAAATCAACTACAAAAATGCTTGCACACTAATTCAACTCCGCTGTTACGATAGAAAACAATTGAAAGGGAATTCACAATTTTCTTTATGTGTGTTGTCGTCGTGAAGTAAAGAACAATTCACTACCCTCCGTCGTGAAGTAAACAACAATTCGCTACCCTCCAAATATTTAGGTAACAAAACGTAGTAAGAGTGATATAAAAACAAATCAGTTTGTTTGGAGGATAATGACTTTTTGTAAAAAGTAAGTGCGCATCCCTAATAGAATTCGTTATGACTTTTTCCTTACAGAAAAGTATGAAAAATAAACTTGAAAAAAAAAAAATTTTTCTCAAATTTTTTTTCATACTTTTCTGTCAGAAAAAGTCATAAGGAATTCTATTTTGGATGCGCTGTAAAACGTCACAAAAATGCTATCGATAGTTTTGAAGAAAATCGATAGTTTCGATAGTACAAACGCTATCGATACTATCGATATACTATTGATGTTTAAGCAACACACTATGGCATAGTGTTATTTTTCGGACGAAAACGATTTAAGTGGGATGCACAAACGTGTATATTGGTCCAAAATAAATACAAAAATAAATGTTTGACATGATTTTTTTTTCGTTACCCACACAATTGTGTGGGCAGGAGGAAAAGGGATATAATCCGCTCCTACGTGCGGCACGCAGTACGATATGTTCGCATTCTCTGACTTCGCAGCCCCGGTTTTTTCTAGTAAATTTTTGGGCAACATATCTTATTTTTGTGTTAAAATATTATTAGTCCGGCCGGCCCGATTCGAGAAGAAAAGAAAACCGGGATTTCGTAGTTCATCCAAAACTTTGGACCGTCGCTCTTCTGTCCAATTTCTATGATTTTTACAGCAATCATTTCAAAGCTCTCGAATTCCATATCGTATGGGTGGATATCCCAACGGGCGGCCAGGGTGAAATCTTACTCGACCTGGATGCTGCTCGTATGGACTCCCAGTCACGTATGGCCGTTGCCATTATCTGCTTATAACGCTATGGAACACATTAAAATAACAGACAACATCGCTGCTTGGCTTCTTTCACTTCGAAGCATTTCTTCGTCCATTTTATTATGAGTTAAATTACGATGTGTATTGCTATACATATTCCTTACTTCTGTTTGAGCTGTTTTCACGAAAAACTGCTCCAAAGGCAAAATGGGAAGAGTTTTTTGCACCAAATCGTGACGAAAAATGGATCCACTAAGACGACACAAAGCGCAGAAAATCGTGGCTTATGCCCGGTCATGCATCAACCTCAACCGTCAAATCGAATATTCATGGCAAGAAGCTAGTGATATGCATCTGGTGGGTGCAGTTCGGAATGATCTATGAATGGATTAAAACCACTTAAATTAAAACTGAAATATCGCAAAAGCTTAAATTAGAGAAATTATTAAAGTTGTGATGGGCTAAAAGCGAAGGGTTAAAAAATATTTAGAAAGACGTTTTAGAAGAACGCGATCGCACGATTGGCTAGAAACTTTGCATTTAGAGATTTGCCATAAGAAGATGGGAGAGTATTTTGCTTAGTCAAACTTGTGCTTGTCCAGTTTCTCGGTTCCTTACTTGATTCCCGAAATTCTTATTCTTTTTGTTTCATCGACCAGTCCTATTGTCAAACATGTTTAGTATTGATTAACTATATGAAGTACGAAGGATATGTACCCAGCCGCACCCAACCTGAAAATAAGACAAAATTTCTCTTCACTTTTTGATGTATGATTTATTCAATTGAATTTTATTGAATTTTTTTTTATTATACAAGTACATACCTGTTCCGTTCAGTTCCAGACAAATTTATTATTCGTTTTATATTTTTATATAATTGAATTAAACTTAATATTTGCAATAAAGCACAAACACTTGTTCAACATTTCGTAAATTATTAGAGAAAATGTTCAGCCTGCCGAAGAAAATTCTAAGAACGAATATAAACTTTTAACATTTTTTTTTATATTATAAAGATTCTACACGATAGCATTAATCTAATTTCACTCGGAACATACCAAAAAAAAAAAATAAAAATAAAGAAGCGAGAGCCAACCACAATAAATACGTTACATTCTTTTAATTTATAAGATCGTAGATAGTACATATACCAAGCTATACGTAACTGAGAATTTATTATCCAGTAGAAAATTAAAAAAAGAACAAAACAAATTGCAATATTTCAGAACTTTATAATAATAATTTGACCGTTCTTGCCAACCCCATACGCTATACACACCGACGCCACTCGCCCAGCACAAGTTATGCACACCATAAACATAATTTTTATTTGAAAAGACAAATTCATCTTATCATGTTTTTGGTGGTGTTATTTTATTAAGAAGGGGGAAATCTTTTCGTACCTCGTTTTTTATTCTCGCACTACGCTAAATTTTCCTCCACAAAAAACGAGATGAATGCAAGTATCAGGAATATTCTCTGTATAACCACCGTATACTGCTGCTGTTGAATTGCGATCTATAATTTAGGCAGCATAAAAAAATAAAATTACGAGAACATTAATGGCCCCCATGAGGAATTAATATTATTTTATTTGGTTCATGATTTTTTATTTTTTTATTTAATCAATTTTATGTTTTTTCTTTTTTTAATCCTGATTTTTATTTTTATTAAATTAAAAATTATTTTTCATTTGAAAAATCGTTTAATTGCATCCCTACAATTGTACAATACGGTTTTGCAATTGCACATCAGAATAACGCATGGTTTAAGATTTTATTTGTTATCATTCATTTACAGATTTTGTCTTTGTTTAATCCGTTCGATTATCTATTAACTCCTTGATAGTTATGTACAAAAGTCAGACCTTGTTGAGCTGACCGGGCACATAGATAAATTAGAAAAACAATTAGTGCAGAGTTATCAGCTATTTATCAGCTCTCGAAATCCACAAACTAAAAATTTGGTGTTTATCAGGTTTGCAAGGATTACTGGGGTGGGGAGGGGGGTTTAAGTAACCTTGATTCAGCACTCCATTACTAAAAAACGCGTTAAAACTATTTACTTGGAAACGCAAATTGTTTTAAAATTATTCGTTTATGTGTCGGATATTATGTATCGACTATACTTTGTTTTGCACAACCTTTCGTTATATTTGAGATTGTATTATATTGGAGAAGTCTACAATGCCGAAGTTACATTCAACGATATTCTACAGATGCAGATAACCTGAGTGAGCATGAGGTCATCACGATATAGCTATTAAACTTGCTACAGAAGAGTTCGCTAACAAATAGAAGAACACCGAGATTTGCCTTAAGATAGTTAACGGGGGTCTATATGCGCAAGACACTTGGTTGGCTCTTGGGACGGTTTGAAGCACTTCTAGAAATAGTTTCGATTGATGAAATTGATGTTTGTGCGGAGCTGATCTCATCACGGTTATCCAATGTCTACAATAAACCAAGATATATCCTATGCGCACAAGCTTAAAGGGCACACCAAACGAACAGAAAAAACCAAGAAGCAAACAAGTTAAAATTGTCACTCTTTAGAGAGGCAAGGAACAAGAATGTTTGTTTGCTTGTTCTAATCTACGCAATCTGTTCTGGAGGTAAAGCACTCCCAACTCTTTTGCAGTTCGCTTTCCACAGCCTTCCTGAGCAGTAGCGAAATAGAGGACGAACGGCCATAGTTCCGATTTACGTAGAACCATCTGCGCATTACGGGAAGATGGGTTGGTCCATGAGTTTTGCACTCTAACAGGGGGTCATATATAGCTGTGTTCATTTTCAACACCGATAGTAATCAGATCATGAAAAATCCTTTTGCACTCTGCCCCTACTGGGTTTCGAAATGGCAAAGCTATAACCATTGTGGCGTATGATCGGTAAGAAACAGGTACTTCCTTAAAGTATTTAAAGCAAAGCAAAATAGTTTCCAACTATTTCAAGTGTATGTTACGGAACACGGTAATAATGTAACCTCCAGAAGATTTATTTATTTATTTAGCATAAAGGATAAAGCATAGCTTTTCTTTTAATAAAATCTAACAATAATTTTTTAAATTTAGTAAAAGGTTTCACACGCCTAATCTCAATCGCCACCTCATTCCAAATTGTGAAGGAGGTAAACAGAGGCATTTTATTTTCTCATATAAATATGAAGGAGCACGATTATTAATGACTTTATATAAAAGTAATAACGCTCTAAAGTAAAAGAATTGAATCATAGTGCAACCAAAAAATTCTTTAAACTTAGCTGATATGTGATCAAATTTTCTCAGCCCATTAACATATCTAACGGCATTATTCAAAGTAACTTGCAGTATGGTACTTGAAGTAGAATCACATCTTGAAAAAAGGAATTCGCAATATAGTACGTGGGGAATTATTAATGATCTAACCAACAAAATTCGAACATTTTTAGAGCAGATATTTTTATGAAGCTTCAAACCATACAAAGTAGAAGTGATCTTACCACAAACAATAACAACTTGAGAATCCCAGATCCAGAAGAACCTGTCACTTATACAAATTCCCAGATTATTAACATGATTCGCAAAATTAATCTTCACACCATCAATAAAGATATCGGGTATCACTGGGAAACTTCTTTTAGAAATCTGAATTGCTTGTGTTTTAGCGATGTTCAGTGAGATTACATTAGACTTGGACCAAGCCAATACATTGCATAGATCATGCTGTATAAGATAGCAGAAAATTTCCAGCAGAAAAAATGTGTTTTGCTATTCACCGCTAGAGGCATCACTATCACAAAAATGAAATTTTACCTGCTGATATTTTTTTACACCAGCAGAAAATTTTCAATATTTTTATGCAAATTAAAAATTCTCAGCAGAAAGTTTTATGAAAAATCAGAGAATTTATGAAAAAGAAGAGGAAATGTATGTTTAAACGTTTTGAAGCGATGCAAGTTAATTTTCTTTAAAAAACGATTTGCGTATGTATAGTGTAAGCACTCTCAAAACATAATTAAATTATCATAATCATAATTATGAAAACACAGGGAAATATAAAAAAATATGGCCATCGTTGAAAGTACTCCATACATTTTTTAACTCATTTTAATGTGAAATGTTTTCAGTTTTTTAACAAAAGTGTTAGAAAACCTCCCCTGTAACTACCCTGGGTGTATGTTTTTATGGTAGCTGAGATCATAATCTATATACATGAGTAACATCAGATTCACACCTGGCGTCAGTAGCCTTCCATACATTTTTGAAGTCATTTTAATGTGAAATGTTTTCAGTTTTTTAACAAAAGTGTTAGAAAAACCCCCCTGTAACTACCCTGGGTGTATGTTTTTATGGTAGCTGAGATCATATTCTATATACATGAGTAACATCAGATTCACACCTGGCGTCAGTAGCCTTCCATACATTTTTGAAGTCATTTTAATGTGAAATGTTTTCAGTTTTTTAACAAAAGTGTTAGAAAAACCCCCCTGTAACTACCCTGGGTGTATGTTTTTATGGTAGCTGAGATCATATTCTATATACATGAGTAACATCAGATTCACACCTGGCGTCAGGAGCCTTCCATACATTTTTGAAGTCATTTTAATGTGAAATGTTTTCAGTTTTTTAACAAAAGTGTTAGAAAAACCCCCCTGTAACTACCCTGGGTGTATGTTTTTATGGTAGCTGAGATCATATTCTATATACATGAGTGACATCAGATTCACACCTGGCGTCATTAGCCTACATTTTTGAAGTCATTTTAATGTGAAATGTTTTCAGTTTATTAACAAAAGTGTTAGAAAAACTCCCCTGTAACTACCCTGGGTGTATGTTTTTATGGTAGCTGAGATCATATTCTATATACATGAGTGACATCAGATTCACACCTGGCGTCAGTAGCCTTCCATACATTTTTGAAGTCATTTTAATGTGAAATGTTTGCAGTTTTTTAACAAAAGAGTTAGAAAAACCCCCCTGTAACTACCCTGGGTGTATGTTTTTATGGTAGCTGAGATCATATTCTATATACATGAGTAACATCAGATTCACACCTGGCGTCAGTAGCTTTTGATACATTTTTGAAGTCATTTTAATGTGAAATGTTTTCTGTTTTTTAACAAAAGTGTTAGAAAAACTCCCCTGTAACTACCCTGGGTGTATGTTTTTATGGTAGCTGAGATCATATTCTATATACCCCTTTCGAGTTCAAGAAAAAAAAATTTTTTGGTTCAATTTCAGTTCAATATACACAATTGTGTATGTAAATAACGATAGGTTGTAATGTCTTCCGTATTTTAACGGATCTTAGTTAAATCGGAATTCTTTTTGGAAACAGCATAATAATTTGTTAACAAATTAATTATATAACATATAATTTATTTGTTCTTGTTAACATATTAATTATTTTATCATTATTATAGTTACTATTATTTTTCGGACGAAAACAAAATTAAGTGGTTTACACAAATGTGTACACTGGTCTTCAATTACCACCTAATTCTATGTTTGACATCTTCGTTTGTTTTAATCGAAATTGACATACACAATTGTGTATGCGGGTCAGGAAAGGGATACATGAGTAACATCAGATTCACACCTGGCGTCAGTAGCCTTCCATACATTTTTGAAGTCATTTTAATGTGAAATGTTTTCAGTTTTTTAACAAAAGTGTTAGAAAAACCCCCTGTAACTACCCTGAGTGTATGTTTTTATGGTAGCTGAGATCATATTCTATATACATGAGTAACATCAGATTCACACCTGGCGTCAGTAGCCTTCCATACATTTTTGAAGTCATTTTAATGTGAAATGTTTGCAGTTTTTTAACAAAAGTGTTAGAACAACCCCCCTGTAACTACCCTGGGTGTATGTTTTTATGGTAGCTGAGATCATATTCTATATACATGAGTAACATCAGATTCACACCTGGCGTCAGTAGCCTTCCATACATTTTTGAAGTCATTTTAATGTGAAATGTTTTCAGTTTTTTAACAAAAGTGTTAGAAAAACCCCCCTGTAACTACCCTAGTTGTATGTTTTTATGGTAGCTGAGATCATATTCTATATACATGAGTAACATCAGATTTACACCTGGCGTCAGTAGCCTTCCATACATTTTTGTAGTCATTTTAATGTGAAATGTTTTCAGTTTTTTAACAAAAGTGTTAGAAAAACCCCCCTGTAACTACCCTGGGTGTATGTTTTTATGGTAGCTGAGATCATATTCTATATACATGAGTAACATCAGATTCACACCTGGCGTCAGTAGCCTTCCATACATTTTTGAAGTCATTTTAATGTGATATGTTTTCAGTTTTTTAACAAAAGTGTTAGAAAAACCTCCCTGTAACTACCCTGGGTGTATGTTTTTATGGTAGCTGAGATCATATTCTATATACATGAGTAACATCAGATTCACACCTGGCGTCAGTAGCCTTCCATACATTTTTGAAGTCATTTTAATGTGATATGTTTTCAGTTTTTTAACAAAAGTGTTAGAAAAACCTCCCTGTAACTACCCTGGGTGTATGTTTTTATGGTAGCTGAGATCATATTCTATATACATGAGTAACATCAGATTCACACCTGGCGTCAGTAGCCTTCCATACATTTTTGAAGTCATTTTAATGTGAAATGGTTTCAGTTTTTTAACAAAAGTGTTAGAAAAACCCCCCTGTAACTACCCTGGGTGTATGTTTTTATGGTAGCTGAGATCATATTCTATATACATGAGTAACATCAGATTCACACCTGGCGTCAGTAGCCTTCCATACATTTTTGAAGTCATTTTAATGTGAAATGGTTTCAGTTTTTTAACAAAAGTGTTAGAAAAACCCCCCTGTAACTACCCTGAGTGTATGTTTTTATGGTAGCTGAGATCATATTCTATATACATGAGTAACATCAGATTTACACCTGGCGTCAGTAGCCTTCCATACATTTTTGAAGTCATTTTAATGTGAAATGTTTGCAGTTTTTTAACAAAAGTGTTAGAACAACCCCCCTGTAACTACCCTGGGTGTATGTTTTTATGGTAGCTGAGATCATATTCTATATACATGAGTAACATCAGATTTACACCTGGCGTCAGTAGCCTTCCATACATTTTTGAAGTCATTTTAATGTGAAATGGTTTCAGTTTTTTAACAAAAGTGTTAGAAAAACCCCCCTGTAACTACCCTGGGTGTATGTTTTTATGGTAGCTGAGATCATATTCTATATACATGAGTAACATCAGATTCACACCTGGCGTCAGTAGCCTTCCATACATTTTTGAAGTCATTTTAATGTGAAATGGTTTCAGTTTTTTAACAAAAGTGTTAGAAAAACCCCCCTGTAACTACCCTGAGTGTATGTTTTTATGGTAGCTGAGATCATATTCTATATACATGAGTAACATCAGATTTACACCTGGCGTCAGTAGCCTTCCATACATTTTTGAAGTCATTTTAATGTGAAATGTTTGCAGTTTTTTAACAAAAGTGTTAGAACAACCCCCCTGTAACTACCCTGGGTGTATGTTTTTATGGTAGCTGAGATCATATTCTATATACATGAGTAACATCAGATTTACACCTGGCGTCAGTAGCCTTCCATACATTTTTGAAGTCATTTTAATGTGAAATGGTTTCAGTTTTTTAACAAAAGTGTTAGAAAAACCCCCCTGTAACTACCCTGGGTGTATGTTTTTATGGTAGCTGAGATCATATTCTATATACATGAGTAACATCAGATTCACACCTGGCGTCAGTAGCCTTCCATACATTTTTGAAGTCATTTTAATGTGAAATGGTTTCAGTTTTTTAACAAAAGTGTTAGAAAAACCCCCCTGTAACTACCCTGAGTGTATGTTTTTATGGTAGCTGAGATCATATTCTATATACATGAGTAACATCAGATTTACACCTGGCGTCAGTAGCCTTCCATACATTTTTGAAGTCATTTTAATGTGAAATGTTTGCAGTTTTTTAACAAAAGTGTTAGAACAACCCCCCTGTAACTACCCTGGGTGTATGTTTTTATGGTAGCTGAGATCATATTCTATATACATGAGTAACATCAGATTTACACCTGGCGTCAGTAGCCTTCCATACATTTTTGAAGTCATTTTAATGTGAAATGGTTTCAGTTTTTTAACAAAAGTGTTAGAAAAACCCCCCTGTAACTACCCTGGGTGTATGTTTTTATGGTAGCTGAGATCATATTCTATATACATGAGTAACATCAGATTCACACCTGGCGTCAGTAGCCTTCCATACATTTTTGAAGTCATTTTAATGTGAAATGTTTTCAGTTTTTTAACAAAAGTGTTAGAAAAACCCCCCTGTAACTACCCTAGTTGTATGTTTTTATGATAGCTGAGATCATAATCTATATACATGAGTAACATCAGATTCACACCTGGCGTCAGTAGCCTTCCATACATTTCTGAAGTCATTTTAATGTGAAATGTTTTCAGTTTTTAACAAAAGTGTTAGAAAAACCCCCTGTAACTACCCTGAGTGTATGTTTTTATGGTAGCTGAGATCATATTCTATATACATGAGTGACATCAGATTCACACCTGGCGTCAGTAGCCTTCCATACATTTTTGAAGTCATTTTAATGTGAAATGTTTTCAGTTTTTTAACAAAAGTGTTAGAAAAACCCCCCTGTAACTACCCTGGGTGTATGTTTTTATGGTAGCTGAGATCATATTCTATATACATGAGTAACATCAGATTCACACCTGGCGTCAGTAGCCTTCCATACATTTTTGAAGTCATTTTAATGTGAAATGTTTTCAGTTTTTTAACAAAAGTGTTAGAAAAACCCCCCTGTAACTACCCTGGGTGTATGTTTTTATGGTAGCTGAGATCATATTCTATATACATGAGTAACATCAGATTCACACCTGGCGTCAGGAGCCTTCCATACATTTTTGAAGTCATTTTAATGTGAAATGTTTTCAGTTTTTTAACAAAAGTGTTAGAAAAACCCCCTGTAACTACCCTGGGGGTATGTTTTTATGGTAGCTGAGATCATAATCTATATACATGAGTAACATCAGATTCACACCTGGCGTCAGTAGCCTTCCATACATTTTTGATGTCATTTTAATGTGAAATGTTTTCAGTTTTTTAACAAAAGTGTTAGAAAAACCCCCCTGTAACTACCCTGGGTGTATGTTTTTATGGTAGCTGAGATCATATTCTATATACATGAGTAACATCAGATTCACACCTGGCGTCAGTAGCCTTCCATACATTTTTGAAGTCATTTTAATGTGAAATGTTTTCTGTTTTTTAACAAAAGTGTTAGAAAAACTCCCCTGTAACTACCCTGGGTGTATGTTTTTATGGTAGCTGAGATCATATTCTATATACATGAGTGACATCAGATTCACACCTGGCGTCAGTAGCCTTCCATACATTTTTGAAGTCATTTTAATGTGAAATGTTTTCAGTTTATTAACAAAAGTGTTAGAAAAACCCCCCTGTAACTACCCTGGGTGTATGTTTTTATGATAGCTGAGATCATATTCTATATACATGAGTAACATCAGATTCACACCTGGCGTCAGTAGCCTTCCATACATTTTTGAAGTCATTTTAATGTGAAATGTTTTCAGTTTTTTAACAAAAGTGTTAGAAAAACCCCCTTGTAACTACCCTGGGTGTATGTTTTTATGGTAGCTGAGATCATATTCTATATACATGAGTAACATCAGATTCACACCTGGCGTCAGTAGCCTTCCATACATTTTTGAAGTCATTTTAATGTGAAATGTTTTCAGTTTTTTAACAAAAGTGTTAGAAAAACCCCCTGTAACTACCCTGGGTGTATGTTTTTATGATAGCTGAGATCATATTCTATATACATGAG
This sequence comes from Nephrotoma appendiculata, assembly GCA_947310385.1. Taxonomy (NCBI): domain Eukaryota; kingdom Metazoa; phylum Arthropoda; class Insecta; order Diptera; family Tipulidae; genus Nephrotoma; species Nephrotoma appendiculata. The sequence goes on from OX371224.1 coordinate 146,406,934, forward strand.
TGACATCAGATTCACACCTGGCGTCAGTAGCCTTCCATACATTTTTGAAGTCATTTTAATGTGAAATGTTTTCAGTTTTTTAACTAGAAGGCTACTGACGCCAGATGTGAATCTTATGTCACTCATGTATATAGAATATGATCTCAGCTACCATAAAAGCATACACCCAGGGTAGTTACAGGGGGGTTTTTCTAACACTTTTGTTAAAAAACTGAAAACAATTCACATTAAAATGACTTAAAAAACGTATGGAGTACTTTCAACGATGGCCATTTTTTTGATGTTGATCTGTGTTTGCGTAATTATGATTATGATAATTTAATTATGTTTTGAGAGTGCTTACACTATACATACGCAAATCGTTTTTTAAAGAAAATTAACTTTCATCGCTTCAAAATGTTTAAACGTATATTTTCTCTTCTTTTTCATAAATTCTCTGATTTTTCATAAAACTTTCTGCTGAGAATTTTTAATTTGCATAAAAATATCAAAAATTTTCTGCTGGTGTTAAAAAATATCAGCAGAAAAAATTTCATTTTTGTGATAGTGATGCCTCTAGCGGTGAATAGCAAAACGCATTTTTTCTGCTGGAAATTTTCTGCTATCTTATACAGCATGGATAGATCCAGATTAATATTGTTAAACGTTTCCAATATACGAGGGCAAATCAAAAAGTCTTGCAATATCATATGAAAAAAAAGAGTGAGTGAGACAGCAATATTTTTATTTTTCGACATAATCTCCTTTAAGGTTTATACATTTGTCACATCGATCAATTAACTTGCCTAAACCCTCTAAAAACAAAGATTTCTTTTGCTCCATAAAATATCCATTTACAACAGACTGTACTTCATAGTCACTGGAAAATTTCCGGCCCCTAATTTTTTTTTTCAAATTGGGTAACAGAAATTAGTCACTGGGTGCCAAGTCTGAACTGTACGGTGGATGCGGAATTTCCACGAAGCCGCAGTCCTTTAATGCAGCTTGAGCAACATTAGCCTTGTGCACTGGTGCATTGTCGTGAAGAAGCAAGATTTTTTTTCTAACTTTCCTTGGCCGTTTGTTCGGATCGCTTTTTTCAATTTTCGCAAAACCGCTGCGTAATATATGCCTGTGATTGTGGTTTTCGGTGGCATATAATCGATTATCAAAATTTCTTCAGCATCCCAAAAAATTGTTGCCAAAACCTTACCAGCAGACAGTTGAGTTTTGAATTTCTTTGGTGGTGGTTCGCTACGTTTAATCCATTGCATCGATTCTTGTTTGGATTCCGGACCCCAGTGATGAAGCCATGTTTCATCGCCTGTTATTATGTTATCCAAGAAATTTTCTGGATCTTCTTTGTACATATCTAAAATCGCCTTTGAAGTTTGAACACGCATTTTTTTTGTTCTGCATTCAACAAACGGGGAACCCATCGTGCACTTACTTTCGACATGTGAAGGTGGTCATGTAATATAGTATATGTGGTACCGTATGAAAGAGAAAGTCTCCACGCTAACCGCGGAATAGAAATACGCCGGTCTTCCAATACAATAGATTCGGCCAAAATTACGTTTTCATGGCTAATAGCATCAACTGGCCGACCCGAGCAGTTGTCGTCTTCTAATGATGCCCGACCACTTTTGAATAATTTTACCCACCTTGTTACTGTGGCATATGATGGTGCAGATTCGCAGTAAACTTTTGATATATAGTTGAATATATAAATTGCATTTCGGTCATCTTTACAGAAAAATTTAATAACGGCGCGATATTCAATTTCATTCATTTTAAGAAAAATTCAAAACACGTGTTACTAAATTGACAAAAACAAACGAACTGTAAAATTTACATCGAAATGTTCTTCTAGAAGTTTCATCGCGACAAAAAATGGTTTTGAAAAATATATTGTTGTCTCACTCACTCTTTTTTTTCATATGATATTGCAAGACTTTTTGATATACCCTCGTATTTTCACTAGTACCACCAAGATAAATTTGACAATCATTAGCATACATGTGACATCTGCAATATTTTATTGCTTGTGGTAAGTCATTAATAAAAAGGGAAAACAGAGTTGGACCAAATATAGTACCTTGAAATACACCTACAGGTATATACGCTCAGGAACTGATTCTTTTCCATTTACAATGACTTTTTGATATCTATCAGTTAAGTAGCTAAACATAAGTTTAAGTGCTCTATTGTCAAAATTAAAGAAAAGCATCAACTTTTGTAGTAACAAAACATGGTTCAAACAGTCAAATGCCTTGGAGTAATCCAACAGTATTAGAATGGCAAACGAGTTTTTTCCGTCAAGGTGACAAGCCAGGTCGTCTACAACATGAAGCAGGGTAGTCGTTGTACTGTGGTTATTACGGAACCCGGATTGAAATTTAGTTAGATAATTACAATTAGCCAAATGCTGGTTGATTTGATCACGAAGAATGATTTCGAATACTTTAGATAAGATGGAAACTAAACTAAGCGTTCTAAGATTATCCAAAGAATCGATACCCTTCTTTTTTACAATCGGAATCACAGTGTTCATTTTCCAGATTTCAGGAAATTCAGAACGTATAATACAACTGTTAATCAAGAATGTAAAAGATGATACAGTGTATGGTAAAATATTCTTTAGAAATTTAAAGTTTATTTTATCATGACCAGGTGAATTTGACTTGATAAGATACACGGCTTTGGAAACAACTGATTCACTTATGCTGCAGAAGGAGAGAGAAGTATCCGTGACTATGTGCTTCATCCCCTGCAATGGAATAACTACCGATGAATGGGTACATTGCAAAAATAAGTGTTGATAATTGAAGGGTCTAAGTCAGTGGAAACATCAGACCTGCTTATTCCCAATCCAATATGGTTCAAATTGCTCCAGATTCGTTTCATGGTTAATTGACTATTTCCAAAAAAATATTTTTGTTTGGACATCCTAATCAAACTAGTTACCCTATTGCGTTCTTTACGATATAATTCTAGGTTCCTCACATCGCCAGTTCTTTTGTGCTTTGCATATGCATGATCCCTCGCAAGCATACTTTTAGCAATATTACAATTAAAGCATGGGGCACCCGATTGGCAATTAACTATTTTTTTAGTTGTTACACAATTGTTATGAATATAATAAAGGCAATTATAAAATGATTTGAAGAGGAGATTGACATTATCAGACGCATGCAAAAAGTTCCAGTTAATGCCAGAAAAGTAATTCACTATCTTTTCCGAATCTAACTGACTATAATCATGGATACGCTTGAAATCCAGTTAAACACGCTTTGATCTGGCTTTATAAGAAATGATCAGAAAATCATGGTCAGAGATATCAGGCAAAGTATGTTCACTAGACGCCAATATTCTAAGTAATCTGCTTCTGGGACAATGTATTGATCGAGCCGATCGCGAAAATCATCTAAATCAAGCTACAATCAGTACAGTCATAGATAGTAATATCATTTCTGCCATCAAAACTTCAATTTTACTATAAATGGATGCATGAATAGCCTTAAGTTTAAAACATTTTTTATAGTAAATGCACACACCTACACCCCTTTTATGTGTTCTGTCAAATCTCAAGATGCCGTACCCATTCAGCGAGACAGATTCGTTATTAATCTTATTTGTAAGCGATGTTTCCATGACACAAAATATGTCGAGATCTTTGGAATCGATAAATATTCTCAGTTTATCGATATGGCAAAACAGACTACCGGGGATTAATAAATCCAAAATTAACACTTCAGTTATCCCGATTCAGAATCGCAACATTCTTATCTTATTTGGTAAACATACCTGCAATGAGTCCAGATTGAGAATAGAATTGGTTAAAGAACTAAAATACAAAAAAATATTAGAAAGCAAGGTATACAAATTATAAAATTTACAATTTAATACAAAACTGATATTACAAAGGCTGGAAGTGGAGAATGAATGATTGTCGCTGTATAATTTACTGTGATGGCAATATTTGTGTAGCTATTGATCTTCTCGGCAAAAAGAAAAATACAGTACGACTCTATTATCTCTGGATAAGGTTGTCGATTACCATTTATGGTAGGGAAATTCCTCTGCCGTTTTTTGAACCTCCGGTTTTACGCACAAAACGTCGAACTAAGACACCCTTTGGCCAAAAAGTAGGTGACAAAACTTGTACTGCGATATTCTTCTCTAGAGTAAGTTTAAACGAATCAAGTGTGCGATTAGTAGATTTATACACCGTTAGGAAGACAAATGTATAGTCTTAGTTCTACCGGACGAAACACCAGATGAAACTGACTCTAAATTTACGTTGAAATAAATATCGGTGCCCTAAAATGCTTTAGCCGAAATAAGTGACCAAGACTTGACAATTTGAACGTTGAAATAATTCAACTCACACGGCTAAATTTAAAATTTAGCTTCTTTCCTAATGTCTTCAAATCGGGTGAAATGATTTTTATCTGGTCCACTTTCGTCTAAATCTTACAGACCTATAATGTTGTTACCAGTTATGGAGTAAATTCTAGAAAGGCTACTCGTAATTACACCATTCCGAAGTAGCATGTCTACAGAAGTTGCGATAGTCTGCCTAGCTAATACTATCAAAATTCAGAGTTCTAAATATGTTATGGAAATTTCTGGGCATTGCCCGGTGCTAGAGTCATCGCAAGTTTAGCTGTGTATAACCTCCCACAAATCATTATGAATGATTTCAGGAGCTACTTCAGTAATCACTGTATGATTATGTTACTAAACAAATCGCCCAATGATGTCCTCAAGGCTCTATTCTAGGTCCTTTTGTTTGGAATATTGTGTTTAATACAAGCCTGATTAATCACTGCGATAAAATTGCATTCGTGGATGATAAAGGTATAGTGGTGCTATGCAATTCTAGACTCGAACTTCAACGTCAGGGTCCAATAGCAATAATCTCAATATCTACAGATAATACACTAATACTACAACTAAAAGGCAAATTTGACTAATGTCGGTCTCCTATAACACTATATTTAAACGGTCGAAGCTTGAAAATGGTCAAAACTGTGAGATATCTGTGTGGCAAAGGCATTATTTAGGTATGCCACTGCAGGATGATATAATAGATTAAACTGTCACCATATAAGGTCATAAGAAAGTACTAAGATGAATATTCTACTACGAGTAACTAAGGCATATCGAACAGTTTCTAAAAAAAGCTATTGTGGATCTAGCCGGTCACTCAAAAAAATCCTGCATCTATAGAGACAAAAATTGCATTAATAGTACGAAAAATACGTGAAAACAGCGCCAATGCAGGAGTTCTATAATATTACGAATTACGTTCATTGATAACATAAAACTGACAAATTAATAAATTGTTGTATTTACGAATTAGTCTGTACTATTTATGATTTGATTCATATACGATACGAAAAAGTTTATAATTTTGATGCAATTGCAAGCGTTTATGGATGAATAATTTCTTCTTATTAACGTAAGGCATTGTAAAATAGTAAAAAATGGTGATTTGTTGAAAGACTAAATTCGTAGATAGCACGAAATTTTTCATAACATTTTGGAAATTAAATATTTTATTAACGTTTAATTCATACATGTAACTAAAGAAATTCATTTTATATACGTATCAATACTGATATTTACGAAACGAATGTTATATGTAAGTTGACAATGCCCATCGATTGTGAAGTAATTCATAAATAAAACAACTATTTTCGTAAATATATTGATGACGATTATTCAATGTTATGTTTTTCTTAATTTCATAACACGAGAATGTTTTATTTATTAAATCATAATTTAAAACTTATAATATCTTTACAAAATATTCACAATAAAATATAATTTAATGCATAATTAAAACTAAGTAAAATAATAAATCAAAAATTACTCAAAACCATTACACTTATTAATTTAATATAACAGCTTAAAAAATTAAATAATAAATTAATTTTAACTATTTTTGTATTTTTATTAGTTTTATTTGATTCATATTTTTATTTTTTAAATTATAAATTTCAGTTTTGGTTCACCTTTTGATTTATTACTTAATTATGTATGTAACTCTGTAATTATGTAACTTAATAAAATAATAAAAACATAGAAATTTATTCAATGTTTCCTACAAATACACGTTATAAGTATTAATCAAATGATCAATATTATTTTAATAATATACTTTGAATAATACAAAATAATTTAAAATGTCTAGCAGCTCAGCATTAAAATAGAAAAAATAATCAGTTAGGATAATAAAAAATATAAACCAACAGTACTCTAATTTGTAAGCTCTTGTAATATTAGACTGACGTTAGAGGAGTTTTGTTTTACAATATGATTAGATTTGTAAAAGAATGATAGTACAAAATTTCACACAAACTCTGCCGTTGTGGCATATTTTAAAATAAAATCAGAAAGAACGATGTGTAGCAGATATCTACTGCTCTAATTAACTTATCGAAAATAATTATTAATACCTTCTAAGAACATAAAATATTTTTCACACTGCTTCACATTTCCCATGCCCATTATGAATGGCCAAATGCCTTCTAATTTTTCTCTTAACAAATTAATATGCTCCACAATTTGCTGAACAAATCCTGTGTAAATCATCGCTTCCTTGTGTCTCTTTTATTTGTACTACTTTTGTAACTACTTTTTTCCCGTTATTATCCTTTTTTATTATTTTTTGAGTAAAAGTTAGGAATCAATGGAAGCACCAGAGAAGCTGAAGAGCGGCATCGTCTAGAAGTAAAAAAAGAGTTACAATAAATGTGCTGCTTGAGTTATATGTAAATAAATTGACTTTCACGTTAATTTCTGAACTTAATTTACCTTTAGCGAAACCTCTTTAATTGATTTCATTTAAAACCGTTTTTATTTCAGAGGATTTAAGACGATTTTCTCCTTTAGAAACTTTAAAATGATCTTCCCAATCACTCATAATGTCCTCGGAGGTTTGATGAATACATTTAAAATCGATGTTTATCTGCAAAAAATAATCATATACTATTTAATATCATGTCGTATTCAAAATAAACTTGATATATTTCGATTTCTAATTATCATTTAATAGATTAGTTTGTTTTAACAGCTATAATATTAAGACCAGACCACCAATGCTATCAATATTACGTTTTAAATTATTAAGCATTAAATACATGAATTTTGGCAGTTTATGGAAACTAAAGATACTAAGTGAACTTTTTTAATTTAGTTTTCCATAAATCAACAGCCTCTAATAAACAAACTATTGACTAAATATTATTAATTAATTTAATTATTCATTAAAATTTGTGGTGGTAGTACAATTTTTCACAGCAAACATTTATCAACTATTTACTTACAAAACGTTGGAAAAACAAGAAAGTTTATGTGAGTTGAAAATTATAACATTAAACAGTTTTTAAATATCAATTAAATGCACGGATCTGGCAAACTTTCAATGGAAGTTATTTTAGTACATATTTCTTAAAAATTAAATTGGAAGATAACATAAATATTATATTTTGTTATTTAATCAAATTCCAATAAACAGTATTTAATCTAATTACCGCAACAAAATTTGATTACTTCTGAATATGCCATGATTTGAATAATTCTAAAATAATTTTAGTATAACAAAGTAATGCTTACCAATCTGTAACCACTTGGTTTTTTATATTCTCTGCATTTATTAAAATATTTTGAAGCGATGTTAGGTCTTGTTGTATTTCCTTAATTTTGTATCGGCTACAAGCTTGCCAAACGCTCTCGAACTCATTAGCTGATAGTTTGTCGCACTTAATGCATTTTCTTTTGACGCTTCAGTGCCAACTTCCGAATCTATAAAATTATTTAAGAATTATGTTATAATAAATGACTATAAATAAATAAATTTGTATGACTAATTAACACACGCAGAGAATTAAAAATGAATGCTTTTCTATGCGGATGATCAAAAAAAAAATTCCTTTAAATATAATACTTACCTGAATGCAACTAAAATTATCACTATTTTTTACACAATCAAAATAGCTGTTTTTATTATATAACTGTTTATAAAAACAAAATAAAACACTATGATTTCAATAAATTAGTTTTTTAAATTTGCCACCAAGAAACATAACAAGTTTGCAACAAATTTTAAGAACGAATGAACTAAATGACTGTTATATGATATAATACGTATAAAATAAAAATATTACGAAGTTTTCGTATATATTATGAATATTTTTTCTCTCGTCGTCTATAATACGAAATATTTCGTAGATTTACGAAATTTTCGTATACATATATTATGAATATTTTTAACTCGTCTTCTATAATACAAACTTTTCGCATATGTTATGAATATTTTTATCACTTCATCTATAATACCAACTAATTCGTAGATATACGAACTCTTCGTATATATTATGAATATTTTTCTCTCGTCATCTATAATACGAACTAATTCTTAGATCTTCGAACTTTTCGTATATATTATGAATATTTTTATCTCTTCATCTATAATACGAATTAGTTCATAGATAACGAACTCTTCGTATATATTATGAATATTTTTCTCTCGTCATCTATAATACGAACTAATTCTTAGATCTTCGAACTTTTCGTATATATTATGAATATTTTTATCTCTTCATCTATAATACGAATTAGTTCATAGATATACGAACTCTTCGTATATATTATGAATATTTTTCTCTCGTCGTATATAATACGAACTAATTCATAGTGCATAAATATTTGACGTAATTTATAGAAAACCGAACAGTTATTTTGTTTTTTACTAAATTGCTATGACGATTATGAAATTTAATTGGTTCTTCGTTAGTTTAAAATTTTTATTTTTAAAGGCGATGGAATAAAATTGAGATTTCATAGCAAAATTTGACACACGAACGAGGAAGAGCAAATTTCTGGTCAATGTCAACGAGTAAAAACTAATATATTTTTATTTAACGTTGGGGCGTTGTATAGAAGAATATCTTTTCAAAAAAATATGTCAAAAGTGGAGTTTCCAAAATAAAATATTTCAAAAAAATTAAAGGTTCATAAGCGAATTTTAAAAGCATCAAAAGGGCACAAAATATGAGGTTCATAAAGGTATTTTTCAAAACAGCATTTTTCAAAGCGGCAATTTAATCGCACACTCCAAAATACATTGGTTACAAAGCCTAAAGTTCTACTCGTGGTTGCGGTATGTGAATAAATCCTCAACTTATATCGTAAAAAGGCACACCTTCCGAATATTGTTCTAAAGTTTAATCATGCGCGTGCTTCTCGATTATTTTATAATTGTGGATGGGTAAATTATAAAGAGAGTCGAAGATAAGTTATGGTCAAAGAAAATGTGCGTAAACAGAAGACGAATTAAAAAAAAGATGAATCGTTTAGATGAATATGTTATGAACGAGTTCCATCATTTGAATTACATCTTCAAAGAACTACTACTAATATTGCATACAACTTCTACATATTCAAGCCATTAATGATAAAAGGAGACTGTTTATGTAAATAATTGTGTGTTCATTACAGCCTTATTTCTTTAATAAATATTTTTAAACATGTTCTATAAATTTTTTATATATTTGTCATAATTAGCTATATTATAATTCGTCATATTAATAATAAAATTGGTAAATGTTAAAGTCGATTTGAATATCAAGATACTCGTATACCATAATTTTCGAATTTCGCTATTGTATCTTTGCTACGTATAATTTCATATTTTTAAGGAACAAAAATTAATTATTGCGAACCTATTCGTATAAATACTTTTAATACAATTTTACAATTGAAAGTTATCCTTTAACAACAAATATAAATATAATGCAACAACACAAAAAAAAACTAAATGGAACTATTAATTTACGAACTGCGATTCTTACTATTAATGCATGCAGTTGTAGAATTTGTTTTGATTATTTTATTTTCTACGTTTATATAAAGATTTGTACATTAATAGTAGGAATTCGAGTTAACGAATGTAATTCGTAAAAAAAATACACAAAATTTTTTTCAGTGGTGTACTCCTAGTGGATATTCTAATCAAAGAAATTAACCTAACGGACAAAGAAGGCGGAATGAATCGGTTAATGGTAGGCATAATTTTGACTTCATTCCCGATATTAAATCAAGACTTAAAATGAAACTAACTTTAAAAGGCATGATGAACTAAATTATCTTTGACCATGGCAACTTTAAAGCCCTACGGAGATTAAATATAACAGAACAATGTCAATGTTTATGTGGATCTGCCGACCTTGCTAAGCAATGAAATACTTCCGAAGTCCTAGCAGTACTGTGCTGACCTGATAACTATCTTAAGTGAACGAAATAATGCGATGCAGTAAACCGGGAAACAGGACTGTACATGCCTCCTAGACGGCTAATGTGGGGGCACCCAACAGTTGGCAACGTGGTTAGTAAAATCGCAGCCAACGCTATGAAAATGTTTAGCACAATTAAATTGGCGATGATTTTGCTAATCATGATAGGGAACCTGAAAGCGCCCATTGGCTATAATAATTGATATTAATGTAAAATAATTCCTAGTTAAAGGTTATACCTAGGTGTAGGAATTAAAGAAAAATCTTTTCTAGTAATGTTGACTACGACAAATAATAATAAACCTAATGCCACAACAGCACTAGTAGCACAATCCAACGAAAATGGTACTAGAATTGTTTACAAATTAATTACAAATTTGTTACACAGTTCGAAAATTTTTAGTGGTCCGTTAGGCTGCAATTCGTGGGTGGGCTAGCATTGGTCAAAGCTGTTCCACACTTTTCGTATTTGTGTTATTATTTATTGAATTGGGGTGAAATTTTTACAAATTAATTACAACATATTTTTTTTTTTTTTTTTAAATCTCGGCTTTATTATTTACATCACTTTATATATTTACATGTTTGGGCCAAAGCGGATTAGTAAAAGCCCTATACATTTACATTATTTATTTTATGATTAATGCTCCGACGGAGTCTCAAATCTTGTCTCTATTTATTTATATAAATCAATCAGGGATTTAATTTCACGGCTAAAAAGATAAAAAAATGCCAAATCTTTTTCTACTGAAATGAGTCCGAGAGTGATGGTGGAGTGGTTTTGGATTACTCGCTTCAGTGTTCGCAATCCTCCGCCACTCCCACTCTCGGCTCATCATTTCTTATGGGAGAAGTATGTTGTTTTTACTATTTTATCGGGTTTTATTTTTTTAGTTGTCTCTCCATCTTGTCATTATCTACAATTATATTAGAGAATTTAAATCTATTGTATATATTAATTGCATTTGGGTTTTCGAAAATATTTTAGTCGAATCCTTTTATATTTTGTCGTCGTTCTAGATGGTAAATCTTCGGGTATCTGGTTTTTCTGTCCTCGATGTATCCGTTCTTGTCCAGGTAGATGAACGTCTCTGAGCCCGGGTTTCGGTTCTTCTGGCAGCTTTCCCTCTGTATGCTATCTTCGGTAGAGTAAGGGGCAAATATTAATGAGTTCTCTGTATTCTCCGTTGCTCTTTTAACATGATCTCTAACCAATTTTATTATGTGGAGGTCGATTCTATCTTTACCAAATTTTCCATATAATATTTGGTTAGAGATGTATTTTTTGTATTGCGAGCTTGAGGATCTGTGCTCTCCGTGGCAGTAACGAAGGCACTTTCGTTCGAAGATTCTTAGTTTTTCCATTGTGTATGGGCCGATATTCCACCATATCGGGCTTCCATATGTTAATATTGGACGTACCAAAGATTTATAGCATATTTGTTTAACGGGCGTTGATATGTTTTTCGCACAGAATATTCTTCGGTTTAGATGGAATATCTTTTTTGCTTTCGATATCTGCGTATTTATGTGCCCGTCCAAGTATAGCAGATTGTCTATGTTTATCCCTAGATATTTAACCGATGGCTTTTGCACACAGGTCGTACCAGCTATTTCCACTTGAAATTTCTTCCAGTTTACTTGTGTATCTCCGTGTGCTAGCTGGTATGGCTTGCGGAATAATATTGCTTCGCATTTGATGGGGTTGATTTTTATTCTCCATGTGTGCAAATAATCCATGGCAAATTCTACCGCCTGCTGTATGTTTTGTGTGATGTTTGCAATCTTATGATGTGTGCCGTAGATTACAAGATCGTCTGCATAGGCTATCGTTTGTATGTTCGATGTATTTAATCTTTCATTTTCTACTAGTTCTTTTGTGTAAAGATTAAATAGGATTGGTGCAGTTATTGAGCCTTGTTGTAGACCTCTATATATGTGAAATGTTTTGTGTGATATTTCCTTTCCATTTGTAGTTTTAAATTGCCTGTTGTATAATAGTTCGTGTAGTAGTTGTATCAAATCGGGGCTGAACTTCATTTTTATCAATTTATATAATAGTCCATCGAGCCACACCGATTCAAACGCCTTCTCCATGTCTATCATTATTGTGCCGGTCGCTTTTTTGTGGTTTAGGTTTCTACATACATCAGATGTCAGTTTGGTTATGGCATGGACTGTGGAATGTCCATGTCGAAAACCAAACTGATTATCTGGCATCAGTCTGTATTTTGTTATATAGTAGTATTTCACAAATTTTCCCCAGATTCGATAATAGGCTTATTGGCCGGTAACTGGATGGATTCGCTGTGGGTTTGCCCTTTTTGTGTATCGGGTATATTTTTGCGGTTTTCCATATTTTCGGGAACGTATAGTTGTATAAACAGTGATTCATCAAGCTGCATATTTCTTGAATTATTTTTGTCGGTAGGTGTTTTAAAACAATACATGGAATTTTGTCCAGGCCGTACGATTTTTTGGTGTTTAGGCATTTCATGATTGCTATTAGTTCATTTGTGTTTGTAAAGTATTTGGTGTTATTATTACTATTGTTTGTTTATGGGTTTAATGTAGTGTTATTATTGGAGAATTGGGTTTTAGTTATGTGGTTTATTTTATACTGTGCATATTGAAATTTTAGTGGTTCTATTGTCTCTTTTATTATTTGTCCGTGGTGTGGTTTGCCTAACGCCGGGTTGGGTATTGTTATTTTTTGTATATGGTGTCCGATTATGTTTAGATTATCATGTTGTTCATGACTGTTATATTTTGTACCCTGTTTTTCCATTTTTGTCCAGTCTATATTTAGTTCCTGCATAGTGCTTGTTTCGTTCTCGTCAATTTCTAATTTTTTGATGTTCATATCTTGTTTGATTTTGTGTTGGCTGAACATTTTTGGTCCTGGTTTTATGTTTTCCATGTGTTGTGTCCATTTTTTGTTGATTTCCAGTTGTACGTTTTGTGTAATCATCTCATTAATTGTTTGATGTCTGCTTTTAATGTTGCTATTTGCTGACGTGTTAACCTTCCTGTTCTTTTCCCATTTTTGAGTTGAGTGATTCGTTTGGATTTTTGTTTGTAAAGATTTTGTATTATATTATTTGTGTAGCATTCCATGTTGTTTCTTCTTACTACTTTCGGTATTGTTTCTTTTATGTTGTTAATAATTATTTGTGTTATTGTGATTATGTGATTTTCTATTTCGTTATCTTTAATGTTATGGTCTATTGGTACTATGTGGGTTATTTTATTGTTTTTTAAATATTTGCAATATGATTTGTGTAATTTTGTTTGCCATACGGGCCAATCTGCCTTTTTAAAGTTCAATTTTAGTTGTGTATCTGGCTCTACTTTAGTTGTGTCTAATTTAAATGTATTGTTATTATTATTATAATTGTTGCATACTATTTCGATCGCTTTGTGGTCGCTGTCGTAGGTGTGTGCTGGTATTTCTCCTAGATCGTTAGTTTGGATGTTTAACCTCATATCTATTATGGCGAAGTCTAGTATGTTGTTTGATCGTGGAAATGTTGGACTATCCGGTTTGTAAATCCGTGCTTTGTATTCCATGTCGTTCACTTCCATCCAATCGTTGAGTTTTACCCCTCTTATGTTGCTTGTTTTATTTCCCCAATTTGGATGTGTCGCATTTAGATCCCCTGCTATTATGTAGCAGTTTTTTGGGTTTTTGAGGTCGTGTTTTGTAAAAATCTGGTGCCATTCATTTTGGAAGTGCGATTCGGTAATAGTATGGTTACAGCTGGTGCAGTATATTGCAATTATATATAAATATTCGTTATTAGTGGATAATTTTATTTTTATTATTGTATACTCAATGCCCGAGCTGAATTGTTCGTTATTTATATGTATTTGTTGATAGGAGTATTTATCTTTTATTACTATTGCTGTTCCCCCCGCTCGTTTGCTGTGTGCGCGGTCTTGTCTTATTATGTTATAGCTTTTGAATGTTATTACATGTTTCGGGTTTAGTTTTGTTTCACTCAGAAGCATGATATCTGGTTTGTGGTTGTTGAGAAAGTCCAGTAAATTTAATCTTTGTTGCGTTTTGATTAACAAGTTTACGTTAATCGCAATTATTTTTAGTTTGTTATTACTTGAGATACTCATTTTACCAACTGCTGAATTAACGCCAGCAGCGTTGATATTTGTTCTCCCTGTTGCGCCACCGTTTCTGCCACCTTATCTATTTTATTCGAAAGTAATTGTATTATTTTTGTATTTTCATTTGCTGTCGATGTTCGTTCTATTTGTGGTGTTCTTGTTTGTCTTCCTTTTCCTTTTAGTATATCTGCGAATGAGCCATTCTCCTGGCTAACGTATGTTTGTTTGGTAATTGGTATTAATTCTGGTTTTTTATTTCTTTTTTCGCTGATCCTCTCTTTCAAGCGGTTTAAAGTTGCCTGATATATTGGACATCCTTTGTACGATGCTGGATGTCCTTTTGCGTTGCAGTTTGTGCAATATACTTCTTCTTTATTAATTTTGGTATTTATAGTGCATTCTCCGGGCTGGTGTTGCTGGTCGCACTTAACACATTTGAGGTTGCAGTTTGCAGCCGCGTGACCAAACCTCTGGCATTGATGACATTGCATAATGATATCCGTTTTTTTTAAAGCTTCCCATTTTACTGTCTGATAGTTAAGTGTTTTTATGTAGTATATTTCTCCCATATTTGGGTCGGGAGCGCATTGTATAGAATATATAGTGGTAATTTTTTGCCCATACTGTTCGATTGTTTGGTTTTCATTTGGTTTATGTTCATCACTTTTATATTATGTAGTTGTATTAATGTTTTTAGTTCTTCAAGGTCTTCATTTTCATGTAGCCCTTTTAGAACGATTGATTTTGGCTTTTCGTCCTTTAATGTGTACGTGAAGTATGGAGTATTGACTTCAGTGAACGTTTTTTTTTTGCTTCTTTGTAGTCTGCTACAGTTTCAGTTTGTAGAGTGTGTTTATTGGTGTTAATTCTTTTTATATGAAAGTTTTCTATGTTTAATCCTTTCATTAATTTTATTGTGTCGTTAATTTGTTGGTTGTGTATGTGTATTGGTGGTGGTCGAATGTTTTTTTTCGCTCGTATTAGGAGGCCATCACTACTTTGCCACAGTTATTTGTAATCATTGATTTTTTTTAATTTTTTTTATTTTTTTTGTAATTTAGAAAAGGAATACAATTTATTTATTCAGCCACTAACCTTTTTCTTCTTACCGTAAGTGTAGAAACCATTCGGCCACAAACTCAATATATCCAGACGAATTATTGGCGAATGAAGGCATGGTTTTATCAAATTGACTGATAATTGCGCCAATTGTGGTGAGAAAAATTTAAACTACATCGAGGAACCCCATTAGCTATTTTGATATTCATTTGTATCTACTTACTAGTAGATGGCACTACCATCAACATAGTCGAAAACATCACAATTTTTACGTATGCAGATACACAAAAAACTGAAAAACAATTTTATAAGTGAAAACTGTAAATTATTATTTTTTATTTGTTTTTATTTTCGTTATTCCATTCATTGGTTGTTTTAAATTATATTCATATTGTTTATTTTCATACCTACCACGGATCAATAAGAAAATTTATTGATAAAAAAATTACTATTAGTATTAGCTATATACGAAAAATAAAAACCATGAATCGAACAAAATAATATCGGCAGTTAGTTCGACACACATGCACACAAAAAATGACACATGGTATGGTATGCACGTTGTTTTACTTGAAATTAGTTTTAATTGTTATGTTAAATAATTTTTTGTTTAATATCGAATTTGTCGTGCAGCCATTATTAAAATCAATTAACTATACGATGAGTTAACCCTTTGACTGTCCTGCGCATCATATGTGATGATGATACACTTTGCCTTATTTTTTATTACAAAATTTTGTTTGAGACTGAGAACATTACTAACTGATAAAAATAATTAATGTACCTATATTTACTAACTGTAAAAACAGTTATAAATTTTGCACAGAAATAATAACAACATATGCTTTGGTATATTTTGTATTTAGTCTTAATACATACATTTCAACTACATATTTTGATTTGATGCTAATTGATAACGAGAAAAATTATGAACGATATACACAGAACGTCCGACAGTAAGTTTTAATATTAATGGTGGGCAGGCAAAGTGTTAAACAGGTAGGGCATTGAAAAAGAATTGCGATGAGGTTATTCAAGAGAGTGAGGTTATTTGACATTAAATTTGAATTTTTAATCAATAGAAGAAAATGTACATCAAACATATGTATGGGGACGTTCCCGTATACAATAAATTTCACTTGGTATACCACTAGATAAAGAGGAAGAAACCAGCAATTTTACTAGTTAAGTTATAATTAATTTATTTAATCAAATTCAATAACAATAAAACAAATAAAATAAAAATTTCAATAATAAAGTTTTATTAAAATTAAAATAAATTTTAATAAAATTTAAAAATAAAATAACAACCCATGTGCGGTACATTTCATTATATAATTATTTGTTTTGCAATAGTATTCGCCAATTAGGATTTCGTACGTTTTTATAATTTTTTTTGTATGTGTTTTTCAGCTAACCAGGTACAGCGTTTTCTGATTAAAACTAAAATCATGAAGTTTAAGGCTGCCTTGTTATGCTCATGGCATGGATTTTGTTCGACATACAAATCTTTGTAACACCTGCTGGTGTTAACAATACAAAGTTGGACAATATTCTTTTTCAAATCTTTCATATTTGCACGTTCTGAAAACATCCGGGAAAATAAATAAATTTGTTCTTTGCAAATTTTGAAATAATAATCAGTTGGAGCTTTAAGATTCTTCTTTTTTTCATCGTCATAATTTTTATTGCTAATCAAATATTCTGTCGGAGCCTCTAAAATTTCATCAGTTTTGATAAACCTGTTTTCGCAACGGGAACATTTAATTTTACTCAAAATTTTGAACGCTACGTAGCCCACAATATACCGCATTGAAGCTTCTTGCAAAGGTACATCCAAATTAAAAAAAAAATCAGATATATCTGATATGTCATCAGCAGGTGGCAGCACCTCATAATGCACAATTCCTTTTCGCGTTTCGCAGATAGAAATCCGGTTCATTAAATTGTTAACTGTTAATTCATGAGGTACCCAAACGTCAAGATTTTTTTGTATCCAGCCATTTTCAAATGGTTTAAACCTGTTTTGTGTTCAATATTGAGTTCTTTACCAATGGCATGGCTGCTTATATGCTGGTGTTCTTCAATTTTCTGCATGATTTCATCGAATTTTCCACTGGTTGGTCGACTAGAGCGAGGGGCATATTTCACATCCATATTTCCAGAATGAAAGCGAGTTTTCTTTGCTGCTCATTTTGATAAAGCACCTTCTCCATGCACAATTTGTTCGCAAGCCTGAGCCGCGTTTTTAATTTTGTCGTAATAAAATTGTAAAAGTAAACGAATTTTTTCATTATTTATCTATATGTTTAAAATGTAACTTTTTATTCATTTCACCGATTTTAATGTTTTGTATGTCAAAGTGCAAGTTAAAATGTCACCTTTCAAACGCATACAAGGTTGCCTGATTTACACCAATATAAATGTATTAAAATGTTAACTCGCACAATTTTCCTTTTTAAAGTTTTCGTTATATTATTTATCCATAGATCATCGTTTTTTATTTTTAACCCTTAGTGCGCCGATAAAAGGAATTTTGGCCAAACTTGGTGATTCGACGGAGCTCAATGAGTTAATCTAGTTTAATATTGGGCCCTATTTTGAAAAATTAATAATTTTCCTGGAAAATCAAAATATATTAATGTGTCATATTTGACACAAAATGTAGTAAGGACTAAAATTAAATATTTCGTTTCGAATTCAGTAGATATATAATTAGATACGAGTATATAGTTCTACATATATTTATTTATAAAATAAATCACAAAAATCATATAATTAACTCATTTAGTGTAAAATAAAAAATAAAAAATGAATTTCATATCACAGCACTGTTGCTGCAGTCTTAATAATAATTAATTTATAGGTTTGTTTACTTGTGAAAGTCCATAAAACAGTTTCTTGTCGCATTTAAACATAAGCTGACTTTACATTTCGAGCATTTTATAAAAGTTTGTTCCTTACACGACGGTAATTTGCAGCGCGTTTGCTTGTCCCATATTGCAAAGTGATCTACTCTATCGATTCTAATATCTTTAATCGGAACATTTTGGGCTGATTTTTTTCGAGTCTTTGTCATTAATGCTTGGTTTACTCGTTTTGATGAACAAGCTAATACTGCTTTTTCATAGGAGCCAACTAAACAAAGGCCTTTCGCTACATCGGTCCTAAATTGAAGTAAAGTCATTGCTGACATATTTCTGGACGCGCACAGTTGCTTGAGAAGAATCCACGAGTTTACTACTGATACATCCAGAAAATGTAAAAACATCCGTAAGTACCATTTTGACGATTTAAATTTAATTCTGTATCGTCCGATAAAGCTGTCATGCAAATCGACACCTCCCATGTGCCGGTTATACTCTTTTACTATTTTCGGGCATTGAATATTTATCGATTTTCTTTTGGTTTTATCCCATCTCAGTACAGTTGAAGTAGGAAGCGCTCCGCAGTAAGACGATATTAGGGTAACACTTTTATTGTCTTTCCAGTGGACGAGCGACATTGGAACATCGTCAAATGTGGATGAATACTCCTCGTAAAACCCCCTAGCACTTCTCTGCATTTCTCTCTCTGTTTTTAATTTCGAGTTCGGTATGCGGTTTCTCCTGATAGTACCAATATTATGAATACCATCTTTCTGTTAGTACATAATGACAGGTACTGTAGTGAAATAATTATCACAAAATACAGTATGATTCAAGTGACTTGGTATTATACGACACAATCGAATAATGACATTACCCGAGGCTCCTAAATTGTCTTCCTCTATCTGACGGTACATGTTTTCTTGACCCGAGTATATCTCGAAATTATACATGTAGCCTATGATAATAGATAAATAATTTAGTTTCGAGAAAACATATTTTTATTATACACATTTAATATAAGCCTAATATTTACCAGAAGTACCCCCTGTTAAAGCGAATATTTTGAATACCCACTTATGCGGCTTGGATGGGACATACTGCTTCATATAACTTCGAAGTTTCGTGCTGCAAATTTGTTCGTCTATTGAAAGATTTGCTTCCAAACGCGTTTCTAAAAATTTTATTTTTAAAATATTAATGAATGGTCGGATTTTAAATAACCTATCATGATTTGGGTGTTCTTTCGGCAGCATTAAATGGTTGTCGGTGAAATGCAAATTGTTTTTTATTTTAATAATCGTCTTTAAGAGTCTCGTATTCGGTAATTGATGAATTGACGATAGAATGCAGATGCCCAAAAATTTCTTAAGTTCCAATTTAGTAAGTGTGTATGGATTAGAAATATTCTTACGAGCGCTGTACAGGTTGGTTTCATTTAGAATCATATCTATCATTTCATCATCAAAAATATAATTAAAAAATGAAAGTGGTGTCTCAAGTTCTAAAATATTTGATGGTAGTGATCCATCGCCTTTGAATTGGGCTGAATTGGACTCGATTTCAAGCGGTATATTTTTCCAAATCAATTTCTTAAATCTCTCTCTCAGGTTTTTCAACTCAACTTCCTCATTTTGCACATCATTTCCATTTTCAATATTTCGTCCATAATCCATATCATCAGCGTCAAAAATATATGCATCTTCCATATTTATATCATTGACGAACACGACAGGAATAGTCTCGATGTTTAAATTTTCGATTAATTCATCATTATTGTTATCACATTCTTCTGTTTGTTGTGGTTGAAATTGCTCCTCCTCATTGTCTTCTTCAAGATCATCTTCACTGTTATCAGACCACTCCTCTACAATTTTTTCAATCTCTTCCAGAGTCAAATATTCTTTTCGAGACGACATTATTGCACAACTTTATTATAACAGCCCTAAAATGAAAATTCGTCTAATGGTTATGAATATAAATTTGCCAAAATTAGAAAGTGGGCATATATGACACATTAATGAAAAATTGCTTAACGAGTTTTTGTGTCAAATATGATACATAAATTTTACTTACCAATAACTAAACAAATAATTCAGGATTCGTTGAGGAAATACAATCAAAATGATTAATACTTATTGAATTATAATTATAATTCATTTGTAAAAGGATAATACTTTTAATTATATTTTATTTTTATATTTGAACACCACACGATTACATAAAACTAAAACCATCAGATTCCCGCCAATTTTAATGAACACATGTCAATGCCATGTGAAAGTAACTCACGCATACAAACGAGTAAATCCTTCTATTTGAATTTGTTATAAGCCATTTGTATGTGATAGTTTACATGACGAAAAAAATAAACAAAAATAAATATGTGTCATATATGACACAAATCTGCATTAAGGGTTAATACAATTGTCATTAAGAATTTTTCCTTTTCCACGTAGGTACGTGTGAAGCGCTCAAATGCGCTTCTATTATGTTTGTGTGTAAAAACATTTATTGCTCATGATGCAGAAATACTTTAGAGTATGCGACCAAACCAAAAACAAGTAGACGGCGGGCCATTCGCCCACCCTTTTATATATAAGTTAATTATTCTGAAATGGACCCAGTTTCAGACATCTAAATAGTCAATAGTAACTGAGTTGTTAGTTCAATGAAATAGAATGTAAAACAGCAAGCTTTTGCTAGCGACATAATTGTTTTCAACATTTATTATAACTATATAAATTAATAAATCATCATCCTCAGCTATTTATCTACTATTTCGAATAACAACATAATCGAATGATTAATATTTTATTAAATAATAACTAAATTAAAATCTATATAACACAATGATCGTAAAGATTGGTATTAAATATATAGATGGCAGGGTTATGGGGTTCCTCGATTAGATTACAAAAAATAATGTAATATGAAAAGTGGAGCCACAGTTTTCGACCAAACTTTCTTTCGCAATAATTCGTCTGTATATATTACGTTTGTGATTCGGCCATGAAGTTATTTTTCTGCATTAACTGTACTTAAAGTGTGCGCGTTGCAATATACATATGTAAAACTGTTGATTTAATTTCACTGTCATGTTCATGCAACCTCCTCATACACGAAAGTCTATGTATGATGGTACATTTAATCACATCACTACTTAAATCTACTCTATATGTATAGCATCTAAATTCACACATACACGAAAGTTTGTGTATGGTATTCACTAAATTACTATTCACTATATGTACTTAATATTACACATTATATCTAAGGCACATATAGTACTACACTATATATTTAATGCTAAGCCCATTCCCCAAATAAAAATTTAAGATCTCAGAAATTTTTTGTATATCACTTTTTCACTCACAATTTATAAACCACGTGATTTATTTAGTAAATCGCAACATATTACTGTAAATTTATTTCACGTTATTTTTCACTAAGTATAGTATATACCTTACACACACGAGAGTTTGTGTATGCTTGGCTTAATTCACTATAACACTACTTAAAATTAGCACTATCCCATATCCACTTATGTTTAAATTATATTCACCATATATTGATCACTATTCTTAAGTTTAAATTTATTAGTACATGGTTGCAATAGAAACAAAATATTTCTAGAATTTTTTTTATAACTGTTCACTGCTAATTATTACCACTACTGATTTTATTATTTTATTATTTTAAGAGCACTTTTTATTTTTGGTTATTGACTGTTCAACGATCACGATTGCGAATTACAACATATTGGCATTACTCAACCCCCCAAAAACTGCCACTCAGGAGTGCAACCCATTAAGAACCATATTTTTTGTTAGACCGCGATTTTCTAATTTCTGCAAATATTTATTCAATGGTACTAGAATTTTTTACAAATAACAAAATATCGGCTAGTTCAACCCCCCAGAAAACTACCATAAATGTGAATATCCTTTATAACCCATATTTTTCTTTAGAACATATTTCTCTGTATTGGTAATAGACTTGCTCTAAAAGAAACAGCCCACAACCAAATTTAATGAAAGAGCCCATTATCTACAAGGTATGGGTATCCTCGAATTAATTGCGGGTAATTACAACAACTCACATCCATAAAAATTGTTTGTAATTACCTTCCTGTAAAGAAATTAATAACCCTGGATTTATTACAACTAGTCTCATCCACCACTATTAAAATAATAAAAATTATGGTTTAAACACAAAAAAAAAACTAAAACCATTTAGTTATGAAGTATGTCATATACAGTACGTCATTCAGACAGCATGAAGGGATCCCACTGCCTGATAATACGTATCGTGCCTGATAATACGTACAAAGACCGCAGTCCTATATCAACTAAATCTTCGTAACCGATAAAAAGTTTTACAACGATTTTCGAAAACTAGTAGATCGCTTAAGCGAGAAGGATTGAACCAAACACTACTTACCATCATCAGACTGGTCCAAAAGGAATGTTTTTTGGTTGAGTATACGACGGCTTAGAAAATGCACAGTTCAACGAAAGTCAACCATAGCTTCACATTTTCCTTGGTTGAAAATCACATCAATTGGGTTGGAGGCCACCTTCAACATACAGCACTGCCCTGCACATCAAAATCTCCAATTTTGTTATTAGGTACGCACCAATTTACAATAACTTTACTTATCTTTTACCACAGGAAATTATTAAATGCCAGTCCACTAGCGTTATATTAGCTACCATTTGCCAGCCCTATTTGCATTAGAAATGATTTACAATTGTTATGTGTAGACAACCAAGTAGACTAGAGATTCACGGCGCCATCCACTCTTCACTATAGTTAACTTGCCGAGGCAGGAATAAAACTGGCTAAATTTCATCTTAGCCGTTCAATTGTCAAGTTCACATATGAACAACTAATCACAGTGATCAAACAAGTAGAGGCTGTCCTAAATTCTCGGCCGATACGACACTTCGAATTGCGCGACCGGTCAAGCTATGCCAATTCCGCAGCTAACAGATCGACGACCGTTAGACACTTGAAAACAAATTGAGTTTTATTACAAAATATTTTAGAACCGCTGGTCAGCGGAATGTCTCCAGCAAGGGACGAAATGGTCCTGATAGATGGAAATCAACCACCTCTAAACTAGAAATTGGGTCGGGTGATCAAGGTATACACTGGCAATGATGGTATTGTTTGGGTAGCAGATGTTAAAAATGCCAATGAAATTGTTAAGCTCGGAATAGCAAAATTTTCCCGCTTCCTTCATCAAGAAATTGAAATATCTATCACCAGCTAATGAAGCCGTCTCCATCCACCATTAAAATACACAAAAATTATGGTTTAAAAATTTATTAGTAACACAAAATACAAATAAACTAAAACCAGACAGTATACGTCATCCACACATCAGACGCGTTGTGTTGATATTTTGGTTGATAAATTAATCATAGTAAATTTATAATGTGATTGGAAAATTTATAAATCGTATTCACCTTAGTTATTTTAAATGCTCCATATGATGATATCCATATGATGTGTGAAAATTATTGAATCGAAAAATATTTTGTAAAAGGTCAGAACAATTTTGGAATTAAAAAACCAAGACTTGGTTAAGTCTAGTAGTCTTATATTAAATCCTTTATCAAAGCACAACGGCACAAAAACTTGTGATTTTTCATCCATCATAATGCATCGAATTACCTTCCTGTATGTAATTACCTTCCCTTAGCTTCCTATTGTAATTAATTCGGTGTTACCAATTTCTTGTAGAGGAAGGTAATTTGATGGTACAACCACATACGAATTGCATCCTAACGGGACCTGTATCAATTTTTCAAATTTAGTACCAATTTTATTGGATTGTGCTACAAGTGCAGGTGCAGCATTAGGTTCATACCGAGAGGAGGTATGAATCTGATGAGAATTTGCCCACCAGAAAGTGCTGTTTCTCTTTAACGTTAGGCTCGATTGCTACACATGCCAGTGTCCGCCTTTGTCAGAATAAGCACTTATGGTGAACCCCATGGGCTCCTGTGACTGCCTCAGCTTTGTCTATTTCTGTTACCAAGCTGCAATGAACAATATCAATACTAATATCAGGACGTGCAACCGATCTTACGCTCTCTCGCTGATTAGAACCGCGAGACCCTGGGCCATTATCTTCTTTTCACCAACTACTGTCCCTTTAATCTGGTGGATTTTGATTTGACAGTGACAGGTTCGTTTTGCTCAAAATCCAACTTTCACTATTCTTTACAGTTCTTTCCTTGTGAGTCAGGCTCTGTCATCGAGCTCTAGTTTATAATCGTTTGTGATACAAGTATTTTCCTCCGATGGAATATTATTGTAATTTATTTGATATTCATTATCTAATTAGATTTATAAGAAAAATAATATAAATTTGTTTGGAATTTTTCTTGCAGCCGGTATACTATTAACAAGTCACAGCCCACCGGTGTCGACACCATTAGAGCCATGTCGTGTCGCTCCTTATGTAAATATGCCATCAATACGCGGCTCATCGAGTGGTACAAATTCAACAAGTAGCTCTTCCCAACCGCAAACATCATCACATTACACATCGGCAACCGGAGGATTTTCGGCGTTTGATCCGGCATTGTTATCGGCCGCACATCAGGTATTGTATATCAGAGAATCACATCTATATATAAACTGTTGACCTATAGAAATGTTTATTGTTTCAGTATGCTGCTGCCATGAGTGCGGGTGCCAATGTACCTTCGGGCCTATTTCAATTACCTCAGTATCCCCTCAGTTTAGCTGCTCTAGCGGCGGCACACAATAAAAATTCAAGTATAGCTGATTTACGACTAAAAGCAAAAAAACATGCTGAGGCACTTGGACTAGCAACCGAAAATCCAGCATGATTAAAATTGTATAAAGTGTAAACTAACCAAAACGAACAAACAAAAATAAGAAACAACCAATTTGTTAATTCTGTGATTTTGAACTAATAATTTTATAACTAAAACATAGGACACGTAGTAAAGTTTAATTAAATTACCAAATTTTTCAGTAATCAAGCAAATCAACCGAGAAAATAATTAAACTTTGCCCCTCGCAGTGATTATCATCGCGTGAGACAAAATTCGATTTATCGAATTTTTACACCTTTACGGATCACTGAACAGAAAATTGTTCTGTCTGCAAAAAAGCAACAACAATTTTATTACTTTTTAAACCGATTTAAGATGAATGTACAGCAAGAAGAACAAGAAGAAGACTGATTAAATTAAAATAAGGAAATTAAGGAAGCAGCGTTATGTTGTGGTACGCGCAGGAAGTAACAAAGAAAATCTCCGGGTGGGTCATTAAAAAGTAATTTAATATTTAAATTATAAACTGCTGAATCTTCTTCAAAACTACGAATAACAAAACCACCAACAATTATAATAAACGAGTTCATCATGTACTATGTAATAATAAAAACAAGGAATTATGAAAATTATTCTGACTAAATAGAAATTAATGTAGCTGAAAAATTAAATTTTTTTTTGGAAATAATAAATAATATCGGAAAATTATTGTTGGCTATTTTTTTGGCATTCGAGTTAATGGTTGTAAATCATTGTGTTATGTGCTTAGCATGAATAATTCAATGGATAATTTAATGCCAAATGAGTGCCAACGATTTGAATTATTTTTAAAAGTGAATTGAAGGTTTGTACTTTTGGCAATTAGTCAACATTTTAAGAAATTCGTAAGTAGCATATATAAATTTAGATGTAAGATATTAAAGGCCCCCCAATTCTAGTCTGCACACGTGTATTACTCGGTGGTTGAGTGGCTAAAATATAAACCACCAAGTGTTATCAAACCAATGGGCGTAATTTCGGATCTAGGTAGAGCCTCATAATTTACTTGAGACAACTATAATTCTTAACACGTATTAATATTGTCGGATCAAGTAATTCCTTTAATACTGATTGGGAATTGAATTTTATAGCAAATTCTTTCGAAATAAAATTTTGATATTAGATCAATAAATGACTGGCAATGCAATGCATTTCAATGACATTTCGATCAAATTTATTGCATTGTCAGTCATTTTTGATGTGTACACATCTTTACTCGCGCCTACCAAAAATTTTTGTATTAGAGTAAACTTGTAAATGAAACGAACGGAAATGACGTACCTACTTCGTTTGAAAAAAGCAACAAATTCAATAAAAACAATTTTGTACTATACATGGCATGCTTATCGTTGTACGTATATGTATTATAGTAGGGAAAACAAAAAAAAAAACCCATTTAAAAAATGAAATTGAAACCGTCGACATTTCCATCGATCAGAAAAATCAAAAAAAAAAAATTAAGATACGAAATACGAATTACGATTACGAAATTTCATACTCTTACGATTTAAAAACACAGTAAAAAACTTGCGTATGTTGCTTTATCACGAGTAACGACTCCCTATGAGATGTCCATCACGTCGGCTATCAATGATCATGTCTTCTACTAAATGGGACTATAATGACGTCTCGTTCTCGCCACAGTCTCAGGTCACAGTTGCGCAGGGATGCTCAATTAACCCTTCCATGCATATTGTATCATATATGATACAACCATTTCATATTACAAAAAAGTACATGTATACATATAAATTTCCTATTTGCTTCATATAAGAATATTCTTCTACACATTTTGAACACCTATACCAACACAAAATTTAGTTTTCCCGCGTAATTTTATGGAATAATGCCGGTTGAGTGTCGCTTGCTCTAGTAATTAGTTTGTCACAACCAACGTAGATTTTTGGTCGTTTTTTTCTAGGGTATTTATAAACTATTTCACATAATAAAAATATTTTATTAAATATTTGTAAATATATTATGTGTTTCAACCATTTTGACATATATATGTCTATATTATCATTGAAAAACATGGGTTGTATCATATTTGATACGTCATGCAATTACAGCACAATTCTTGGTTGTATCAAATCTGATACAACCGTATAAATTGAAGATAAGGTGGAACTCTTCTTTAATAACAAATTTTATTTAACATTTTTGGTAGTTAAAAATGACTGATCAATGCTAGTTTTTAAATGCTATAGAAATCGAGGAGTTTATTAACCCATTTGTGACCAATGTATCATTTTCGCAACACTAAACGCATCGACGGTTTTTCTCCGATTTATATAAATCCACATAATTTTTACCGTAAATCGTTTACAGTTATTCGAATAGGAATGAAATGAACGATAGTTTTTGTATTGTTTTGTTTTCGTAGTCCTGTGAGGATATAGTAAAAATTAAATAAATTTTGTGTAACTTCAAAAATGGATCCGGAGACAAGATGATATTGGTAAGTCGAATATAAAAAACTATTATTTACTTTTTATTAATTATTTGTATATAAAATATAATAAAGTAACATAGAATTATTAAAAATTATAAATAAAATTGATAAGCGCAGTTACAGATTCATTCGATAATAGGATAATATGCCCGACGATGTTAATATTCCCACTGATGTTTATCTGTATCCACCTGAACTTAATGTTGATACGGATGAAGATTCGGGTGACGAAGAAGATGCAAATACTAACCATCTAACCAAGAACCAATCAGAAGCAGGGGTGGAAATTAGATTTGGGGATTTGGAAATTCAAAACGAGATCGAGGTTAATGGAGAAGAAGAAACCATTCCT
This sequence comes from Nephrotoma appendiculata, assembly GCA_947310385.1. Taxonomy (NCBI): domain Eukaryota; kingdom Metazoa; phylum Arthropoda; class Insecta; order Diptera; family Tipulidae; genus Nephrotoma; species Nephrotoma appendiculata. The sequence goes on from OX371224.1 coordinate 146,434,926, forward strand.
CAAATGCCGCAGCCCAGAATACACCAAAAATGGGAGCGGGGAAACGAAGAAGATTTTCGATTGTCCGCCAAAATGTTCAAATCAAATCAATGGAAAGGCACAAAAAATAATCCTTTCACATTGAGCGCGGAGTAAAGTCCAATTGATTTTTTCGAATTATTCTTTCCAAAAGAGTTTATCGAAACGGTGGTTCATCATACTACATATTACGCAAAAACCAAAAAAAATCAATCACTTAATATTTGCGCGGATGACGTGTACGCGTTTTTGGGCGTGATGATTATCTCCGACTATAGTTCTTTACCTCGTTGACGGATGTATTGGACAAATGATGAGGATGTCCGTAATGAACTCATTTCGAAATGGATGCGACGAAAGAAGTTCGAAGAAATTTTTACGAATATATATTTTTGTAATGTAGATGCTATCAAAGAAACAAATGATCGATTTATAAAAGTGCGTCCGTTTATCGACCAATTAAACGATGTTTTTATCAAATACGCACCTATAGAAATGGATATATCTGTCGATGAATCGATGATTCCATACTATGGGCGCCATCCTTGCAAGCAATTCATTAGAAATAAACCGGTTCGTTTTGGATATAAGGCCTGGGTAGCGGCCAGCCGTTTGGGATATTGCTATCAATGGATTGGGCGAATCTATCGTACTAAATTTTGCCAAAAAAATGAAACAAGAATTTCCAGACACCACATTTTCATTTTATTTCGATTATTTTTTTTTTACTGGGCCAAATCTTATAAGTGCACTCAACTTGATAAACTTCGTTGGAACGGGCACACTGCGGGATAATAGACTGAAAAATATTTCGATGACACATAAGAAAATTTTTAATAAAAGGCCGAGAGGGTCATATGAAAATTTCGTTGATGTGGATAACGAAATGGTATTGACAAGATGGAAAGACAACCAAACTGTATCGTTGCTATCCAATTTTTCCGGGGAACATCCTGTAGGTGCAGCTCGAAGATATGTACACTCAGAGCACAAAAGAATCGATATACCACAGCCCTTTGTTGTAAAAATGTACAATCGCAACATGGGCGGCGTTGATTTGTTAGACCGCCACATATCAAATTATCGGATGACTATTCGAAGAACAAAATTTTATATGTCTGTAATATTGTGGATGCTGGATTTAGCCGTAGTTAATGCGTGGTCACTGGCTAAAGGATACAATTTAAAAATCGACCAGTTGGAATTTCGATGGCAGCTAGCAAGGGCCCTCCTAATGCGCTATGGAACATTATCTTCTATAGGCAATAAAACTAAACAAAATGTTAAGATTTTATCAAAAGTGTGTGAAGGGTCCAACAAGATTACATTGCAAATATTGTCACTCACAGACAATTTTTAAGTGTTCTACTTGCAATACTGCTCTACACACGAAATGCGCTGATGATTTTCACAGTCAATTGAACTGATTGGGTTTTGAAATTTAATTTTTGTAAGTTTAAGTCCCGGAAAGCTACTAGTAATATGAATTATTAAACAAAGCTAGTAATATGAATTGACGAAAACAACTTAAAATATTTATTTTAATAAAACTGAATTATTTTTTTGAATTTTTAACATTAAATTGCTCCTATGAATAAATTAGTAAAAAATAAAAAAAATTACATTTTGGTTTTCATATGCCCTTTGATGCGTTTACGCAACACCCATTATCTTGGATTCTAGAACAGTTAAAGCCATTTTTATTTCAATTTTGTGTTATTTGAACTAAAATTAATAGAAAACTGTTGAAAGAAATTAACATTCTTAAAAAAAAAATCTTGGTCACAGATGGGTTAATATGTAATTCTATTGACAGTGATGAGAAAGAAGACAGTGGTGGCGATGATTTTTATAATTAAAATGCAACAAAGTGCCACTTCCGAATTATACGACCATCTGAAATGGATGACGATGTACCATTAGACATTCAAAATATACCTGTGATACTACTAAATAGTGATAATATTGTGATTGAATTACAAGATCCTGATATTGGCAACGCAATTGAGGTGACAAGTGAAACGAGGGAGGTCAAGGAATTAAAAAAGTTGTATAATAATACTATTTGGAAAGTAAAATTTGAATGTTTCATCAGATAAATATAAATTTAACGGTGATGAATAACCACAAGAACTTCTCGAACTACAAACGCCTCTTGAAATTTTCAATTCTAATTAAAATGGTGATAGCGTTAGAGGTTCAAATAACTATGCAATGGAAACTAACATCAAAAATACGTTTTCAATAAACGGGAAGGATTTGGAAAAATTTCTCGAGGTGTGTATTTCAACTTTCATGTACCAACTAACAAGCTTGTGCTGATACTGGTCCCATAAAGTGGACCAATATAATACGGAAAAGCATTTCGAAAAAATTCGTCAGTTTCTTCATTGCAATCGCAATGAGAACAATATGCCGCACGCAAATCCAAATCACGATCGCCCGTTCAAAATACGACCGGTAATAGATGCTCTCATTAAAAACTTCCTAACGATTCCAATCGAGCAAAATATATCTATTGATGAACAGATGTGCTCTACTAAAGGTAGAAGTTACTTGAAGTAGTACACGCCAATGAAGCCGCATAAATAGGGCTACAAATTTTTTCTTCTCAGTGAAAATTCAGGATTTGCGTACAATTTTGAACAATTTTCGGGGCAAGAAAATGATAAACGTATTTCATCAGAAAAAGATTTGGGGAGCTCATCAAATTTGGTCATTCGACTACTATGAAATGTACCAAAAAATGCGAAACCACCACGATTACTTCGATTATTATTACACGAGCTTACCATTGGTTGGTGTTCAATCAATTGGCACAGTACGTCGGGACAGACTATTTTCAAGCAAGTTACCAACCGAACGTGCTCTAAAGGATAAATAGGTCACCACAAAAACGCTCCAAGAAATGGTGCATACGAATATTTACCATCTTTAAGATATCACGGTGGTAAATTCATGGCTACTTTCTAAAAGAATCGGTGGTGATTTAGGAAAGGAACATTTCGCTCTAATAAATTTTAGAATTCAACTTGCTGAAAGCCTGTGCAGAGTCAATGATAATTACAACTATTTAAAACCAGTCCGACCGACCATCAACCAATAGTATTAGTCTTGAGATAGACGTTAAACGAAAAAAGTCATACGCAAGTCACATAGCTGCAATAGACGTCTGTCAGTGTATCGCATTTTCTCAACTGGACATCGGAAAAACAGCGGTGTAAGTTACCTGGAAGTTCCAAACTCACTTTTATAATGTGTGAAAAATGTAACATACATCTTTGTTGCAACAAAGACAGAAATTGTGTTATGTTCTTTATTATTTTAATTTTTATTATTAAATAGTTTTGTTAAATTAAAAAGCATAGGCGGTGAAAACTATGTAACATTTTTAGTTATTTAAAAAATTTGAAAAAAAAAATAAAAATAAATTTTGTTTGTTTTTTACTCGTAAATGCATGCCGTATCAAATATGATACAACCACGAAAATCAATTTTCCAAGGAAACTACAAATAATTAGAAATTCTTATTTTAATATTATAAATAAGGATTGCAGAAACTATAATGTGGAATTTTTTCAACAAAATAAAAAAAATCATGCATTGAAGGGTTAATTTGCTCTCCGAGACCTGGCTGTTCAGTTCAAGAGAGATGGTCAGCAGGCTGTCGGAGTAACAATTCCGTCAAAACATCCATAAAATGAGCATAGTGAACACAAATAATTTGCCGTATGAACTTCCACTTGTCATAAGTCGGCCTTACTTTTTCAAAACCTATATTGGCGTAACAGATGAAACGCGACAACGAGAACGATGAAAACGTCAACAGTAAAAAATGTTAAACGACTCTGGATGGATTTCGGTACAAATTCACAAGTTGGCAAGAAGATCGGCGGCTTAAAGCTGGATGGGTGCGGAAAACGAATATCGACCGATGTTTGATGAACATTTCTAGAAAAAGCTCAACTGTTAATCGAAAAAACCATCGGACAATTAATATTAGGCGTAATCATTTTCCTGTCGTACCTGCATGTGCCACCACAATTCATGCATCACAGGGTGGTACCTATAACGAGATAGTCAGTATATATTATTACGATAAAAGACACAGTCAACAACTTGTGTATATTGCATCACGAGTAACGAATCTCGAAGGACTGTTCATCACGTCGTCTATCGATGATCATGCCTTCTACCATGGATGTAAAAATGGGACCTCAATGGGTCTTCTTCAAAATGAGCTATCGCGCCTCACTACAAATCGGCTAAGTATAGCTCAGGTTGTAATTATGAATTTTGTACGAGGTAATAATGACGTCTGGCTTTTAACATTAAACTGCCAGAGTTTCAGGTCACACCACCTCGACCTAACTGATCCAGTCACGCAGGGATGCTCAATTTTCTTGCTTTCCGAGATCTGGTTACGCAATGACCAGCATGGTAATATCACTAATTTTGAATGCTGCGTTCAGTTCAAGAGAGATGGTTAGTGGGCTGCCGGAGTAGCAATATATAAAAATATAAGTATATAGAACTTATACAGTCACCTCGCATAAGGAAATCATCGTTAGACAAACAACTGGTACGTCGTAACAACACAACCCACATATATATATATATATATATATATATATATATATATATATATATATATATATATACACGGCTGAACTTCAGCTGCTCAATGGGAATAAGATGCTTTCTGTAGTTGTATTCACCTCGCCGAACAAATCTTTCGAAGACATAATGAAGTTCATACATTTTGTCCTTGCTCCATATTCTAATAGAATTTCAAAATTTCCCCAAGGAAAATATCATCTTTTGCCGATGATTATGAGCAGGGATTTCAAAATTGATTTTGCTGTTCCTCAAGCCGAACCACTTACATATAAACTTCCTGCAAGACGAACTCGATTTGCATATGAACTCAGATCGAAATATATCTACTATGAGATATGGGACGACCATTGTGCAGTTTTTCAATGAAAATTAGAAACGATAGAGTCGACAGTATATGTATCTTATTTTAACTACCATAATCCAATTGCGTCGATTATCCCGGTAGAGTAATAGACCAATTTAACAATTATAAACAAATGAAAAACTCTGGTTAGTAAAATTCCATTTCTTGTTCTTTCAAAGTAAACTACCGTGTACACACGCACTATACACACGCAATGTTTACACATCTCCTTGAGAGTACTAAATAATGGACTCACTCTTTTTTTTGATCTAAGATCAAAATTTTGTTTCGAAAGAATTTGCTGTTAGAATGGCATTCTATGAGAGGAGAATAAGCAAATAACGAAAGTAATTAATAGTAAACGGCGGGGATATTAGTAGTCTAGAGTCATCATGGGAAATACTGGAATTATAACAACGGCGTTCATCATCAATACAATATTGATGACGTACATTGTTCGCGAATACAACTACATATGTAAGTGATTTACAATTGCAATAGGCATACAATGCCAGATGCAATTAATAAAAGGGATAGTCTCAAACAGTGATAAATTTTAAAATTCTTTATTTATTTCTCCAAATCTATTTTGTCCCCCTCAAAGTAATCCGCCCCAGCCTCAATACACTTGTGCTAACTGTAATGTGGGTTTATATCAAACAACGTGTTTAGGCTGAATAATGTATTTCATTTTCTTATTCTCGCTATACTCACTACAATCCGATACAATATTGATTGTGCGTACATATTGATACATATTGATACATACATATTGATACATAAATATTGATTGTGCGTTATACTTAATTGACATAAGTTGACACAACAACATAACACAACTCGTTATGTTGTTACATCTCCCCGTTTTTGTTTTAACACAGATCATACATATATACTTCTCTCTTTCTCCCCGTTTTTGTTTTTTTTTATACGTGTGCATGTATGATTCTATTTTAAAACATAAACGTTTACAAAAAACTTATATGTACATAAATAATGACAAAAAAAATATATTTTACTTTATTATTGTAATTCAATTTTAAGTAGATACTGAATATTTCTACAAGTTAAGTTTATTAACTGGCTTAATTGGTCTTCCAAAACTAGAAGTTTTAACATTATTATTTGTTCCCTCATTTGAGTGAGAGATGTGCTCAGTCACATGATGTGGTTGATCTGAGTGGATTGATTCGTTTGGTGTTGATGGCGGTAAGAGTGTAACAAACGAATTTCTCTTTTGGGAAATGAATGCTCTCGTTTTGCTTAAATGGTAAGTATTTCGTCTAAATATTTGGTCACGTTCTGTTTTTACATAAACTGATTTGGGAGCTTCTGCGTTTCTAAATACTGTTCCTGATATCCACTGTCTCCGTCCAGTCTGTAATCTAACTTGGTCATTAATGTTTAGTTGAGGTGCTATTCTTGCTCCTCTATCAGCATATTGTCTTTGTTTGTTGCGTAGTGTTTGTAAATTTTCTTGTACATCTTGAACTGGTTTTGGTTTCAGTTGATTTCGTTTTACTGGTAACTGTGATCGTGTGAGTCTACTTAGTAGTCTTGCATTAGGTGATCCTAACTCTTCATTACGTGGTGTATTTCTCCAATTTTGTAGAGCTTTATATATGTTAGTTTTATCTATGAAACATTTTTTTAGCAATAGTTTTGCTGTTTGGATACCACGTTCTGCTAATCCATTTGATCTGGGATATTTTGGACTTGATGTCTGATGTTTAAAATTCCATTCCATTGAAAAATTTCGGAATTCATGTGACGAAAACTGCGGCCCGTTGTCGGTTTCAAGTACCTCAGGAGTACCGTGAACTGCAAACCACTTTTGTAACTGATTTATAATTTGTAGTGAACTGGTATTCGTCATTTTTTCAAAATCTAGAAATCCTGAGTAGCTATCAATTATTAATAAGTATTCATCTCCGTTGAACGTAAACAAATCCGACCCAACTATTTGGAAGGGTAACTCACGAACAGGTTTTGGTGTTATAACTTCTTTTGTGTTATTGCGTTGTGTTTGTTGACACACAGCACATTTATCAACTAGTTTTTGGACATCTGCTGCTAGATTTTTCCAATAGAAGCTTTGTCTAACCAATCTCGTAGTGCTTTGTATTCCAATGTGACCAATGTGAGCGATGTTGAGTATCTTCGAGATTTGTTTATTAGGGATCACTTTTTTCTCTCCTTTAGTGATTACATCATTATACAATGACAATTCTTCTTTGAACGTAGAGAAATGTTTGAGATTCAAAGGTATCCGTTTTTCGTCTGGCCATCCATTCAATATATAATTTTTTAGAATTTAGAGGTCAACGTCGTTTTTCGTATCCTCGATTAATTCCGCTAATGCATGTTCTGAGATAGGTACTACTAGATGTATTTGAAGTTCTTCTTCTTCAATTTCATCACTCCTGTTTTTGATATCACGACTTAGAGCATCAGCTATGGGTATTTCTGTGCCCTTTATGTAAATTATTTTCGGTGAGTACATCATAACATCAAACAGAATTCGTTGTAGTCTCGGTGGAGCTGAAGTTATTGGTTTCTTAAATATTGACTCCAATGGCTTGTGGTCGCTCTCTATTGTTAATTGTTTCCCATAAATATATTCATGGAATTTCTTGCATGCAAACCTTATAGCCGTGGCTTCTTTTACCATTTGTGGATAATTGATCTCTGCAGGCGTCAACGATCTCGATGCATAGGCTATTGGGTGATCGTCCTGGAGAAGAACTGCTCCTAATGCTGTTTTATTTGCATCCGCTGATAGTTTGATTGCCTTTTTTGTGTCATAAAATTTTAATACCGGTGCGGTAGTTAGTGCTCTTTTTATTTTCTCGAACGCTTGTTCCTGTTCGAAGTCCCATATGCATGTACTATCTTTTTTGATCAACTTTCTTAATGGCTCCGTTAATTCTGAACAATTTGGGATGAACTTTGCAACGTAGGTGACCATTCCTAGCAATCTTTGTACTTGCTTTGATGAAGTTAGTGTTTCCATATTGTGAATTGTTGATACTTTCTCACTGTCTAATTCCAATCCCCTTTCAGTGATCATATGACCCAAGAATTTTAGAGTAGTTTTATTGTATTGGCATTTCTCTTTGTTCAGTTTTAATCCTGCACTGCTTATTAACTCTATTACTCGTTTGGTAATTTTTTCACATTTGTCTCGTGTTTCTGCATGCACTAGGATCCATTGAAGGAGGATCATCCATTGAACATTCCACATTTGGTATGCTGTCCAAAAGATTATTCATTATATGCTGGAATATTTCTGGCGCTGATGCCAATCCAAAAGGCATTCTTAAACAGGTATATCTTCCCCAAGGGGTTGCAAAAGCAAGGTATTTTTGTGTTCTCTCCGAAACTCTAATTTGCCAAAAGCCCTTCTTACAGTCTATGAGTGTGAAGAACTTTGATTTGTTTATCCTAGCCGATATTTCTTCCAATGCTTGAAGAGGATAATGTCTTCTTAATATGTTTTTGTTCACATTCGATGGGTCTTATTCTTATTTTGTCTCGTTGTTTAACTACTACCATCGGTGAGACTGCTGGAGTAGGCTCAGTTATTTTTTTAATCACCTGCATTTTTTCCATTTTATCGAGCTCGTCTTTAATTTGTTCTCGAATCGAGTGCGCTATTCGTCTTGGTGGATATATTTCGAAAGTAGGGTTGTCTATTAAGTCTATGTCGTATTCATAGTTTTTAAGGTTACCTAATCCCTCGTAAATTGTCTCATCTATGTCAAGCGAATAAATTTTGTCCTCGTTCGTTCTCCGTATTAAATTAAGTTCCTGGCAAGTTGCTTTTCCTAGTAGTGGTGTTACATTACCTTCGATTATTTTAAAAACTACATTAACTAACTTGTTCTGTATTTCGCATATTATGTTTGATTCGCCTAGTACCCTTATTTTGTGGCCGCTATACGTTACTAGATTTTTTGTCATCGTCTTGTCAACCTTCAGATTTAACTGTACTATAATATTTTTGGGCAACACGTTGCATTCAGCCCCCGTATCTAATTTACAATTGACAAGTGACTTATTAATTTTTACTGTTTCGTACCAGCCGTCTTTATTATTTTCGATATTTAGCGAATCAATATATAACTCTTCGCCCTCATTTTCAGACTCATTTATTTCGTCAACTTTGTAGTTTGACCTTTTGACATCGCGATTGTTTTTTAATCTACATGCTTCCGAAAAATGATTTTTCCTTTTACAGATTGAACACACCACACCATATGCCGGACAACACCTCGCACCATGTTTGGTTTTACAACGTTTGCAATAAAATATTTTTATTTGATTTTTACTATAATTGCTATCATTATTACTATTATTTTTATTTTTATTGTTACTACGAATATTGTTTTTAGTATTTTTAATATTAACTACGTTAACTTCTTTTTCTACTTTCACTGCTTGCATCTGTAAGGATGCTATCTCGTTTGCTTTACAAATATCGATGACGTCATCTAACGTTTTTGTATCATCATTGATTAATTTTTCGCGAATTTCATCCTCACAGATACCCAGTATTAGCCTATCCTTTACGATTTCATCAACCGTTATCTTTTCGAAACTACATTTTAACGATTGTAATTTAATTCTAGTTAAATACTCTTCGAATTTCTCACTAACTGTTTGTGTGAGATTGTTAAATACAAATCGTTCGTACGTTAAATTAATTTTCGGTTTGAAATGATTATCGAATCTTTGTACAAGCAACTCATACTTGATATCTTGTTCTTTTATATTAAATGATTCAAAAATTTTACCTGCATCCTGACCGATTGTGGTCATGAAAATTGCTACTTGAATATTTTTCTCCTTTTTATTAAACTCCGTCGCTGTTGCGTAGAACTTGAAGGTCCTGATCCAGTCTAACCAATTGTTGCAGACGTCTCCACCCGTGCATACCAAGGGTTTTGGTGGTCGAATTCCCCCTTCACTCATTTTAATATTTTCGAATTTTTTAATATCGATTATAATAAAGGGTTATCCAATTCGAGGCTGATAAAGTAGAAATCTGTATACCGACATCTGTCAAAGATAAACGTCAAGTACGCTGTCATTTATTTAGTTGACATTCTGCCATTTAAGAATATGGAGCATTTAACAATCGACCAACGCGTTAAAATTAAACGCGGAAAAACAGGCCGTCGATGCTGATTTTTCGAACAAAATTTTCTTCAGTGATGAAGCTCATTTTTCGCTTGGTGGATACGTTAATAAGCAAAACTGTAGAATTTGGGGCTCAGAAAATCCACAATTGATTGTAGAGAAGCCATTACACCCGGAAAAAGTCACTGTTTGGTGCGCATTGTGGTCTGGTGGTGTGATTGGGCCGTATTTTTTTGAGAACAACCATGGACGAACCGTTACCGTCAATTCTGAGCGCTATGGCCGCATGTTAACCGATTATTTTTTTACGAAAATCGAAGATTATGATCTTGACGATATGTGGTTCCAGCAGGATGGAGCAACCAGTCACGTAACACGAGCAAATCGAGATCTTTTGCAAGAGAAATTTCCTGGACGTTTGATTTCGCGATTGGCTGATGTCAATTGGCCTCCAAGATCATGTGATTTAACGCCTTTGGATTTCTTTTTGTGGGGCTACGCGAAAGATCGTGTTTACGCAAACAATCCTCAAACTCTTGACGAATTGAAAACTAATATTCGTAAGGTAATTGGCGAGATACCGCCCGAAATGTGCCGAAAAGTCATTGAAAATTACCTCAAAAGAATCAAGGCCTGTAAGAAGTCCCGTGGAGGACATTTGAATGATATTTTATTTAACTAAAAATGGCAAGGATCAATCTGTAAAATGAAATAAAAATTACAATACATTCCGAATATTTTGTGTGTTTTTTTTTAAGTTTACTTTATCAACCTCGAATTGGATAACCCTGTATAATGATATCTCGACAATTTCTCGTTTCTTAGTATCGATTATAATGTTCAATTTATTTTCTGAGATTATGCCGCTTGTAATACGTGTTGTAGAGAGCTTTCCTTTATTCAACAAAATGGCGTCTCTTTATTTTTATTTTTCTATCACTTTTTCGTATGATGAATTTAATACAACACTATTACTATTCCACACTGTGTTAATTATTATAATTAAAATATATTTTGATTTATTTTTAATATTTTAACTTTATTTTTAATTAATTTATTTTTTTACTTCTGACACCATGTAATGTGGGTTTATATCAAACAACGTGTTTAGGCTGAATAATGTATTTCATTTTCTTATTCTCGCTACTCACTACAATCCGATACAATATTGATTGTGCGTACATATTGATACATACATATTGATACATAAATATTGATTGCGCGTTATACTTAATTGACATAAGTTGACACAACAACACAACACAACTCGTTATGTTGTTACACTAACGTTTTTTTCCAATCCTCGAAACAGTTGTTAAAATCGCGTAGCGATTCACGTTTAATGTCTTCAATTGACTCAAAACGGTTTCCCCGGAGCGGTCGTTTGAGTTTGCTGAAATGCCACAAGTCACATGAGCTAAATCAGGCGAATACGATGGTTGCGGAACGATATGGGTGGAATTTTTGGCGAATAAAAATCACTTAAAACCAATGCAGTATGAGAAGGTGCATTATCGTGGTGCAAAAACCAAGGGTTTTCACTGATCCTTCCGATATTTCAACGATGCCAGTAATTGCTCTGACTGTTAATCGTCGATTCTCGAGTGCCAATTCATTGATTTTATTAACGTGTCGATTATCAGTTGATGTTGATGGTCGTCCTAGACGTGGTTCGTCGACAACACGCGTTCTCGACCCTCTTTGAACAATTTGTACCAATTAAAAACACTTTTTTGCGACATACAATTATCATCCAAGGCTTTTTGCAACATTCTGAACGTTTCGGCACCACAAAATTGATTCCGCACACAAAATTTAATGAAACTTCTTTGTTGAATAATTTCACTCATTACGTAAAAATCACCGAATGCATTTTTTGTACTTCAGAAAGACAAGCGTATACTAAACACTAATGATTATTTTGATGTGACATTTGGCACAGATGCCACTGACAGTCATACAAACATAGAAAAAAAAATTTCGACGAATGGTTTTCCGCGCGAAATTTATTTTAAAAAGTCTTACTATTTTTTGCTCACAGTATTATATAAATAAGCACGAGTAATTTGTGGGATGTAGACACAGTTTTAGCCGGTGAAACAGTGCAGTTTTCTTGCAAATTCTTAGTTAAAATACGATGTATAAATATTTTGCTCTATCTATTTATCGGGCGCTGCTATCGGGAGCTGCTATCCATTTCTATGGGAAATTTAAAAGAACCTTTCTTTTATACAACCCTTAAACCATAACAAAAGAAGTGTTTTATTTTTCGAACACTATCATGTGCCGAATAGACCATTTTCCTCAAAACAGTTCTCAACAGCTGATTTTATAGCCGTTTGGCAAACAACAATTTTGTGCTGTATTTTTATATTGTGATTATTCGTTAAATCTGGTTAAATAAAATCTTTATTTTTGTGTTTTTATAATTAATTAATGTTAATAAATAAAATTTTGAATAATATATTTAAAAATTTGTGTGAGAAGTAAGTAATTAACATGATTTTTTAAATAAAGTTAGGTTATGTTTTTGCACCAATTAAATCATTTTTATGAAATTATGTAAATTTACAGAAAAAAATGGTGTCATGCTATCGGAATATGCAGTGAGTGTATCGGGGGCCACATCGTCCACCGTAACCCTTTGAGATAAACGCTATACTTCCAAAAGATGAAATGCAAATGAGATATTTGAGAGTTTGGTGATGTTTATATGAAGTAAATGTTTTTGCTCGAGCTAAAAAATTTCCTGTAAATATAACAAAATATTTATTATATTATATACCAGGCCTAAGCAATCGAAATATATTTACCTGGCCTTTCTGACTATACTTCAAAACAGTTTATTATAAAAACTGGTTTATTCCCGAATAACTTCTTGAACATCGGCGGACTATTTATTATCGATGATTTACTATCTGGCCAAAATACAAAACAACTCATTCGAGCATCAATAGCAATAAAAGCTTTATAAAATAATTGAGAAAAAGTTTTGCCTGATAAATTATAGTGAAGTGCAAGATAGGTAAAAGGCAAATCTAGTCTTAGTTTGATAAATGCCATTAAAAATACATCAAAACTGGTCATTTTACCATTGAAGTTAACAGGAAGAAATCGCTCAACATCGTTGTAAATTACTTCGAGTGTATTAAACTTGTCGAAGCTAGTAAAGTATTTGGTTTTCTTGGTACTATTGCTAAGATCATCCATCCTTAATTTGGTTGTTGTTATTAAATTTATTTGCTTCAGTGCTGCATTTTCCTCCTTCAATGCAGTAATTTGTTGTTTCAACTTATATAATTCATCATTTTTGTCACACTCAAAATAGAATTCTATGTATTACGAAACAAATGATAAATGTGTTACGTTAAGTTAAATCGTTTTACCTTCAGTTTGACCAACTGTTTGACCAACTGAAGGAGTCCAGTCAGGATTTAATACGTCAGTAAGGGCAGCGCTTTTGCCCGACAAAAAATGTTTAGAGCAAACAAACGCATACTTTAATGAAGTAATTTTTATATCCTTGCGATTGATTGCAGTCAACCATGCTCGTTGCCGTTGTTCTGCAAGAACTTTGTACTTCAAACATCGTGTTGGAACAGCGGGAAATCTAAAAAACTTTATTCCAGCATTATTAAATCCTCTCGATTGGCACTTAAATACAGAACATGTCGCAGGCATTTTAACGCAATAAATTATTTTTTATAAATAAATTTATTTAGAATAATCAATTATTTCACTTTAACACAAATTATTTGTAAAATTTGACGGATAAAGAAAATGGTCTATAGGAAGTTACTAGTGAAACTACGGCAATTATTCACTGGTGTCGCTACTAATCTTACAATAAAATTTCAAAACGCAGCAAGATGAATTGTTGTTTATATGTTTATAACGTCATGTCAATATCAATGTCAATTAATATATTTCAGATCGCTAAATGTGTGTTTTGTGGATGAATTTATTTTTAATGTTTATGATATAGCGGCAATACGGGAAGTAGTGGAATTTTGGATAGATAATTTCTCTTTAAGCGCTCAATAGCCCGGGCGGTGAATAAAAAACAGCATATTGAGCGGCCGCCGCTATTGGAAGCCACCATCCATTTCAAATGGAAATTTGAAAAGGCCTTTGTTTTGTACAATCTTTAAACCAAGGCAAACTTCATTCTCGTGTATAAATTTTGGCGTAATGTCAATTTTTTTGAAAAACTTTTACAAACTTTTAAAAACTTATACAAAATTGTTCAGTTTTTTAGTTAGAAGTAGTTTCTATGTATTTTTGAACAAAACCCAGAAAAATAAACAAGTGACAAACAACAATAAAGACAAAAGTTCGACGACAGTTCGACTCCATGAAGTTAAGTACAATTTTATTTTTTGATTAGTAGCGGCACCAGTGAATAATAGCTGCAGTTTCAGTAGAAATTTACTAACTGATGCGGGAACTATAGATAAAATAAAAAAAATAAAAAAAATAACGTAAGAGAGCGAGAGATAGGATTTATATGTATTCGACCATACTCAGAATAAGGAAAATAAAAACTATAAGAAAAATTGCGTTTTATTTTGCTGTCATTTAAAAAGAATAACCGAGCGAAAATTTTCGTCCAAGAATAAAAAACTTAACAAATACAACAACAAAACTCGAACAAATTTTTGTGCGTTGAATGTAATATGCATGTTTATTATTTTATGTATGGGAATTTTGAATTGTCCGTGTATATTATCTTTTCTATTTATAAAATATTCATGTACACATATACAAATATGAATATAAAATCACAAATAATTTTCACTACACCGTAGAATTGTATTTTTCTAAACCTAACCTAAAAAAATAATTTATCGAATTGCGGTAATTTAAACCGCTTATAAATATTTTTATAATTTTAAACACATATATTTGTTGATATGTAATACGTTTATACTCAAAACTATTGTAGTTTCACTGAAGATTTTAGGAAATACATGAAAAAAATATTACATGAAAACTATGAATGAACTTAATATTTTAAGTAATCTATAGCCGAAAAGTCAAATTATAAAAATAATTTTTTGTCTTCGTTTCTTACGTTATTTCTGTTATTTTTTTTATTCTACCTATAGTTGACCCATGAGTAATGGGCCAACTATAGGTAGAATAAAAAAAATAACAGAAATAACGTAAGAAACGAAGGTCTGGGTCAACTATAGGTAGAATAAAAAAAATAACAGAAATAACGTAAGAAACGAAGGTCTGGGTCAACTATAGGTAGAATAAAAAAAATAACAGAAATAACGTAAGAAACGAAGACAAAAATTATTTTTCTAATTTGACTTTTCGGCTATAGATTACTTAAAATATTAAGTTCATTCATATTTTTCATGTAATATTTTTTTGATGTATTTCCTAAAATCTTGAGTGAAACTACAATAGTTTTGAGTATAAACGTGTTACATATCAACAAATATATGTGTTTAAAATTATAAAAATATTTATATGCGGTTTAAATTACCGCAATTCGATAAATTATTTTTTTAGGTTAGGTTTAGAAAAATACAATTCTACGGTGTAGTGAAAATTATTTGTGATTTTATATTCATATTTGTATATGTGTACATGAATATTTTATAAATAGAAAAGATAATATACACGGACAATTCAAAATTCCCATACATAAAATAATAAACACGCATATTACATTCAACGCACAAAAATTTGTTCGAGTTTTGTTGTTGTATTTGTTAAGTTTTTTATTCTTGGACGAAAATTTTCGCTCGGTTATTCTTTTTAAATGACAGCAAAATAAAACGCAATTTTTCTTATAGTTTTTATTTTTCTTATTCTGAGTATGGTCGAATACATATAAATCCTATCTCTCGCTCTCTTACGTTATTTTTTTTTATTTTTTTTATTCTATCTATAGTTCCCGCATAAGTTTACTTCGACATATTTGGTCCAGGACTATACACTATATCTGACCTAAACACATGATGTAAACGCTAGTTACCCAAATTAGGTTGGGTAACATTTTTGTGTGGACTGACCTAAATTAGGTCGATCAAAAATGTGATGTAAACGATACCGACCTAAAGGGTTTCCGTATCATGAAATAGATGTCAGTAGTGGCATTGATGTTAATTAAACATATCAGCATAAAATTTAGTATTACAGTTATTAAATGAGTCAAATTTAAAACAATTAAATGAAAAAATTTAATTTCGGAAATGTTACAGGAATTATTTATGAAAAAATTATGAATTGCGATGAGAATATAAGCAATACTTTTAGTATTATTCAATAGATGGTGTACATAAATCTCGTTATGTGACCCAAATGTGACCTATAATTTTTGTGATGTAAACGGGACTAAAATGGGTCGCTATTTAGGTCAGTCCACTAATTTTTTTAGCGATGTAAACTAGCTCACTATAGATAGAATCAAAAATAAAATAAAAAGAATAACGTAAGAGAGCGAGGGATAGGATTTATATGTATTCGGCCATACTCAGGATAAGAAAATAAAAAGAATTACAAAAATTGAGTTTTATTTTCGTCCAATTTTGCTGTCATGAAAAAGAATAAACGAGCGAAAGTTTTCGTCCATTGGGTCGATTCTGGTTTTAGTATAGGAATAGGAAATAGGGAAGAATTTTAAATTTGTGTACCAGTTTTGTAATTCTTCTCTACGCTTATTCTGGCAAGTCTTATAGGAATTTTCTTCTTTCCTATTTATCGCAGTTTTGACGTTTATCTTTCCGCACCTACTATTGATACGGAAAGATATTCTTTTGCAATACATACAATATTCTTTGACATACAATTAATGTAAATTTGCCATTTCTTAACCGCTTATAGAGTCATGGTTTTCAATACGCAACTTACCAAGAATTTGGGAATAATTTATTCCTATGTGGAAAAAAATCCTATTTCCTAACTACTCAGGAGTAGTTAAAGAATCGACAGAGGACGAATGTCCGAAACCGGTCTTCTGACCTATATTTTAATTTTTATATCACTTAAGATAAAGTAAAATAAAATTTATTTTTCAAAAAACAGTTTTTTAATTTTTATTATATTAAAATATAACAGTAATAGTTAGTGATATAATACACTGAAACAAAAACAATATGGATTTATATAATCTGTATTCCATGTAGTGTAAAACATTTCAAGATATTACAAATTTATTTTTATAATTTTTATTCTCAACGCTATCTCTGTTTTAATCATTAATAAACTCTATATAACATCGTACATAAAGCAAAATATATATAAGAGGAACCATGTAGAGATTCCGAGGTTAATCTATTTTACTTTTGGCAATCTGTATAGGCCTAACAAGAACAATAAACTATAAAATAACTATGCCGATATGTTTATAAGATACGTATATATGGATTAAATATAGAAAAAGATTAAATTCGTGTATATAAATATATTAAAACTATAAAATAAGATTAACCTCGGAAAAACCTGCCCATAAAATTTGCACTACTTGATTTCTCTTATATATTTATTGCTCGATGCATCGTACGAAAGGACAAGTGAGTAACTTTTGTTGCACCGGAGAATTTACAATTTTTGCCATAGATGTCACTATTTGGTAATTTCTTTTCGAAAACTTCATAATTTCGAAAAAATATATTTGAACTGGGTCACATTTGAAACGCGATATTTTAAAACGCGATAATTCAAAACGCGATACGGTACAAAACGCGATAACGGGAGTTTAGGATCGGGTTATATCAGGCGGGTGAAGGGGAAATTTAATTTCAGTTTATAGAAATTTAAAAATCGGTAGGAGCGAGCGTATGTATATAGGATGGGTATCAATCGGGTCGCTGCGCTCCCGTCGCTTCGCAACGCACATTCTGTACCATCGCGTTTCGAAATATCGCGTTTTGAAATATTGCGTTTCGAGCGGATCCGATTTGAACTAAACTAATGTCGCAGCTACACGCCACAATACACACCAATATTGGCGTATTTTATATTTGGCGAATATTGGTAAAATATACCATTCGTGTAGACGATTGCCCAATGTGCATACCAATGTTGTTAGTTTCTTTTGATCTTTTTTGGAAAACCGCCTATTGAACGAATGTGCATCAATGTTGGAAAAATGTAACCTTGATTGGAATTTGTCATTTGTTTTGTGGCTACACGATTTGTTATTTGGACAAATACGCCAATGTTGGTATGTATTTGCATTCGTGTGGCTGCGGCATAAATACCTGCCTGTGTCACCTGCCACTTAAAGAAAAAAAAAAATTCTGGCAGATAAAAACCACTAGCTCCAGTATTTTAAAGTCAAACTATCGTAAACAAATTTTTATGAACGCTTATCCATAAAGGAGAGTACAAAAACTTGAGCTCATAAATTAATCGGCTGGCTTAGATCTGTTTAAAAAACATTTAGATGATTATCAGTCTGTCAACCTCTGTAATTATTATCCTTGACCTTGTCGAATTCACAATACTAGCATTTTTCTGTAATTTTTTTGTGAACGATTTCGTTTATTAGTAAACCACATGCTCGAAGGTCATGTAGTATTATAAAAACTCAATTCTAATTAACTTCCTTGCATCACTTTCGACATTAATAATATTGGAAAAGAAAATAGAAAATAGCATTCGATTTTCTTCTTGTTAAATCGTAATCAATTATGATCAAAAATCCTAATTGGTACTCACATTTATTCAAAATATTAATCTTACTTCTCTTTATGTTCAGTGTTACCCAAAACACTTGGTACGGAAAGAGTATTGACCTGTACAGGTTTAAATTCTAACCATCATTAGGAGCTTAATAAATCAGGATTTCAAATCAAATATTGATATTCTAGATGTACCCAAATTTTACTCAGATAAAACTCGTTACATACGAGGGTATATCAAAAAGTCTTGCAATATCATATGAAAAAAAAGAGTGAGTGAGACAACAATATATTTTTCAAAACCATTTTTTGTCGCGATGAAACTTCTAGAAGAACATTTCGATGTAATTTTTACAGTTCGTTTGTTTTTGTCAATTTAGTAAAACGTGTTTTGAATTTTTCTTAAAATGAATGAAATTGAATATCGCGCCGTTATTAAATTTTTCTGTAAAGATGGACGAAATGCAATTTATATATTCAACTACATATCAAAAGTTTACGGCGAATCTGCACCATCATATGCCACAGTAACAAGGTGGGTAAAATTATTCAAAAGTGGTCGGGAGTCATTAGAAGACGACAACCGCTCGGGTCGGCCAGCAGATGCTATTAGCCATGAAAACGTAATTTTGGCCGAATCTGTTGTATTGGAGGACCGGCGTATTTCTGTTCCGCGGTTAGCGTGGAGACTTTCTCTTTCATACGGTATCACATATACTATATTACATGACCACCTTCACATGTCGAAAGTAAGTGCGCGATGGGTTCCCCGTTTGTTGAATGCAGAACAAAAAAAAATGCGTGTTCAAACTTCAAAGGCGATTTTAGATATGTACCAAGAAGATCCAGAAAATTTCTTGGATAACATAATAACAGGCGATGAAACATGGCTTCATCACTGGGATCCGGAATCTAAACAAGAATCGATGCAATGGATTAAACGTAGTGAACCACCACCAAAGAAATTCAAAACTCAACCGTCTGCTGGTAAGGTTTTGGCAACAATTTTTTGGGATGCTGAAGGAATTTTGATAATCGATTATATGCCACCGAAAACCACAATCACAGGCATATATTACGCAGAGGTTTTGCGAAAATTGAAAAAAGCGATCCGGGAAAAACGGCCAAGGAAAGTTAGGAAAAAAATCTTGCTTCTTCACGACAATGCACCAGTGCACAAGGCTAATATTGCTCAAGCTGCATTAAAAGACTGCGGCTTCGTGGAAATTCCGCATCCAACGTACAGTCCAGACTTGGCACCCAGTGACTACTTTCTGTTTCCCAATTTGAAAAAAACACTAAGGGGCCGGAAATTTTCCAGTGACCATGAAGTACAGTCTGTTGTAAATGAATATTTCATGGAGCAAAAGAAATCTTTTTTTTTAGAGGGTTTAGGCAAGTTAATTGATCGATGTGACAAATGTATAAACCTTAAAGGAGATTATGTCGAAAAATAAAAATATTGCTGTCTCGCTCACTCTTTTTTTTCATATGATATTGCAAGACTTTTTGATTTGCCCTCGTAATTTAGAAAAATGTTTCAATGTTGATCAAGAAAATAGATTCTTCTCGCTTGCGAAAGCAGATGATACATGCTTGTTTGTTTGCATATTGGCGAATGAGTTATGATTTTTTAGCGCAGGATTTAATATTTACAGTACGCTGCACATAATAAAATACATCCCGACAAAAAGGTCCGCAATTAAACCAAACTTAAGAAACGCAGTATATAAATATTATTTATTTACGCAAATAAACAAATCTTATTGGATAATATGGCACGCCCCCTTTTCTGATAAGGCACTTTCATTTTGAAGATATCAAACATTCACAATATAGTACATTCCACAACTATAGTACATTCCACAAATTATATATTGTGAATAAAAATCTATTACTTATTTTCTTCATGTTCCACATTCTTAGAAATGTCAAAACAATACATACACAACACAATTTAATTTCATCCAACGAGTTTTGTGTAAATTTTAAGAAAAATATTACAATTGGTTAAATAATATATCAATTTTCACTGATGGCATTATACGATGATTTGGATACAAAACAAAAAACTGATAAAATCGATGGCTGGGCGTCAGGAATTAAACTTTTACAATCGCAGCTCGCGCTGAAGAAAACTAATGTGACAATACCGAGGCGAGATCCACCGCGTAAATCAATGGTAAATACACGTAAATGGGCGCCATTTCGTGTTTTATATATTAATTATGTGAACAAAATAAATTTAAATTGGATATTATTACATTTATCAAGGCATTGCCGCCCGTCATTGATTTGAAGTCGAAAAAAGAGCTTTACGATGAAGACATCTATCGTTCGGTAGAAATATCCAAATTCAAGCCGCAAACCATTACGACACCGACGGTTGTAGCACCATCTAGTAGCAATTCAATTGCTGCCGATTACGATTGGGACGTAATTGACGAATACGATCCACTTTGGCCGAATGATTATGAAAAATTGGTAAAAGAAAAGCGAGATGAACGAGATAAAATGCGCGAGGAAAATCCTAAACGGGCGCCTGATAATCGAAAACGGGGACGTGGTGGTGGTGTGGGAGGTAATATGGTTAAATTTGGGGCTGGTGTTTGTGTTGGAGGCAGCGGCGGCGGTGGAGGTGGTATTGGGGGCGGCGGAGAAGAAGGATCACCTCCCGCAAAAACTGGTTTCGGTGGACGGCCGCAATCGGATGACGAAGAATTTAGTAAATCACCCACGACTGGATCAAATGCTGCTCGTCCCGGTGCAACAATTGCACCACCGCCATCGTTACAAGAGGAAGCGGTCACAATAAATACAGATATCTTAAAAGGATCACTTAATTTGTCTAACGTTACAATCCCGTACGGAGCTTCGTCGGTGGCGGCTAAAATTATGGCAAAATATGGTTTTAAAGACGGACAAGGTTTGGGAAAACAGGAACAGGGTATGTCAATGGCACTGCAAGTTGAGAAAACTTCAAAACGAGGTGGACGTATTATACACGAGAAGGAATTAATCTTACCACCTCCACCACCACCACCGCTGGCTCCTGCCTCTAATTCAACTCCCGGTCCCATCGAAGGGAAATTTGAACCATCGATTACGGAAATTATGAAAGCTCCTAGCAAAGTTGTACTATTAAGAGTAAGTAAATTTTATAAATACGTAATCAAATTGCGATTTCATCATATTTCAATATTTTCAGAATATGGTTGGCCCCGGAGATGTGGATAATGAACTCGAACCCGAAGTTAAAGATGAATGTAATTCAAAATACGGTGAAGTAATCAAAGTCATAATCCATGAGTTCCCGGACGCTGTGGCTGAGGAGGCAGTACGAATATTCGTTGAATTTAAACGAATTGAAAGTGCAATCAAAGCGGTTGTTGATTTAAATGGCCGATTCTTTGGTGGCCGCCAAGTGAGAGCGGGATTTTATAATTTAGAAAGATTTCAAATGCTAATGTTAACAGATTAGAACGGCTAAAATGAAACCCGTAGATAACTCAAACTATTAGCAATAATTCAATTGATCGACGATGTATAATTTAAATTATATAATATAACGGAATAATTATAATGAAAGTATTTAGCTAATTTTTTTCTGAAGACAGAATTCCCTCATTTTAGGTATTTTACAGGTTATTTCTCTTTGGAAACATCTCGTGACATCTCAAAACGTTTACCTAATTAAAATTTTCGTTTCTTAATCCCTAGACTAAATCGAAAATTTGAGCAGCGGAATCGTTTTTATAATTTAAGGCATTTAAACAAACCTTAAGTATGCGACCTTAAGAGTTGAAAAAGAGTTCAAAAACGCTGACAAATATCATGCGGAGGTCGGTATTTATCCAGCTTTTGCAATAGTCGGGCCCTCCACCACAAATCACACTTTTTCGTATTATTACAGTATTTATTTTGTTAGATCAAAGTTTAAAAAATGTAAATAACATGGTCCAAAATATTGGAATGATTGCCGACAGAATCACACTATGGTTAAAGCTTTCGCGTTTGGATCGGGAGGTACCGGGTTTGAATCTTGATATTCTCGCGTGATTTAATTTCAAACTCCCCATACATAATCTTATTAATAATGCACAAATGTCCGCAATTTTATTCAACTCGAGAAGGGTAATAGGTGGTAAGTTGATATTTGGCATGCTTTTAGGGTTCAGTGAGAAAAGTTCATAGCCGTTGGAATTACACCGATAGGTTTTTCCTGGGCTGAGCTGTGGCGGATCAAAGTTTCAGAAACTTGCTATTGAAAATACATGGGATTCAAAAATTGATATTTTTAAATTTTGCAACATAAAAATACTACTTATTACAATTTCTTTATTTAGCATATTTTTTTATTTTGTATTATTATTTTCGCTATGAAGAGCGAAAGATTTCTTAATTCATCTTTTATTGCTAATCAAATCATAAATTCCGATCCATGCTTGCATGGGTCGCACGGGCCGCTAGTATGGAATATTGCTCTTCCCATACATAATTTACACATAATTTATTAAACAGTTGACAGTCTGAATGCAGGAAACCAAATGCCACCCAATTCCTGAATAAAAAAAATTATTTTTTGCCGTCTTGTTGAACCGTCTTGTTCGAATCACATGTTCTTTAAGCCTAAGTGGTCCAATTCGAGCACAACAAAGTTTTCCAAGATGTCCCTATAGCCCCTCCCGGTCATCAGTATAATTGTTACAGCATTGCCTCTAGTTATCCGCAAGGGAACAGGGCCCAATGGTGCCGCTGACCTAAGTGGTGCATCATATACGACGGTGTAGTAATCTTTGGTGTTACAATTGAGCGTTTTCAGTGCCCCCGTCTTTTCTGTTTATTACCAAAGCCAAGCCGAAGTGGGCTCCGTCGCTCGTAATGATTTTTTGCCAGGAATGGTGGTCGTCTATGCGGGCTACAAATCTTCTTTGAGAATTTTTAACAAGCATGGCGGAGACATTCCCAATTCTTGTGCATGATGGTGTCGTTAAGAGGTACCTGGACATTCAGCAATACTCTGCCTCATTACATCAATCTTTCCTGTGTACGCTGGCTTAATTCTCACCCAGTCTTTACTTTATCTCTCGGTATATGCAAATTTTCAAAATTATTCATTATATGCTGAATGTTTGACTTGCTCGACACATGGTTAACGCCAAAAAAGTCACGTAATTGTCTCCGCGTATTCACAATTGAACAATTATTTAAACAAAATATTTTCAACACGTTGTTGCTGTGTTAGATGCTCCATAATAAATTGTTACCGGTCACTCTCTACGACAGTCAAATTTTTTTTTAACAACTTTATTGATATGGCTACTACAATCTTAAACATTATTAATTCATTAGTAAGGTTGACATTAGTACTTATGAGATAAGCATAAACTTGTGTGGGTCTGCTGGACCAGTGTCCAGTTCCCTTGGTTTATAATTTTCATACGGTTAGCTCATGTGGTTTGATTCGTTTGAGCCGCCTTACTTCGTTTGTACTGTCCAGTAGTTGTACGGCCTCAAGATTGGTGTACGTAAGAAATCTATTTTCATGTTTTATGGCACATTCGCGGATAACGTCGTCTATCAATTGTATTTCTAAATCATTGTGGATTTCCTTGTTAGTCACAAATCGGTAGGCGTTGGTGACCATTCTAAGAAATTTATTTTGGCTTCGTTGTATAATGTCTCTATTGGATTTATGTGTACAGCCCCATAGCTGCGCACCATACATCCATATTGGTTTGAAGATAGTCTGGTATACCAGTCTTTTGCAATACAGGTTCATTTTGGAATGATGTCCAATTAACCAGTACATTTGACGTTGTTTCAATCGTATCTGTTCAGCTTTTTGTCTCACGTGATGTTTCCAGTTGAGCCTTGAATCTAAATGCAGACCATGGTATTTTGCCGATTGAGCCTGCGGCACTTGCACCCCTTTGAGGAATATATGAAGAGTGTTATTTTTATGTCGGAGCGTAAATGTCACATAGGTTGATTTGAGCTCATTCAGTGCGATTTTCCAGTCAATTGTTCATTTAATAACGTTGTCCATTGCTCGTTGAAGATTTTCCACTGCTCTTGGTTGAGATTCGTCACATAATTACAATGTCATCAGAAAACGTGCCGATGAATGTTTTATTCGTTGTATGTATGTCCGCAGTATAAAGAAAGTAGAGGGAAGGGGACCCAATACGCTTCCGTGCGGAACTCCCGCAATCGCTGGATAAAAATCAAAACATGTTTCTTCATGAATGACTCTGAATTGGCGATCAAAGAGGTATGATTCAAGCAGCTGGCAATAGTTTTGTGGTAGCATTTTGCTCATCTTGAATTTCAATCCCTCATGCCAAACCCTATCAAAGGCCTGGGATACATCCAGAAATACAGCGGGGCAATATTTCTTTTCTTCTAACGCTTGCTCTATTACCGCAGTTATTCGATGGACTTGAAGTGATTATTCCTGTATCCAAATTGAAAATCAGGAACGTTTAACATTGGCTTTAGTTTCTCGAACAGCTTTGATAAGGTCGGAAGCAGTGAGATTGGTCTGTATGATGTTATTTCTTCATCTGGTTTACCTTCTTTAGCATAATTATTTGGGCCATTTTGAAGCATTTGGGTACATACTGCAATCTCATACAGGCATTAAATAAGTATGTGATCAAGATGATTGCTTTACGTGGAAGCTCCTTGAATAGACCCGGTGATATTTCATCAATTTATGGAGCTTTTTTATGATTAAGATTTTTATCGATTTCTTCAGCAATTTAAATTGGCGTGACCCTTTTAAAGTCCTGATTTGGTTGATAAACAGGTGTTACATCAATGTTGGATTGAATGTCATGGGGTTGGAACACTGCTGCTAGGTGTTGAGCAAAGAGTTCTGCTTTTTCTTTAGCTTGTCGAACCCAACTGCCTTGAGCATTCCTTAAAGGTGGTACTCGAACTACAGGTCGTTTAAATCTTCTGGTTGCTTTCCATAACCAGTAGTCCTTATCCATTTCTGGACCTAGTCCGCTTAAGTAGTTATCGAGGCAATTCTGTTTGAAATTTTTGATTAGCCTATTGACTTTGTTACTTATTCGATTAAAAGTTGTCTTGTCAGCGGGATTTCTGGTGAGATGCCATATTCTCCTCGCCTTTCTTCTTGCCTTGATTTGTTTCCTGATTTCAGCCGGGTATTTGACTTCAATTTGCTTTGTCCTTTAATTCAGGAGTAGCTAGTCTGGCAGCCATTCGAGTGTATTCAATGAAATTGTTTGTTTGTTGTTCCAATTCTTCATTGCTTTTAATACTAACTTTTAATTCAACTAGCTCTTCCAATTTTTCTCTGAAGATGTCCCAATCCGTGAATCTATTAGTAAGGTTTTGCTTTTTCTGTTTCTTTATTACTTTAGCGTTTACTGGCAACAGTACAGGAATGTGGTCAGATGTTAGGTCGTTAATTCCTTCGACTCTAGTGTAACTTAGACGAATACCTTTTATGATGAAGAAATCCAGTAGATCTGGTATTTTTCCTGCATCCGTTGTCCAATACGTTGGCTCTCCTGGGGACAGATATTCGCATTTGTTTTCATGAATAGCATTGAACAAGGTGTTTCCTTTCCCAGGAGAAATAAGCCTGTAACCCCAAGCTGTATGTTTTATATTATAGTCCCCTCCAATAATAAATCTTCAGTCAAATGCGAACTGATAAATATCATCCAAAATAAAATGGAGTCAAAATAAATTCGACCTGGAACATAAAGAGACCCTGTACATACTTACCAGACTATTATAGGTTTTGGAGTTCAGAGATTAGCCTATTTAAATAATAAGTGGCAACAAGTTCTATAATTTAGATCTCCGTTATGTATTATAGACTTAATAGACATCTATTACGCCCATGCCACTTATGTTTTTAGATGGTACGTTAAGTGAAGTGACCAAATGGTCAGCACCAGCCGTATGTTCAAATTTGAGTAAATGACGAAGTTCCTAAATCTCACGCTACATTATATACATTTATATGGGGCCATATCGAAACAGGCTAATTTTACCAATCCTAACTTACGCCCTCGTTAGCTCAGTAAGTAGAGTGCTCGCTCTGTTATTTGAGGGTCTCGGGTTCGATTCCTGGCGGTGACTAGTAAAAAAGTTGCGACTGGGTGTTTTTAACGTGTTTGTTATTTATATATATCTTCGTCAATTTTCAGATTTTACAGCCATAGTACTTACGGCCTTAAAATTTTTACGGCTGGCCCTGCAGATATGAACATAGTTTGTCCTCTTACCATTACCAACTAAGAATATAAAGATTCATTTCGGACCTAAGAAGTTTTTAAGAGATACAAATTTTATTTAACTTTAACTGAGATTTCGGAACTTCGTCATTTACTCAAATATGAACATACGGCTGGTGTGCTGGCCACTTGTTCGGCCTTCACTCGACACCGTTATCTCAAAACATCAATTGCCATTTCCGGCCCAGGGAGGTGTTGTAATTTATAGCCGATTTTAATATAAATTTATATGGTGCCATATCGAATCTGTACGATTGTGAAAATTCTAATTTACGCCTCACACTGGAGAGCTCACCATAGTTTGCCCTTACTCAAAATAATAAAGAACCATTTCCGGTCTAGAAATTTCTTAAGAGATACAAATTTTTATTTTAATTTTTATTTTACTTAACCTGAGATTTTGGAGCTTGGCCATTGACTCAAATTTACTCAAATGGCTGGTGCTAACCAAGTAGCATTCACTTAATTACGTACCATCTCAAAACATACATAGCAATTCCCGGCCTAGGAATGGAAGTTGGAGACGATTTTCATATAAATTTATATGCGGGGTCATATCGAGGCTGGAAATTATGTCAATACTAACGTACGGCTGGTTATGGAGAGCTCATTGTAAGTTAAGGGCTAGTTATATAGACGAAAACGAAACGGACTGAAATGAAACGAAACGAAAGACGAAAGAGATATGGTTATATGGACGAATTGTTGAAACGGTTTTGACATGTTCATATTTGTTTTTATATTATTTGAAGTTTACTTCTCGTGTGTATGAAAACTAACGTGGAAAATCGATTTTATATTTGGCAAACTAAATAGAAATATACAAAATATGTAAATTTATACAAAATATAAAATATTTTGACAATTTGACATAAGTGCTACTAAGGATAACAAAAAAAAAACATAACCGATAGTGTATAACCGCAAAGACGAAACGAAAGCAAATTGAATTGAATCAATTTCTCAGTTCGTTTCTTCTATATAATTGGTTTAGTATGTTTTCATGTATTCAATTCGTTCGTTTCGTTTCGGTCCGTTTCGTTTTCGGCTATATAACTAGCCCATTACTCTCAATATTTTCAACTAATAATGAGCTAGATACCCGATTGGTTAGCAAGCAAGCAATTTGCTAGCCGAAATCGTGGCTACTCGATCAACTTTACCAAGGAAATTAGAATTTCAAATTATATTTTTCATAAAATTTTTGATTATTTTTGCAATGGCACAGTAAAATTTGAGGCTTCAAAAATGAACAGTGTGTGGTGGTTTATCGTGCAATTGCAAAAATTAACAAAAATTTTATATAAAAATATAATTTGAAATTCTAATTGACTTGGTAAAATTGGTGGAGTAGCTGGGATTTCGGCTCGCAAATTACTTGCTTGCTTGCCGATCGAGTATCCGGAACCGATTTTTTCTCGAATAAATATCCAGATCTCATCGCTTGTATCTTGATGAAATAACACCTGTCAAAAAAATAATTGATGTTCGACGCAATACCCTCCAAGAAAGCGGAAATCGAAAAGCTGGAGGACTAAAAAAACCGCTCTGCTTTATTTCGTGGACGACTATTTTGGCACAATGATGAAATATCTACCATCAAAATCACAGTAGCATCAAACATCAAGCAAAGTCAGTAAAAATATCAGCAAGGCACAAGAATTATGCCGAAATTACCGCGAATACAAATTCTAACATTCGACGAAAAGCTGAACATCGTTCATAAACGCTTAACTATCTGATACGATAACAGCCATGTATCAGACTTCGAAAAATAAACCTATTTTAAGGAAATTTTAAAAGGAGAACCGTATTCCTTAATAGGGCATTTAACACTACAAATAGAAAACTACAAAATTGCTTACGACATCATTATAGAGCGATACGACAATAAAACGTGGCGGAATATATTGACATCATGTTCAACATACCAAACATTCAACATACTTTAAGAAATTTGGTCAACAACTTGGATGAATTAAGCACCACCCTCATTCTTAATATTAATGTCTTAAAGCTATAGATTACAACAGCCTACAGCACGTCGTGAGTTTCCCACAGGCCACAATGGAACGATTTTTATAGCTCTTAATGCACAGAATGAATGTGCTTGAAGTACTCTACAGTGTAAGTGCCACCTCAAGAAAACAATCCCAGGTTGATTCACAAAGAAAAATTTTGGGTTAATCAGCAAAAAGCTGATTGCATTGATGAATTCTGTAATTACTGTGAAAGAAGGTGGCACATAATTCCTAATTGTGTTCATTTTAAACAAATGACCCCAAGCTGGAGAACATGAATTCATCATCAGAAAAAAATTGTGTACCATACTACCTACACAGCGCAACAGAAGCATGCCTCTAAACCGAAGCATGTATACCATCTGCCATAACAAATATCATCAATTGCCACACACCTATAACCAATAGAGATGCAAAGGATTACTAAAAACGCATATAAGTAATTAGGATAACAGCAGAAACCCTTACGAACCAGTTTGGTCGGCCAGTACAGAAAACACCTGTAGCTCTATAGTCCAACAGGAAATTCAACCACATTCTCCATCGGTGTTTAAGCTACAGATAGAAGCATATGTTTTGCGAAAAATAACATCAAATGTGCCAGACGTGTGTGTGGGAAAATATAATATTGACGGGCTTGAAGGAAAATTCAACAGAAACAAAATTTCGCGTTGTATTCGACGCCTGAATGAAGTCAACATTTAGTTGTAGTTTGACCGATACTCTGCGCATGTCGGAGCTACCGTGCAAAACAATTTACATACAATAACTTATTCTACGGTAGAGAAAACACAGGATAGTATTCGGAGCTGACATAATCAAAATGTATCGACAAGATTTTCAAAGAATACATACTATGGAGGGGGAACCCAAACTAACTATTACATGAACAACTTTGCTATTGTTATTGTTACATATGGAACATCAGCAGCTCCGTTCTTGGCAATAAGAACATTACATCAGCTAGCGATGGATGAATAGAGGAGTTTTATGTCGATGCCGTTCTAACTGGAAATCAACCTATCACATTATTTCAAAAAGGTCAATTTTAACTGAGGAAGTGGGCCGAGCAGCCACCCAAAATTATTGCACTCTATACAAAGGTCAAACAATTTAATTGGAAACTTAGAGTTGGCAGAAGATGTAACTATTAAAACTTGAGGAATTCATTGGAATCCGATGTCCGACTGCTTTAAATTTAAGGTAAACCAAGTATCATCAGAAACTAAACTTACAGAGAGGGAACCAGCCTCGGAAATAGCAAGAGGTAATTGTCGCCAGTTACATACCCTCAAAGCCAAACTTACATTACAAGAACTTTGGACCGCACAGAAATGAAATGAGGCGACAAGGTT
This sequence comes from Nephrotoma appendiculata, assembly GCA_947310385.1. NCBI lineage: Eukaryota > Metazoa > Arthropoda > Insecta > Diptera > Tipulidae > Nephrotoma > Nephrotoma appendiculata. The sequence goes on from OX371224.1 coordinate 146,465,346, forward strand.
CCTCGCGATGTTACAGCAAAATGGGTGAAGCTACGAAACGAACTAGAACAGCTTGAACCCTTATCAATTCCACGTTGGATAGGAACCATATCCTCAGCCAAGCAAAACCTCTGTTTATACGGGTTCTGTTTAGCAAACCTTATTACCACGTCTGTACGTGCAGGCAAAGTGCAATCGGGTAATATTTATGCATGGACAGATTCTACCAATAATTTTGGCTTGGCTACAAAAACCAGCAACAAAGTCGAAAACGTTCGTCTCTAACGGGTATCACAAATTCAAAATATCACGCAAATCGGGGGATGAAAACACATTGCCTCAACCCAAAACCCAGCGGACCATACTTTCCGTGGAATTTCACTATCAAAATTAAGTACCCTGCAACAATGGTGGACTGGACCTGAAGTAATTGAGAAACCTGTAACAAATAAAACCATGAACAAATTTAACACTAGTATTGATCTAAAACGGACCACAACTATTATTCACGTTCTCAATAAGCAGGCTGCATCTGAAAATGCCATAACCAACCTCATTGACCGCAAATCAGATTATTTAAATGTGCTATACGAGTAACCGCTTATCTCCTCCGATTCGTATCTAAGATCAGAAAAACCAGCGTGTTCCGATGAAATTCCAGCAATAGAAATCAGGACAGCATTAACCACAATCGCAAGAGCAGTGCAAGGTGTTTTCTTTGCGTACGAAATATCAACCTTAAAGACGGCCTTATAAGGGTATAGGAGGAAGACACAAAAATTCGGATCTCCCATTCGAAGAAAAACACCCTTCATTTCTACCATCTAAATCACAGCATAAATATTAACTAGGCGCATGCATGTGTTCCATACGCTACATGGTGCCAATGCACTATTAACATTAGCATTTGTTCGGACAACTTTCTGGATAATAAGAGAAGTACTGATTTAACCGCAAGCGCCTTCTTGGCAGCATTCAAAAGATTTATAGCACGACGGGGAAATATTGCTCACATATACAGTGATAACGGTAAGAACTTTATTAAGGCAAACAAACTTTAATCCATAACCAACGGCACTGGGAGAAGATTACGCACGATTATTTTTCAATGCAGACATGGCACTTTATACCTCCAAGCGCTCCACCTTTCGCAGGATTATGAGACGTTGTGGTAAAATCACTGAAATATCACTTATGCTGAGTCGTTGGAAATCAAACGTTTACGTATGAGGAATTATCCACCATGCGTGCTATGCATGATCGCAGCATGTCTCAATTCACGCCCTATGTGTCTTTTATCGATCTTCTAACTTCGGGACATTTTTTAACTGGCAGTGCTTTCCCCAGAAAATGATTTGTTAGATAAAATTCCCAGTATATTGATCAGATGGAAGTTAGAAAATCATATGCACCAACAGCTCTGGAAAAAATGACACCAAGAATATTTATCTCAGCTTCAACACCGGAATGAGTTTAATAAAATTTTATTTTATTTTATAATTTATATTCTTAAATTAATATGTTTCAAGTCAAATTTGTAGACTTATAAATAAAATCAGTGACTACATTACCTTTCACAAGCAGACAATCTATATCACATCCGGGTGTTGCCAAAACTCTGGAAATCCTATAAAACGGTATTTTTGGTGACCAGGAAATTTCCTCTCAAGTTCAAAAATTTATCAACGAGTGTGGTATTTGTAAGTTAACCAAAGCAATGAATATCAACACTAAAACACCGCTGAGGTTTTAGGGGAGAGTAGGTTAATTCCGTGCGTGTGGGTAACACCGCGCCTCAAAATATCAACATTTCTAAACCATGTACCTAGCCCTGAAATATTTCAATCTGTCACAAATTCAAACGGAATGTTATTTAATCGGAGCCTCAGACCTCAGTCAAAGGAATTAAGTCTTAGTGAATGGAAGAATGCAACAAATTTTATATTGTTTTATTATTCAAAAAATGAATCAATAAATTAACGGTAAGTCATAAAATAATAATTTTACACAAATATTTTGTATATATGTTATTTAAGTGTTTTTCCAGAAGAATCATGCACGATTTACATGTTCCAATTTTTTTTCCCAACAAATTTTTTACTGAAAAATAGAGTTGCACGCATATAAAAAAACAGTTACTAGTTAAAAAGAGTCAGCAGTATAAACAAATAAGTCAATGCTATAATTGTTTTGTATGTCCCATTAATTTTGACAGTTCGAACAGCTTGCGTTTAAATTATATAACGAACAACATCGAATTGCAAGTAAAAATAAAATATTTAATTACCGCTCATGTTTGCTCGTTTTGTTTGAATGATGTTTATGGCTGCTTGATGTTTATTTGAAACTTTTTTTATTTTTTTTTTATTTTACTGCCATAAAAATACTCGTAGAAACTATATTTTATGGCAACATTCCCAGTTTTATGCCAACATTTGTTCAAATTAAAAAGTAAAAAATCCAATTTTATTTTACTGGAATTTGTTTTGTGCTCCTCTCACAAACGAAAATCGTAATATACTTAACCTTTCATTTTTTACTGGAAAAAAAAATTGGAACATGTAATGACTCTATTACCAGAGCCATCTATGATTTTGAAGAGCCGTAATACTAAAAAGAGAGCTTTCAGTAGAGGGGAAGCTTTTATTGAATTACTATAAGAAACCGTGGTAATTGGAAAATTTTTGAACATGAATATATGAATAAAAAATTAAACAAATCATCTAAATTTTAATTTTATATTTTTAATAAACTATTCAAAGAACACATATTTGAAAATCAGCCATCATAATGTAGTATTTATTTGGTAAATTTAAACTAAAGCGGAGCATAAATTTATTAATTTTCTATAAAAATGAGTTTTCCGTTTAGTTGTGTAGGTTTATAAAGTAAGATAATAAAGGGTGGTGCCGCGGATTCCTCTTACACACAATTTAAAATTTAGTTTTATAAAAATTTAACTTACTTGGTAAATTCTGGTCACATGCACATCAGAATTTTTGAGATGAACGATGCACTTAATAGCAATCTTAATATTCCTCATTTATAACAAAATTAAAGAGAAAACGTGAGCTGAAACGAAATTTTATGAATCACCATGTAGAAACAATAATATTATTCATATAATAAAATTTTTACATCAAAATCTATTATTATTTTGTATACAAAAAATCAACGTTGTCATGGTGTTCTTAATTAAATATTATTACAAAACAGAACAAAACGTAAAAAACTTCAATTTTATTCGATTGCAAAACCGAGCTTTTTGTAATTTGAAAATCCGTTTACAGATGTCTCTGTAATAAATTTACTTGAAATTACAGAAAAGCGTAAAATAATTAAATAACTATTTACGAAAATAAACCATTATTATTGTAAGTTAAGTGCGAAATCTTTAATACAATAATTTAACATAATTAATAAAACTCAAAACAATTATAAATTTTATTTATTATTCGGTTGGCGTAAATAAAACTTTTTTTATTTCGATCCAATCCAGGCGGGAATTCTTACAATGTACACGAATTTGTTAATACAAGGATTTATTGAGGATTTTTGATGCTAAAGGCCCTCGGCTAAGGTGTATGACAGACAGTTCGTATACATTGTAGTAATTACCGGCTGGTTCAATAGATTATGCAGATCTACTGGTCTTGAAAGGCTATGCATGTTTCATGTTTCATTTTTATAGCTTCGTTCGTGCACTTTTTCTGGGATCGTTGTTGTGTGGAATTCAATAAAATAACCCAAGGCCTTTGTATACTGTTAATAACTTAATGGTTTTTGTGAGTATATAAATGGCCCGTGGCTCTACCCATTTTTTGCATGGTTGGCTCATATACGGATACAAAATCTTAAAGCACAAGTCGTACTTTGAACTCGTTTATACAACGAGCTGCCTGCTATAAGACACGCCCGTTACAACCGTCCTAACCTGGAGGCCCCCTTTCAATTTGTGTAACAATTTCTATACGGGTAATTTGAATTAATTTATTAATTTGAAAGCGACATCTTTTAACAGGTTTAGTAATTGCGAAAAGCTTTATCATATTATAATATTTTTATTTGGTGAAGCTCTGTTTTGTTTATACTACAGGATGAAACAAAATAGGCTGCGAATTTGTTGCGATGAAAAATCAAATTTTTAACAGGTAACGAAAAAATAGTTTGAATGTTGAAATAGAACCCAAAACACAATAATCCCCATATTACATTGCTACTCCAATAGCATTTTTTAACGAACGTTTATTTTGGAAAAATAATGCTGACGTTTTTATGGAACACTCTATACTAATTTCTAATTTTCTGTACATACACATAAACAAATTCTTGTTTCTACAAAAAAAAAATTGTGTTAAACTAATTTAAATGCTTTTGCGTTAACTCAACATAATATGACTCAATATTAAAATATGCTTTTCCTGAATATTGAATTAACCATTCACATTGAAAATTCAAACAAAGAATTTATGTTTTTATATACAAAAAAGCTTCTAAAAAAAATACTAAAATACACTGGTTGGTATGAAAAAGCACAAAAAGCTTTCCCTCTATGGAAAGCACATGGAAAAAATGGCGGAATCTTACGGCTCTTATATTAAGGAGGTTCTGCTATTACACCAAGAAAATGTACTGTCAGTAAAAAATACTGGAAAACCAAAAAAAGAAAACATGATTTAAAATTGCATTGGAGTGAAGAAGACAAATATTTTTTTTTTGTTATAGCAAGATTTTATAGCTAAATTTTGACCGATACAAAACAAAAAACATAACCAAACAAATTTATTTTTTTATGTGGCTTGTTGTGTGTGTTGACAATTTTAAAATTAGTGGTTTTTATTCGCGATTTTAAAAAATGTACTATATACATCGTGCATCACAAACAAACAATAGCACGGGTAAGTAAAAAAATATTTGGCTCAATTGAAGTACAAACCACACAAATGTGTGACTAAAGAAATTTTGTATGTTAGGTCGTTGTTACAAGTACAACTAACACAATTGTGTGTATAGTTATAGAGTTTTTTTCGGACGAAAATAAGTTAAAAAAGAATACACAATGTGTAAGTTGGTTCAAAACACATGCAACCATAAATTTTTCACTTGATTCGTTTGCCTTACCCTCACAATTGTGTGGGCAGGCCGGTAAAGGGTTATGTGAGGTTAGTTTTTATTATATTTGTATTCTTTCGTCATTGTGGGGAAATACCGATTTATTTGTCGGGGTAAAAGCGTGCCTCCACGGAGTTACGCCTTATAAAAATCTATGTAGTACTTGTAATTTTAAGAACGAGAAAATAATTTGTTTTTAGAAGTCACGAAAATATATTAAAAAAACTACCAAACGTAGTTGGCCGGATGAATCCATGAAAACAGCCTTTTCTGAAATAAGTGAAGGAAAGAAAATTCGATATGTTTCCAGAAAGTATGAACTACCAGCTTCAACTTTAAGAAAGAAAACGATCATTTACTGTAGCACAGGAAAACGAAATCCGTGACCATCTCCTAGATGCATCAAAAAATGTTATGGTATCACGCCAAATGAATTCCGTCGAATGGTATTTGATTATGCCGAACAAAATGCTATTCCAAACCGATTTAATAAATCCACTCGGTTAGCTGGTAGGGATTTTTACAAACATTTCTTAAAGAGGAATCCTGAATTGAGTTTACATAAACCAGAAGCAACAAGTATTAACCGCATAACAGCTTTTAATGAAACTGATGTGAAGCTTTTTTACTCAAACCTAGAGAATGTTTTCAACAAATTCCGATTTGAAGCAGGACGAATTTTTAATGTAGATGAAACAGGAATTTCAGCTGTACAAAAACCTGCAAGAATAATTGGCGCTAAGAGACAAAAACAAGTTGGCCAAGCTGTGAGCTGGGAACGAGGTAAAAATGTTACTGTTTGTTGTGCGATGAGTGCCGGTGGTGGTTTTGTACCACCATTGTTCATTTTTCCGCGATCCCGATTATCACCACAACTCAGTAAAGGCGGCCCTCCTGGAGCAATATATTGTTGTTCAAAAAACGGATGGATAAACGACGATCTTTTCATTGAGTGGCTGCACCATTTTATTAAATTTGCCAAACCAACTATGAGGCTGATCCTGTTTTATTAATTTTCGACAATCACGGTTCACATAAAACTCTTGCTGCTTACGAATTATGCCGGAAGCACAATGTTGTGGTGGTATCATTACCACCTCACACGTCACATCGTCTTCAACCATTAGATGCTACTTTTTTGGTGGCCTCAAGATGGCATTCAATAATGAATGTGATGTTTTTATGAAAACAAATGAAAAGATTACTACGTATGACCTGGCTGCACTATTTAATAAAGCTTATATTAATTCGTGTTGCTACACTGGAAAAAGGCATATCAGGTTTAAAAAAAAAAACAGGAATTTATCCTTTTAGTCCCAATATATTTACGGAAGAAGAATTTTGCCAGCTTCAAGCAATGAAATTCCTCAAAAATGTATGAAAACTAACGATGCAGTGGAATTTGACCAAAGTAGGCACATTGGAATTTTTCTGGTTTTATTTTTATTTGATTACCTACCTACCTGCATTTTATTGACATTTCATTGCAGGTAACTCAACAGTTCTGACTAATTCTTCATGTGTTTCACCTCTCTCTCTCTCTCTCTCTCTCTCTCTCTCTCTCTAGCATTTACATCCCATGTGTTTCACCACTAAACTTTAAATCGCCATCTGATGTAGGTATTTGAGGTATTCCTATGGTTCGGTTACATACAGCAGGTAGGTACCTACCTAGGTACATGTTTTCGTTTCTTTGAAACGTTTTGACATCAAAAACAAATTTTGTTTACAGGATCTGCCACAGTAACAAGCGGGATTAGTATTGAAAATGTTTCGCCAGCGAGATTTGTCGACAAAGTTATTAATCGGAAACAATTAAAACGGTCCAGTCCTCCTAAGCAAAAATCAGTAATATTTATTGCAACTCCCGTAAAGAAAGAACTGGAAATTGTCGCCGCTAAAAGGAAAAAAATAGCTGAATTAAAAATAAAATCAAATAAAGAGCATGTGGCGTCTTTCACACCTTGCCCAACAAATCATTCAATAATTTAAAATAAATTTCCTAAATTGTCAAGCACCATAAATGATTAGTTGGGTATCCAAAAAATATTGTAGTTTTTGGTTTTTGTTAGCTAGCTTTAAGAAATAAAAGTTAGTCGTTTTTAGTTTTTCCTGAAAAATAGATATGTTAATAAAATAAAATGAAAATATATTAAATAAATTAAAAAAAGAGAATAATTGTTATTTCATATTGTAAAAATAAAAATAAGTTTTGTTTTAATACAGTTGTGTACCCGTGTTTATAATAGATACCTATTAAAGCTTGGTGGAGCTCAATAGCCACCAAAACTGGTGACCACGACGTAATCGGGACAACAACAAAATTAAATAAAAAATCACGCTGCTTACAACAAAATTTCATATAAAATTACGGCCGCTTTTAAATAAAAGGACAACAGCCGCTCATTTCATCAACCGTTGGACAAGCAGAATTAATTAAGTTGCGGCCGCTTTCAATTACGGTCAAATCCAAATTCGGTCGTTTTTATCAGAAAATTCGGAGCATCGGCAGCAATATCAGTGATATTTCATTATCACTGTCAACATTTACACCATTCAGAGACCGAGGTGACACTGTAATTAACGTGTCTCTGCAACGAAAGAAAAAATTAAAAAACTAATTAACTGTAAGGACTCAACTAATTATTTTTGGTGCTAAAATTAATAAATTATTTCTTTTCGAAAATAAATTCATATTTGTTTCTTTTTCAATTATTTTCGTTTATTAAAATGTGTTTCACTTTTGCTTTTTCGTTGTTTGTTTTCGCGTTTTCGGTATTTTTTCTGATTTTTTCTTTTTTGTTTCGGCGTATTGTTCAAGGTGTGAATGATCCACCTTATTCCCTACCAGTTGTTACAGGCTGGCTACTGCCAACCTGCAGATATTCACTAAGCTCCTGCAGAGGCCTCCACGGTGATGTTTTGCCGGCTACGTTCTCAGCGAGAAGTGCGAGGGTCGTGGGGTTTGAGGCATGCAGGGCTCCTGGCCTACACCGTGATTAACAGAAAGTTGGGGAAACGCAAATAATAAATAAAAACCGTAGTTCCGCCGAAATTCGTCGGCCGGAACTTGAGGAACGAACAACTCAAGAATTATAATCCGAGAACGGTGCCTTGGTGCGCGCATCCATCCGAATTCAAACGGGGCCAAGCCCTGGTTACGGAATTGGATGCGGGCACCAAGGGACCGCCAACACTAAACCGACACAGAGGGAGTCTCCGCTCCCATCATACACAACCGAAAAATATTTATTAATTCATTTTATTATAGAAAAACAACAACGAAACAAAGAAAACCAGCTTCCCAAAAAAACGGAAAAGGAGGGAACGAGAGAGAGAGAGAGCGAGAGAGAGAACAGCAATGCGCATCGAGCGCGCACCCGCTGTGCGGCGCTCGATTACAAAAACCAAAATTTAAATTTAAAAATAAAAAATGTAAAAGAAATATAAAATAAATGAATAAAAAACTAAAAAAAAAAAAAATCGTACCTTAATTACTAAAATTTATGTTGCGGCCTTGCGCGGCCGTCATGCCACAGGTGACCTTGCCACACCCGGACCGTTGCGGTGCCTTTCACCGTTACCAATATGGGTTGCGGCCTTGATGCCGTCGTTGGGCGACTTCCGCCTTGCGCTCGAGCGCTTGCCTGGTTGGGCACTATGTTGCGGGGCCTTTCCCCGATACCAAATACAATTATACGAGGTGCCGGTTGGCAACCCGTTACGTTGCGGGGCCTCTCCCCGATACCAATATAAAGATGGCCTTGACTAATCGCCAAAAACGCTATCCCCAAAATATAGGGCGATGACTCGTGGACAACTAGAAACGATCCCAACAATCAAGCGGCTGGAATCTGACACCCGTAAAATATAATTTAGAGATGGCCACGTTGTTGGCCACCCGCACACGTATATACTTCACCACCAAAACACAAACGGCCTTCACCTGGTACTTTTCTCTTTTGTTGTGTATACAAACCAAATATTTTATATCACTCGAATAGAATTCGGTCAAATTATTAACACTGACCAACTCAAAGAACGACCAAAACTTTCGTATAAACTATTAATTTTTCCTTGGCTGCTGATTTAATCCACACCTTTATCGTTATACTTTTCATTAACACAACTTAGAACCGTTGTAATGTTGTTGTATTCGCGTCAAAACAGCTCAAATTCCGAAGTGCGTACAGTTACACACTCCACATTCATAATTCAAAAGATAATATTTTACGCTAAAACAATATTCGCAAGCGATTCACTTTATTTTCCGTTTTGTTATATATTTAAAATACCATTACAATAATTTTTATCTTTAAAAAAAATCAACTAATGGTATATTACACAAGACTTTATGTTTATATCTCAAAACTAGCCACCTCAATATACAATCAAAAAACTAAACTCTTTGTTTTAAAAATTATCATCAAAAAAAGAAAAAAAACTCAATGTTATCTTAACAAAAACCAAACTCGAATGAAAACAAAAAAAATATTCGAGCGTCGCACAGCTCGTAAAACGTTTTAGAAGAAAATGCATCTCTCTTCTCTGTCTCTCCTTTGTACCAAATTTTCGTTGGTATTATACAAAAGAGAGACATACAAGAAAAAACATTTTTTTTTTAAAACGTTTTACTTTGCACACACTCGATGCGCATTGTTCTCTCTTTCTCTACCATTTTCGTTCCGTTGCCAACATAACAGAAGAAAACACACACGAATCCATCCACCAAGACATCACGTTCACACAGCGAAAAACTCGGACGCAAGAAACCGTTGAGAATGGAAACAAATTTACAAAAAAAAGTCTTGTTAAGACAATACAGTCGTAACAAACGTGGGAACGTCCCACACCCTGAGATGTCTCATAAGCCGGGCCTAAAACAAACAACACGAAAATAAAGATAGAGAGAGAAACGATTAAACACGGATGTCTTTGACATGATAAGTACCCAAGGATTTGCCATTCAAATCTTCGACGGTATACGCCACCTGACCTACTTTACCAGAAATTACCGCGGGTTTGAATTTTCCGGCTAATTTCGCGGAGAATTTGTTCGTCGCATCGCTCAACGCAAAAGATCGTATAAAGACGGATTGTCCAACTCGAAAAGAGCGCTTAGTACTACGCAAGTTGTAATGCTGAGCTCCCTTCTCGTATGCCACACGCAGATAATGTATAATACGATCCTTTAACAGATTTACTCGATCTGGCTTAGCCCATGCATGGACTTCACCGGGATCATGTTCATCGAGTAATCGTCGCAGTGAGTAATCCGAACCGTGCATCGACATATGTTGACCGAACACGACATAATGAGGGGAATAATGTATCGAATCGTGTATGGCATTACGTAAAGCAGCCGCAATTTCCTGCAAATTTTTGTCCCACAAATTATGGTCGTGATCGCTCAAATATGAACGAATACTGGCAATTAATGTTCTATTAACACGCTCGGAAGCGTTACTTTGGGGCGAGTACACCGGCGTACGTAAATGGGTTACACCGTATTTAGCTAACAGGTCTTTAAATAGATTCGAGGTGAACTGCTTCCCATTATCGGAGGTAACAATTTCGGGTACGGAGAATAAAAGGAATACCTCGTTTTCCAGAAATCGACACAATAATGAGGCAGACGCTTCGCGTAAGGGTTTTACAACTACGAATTTCGAATAATGATCCAGAACGATAACGATACAGGTATTTCCGAGTTTCGAACGTGGATACGGACCCAAAAAATCTACATACAGTTTTTGAAACGGGCGAGTTGACGTAACCTGTGCTCCCATGGCTGGTTGTGTAGAGAAATTAACCGCTTTGTTCATTTTACATTTAGTGCAGCTACGAGGGTATATCAAAAAGTCTTGCAATATCGTATGAAAAAAAAGAGTGAGTGAGACAACAATATATTTTTCAAAACCATTTTTTGTCGTGATGAAACTTCTAGAAGAACATTTCGATGTAAATTTTACAGTTCGTTTGTTTTTGTCAATTTTGTAACACGTGTTTTGAATTTTTCTTAAAATGAATGAAATTGAATATCGCGCCGTTATTAAATTTTTTTGTAAAGATGGACGAAATGCAATTTATATATTCAACTATATATCAAAAGTTTACGGCGAATCTGCACCATCATATGCCACAGTAACAAGGTGGGTAAAATTATTCAAAAGTGGTCGAGAGTCATTAGAAGACGACAACCGCTCGGGTCGGCCAGCAGATGCTATTAGCCATGAAAACGTAATTTTGGCCGAATCTATTGTATTGGAGGACCGGCGTATTTCTATTCCGAGGTTAGCGTGGAGACTTTCTCTTTCATACGGTACTACGTATACTATATTACATGACCACCTTCACAAGTCGAAAGTAAGTGCGCGATGGGTTCCCCGTTTGTTGACTGCAGAACCAAAACAAAAATGCGGGTTCAAACTTCAAAGGAGATTTTAGATATTATGTACAAAGAAGATCCAGAAAATTTCTTGGATAACTTAATAACAGGCGATGAAACATGGCTTCATCACTGGGATCCGGAATCCAAACAAGAATCGATGCAATGGATTAAACGTAGTGAACCACCACCAAAAAAAATTCAAAACTCAACCGTCTGCTGGTAAGGTTTTGGCAACAATTTTTTGGGATGCTGAAGGAATTTTGATAATCGATTATATGCCACCGAAAACCACAATCACAGGCATATATTACGCAGCGGTTTTGCGAAAATTGAAAAAAGCGATCCGGGAAAAACAGCCAAGGAAAGTTAGGAACAAATCTTGCTTCTTCACGACAATGCACCAGTGCACAAGGCTAATATTGCTCAAACTGCATTAAAGGACTGCGGCTTCGTGGAAATTCCGCATCCACCGTACAGTCCAGACTTGGCACCCAGTGACTACTTTCTGTTTCCCAATTTGAAAAAACACTAAGGGGCCGGAAATTTTCCACTGACTATGAAGTACAGTCTGTTGTAAATGAATATTTTATGGAGCAAAAGAAATCTTTTTTTTAGAGGGTTTAGGCAAATTAATTGATCGATATGACAAATGTATAAACCTTAAAGGAGATTATGTCGAAAAATAAAAATATTGTTGTCTCACTCACTCTTTTTTTTCATATGATATTGCAAGACTTTTTGATTTGCCCTCGTAGCAACGTACTGTTTAACTTGCTTTGCCATTTGAGGCCAGTAAAATTGACGCTGAAGGCGTTCGAGAGTTTTGCTGCCGCCTAAATGTGCTGAAGTGGGAGGTACGTGAGCCTGTTCAATAAGCGTTGAAGTTAAGGAATTAGGAATAACAAGTTTCCAATTCGAAAGGTCGGTATCCGTATATTTAAAACCGAACGAAGGGGATATCAACAATTTATCATCCTGGATTTTGTAGTTGTGCGAACAATCTTTTAATGAACGTATTTTCGCGATCTGATCGACGTAATCTGGATCTTGGAACGCAACCGAATTTTGATCAACGTGCAGAATGGGGACTGAAGAAGGTATTAACGCATTCACGGAACGGTCGATGTTTTTACTCGACAAGGCTGGATCTCCAAATTGAACACCAGGATCAGGCGTGCTCTTACTTTCGGAATCATCCTCACAAGGAGCGGGTTCATCCGGAAAAGCTCGAGACAACGCCTCAGGTACAACGTTAACTGAACCTTTTCGGTATCCAATCTGAAAATCCAGCGCTTGGAGTTTAAGACTCCATCTCGCCAAACGTCCGGAGAGGTCTTTTTGACTCATTAACCAGCGCAAACTGGAATGGTCGGTATAAATGACGAATGGATAACCTTCCACGTAGGGACGGAATTTTCGCACGCTGAGAACGGCAGCGTAGCATTCCAGCTCGGTCACCGAGTAGTTTCGCTGCGCCGCATTGAGCTTGTGGGAATAAAACTCAATGGGCCGCTCCACCCCCTCGGCGTCCACCTGAAATAAGATACTACCGACCCCAACGGCACTGGCATCACACTGAATAAAAAAGGGTTTAGTGTAATCAGGATGCGTCAATACTGGGGCAGTTGACAAGGCGGTTTTGAGAGAGTTAAAGGAAGAATCAGCAGCTGCAGACCAACATACTTTAGTGTTTTTACCAGTAAGATCGGTGAGAGAAGAAGCTAAGGAGGCGAAATTAGGAATGAAGCGACGGTACCATCCGCACATTCCCAGAAAACGTCTAATCTGTTTCGTCGTTTTCGGAATAGGGTACTCCAGAATAGCTTTACATTTATCTGGGTACGTACGGAGGCAGCCATCACCCACAATATAACCTAAATAGTCTACTTCTTTCAACACAAACTTACTTTTGGTCAAATTGATTGTTAAACCAGCATCCTTCAGATATCCAGCAACCTGTTGTAGCAAATCGAAATGTTCGGCCAGAGTGGAGGATGTGACCAGAAGGTCATCGAGGTACACAAAGACCTTATCGTGCAGTTGGTACGGGATCACGCGGTGCATTAAGCGACAAAGCGTCTGTGGTGCGTTGCATAAGCCAAACGGCATCACCTTGAACTGATACAAGGGTCGTCCAGGAACCGTAAACGCTGTTTTATCGCGGGATGCTGGGTCGAGTGGGATCTGCCAAAAGGCATCCTTCAAATCAATCGCCGAAATGAATCGGGTGTGTCCCAAACGACCCAACAATCCGTTGATTATGGGCAGCGGATACGCATCCTTGACGGTTGCCTTGTTCAGTTCTCTAGCATCCAAGCACAGACGAACTTTCCCATTGGCCTTACGCACCAACGTGACCGGTGAACACCAGGAACTTTGTGACTCCTCGATAACCCCCAAAGACAACATCCTATCCAACTCGGCATACATGAGTTTCTGGATAGCTGGGGACACGGAATAAAAATGTTGTTTGACTGGTTTTGCGGAACCGACATCGATCATATGAGTGATGAGGGATGTGCGGCCCAAACCTAAAATATCGCTGCTCGGAAAATATTCGCGAATGAGATCCAATTTACGACGATCATCAGATGTTAAAATATGGAATTTGGGTGTGTTGGTAGTTTCACCTAATTCGTCCGAATTATTTAACGCGGAGATTTTTGGGGAAATTCCAAAACGATTCCAAAAATCGATACCCAAATAAAGCGGTTGTTCCAAGGAAGGGACAACGTGAAAATTCATAAATTTAGTGACTCCGTTAAATTCGACGTTAGCTCGGATATAACCAAAAACTCGTTGGACTTGGCCACTCGCGGTAGTTATAGTGGAAGGAAAGTTATGAAATTCAACAAAGGGATTTGACATGAGTTTCTCCGATCCACTCCCGAGAACACTGACACTCGCCCCGCTGTCGAGAAGACCCTTAAAAGGTATCTTATTTATAAAGACCTGGGCGTAAGGCCGAGTGTCACTACCCTCGGAGAATAGAACGGAGGAAATCACATCATTTCTCATTGCGACGCGACGGTTCCAATATTTTTTGGAACGCTTTAAACGATCTAACTTTGCCAATGATGGGGCATTATAGAAAAATTTAAGAGCGACAGGGAGGGAAAGAGGATTGGATGGGGAAGAAGGATCGGGAAAGGAATCATTACTGGCAGACGAGCTTACTTCTTCGTCGGATTCGAATAGGAGCGGATTTCCGCGTCCGTATTGCTCGCTGCATCCTCCAGAATCGGTTTGAGTGGATTTGTCCGTGGTAACATCAGTCTGGGTTGCGGTTGTCCTTGTGGTGATTCTCGTGGCCCAGTCCTCCAAGAACCACTGTTCTGGTTTTCCGACAATCTTGATTGAACGTTTCGTTCTTCGACACAACGTCGACAACGCGCAGATATCGTTCCTCGAAGCCCACATCGATAGCAAAATAATCCGACTGGAGCCAACTGACAATCCATGAACGTGTGACCCATATCTGAACAATTGAAGCAGACGATATTTTTACCATAATTGGCATGTTGTTTGTAAACCAATCCCGAACTGTCTGCTGGGACTTGTCCGCCCGAACGTCTCGCTGCTGCCGACGAATACCTGCTCCCCGTTTGAATTGCGGATACTGAGTTATCGGGTAGAACATCAGTTAAGGGATAATTCTCATAAGAGTCATATGCTCCAACATCATCATACGGACTGCCTGATAACTCATTGATCACGCGTCGTGGATGGATTGCAGGATCCGCCGGAGCTTTGAGCCGCCGAAAAGACTCCTCCCAAGCAGAACAGCTTTTGATTAGTTCGTTGATACTGCTAAACTGGCGATCGGTGAGATGATATTGTAACGTCGGCTTCATGTTGTTCATGAGAATCTGAATGAGCTCTTCGTCGGAATACGGTGTGCGACATTGTAGTGTGAGGGTCCATACATGGTTGTAGAAATCCAGGAAGCTTTCGTTCGGTTGTTGTTTACGTGCCTCGACCATTCTGCGGATTTCGTAGTTAGTGCGACGATCTTGAAAGCGCTCGATAATTCCGCTTCGTAGATCTGACCATGTCGCGTGCGGGTTGTGTTTACGAAATGTCCAGTACCACTGCAACGCGAGGTCTTTTAGAATGGTGTGGAGCTCTAACAATAAAATTTGTTCGGATAATCCCCGGGATGAGGCGATGGTGTCAACTTGGAACAGGAACATATCGATGTTGATTCCCGATGGAGATCCCGTGAAACTTAGTCCACTACCGGACAACAAACGTCGATCGACAAATTTTGGCGATACTGGCGAACTAGTGGACGTCGGAGGCGCTCGATCGTGTACGGTTGGAATCGGGATGTCTTGTGAGAACAGGTTATTTCCAACGATTTGAGTCTGGAGGTTGGTTTGTCTTTGATCCAACTTGACCAGCTGCTGTGATACCAATTCGAATTTGTGCAGCATGGATTCCAACAAGGTGGTCTGTGCATTTGATTGTTGTACCGCCGTGTGGTTCGTTTGAATCTGATCAAGGAGATCCTCCAAAGTGCATCTTCGCTCCTGCGGTTGTGGGTGGTCGGAATCATCCTCGCTACCGAGATTTTGAACTTGAATCTCTTCATTTGTTTCCTCATGGGGAGGTATTTCCAACGCGAGATGTACGCCCTTTGCGCTTTCTATGGAAACGTTCAACTTTTCCTGGTCATCCAGGTACATCTGCAGACTGGTCAATAATGCCGAACATGCCTGATGTGCCTTACGCGCGGACTGCTCGTATGTCGGTGATTTAAATGCGCGGCTAAGCCGACCTGCCAAATGTAATAAACGAGCGTGGTACCGTTGCACCAATAGCATGAGATCTTTTGTCGCCGGATCCAACACTGTGATCGCTCCCCGAATCTCCTCCAATTTCTTGAGACACGTTGAGATCTCGATATCAGGTCTTTTCGATGCGCTTGTATGCATTTTTCCGGGCGTTGGTTTAATATCGGCCTGCTCACTTCAGACCGCTTCCTCGAGTTGATGAATTGCATCGGGTGTGTCGAAGCGTATATCACGAAGGAGACACTCCACCTCCACTTCGTCTCGTTGCAGTAGATTTACGTCCATTTTGGATTATATCAGGGTAAAGGAGTAAGTTTGGTTAATTCGACAAAAAAAACGTAGTCTTTATTGATTTATAAAAATACAAAAATTTTAATTCAAAATAACTCTAACTCAAACGGAAGGTTTTAAATTAGAGGAAATTACAACTAAAGATATTCCACACCCACTATAACTAGATAATAAAAAAAACACGAAATATTTTTATAAATAACACGAAAAGGAATGGATACCTTGTAAGAGTTTGTGGGTCCAGTATTCCCACGATTAGTTTAACGACGGATAGGACGAGATACCCCCGAAAGTGGCGCTTTTCGATGAGAACCTAATTTGGGGGGGCTCGTTAAAATAATTACAACAAAAATTCAATCAATGAATATCAATTCGTGATAAACAACCAGAAAGTTACCCCGTGCGTTGGATAATACTCAATTCGAATGTGAATTTGGTTAACTTCCACTCGATCCCACGGATGGTTACGTTGGATACGTGGTTCTACGTCCGAGTTATCCCACACTGTACGTCTTTGAGGTCTTTCTGGCGTATCCCACGGATTAGAATTCATACAAAATAATAATAAACAAAATTTAATAATAATAATAACGTAGCTAAGGAAACTACCAACACACCCAGAAGTACGCCGATAGTAAATAATACAACTCAGTAACAAGACAAGATTGCGAAGAAAATAAGGCTAGAATAATAATAATAACAGAAAGGAATGGTTACCTTGTGGTGGTTTGTGGGTCCCGTATTCCCACGATTGGATTAACGACGGAAGACGAGATACCCCCCAAAGTGGCGCTTTTCAATGAGAACCTAATTTGGAGGGGCTCGTTGAAATTTGAAATGATACGAGAGAAGATAAAAAATAAAATATATAAAAATCCCAAGACTACCCACACACCCAATGGTATGTAAGCAGAATTATAGTACAAAAATATAATCAAACGAAGGAAAATATAATAAATTGAAGTACTAACAAGTAACCGCGGGTTCCAATACAACCCCAAAATTAAAACTCAAAAATATCAAAAATAATATATTCAAAAAAAAAATATTTAAATCAAGTACGATAATACGGTGGTATGATGAGAGTGGAAACCCCACTCCGTGTCAGCTAAATAATAAAGAAAATTAAAAAAAATAATAATAATACAATAATAAAGTGTTCCGTTCCTCAAATTTCGGTCAAGAAACTTCGGGGAAGAGAAGAAATGAAGCTAAACTAAACTCCAGACAAATAAAATCCGAGCTCCACCACAATCAGACACAACATAGTGGAAATGGGAAAGAGCTCGGAAGTCGGATGTCCAAAGAATAGGGGATGACACCCCCCAGCTACGCGCAATCAAACAGCCCGTGCTGGTTGCGATCGTAGATAGGGAATGTCAACCGGGAGACTGGCTTTGGTGTGCGCGTCCATGCGAATTCAAACAGTGTGAAACACCGGTTTCGACACTGGACGCGCACGCCAAAGGGAGTGCAGCTAAAAAATCCTAAAAAAAATAAAAATTATTAAAAATTCGCGAAATAGCTTGGGCGCCACTGTTACAGGCTGGCTACTGCCAACCTGCAGATATTCACTAAGCTCATGCAGAGGCCTCCACGGTGATGTTTTGCCGGCTACGTTCTCAGCGAGAAGTGCGAGGGTCGTGGGGTTTGAGGCATGCAGGGCTCCTGGCCTACACCGTGATTAACAGAAAGTTGGGGAAACGCAAATAATAAATAAAAACCGTAGTTCCGCCGAAATTCGTCGGCCGGAACTTGAGGAACGGACAACTCAAGAATTATAAACCGAGAACGGTGCCTTGGTGCGCGCATCCATCCGAATTCAAACGGGGCCAAGCCCTGGTTACGGAATTGGATGCGGGCACCAAGGGACCGCCAACACTAAACCGACACAGAGGGAGTCTCCGCTCCCATCATACACAACCGAAAAATATTTATTAATTCATTTTATTATAGAAAAACAACAACGAAACAAAGAAAACCAGCTTCCCAAAAAAACGGAAAAGGAGGGAACGAGAGAGAGAGAGAGCGAGAGAGAGAACAGCAATGCGCATCGAGCGCGCACCCGCTGTGCGGCGCTCGATTACAAAAACCAAAATTTAAATTTAAAAATAAAAAATGTAAAAGAAATATAAAATAAATGAATAAAAAACTAAAAAAAAAAAAAATCGTACCTTAATTACTAAAATTTATGTTGCGGCCTTGCGCGGCCGTCATGCCACAGGTGACCTTGCCACACCCGGACCGTTGCGGTGCCTTTCACCGTTACCAATATGGGTTGCGGCCTTGATGCCGTCGTTGGGCGACTTCCGCCTTGCGCTCGAGCGCTTGCCTGGTTGGGCACTATGTTGCGGGGCCTTTCCCCGATACCAAATACAATTATACGAGGTGCCGGTTGGCAACCCGTTACGTTGCGGGGCCTCTCCCCGATACCAATATAAAGATGGCCTTGACTAATCGCCAAAAACGCTATCCCCAAAATATAGGGCGATGACTCGTGGACAACTAGAAACGATCCCAACAATCAAGCGGCTGGAATCTGACACCCGTAAAATATAATTTAGAGATGGCCACGTTGTTGGCCACCCGCACACGTATATACTTCACCACCAAAACACAAACGGCCTTCACCTGGTACTTTTCTCTTTTGTTGTGTATACAAACCAAATATTTTATATCACTCGAATAGAATTCGGTCAAATTATTAACACTGACCAACTCAAAGAACGACCAAAACTTTCGTATAAACTATTAATTTTTCCTTGGCTGCTGATTTAATCCACACCTTTATCGTTATACTTTTCATTAACACAACTTAGAACCGTTGTAATGTTGTTGTATTCGCGTCAAAACAGCTCAAATTCCGAAGTGCGTACAGTTACACACTCCACATTCATAATTCAAAAGATAATATTTTACGCTAAAACAATATTCGCAAGCGATTCACTTTATTTTCCGTTTTGTTATATATTTAAAATACCATTACAATAATTTTTATCTTTAAAAAAAATCAACTAATGGTATATTACACAAGACTTTATGTTTATATCTCAAAACTAGCCACCTCAATATACAATCAAAAAACTAAACTCTTTGTTTTAAAAATTATCATCAAAAAAAGAAAAAAAACTCAATGTTATCTTAACAAAAACCAAACTCGAATGAAAACAAAAAAAATATTCGAGCGTCGCACAGCTCGTAAAACGTTTTAGAAGAAAATGCATCTCTCTTCTCTGTCTCTCCTTTGTACCAAATTTTCGTTGGTATTATACAAAAGAGAGACATACAAGAAAAAACATTTTTTTTTTAAAACGTTTTACTTTGCACACACTCGATGCGCATTGTTCTCTCTTTCTCTACCATTTTCGTTCCGTTGCCAACATAACAGAAGAAAACACACGCGAATCCATCCACCAAGACATCACGTTCACACAGCGAAAAACTCGGACGCAAGAAACCGTTGAGAATGGAAACAAATTTACAAAAAAAAGTCTTGTTAAGACAATACAGTCGTAACAAAGACGATTGAGTCAGACTCGGCAGCGGCATCAACCAGCGGTTCAACAAGGGAGTCTAGTATCACGTTGACTCCCATTGAGCTGGCTGGTCTTGTTAATGATGCCGTTGCCAGGGCTATCTCACATTTAAATATTAACTCAAATGGAATTCCAGAGACTTCGCGAGCAAATGTAAATTTTTCTGCCGGTGCTGGGCTTGTTGCTCGAGTGGCTTTCAAACCTCCACAGCCATTGCACTCTCAAAACCCAAATGGGTGGTTTGAGATACTCGAGCAGCAGTTCACTTTGGCAGATATCACGGTTGAGGCTACCAAATATGCTCATGCGGTGGGAGCCCTGGATGCACGTTTCCATGATACATTCGCTTATATAATCACTAGTCCGAAGGGTAATACACCTTACACTTCATTCAAGGCGGAGGTGATTCGGGTACTTGGCGAATCTGAAAAAACGGAGCTGAACAATCTTATGCATGGTTTGACACTTGGGGACAGGAAGCCGTCCCAGTTGTTGAGTATCATGAAATTGAACGCTGGTGACAATTTTAACGAAGCGACACTTCGTCAATTTTGGATGAAGAGATTACATCAGTCCGTTCAAATGATACTCACACCATTCGGAAACGACGTCTCCCTGTCAGTCCTTGCAGAACGGGCTGACAACGTGCATGAGACTATGGCTCAGGCACAAATATGTTCTATTGAGACTTCTGCATCTGGTGCTTCTAATCAAAATTCAACCTTTTCTCTAGATAATAAACTTTCGGAATTTAAAAAAACATTATTATCGGAGATTTCGGAAATTGTTAATCAAAATTATAGATCACGATCTAAATCAAATTCACGTGGTCGTAATTATTCGCGATCAAACTCTAGGAATAATTATTCTCGTAGAAACTCTCCAAATTCTCGAAATTCTTACAATCCATTTTACGGTGAACCTTCGGCTGAGAATAATTTTATTTGTTTCTATCATCATCATTTCGGCACAAAAGCATTAAAATGTAAACCATATTGTAAATTTGTATCATATAGCTCCAATAATAATGTTTCAAAAAAATAAATAGTCATTCACAATTGGCATGACGATTCTAAAACTAGCCGCCTTTTAATTTTTGAAATTTTTCTCCAGACTCATTTTTTAATTGATACAGGTGCAGATGTCTCAGTTTTGCCAGTCCGTTTTGTTCGGAATCCAAGGGTCGATCCATCATTCAGATTGTTCGCAGCGAACGGTTCTTCGGTAAATGCGTATGGAACCAAATTTTTAAGACTTGACATCGGACTGCGCCGCGAATTCTCCTGGGAATTTATAGTTGCTGACGTGTCGATGCCTATCATCGGCGCGGATTTTTTGAGGAAAACTGGTTTGCTAGTGGATATACAGAGACAGAGGCTCATAGATCCGTTAACCTCTCTGTATTCAAATGGTTCTCCTTCCTCCTACGATGATACTACTGTTTCTAGGATCGACAAGTCAGCAATGGACCCAGGAGTTTTCAACGTAATATCAAAATTTTTAACGGTCATTCACGGTAATATTAATATTGACAATACTAGACATAGTGTGACCCACAAAATTGAGACGAACGGACTACCGGTTGCATGCAAACCACGACGACTAGCACCGGACAAATTCATTATCGCGAAGACAGAATTCGAAAATATGATGAAACTCGGGATTTGCAGACCTAGTAGCAGTCCTTGGTCCAGCCCGTTACATTTAGTACCTAAAAAGAATGGAGCGTGGAGACCATGTGGAGACTTTCGGGCCCTAAACAGAGTCACAATTCCAGACAGGTACCCAATCCCACATCTCCAGGATTTTACACAACGACTCGAGGGCTGCACTATATTCACAACAATAGACCTTGTCCAGGCCTACCATCAAATTCCTATTGAACCGACCGACATTCCAAAGACAGCAATTTCGACACCTTTCGGACTATTTGAATTTTGTAGAATGACTTTCGGCCTTAGGAATGCAGCACAATCGTTCCAACGTCTTATGCATTCAGTACTACGCGGACTTGACTTCTGCTTTGTATATTTGGACGATGTGCTCATTGCCTCTCGAAATTACGACGAACATCTTGAACATATTAAAATCATTTTTTCTAAATTAGACGAACACGGACTAGTTGTAAATGTGGACAAATGCGTTTTCGCAAAGACCGAAATTATTTTTTTAGGCCATTTGGTAACTGGACAAGGTATATTACCGTCGCATGAACGGGTTCAAGTCATCAAAAATTTCGATTGACCACAGACTGTTAAACAACTGAAACGCTTTTTAGGTATGATAAACTTTTATCGACGCTTCATTCCAGGTGCCGCTGCTGACCAGGAATTGTTGAACGATTACCTAAAAGGCTATACCAAAAACAGTCGAGTTCCAATTCAATGGTCAACGGCGGCTATCGAAGCGTTCGATAACTGCAAAATTAAACTTACAAACGCGACTTTACTTATTCATCCATCATCATCAGCACCTCTGGCCATCATGGTTGACGCTTCCGATACTGCTCTCGGAGCGGTAGTTCAGCACTTTGTATCCAATTCTTGGCAACCACTCGGTTTCTTTTCAGTACGTCTCAATGAAACGCAAAAAAGATACAGTGCTTATGATCGTGAACTTCTCGCGGCATATTCGGGAATAAAACACTTTCGATATCTTCTCGAAGGTCGTACTTTTACGCTTTATACCGATCATAAGCCACTTGTCTACGCTTTTAATCAGAATCCGGAAAAAGCATCTCCTCGTCAATTTCGACACCTAGATTTCATCGGTCAATTCACAACCGATATCCAGCACATCTCTGGACTGGATAACGTTGTTGCAGATACTCTTTCATGAAGAACTTCAAGAAATTTTTAGGAGTAACTCTGTTCTCAAATTTGAGAAATTTCCTGTTTCTTTCAATTCAAAAAAATTAATTTATTGCGATATTTCTACTACTACACCTAGGCCATTCATTCCCTTTAATTTCCGAAAACAAGTTTTCGATGCTTTTCATAACCTTTCACATCCTGGCGTCAAAGCTTCCATCAAACTTTTGACTCAGAATGTCATCTGGCCATCAATTAAAAAAGACGTTCAGAAAATGGCTCAAAATTGTGTAGCTTGTCAAAAGGCTAAAATCTCACGACATACAAAATCTCCGATTGGTAACTATAAATTAACTTCTCAACGCTTATCGATTATTCATCTCGACATCATCGGTCCTTTGCCAGTTTCTGATAATCAGCGGTATTGCGTAACATTGATTGATAGATACACTCGCTGGTCTGAGGCGGTTCCAGTTCCGGATATAACTGCTGCAACCGTCGCTTTCGCTGTCTACTCACAGTGGATAGCTCGCTTTGGTGTGCCAGAGTCCATTGTCACGGACCAAGGCATGCAATTCGAATCACAACTTTTTCACGAACTGGCTAACTTACTTGGTTTTGAGCGCAGGAGAACAACTAGCTACAATCCCAAATGTAATGGCATGATCGAGAGATGGCATCGAGTCATCAAATCTGCTATTATGTGCTATAATCGTGCTGATTGGACTAGTGTTCTTCCTGCAATCTTACTTGGACTACGAACGACTTACAGTGACGAACTAAAAGCTACTCCAGCTGAACTGGTTTACGGATGTACAACGCGAGTTCCTGGAACATTTTTAGATACGACGAACGAACAAATTTCACAATCAGACTTCATTACTAATTTAAGACGACACTTTGACGAAATTCGACCTGTACCGGCTTCTCGACATATGTACTACGGACAAAATTTTTATTAGTAAAGATTTGCTGACCTGCTCGCACGTTTTCCTACGAACTGACGCAGTACGCAAATCACTGCAACCACCGTATACGGGACCGTATTTGGTAATCGACCGTACCGACAAATTTTACACTTTGGATCTGAACGGACGACACGCCAAAATATCCATCGACCGACTCAAACCGTGTTACTCAGACAATCAATAAGAAATTAAGGACGTACCAACTATACAAACTGGATTACTTTTACCGACTCACGAACCAAAACTCATATTTTCGGATGACGGACCTAAAATACCTGCCGAGGAACCGAAAATTCGCAAAGATCGGGTCGTGTAACCAGGACTCCTACCAGATTTTTAAATTATCGATAGATCTTCGATCTCTCTGGGAGGGGAGTATTGTGGCGTCTTTCACACCTTGCCCAACAAATCATTCAATAATTTAAAATAAATTTCCTAAATTGTCAAGCACCATAAATGATTAGTTGGGTATCCAAAAAATATTGTAGTTTTTGGTTTTTGTTAGCTAGCTTTGAGAAATAAAAGTTAGTCGTTTTTAGTTTTTCCTGAAAAATAGATATGTTAATAAAATAAAATGAAAATATATTAAAATAAATTAAAAAAAGAGAATAATTGTTATTTCATATTGTAAAATAAAAATAAGTTTTGTTTTAATACAGTTGTGTACCCGTGTTTATAATAGATACCTATTAAAGCTTGGTTGAGCTCAATAGCCACCAAAAGCAAAAATCAAACAAACCAGCCTCGAAAAATATCAAAAAAAAGGACAAAATACTTGACGATGTTGACCCATTCAACAACAACGATGAGATATGCCTCATTTGTTCGGAATTCGGTAAAAATGGAGAACTGTGATATAGGTGTGTCTCGTGTGACGCATGGAGTCATCTGGTGCTCTGGTGTAGACAATGCAGAAAATTATGAGTGTGATTTTTCTAAAAACTATAATTTAAGATAAATTAAAACGATTTGTCTCCGGTGATACTTCATTAGTACCTTTATTTCTCTTAAATTGTGATTTTTTTGTTTTTATTGTTTTAAGGATTTAAAGAAATGTTTTTTATATTTATAATTTGAATACAATAAAGTTAACTAAAAAGAATCGTTGTTTTCTACTGATCTGCAATTAAACTATTTGCTGCACGAAATTACCCACATGTCAGGGTAATACCGTTTTTTGTGGACTTTTCGGTTAACCCGCCGCAGTTTAGATGCTTACATAACTAACTCTCAGACAACAGTGCAAGCTATTTCAACATTTAAAAATCTCTTCTTTATGGGGTTTTCCTTAAGGGCATGCTAATACCCCACTCTCCCCTAAGGGTTCGTATCCTGTATGTTTCCAGTGTTATACAAGCCGAATAGGCGTGCGACGGCATCTAAACTTCTTGAGTTTTTAGAAAATAAAATTTTTCACCTGTATACCATATATAGTATGGTGTACCCGAAGTTATTGAAGAAATACGAGGTAGAATCTTAGCTGCGGTTTGATCGTAGGACATGTAGGACAAATCATAGGACATTTGGTATAAGCAGGTGCCAATATCGTATAGAATTACACACTTCTATAAGATATTGAAATTCGTTTGGTCACAGAGCTATACATTTGTGATACTGCTGATCGTTTATCATTGTTAAGAATTTAGAGAAAGCGAAACGAAGGGCAAAACGAATTTTGTTCGGAATTTTCTTCACTAGAGCGAGCGAGAGATGTGATTTCTCTGAAAATAGCATATCGATAATTGCCCTCTAAAATGACCGGTTATGAATTAAAAATGATAAATTTTACTAATTACAAGTTGCGGAATCAAATCATCCCTTTGACTGTTTGATTTACTACTCAACCCCTTTTTTGTTAAATTATTAAGTCTTTCATAACGATATGATTTATCTCGATTTACTATCGTGTATTTAGCACTGCTTGGGTACTCACATATTTCATTGTATCACTAATTGAATTCACGTGCCTTATCAGTTATTAAAAATAATCAAATCTTTGTACCTATTTTTGATATAAAATGATTACGAAAAGTGTTTATTTATACGAAAGCATCATTGTATATAAAACATGACATTTTAAAATAGTAAGTGACTGTAGTATATGTATAGTGCTAACTTATCTCAAGTGGAGATTTATTGTGTATACATATTATGGGGTCACGTAAATTCTTCATTCGCATGCAATTTTATGTATGGGAAATTTTTTTAAGGTGAGTTAAGCATTATTTCCGGTGCAGAATCAACCCTAACTACATTTATAATACTAAAACGCTCTAATTATATTTTGGGTGGGGAGATTTCTTTAATCTTTAAAATTGAGCAATTTTCGTACAACTTATAATTTTCGTAAAGATAAAATCAATAATTATATAAAATGATGGCAAACGGATTTAATTGCAGTAATTACATGTATATGAACATAAATTACATAAAAGGATATATTTATGCGCATATACTGCAATTTAACATCCTCTTGTTGAAATATGTTTTATATGTATGTATGTCATCCACTAAATCAATCATAAGCGAGCAGATCAAAAAAGTATCATTCACTTCAGTAATACTCTAATTTCATACCGTAGCACACCCTTTATAATTCTTCCAGGACTCATTCATCCATTCCGTCATCTACTTTTTTAAGCATTTTACATATATAAACGAGCAGAAGATATTACGATGATAGGGGAGAAATCTTCAGAGATATTACGAGTATAGAGACGTAAATGAGAACGAGTAAGTTAAATATCAAATTTCTTGACTTTAATATGTCCTGTTTTGTGTTTTTTATTATCATACAAAAAAGAATATGTAATTCCATTTTAATGAGAGGCATGCACGACAGCAGAGTATACAGGAAGGATATATCTCTTTATACAACACACACACAGTACGTTGGTATACATATAGAATCATTATTTAATATCCTATTATCACCCTATTTAACCCATCAGTCAAACCATTTAATCCAAATTGAAGTAATGGCTTTGAT
This sequence comes from Nephrotoma appendiculata, assembly GCA_947310385.1. Taxonomy (NCBI): domain Eukaryota; kingdom Metazoa; phylum Arthropoda; class Insecta; order Diptera; family Tipulidae; genus Nephrotoma; species Nephrotoma appendiculata. Next base: position 146,492,218 of record OX371224.1, read on the forward strand.
TTTTTATGGTTTGGTTTTTCCGTTCTATTGATTTAGTAAGGAAGTTTTAAGGACGTTTGTGTCTCGTGTCTGTGTTTATACTTGGGTGTATACAAATACTGGTAATTATATGCTTTGGGAATATGGAACGGATGCTTTGTTGTGCGCGTTTAACCAAAACGCAACTCAAATTTCAACTACATATTTATATTAAGAAACTGAACCACCGAGCGTCGCTCGACCACAAATGGTTGTGCCATTAAGTATAAACATTTCAAAATTCGTACGTTAATTTTTAATTGTAATACAATGAAAACTATAGGCTAGCTAGAGTGAGAGAGTCGAAAAAATTTTAGTTGCTTCTTTAATTCTAAATACAAAACAATTAAATAACATTATCTCGTAACCTCAAACCGTTGTCGGATTATCTGTAACATTACACAAAATATGTAAAAAATGGACCTGGGTCCAAACAAGGAAACAAATTTTCTTAAAACTAGGATCGATCGAAATCGCATCCTGAAATCCCCCTTTACCAATCCCGACAAACAATTTGTAACCGTAGACTATGCCTCGGTAACAATGTTACTGATGTATGGTAACAATATTTCGAATTTTTTTTAAATATTTTGTTTTTACCATTTCCCATTTACAATTTTTTGTTGAAAAAGCGATTTTTATTTTCGATTTTTACTCTAGTTCTTCTTTCTCGTTCGTTCATTCACTTTCTTTCTCTTTCGCGTTAAATAATATCGGTTGTTTATTGGTAATTATTCGGAAATCTTATATATTTATAAGTCGGTAATTTTTAGGATACAAAAACCGTGTTATTTTCAGCATCCGACATTTTTTTAACTCATTTTTATTTTAGTTCAGTGTGCTTGCGGTTGTTTTCTGTGCATCAATAGATAAATTTACTAAATAGAAATTGTCTATTGATGATTATGAATTATAATTGGCTAATAATGTAAATATAATTGTAAGTATCAATTTATTCTTGATGATGAAGTTTAATTAAATTAAAAAGTTTATTAAATTTTTATTATTTAGTTTTAAATATATAATTTTTTGGCAGATTTGCGGTAACTGTTCCTGACGCATTGGACAAAATTTTTTCAAAATGGCGTTTGAAGGTACGTGTTCTTCGACGTAAAAGAATTTTTCATTTATATATATTCTTACAATTCTGTGTCAGTGTCGTTTCTAATGTGTTAAGAAACTCATATAATTTACTTAACAATAGGGATTTGTAATCCAGTTTATTTCTAAATCATCCTCGTATCACGTTAATTAAACAAAATAACATTATTCGTGCTGGTAATTTACTGGTAGCCTTTTATAAGTTTTAGCATGTACATCGGTAATTTATCGTAAACAAAGGGTATTCATGTCTTTAAATTTCTGGAGCATCGTTTTATTTTTTATATAACGCAGTTATAACTTAATTTGATATTTTTTACCTTATTTCAAATAACCTTTATTTTAGCTACAAAATTCCAGTTATTTATTAAAATTTTATTTACAGATGACTTCCTGCCTGCTGGAAAAATGATGTAAGGACAAAATACCACTTGGATTAAAAATTGAAAATTTAATTTTTATATGTAATTTTGGTAATTTTTTCTAAAAATGTAATCATATAAAATAAAAATAATTTTGAATATATTAATTTAATTTAAATTATATTTTTGTTTGTCTGTTTTATAATCTAATGTATGGTATATTAACGTCTACACACTTGGAAACTAGGTTCTACTTTGGTCAAATAAAATTGTCTAACAAAAAGCATGGGAATATAATTAGTATTTATAGACAAAATTGTCATGTAATTTTGCGATATAAAATAAAGAGATTAAGACAGTAACTATTCCCCTAAAATAACCTAAATATTTCACACATTTAACCCAGTGCTATTGCATTATCTTTTTCTAAAGATTACGGGGAAATCTACATATAAATATTTTGGTAATCGTAGAGTAACAAACACCGCGATTTAACCGATGGTGCCAAAATGGTAACAGTTCCAACCCATTGTCTGCCAGAAATAGGTAATTGTATGGTAACCGATCGGGTTCGTTACCGACTCGGTCCCCGGTAACAGCTAGGTTTTTTTTTGGTTTCAAAATTGAAATTGTTTGTCGGGAATGTTTATCAAAATCCTTTTTTGTAGTCGAAAAAATCCCGTGCGAGCCGAGAAAAATTAAATACATATCGGCATCCAGTCCCCACCTCACTAAATGAATTTTCCCAAAATCAGGACCAATCGCAATCGCCTCCAACTACTCGAAAACACCCCTCAGCAGTTTTTATAAAAATCGTACTGGCCGAAAACAAATTAAATAAAAGGACCTGCGAACCTAGGTCCCACACAGGCAACATTAAAGATCGTTTGAGGCGGACGAAAATGTGAAAGACCAACCCGTATAACCATAAGTAAAGATTTTTATAAACTTGTACAGCATCTTTAGTTGTTTATCTGTACAGGAAAAAATTTATTGTATCTATGCAGTTTCTGATAATATATCCCTATAAAGGAACTTCAACACAGTACCAGTAAATTTTCTATACTTAATTATTTTTATTGGTTCGACATAGAAGTTATCTACAGTACATTTAAAGACGATCAATAAAGTATCGATTTCAAAATAAAATAAAGACTGTGTACAGAATATTTATAAACAACCTATGTTTCGGTAAAAAAATACACAACTACTTTAATATCGATACTCTATAAAATATATAAAGATTTCTGTACAGTAACTTTACTTGTCACTTTACTTATAACTTGTCACGTTCTCTACAATAAAGTATTTGTGATAATGTGATCATGCTTGAGTTTAAGTATACTGTTTATATCATTATTTTGTTCCTGAGTGCAATATGAACTATGGTGATTTTGAGCACGACGTCTATATTTATTTATTCTTTGTTTTGGTGTTTTTATTTACTTGTTCAGTTAACTTTGAACCATTAAAATGGAATTTGATTTGACATATTGTATTTCAAGATAACTTTTTTAGGATCTTTATAGAACCTGTATCAAAATATGTTAAATATATAAAGTTTTATGAATACATCAACAATAGCGTTGTAGTGCAGTGGACAGAGCAATGGTACGAGAAAAATCGGATCCGAGTTCAACCCCCATCAAGGTAGGTGTAAGGTAAGTACAATTAAATTAATTATATAAATGAAATTTAATTCCTATAAGCAAATTTGTCAAATAATTGCATTAAAATATGAATATAAAACTATAAAAGAAATATGAAAAATAAAGAGAATATGAAAAATAATTTTTAGTTTCTATTTATGGTAAATTATGTATATAAATTATTGTTATAAAGATTCTTTATTGAAATGTTTATTAACCCTTTATCAAATGTGATTCTTAACTATATATATACTACTAACTAAGTAATTGTAAAGATTCTATATAGAAGCTGCGGTTTGACGAGTAAAGATACTTATAGAGATCCTAAATAGAGTCTGTAGATAACGAAATTTGCACTACAGGTATGTCTTTATTCCAAATCTACAGTACCTGTACCATGTACATACAGCATGTTTCTTTATCCAGATAAAGTTTTCGTTGCAGATTATTTATAGGAGTGGTAACTTGTGGTTATACGGGAAGGCCAAAACATTAATAAAATATCGAATGCTACAAATCATTAGTGCTACTCATAACAACCAACACTTTTAAAATGACGCGATAAGTGCAACCATGCATCAAAATCCAAGACCCAACACGAAGCAACATAGTATAAAATCGCGCAACATGGTCCAACAAGGTGAAACATCACGCAGCCTGGTCAACATGGTATACATGAAGCAGCATTCACAGCGTCCTGTAATATTGGACTCACACTAAATTCCTTCCTAATCTTAACTATATATAGCATTATGCAACATCACGCAACATGGTGGAATATAGCACTATAAGATGCAACATTTAAAAACAAAGCATAACGTTCTACAATCTGGTGCAACCTAACGTATTATTGTGCAACATGATGCAACATCAAGCAATTTTTACAATTTAAGCAAAGCCTTATGGTATTTTTCGCCCGAGAAAGACAAAAAAGATGATTGCTTCACTTTTTCATGATGAAGTTACAAACTCGCACTTCCAATACATAATTTGCTCATAATTTATTAATCAGGTTAACAGTCTGAACAAATTATGTATGGAAAGTAAAGTGCAATATTCCATATTATGTATGGGGGATTAAAAGTGTCATCCCTCGAGTTGTTACAATTTCAATCATCGATTTTAGGACAACTGGATAACGTTTTGATCCAATTTAACATTCCTATTTTCCTCAAATCGTTTATAGACTTTTTCTCTTTCGGATCAATATGACCCGAACTTTTATTAATGTCGTTAAACCAATTTAAACATGTTGCAAAAAGAAAAAAATCATTAAATTAAATAAAAATATTATTTTATGTATTAAATCATGAATTCAACAAATAATATATTTAATTTTAAATTTAATATTTTAAAAATATTTTAAAATATTTAAAAAAAAAATTCAATTATATTTATAAACATCAAAAAATTACATCTTTTTCGCTTTTGACTAGTATTGGGTTCATTTGGAGTATGGGTAACATCGACAAGCCCACATCGCCGACACAATCAGATCGCCGACTAGCCGCTTCGCCGACACAACAACATCGCCGACACCGATTTCTCCAACACTCACATCGCCGACAACCACATCGCCGACTACCACTTCGCCGACACTCACATCGCCGATACCCACTTCGCCAACAACCACATCGCCGACAACCACATCGCCGACCGGACAGATAGCCGACAACCACAAACACCATATAGCAATTAGCAAAATGTAATCTAAGGATCAAATAGTTGAAACATTTCGATTAGTTTTCTTTTTAATGAAATGTTTTGCACGTAATCAATTATATAATTATTTCTTTATCAGTATTTGCTCTGTGTTCGTCGTATATTCTCACTATCATTGGTCAATCTTCTGTGTATGACTTCAAAGTTTCGTTAAATGTGTTCCAACGAACTTCAATCCGCAAAGAAAACTTCCTACTATATATAACAGTCATCTTTTTGGGTTATTTTTTTAAATTTACGCATTTTGATATTGATCAATGATTTTTATAATAGTATCACCTGATTTAAATCAGTTTAAATCATCCGATTTAAATTAAGTGATTTAAATCATATTAACCCTGTCGCCGATAACTACATCGCCGACACCCACGTGGCTGATATCCACATCGCCAACACAAACAATGCCGACAACTATTGTAGAGCCATATCGCCTATAAAAATGTTGATCAACAATCGGTTAAAGTACACACACTATCTATGTAGCCGGCTCAACCACATCACCCATACCCATACTGCCACACATTGCCGAAACCACCTCTGATTTTAAGATACTTACAATATTTGCATTAATGTAATATGTAAAGTCAAATAGAAATGACACATTGGTTTTTGTGTTTTTTTTTTATTATTTTTTTTTTTTAAATTTCTGTCGTCGATGTGGTTGTTGGCCATCTGTCTGGTCGGCTATGTGGTTGTCGCCTTGTCGGCGATATAGTTGTCGGCGAAGTGGATGACGGCAATGTTGTTGTACCGGCAATGTGGCTTGTCGGCGATGTGATTGTGTCGGCGATGTGGGCTTGTCGGGAAAAATTCCTGTCGGCGATGTGATTGTTGGCCAACTGTCCGGTCGGCGATGTGGTTGTCGGCGAAGTAGGTGTTGGCAATGTGGGTGTCGGCAAAGTGGGTGTCGGCGATGTTGTTGTGTCGGCGAAGTAGCTTATCGGTGATCTGGTTGTGTCGGCGATGTGGGCTTGACGGTCAAAATTCCTGTCGGCGATGTGGTTGTCGACCATCTGTCATGTTGGCGATGTTGTTGTCATGTGTTCATTTGTTCTATGAGTCGTATTGACTTTTACTTGTTTTATACTTTTAGAAACGTTTTCACAATAAGGCATCATGGGTCGGTTTTAATCAAGGGGTTTAATCAACTTCTGCCCAGCTCCTCTAAACATAAACATCTTTTTGAAAGTTTTCCGACTTGTCATTCTGTCTTATTTGACACCGAAGCACGAATTTATTGCATAAAAAATTAAGAATAGTTTTGTGTTTGCAGTGCACGAGACTGCTGCCTGACGGAAGTAGCTCTATGACTTCAAGAGGATAGTTATGATTCATTGTAGTGTTGGTATGAGGAATCGGTGAACTTCCCCAAGCTGCCTGTTGGATATTGTGATTAAATGCTTCTAGTGCATCTTCCAGCAGCACCTTCGGTCTAATTGGTTCGCCGAGATTTGTTCGATCTTCCGCTAATTTCTTGAATAGATCCCAATTGTACTAAAAGTCATAATCACAGGTGAGTGGTCAGATGATAGCCCTTCACTATTTTCAATACACGTGTAATTCTCTAGAACTCCTTTTGTTACAAAGAAATCAAGAAGATCTGGAATTTTATGTACGCCAGCAGGCCAATATGTTGGTTTATCGCCAGAGAGAAATTCACGCTTGTTTCCGCGAGCTGCATTAAATAACTCTTTCCCTTTAGAGGTTGTAAGTCTAGATCCCCAATATAGGTATTCTTTGAATTAAAATCACCACCTATGATAAAATTTGGTCCTAATGATTTAAAAAGTTTACTGTAGTCTTCTTTTTTAATTGATGGCGTGGGGACAGTAAATAGAGGAGATACTGAGTTCCCTATATTTTCTTCTTCAATGCCGGGCCCTTCATAATGTTTAATATTATTTTTAATAATTACGGTAGACCCGCCTCTAGCGTTTCCTCCTGGATGAACAGCATGGTAGCATTCATAGATTCACGTATTTTAATAAATGAAGTTTCTGTTAAGTGAGTTTCCGAAACAAGACATATATCTATTTTTTATAAGCTTAGAAAAATTGCTAGCTCTGGAACATGCTGTGGTAATCCGTTTGCGTTTCAAATAACAATTCTAAGTGATATATTTATTAGATTAGTATAGCATTGATGTAAGCTCATTCATGGCTTCTTGTCTATCCAGCCCGCTTATATATATAGCTTCTAGACCACGTTCTTGTTTTGCTAGGCGTTTCTATAGTGGATTTTCTTTAATAGTATTATGCTGCGTTATCTGCGAATAGGATCTTCTCTTTAGCCCTATGGGCTCTGGTTGAGTCGGTACTCTAGTTGTAGTTGGAATCCTTTCTCTTCTAACATTACTGTTTTGCGTGTTGTACCGCTTCTTCGCTATACGTTGGCTAGATGTGTCCTTTACAGTTTATACACCTTGGAAGTTCGGTTCGACTAACAGAAAAGTTTTTCGTGTTGTGTCTGCCGGCACATATTATGCACCTAACAACTCTCTCGCAATACTTTTGGGTATGGTTATAACCTTGGCATTTCTTGCATTGAGGTGTTAATCTCTTTTAACGATCTAGGTTTCTTGACGATTTTCAACTTTCTCTCGTTTAAGGATATTAACTGGGTCTTCAATTTGCAGGTATTTCAGATAGGTATACCACTCTTTACCTTTTTCAGTGAGCTTTGTGGCTAAAGCTCTGTATGCATCGGGATCTCTTGTGTTTATCTTCCAAACATTATTGTTTAGTGCAACTACTCAATAGTCGTTTGTAGACACTGATGTCATTAGAGCCTGGATGTTCGCAAACTCAGTTATGCCTATCACATTAATTGGCGGAATTTTGGTGACTATTTTCTTTGGCGAGTAGTACAGATTTCCGTGTACATACCAAGGTTCTATAGAAAGAGTGTGGTTTCGGCCGTCGGCATTACATATTGGGATAGCTAAAAAATGTCAATCAGTTATTTTTGGTCGCCATTTTGTAAATGAAATTTTCATAATACCTAATTTTAAATTTATTTACAATAAATTGCGATCTTTATGGCAATATTATTATTTAAATTAGTTTCACTATTATAATCAGTATTGTTGTCAAACCTATTTATGTTCAAATTTCTAGAGTTAATCAATGAAATGCACGTCGTGTCGATTAAAATTTTTTTTTGTTAAAATAAAATTGGTTAAAATTATTTTTACTATTATTCAGGTGATTAATTCTCTCGGTTGTGATGAAATCTCGGAATGCGGATAGGGATTTCTCCATATTTTCTTTTGAGATGTCGTATGCATGGTAAAAGTTAACCAGGATATCCTTCAACTTCTCCACACAGGTTGGAAATCCTTCCTTTCTGAGAATTAACTTAAGGTCTACGAACGTTGTGCCTCGGAAGCTTGTGCCGGCTTTTAAATCCTTGTACTGAGCAACGTATAGTTTTGCCGCTTCCAAGATTTTGTCTTCTCTGAGGCGACCGACGAGGTATCTTCCATCGCCATTAGATGAGATAATACCCATCCTCACTGCTGGTGGAAAGACTGCATCAACGAAAGATGCTGATGGGGAGCCTGAAATTAAACCTCCGTTGGTGTTAGAACTGGGTGGACTTGTGATGTTGATGGTGGGCTGATCCTCGATGTTGTTGGAGTTGAATGAGTTTTTGACTTTGACATTGCTCACACCCTCAGGATGGATTGTTGGACCTTTTAAAAAATTTGGGTATTCTTCGGTGTTGTTCTTCCGATGGATGGTGTGTCTTGAGGGATCGTTACGTCTGAAAATTGAGGATGTCGGTGGAGGAATGTTGAAACTTGAAGGCGGAGTACCGGCGAGTGATTGAATAGGTGTCGATCGAGTACTCTTGATGCTTGAAGCTTCAGTGGTAACGAGTTGTCGAACGGGTGTCTCGATCCCTGAAGTTGGTGAGCTGGCGAGTGGTTGAACAGTAGTCGATGGAGGTATGATGTCAGATCTGCGGAATTGTTTTGTCCTTGTCATCTTTGAGTGATATGGTGAGCGCGCGTGTCGCTCAAAAGATGAATTGATCTTCAAATCATGATTTGTCCAGTCCGATTTATAAATTTTTTTCCCGTACATAAAACGCCAACAACCAGTATCTTCCTTGTTTTTACCTAGTTTGTCGACTGTCACATGATTTTTGTGATGATCCAGTTTGTTCGCGCATTTTTTGTCATTATCGTTTTCGTTATTTCTATTGTTGGCGGACTCATTTTTCTTCTTGAAGAATTTTTCACAAATCAGAGTCATGTCCTTTTTCATTTGTTCTCGGAGAGTATTAATCGTTGCTGCATCATCCATTTCTTGAGCTAGGGACGAAAATCGATTCGACGTAGGAATAGAGTAGTTGACTACACTATCATCATTGTTATCATTAGGAGGCATAGTTCCGGAAATTGTTGCATTTAGAACTGCTTGTTCGATGGTCTCGTCAATCGATGATAATCTTTCCTTCAAGATCCTTGTGATGTTTGATTGCAGCCTCTCGATTCGCTTTTCTAAAGACGTTAAGCTCTGGACGAAGATCTGATGCTCGTCTGTTAGCATTTTAAACTGATCCGTGTTTAATCTTGTTGTGTGCGAATATTTTTTTGAGAGGTCTGTCATGCTGTCGGATATGAATTTGGTCTTCTCGTCAAGTTTTTCAAATATTTCACTGGTTGTATTGTATGAGCTAATGCATGCACCACAGACATAATGTTATGTGATTTGCGATCGCAACGTGCTTGATAGTGTTTTCCAAGTTCTCGGAAAACCCGCACATATTGCGTGAAAGTGTTTTTTGCATAGTCCGTTACATTCAATTAACTCATCACTAGCACTAACATTGTTGTTATTAAAACAATTTGGCCATTCGCAACCCATGATGATTAACTATGAATTTTTTGTCAACGTTTGAAAACATCACTGACCCACAATATCAAACGATAAATTTTACACACAAATTAAAATTTAAACTAAAAGTAAACCAAACGATAAATTTACAGTTTATTTTTGCAACGTTCGTTGTTTTTAAATTCGGTTAGTTGCACACAAATTAAAAGTTAAAGTAAAAGTAAACCGTCACTACACTAAAATATTGAACTAATTATGTTAAAATAAAATAAATTTATTTATTGCGGAGCGAATTAAAACACGTCTGTTCACGACGAATGTCAAACTTGATGTTGATGATGTTCCTTTCTATATCGTTATATTTCTTTAAATATCCCTAAATATTCTTCCCTTCCCTCCCGGTAACACGATTGTGTGGGTATGGCAAAAGAAACTTGTCAAAAATGTATTTTTGTATGTTTTTTGAACCAACTTATACATTTGTGCATTCCTTCCAAACTAATTTTCGTCCGCAAAAAACACTATACCTATACACACAATTGTGTTGGTTGTACTTCAATTCAAGCGAAATTTTTTATCAAAAACGCCATTACATACTATGTTTTTTACTCACACATTTGTGTGGTTTGGACTTAAATTGAGCCAATTTTTTTTTGGTTGAAAAATGGATATACTATGATCTCCATATTTAACTACATATATTCATTTCCCGGTATGGCTTTCGGGGATAACTTCACAAAGGTCATAAGAAGTTGCTGATCCTAACTTTTCAACACTTTTTCTCAGAATGCACCAATGAAACACCCCATAACAACATTGTGTATTCTAAACCCGACCACCCGGTATAGTTGCCAATTAAAATTAATTTCATTCCTATTTATTTATATTTTATTAATTTCAAAATGTAATAATTTGCAATTAATTATGATATAGAAAAAAAATTCCCATGCCGGGAATCGAACCCGGGCCTCCCGGGTGAGAGCCGGGTATCCTAACCACTAGACAACATGGGATATATAAATACGTTTTTTAATACTTTTTATTAAAAAAAATTGTCAAAATTACAAAATTTTCCTATAATTAAAATAAAATTACACTAATTACGAAACATTAAAATTTATCCTTCTCGAATAAATTCACATTTACAGATTACCCCATTTATTTGTTAACAATGATTTTTCCAACCATCGATTATTACGATTCGACAGTTTAATGCTATTGGTCAGAAATAATTATCCCAAAGTTATTTTGTTATTGGTTGCACGAAAACCATAAGCTATTTAGGGGCGGGTCCATAACACATTTTTTTTTTGTTTGAATGTGTATGTGAACCGAATTCTGGTGTAATGATAATAGAATAAATTTAGGGGGAACCGTACATATTTTTATTTTAAATATCTTAATTGTTATTTAATTAAAAAATGTGGATTAATTGTTTAAATAATAATTATTAATATTATTTTAATGAATGAATAATATAATGAGTTTTATAATGAAAAAAAAAAATGAAATTGAAATATGAGAAGTAGAAATGGAAAACGCTACCGTGAACGATACGGCACCACTAATTAGACGATCAATATCCGTTTATGTAAACCGCTTTGTATCGTTATACATAAAATACGCTCTTATCTAATTAGATACTTGAAAATCGTATTGTATATATCCGTTGTTAATACCTACATATCTCGTAAACATGTGTATTCGAGGGGTGTATTCTTTTCTTATATATAACATACGAGCAAAGTTTTTGGATATAAATAAACATTCACCACTCCCTATATTTCTTCAGCATCCCTTTTCCCCTAACAACATTCACATTCCGCAAAACTTATGTACTTGTATTTTTTTTTGCGCAAGCAATCAACTCGGCTGGATAAAATATTTTATTTTAGACAGTCAAGTGATTAACTCATGTGCCACAATAAAATACAAATCGTAGTGTAAAAAAAATTATATAAGTATTTAGAGAATTAGTGTAATGGTTCTTGCATTGCATAACGGTTGTAAAATTTTAATAGTTTAGTGCGGTGCGCGATTAATTATTTAATTTGGTGTAAGGATTAGCACCTGTATATCAATAATAAAACATTTTGTATAGAATAAAATGTCAGCTTCAGAAGTTCATTTCAATGATATAAACCAGACTACGGTTGGTATTGGTGGTAGCCCAGGTATTAAGCAAACTTCACAGAATACTGGCACATCGATTGTGAAAACACCGTTTCTTATCGAGGATATACTATTCCAAAATAATAGTGGTAATAATTATAACAGTAACCATATCAGTTCTAATAATAATAATAATGATAACAATAGTGTTTTTAAACAATTAACAAAAAATATTAGTGATAAAATTAGTAGAACCCGTGATAGTGCTAACAATAATAATATTAATAGTAATCATAATAATAACAATGGTAATATGGATGATGATTATGATAAAGTGTTTCGAAATGAACGGTAAGCTATTTGTCTTTTCATCTAGCATACATTTTTTAACCCCAGGAATCAGCAAAACCGCGGTATGCTTATGCTTTACGTTGACGATCTATGATAATAAACCTTTGTGAAATTGACCCAACATTTCATCAAAAAGCGCGGTTTAGTTTTGAGATTGTATAATTGAGCCGTTATCAGCGACATCGTGGTGTGTGGTGTCTGTAGATCCGTTCTACGAAGAACATATATCTGCAGATATATCAGTAACTGGTTTTGAAGCTATATATTTGGGCTTGATAAATAAGTAATTAACAACTTGAAATATATAGTCAGTTCTGTTTAGTTCTATGGTAAGGAGATTCGATTTAAGGTATGGTATATGGTTAGTTGCGGATTTGTTTATACCTACCATTTATTCCTCTTTTCAGGAGTGACACCTTAACCAAAAAAATAAATTTGATACGACTATATATGAATTAAAAATTTTAGTTAAAATATTTAAAGACCATTACCCGTTCTTCTCAGATATTTAGACTCCGCTTTCGATAGAACCTGAAATAGCCTAATAAATTTATCATATAACAAACCACAATGGACTGTTCTAACCAAAATAATATATTTGATATTTGCGCCGCTGCATTTTATTATGGGTTCCTCGTTACTGTCGCTCAGGTCAAGGAATAGTCTGTTGTTGTCCAAATAAATTAACGACTTCATTACGAAGCAGCAGTATCATCTCGCTTTTGTAATTAATTAAATGTATGACCTAGTTCGTTATGTCGATACATGTTAATTCGCGGTTAAAAACTTTTAAAATTTTCGAGATTGATGTAGAGACTAAAGCCTGGTAAACTCATACTAATCGGTGTCATGTCTGTGCATCTCGCGCTTAAAATATACTGTCACAGAACTAGCTGGCCGCTTTTAAATTAGTATCATTACATAACTGATCTCTAGTACGCGATTTCCGAACTATCATCATATTCGCAACTGCTAATATCAGATCAACCGAAGCTATGCATGTAGACTGCGAAATTTCCGTACCCCAATAGCCTTTGCGTAACCGGAGCACTTAACACTCAGAAAAAAGATTACTACCAAATACTTAGTTAAATTAATTTTGTTGTTTTAACACAAAATTCTGAGCTAGATAAACCAAATCTCTTGTTTAAATTAGAAAGTTGGTATTTTCTTACTTGGTTACTACATAAAGTGAGTGAAATTTGAGTTACCAGGATGTTGGTACGTAGTTTTGTTTAATTTAACCAAAAAAAAATTTGTTAGGTGAACAATATTCTTGTTATAACTAATCAAATATTTTGGTTTATCTTAATTAGTTATTTTGATCTATAAGTTTTGTCATATAAACTAAGACTTAAATTCTAGTGAATCAATAAAATTCGCTAAATCATTGTGATTATACTTTGAATGTAAGTATTTTCATTATTTTTGTAGTTTGATCACTGCATTCTGATGAGACGCTCGAATTTTTTAATGTAAAGAATTCAATGTTTCATTAGTTCGAAATCAAACTTCCAACGTGTTGGTTTGGTAACCCCACCTTGATGTAATGTGTTTAACCTTAAACGTTTGCAACATTTACCGCCATTTTTGTTACAATTACTAAGAAAATTTGGTAGAATTAAACTAGTAAAATAATATTAGTAAAATAATTTTTTCCCTTGGTTAGTTTAACAAAATAGTTAGTCACTGTTACCAATTATTTTCCATTTCTATCCATTAATTTAACCATATGTTTTTGGTTATATTAACTAAGTTATAAATTAAACAAGCAGGATTTGGTTATTTTAAATTAAAATTTTATTCAACTAAGATCTTGTTCGTTTTTTAACAAAGAAATTTGGTTGATCGAAAATCACCAAGATTTTGGCAAAATAGACTCAGATTTTTGTTTCTTTTGACCCAAGTTTTTCTCTGAGTGAAGGAAACTTTCAAGTGTTTCTGTTATATTAGGCATACGTAGTTCTGCCGTCAATCGATTATTACCATCTATTTTGCCAAGTTGCGATGGACGTTTTTCGAATATATACATTTTGAGCTTACTCAGGATATTTGGTCTTATTTGATTGCCTAGAATTTTAAAATTTCCGTAACTAATATCTTGCTGTTTCCTTATATTGTAACTACTACTAACTGTAACTTACTACTAACGGTTGAGACTCTCCTCTACGCTTTAGTAATACCAAAGAGAATGGCCCTTTGTGCACTTATAAGTGTTTATCGGTGGTGACAGTTTATTGTCAGCCATATGCCATGAATGCAACTAGTAACACTAAGTCTTCGTATATATCGTAGCCAAGGATTTAGTTTAAAAAAACCTTTCTTTAGCTAATCTTTCAACATAAATAAAACTTGCTTGCTACTCTCTGCAATTATTTTGTCGTGCGAAATCAACCCGAGCCTCTCATCAAAATCAAATCATAACCATTTTACTGATTACACCATCTTTATTCTCCTTGCACCAAAAGCCACCAAAGGTGCGCTCCTAATGTAAAGGGAACCTTTAAATTGGGTTGTACGGTATTGGAGAAGGATATAGTTACATTTTCTTATACTTTGGATTAATTAACCATTCTGTCTATGGCATTATACGCTTTCTCCTGATTGGTCAATCTTGAATTGCCAGTAAAAATTCTTGGATATCATCCTGCATACTATACTGTTGAATACTATACTCCAGCGATGTGTGCTCAAGATCGAACCTTGTGAACACTTTTTGTTTACGCGCTTTTTGAAAAACGTACCGTGGACCCAATGCGGTAGCTCACCGTGTCACAGAAGCAGCTGTTAATGGTCGAATAAAGATTCAATGGAATGTCCATTCTTCTTAACTATTTTAGTATAGTATATATAGACAACCACATATTATCGAAAGCTTCAAATACATCTAGGAATACTATACTCCTAAGACGTACTTTTTTTCTGACTCCTTTACATTTCTATCTACTACATCTCTATGTACGTAATGTATTTAAAACTTGAATGTGTTGTGGTACACCTTGTAAATTTTATTTAGTTTTATATTAAAGTTCTTTACATTTATTAACTTTTAACATTTTATTAAATTCAAATTATTATTTTACATTTTAAATTTTATTTCCTGGACATTACTATTGTCCGATATATTTAATTTTAATTTCCAAAAAATACTTCCTCGTTTTCAAAATTGTAAACCCTTATATAGGTTTTGAGAAGTATATAACATTATGTAAATAATAGGTTTACTAATACAAAATAAGAAGTAAGAAGTATGTACATTATATAAAAATATTATACAGGTAATAAACAATTCATAATGAATATTAATAATTTGTACTAAAGCAAGTTACATAGAGTTTAAATATACAGTGCTACACTGGTAATACATAACAGTGTCTGCGCATAAAGGCCTATTTTGTTTTTGTGTTTTACAAATTTATAGTGAGGAATATGTATATGTCTTTGCGTTCAGCTAGACGAGCTTAGAGCGCTCTAGGCACATCATGTGTTTCATAAAATCTATGGACACCACTGCATAGATCGCAACAAATGATGACACCGCTATAACGTCATCGCTTTTCGTGTGTTTACATTTTCGAATTAATGTTTGGAAATAAAAACTCTGAGGAACCACTATTTCGTTACCTTCTCACGACACGGTAAAGGTACCCAGTTAAGGATGCAGAAACAGTTCGTATTATATTGCAACAGTTTGGTAGTCCTATCTTTTTATAATTGACAATGACTCCTCGTTATTTTATCAGTATTTTCAATATAATTTTATATTTTCTCTTGTAATAATAACACTGTGCTAGCTCAAAAATGTGAAAAGCTGGGCACCCGGGGGGTAAACCTAATTCGAGTACGCTGAATTCAATGGTACTAGTTCCATTTCAAAGTTAGTCCCCATTTTTGAGATATCGCTTTCGACATGTTTTGGCTCTGATACCTTCATTTTCACGTTAATAGCTCCTAAACCATTAAGATTTTCGTTATGCTTTCTTCAGCAAAGTTGTTGCGCAGGTCAAGACCAACAACTTTGCCGAACATATCACGACCGAAAAACCACATCTAATATTTTTTTACTTTTCATTTCGACGAAAAACACTGTTTTTATCATTTTTAATCATTTTGTTGAATTTAAATCGAGTAGAATCGATCGAATAAACATCGCATTGACAAATATAGATACAATAGAAACTATTTAAAAGAAAGCTAAATCGATTCAGTTGATTTTATGGTGATTTTTCCTAAAAAAAATTCCTAAAAAATTAACATTTTTCTTCTCTTTGACAAAACAATGGCGTGCCGTTGCGATAGTGGATAAAAATCGTGGATTTTTCCATCCCATCGTTTTAACCAATTACATCACGTAAATAATCACTTTGGGTGGCAGTCTAAACGAGTGGCGTAAGCACCTACTGTGGTGGAAGTCGAACTCGTATATATACAGTACTGGGAAAAAAAATTGGGCAAACGTATTTTATTGCAAATTGGAGTCTTTTTTGCTAAAATTACAATACTTTTGAACGCAATTGACTTATTATTTCATTTTAAATACATGTATGACGTAATTTGTTGAAAAAAAATGTACCTGCAATTTAGGGGAAAAACCCCGAAAAATGCCAAAATATTCAAAATACGGTGATTGGAGTTAAAGTAATGGAATAAATTAAACACTTAGACTGCGTGCCTGAGAGCGATTTTTTCGACTAAATTGCCGACTAAACTAAATTAATGACTGATTCATATAATTCATTCAAAGGTAGCACTAGTATCTTTTAAATATGCTGTGCCTCTGATTGTAAACTAAATTGCAAACTAAACTAAATTTGTTATTTATTAACACCGATTTGTTATTATTTAAAATCAAGAGAATAGAAAAAATAAAACAAATATGGATATGGGAATCTTATTCATGAATGTGATTATAATCACATAATTATTAGAGTATTTCCTTTTAGACATTTTTACTCGAATGTTTTCGATAAAAAAAATAATAAAAACAAGAAATGAAAATGACAACTAAATATTCAAGCAACCTCAGCACGAGTCTAAATGATATAAACTGGTGGGTAATAGCATAACTACACATTAATTTAGTTTAGTCGGCAATTTAGTCGAAAAAATCGCTCTCAGGCACACAGTCTTATTTTTAATTTTTTTTTTGTTTTTTATTGATTTATAGAAGTTCTATCTTTAATATTAATACTTTGGTGGACTGCTTTTTGTTTCACCACAAAAATCACCATAAAATCAACTTAATTGATTTAGCTTTCTTTTAAATAGTTTCTATTGTATCTATATTTGTCGATGCGATGTTTATTCGATCGATTCTACTCGATTTAAATTCAACAAAATGATTAAAAATGATAAAAACAGTGTTTTTCGTCGAAATGAAAAGTAAAAAAATATTAGATGTGGTTTTTCGGTCGTGATATGTTCGGCAAAGTTGTTGGTGTTGACCTGCGCAACAACTTTGCTGAAGAAAGCATAACGAAAATCTTAATGGTTTAGGAGCTATTAACGTGAAAATGAGGGTATCAGAGCAAAAACATGGGGACTAACTTTGAAATGGGACTAGTACCATTGAATTCAGCGTACTCGAATTAGGTGCCCCGCTTGTCACGAAAAAAAAGTTTGCAATTCAAGCACAGTGTAATTATTCTTTCTAAAGGGGGAGGGGGGGGGGATCAATAATAGTTTTTCCCAGACGAATCCAAAGTTCTCTGGTTGAGAGAGCTATGAAAGGTTTCGATCAAAGGTATAGTGTAATTAAGATTCCGCCCTCTCCGGAAAAATTTCCGTAGGTCTGCTACTGACAGACGTATAGCCGTTTTGACCATGCTGTCTGTGATCTGTCTACCAAAAATATCAAATGGAAGAAGATGGAACCTAACCTCTAACGCGCGATCGTCCCCAAAGCTCTCTTATATGCATATAGGCCGTTCTCTGCAACTTCTCCATCATATTCATGTATGTTACTTTGATAAGAGCTGACCACCACCATACATTCAGTAGTACCGGTCTTGCTTCTGCGATGTAGAGCCAGTGTATCACCTGGTTTCAAATTGCATCTTTTCCCAATGGTATTCCTCCATAAATAAATTATTGTAGTGACCTTTTTTCTTTTTCTATACAGAAAGTTCAGTTTCCAAATTAGCTAAATGTTTCAGGTAGGCTCAGACATCTCGCTCGGAATTTTGTGTTTTCTAGTATTTCTAGTAAATAAGACCAGCTTTGTTTGGATACCCACTCGGCGCTAACATGATTAATATGCTTACATAGGGAAGTCCACTGCCGCTTGAGAATATCCTTCTATATACGAGTATATGAATACCTCAGTCTTCACAATTTTAAAGGTACGCTTATTATCAAGAAACGCTATTAAGGAGTATTCTTGTATGGGTTTAGTGATTTCTCTATAAGACGTGCACTAGGAGAATAAAGCTGTATCGACAAACTTTTCTTTGCAATATGTTTGTTGAAACTCAGCCAAGCTACTAGTTCAAACTCTAGCTGGGATGTATTCGTCTAACATTTCCAGAGTTCTAGGCTGTTTATTGCACAAAGGATTCGCTTTATAATAATATAACCCCAGTGTATAAAGTAAGGGGTTCCCGATACGTTGAGATCCATCGAACCAATTCTTCATTTAAATCGGTATTTTCAATGTTTACATCCGATCCCGTCTCATTTCCGATTGTTACAACGGTCGCAGTTTCAAATAAAAATCCATTTTGTTCGTCATCCTGTAAATTTTGTTTTCTGTTTCATATCTCAATCAATCTTTCTTTTTAGATAATTGTATTTGATTCCGACACACGCATTCATCTCATTCTAAATCATCTACATTCAGCAGCTCCAAAATTCCATGTTGTTACAAATATTTTCCTGGTAGGTGAACGGTTCGTTGCATTTTATACCTTTATATTGTTTAAGAATCGTGTTAGTTTTGTAATGATTTATACCGATTTATGGATAAATATATGTGTGTCTCCAAATGACGACATCATCCTTAAAAGGTGTTTTCCTCAAATGAGTACAAAACATTTATTGACAAAAAAAAAAATTGTTTGTATAAAAATTCGATAGTATTATTTATTTCAATGAACTTATTAATATTTTATAATCACAAAAATCTAATTTACAACCTTCACAGCACAAATTAAAAAATATATATACTAGTTCTTACCTGTTTCGTCGAGAACCCCAATTTTGAATCACACACACACTACACATATAATTAACTTATTTAATTCTAAACTAATATTTTTCATTCAACGTTAAAAATCGATATAAAAATATTTCACTCTACCTATTTATCGGGAACCGCTATCGATAGCGCTCTCCATTTCAATGGACAATTTGAAAAGGCCTTTATTTTGTAAACCCCTGGAACCATTAGAAACTTAATCTTACAATAAAAATTTAAAATGCAGCACGATGAATTCTTGTTTATAATGCCATGTCAAAATAAATGTCAATTAGTATATTTCAGATCATAAATGTTTGTTTTATGCGGATGCATTTATTTTCATTTTTATGGTATAGCGACACCAGTGAATAAAAGCTGCAGTTTGAGTAGAAATTTCCCATTCGGCGCTGGATAGTGCTCGAATAATAAAACACGGCTATTGTAAGATTAAGTTTCTAATGGTTTTAGGGGTTTACAAAATAAAGGCCTTTTCAAGTTTTCCATTGAAATGGATAGCGCTCTCTATAGCGACTCGGGTCCCAAAGTGTTAACGATTTTTTTTTTCGAATAAAATCTAAATTGTCTTGAAACTGAAAATGGCTATTAGCACGCCTTACCAGAGACCTTGACTCAGGTTCTGATAGTGCGTATAACAGCTAATTAAATTCTTTCTAAAGTTTTTTTTAGGGTAACAGATTGTATTGCAAATAATCAGCAACAGAATATAATAGTTTCAATCGACAAATCCGAATGGTATTACCAAAAATTTCCAAAGTCGCAGAATAAACCAATGCCAACTAGTGGATGGAAAATTTTCCCTTCCGTTGTGATTCCGAAACCGTACAGCTATTCAAAAATTATGGATTATGTCAATTCAATGGGAAGTACTGCATATCGGGAGGATAGTAGCAATGATCAGGACAACGAGTATCAGCCTACCACAAAATACTCGAAATCACTACGCCGCGCGCGTATTTGTTTTACGAGTGGTCATGTTACAAGCATTAAAGATAATGGGGACGAACGGAACTACTACATCAAATCTGACGTCTACGCCTCATATTCGGGAGAAATTTACAAAGTGTTTTTAGCTTTAAATAAATCAGATGCTCAAATTCTTGATGGTTCATGCTAGTGTAAGGCATCGACAAGCCGCTGCTGCTCCAATCTACTTGGAACCCTGTTTGCCTTAGAGGACTAAACGATTCATTTTGGCTACCAAATTATCTCTTGCACATCATCGATCAAAAAATGGAACCAGGGAAGAAAAAAGGGTAATAATCCAAAAATACATAGTTACTGAAGCCAAATACGAAACATTTTCGAAAAATCCTGTAAATAGAAAACGATTCCTGGAATACAATCCCATGCAACAAAATTGCATTAAGACACAAGCTGACTCAACCAACAAATTTGTTTCTGACTTACAGACGTCGCTGCCAAATTGCATGTTTATGAAGTTGTTAAAATTTCAATACGATGATTATGTTTTGGACGAAGAATCAAAAGAAATATTAATGTTTAAAGTTTAGCAGATGAAGAAAAACTTAAATGAGCATGTAGGATTCGAGCCTGTATTTCTGATTGTTTCGCAGAATAGTTCTGCATGGAAAAATGCGCGACGACTAAGGATTACTGCGTCAGTTTCCAAAGCGTATTTTACAGCAACCTCTTACCAAAATTTGATCAATAATCAGTTGTGGTCAGATATAGATATTTCGCAAATACCATCCATTGCTTATGGTCGCAATAATGAACACAATGCTTTTTTAGAATATAAAAATCTTAAGGGGGGCGATATCCGACAAACTGGGTTTTTTAATAATTCTCGCTAAGCAGGTATGGGGTGTAGTCCGGATGGCATAATATACGATAATAATGGAAATATTAAAGCGTTGGATTATGGAAAAGTTCCAAGCCCAAACACGTTGTGCTTTACAATGGACGAATTTAAAAACTTAAAATTAAAACGAAATCATGCGTATTATTTTCAGATACAATTTAGCCTTGCGATTATGAACTTAAAATACTGTGATTTTATTATTTGGTCAAACGCTGGTATGGCAATCGAAACGATTGAACGAAATGATGGTTTGATTTCGCACTTAATGCCAAAACTGATGGAAATTGACGAAAACATTTTACTAGTAGAGTTTTTCGAAATGAGGTTACCTCGTGGTTTATCCTTGATAAATTTTTTAGACTGAAAACTAATTTTTGTATAATGAAAAACGGTATGGTTACTTTTGTGATAGTTTATTATTTTAATTTAAAATACATATATATAATATTGAAATAGGTATATAATTTGTTCCTTATAAGTGCCTTAAAAAATATGTTGATTATAGCTTTATTTGTGATATAAAAACTAATCATTTTTATAAAATAATGAATTAAAACTAGTATACATATTGTAGCTGGCATTTATTTTATTTGTGATTTTTATTAACATTAACTTATATAATTAATACATATGTATATAAAAAAATTGAAGAAGTAAATAAATACAAATGTATCGAGTAATTTTTAATCTTTTACAACTGGTTCCTGGAAATTAACTAGCATCGCAATTACGAACGCTATTTGTGATACCACATAGGTACTAAAGTTTTAGGCAATACACGTTGCAAGATCCGATACTCCTTTATTCTACCTATAACTCGTTCTACATGAACACGTGCCGATGCTATGTCTTTTGTGGTGCGTACTTCTTGTCTTGTAAATTTATCTCTTCCAGCTAAATATGGTGGCATTAATAGTTGGCAGTGCAGGCATGTTACATATATCAGCAGCATAAAACCCACGATCTGCCAATATTAAATCACCTTTTTCTAACTGCCTGGTTATCCCACAAGAAATAAAAATATCTCTGTCTGATATTGCGCCTTCATACGCATCAGATAAGAAGCATACACCACCCGACGGATGCATTCCATACAAAAATTTAAAAGTGGCTTGCCCTATGTAAGCAGAGTAAATATTACCCTGCTCCCAGTAATCTTCAGCTTTTTGAGTTCTTACTTCAAAACCGTCAATAACGCATCTGATATTTTTAAATTTCCGAAAAATTTTAGGTATTTTGAATCTATCTGGCTCTCTTGAGGGAAATATGTTGAGCGTCTTGCAAATGCTTACACAAAACCTGTAAGCTAAATCTTGGATTAGTAGTCCAACTCGGAGTCTACACAACGTCAGGAACACTTGGTTTTGGGGTGATAGTAATGATCTGTCCTTTTTTTATCTGCGTTTCTGTTTTATTCCTCCACCTCGCCAATGATCCAAGTTTAGCGCCTCTTCACCTAAAAATATCCAAGGGCATCAAACTGTTCAACGTTAAGGCCTGAATAAATTTTAAATCTTTTTCGATTTTGTTTAACAACATCTATGTTGAACGATTGTGAGTTTATTTTGATTTCCAAAATATTTATTTTCCTCTGTTTTCTGTTGTTACATAAACGATATTTTCTCAGCATAAGACGAAGTTTCTTCTGTCGGTTGATCATCGATAATTTATTATTAGATGTGGAGAGTGGAGGGCATTTTTGAACTTGTTGTCGTTGATGATGTTAGAATATGTTCAATGCAAGGATCAGTAATTTCATCAAGGCATTGCACAGGATGGAACTTGTTTTCTTCCAAATTCTAGAATCAATAAAATAAATAAATTAAATAATTGTTAACATTAAGTTAATATTCTGGGTATACGTACATTTCTGGTATTTATGTGTTCATCGGCTTGGGAAATGGAATCCTCCCATTTCCACCTATAAAGTGAAGGCTGCAGATGTATGAATACCGCGTTACCTTTTTTAATGTAAAATCCGATCTTCGGCAAGCCGCTATCCATCTTTTACACCGTTCGGTTTCCTTTTTGGGGTCCGGAAAGTGCAAAAATAAAATATTTTCGTCTTTTAAATAGCGCGAATCTGATGAACATACACCATATGCACAATGTTTTACGACCATTACTATTGTAAACACTTATCAACACTTATCAACACACAAAATTTATCAACACTTCACTTCAAGCTTTATTATTAATACATAATAATATATAAATTTTAAAAGGTAATATTTTAATTTTATAAAAACAATTTTATTATATTAAGCGCACAAATTCAAACCAAATGGCTTGACTAATCGCATGTGTCAATTTTTTTTTTGTTGTGATATTTTTTTCGCGCCATTGGCGCCTCTGGTGTCAAATACGAAATGTTTATTTGGGAAAATCGCTAATTAAATATAAAATTTTCTAAAGTGTACTGGATAATCGGTAAAAAATCGAACCTCTCTCTAAACTGCAGGGTTCTACTATACAAAGCGATCCTAATCCTCATATGGTATCCAGCTATGGGGCTCAACTAGTGCATCAAATATAGATATCGTACAAAGAACGCAAGCAAAGATACTTCGTAGCATTACAAATGCCCCATGGTATATTCGAAACAGCAACATCCATAGAGACCTAGGAATCAAAACTGTTAAAGAGACAATTAAATCATACAGTTTTAAAATGGATGCCGAGTGAGCGATGTAACTACATTGGCAGGATTTATTAAATTTAAATTAAAAATTATAATGTGTATTGTATATTAAAAATTAAAAATAAATTTTACAAAAAATGCAACAAAAATTTCTTTAACTTCAAAATAAAACCACGACGTGAAAAGTACTATGGAAATTGCATGGAAGCATGCAGACAAGTGTTACCGACAAAAGTTCAAACTAATTTCCAATTTGATTTCAGCTCTTTTTAGTCGAGATTCACACCCACACTGGAATTTTTGTGACACTACTATTTGGCGAGTAGTACGGATTTCCGTTTACTTTATCCAGTCTTTCCACAGAAAGAGTGTGGTTTTTGCACGCGATTGTAAACGGAATCTCGTCGGCACTCCATATTGGGAAATTATTATTTTTTATATATTGTAATAAATAATTTAATATTTTAATTTTATTTTATTGATTAGATATTAAAATAGAAAGGTTGTAAAAAAAATATTCCGACGGTTTTAATTATAATTTAACTCCAGTTTTTATAAAACAAATGCCATACATAGTCCTTCTAAACCACAATCCTAATAATATCTGTTTTATCATATTTCTAGGCATCAAAAGGTTCAGCAAAATTCCCAGCAATTTCAAAACAGTATGCAATCACAAGGAAATTTAGCCGGAATGCCTTATTCAGCGGGGCCGTATGCTGATCCAGGATATTTACAATTAGCATTAGGCGCATATTTATCACCTTCGGCAACCGGCTACAAAAGTATTGATCCCTATTTTTTATCACAAGGTATGTATTATAAATTAACAACCCCCTTTATTTTGTTTAGGTACAAAGACATTACACTTATCTGTTTAAATCTGTGAATAATATTTAATTTAATAGTTCAAACTGTGACATTCACAGCACTATAATTTTTTTATAAAAATAGCAGTGGTATTGTTCTTTGATTTAAGCAGCATATCACAATATAAATTATCAAAGAACGAACTGAAAGGATAACTGTTTTGTAAAGATAACTCTATAGAAATTATATAAAATTACAAAAAGGTCACAAAAATAATAAACAATTAAAAACTATTTAATTTAATCATAAATTTAATTAAAAACTTGTTGGAATTACTTTTTTTTTATTATAAAATATCTCTACCTTCCAAAACCCGTAAACGGAACTTACACGTTTCGAGATAATTAAATTACAATAAAATAAAGAAATACAAACACTTTATTAATTTCATTCGATAGGAATTTTTGGTGCCACATCATTATTCCCGGGCAGTGGATGTCCTGTACCCGAATTAGCCATTGGATTAGGCATGGGAATGAATGCTTTACGACATTGTAGGCGACGTAAAGCTCGGACCGTATTTAGTGATCCGCAATTGACCGGACTGGAGAAACGGTTTGAGGCACAACGTTACTTGTCGACACCGGAACGCGTGGAATTGGCTTCGGCGCTGGGGCTTAGCGAAACACAGGTAAAAACTTGGTTCCAAAATCGACGAATGAAACATAAAAAGCAGCTGCGACGGCGTGACAACACAACGACGGGTAATAGTACTAATAATTCTTCATCGTCTTCATCAGGTAATTGAATACAGATTTTCCATAAATTGTTGACCAAAGAAATTTTCAATTTTCTTATATGAACAAAATTTAATTATAAAACATCTTAAAATTTTCTTTTGATGTAAAATAATTTTTTTTTATTCTATTTACCCACATATACACACAACATATAAATAGAACCAGTCGATTTTTCTCGAAACGATACACCCGCCAGTCAACACAGTACAATTTCCTCAACAAATCATCATGTGACGGAAAATCCTCACGACAAATCATTTTCCTTGTACAACCAGAATCATCATATACCAGTCGGGGCACATGGAGCACAACAGACACCAATCGATGGACTAATTTTACGAAAACCATCCACAATTCAAACTTCGTCCATAATTCATCGATCGACCGATATGATTATGAGCGATGATATCAGTGAGGAGACCGATAACGATGACGACGATGATGATGATTGCAGTGACGTCGATATAGTCGGCGATGAAAAATCATTTCTTTAATATTGCATACAAATAATTAGAGACCATTAGGGATAAGTACAGGGACAACAAACAAACACGAATTTATTAAAATACGATTTGTACATAATTAATATAAAATAATTCTCAACGAAATAAATAAATTGATTAAATAAAATAATTGACAACCTTTGTAAATAAAATAAAATAAAATAAAATTTAACAAAAAATGTGTTTTATAGAAATATTTTTCGGTCGCCGTACACTGGAGTGTATACGCTTTAATAATGTGAAATTGAATTAAAATTTGATAAAAATCTAATTAAATGACATACCGCTGATACGTAGTAGCGAATTTTAACAATACAAATTAAGAGGACATATTCATGTAAAAATATCGAAAGCCCGTGACATTTCATCATCAACCCCTATATATTAACGTATTTCATTATTATTGCTCTCTTATTATGTCGCATGCTTTCGTCTCCTAATGTTATTATTACATATTTCCTTCCTTAATCAAATCCTTTATTTAAGTTATATTATTATCTACATTAAATCAAAATTTTTCTACAACAACAATACCCAAATCCATCCTCTTGAATCAATAAACACTTTTCGTTTTTGTTGTTATTTTCCCGCAGAGGATGAAAGAAATATGCTCGGTTTTATCCCTTCGTTATTTATAATATTCCATGATCCGCATAATAACATTTTATGGATGGGTGTGCGCATTTTGTACGGTAAAACCAGGCGATTAATAGTTAATTTTTAACATTTAATTCGAGTGTTTGTTATAAGTAAGCAGTCAATATTTATTTGTGATGTTGGAGGAAAGCAGAAAATTTATAACTGAGTAACGTGTATGGGCGGAATCTATAATATGATTTTAAGTATACAGAATGTGTATAACAAATTAAGGAGATCCTCTGTATTACGATTAAAAGGGGTTGGTGTCCTATTAAGTGTACATCTGACTTTTGCGATAATCATCTCATAATAAACTGTTAACGCAAGTATAGGTATGATTCGAACATAAAAGGTACTTTTTGTATCCATGTATAATTTCAGTATAGGTACTCCTCACACCAGCCTGCGCTGGCCGTATTAAAATTATATAGAACAAACTTATTTGTAGTCTCTACGACCGCTGAATAAAATTCATTCAACGAAAGAAGATTCCATATGAAATTTATTAGCAAACCCACCACTCAAAAAATTCTTGTCAGCCGAGGAAGAGAAATGTGAGAATCATTTCCAAACAACTCATTACGAGATTCTACAGCAGATTTACCTGTATTGTTACCCTTAAAAGAAAACATCACACTAGGCGATTTCAGATGGCTGCTAAACGATTTTTATATCTTGAAAATAATTTAATCCTTTGCTGCATAACTTTTTTTTCATAAAAAAATTATTTTTGGACGGAAAATGTTGTTTAATGTTGAAATTTCATTAAACAAAGATTTTATTTTTTATGAATTTTTGCAGAATTTCTATATTTGTATATCGATCATTTACGATATTCCATGCAAAATTGAAAGAAAAAGTATTTCGGTTTATTCAAAAATTTATTTGCTTTCATTTACATAAAAAATAATAATAAAAAAAATCATTTACAAAAAAAAATATGATTAATCTGATAAGTATTAAAATCACATATCACTTGATAATTCACAGGTGAAAATCAACGTAGCAATTTCGAACTTTGTTGAGGCACAAAGGAGCATTGCATTTTGTACATCTAATAAAGCTTAGTTTTCCACAGCTCGGTATTTTACAGGCAAGGCGAGATTTCATCAACTCTGGAAAATGAGCCACTTGATCACCTTGTTAAAGTTAGTCAAAAATTGCCAGCCGAAAGTGAAAAAATCGATAATTCAGATAGTGTCTTGATTACTGTAGCCGAAAGTTAATCCAATTATACATATATCAAATTAAAATATCCTACCGACCAAATGGCACAGTGGTTAAAGCTTTTTCAATTGGATCGGGAGGTACACGGTTCGAAACCCAATAGGGGCAGGATGCAAAAGTGAAATTTTATAACATATTACGATCTGGGATGAAATGTAACACATCTATGACCCCCTGTCGGAGTGCAACACTCATGGGCCGACCCATCTATCATGTCAGTATAGGCTGGCATGGAGCTTGCAATGTGCAGATGGTCTTAAAATCGGTCCTATAGCCGTACGTCCTCGAATTGGCTGACTTGCGTAAAGTAGGGATGGAAATAAGCAAACCGCGAAAGAGCAGGGAGAGCTGAACAGGCCCCAGTACAGATTGCAGGGATAAAATCAAAAAAAAAAAATATCCTAGCCGAAAGTAACTTACAAAATCAGCCGAAAACATATATTATAACAAACAACAAACACAATTTTCAATTTAAAACTTTTAAAAAAACGTTAAAAGTGTTATGTTTGGAAAAGGTCTCATTTGAAGAGGTTTGTAAGTGATAATATCTGTTTCATGTATATTGTTGAAAATTGCCAATAAATAAGTTTAAAAATTACTAAGCTTTAAATGATTTGTAATTGTCGTTAAACTGGCTTGGAATTCAAGACTATGCAACACATACACAGATCATCACAGACTATGCCGATTCGATGGGCCATGATCATATATGAGCTATAGCTAGATTTTGATTATAGGTTAGGGGTGAGTCTTATGGCGTTATATGGGTGAAATTTTCCCCATTTTTTATCGATAAAATCGTTCGCCATTCGTGATTTTGGTATGTAGACACCAATTTGACTATGCCGATTCGATATAGCCCATGACAATAGGTAGATTCTGAGTATAGGTTAGGCGGTCTGATATAGGGTTATATAGGAGTTAAATTTTGATGTTCCCCATTTTTCAACGATAAAATCGTTCGTCATTCGAGTTTTGGGCATATAGACACCAATATGACTATGCTGATTCGATATCCCATTATTATTGGTAGGTTATGATTATAGATTGGGGGTGGGTCTGATGGGGTTATAGGGGTGAAATTTTGGATGTTCCCCATTTTTCATTGATAAAATCGCTCATCATTCGTGATTTTGGTATATAGACACCAATCTGACAATGCCAATTCGATAGCGCATGACATAGGTAGTTTCTGAGTACAGGTAAGGGGTGGGCCTGATGGGTTTATAGGAGTGCAATTTAATTTTCCCCATTTTTCAACGATAAAATCGTTCGTCATTCAAGTTTTTGGCATATAAACACCATATCTGACTATGGACAAATAAAAGTTTTACCCCTATAACCCCATCAGACCCACCCCTAATCTATTATCAAAATTTACTAATGATCATGGGCTATTGAACCAGCCTAGTCAGATTGGTGTCCATATGGCAAAATCTCGAATGATTTTATCGATAAAAAATGGGGAAAATCAAAATTTCATCCCTATAACCACATCATACCCACCCCTAACCTATAATCAAAATCTACCTATGGTCATGGGCTATTGAATAGAGATAGTCAGATCGGTGACTGACTTTACTGGCATACTCTTGAGTTGCAAACAATTTTAACTGCAAGTAGAAGCCATTTTGTGCTTGATAATTTTTAATCTTTTTTATCGACTAGTTCCGGCTGTATGAAGCAAATATGGCATTGCATCCCTATAACCGCATGAGAACTAGTCCTAACCTATAATTAAAATCTACCTATGGTAATGGGCTATCGAATTGGCAGTCAGATTGGTGTCTATCTGGCAAAATCTCGAATGATGGACAATTTTATCGTCGCAACAACAGGAAATGGAACATTTCACAAATATAACCTACGAGTAATAAAACCCACTCCAAACATATCAACGTATTTCCATCAAATTCTACTTTTAGACATTTTAAAATATTTCAATATTTGCATTACTAGGCCAGCACTACCTTTCTACTGGGATATCAAATGCACTATCTGCATTACCATCTTTCGGCTAGAAACTTTCGGCTAATTTTAACAGTATCACTTGATCATTTCTGATTTCTTTCGGTGGAATGTGTGTCGTGTTCGGTTTTTAGTTTTAGTTCAATTTGTTTACTAATAGTTGAAGATCTTCCAACTGTAGTCCATTCACCGTACATGCAAAGAGTTTTCGCTACTGAAACTTTAAAGTCGGCCAAGGTCAAAAGTGTCGCTTCGAGTGTGCCTTTTAACCTTTCTACTTTTCTAAAACATGAAAACAAATATATTATAACGTCAAATTTACCAATTCGTTGACTTACCTATACAAAATCCAGCTATTGCTTACGGTTAAGTATAGCAAATGATTTTAATTTTATTTTAAATTTTCCTTAAAAGCTATCCAGTAGGTTAACTTAACCCATAAACTTATTGTACTCCAAAACAATCGCTGGACAAGTTCTAATCACGCCGTTGGGCGGAATTAAGTGGTTGTTCTCCAATAAAATTTGAAATTAAACTTACAATTTTCACTTCCTTTCAGAAAACAAGACAGAGATTGGCATTGTCTATTTTGGTATAGTTAATTCTATTGAAGCGCCACGAGGTTTCGGTTTCCAGGGCTTTTCATCAGGAAGTATATAATTGAATATTCTATTTTTTTCCTTAACGTTCCCCCACACAAAATTCCATTTTTTGCTAATTCCATAACTAAAGGAACACTGCTATGGTAATTATCGAAATAGAATTGGTAATTTTGATGTCTGGGAATATTTCTGATTAGTCGGATGACAACGTTTCCACTCGAACCTATATTAGTTTTGCTTACTAATCGTTTTAATAAATTATTTTCCTGTCCGGTGAACAGTTCAAAATTATAGCAATATCCAGAAATTCTGGCTAAAATAAAAAATGTATATCCCCATTTGTGTGGTTTTGCTGGCATGTATTACTTGATGTAATGTTTAGCTTTAGTCATGGAACTTGACATTTGCTCGTCTACACAAACGTATACGTATGTAAGGAACTTGTTCGAATTTTTTTGCATATTTTCCACAAGTGGCCTAATTTTATGAATTCGGTCGTGATTTGGATGTGTTCTAGGAAGCATTTTATTATTGTCGTTAAAATGCAACATTTGTTTTATTTTTTCAAATTTATTAACCGGCATGGTTTGTTGGATTAGCTGATTTCCGATGGGATGACTCCAATATTTTCTGATGTTTGAAATATGGAATACCGATGTTAATAAACATATTCCAATAAACTTTTGAAAATCTGTGACTGTCGTGTTATAGGGATTTTACTTTGTTATTTCGATTGTCATGGTTTTATTGTGATTGTTCCGTATATATTGGTATATTTTCAGTAATCTCGAATTAAATACACAATTGTAGGAAATTCTTCCATTTAGCGTCAATTCTGCGTGACAACAACTATGATAATCGACTCTAACTTATACACAATCAACTTTCCAACCACCCCATACTTTTTCTTTCCATTAACGCTGGATTGAGGATAAATTTTAATTTTTGATTCATAGATGGAAAATTTGTAAGAATCACAACAATCAGTTTCGAACGGATGAGATTAATTTGTTTTGAAAAAGTCAGTCTTCTCATCCGTGGATTCCGGTCGCGTGAAGTTGTTAGTGGAACGGGATTTTGTAGTAAAACAGAATAAATAAATTGAAAATTCAAGTAAGCTAGAAAGAGAAATATAAAAAATAATTTCGTTCCATTCGTTCTCCCCAAACCCGAATCTATGCACCGGTCGCGCCGATTGATGTTGTATATTTACACACAGTAAAATATAATTATTCGTAAATACGAAAAGTAGGCTAAGCAGTAATTCGCTAGTACTACAACTACATGGTATTGGTCTACAATATTCCAATGCAAATATACAACATCAGTCATCGTGACCTGATGAGAAGACTGATTTTTTCAAATCAATAATCTCATCCGTTTGAAACTGATTGTTGTGATTCTTACAAATTTTCCTTCTATATGAGTCAAAAATTCAAAATTATAGGGGTTATTAATATTTTTTTGGTATGCGTAAGAAGTTGGATTGAGTAACGATGAGTTGCAATAATTCATTATTAAATAAAAATTTAAAATATTCGTAAGGAGTTTGCATTTTTGTTATATTCAGTTACCTCAAATGGAGGAGGTCTTTGAGTCTTCTCGCCGTAGGAAAATCGGCGGACCCGGGTTAGAATATACCAGCAGAGATCCAAACAACTCGTCAGTCATCATCCTCTAGCTGGGGTTTATCTTCAGGGGATGTCTGAAACTGGTATATATTCCTAGGAAATGGATGGAGGTCAGAGTGGTCTTTATCCCAAAATAGAGGCCTTTAACTTTATCATCGTTTCTGATGAAAACCTTGGAAAGGTTAGTAGATGTAAGTTTTCGATCAAAAATTGAGCCCAGGAATTGGGCAATGTCGCAGCATGCGTACTGTAAATGAAAATCAGATGATGCAGCGATAACTGTCTCAGGCAAATATCTGGACACGATTAGGGATGTTATACAGAATGCACTCCTGATCGTTACAGAATGGGCCAGCAAATGTTAATTAGGGATCAACCCTTTCAAGACAGAGCTACGACTATTTACTAAGAAACATAAAATTCCGGTAGTTAGCCTTCCTACCGTGAACGGCATTAGACTGGCTTTTACTGACAGAGCGAGATATTGGGGCATAATCTTGGACAGTAAGCTCAGTTGGAAGCATAAAATTGTGTAAAGGGTGAATAAGGCTGATGTAGCCATTTACTCGTGTAGAAACACCATATGTAAGTGATGGGGTTTGAAACCAGAGTTGGTACACTGGTTCTATAATATAGCAGCGGTAAGACCTGTGCTGATGTATGGGGTGGGCGTAAGGTGGCCAGCTCTGGAGAAGGTAACATATATAAAGATGATGGAGAAGGTGCAAAGAACGTTCTGTATGCTTATAAGCGGGGCGCTTAGGTCAACACCTACGCGCGCTTTAGAGGTTATGTTCCACCTTATTCCAATCGAATTTTTAGGTAAGCAGAAAGCAGCCAATGGCTACGAGGCTTTCAGCTGTCTCTCAGTGGAAGGGCCTTCAGGCGGGACCCCAACGATAGTTAGATCGCTAAAGGAAGTACTGGCGAATCTAGATTATATTAAACCAACGTTGCACTTCAATAAAGGTTTTCGGACCATCTGTCCTTCGAGAAAATCCTGGAGGAACGGATCAGTCCTGGAAAACGAGGCAATGCAATTTAATATTTCTTTAATGTTTTTAATATTTCTGTTCGTCTCCCTGACTACTGCAGCGTGTACCAGGCTGAAGTGGTGGCGATTAGAGAAGTCGCTTGACATTGTTGAAGCATACCGTGGTATCCGTGAGGGATATCGCAGTCTATGTGGAGTCAGGCGGCGGTAAGGCCAGTAGAGGCGGTTTCTCTGAAGTCACGAGTAGCGCTGAATTGCCGATCATCTCTTAGTGAGATGAGCGAGTATTTCAGCATCCAGATAATATGGGTCCCTGGTCACCCGGACGTCACGGGAAACTGCAGGGCAGACGAACTAGCAACGTAAGGTACGACCCTCCAGATGCAGCCGGAAAAGGCAAGTCTGGTTATACCTATAGCATCGCTCAAATAGGTGCTCAGTAAAAACGCAAACGCTTTAACAAACGAGACGAGAGGTGGACTAACACTCTCAAGTGGATGGTAGTGAAACAGGTTTGGCCAAAACTGAACTTGCGGCACTGCAAAGCACTAGTATCCTTAGGGAAACGAGAGGTATAGGATTGGTCGTAGGGATACTGACAGGACACAGCCTTTTTGAGGAACATGCGGAAAGGCTGTAGACCCAGACGCATTACTTTTGTAGAAGTTGTATGGACGAAGAGGAGGAAGAAACTTTAGATCACTTCCTATGCTCGTGTCTGGTACTATCATACAGTAGGCATAAGTACGTAGGTGTGCAAGGACAGCCTTAACGCTACATAAGAAGCCCTGGATAGTTTCAGCGGGAGTAAAGAGGATATAGGATCCTGTGGTATCACAATGGGCCACTATGGGCCTAAGTGTGCGATAGCAGCCACTCTAACCTGACCTAACCTATCTCAAATGGAGGTAACCAGCGTATTTTGGAAGCAATTTCTTTAATGTTTTGTAACTCTTGGACGTCTTGCTGGTGTGCCTTTGTTTGTTGTCAGATGTAAATATTTTCATTTAAAAGGACATCGACAAATACCACTTCCATTTCCTCAATATTAAAATTTTCTAGCTTATTTATGTTAATTCCAAGTTTTCGTCAAGAATTAGATGTTGAACTGTAACTTCCTGAACCCAATCTCATCGTCAACGCCATCGCCAAATTCATCGTCACTCTCGTCCCAGCCATCGATTATCGGTCTGGTCTCGACCCTCTTAACATGACTAAAAAATACCGGTTTTATATTTATATTAAATACGATAATTTTTTTTCTCTTGGTCTGAATGCATATTGCATACCATATCATTTTGAATTTATTACAATTAAACATGTAATAAATCAATAATTATTGTTTTATTTATGAATTTCACATTTGAAAATTGAATAAATAACAATCCAATTACTAAAACACAAATTACCTAGTTAAAAAAACTTTATTTAAATGAACTTTTGAAGCAATTAAAAATCACTCACACACGAATCGCGCGCGCAACTTGACAGGTTGCATTGCTTGAATGATTATTTAAAGGGTGATTCAATGTTGCAGCACGTTCAAGAGTTAAAACTTTATTATCAAAATGAGTGTTCAGTAGTACAAAAGTTGCGCGCGTTGCGCCCTTTTCATGGCAGCGTGGTCCTTTAAAGTCGACTCTCCAACGTTTGGTGGCCAAATCCGAGACAACCGGTTCGATAAAGAATCAGCCAAGCCATTGACTCGTACGTCAAAGGAACTCCAGATCAGCCGACAACATGGCCGCGATCCGTGAAAGAATAAAGGTGAACGCGGTTCACAAGAACCGGCCATTCACAGACTTCAATTTGGCAAATTTTGCGTCGGAACTTTGGCCTACTCCCGTATAAGATCCCGTTGAACCAGGAGCTCAAAGTTATTGATCATAGACAACGCCGTTTGCTCTTTGACTGGGCTTCGGAGCGTTTGGAAGAGGACCCTAATTTTGGGAGAAAAATCTTCTTTAGTGACGACGCGTATTTTTGGATGAACGGCTATGTTAACAAGCAAAATTTCCGGACGACGCCAACCTACTAGAGGTTCACCAGGTGGCAATGCATTCAAAAAAAGTAACTGTTTGGTGCGGGTTTTGGACCGGTGGCGTCATTGGTTTGTAATATTTTGAAAATGACGTTGGTGAGGCCATCACCATCAACGGCGAGCTCTAGAACTCTGCTAACCGATTTCTTTTGTCTCAAATTGAACGATATGCAGGTAAACGACATGTGTTTCCAGCAAGATTGGGCTACATGCCACACAACAACGATGGACATTCTGCATGAACGATTTGAGGGTATGGTTCTCGCAGAATTAACGTAAATCGGCCATTAAGATCGTGCGGTTTGACATCGCTAAACTTTTTCCTGTGGGGTTTCCTCAGGTTGTGCATATGCGCACCCTGAGGAAACCATGTGCATGTATATGCCAATAACCTGCATTTTACCAATGCATTTAAAGCCAACATAAACAATACCATCGTTCGGATTCAGCCGGATCTATTCGGCAGAGTCCTTAAAAATGGCACCACTCGGATCTGCGCCACCGTGAGAAGTTGCGGGGGACATTTGAACGATGTTGTAGTCCGACAACACAACGATGTTATGTTTTTCATAAATAATGGCATGCATGGGCCTTTCCGGGCAAGTGCTGCAGTGGTTAAAGCTTCGGCACTTGGACCGGGAGGTCCGGGTTTGAATCCCATCAGAGGCTAGATGCAAATCGAATTTTCATCATCGATTACAATCGGTGATGTTAATAAACACAACTAACACCCTCTGATGGAGTGCAGGATTCAGCACCGACCATCCATGTCAATGTACAGGTTGACGTGGAGCTTACAATCTGCAGGTGGAATACTGTAGTTGTGTGAGTAGGTGAATTAGTAAATGGGTTACTGATGTAGCGTGAATGCGTGGTATCACAATGGGCCAAAAATCGCCTAAGTGTCAAAAAACAAAAAAAAAATGGGCCTTTAAAAAAAAATAGAATTTCGTTAATACCTCATACACAGTTTGTTTTATTCCATTTAACATTGGCCCGCCCAAATTGAAAAACCATTTATTATTTGGGCTCGGACAAAATCCACCATATGTTTAAATAAATAATGGATTATTTGCCTATAGGACGATTCTCCCAAACTAAACCTTTTTCCTATTGGAGTCAACTATTGTGGTTCTTTTTTAATAAAAAAAAATTTCAAACTAATTCAACACCGAATAAAGGCACAAAATCTGTGCATATGGTCCGATAATGCTTCTAATTTTGGTCGGAGCATCTCATGAACTCAAAGATTTCTTTCAAAGATTTATATCTCAAACAGAACAGTTAAAATAGCTCATTTTGTGCTGAAAAATAAAGTGACATTTTATACCACCTCGAGGTTCTAATTTTGGGGGATTATAGACAACTTTTTCAAATCCTACGCTACAAGTATCATTTAAAACATATAACCAAATGTTTTATAATAGCAATAGAGGAATTTGGAACTGTGACAATTCAAATTGCAGCAATTCTTAACAGTTATTATCTGACGTTCCTCACGATCCAGAACCACTGACTCCAAAACACTTCTTAAGAGTTGCTTATAATATGGTAATACATGGATCATCTGTATTGAAAGTTCCAGATAATCATTTAACAAAATGGCAAAAAGTTACCAAAATAGTTGAATAGAAATAGATATTCTATATCTCAAATGGAAGCAGAAAAAGTCCTAATTTACAAGTGAACGACATCGTAATGCTTGTCGAATAAACTCTTCTTTCAATTAGGACATTAGGCAGAATTATTTCTGTAGTTCTATGTACCGACAATAAGGTCCAAGTAGTTGAAATATACAACCAAAGAACGAACTTAGCTAAGTTAAAGGAAGGAAATGAAGAGCTGAGGAAGATCAGACTGAGAGAAGTTTTGAAAACTTCTCTTACTAAGAAAAACGAAGAGCAGAGTCCTTGCCAGCAGTTGGGTATAAATAATAATTCACAAGCAAAAGTTAATGAAACTACCGAATCACTACTTCCACAGTAGTCGTTCGTAAGACGAAATTTTATCATAAATAGTAATTTTAATGCTAAGAACACCTATTCCAGATTTGGGATCTAGACTTACAACCAATCTCTAAAGGAAAAGAGTTAATGCCGCTAGCGATAACAAATCTGAATTTCACTCTGGCGATAAAGCAACATATTGGCCGGCTTGAATACATAAAATACCAGATCTTTTTGTCTTCTTTGTAACAAAAGGTATTTTCGAGGACTACATGAGAAAGGTCTGCGTAAATTAGTTCAAATATCTAATCCAGCCTCCAGATTGAAATGTGTTCCACGCCAATGGAAGGTGGCTGAAACTAGCAAACGATAAAAAATCATATAGGCCGATATCACTACTTACGGTCATGTGAATGACCCATGGTATTTTAGGAATGACCACCTTCATAGCCACTAATGTAATAAAGAAACAATCCGACATATGTTGGACACCACCAATGGAGTAAGTAGACTTCAAAAGCAGAAACCTCTGGAGCTGGGCAATTCTAATTAGAATAGGAAAATACTGTAAAATGAGTAACCAATAAGTTACTGAGTTACTCATCATAAACCGAGAAACTAATTTATCCACTGTGATACACTGCGGTGCGAACGCAACTTCATTCGAGAATCGATTTTGTCTAACGAATTTGAAAGAAAACCTAGGAGCACCCCTGTAATACTCTAACGGCACCCTGTATATTTATATCAACCAACTACATACCGTGGTTATATATTGTAAATATGTATATAAAAAATAAAATAAAAATTTTGGATAAAGGAAAATCTTTTAAATGAGAGAAAATCAAATTTATAATGGAGCAAATTCAAGAGGGATTTTTCTATTATTGAGTTATCTTTTTCTAAAAATATTTTATACATACAAATTTGCTATGTACTATACATAATAGCATATAAATTGTTTTTAATAAAATAATGTAAATGTATATGTATACATAAGAACCTACAAAGCAAATATTATTGAGCTCGGCGCTGCTGCTGGTGCTGTGCGGTATAATTAAATTATATATGTTGTAAGAAGGAAGATTAAAATGTTATGAATCCCTAAATTGAACCAAATTGTTTGTTATGCTCGGTCTAATTGAATACATGTGACTGACGTGTGTGTTATGGGTATTTTATTAGGAAATGTATAAACTCCTTTTTAGATTTTCTATATATTGTTATGGTGACTATATATGAATGTAATTTAGTCAAATTAAATTAGATTAGATTAGAGAGGTATTTAGGGTATGCTTGTTAAACCATGTAGGTTGATTATAAATTGAACAGATAGTTATAGAAAAAATACGTACAACGATAAAATGCTCCTCCCTCTATTCCTTATTCTTATATTAAATCGATTTGTGACTATAATTTAAGAACTTCTTTAAACTAATTCTGAATACGAGTACATGAAATAATGCACTTGACTCAAGATTTCATATAATAATACAATGGAAGGTTTACGTTAATTTTTATTTGGTATTTTCTCCGCTGTGAATTAAAAAATGTTCCCAACAATTCTATTTTACAATGGTAACAAAAATGTAGGCAATGTACAAGGAAAGAGACCGCAGCTTACAGTGTATACAGTACAGAATGCACGGCAATTGTCGCGTTCCATGACACCCATTAGTCCGGATAAGTTCGAATTTTATATGGAAACCCTGATCCAAATTTTGTTTTAGATCACAAATTTTAATTTTAAATCTAGTAAGCTCCTTTTTGTTGTTTCACGAAACATGAACTGAACCGGATCTGGGCATGAATCCCGGTTCAATGACTAATGACTTTGTATTTTTTTCATTCATTTAGTTTGAATTTTTAAAATATTTATATTTTCGGTCCGTTAATGTAGCTTCAATAGCTTGGTTAAAGAAGCAAAACCGATAATTATTTGAAAACAAAGGCAGAAATTACCATTAAATAATGAAATTATTACTCAATGCCATTTATCATTAAACCGAAATCTCTTGATATAATTGTGAGCTTTGTCTCTTTTCTACATTTCGATAAACGTATCACAAAAAAATTATGTGGTGATAAATAGATTCGATTAATCTAGTAGTCTTAGAAATCGCAGAACAGAAATAGAGTGAACACAATAGTAAATGCGTTATTTTGGAAGTGAAACAGAGTGCGAAAAAAATGAGACATAAACTAAGTCGAAAGTCGAAAATAGTGATGTTCGCCTAAATGCCGATAGTATCTTCCATTCACCTTGGGAGGATTAAATGATGGAAAGGAGGTGCAACCATTTGCTGCGTACTCGTGACAGTTTCAGTCAATACGAAAATGATCATACACCCTGATTTTTGAGAAAAATTTACAAAATATAAGGATTTAATGTTAATGTAGAATTTATTTTGCAGTTTTTTTAGATTAAATTTATTTACAAATTAACAAATGCAAAAATGCAAAATAAAAATTCATTTACCGTTTATAATAAAACAAAGGAAAAAAATCAAGAATTTTTTGCACAGAAAATGATCATACACTTTTGGTAAGATCGTTGATTTTTTTTTTTTTTAAATCATTTGCATAAATTATGTTTCATAATTATTTTAATATCGAGTTGGTCCTCCTTTATATTTATAATCTCTTTCATACTGAATACGGGCGTATACAAACTATAATGTAACAATTGCGGGTCGTTCGGCCGGTGTTAGAAAGGAAACTACCAACAAGGACCGCCAAATAATAATTAATATGAAACGGACTGGGAAATCTGTGTGCGAAATTAGAAAGCCAACATTTTCCAATCGGGACCAGCGAAAGATTTTGGATTTGGTGAAAAAAAATCTAAAAACAAGCGCTCCAAAACTAGCTTCAGAAGTGGAGAAGATACTTTACATAAAGCTACCCACCCCAAAATATTAAAAAGGTTTTGTGGAAACATGGATATCATGGCCTTTTATTCCCAAAAAAAGAATTGAATTTGCAGAAAAATTAAAAACAAAAGGCTTCAACTTCTGGAAGACGGTTGTTTTTACGGATGAAAGTAAATTCAACATTTTTGGAGCCGATGGGAGAAGAAAAATTTGGAGAAAACCTGCTACAGCGCTGGAGCTAAAACCCGTCATCCGAACTATTAAACATGGGCTGGTTCAGTTATGTTACGGGGTTCAATGTCGGCAGGTGGGGTAGGTAAACTTGTGTTTATAAATGAAAATTTTAATCGCTGGAAATACCTATGCATTCTAACAATGTGGACAACAATAAATGGACAATTTTAAACCATCCGTGTAAGCCAATATTGGCCCCAATTGATCGTGTCATTATGGATCTTCAAGCAAGACAACGATCTTAAGCATACGATACACATTACCTGTTACATTCGCCACTCCAATCGCCTGACCTGAACCCCAATGAACATTTATGGGGTCATCAGGAACTCCAAATTAGAAAATACAGGATTACCAGCAAGAAAACGTTGCAAGAAACAATAATGAAAAAATGGGCTAAAATTTCACCGGAAGTTACCATGAAGTTAGTAGAATCAAAGCCTAGAAGTTTGAAAGAGGTTATAAAAAATAAAGGAGGACCAACTAGATATTAAAATAATTATGAAACATAATTTATGTAAATGATTTAAAAAAAAATTAAGGATCGCACTATAAGTGGTGTATGTTCATTTTCGTTACTGACTGTATGTCGATCGTCTACCAATGCAGGTTCCGCTGGCTAGGTAGTACACCTGCCGCCCCGGTGACAAAATGGTCAGACTGCTTGTTCCAGCGACCGGTGGTCGCACGTTCGATTTCCAGTGGTGACAAGGAAAAAATTTCACGGCTGGTTTAAGATCAATGAATTAATCACTTATTATCCGAAATGAAAATATGATTATGAAACCTCATTTGAGGCGTCCAAATCTCTTAATGGGATATAGTGCCAGAGATAGATAGCTAGAGAACTCTCTCTTTCTCTCTCTCTCTCTCTCTCTCTCTCTCTCTCTCTCTGAGAGAGAGAGAGAGAGAGAGAGAAAGTTCTCGTTGAATCATTGAAAGAGGAATGTTCTTGATATCTCGCTTTAATAATCTTTTTATTTGCGCAATGTTATTAACTTTAGATTTTGCCAATTGTGACTTTAAGCAGTCCCACAAGAAATAATCACAGGGTGCGCCAAGTCAAGTGATGAGGCGGTCCATAAATTAGGATGAATCAATAATACGTTATTTTTTTGAACAACTGCAAGCGTTTCCTTTGCCGTGTGTGACGTAGCTTGGGCTTGGTGTAATATCCAGTTACCATCAGCGTATAAGCCTTTCGAATCTTTGAGAAGTGGTTTTAAACAGTTGCTTATGTAGTAATCTACATTTATCTTAGTGCCTGATTCAACGAAAATTGGTATGTTGTGCAAAAATTTTATATGCCTAAGAATATCATGAATCCTTTCGGATAAAAATTTTTTGGGTACGAAAAATAAGTTGTAAATTTTTTTTTAAGTCCGCTTTAGTTTTAACTGCGATTCAAATATTGCACAGTTCTTTGGCCATCGGCATTAGTCAAATAAAACCAAGCTTCGTCGATTGTAATATATTTCTTCCATTGATCGTCTTTCAGTAGTCCGTACAGGCCCGGGGAGCACTGGTGTCTTTTAGTTATTGTTTGCGCAGACATATTGTGATGCCTTGGCTTTTTCGCGAGTCTTAGTTCCAATTTCATTTTAGAGTATATTGTATGACTGGCCTTTGTTTTATGATGTTTTACCAGATATTTCTGGGTCGGTGGATTGCGTTTGGTTACCATTTTTTGCATACAGTAATTTTAATTGGTTTATTATATCTCATTAGCGGAATTTCATTTTTTTAAAAAGTTGGTTAGTGCACCTTGTGAAATGTTGAATCTCTTTTTTTTACACTCTTTGATGATTACTGAAAAACGTTTTTCTCTAAAAAATTTAAAACGAGGAGCTGATCTTCTTTTGTCAACACTATGATAGAAACAGACTGGTTTTAATGCTTACTGCTCTCATATATCCTATCTCTCTCCAAAATAACGGTGCTGTGACTTATTTGAAATAAAAATCGTTTACAATCATTTTTGATGTACCTGTAAGAGCTATCAGAATTTTAATGGACTCACTGGGCATTTCAATCAATATTTTCCCCCTTTATCTCCGATTTGCGGGAGAATGCAAAATTTGCGGGAGAATGCGGGATGAACCGCTATTACTTTGATTTCAACCCATGACTTTCCGATTTCTTTTCCTTCTATTTATTTATTTAAAGAAATCTATTTTGTAATATACATACATGTATGATTTCAGATTATGTTAAACAAAAATTATATTAAAACAACAAAAAGTTTTAAAACAGAAAAAAATATAAACCAAATTTTGGTTTAAACAATTAAAAATTTAAATAATAATCCTTCAGGATAATTTTGAAGTTGTCCTTTGATAAATTGAAGTCAAATAGGTCGTCGATTATGTTAAATGATTTAGATATCCTATTAATGGGGTTGTTTTCTCCATATTTGGTGGAATGGTGTTCAAGTGCTAAAAATTCATGGTTTCGAAATG
Organism: Nephrotoma appendiculata; assembly: GCA_947310385.1. NCBI lineage: Eukaryota > Metazoa > Arthropoda > Insecta > Diptera > Tipulidae > Nephrotoma > Nephrotoma appendiculata. The sequence goes on from OX371224.1 coordinate 146,534,765, forward strand.
TTCTGCATGGCACGTGAATTGATATGTTTTCCAAGATGTAAGCTGAATCAACGTGACCAAGCAAAACGTTACCAATAAAAGCCGCGCCCAAGAGAAGTCGTCTATTTTCAAGCGTGCATATTTTGTAATCCGTGCATCTTGTTGTGCATGGAGGTAAGCGAGCCCCACATTTTCATGGAATGGTAAGTTGTGGTCGTAATCCCAGTCACTTTTCTTTAACAAAAAAATCAGGAACTTCTTTTGAATACTTTCAATTCTTTTTATGTGTACAGAATAGTATGGATTCCAGACTAAGCAGCTAACTAAGGTTAAATTTTACATTTTCTATACGCCATTGTTCAATTTTAAACCTTAATTGAGATTTTGTCCTTAATTGACATAAATCTGGAAACATCTGACCAAGGTCTAAAAAAATTATCGCTTGAAGTTCTGAAATTTTGTGGAAACCACAGTCTTAAAAAAAATTAAATGATTACTGAGTTAGCATAATATATATCAAAACTAAATACTATCTAATTTTTCTCCTGCTAGCGCCAAATCCCACTCAATCATTTTTGACTTTAACTCGCTCGTCACAATTGCAGCGGTGTGTGACATTTCTTCCGTCCCAATAAACTCTAAAACAGCGATATCTTGAAAAAATACATTAAAAACATTTTAGATTTTTTTTAATGGCCGCTATGATTTTTCTAACTCAGGCTGTGTGCCAAACTTAAGGTAAATCGTTTACTACGGTAAAAAGTGGCTGTCTTGTAGTACCAATTTTTAGAGTTTTTGAAAAATAATTGAATTTACCGAAAAATTTGTCTAAAATTGACTTTTACCTCAAGTTTGACACGCAGCCTCAGTATCAAAATGAAAAGTAAATGTATAGGTATGTTAAGTTACGTTAACTGCACTCAAAAACAAATTTCAGTAAAAGCAAGTTTCACTTAGTAACACAAATTAAATTTTTAGTTTTGTTAACAAAATGCGCCCGGTGAAACTTTTTTGTAAAGCAACTCTTAATTTGGTAATAGAGATATCTTTTAAGAAAATTTGTTTTTTCAGTGTACGAGATGCGGATAAATAATTTTTATATGTATAGATAATTTAATACCGTAAGAATAGACAAGCGATGACCCATCTAATATAGTTTGTTCAGCCATTGTTCTAATAAGAAAATTAAACTTAAAATACAAAGCGTTAACACAAGAATATATGTATGTACTCATCACGAACACTTTCCCACTTAATCGCCAAATCCAAAGTAAAACAAAAGAAAAATGTGAATTTATAACTCTATTTTGTATCGAAATTACTATACACAATTGCAAATTAGTGCTTATAAATATTTTTCATAAAACCAGAATTTAATACTTTTGAATCCAAATTTTTTATTATTAATGATCAACAACACTTATTATATACGATAATAAAAAGAAAACTAATTATTGGTTAATTTTTATCACTAATAAATCACCAAAATCAATGTTATGCGAATTTAAGTTAAATAAATGCAATTCTCCGAATTTAGATATTGCTGCATTTTTCGTGATGAGTACACACAGACACACACAAATAGCCAAACCACAAAATATTATTATACAACTAAAATAATAAATTACAAATAGTAATTATACTTTAACAAAATTTATTATATTTTGCACTGCTTATAAAGCCGTTATGTATTAGATTACACACTACTCAGCTACGCTGAGTTCAAAAAACACTATTTGGTTATAAACTTCGTGGAATATCCTTTTGTGCATTGTTTTTTATTTATTATTATTTAAAAATGCATAATAGGGGATTCCCCGAAATTCATCAATATTACATTAAGAGTAATTTTTATTTTTATATATGTACATAGTTTTTATTTATTAACCTTTTTCGTTTTCATTTTGTTATACTTACTTTAATTTATTTTAACAAATTTTAAATTAAACCAATTTCTGGATATAGGGCACTAAACACTATTTATTTTTAACACAAAGCACATTAAATATACAAAAAAAATCATAACGTACCTCACCATAAAAAATTGTTAATAGAATGATATAAAATACATTTAATTTTGCAATTTGTTCGATCACTTTATTTTTCTTGGAGCAAGAAGCACATTTTTCGAATTAGAGTTCTGATTTTCTTGTTATGAAAAAATTAGAATTCATATGAAGAAATATTTTCTTGAATTTAAAAATTTATTTTGATGCGAGAAACGTATCTTTTAATGAGAAGAAAAATGCTTAAATGATTAGAGTAACTTGTTTCCAAGAAGAAATTGTTTTTCTTGAACAAATCTATTCGTACTATTGATAAAGAATTTTTGATTTCTTCCTCAACACCATATTTCTTAGTTTAAGAAATTTTTGTTTTAACGAGAACTTAATTTCTAAAAGCAGAGTATAATGTGTACTTGTAAATGAGCATTTTTTAATGAAATGCTAATTTTCGATATTAATTCCATAAAGTATAATTTCCAATTAGTATAATGATTATGACAAACTATACATTATCAACCAGTCTCACCAAAATACTAAACAGTCCTCACACCATAATGCTAGATAGTTCACGAACTACAACTTCTTACGTTCATAAGTCCGAGCTGCACTCAATTGGCTTACAAAGGAACATTATCAAATTGTGCATGGCCTTGGTTGACCCCGATTACTCCTCCATCAATTTTGCACTGTGGTTTTAAAGTAAGGTAAGTAAGGTAGGTAAGTTGTAAGTAAGGTAGTATGATGGAAAAATACGATTTTACAACTAATTCTGAAACGTAATTGTGGTAAAATTGATCCTCTAACCACCAACCAACATCTAAACTAAATTTATTATTAGGTAACAACCAAATATTTTAAATAGAAAATTCGCTTCGTGACTACCAATCCACAACTGATTTCTTGACATCACAACACACACACTATGATGAAAAAATCTTAATCTTGCCATATTGTGCTATATCTCAGGCTTGAAAGAGTTTGGTTTTGGCTTTCTTCAGCATAACGTTGGAAAACATGTCATCGTTTTCCGTTCAATCAAAGTGCAATTATGAACACTAAGATTGTGCATCAAACAATTTAATACGTATTATGATCCTCAGGGTTCATGCACCTACTGAAGATAAATCAGATGACGCCAAAAAAAATCATCGTAGGCGACTTTAATGATAAAATCGGTTGGATTGTAGAAACAGCAATATCTATCGACCAAAACAGCTTTCACCAGATCAGTAATAACGATCGTGTCAGAGCTATGGGACTGGCTACTAAATGCATGCATTATAGGATCCATATCGTTAACAACGTAACTTTAGCTAAAAATCTAAGAAGTTTTCAGTTTGACGTGAAATTTCATGCAAAAATTATAAATATAAAAAACTTAAAATTTATTTGGTTGTTTATATCATTTTGATTAAAGAAATACTCACTACGAATATTCCTTGAATATTTCTTCTTTCAAAATAATATTCTAAAAGTAAATTTATTAAGATCCTCTTGGATAAAGAAATTATATTTGTATCTAATAAGAAATTATTTTATTTTTGAAATGTGTTTATTTAAGAAAATTTATTATCACAGTTTAAGAAAGCGCTAATTTTCTTAATTACAGAAAATTTCTACTCATTTCATGATAATCTTCTTTATTTAAATTTTATTCTACTGCACTAAAGAGTTCATAGAAACGTTTAATTCAAGAAAAATTAATTCAAATCAATAATTAAAACTCTTCTTGCGTCAAGAAATGTTTCTTTCTTTAAGTAAAAAAATATTACCACCAAGAAAAAATGGGACGAAATAAGACACTAAATTTTTAAATTAAGAAAAAGAGAATGTTGGTCTATAATGAAATCATTTTCTTTGTGGTAACAAGATTATTTTTTTCCGTGCAGATGTACCTTTAATAACGTTTGATTTCTCATTTCCCATTATTACAAATTGTCGCCGGTTTGATAGATATGACTTAAACCAATTTAGGTAATCGAGAGAGAACCCAAAATTGAATAAACTCTGGAGTGCTTTATGATGACAGATAGAATCAAATGCTTTACTAAAATCCGTGTACGCTACATCAACTTGACGGTGTTTTTCTATCTCGTTAATTAGTTTACTGGTGAATTCAACCAGATTGATGTGGGTCGGCCAGGCATAAACCCATGCTGATGACGTGCAATTATGGATTTAAAGCTGTTGCATAATACTAACTCAAATAATTTCGGGATTGATGATGTAGTTGATATTCCTCTGTAGCATGAGATATCATCACGTTTACCCGATTTAAAAATTGGAGTAATTTTTGAAATTTTCCATTTGTCGGAAAACACGCCGGTGCTTAAAGAATGATTGAATAGATAACATAATGGAATTGTTAAAATTTCACCGTCCTCGTTCAGAATATAAGAGGGTATATCGTCAAGACCGCAACCATCTCCAAACCCCCTTAAAGCCGATAAAATGTTGTCCTCAAATATAATAGGAGGAGTTATTGATGTGTTGTTGTTGCTGGGTTGTTCGTACAATCCACTAGTAACGCTTGGTCTATAGACTGATTGAAAAAATGACGCGAACATGTTAGCTATATCGTTTCCGTTTGAAGAGCAGTAATTGTTGTACGTCAAATTAGCAGGGTATCCTTCAATTTTGCGTTTATTCCTAAAGTATTTTCAAAATTGTTTTGGATTTACTTTGATTTTGTCTTGAATTTGATCAAGATATGACCTGTATTTTGATTTGAAATAAATTTCAAATTCATTACTATGTTGTAGGAACGTAGTTTTGTCGGCTTCTAACCCGCTTTTCAACATTTTGGCATATGCTTTCGACTTCCGATTTTTGAAGTTAACTAGTCTATCATCAAACCAATGAGGGTGAGCATTTTGTGGTTTGTTGATGGATTCTAGGTAACTTTGTAGCTCCACACAGTTAGTTTTTTTAAAGTTGTATTTGATTGGTTTTAGGTGTTCTGATCTACGCCATTTTAGTTAAGTCAAATACAATATCCAAAGATTTGTGATTGATATCATTTATGACAAAAGGTAATAGAGATTCAGAAATTTTAAAGGTGCCAATGTCGTTGCTGAAGACAAGATCCAATAATCTATCACGATTATTAGCAATTGTGTTTATTTGGTTCAAATTATAACCAAGCGTGGCGTCCACAAATAAAGATTCCGCATCTGTTGTTATATTGCATGGTAAAATACAGTTTAGTTCTGGGTCCAAATTAAAAGTTATATTTGGAAAATTAAAATCACCAAGCACAAGAACTACATCTGACGAGTTTGTTATATTAATAACTTCATCAATCGCATCAATGCAAGTTACATAATGATCACTATTTGATTGGGGTGGTATATATGCTGCGTAGATGATTAGATTGGTTTGGTTGATTTTGATTTTTACACCGCTCTGTTCGACTCTCGATGGGGCTAAAGTTATTGGAGCATTTTAGAGTTTAGAATGTACTGCTATTAGTACACCACCACCCGATTTCTTTGAATTAGTGTGAGGAGACCGATCGCATCTATAAACAACGTAATCATGGCCAAAAAATTCGCTGCTCTTTATGCCAGGTTTTAATGAAGTTTCACAAATTACATAAATAAGGTAGTTTGATTTTGAAACGAAGTTGTAGAATTTAGATGCTTTTGATGCCATTTTGTTTATGTTTTGATAGTAAATTGCACATTTGCCATATACCAATGTTTTCTTGGATTTTATGGGTTGATTTACCTTTTGAATAATTGTATAAGTTCGAGCTTTCATTAAAAGTGAGTGTAGTCTATCATTAGCCACCGGTGAAAAATATTTAAATGATTGTGTGTGTCTAGAGATTGCAACTATGGCATGCGGTATCAAACAGCTCAAGAGGTTGAGAATTGGTTCTTATACATATTACATTAGGTGAGGTTAAACCTTGTGCTTCATGAATCGTCAAGACTAGAAAGCGTTCTCTAACACAGGTAATGATGATAACGTTGGTGGCAGGTTTATAAATTCGGCGGAAGTTTCCACTGTGTTCATACTAGTGATGTTAGGGTAGTATTCTCTGAGAGCAGAAGTAACATCAGTTGCATCAGAAAATTTCATATTGACATGATGTAATCTGTCAATATATGGTATTTGGTTTTTATCACCCAGAAGATATATTTTAGAACATTTACTTTTGATAACCACTAGTCCTATATATCCAGCATGCACCATCATGTACTCATCAATAAAAACTGTATCGTAGGTCCGGTTACCATTTATTAGGTAAGATGCAATCGTTTTGTAGTTTAATTTGATGTGATTAAAGTTGGTGTTTTTGTGCTGTCAACGAGATGTTACTTTTAATTTAATATCAGCAAGTCCTTCTTTTGTAGCACATAGAACAAGATCCGTGCCCAGATTATGGTTGTTTATAATCCATTTACCACACCCAGGTGTGGTCTTCTGATAGCATCATTCATTTCCATGTTACAGATTGTCGTCCAACTTTCTTTTTCCCTTGTGGTTTCGACCTCCTCAGAGTGGCGAATCGATCTCCATTTGCGCTTTCTTATTTTGATCCCAATGTCTGTTTGATTCGTTTGCCTAAAGAGCTCAACATTTGTTATTTTGTTAGCCCAGAGGCCCTCAGTATTCTCTAAAGGCATTTATTTACAAATTTTCTTATTGCTGATCTTAGCGTACGCTTCGGTTTCGCAACCGAAAGCATCCCTGATTTCACACACGATTGGAACATTCTTAGCTTAATGCTGCGAGATAGGACAGATGGGTTCCAGAATTTGTTTAACATGTTGAACTTTGATCTGAATTTGTTGATTTGTTTCTATATGTATCTGTAACACCCGTATTTGTTAGAGAACAACCAAGGTGTATACATTTATTAAACTCTTCTATTTCTTCTTGATTGATATATAAGGTTGCTCCATAAGTTTTCTCGTTCGATAAGATACAGCGCTATTATAGATTCGACGTTTTATTTTTATAAAAATGGTTCTACTTCCAAATTAGATGTAGATCTCACAAGTCATTCGTAAATTAACAGCTGTTCAAAGTTGACGTGTCACGGTATTTTTTTACAATAGAAAAAATTGAATGTCGCGCAGTGATGAAATAGCACAAAACAAATTCATGAACGATCGTTCAAAGTGTTAAGGACTCTTCACCTTCAATTAGAGCAGTAAAAAGATGGGTTGCTGAATTTAAACGTGGTCAAACAAATCTTAAAGATGATCCACGTAAAAGACGTCCAAAAAGTGCATCAAGACCACAAATCGTAGCAAAAATACAGCATATGGTTTTTGAAGATCATCGATTAACCGAGAGAGATTTAGCACAAGACCTAAGGAGCTCATTAGGCAGTGTGAGCAATATTTTAACTGAAATTTTGGGTTTAAAAAAGCTGTGTGCAAAAAGGGTGACGCATCCAACATTTGGAGCGTTTTAAAAAGAATAAAAAGGATTTTGTGCGTCGTTGAAACACTACAAAATAAAATTCCTAACCTTCTGGATTTCTATATATGAAGAGGTATCTCCGAAAATTACTTAGCAGTCGAAAATGAAGAAGGGCAATCATCAAACCAGTTTTCAGTTTTAATGACAGTAAGTGCCACGGTAATAAGGAAATTAAGCCCTCCAAGGCTAACAAATGTTAAAACAAACTGGGAATAATTTTAGCAACTAGTCGAAGAAATGGTCAATCTTTACAGGTGCAGATCTCGAACGCTTACATAGAAGAAGAACTGTTAAGAATCATTGAAAGTGTAAAAAAGCGGCTTGAGAAAGTACCCTGATCAGTAGAGAGAGAGAGAGGGAGTTATTAACGAAAAAAAGAAGAGTTCATAAGATTTGGCATAGAACTAGAGCCGTTAGAGACAAAACAATCCTAAACAACTTGTGCAATTAACTTAAACTATCCTTAAAGAAGATTAAAAATGAGTCAGTTGCTAGCTTCCTAATTTACCTGACAGGTAAACCTGGCACAAACTATTCTCTATGAAAAGCCACCAAAGGTTTAAAAAGGATTAAAATGCAAGTGCCATGCATAAAAATGGTTGATGGCACCTGGGCTCGCAGGGATTAAGCAAGAGGCTAATCTAGTTGCCAAACACCTAGAAAATACCGTCAAAGCACCAACTGAACAAGCGGATATTGAATATTTAACAGCTGTAAGGAAAATAGATGAGGTATCCGTACCACCAGTTACTCAGAAAGCAAACCAAACAAACATTAAAAAATCTCAAAGATAAAAAAGGCAATAAGGAAACTACAGCACATAATCAATGCTATCTTTAGACTAAGTTATATTCCGAGATGCAGTGGAAAGTATAGCGGAAATCATAATGATTCCATAGGTCAATTTTTTTACTAAAGACAACATCAACTTTTTTGGGGGACTGTCTCAAGAGACTACAGCCAATTATAGAGGAGCTGGAAAAATGAAAGTATGTTCAGAAATACTCTTAGATGTAGCCTAACCATTTTATAAGGCTCGGCACCGCGGTCTGGAATTTAAGCTCCAACAAGATTCGCTAAACCAATATTAGAATTGCTTAAGTCTTACATCAACGACCGTTATTTTCAGGTGAGACAGTAAGGGGAAAACTGAAAACAAAAGAAAATATTGGCAGGGGTTTCACAAGGTAGTGTTTTGGGCCTTGTATTATACCTACTGTATACAAATGATGTACCAAACATAGTAGAAACTAGTAGGAACGTTTGTTGATGACACAGCTGTAGCTGTTATGATGACCACCGACGTTAGTACTGTTGAATTAACACAGAAACTACAAAATGCTATTAATATAGTAAACTACCCCGCTTTGCGCGGGTTAAAATTGTACTGATGAACTTCAACATGTGTTTTTTTTTATTTTATATCTAATTAGAAATACTTCAGTAAATTGAATAAAATCAATACAAAAATAATTTGTTGGGTTTACTACAATGCTTGCTTGTAAACCACATTTTTTGATTTTCCCCCCGGAGCTAAAACATACAAATTTTTTGAAGTTCCTTCTGTGGAGCATATACAATTGGCCATGAGAGAAGCAAAGACTTTCCAAATTCACGCCTGCAAACATAAGGGATTGTCCTTGAGCTTTGTTGATAGTTTAGTGGGTCAAGATTCCACATTCAATTTCAAGATATTAGAAGGCATTAAAGGTGGCTCTAGCGTGTTCAGAAATTCCATGACTTGTATGTGGTAGCAGTGCCTATGGTAATTGTCTCGGTATCTGTTCGTTAATTTGATTAACTGAATTTTCTGCTCAATGGACGACCCTAATAGGCACAGATTTTCAGTGAATGTGATTTTGCCTGTCAGTGCATCAATGGGGAAAGTGCCACCGCCAATCTGTAGCAGTTTCGCTGCGTGTTGCGGTGCATTTCTTTTTTGCTGAATGCGAATTCGCATATTTGTTGATATTTGGAGTTTCTGTACTTTTGTCCACAGAGCTGAAACTTTCAGACAGGCGTTAAGCTCATCAGCAGGTGTTGACCCCGTAATTACGGGCAGCGTTTGGTGAAAATCAGCAGCCAGAACCACTAATACTCCTGCCATCAGTTCACTACTCCCTTTTAGGTCTTGTAATGTACGATTAAGAGCTTCCAATGAATTTCTGCGTGCAATCGGGCACTCGTCCCATACGATGGTGTGCTCAATTTTAACACTTGAGCTTGACAAGAACTTTTGCTTATATTGCAGATGGCGTTCTCATTTTCTGTAGCAACATTGAGAGATAACTTCAAAGCTGAGTGGGCTGTTCGCCATCCACAGCTATTAGGGCCGCTATACCAGATGATAAAATAGCAAGCGCAACCCCCTTCCTTATACGTATCTCGGCCAGTATCAGATTTATAAGGGATGGTTTGCCTGTGCCGCCAGGTGCATTTAAGAAAAATAGGCCGCCGCTCAAAAACACTCTTCTCTGATCATTTTCCAAAAGTGGCTTGTTCGTTTGAACGTGATGCGCCAGCTTTTCGACGTTGTAATTGCGCTCCCTCATAACTTTGCTGTGAAGAGTATCGGGGCCACTTCTCTCTGGAGCTTGCACTCTGAGCTGTAGCAATGTCTTACCGTTCATCGCTATGCACTTCTCTTCTAACAGAATTAATATCTCATCAAATATTTGTGATAAAAGGTTCAAGTTCGGATCAGCGAGTTTCCTACGGGAATTAAGAAGTACATCTTCGCTCAGGCTCTCTTTATTTTTTCCCATAGGCTGTTCATATTTAATGGGTTGCATGTTGTTAACATAATGGCGAAGAGGTTTCTAATTTGCACTGATAAACACATTAAAACTGCTTCAGAAAGTGTCATTTCACAGTGTCAGTCATTCTCGAATAAATACAGCTTTTATGGCATGTTTCGCATACTTCGCCATCAACAGTACTCAAAGCTGAGAAAGATGTTGGTCCTCAACCAGTATGAAGCAACATTCACAGAAAATAACACTCGTATTGACAGTGAAATAGACTCGCTACTAATTTTCCAAGTTTACTCTTAGGTGGACAACAGAGGGCAAAGTGGGATTGCAAGTGAATGCTATGAAGATGTCATGGCGTCTTGGGGGAGATTCCTGCATATGTTTTGGACTCCCTGTAAAAGTGGCAGGTAAAATTACCAATTGGTCATTATTAGCTACATTCCCATCGTTGGCCACGGCATCTCATAAATTCATCCGCGCGGAGCTTCGTTTGATTCAGCCGAATATACAAAAGACACTCACATTCAATTTTGACATATACATATCGACAATGAACTGGTGGAAGGCTAGCGAAAGTTGAGAATGCCTTTCACGTATCAGTATTCTGTAGGCGTAGAAGTCTATCGCAGAGACTTATTTGTTGATTGGTTGGCCTATAGCAGCGTGGGTTTGCATGACGTTGAAATATTAATCATCCTCATCTCGCCACAACATCAACGAGTACTGCAGAATAATGATATCCCGCCTTTCGAATTGGTCGCCTACCATAACAATACCCACTTCATTAATTTGAGGGGCATCGAAGCGGCGACGTTCATGCTCTCCAAACGGTCTTTTGCCAGCACGAATGACGATTTTATATTCGTCCGTCGGCAATTGCTCCAGGGTGGTTGTGAATGTATTAACCAGTTGGTTATGGACATGTAGGAGAACTTGAAGATGTTCAACAATATTACTGGTTGTGCTGAGATTAATCTGACAGCGTTGATCTGCTTGATCTTGTTCGTTCCTCATAAAATACAATAAATTTGCAAGCACGTTGGTGATTCATTTGCGCACGAAAGAAGTGAGCCTTTTTGGTGATAAATTTGACGCTGGATTTTGAATGTGGGCATGAAACCTGGTGTATCAACAATAGAAGTTGCCCGGAATGATGTCATCTGAAAACAAGAGTTGAATTTTCGGATATTTTGTAGGAAATATCTCAACTCCGCTGTTGTTGCGGTCATATATGACAGGAATTCATCAGGCGGCGAATGTAGTAGCGGAAGTCTCACCTTGCCGTTATTGCAGCATGTGAGAATGGGGAAGGGGTAACATTTTTTGATCACTAAACCTCCTATGTTTGGGATAAAACCCCATTTCCTCCGACTTTATTCTGTATTAGAAATTTACCACATAGTTTCGAACCCAGTTTTCTTTATTCATGAGAAATTGTGACAATATGATTAGTTTTAAAAGACGATATAAAAGCAAAACAATGCTGCTTGGATCGTCTTGTATCCTTAAGTGGCATCATTATTGCCCATCAATAATGAGTCCTTCAAGACAAGAGTATAAAAACAAAAATAAAATTCTGGTAAAAATTCAAATGCTCTACTAAATCATCGTTCATTAAAAAGTAATCATAGTTACAAATTCTGAGCGAGATTCCTAAAGTTAATCATCATTTTCATAATATTTTTAATACATAAAATGTCTTATACATAAAAATGTGTAACTGTGTGCGTATACGGTAAATAAAAATTGTATGTATATAATAACGGCAATGAAAATGTATAAGAGCACTCCAGAGCTCCGCCCATTTAATTTTCCGATTCCATATATTGCGCCGACTACCAACCTGCGCACTATAAAACGACTAAAAATTATTTATACACTTTTTTGGGAGTGGGGATGAGCTGGAAAAGTTATGGTTACTATGCCAACCGCACATAATTTGAAAAGAGGGAAATATGGAAAAATAATTAAATAAAAATTTTCTTGTTTGCGGAAAAATTAGCGTAGTTAGAAAAAAAAATTACTTTCAGAGTCTGTTGTTGTTTTTGCGTAATTAATAATAAAAAGTTAATTTCTGCAATTTCCGATAAACTTTTTTTTTTTGCAATAAAATTAAAAAATTACGTTTTATATATATATATATATATATATATATATATATATATATATATATATATATATATATATACCGGATTAGAAAAGCATTGAGTAATTTATTTAAAAATATTTTATAAATTAGAGTATGTGGGAAGAGGAATATATCGACTTACATATATGTGTGCTCTGGGAACGTATCATGTTTATAGCGATATAAGCAGATGTGGCAATCAAATTATGTAGATAAGAAATATAGAACATATTTTTTTCTAAATAGAAATTCAATAATAGCAATAAATTGCTAAATTACTGGATTCAGAGTTTTTTTTTCATAAGTGTCGTTTACGGCCGGATACAATGCATCCTCGTATGTTTAGAAGAGGAGCTAGATTTTTGAAGAGGCAAAATTAAGATGATTGTATATTATTGCTTATTTGTATTTAGAACCAAATATTGTACTAATTTATAGATGACCCAATTAGACTACCGTTAATCATTTTCATTTTCACTCCTTCCTGTGATTAAAGTAAACGGCTTCTCAATCAAACATATCGTCAAAGTTTTTTTTAATTATCTTTTTTTATTACAACTGATTTTGCAAATCATTTTGTATTTTATGTGGCTAATCCCCTTTACAGGGGGCCTATTATGAAATATTTCCGATTTCGTAAAATTCGATCCGCCGCGAAAATTCGTATTATGAAATTTTTTTGCTTTCGTAAAATTCGAAAATCGTAAATCCGCTCTATTATGAACCAAAAAATAAAAAGTCGAAATCGTATTTTACGAAAATCATATGTCAAAATTCGACTGCTCAATAGGTGACGAATTTCGTATTTACGAAAACAATAGTGTATACTTATTATTTTTTTATTAAAATAAAATACTTTATTTACTTTTTAAAACGTATGTTAGTCAATTATTTTATAAAAATTTACTACTTAGTTTAATTTATTACAATTTATTTGAAACTTTATTATTGTGGTTTTTGTAGGTCAATTACCAATGGTCGCCAATTTAACATTTAATTTTTTTATGGAATAAATGTTGGCATAGTCTCAAACATTTTTAAATGCGCCTCAATATAAAGGGATTACCCAACATTTGTGGAGTGAAATTACAAACGAATTAAATTCTGACTGAATGCCGACTGTCCATCGGAAAAATCTCTTGATGGTTGAAATTTTAGCTAAAACCACAAAAACATCAAACTTCATGGTCTTAAATTTTACGATCAAAAAAGGTTTCATAATAGGAATATTCGCGGCGGATCGAATTTACGATTTCGTATTTTACGAAATCGAAAAAAAATTCATAATAGCCCCCCAGTTTTATCATGTTTAAAGTCGATCCAGATTGGATCTAGTAAATCAAGTGGTTTCTTTCTTCGCAGCCGCCTTATTTTTTCACTGACAAAATCAAATCTTCAGATCTATATGAGCCGTTTATTTTGAAAGTGGCATATTCGACTTTTTCCAAAAATTAAGTTAATGCTAAAATTAGTTACAATTTAACAGTATCTCTTCATTTCAATTTTTTTTTTTAATCAATATGACAATCACATAGTGATTCGAAATTATTTTAAAATGAAGAGATACCGCTAAATTGTAACTAATTTTAGCATTAACTTGATTTTTGGAAAAAGTCAATTATGCCACTTTCAAAATAAACGGCTCATAATAGACATCGCGTCTAGAGTAATGCCTAGGTATTATGCCGTGCTTGCAGAGGGAATTTGCTGAGAGTTCAATTCTACTGGTATCCAGTTGATCTTTCACGGGACCTTTCGCCTTCTCTTCGTCCAATACCTATTAGAAGGTATTTGCAATTTATTGTGGATTCTTCTATGCTACCAGCAATTGCTGCAAGCCCGAGGTATATTCCTTTCGAGTTGAACAATCGAGTTTAAAAAAAAATCTTTTCGCTACAATTTAAGTTCACCATACACAAATGTGTATGTAAATAACCACAATTTGTAATGGCGTGTTTGGTATAGATTCTGTCAAATGGTCATTTAGAAACCCCACTTAAAGGGATTGTAATAATTGTTTTTGTCGGTAAGTTGGCAAAACTGTCCTCTCCTGTCATTTAGTTTATTTACAGTGCTCTGTTTTGTCAGTTCATCTCAAGTGTGTTCGCGATTTGTATAATGAACTAGGTGACTCGGCAAACTTTGTCTCGCCCCAAACTACTTCGTCCGAGCAAACACTTTTGACCATCACGAAAATTGATTTTGATGAGAGAAAAATCAAACAACTCAACTCAATTCTCAATAGACGTTTGAGTTAGACGATTGAGTGGCCATTCCATTCACTTTTTCATCGAATTCAACACTAAAGGTAGGTTTATGGTTGCGTTCGTTCGTTCGGTCATTTGTTCGACCAATCATCTTTTGTACAAAAATCCAGAACCGTCATTTTTGAGCAATATGATTGGTGGAAAAAATTGTCAGAATGAACGAACGAACGCAACCATAAAGACGGCGTAATGTATTGAAAAGTGAATAAAAGGTCGATTCAAACTTAGGCATTTATCGAAAATTTAATTGTTTTTTGCAAATTGACTTTGTGATTTGTTAATCGTCATAGCGAACGCCAAAAGAACGGGGAACTGAATGCACTTGTTTTTTTTATATATATAGAAGATAAGATTGCCAAAATTCTACACAACTTATATTTATAGTAGTCCGCAACCAACGCCATCTATTGAAAATAACCCGAAGTATCGGTTTCCCTTTGGGTTCCGATTTTTTTCGAGTTTACGGATTTTCCTTTGAGTTTTTTCGAATTTTCCTTTTTTTTTAAGCCACCACTGTATTGAAACGTAAATCTACAAAAAAAATCATTCAAATTGGTCGTGTCTTTCTCGAGTTTTTGCGAGACTAACGCACGGCAATTGATTTTTATTTAGATAAATAGATAAAATAAATAAATTTAATAAAAAACAAAGTAGCAGTTTGGATGTAGCATTCGGTAGGATTCGAATCCAGTACCTCCCAACCCAGGCGCCGAAGCTTTAACCACTGCACCACCTGTCTCATAAAAAATGTATACACACAAAATTCATATGAAAATGGCTTTTTATTCGATTTTTCGGGTTTTTAGACTTTTCCGGTGGATTTTTTCAAAACTTTCTTTCGTAGGAACGAAAAATCTCCTGGCAGTTGCGAACACAATAAAAAAGATTGAGCCAAATCGGTTCAGCCGTTCTCAACTGATGCGCGCACATAGATTTGTTACACCATTTTTATAGATATATAGATGTTATTACAGCCATCGTTTTCTTCTTTAATCGCGAAGACGTAGGTACAGTGGGTCACAGCCAAAATGGTGCAAGCCATTTTTATTTTTTTAAAGTAAATATCCAAAAAAAAAACAATTATAAATATCTATTTTTAATTTACATTTATTATAAGCTTCAGTATTAATTGTTAATTTCATAAAACAAAACAAATATAAAATTTCAATTTATAACAAAATAGTAACAAAAGTCAAAATTTCTACGTAAAAACCTGTCACATCTAAAATGATGCAGTTTTAAAAATTCTTTAAAAAATTAATTCATATGTTTGTAACTAATATTATCTCATTGTATAATTAATTGATTAATATTTGGTATGATATCCATTTTGTTTTAGAACCGCTTTGAGTCTTTTTGGCATCGAATCTACGAGTTTTTTTTCTTGTACCTTGGAGTTATTTTACTCCACTCTTCTAACAATGCCTTTTTTAAGTCCGCTACGTTATTAATCTCATATTTTCTGATTTCGCTTTCAAGCTTAGACCATACATTTTCAATAACATTGATGGCTGGTGAATGGGCAGGCGTTTTCATGATATGAGGTACATTCCAAATGAGCCAACTTTGAACAATTCGAGATTTGTGTTTCGGATCATTGTCGTGGTAGAACCGAAAATGATCCTTAATATTCAAATCTTCAGCACTTTCCTCCATATTTCTCTTTAGTATATGTCTATACATATACATTTTTGTTCAAATTGCTTTCGATAAACTCTAAATTTCCAACTCCGGAAGACGTCATATAAGCCCATAACATAACATGACCTCCACCGTGTTTAACAGTGCTACGTAAATTTTTAGCTGCTAGCTCCGTATTGGTCTTTCTACATACGTATGTTTCTTCCGTCTGATCCAACAAGGCTAAATTTGCTTTCATCTTAAAATAAAACCATGTTCCAGAATGTTTCATCTTTGTTTTTATGGTCTTGGGCAAATTTAATTTTAGCCTTACGATTAACTTTACTGATGTATGGGTTTTTCCGCATTGTTCTTCCATCAAAAATTAGGTTCTCTTAATATCCTGCGTATTGTTTCTGGATGACATTTTTTATGTAACTATTTTTAGCCTCCTCGGCCCACTTTGGAGCACATAATTTAGGGTTTTCTTTCATTTTTCGGACAATCCATCGACAATCTTTTCCGGAAAATATTTTCCTGTACGCCTTTCTAGGATTATTTTTAACACGGTGTTGATAAATGAAGCGTTCAATAATATGCTGAACAGTAGAAGAACTTGTTTCCACCATCTCTGCAATTTTTCTGTGAGTTTTGCCTACTTTAAAGCGTTTAATAACTAATAACTTGTGAGGCGACCCATTTTATTCAATTATTTCAAAATTTCACTTATCTGCCTATATTTACGAGCTATATTGACTATAATCGCACAAAAGGTTGCTTAAAACTGATACTCAAAATTGTTTTCATTGAAAATTTTGTTTTGTGCAGGAAAAGTGCCGCTATTTTCAAAACATAGGTTAGGTTAGGTTAGGTTAGAGTGGCTGCTATCGCACACTTAGGCCAATAATGGCCCATTGTGATACCACAGGATCCAATCTCCCCTTACTCCCGCTGAAACCAACCAGAGCTACTGATGTAGCGTAAAATATCTCGCACCCTACAGTCCGCGAGTTCAGAAAGGCTGTCCATGTTGTACACACCCAAGTACTTACGTCTTTTGTATGATAGTGCCGGACATGAGCATAGGAAGTGAACTAGCGTCTCTTCCTCCTCTTCGTCCATACAACTTCTACAAAAGTCATTCGTCTCTAGACCCAGCCTTCTCGCATGTTCCCCAAAAAGGCAGTGTCCTGTTAGTATCCCTACGACCAATCCTAAATCTCGTTTTCCCAGGGATACAAGTGCCTTGGAGCGCCGCAGGTCCAGTTTTGGCCAAACCTGTTTTGCTACCCTGCACGTGAGAGTGTTGGTCCACCTCTCATCTGTTAAGGCGATTGCCTTTTTACTGAGCGTCAATTTGAGCGCTGCTATAGGCCTCCCCAGACCTGCCCTTTCCGGTTGCATCTGGAGAGTCGTACCGTGCCTAGCTAGTTCTTCTGCCCTGCAGTTTCCCGTGACGTCCGAGTGACCAGGGACCCAGATCATCTGGATACTGAAATACTCGCTCATCTCATTAAGAGATTAAGATTTCAAAACATAGAGAGTGCATCATTTTAGATGTGACATGTTTTTACGTAGAAATTTTGATTTTTATTACTTTTTTGTTACAAATTGAAATTTTTTGTTTGTTTTGTTTTATGAAATTAACAATTAATACTGAAGCTTATAATAAATGTAAATTAAAAATAGATATTTATAAATGTTTTTTGGATATTAACTTTAAAAAAATAAAAATGGCTTGCACCATTTTGGCTGTGACCCACTGTATATCTTGTAGGTTTAGCGCCAGCAAATTCGAATGAGATACGTACCAGTTTCCCTGCATTGCTAATCCGCATCTTTTTCAATTCGTCTTTGACAGTTAAGGGCTAGTTATATAGACGAAAACGAAACGGACTGAAATGAAACGAAACGAAAGACGAAAGAGATATGGTTATATAGACGAATTGGTGAAACGGTTTTGACATTTTCATATTTGTTTTTAATTTTATATTATTTGAAGTTTACTTCTCGTGTGTATGAAAACTAACTTGGAAAATCGATTTTATGTTTGGCGAACTAAATAGAAATATAAAAAATACGTAAATTTATACAAAATATAAAATATTTTGACAATTTGACATAAGTGCTACTAAGGATAACAAAAAAAAACATAACCGATAGTGTATAACGGCAAAGACGAAACGAAAGCAAATTGAATTGAATCAATTTCTCCGTCCGTTTCTTCTATATAATTGGTTTAGTGTGTTTTTATGTATTCAATTCGTTCGTTTCGGTCCGTTTCGTTTTCGGCTATATAACTAGCCCTTTAGGATGCTAAGGTTCTTATGTATATTTTGGTTTTTTACGAACCAGGGTGCTCCTGTAATCATTCTCAGAATTTTTGACTGTGTACGTTGGACAATGTCGATATTCGAATTTGAGGTTGATTGCCATAATTAACACCCATACGACCAAATTGGTTTAGTCATTGTATTATACAGAAAAAGTTTGTATTCTAGGTCAATCGTTGAATATTTCCCCATCAACCAATGCATTTTATCAATTTTTAATTTGATATGGTCTCGTTTCATTTCAATATGTTTTCGCCAATTTAACCGTCGATCTAGATGGACGTCTTGATATTTTGCTCCATTTGATTGAGGGATTGGTATTCCGTTCATTGTGACAAGTAAGCTTATTTAAAGTGAATGTTACGTGGGTCGATTTGTGTCAGACGTCGGAATTTGCGAAGACGTGGTAGATCTGAAGTGAAAATTAAATATAACGTTGGGCCAAGCACACTACCTTGAGGTACTCCAGCCAGAATGTTTTTCTCGTTCGATTTAGAGGTGTTGTATTTGACATAATATCTGCGATTTGACAAACACGACTTCATAAGTTGTTAAATTTCTGGCAATTTAAGATTTATTTTATGAAGCAGACCCTCGTGCCAAACTTTATCGAATGCTTGGGCAACATCCAAGAATACGGCGGAGCAGTATTTTTTATCTTCGTATGCTGACCTTATTTTTGTAGCTACTCGGTGCACTTGCTCAATGGTTCCATGCACGGCTCTGAAACCAAATTGATGACTAGGGATGGTATTTCGTAGTTCCGGTTTAATATTTTCGATAATAGTTTTTTCGAATACTTTCGAGACGATTGGTAGTAGGCTTATTGGTCTCTTTATCTTAAATTTCCCCACAGTTCTGATTGCTATATTTTTTGTTTGAACCACCGATAATCCAAGGTTTGGAGTGAATACACTTTCAAGGTGATCAGCAAAGGCTTTAGCTTTTTCTTCATCACTTCTAGCCTATTCACCGTTTGAAAGACGAATTGGCGGATTTGGTTGTTGAGGCCGTTTAAGGTATTTAGTGGCCTTCCAAAATGAATAGTTTGTGTTCGAATGGGAAGATAAATATTTAAGATAATTTTGCATATAATCCATCTTGTTTTTTTGTAGTAGATTTTGTAGTTTTCTTTTTGCCTGATTAAAGATATGTTTAGCATCTGGTGATCGATTAATTTGCCAGATACGTCTTAAGCGACGTTTCACTGTTAACATTTTTTCTATTTCAGTGGATGTTATGGTGTGTCTTGTATTTTTGGTCTTTGGTTTAGGCGAGGCCGAAATAGCTGCGTTGACTAGATCATTAAAGTAATGTTTATATCGTTAGTCGTCTGCAGTGTCTGTAGACGTTAGATCGATATTAGATCGCTTTTTTACAATTATAGCAGTTCCTCCTCGACTTCTGCCCAAAGGATGTTTTATATCATAAACTTCGTAACCATATTAATTCTGAAATTGTGTTTATCGGTTAAGTGGGTTTCAGAAACTAACATAAGATCAATTTCTTGTTTAGCTAAGAAATGTTCTAGTTCAAGTTTGTGTTGGCTTATACCGTTTGCGTTCCAGTGGCATATCTTAAGATAGTTTATCGGAAACATTCTAGTTTCTGGATCATAATGGTTTGATTTTGTAGCATATTTTGCATTGTTGTCGTTAATTGCATCATCATTTGCATGCAGTTATTCAGGGTAGGTTCAACATTTGAGGATTCACCTTGAAGAACGCTTGCGTATGGTGGTTTGCTGGTTGGTGTTCTGTGAGAACGAGGGTCATTTGGCGTATGCGGAGGTATATTATTCTGCGCATCTGCTGTAGTTTTATACTGCCTCTTGGGACGTGATAATTGAATAATATTTATGTAGACTGGGCATCCTCGGTAGTTTGCAGTGTGGTTTCCACCGCAATTGCTGCATTTCCTTTCAGTTGAAGAGTTCTTTGGCTTTGAGCAATTTTTGGTTTGGTTTAGTTCCCCGCGTACAACGCATACTGATATCAACTTGCAATATGTCCTTGAGTGACCATATTCTTGACAGTTTAAACACTGTATTGGTCCGCATCTTTTGGTTCTTCAACAATTATGTGTCTGTGTATGAGGTACTTTAGTTTATATATTGGATGAGCTTCTCCCTGTTTCAAAATGCTTTCGGGTGGATCCAGTTCAACTTTGACCATTGGTTGTGGTTGCTTCAAGCGGTTCATGATTCAATACACATTCTGTATCTTAAATCCATCTTCAACAAGGGCAGCCTGGATTTCGGTTGTTTCAACTTAGACATCGATGCCTTTAATAACGACTAAAACACCCTTTGAAGACGTCAATCGGTATGTATAATAATTTCTGTTGTGAACATCGTAAAAATTAATGACCTCTCTATAGTCGTCGTTTGAATTTTTACTTCGTGTATATTGCCTCGAAGTAAATTTGTTACGTGAAATGTTTTTCCATTTGTTAGCACGCTTGATTTGAGTTCTTGCACTACCTTCTGCGTATCGATTTCGCGTAAGTAGATTAGAGGTGACTTGTAGTTTCGATTTGCCTGTTCTTGTGTATTCGCATTTACAATTTGCCTCTCTTCCGCATCCTTTTCGATGAACGTTTCAAATCGGTTGGTATATCAAAAAATAAAAGAGAAAAAAGTCAGCCGGGGCCATATCCGGAGAATACGGTGATTGTTCGATGATATATGTTAAGTTTTTGACCCGAAATTCGTTCACAATGATAGCTTTGTGAGATGATTCGTTGACGTGGTTCAAAATCCATGAGGGTTCTTTCCACAAACCTGGCCTTTTTCGACGAATTTGCTCTCTCAAATACCACATAACGCCCCAATAATATTCTTTAATTACTGTCTGACGTTTTGGCAAGAATTCCCAGTGCATAACATCGCGATAATCAAAGAAAACAGTCAACATCATCTTAACTTTTGATCAACTTTGATATGGTTTTTGGGTTTCGGTTCAGTTGGAAGGCGCCATTATGAATCTTGTTGACTGATTTGCATGTCAAACTTATAAACCCCCGTATGTTTCATCATCAGTTATAATGCGTTTTATGAATGTGGGGTCGGAATTAACTCGTTCTAGCATGTCTTCTGCCTTTACGGCATTGAGTTTTTGAAGAAAATTCATGTCAAACAGACGGGCGAGGCCAACCAGAGCCAGCCAAATCTTCCACCACATCTCGACCGCTTTTGAATGCTGTACCAATAATATGCATGAGTTCTTGATAAAGTCAATTCACCGTAAGCATTCTGTAACATTTTCAGCGGTTAGGCATACGAAATTCTATTTATATATAATACAATATTTGAGACAAATTCTTTGTTCGATATTTTTATTTATTATAAAAATCGCGAAACACAAACAGTTGTGCCAACTTACCGACAAAAACAATTTTTACAGTCCCTTTAAGATGACTTTTTAAATTACCAATTCCCGTTACTTTTTTTGACAGAATGTAAATTTCAATGGTCAAATGCACAATTGTGTCTTTTACTGTTATAGCGCTAACGTTTTAGAATATAAATATTTGGTTGCTCCTTCTTTAAAAAATATATATTTTTTTTAAAAATATATCTTGTTCCAAAATATTTGCATACAAAATCAATTTTTAACATAATTCCCTTTCGTCACTTTCGTACACGAATTTTACATACATAATTGTGTATACGGGCCGTAAAGGTATATAGAACATAAAGTTCGTCCCACAACCCCTCCACCTGCTGATGTTTTCTTTATTTGTAAGATTTTTGTATTTCATAACACTGCTTTGGTAAGTCTCTTCGTAACTTATAGTCCATGTCTCTATGTCAAACTCTATGAAACGCCTGTGCTACATCCAACAAAATACTACTTAAACATACTTTCTTATTTTCAAGTACATCTCCAATTAATTTTGTAGTTCGATATACTTATCATTTTGTTGAAGGAAATAAAAACGAACGACTTTCTCTGAAGCCAATTTGATGTGGAGTAATAAGATTTCTTCTGTGTGTTATTGGTTTGAGTCCTTTAGCGGTAGTTATCTCGAATATTTTTGAAATTAATGAAAGTAAGGAAGGCGGCCTGACCTATACGAATTTTTGTCATTTAGTGGTTTGTTGGTTTTAGGTATCAAGATTACTTCTCCGACTTCCCTTTGATTTGGAACATGTTTATTGGAGGAGTTTGCGTAGCCCTTTTCCGGAAGAGTTTTTATAATTTGTAATTGTCAATCCTGGAGATCAGAGACCTAAATGCAAAAGGTTAAAATTGATTTCCTCTTTTAATTCTTGCAATGTGATATATCTCCTGATATTGTAGTTATCCACTTCATTTTTAACTGATGGAATTTGTAGTTTAGGTTGTTTTTTGTCGCTTTCCAAAGAAACAGCAAACACGAACTGCAAACAACTCTTCCTTTTTTTAGAGGTTACTCTTAATCCCTATATTAGATCAGATTATGAAACTTGATCCAAGTGATTTACATAATGTGCAATAGTCGTGCTTAATCTTAGAGGCCAATATATTAACGATACACTATATTCTTTGTTGTTATTTATAAATACTTTTAAGGTAAATGCTTGCATAAATCCACTCAATTTTAAGATCTATTATAGGTGTGCAAGTAAAAACTCTGCTTTTTTTGATCAAATTCAAATTTATTGAAAATATAATTGTTATACAAAGATTAATTATCGAAATATTCGCCATTACTATCGATGGTCTTTTGCTATTTATCAGGTGGATAATGAATGCCTTCGCGATAGAAACTTGGTACTTTCGAAGCAAAATAGTATTCGAGCCATTTTTGCACATTTTCAACTTTCGTGAATCGCTGGTCTTTCAAATATGACATCGATCTGAATAAGTATAGTAATCAGAGAGAGCCACGTCTGGATAATACGCCGCGGCTGTAAAGGTTTCCAGCCTAAGAAGATAAGTTCCTGGGTTAATTTTGCTGTATGTGAACGAGCGTTCTCATGCAGCAATACCATGTTCCGCCTTCCTTGGCTTGCAAGGTAAATAGTTTTTTTTTCTCATAGCATCTCTAAATTTGATTAATTGGGCCTGGTAACGTTCTGCTGTAACAGTTTGACTAGGTTACAGGAGCTCGCAGTAAATGACTCTTTTCCAATTCCACCAGACACACAATAACACTTTCTTGGCATTTGCAACTGATGTTGATGGCTGGCCTGGATGAACCCTTGTATTTTTACGTTTAGGATTATCGTACAAAATCCAATTTTCATTACCCGATCAAAGATGTTTATCTTTGCTAAAATCTTATATTTTAAGTTTATTTGTTATTTCTGATTTGTTCTTTATATTTTATGTTAAAATAAATGAATTATTAAAATCCAAACGATAATTTAAAAATATTATTGTATTTTTTCGATTTAAACGGTTTTTCATACAAAAATCGCATTTTCGGATTTATACGGTTTTTTACGGAACCAATCTATCATGTAAATCGGGGGATGGGTGTAATTTAAATCATCATCAATTAGATATGTCTAGTTATTTTGACTCGGGAATACCTTCTTTATTACCTTTGGCCATAAAACAATAGTCACGGATGATGAGACTAGAGTTTAACATTAAATTAATTTCATAAAATTTCATCTCTTGTAATAATGGAAACAATTCCAAAATACATAATTATGTTGAATTATCAGTACAATCTAAAATAATAAAACAAGGAAACGCATTTAAAATAATTAATTATTTTCTTTTTCATTTTATTTTAAACAACTAAAATTTTAAATTCAAATACTCTAAATATATAGTTTTAATTAATTTTTTTTAAATATTTTGTATTATTAATGTGTCCGTTAAATTAAAATTTCTAATAAAAAATTAAATTTTAGATTTCTTAGTATTTTTCTTAGAGAAAAATTTAAAATGGCCGTTTTTTAAACTAAAGCAATTTAAAAGGATATTTATTTCTACATCATATGTAATATAAAATAATAATTAGTTATAAATCTATTGCATTATTTATTCTTTACAAGACCCAAAATATTTTTTATTTAAATACATAAGTACAACTTTTAAACGTTTTTACTAAACGAGATAAATATTTTTAATTTTCAGTTGAAATAGCGCGCACGACATTATTGGTTCTGCCATTTTAATTTATAAAAGGGATTCAAAAAAATACATGGGTAGATTTAAAGGGTTTTTAATTGAAAGGAACCAAAACTAAGAGAGATTATATATCTTAAGTACCATTAATACTGTATGTATTCATTATATTGTTATGTATTTGGAAAGTCTCAATCTAGAAAATAACAGAATTAAAATGGCCGAGGGTATTATCATCAACGAAAGAGAGAGAGAGGAAATTATGTCATAATTGTTTTATTACTTGTATTTTAAATAATAATATCACTATAGTTATATTATTATTATTATTGTAATAAAAATTATTGAAAATTATATATTTTAAGTACTTAATATTATAATAACATATAACAATAAAAGCATTTAATAAATGTATTTTGTTCGGGGCGGAACGTTATGATTTTGATCGGGGTAATAGAGGTACATCCGATTCATCTTGCGCCAGAGGTGCCGCATGTGCTAAATTATTGTTACGAAGATTAAACTGTACTACTGGATTAAGAGGAATATTTTGTGTTATTGCCGGTACTGTTGGCCCATTTGAATGGGTGTCCTATAAAAAATATTAATTTAATTTAATAATTACAACAAAAGAAAAATCGGTCAATTTTTGGAACTTACCACGGTTATCGGCGACGGTGAGGTACTGGGCGGTTTACTGTTTGCTCGGGGAGTAAATCCCGTGAAGTTATGTGTTCCAGTGCTATGATCGTCCTCATCCAATGAGTGTAGTAGCTAATAATAAAAATAAGGAAAGTAAATACATATATAAAAATCATTTTTGATGTCTTGATTGTATTCGTTTTTGAATTTTATTGAATTGAGAGTAAGGTTATTCTTAATTGATGAACACACAAAAATTAAAAACAACTATTTTTTTTTTTAAGTAGTTGGCCTTTGGGTACATGGATAAACTAACACTTCGATTCTGAAGCATAGTCAGTGACTGAAAAATGGTCTTAAGAAGACTTTTTGTCTTTATTTTGAGTTTAGTCTTAATTATGAGACTTTTCGTACTCTACGCACAGTTTTAGTTGGCATTGGTCTTAAAAAAAATCTTACGTAAGACAAACATATTTGGTGGTCTTATTGATCACAGACTACCCGCAGAATACGAAAAGTCTCATAATTAAGACTAGACTAAACTCAAAATAAAGATAAAAAGTCTTACCTAAGACCATTTTTCAGTCACTGACTGTGCTTCAGAAGCCGGAGCCAAACCAAATATGACACCAGTAGCACGATGCATTGTGCATATTGAGCACAATATAATTTTCCCGCCGGAACCTTATAGTTCCAGCCGGAACATTATAATTCTATCCGGAACCTAATAAATCAAGCCAGAACCATACCCTTTACACCCAAACTAGCTATGACACAACAAGCACAGTGGATTCTACACTACATAAGTATATGATTTCTCGTACGGAACCTTATAACTCCAGACGAACCTTATAAATCTAGACAGAACCATACTCTCTACAGCCGAACCAGCCATAGCACAATAAGCACAATATATTGTGCACTATGTGATGTTACGGCCGAAACCTTATAATTACAGCCGGAGCCTAATAAAGCCAGCCGGAACCGTACTCGCTACAGCTAAAATATATGGCACAAAAAGTACAATGTACTGTGTATCATTGTGCAGTATAAGATTTTTCAGGCAGAACCTTATAATTCCAGCGAAAACCTAATAAAGACAGCCGACATCATACTACAGCCAAACCAACTATGGCAAAAGGAGTACAATGTATTGTAAATCATTGTGCACTATATGATTTTGGGTCCGGTACCTTATAATTCCAGCCGAAACCTAAAAAAGCCAGCCGGAACCATATTACAATCATAAAAATCCATCCGGAACCATACCCTCTATAGCCAAACCAATTGTAACATAAGAAGCACAATGTATTGTGCATCATTTTGCACTATATGACTTTTCAGCCGGAACCTTCTAATTCCAGCCGGAATCTTCTAATTCCAGCCGAAACATAATAAAGCCAGGCGGAACTACAATGTATTGTGTATCGTATGATTTTTCAGCCCCCTCTCTCTCTCTCTCTCTCTCTCTCTCTCTAGCTTCACATCCCATTAGGGAAATTTGCCGCCCGCACTATGGTCCTCCATCTGTCTCGGTCCATCCATCGCTCTCGTCCTTCAGTTTCGACTTCCTAGTTCCTAGTATATGAAGATCTTGTTCGATGTCGTCACGCCAGCGTAGTCGGGGTCTTCCTCTACGACGCACTCCGGCTGGTTGTTGGTGAAACACTTTATTGATCATCCGTTGTTGTGTGGACCTTGTAACGTAGCCGAGCAATCTCACTCGATTGGATTTGATGAATCCAATAATATCGCTGCATCCGAGGAGTTGCTTTGTTTTGTGGTTCATAGAAATCCGATATTCGTTGTCCGCAACTTTAATTGGACCAATGATTGAGCGAGTGATATTCTTTTCGGAGGTAGATAATAATGTACAATCGTTAGAGGTCATGGTCCAGCTCTCGCTTCCGAAAGCTAGCACAGCAATAATTTTGATTGGGCGTAGAAAACTCGTTGTCCGGCAGCGATTCGGGCATTCATTTCTGCCTGCATATAATTCGATAATGTTATAACTGACCCAAGGTATTTGAAATTGGGTTTTGCTACTGTTCACCTCCAAACCAAGTCTTCTTGCGCAGCGAGCGAGCGGTATGAAACTGACCTTGATATCGCTAGGTCTTGGACCATCATATGCAGATGATGATATCATCTGCATATCCAAGGATTTAGCCTGATTTATTAAATATACAGCGCGGGGTTTCGATGTTGCTTTTCCTCACTACGTACTCAAGATTGAAACAGCACAGGCGCGAGTGCATCTCCCTGTCGAACACCAGTTGTTATTTCAAAGGAGTCTGACACAGTCCCTTCAATTACGATTCTACATATAGACCCAGACGTTGTTAATTTACACAGAAAAACGAGTTTCTCTGGAATCTAGATTTTTCAGCCTCACTCTTTTAATTCCAGCTGGAAAATTATAAAGCCAGTCGAAACCGAGGGTATGGTTAAGCCAAATTAAACAGCCAAATTACAGCCAAATTAAATATGGAACAAGAAGTATAATGGATTGTGCTTTATGATTTTTCAGCTGGAACCGTATAATTCCAGCCGAAACCTAGCAAAGCCAGCCGGAAACCGTACTTCCGGCCGAAAAATCGTATAGTGCACAATGTATCTTGTGCCATAGTAGATATGGCTGTAGTATGGTTCCGACTGGGTTTATTAGGTTTCGGCTAAAATTATAAGGTTTCAACTGAAAAAACATACAGTGAACAATGTTGAACAACAACATTCACTGTGCTTCTTGTGTCATTATTGGTTTGGCTGTAGCGGATGTGGTCCGGCTTGATTTATGAGGTTCCAGCTGAAATTATAAGGTTCCGGGTGAAAAATAAAGTACACAATGCATCGTGCTACTTGTGCCATAGTTGGTTTGGTGCCAGCTGATATGGTTCCGGCATGCGTGACTTACACAAATTATGTACCAGTTAATGTAAAATTTCAAATTATTCCATTTAAAAACCTATCAGCAATTATCATTGCATCTTTATTTGAGTTTGACGAAACCTAGTGTAAATAATATCAGTTTATTCAAACACAAGTCCAATCAAATACATACATATTCATATATTTGCGAAGCCAGTGATTGTAACACATTTCAAAACGAAATATAACAAAACAGATTAACACAAACAGTCTGGATTGGAACAGGAGCGATCAGAACAGTACATTGTACAATAATGGATATATCACGAAGATGATATTTTAAAACGACATCGGCATACAACAGCAAGAGTTCGGAAAGTATAAGTATTTTAAATCTATCTATCATCTTGGCAAAAATAACTGAGCCCAAATTCACTTTCTTCGTCATTTTGAAGGTACATGTGTCCGGAAAAGTAAAAAAATAACCATCTTTCAGTAACAACGATATTTCAAGAAGAGTTTGTGCGATTTCAATCTTTTCTCTTCGGTGAATTAATTAAACATCTTTTGAAACCTACCTATTATATGAAATGACCCCCAAAAAGCCAACTACGATTTGGCGTTAGAGCCGTTTTTATTATCCTATATAATATTGTTGTATATCATTTGAATCAGGTAACAATTTAATAATATGAATTTAATTCACGACTGTAAGTTACATTCGTAACTTTTGCGACTGATCTGAAAGATTTACATTTTAATCTGATACATGTCTTCAAGTATTTTGCATCCGAACAAACCGGGGCTGGGATGTTGTACCATCACTATTTTCGACTTTCGACTTATTTTATGTCTCATTGTTAACGAGTAAAATGGCAGCCTATTTCACTTCCAAAACTACACATTTTCTATTTTATTCTCAGCTTGCTCGAGTAAAACATCACTCTATTTCTTTTCAATGATATCTAAGACTACTAGATTACATAATCGACTCTATCTATTACCAAATTATTTTTCGTGATACGTTCATCGAAATGTAGAAAAGAGAGAAAGCTCACAATTATATCAAGAGGTTGAAATCGCGATATAAAACACATAATTGTTTACGCGAAATATAATGTTAATTGATTCCTGAAAACTGAGACATAAAAAAAATTGGAAAGTCGAAAATAGTGATGGTACAACATCCCAGCCCTGATTACTATGAACGGTTTACTTTTATTTCTGAAATCGCTGTTAATGACGCAATCTTCGATAATTTGGTCAAATTTAACTTCAAACAACTTGAAATTGAATTTTACTTTATCTCCGATAATTTTCACATTTATGTTTGTATGAATCTGTTTTATTCAAATAACTTCGAATGTTTTTGCCAATCTATACCTTGTAAACTAAAGGTCTAGCTCCGCCATGATACGGTAGTGAGATTCACACTTCACGTAGCAGGAAAAAGTTTGTATGACGAACATACGTTAAAGCGGAAGATTCTGTTTAGTATGTGTGTAAAATATAAGCAATTTTACATTTTTTTTTAAGTCATTTATTTCGTCAACCAATAAGTAGTATTATCAGTAAAATACACAAATCGGGGTAAATTATATTTCATCTGGTCCCGACTATTCATCTAGTCTCCGTTTAAAATATAAAAATATACCCACGATCAGATATTTTAAATTACAGACCTATCGCTAAAATGTCGATTTGTCTGCCTAGATTATTGTACGTGCCATAGAAAATCAGCTTTCTCAGTTCTGTAACCAATCAGGTATCTTTCGTTTGTATATATTTTGCGATTTAGATAATGGCAATCTGGGCAATACCACCTTTACAGATATCATTAAGGAATTTGTTACCACATAAAAGAATTTTTCGTGAACTTAGGCTTAGCTCACACGTGGTTGGTCTTGAAAACACACATTTTATTCAGCAGATCTGTTTTATCTGTGAACAACTTCCGGAGTACCCCGTGCTGGGTAATATTTCGGAAAAGGCCGATTCATTTATTTGTTCCTGACATTGTTAAGTAAAGTCATCATTAGTAATAATAAGTGATCAAAAAAATATTTGAGTTGTTAAGCTTCAAAAGTCAAAATTTAAATTGATCTGTGAATTTAAAATAAAATTAACAATAAACGTGTAATAGTCAGCCATCCAATAAAAATGCCAATAAACACAAAATAATTAGGTTCCCAATTGGGTCCTGTTGTTTCATTATTTTCTTTAACTAAAAAACGAGCCCCCTCTACATACCAATCATTATTTCTTTGATTGTTTTTGTCATAATAGAAAATTGTCAAGAAGAGTAACCTCAATGTCAGAATGCTTATTGCTTCACAATGATCTGAATGATCAAATGAACGACGACCTTGTTTATAATCTGTTTTGATTATATGCTAAAAAGTAATAATAATACAAAACTATGGTGACCCCCGCGTGTTGCCAAATGCAAATAATAAAAATCGGAGAAAATTGATAAATAGCAAATGTGAATCCCCTAATTATTTTTTGTGTGAAAATAAATTGTGTAAGAAAACGACTATTTTATCATTGTTGACCGAGTTAATTCAAAATCGTGCAAAAAACACCGTGGAGGCACAGGTTTGGATGTATGTGTAAATATTCATAAGTTACGGCATGGCAAAGGGAAAATGGTTTTTAAATTTTTATTTGTAATGACAATTGAATCGTTGATGTAATATTCTTCGGCCTTTGAATGTTGACTATTTTTTAGATTGATTACTGCTGGCACTTATCTAAACGAATTTATCTGGCTCAACAATATTTTTCGAAACAGGTTCGCAATTGCATGGGAATGCCATATACGAGTATCGATTGATTTGAGCTCTAAATCATATTCAATGACTTGCTCATGGGCCAATGAGATGTGCGGAATTGTCGCGTTATCTGTTTCTAGACAGTATACTGCGGAAGATGCATAAAATAAGTTTTGTGTTGAATTGGAATTCTACCAAATAGCAATTCTAGCAATTAGCATTAGTTTTGGTGAGGCTGAGTTCAGCAGGGTGTTCTTTCAACGGGCTGTCTTGACGGGTATATGGAGGAATAGAATAATTCCTAGGCCGATTATTTTCGGATTTATTTTGTAGAAAAATCTAGAACTTCATCCGAGATTTATGTTGGAATCCAGGTTCAGCTCAACATACCAGATCCGAAAATGATTAGTTAGAAATTGCTTAGCACGGCTGATTTGACAATAATTGGTCGTGATATGGCCAAGTTCCATTCAGAATGGTCGAATTTTAGAACTTTATCAAAAAGACAATTTAAAATCCCCATACAAGTTGACCGTAGTTTATTAGAATCCTAGCCCAGCCCTACAAGGTGAACTGGAAGAATTTCGGTTGGGAAACGGCCTGATTGCATTCATTATAGCCGAATCCCAAAATTTCGTCAAATTCGGCTTTCATGTATTCATTCCAGAATTCTGTACGGGATTGTTCCTTATGGTACTGCTAGTTACACTAAGCTAAAGAGAGTTGAGATCTTACAAAAAAAAAAAATTTAAATGCAATTTCGAAGCTACCTGCACGTTTCCTACGTTAACTTTGTTAGAAACTGAAGCCAAGGGTATGTTACCAATAGATGCGTTATACGATTACCAAGTAACAATATATATGTATGACATTGAATGTATCTTCAGTTCTCTCTAACTTAGAATTTTATCGCTACAATCATAATTATTACACCAGATTTGCCAATAATATATTTTGCGGTTTTATAACTAACGAATTTGGGCGAAAATCAATCAGATTTTCTAACCCTTCGTTATATGACAAACTACCAGAAATTATAAAAGAATCACTGAATCTCCATCATTTTAAGAAATGGTTGAAGCTATAATTATCAAACTCTTATAAATAATTATCTAGGTTGAATTTTAAATTTTGCTTATTGTTTTATTTATGTGTAATTGAATTATTTTAAAATTGCAAATACATAAAATACATATATGTACGTATATTGCTTTGCTAATGTATAAAGTTGATTTCCCTTAGGTTTTTTTTTTTTAGGTTTCAGTGGTTGACACTTAGGCCATTTTTGGCCCATTGTGATACCACGCATTCACGCTACATCATTAACCCATTCACCTACTCACACAACTACAGTATTACCACCTGCACATTGCAAG
This sequence comes from Nephrotoma appendiculata, assembly GCA_947310385.1. NCBI lineage: Eukaryota > Metazoa > Arthropoda > Insecta > Diptera > Tipulidae > Nephrotoma > Nephrotoma appendiculata. The sequence continues at coordinate 146,567,018 of OX371224.1, forward strand.
CTCCATGTCAACCTGTACATTGACATGGACGGTCGGTCGGCGCTGAATTCTGCACTCCATCAGAGGGTCTTAGTTGTGTTTATTAACATCACCAATCCGTAATCGATGATGAAAATTCGATTTGCATCTAATCTAGCCTCTGATGGGATTCGAACTCAGTACCTCCCGGTCCAAGTGCCGAAGCTTTAACCACTGCACCACTTGTCCGGTTGATTTCCCTTAAAAAGACACGAAATCCATTGGGAATCAACTTAGTAAATTAAAAAAAAAAAGTATTTAAAAAAAAAATATTTACAAAATGTATACATTTTCAAAATTAAAATTGTACTCATACAAATAGTTACGACTATGAATTCGGATATAAGTGAACAAGATAAATACTATTATTGATATTAAAGGGTTATTTAAAATGGATAAAAATCTTTCTAGTTGGCATGGCTATTAGCAAATAAAAAGACTTCAAAATTGCAAAACTCGGATATAACCGCAAAAGCTTTTAATGGTTACAGTTGGACGGTATATAATGAACCTTTCTCACTCTCAATTTATTATTCACAAACTTGCATATTTTAAAAACTGCCAATCAAAAACATCATACGTACCTTTTCAACTTCATCGTCAAGCGCTTCGCCAGATTCGGACGCATATCTTTGTGATCGTTCCATTAGAGTAGCTCGTTTCGCTGCCAAATATAGAGTTCTTTTGATAGCTATGTAAACTACTTCTGTTACTGCTCGTACGGAATAATCAGGTATAAACGTATGCCTTAACAGTTGCTCCATATTTAACGATTGTAAGGAACCTTTCAGTTGCGAAGGTGACTCAACTATTTGCAAATTTATAAAAAAATACGATTAGAATTTACAAAATACGAGCACACATGTATTCTACTATAAAGTAGCCGCTATACTTACTAACAGGTACATTTTGAACGAGCGCTTGTATTCCGAAATAGCTAAACGGTCCACTTTCAAACAGTAGATTTTCACGACCAACGGTTACCTCGACCCGTCCTTCCAATATCAGCACAAAATAATCGATAGGTTTACCTTGTTGATAAATCAACATTGACGGATCATTTTTATCCTTGCCTTTGCATTTTAAATGTTGAACGATATCCTGATTCAAAAGACGACGTAATATTGTTTCGGATACTTGTTCTGGTTTAAATGCCTCAATAGCTAAAATAATTCGTGGCTTAGTAATAGATATCGAAAAAAAATATTTATTCATTCACTTACTTGTACTTAGATATTGGAACGTAGCTAACGTCAATTGTGGTGAAATTCGGTTACGCGTTGTATCACGACGTTCAGCAAATGCACTAAAATCTTGCTTTTTGATACGTGACCTTCTTATTTTAGTACGATTATCGGTGAACACATCTGTCTCGTCCACAATTTCGGCCTGAATTAACTCCTCGATAACATCCTCCAATGTGATCAGACCAATAATTTCATAAAACGGATCACAATCACCCTCGTTATTGACACGATGCACAAACGCCATATGACCACGATGTCCTTCTTTAAATTGCTTGAACATAATGTCAAGTGTTAAATCTTCGAATACGAAATGGCATGGATTCTGATAGAATTCGCATAGAGTTTTAAGCGGCGTATTATCATCGGGATCAACAAAAGCCAAATCCTTGATGTAGAGTAGAGTGATAATGTTATTTCGATTTTCTTCGTAAACAGGAATACGGGAGAATCCAGATTTCATAATTTCCGAGACAGTTTCAAAATCTAGGACCGCGTCCACAGGTAACATAAATGCATCTTCAATATGGGTCATGACATCGCCAACCGTTTTTTTACGTAGCTCGAGCGCCCCTGATATAATATTTACCTCATCTTTATCCAAATCATTCACATCGGTTGTCAACTGTGTACAAGTAGGAAAATAATGAGAGATAAAAAAAAAACATTAGTGAAGAAATTTATTGATTAAATCTTCAGTAAGCATATAATAGAGAAACAAACAGAGAAATAAAAATAATTTTTTGGATTTTATGTGTGCGAAATGTCGCCATAAATATTGATCGATCTCTTTATTAATCTGCCATAGAATTTACTTATTGTAATATAATCTACACTCGCCACGCACAACCACTATCAGATAAGAATAGTTTTTACCTCTTATCGATATTTACTTAATACCTTTTGAGACGGGAGTTTTTTGTAACATTTTATTTAGAGCCCCGCGACCATGAACATTATTTTAAAATGGATCAGATAAAAAAAATCGTATATTATTTTATAAAAAAATGTGATTGCCTTAAATCAAAAGTATATATATATTTATGTTGGGGTGTTCTGCACGCAAAATATTCAGATGAGCTAAATTTAATTATGTTTATGTAAAATTAATTGATTTTTAACAACCTAAACTAAAAAATAGAACAATTTTAATTTTACGTCAACCTACCTTGACCAACTCCTTTAAACGTTCACGATTATATACATTTCCAATCTCTTCGCCCAGCAACACATCCAAAATTTTAGACGTGGGATATGATAATGGGAATGTAATTGCCATTATAGCTTTGGTTATAAATATTGTTTTGGCACCGACAGCTAAGCCATGCCGGGAACATACCGCCTGAGGTGTAATTTCACCGAATATAACAATGGATATAGTTGAAAATATAACGGCGATTAATCCCGATGTTAAGCCGTCCAATAAAATTGTAAACGTTGAATTGACCAACACGTTTCCTAAGAGGATACTGCACAATAAATAATTTCCATGATCACGCACCGGTTGTATAGCTTTGGCATATCGTCGCTCCTTCTCTGTACCCGTATTGCATAGAATTTTTAAATCCGTTCGGTCCAAAGACATCAGACCCAAATTCAAACCCGAGAATAACGCCGAAAATATTAAGCACACAATTATTATAATGATTGACATCCAAATTGGTAATAAATTTTCATAGCTCGAAATCGCAATAAAACTATCGTCTCCCTGGTGTAAAAATGCTTCGTTCAAGCGTGTTTCACTATCAGCGTGTTTGGCACACATATAAAATGGGGTAGAACCTTTTGGCAATTCGATCAACACTAAAGCAGTATTTTCTTTTAATGAATCTTTATCTATCTATAAAAAAACAGTTAGTAAATTGTTTTAATTAATTTACTAAATGAAAGCAATTACACCGAACCTTAAATCCGTTAGTGACCGGATAGTAACATGATCCTCCATACTCCTTTTTTTCTGTAGTAAACGCAATCACAGTATCCTCGGTAAGATCTTTACCAAATATTCGCAGCAAAACAGAGGATCCAGATAATATTTTTGGCATACCATCTTCCATAGCAACGTCCCTGTCTGATTGCTCCACACGCAATCCAAACACTTTAATCATTCTACTACGATCACTTATGTTGGCCTCATCGTTAACACGAGGGCCGATTATTCTACTGAATCCGTCGCTGCCAAGCGATTCGATTTCTGGTTCACGTTTCTCACGCTGTTTCAAACTGGAAATAGCCAAAAAACGAAAATTGATTAGAACGCGTAATTGAAATGTATTGAAAGCGATCCAATCTTCCGCTAATTTAATGATTTGTCTTATTGACCTAAGTAATTTTTATCATTCACACACATAATATTACACACATTTTGATTAAAATTCAACTGTACCACACAATTTGACATTTTATTGTGCGAAGGCGGTTTTACTCAGTGGCGCTCGCTCATAATATAAAAAATTATCTACATACAAAAACAAAATTTACGATTTACCATCAATCAAATCGAATGTAATATGGCATAAGGGTGATCTACAAGTGAAAGTAAATAAAATCCAATTTAATACGCGAACGGAAATAACATGTTTCAATCAAGCTGCAATTTAAACGCCACTGCTGAATATTATTATGGACATACATATGTACTTCATGGAAGTTATGAATTATGCAAGACGTTTGAATTAATCAAAATAATAACATAAATTTAGCGCGCGATACATGTATTTATAGTACGCGCCGGGATGATTAAAGACGACACATGATATTCTTTCAAGAATTTTATTTAGAATGAAAATGCTTTAATTGAATCACACTTCAATGAATACTCTTATTTTATATAGTAAAGGCGGAACTTCCCATTATATTTTGTAAATTAAAATGAGAATTGTTCAATTAGAGGGAAAGGTGGTTTCAAGAATTAACTGGAAATATAAAGACGAATAAAATTTTGTTGGTACATATGAAATTTATACAGAATTGTAGACAATGACATCATACGAAGGCGCGACGTATGTAGTTAGATTGTTTCAAACTAAAAAATTAATACCAATATGCAAGCGGGTAATGCCGGCTGGTGAGATTCTCCAAAATGCGATAAGAAGTCATTTAAACTCAAACCCGTTATCATTATACTATATAACTGTATTAATGCAGGAATTTAATAAAATCTATTAGCCAGCCACTTTAGTTTACTCAAAATGTTAATTAACAATTGGTTTTTGAGTAGTCTTTTTTAGCAATACATTGTGTAGGCAGTGGTTTTAATGAAAAACAATCGATACATCGAAGATGTGAAAGTGGAAAAACATTTTTTTATAGAAGAAAAATCTTATGTATCACATTATGTTGAGAATGTAAAATCTGACAAGAGTGGCAAATATAGTGTTGCTTTACTTTCTAAACAAAATATTAATTATTTGGCCAGTAACAGAGAAAATGCATTAAAACAATTCTTCTGTTTAGAAACATGTCTAGCCTCAAATCCAAATCTAAAAAATGAATACATAAAAAATTTATGGATGCATACTTTATGTTGGGCGCGTATTCTTGAAATCGGTGGATATTTCCGCATGCGGATTATAATTTGCATTAAAATTCTTGATATTATTCGAATTTTTCGCCGGATATTTTAATCGTTTTTTCAAATTTGCTTGCAAGTCTTCTATTATTTGGGGGGAATAAATCGACATTGATTTACCCAGTCGGAAATTTCCACTGATTTTTGTTTAGTAGTGAAATAAATAATAGAAGAATTGCAAGCAAATTTAAAAAAACGATTAAAGTATCCGGCGAAAAATTCGAATAATAAAAAGAACTGTAAAGCAAATCATAATCCGCAGAAATATTTACCGATTTCAAGAATACGCGCCCTCAATCAAATGGAATCAGTCAAGGAACCTATTCCAAATTTATGTTTTTTTACCGCACCGTCCTGTGTTTAAAGAAAGTTCAACAACAACCAAATTGTGAGTTGCTTTTAATGATTCCCCGAAATGAATTTCTGGTCTATGTAAAATGAGCTATTATCCATTTTCCCCCGTTTCCATAAATTTCCAATTAAATATTGCTTTGACCACTGACATTGCTAAAATGTATCGTCAGATTGACATACATCTGTAAATCCACAGTCGAAACTCTGCCGATTTACAAACTTAAAACAGTCACATATGGCACCTCAATATTCGAAATATTCAAATGCTTCTAAAACTATTTTAGAAGAGATGTACGTTGATGATTTAGTTTCTGGGTAGACAACGAGCATCACGTCACCCCGTTCGAACATAGAAAATCACTCTGATGTCATTAGTGTGTTAGGAATGGGATTCTCAAAATGAACCCATCAACATATCTCTCACTAAATTTAATGCACACATGTAATTAAGAAACGTGCCGGTATTGCTCAAATTATATGACCCATAGTTTGTGCGCTGTTGCTGTATTTGCTGCCAAGCGATTCATGCAGCAATTATGAGCTATTCCATTTCTAAATTGGGATGATGAAATACCAGAACCATTTCTATCAAGATAAAATTTTAATGAGTGATTAATTCATTGATCCTACCTTGGATAATGAGTGATTAATTCATTGATCCTACCAGCAGTGCAATTTGTTCCTTATCACCACCGGGAATCGAACCCGGGACCTCCGGTCGCTGGAGCAAGCATGCTGACCACTTTGCCACCGGGGCGGCAATAATTTTTTATTATCGCTCCTAGAAATTTTCATAGATTTTTGTATGTACTATATTTTAGAATAACGTAGAGAAAGTTCTAACATTGAAATGAGCATGGTTTAATTATGATGATATTTGACAACACTCATATGGTTTTGACTGGCCTATCAGATCATGTAGGTGAGACCTCGTGAATAGTTCTAACTTCTAAGATCGGTGAAATAAAATTTGAAAATTCATTCAAATTCATCGAAAAGTAACATGTATGGTACCATGTTACTTTTCGATGAATTTGAATGAATTTTCAAATTTTATTTCACCGATCTTAGAAGTTAGAACTATTCACGAGGTCTCACCTACATGATCTGATAGGCCAGTCAAAACCATATGAGTGTTGTGAACGGGATCTAAGTATGATGATTTTTAACTTATATCGATACATTTTTATACATTTACGGTTATAGTATATCGCCTATGCCAGAAATGATCCCGGGATCTTTTTTTATATTCAAATAGCTCAGAAAATGTTCTACTACTATTGTGAAAACGAGACATGAATTCACCATGGTTTCCAAAATTTATAAGTTTCAATTTTATTGTCAATTGGAAATTTTTGGTTTTTTCGCCATTAGAAATTTTACCCAATTCACATTTCCAAATAAGCAACGAATCTGATTTATATCAAATAACAGAAAACTCACTACTATAATGCGTAAAGTAAGGACGTGAAAAGCGAACTGCGAAAGAGCTGGGAGTGCTTCGGCCCAGAGTAGATTGCAATGATTAAAATTTAAAAAAAAATAACTGGAAAATCCTAGAGATGTTCACAAAGAGTGTTTTTTTTATTCATTCCAAATATTCCGAACGTTCTGAACATGACATATTTTGTTTTTTTATTCATTCCATTCCTTCTATTCCTTTTCTTTGTTATTTTTTTATTTGTTCTAGACGTTCGGAACGTATTCTTTTCGTACTGGATGAAAAGTTAGAACGAAAGGAATATTTTTAATCTTAGTCGGCATATTCTTTGTTTTTGAAGGGTTGTTTGTTGGTTTTTTAATGAGTACATACAATAACACTGTAAATAATAAACAACTAAAAAAATTACTGTCAACAATCTATTCCATTCCTTCTAAATCGTTTTTTTATTACAATTTGTTTGGAATATTTTAAGGTCACGTGATCAGTATTCTATTCTTTCTATTCCTTCTTTGGATTGAATAAAAAAAACACTCAAGATCACGTTTATACTTTTGTATTGTTCAAAATTTTGGCATTCGATAGTTCTAAACAGGGTTCGGCTGAATGAATGAAAACAAATTTTGTTCGTCCGTTTGGATGTCTGTACGACTGAGATATATCAAGAATCGCTTGCCCAATTTGAATTTTTCTCGCCATTCTAATACCACGATATCCTTTACATTATTTCTATTAGCTTTTTTATCAGCGCCTTAGTTCACAAATCCACCGTTTCGGCGCTGATAGTTAATTATTCATTATTATATAACATATATTCGAGTTGCTCATCGTTGAAAAAGTCTTGAAGAATGTCTGTCGCTAATTTTTCTGACTCATCCCCTTTGAGTCTATTTGGCAACAATTGTTGCCATGATATTTATATTTAAAATAACGTAAATTTTTGCGCTTTTCTGTAATAAGTGAAATGTAAACTTGTTCAAAAATCTGTAGTAGTGTGTGAGAGGCCATATTTTTTTTTAAATTGTACTTATCTGACAACTTAAAAAAAAAATACTTCGTCACTGTCATCGAAATTTGTGGTGTGTCATATTCGGTAAGTTTAATTAAAGTTTTTGTTGTGTAATTCGTAATAAAGTATAAAAAGTGTGCCAATTATAGTTTATAAACATTCTAGCAATAGTTTAATAACTATTTCAATAAAAAAAAACTTTTCAATCCCGCTGTTCTGAGACATAGAAATATTGTCAACAAACGTTGCCATCCGGTCTCAAGTGTTATGTCACCAATTGTTGCCATGTCAACATATGTTGCCATTCCTACTCAGCTATTGCACTTTTTTCTAGAATTATTCATTATTTATTGCAAGCAAAATAATAAAATAGTTATGTACAAAATTTTAATTTTTTTTTTAAAACTGATTTAATATGTGCGGAAGACTCTGAGTTTGAGGATGATGAATGTACAACGCAGCCGAATGGTGATTATGATGAGCCTCCTGATATTGATCGAGCAGCAGTTCCACTCAAAAAAAACAAATTTATTAGATATGGTAATGCATGAACCTGATTCTCCTTTAGATATAGCGGATCCAAATGCTTCATATGTGGACGACGAAGTGGACATAGAAATTATTGATGAATCATTAAATCTGACTAAAAAAATTGATGTACAATGGAGATATCGGAAATTTGATCAATGTCCAGTTCCGTTTGAATCATCCAAAATATATTCTGCGGATGCCATCGAGACTCCTTTCTAAATATTTAGTCTTATATTCCACACAAATTGTTTGAAGATATGTCACAATTCACGAATAAGTATGCAATGCAAACAGGAAAACACAAATTCAAACACGCCAAACAAATTTTGGATTAAACAATTAAAAATTTTAAAAAATAGTCTTTCAGGATATTTTTAAAGTTGTCCTTTGATAAATTGAAGTCAAATAGGTCGTCGATTAAGTTGAAAGATTTAGACATCCTATTAATGGGGTTGTTTTCTCCATAGTTAGTAGAATGGTGTTCAAGTGCTAAAAATTCTTGGTTTTGAAATGTTCTGTATGGCACGTGAATTGATATGTTTTCCAAGATGTAAGCTGAATCAACGTGACCAAGCAAAACGTTACCAATAAAAGCCGCGCCCAAAATAAGTATGGAGGTAAGCGAGCCACATTTTCAGGGAATGGTAAGTTGTGGTTGTAATCCCAGCCACTTTTCTTTAACAAAAAAATCAGGAACTTCTTTTGAATGCTTTCAATTATTTTTATGTGTACAGCATAGTATGGATTCCAGACCGTTACAGCGTATTCCAGTTGAGATCGAACATAAGCGAAATAGAGTGGACATAAGGTTTGAATATTCTTAAATTCACCTGTCCATCTTTTAACAAATCCGAACATGGCATTCGCTTTCGCAATACAATTTTCAATATGCCTATTGAAACTGGCGTTTTCGACAATTAATGTAACACCTAAGTCTATAATTTCATTGACTCTTTTCAGTACTTCGTTGTTGACTTTGTATGAAGTAATTACCGGATTTCTTTTACGATGAAAAGACACGATTTTGTATTTCTTAATATTTAAGTATAGTGAGTTCCGATCACACCACTCACTTAAAAGTAAAGTATTCATGATATGTGGCAAGTCTGGTTACCCATATGACTTCATTTTTGTATCAGGGTAGTTCAACTGAAATAGACGCTGTTGATCGCACAAATTTAGGATTAGGTGCTGTCATCGTCAAGCATTTAATTCAGCGGTTGAACATATCAGGTCACTGCCTATACTTCGATAATTTTTTCTCGACTTTCCAGGGACCCTATCATGATTTCCGCGGCGAGTCTTAAAAATTTCCGATATGTACTTTTCGATCCGCTTCAATTTTCCTATCATGAAATCCACTTTCGAAAAAATTATAAACGCACTTATTTAACGTCATAAACGCAATCATTTAACGTCAGCTGATGACATTTGTCAGTGTATATGACATAAGTTTGCACAAATTTTGTTTTGGTTTGAGTGATAATTGTAATTTGCGTTGAATTAAATTTTTTTGCGTTTTTTTTTATTGCGATAATTGAATAAAATGTATTTGTATTTCATTATTAATTTTATATTTTATTTTAAAACGCAAAACATAGCAAACGACAGTCAATCGTCAACACAAAAGCAAATGTCAACACACAAAAGCAAATGTCGAATAGTTGGCGAAAAGGTATCGTGTTTGATGTTTTCAAATTCACGATATCGTCTAACAATTGTTTCGCGGCGGAAATCATGGTCGGGCCCCAGTTGTTTGAAATATTAACTTCTAAACAAATAAACGGAACTTTTATAATAAATAGATTCAATAAACCAAATTTTAGTTCTGACGCGGCTATGAAAAAAAGGACGATGATCTTCTGAGCAGTTGACCAGTCGTAATGGTGATATAGCATTGATAAAATGGCAGAATAACCGGTCAGTATATTTAGCGTCAAATTTTATTGGAACAGAGAACGAAACTGAGGTTAAGCAATGGGATAAAAGAAATAAAAGTTATGAAAAAATTATGCAGCCGGAAATAGTTTAACGATACAACAACGGTATGGGCGACGTCGATCTATTGGACCAGTACATGAGCTACTACAGGATATTCATAAAATCACGCAAATCTTCGCGTTATTTTTCATTTTGTTGATGTAGCAGTATGTGCGAGCTTTTTTGAAAATAAGAAAAATTGTGCGCTTTATAATATACCCGCCAAAGAAGCTTTGAAATTTATGGACTTCAAATTACAATTAGGATCATGTTTAACAAAAATTCAAGTACCTACAAGAGACAGAAAACGTTCTGCTGGTAATGTAGATGAACCCATTGATACCAGACGCTCAAAAGAAAGCCGTCCTCAACAGGATGTTACGTACGATAGAATGGATCATTTACCCATATTTGATTCATCCCATTCAGCATTTCGATGCAAAAATCTCGGCTGCAATGGTAGGTCTTGGGTCCTCTGTAACAAATATCACGTACATTTGTATTTAAACTCAAAAAACAATAGCTTTTTCGATTACAAAATAGTATTAGGAAACATCGTCTATTTAATAATAGAACGAATAATTATATTTTAGTTTTTAAGCATTTTTGTTAAAGAAATGCTATATGGTTTCAGTTTGCCGTCTGTCCATCTGTGTCTACGATAACTTGAGAACGGATAGAGATATCAACTTAATGCTTTCACTAAAAGTTCAAACAATTCATGGGAAAGTGCCCTATTGATATGGACATTTCTGTGTTCAGGGTGTTCGGAGATACGTAGGGTTTTGTTGACCCCCCTCCTTAAAATTGATAGAATTTTTTTTTATTCTTTTTATTTATTATTTTTTTTATTATATATATCTCGTGTGGACGTAGGTTTGTGTGGGTGGTGTGGTTATGGGGGTGGTAGGAGTGGTGGTATGGGAGATGGAGGGGGCGGGTGGGATGAGGTGTTTAGGGTTTGGTGTAGGGATTTGGGTTTTGGTGGATAAGGTTTGTGTGGGTGGTGTGTGTGTGGGAGTGGGTATGGAGGTGGTGTTGATATGGGTGGTGCGGTATAGTGTGGTGCGGGTGAGATGGGTTTTAGGGGTGTGAATTGGATAGTTGGTGGGGGTTGGTAATTATTTCTAGGTGTGGTGTTTTGCGGTTGTTTGGGGTCGGTTGAGTTATGGTGGATTGTGATCGGTTGGGCTGGGTGTAGATGTGGTTACGTGGGTGTGGGTGGATGCGGGTGGCTGTGATATTTGAAATACGCAAATCACACATCACATATTTATAGGCAACAAAAATGATTATAGAATTCGATTCCGAACCTTTCTCGTCTTTTTTTTTCCTATTTTATTACTGTTATTATATTATTTGTAAGTGAGGTCATAACCAAAAGACTAAAGAAAAAAACTGTGACAATTTTTTTCATTAAAAATGAATTAATTAATAATATTATATTATAAATGGATAAATAAATATTGTTAACAATAAAATGAATAATTTTTATGATTAATAAAACATAGTATTTTTGTTATAAAATTACTAAAGCTTGTCCAAAATTAGAAAAAAAAACATCAGAAAAACAATTTAAAATTCCCTACAAATTTCTCGATATGTAACAACCGGTGAGTCGTTTTGTCAACATACGATGCCGGAAATTTCTAAGAAAATCGTTATCCGGAACACATTTTAACTTTGTTTTTTGAAATCAGAGACCCCAAATTACTAAAAAACATTGTTCAAAACATTGAAAATGTTCCTATGTCAGAGCTGGGTCTCAAAGGGTTAGTACACAAATGTACCGTTGTAGCCCTGTGGCACTATTTTGGTTTTCCGTGGAAATAGGGATTTGGGAAAAATATTTTCATAGCATTTTTGTCTAAATTATATTTTTTAGAATTAGTTTGATGTAACTATTTACGAAACAAAATTTTTATAGGGAAAAATAATTCCCACTATATCTTTGTTTCAAAAATATTTACACCCAACTTACACTCCCTATTCCCCTAAATCCACCATTTTGGCGCAGGTAGTTATTTATTATTGTAGAAAATAAACATGTAGCATACCATTGAAAAGGTCTTAAGAATGTCATAAATTTAGGCAATGAACTTCTACACTTCGAACTACCGTTATGACATTGATAAAGGATAAATTTTTTCTCATGCTGATATAATCATGTGACATATCGTTTAGAGGTTTTCAATGAAGCAACATTTCTGTTATCAGCAATTTAACTCACACATCCACCGATTTGGCACTGGTGGCAAATTATTTGTTTGTTATAGAATATGTACGTGTAGCAGCATATCATTGGCAAGATCCTGAGGAATGCCACAAAAAGTAGCACTAATAATATTAGTACTTAAAACAATTGTCGTTTGTTTGAAAGGTTTTGAAAAAATCACAATTTTGTTATCAGCTTAATTTAAAAATCTACCGTTTTGGTGCTAACAGCTAATTATTAAATTATTGTGGAACATATAACTGTTGCATATCATTTAAATTTCTTAAAGAATGCCACAAATTTAATTGAAGCACCTAAGTATACCCAAAACAACCGTTGTGGCACAGAAAGCAGTTACATTTTGCTCATTAAAAAGTACAGCATATCGTTTGAAAGGTCCTGGACCAAACCATTGTAAATGTTTTGAAATTTGTCAAAATTGAAATACTATCACTCCTAAATTGGCTCTAAGTCGAAAAACCATGTCTAACGACTGGTGGTGCGACATAAAACATTAAAACTACGCTAATTTTCTTGAAATGTATTTAGGTCAAGAAAATTGACTAAGAATATTTCCTTTTTATGCCAACCCGGACAAACCTGGAAGTATGCGAAATATTGCAGCATATTTTCTACGTCAATGTGTGACGAATTTTTTAATTTATTATTCTTAGAAAAGGTTTCTTGGTATATATCAAACGTCAAACACATCAGAAACGCTTTAAAAAGAAAGGTTAAAACTGGTTTGATTTTCACGATGACAAAAAACAAATTTTTTAGAAAATCATTGATGATCGAATATTGAGAGCATCTTTTTCTGAGTTGTTTTACGATTTGTTCCCAAATTCTCACAGAATTTTACTGAAAAATTTGAAACAGAAGTTCGGATTACCTCGTAAGGTTTCAGTTCCTAGCACATTTACTTTTTACGTAATATTATTTAGCAGTTTGCTTAATTAAAACGTTGTGATATTTCTACTCGATTTTTATCACCCAATAATTAAGTTTCGCCATATAAACGAAAATAGGAGAGTGCCAGTGCTATGTGAGCGTGCTAGGTTGTGCTAAGGAATCGATTATTGTCAACACGTCTATTATATTATTATTTAACCGAATTAGATTTTATAGCAAGACTAGTTTTGAAATCTACCCTTTCGAAGTGGAAGATGACCATTTAATAACCAATTCCGTTTAAATTCTGTATAATTGTATAGTTTAAACATAAATTTTTAGTTATTGAAGCTATCAGCCAGTAGGATTAGGAAGGTGTATCTGACGATTTAAAAATTATAGCCGTAAATTCTAAAATTTTTTTTTCTGAATAAATTGAAATCATTTCATTCTCAAAATAGTAGTGTGTGCCGATATAGCGTACGATCAATTAAATTCAGTATGTGGTGACAAAAATAAAAATTCTAATAAATTTTGATTCGGCATTAAATATTAAATCATTTCTATTGTAAATAATTTGTAAACATGTTTACGAAAATGCATCTTGCTGTTTCTCAATATTCGCATTCTCTAATTCATATCAAGATAAAATTTTAACCGTTTATGGTAAACAAATGCCGAAATTTAACACTTCATGATTTATGTAGATTCATATTAAGATTTTAAAGGCCCATAACTGTCGTGCATCTACCTCTACGATTCAACATAATTTGAGCCTATTTTAGTTATTCTAAATAGCATATTGACAAATAAAAGTGGGCCAGTCTTTTATTTCAGTATAAATACTGACATGGGTTTATGCAATGCGCAGATGGTTCTACGTAGATCAGACGGATACAGCTGTACGTCCTCGATTCGGCTACTGCGTAAGGTAGGGCGTGAAAAGCGAACCGCAAAACAATTGTGGTGCTTAGGCCCCAGAACAGATTGCAAAGATGTTAAACAAACAAACAAGCTTTGGCGTTTGGATCGGGAGGTACCGGGTTCGAATCCCGATAGGGGCAGGATGCAAAAGGGATTTTTCATCATTTGATTACGATCGATGATGGAAATGAACACAACTATGACCCCGTGTCGGAGTGCACAACTCATGGGCCAACCAATCTTCCATGTCAGTACTATAGGCTGGCATGGAGCAATGCAATGTGCAGATGGTTCTACGTAAATCGGACCTATAGCCGTACGTCCTCGATTTGGCAAGCAATGCGTAAAGTAGGACGGTAAAAGTAAACTGCGAAAGAGTTGGGAGTACTTCGGCCCCAGAACAGATTGCATAGATTAAAACATAAAAAAAAAAAAACAAAAAAAAAAACAAACAGTCGATTTCGTTTATTTTGTACTTTAGACACGAAAATAGTAAACAATAAATTGATTTCTTCTGTGGTATGGATGGATGATAAGCCTAAAGATAAATTTGAAAAATGTAAGAGTAGAATTGAAGATGCACGATAAAATGATTTACCGACAGTTTACCGTGAAACAATTTGTCGTAGAACAGTTTATTGCGGGCACCGTTGATCGTATAACACATTTAGTGTGTAGGTTTTCAATATGTATTTCGTATAAGAACTTCGCCATTTTTTAACCATAATACGAGTATGTGTATGTTGGATTGTGATGGGATTGGGCATGTTGGATGAAAATTCGGATTTTAAATCGATTTTTGGCACTTGGGACGGAATTTGATCATTTCTAATCTGTTATCATGGGATTACTAGGATGAATGGATATGGGGTCCTAAAATCATTATTGAAAGAACCTCTGGAACATACCCAACTGGGACGGAACTTGGCTATTTCTAAACCGAATATGAAGTGATTGGGTATGTTGAATGGAAATGGGGTTCTTAAATGATTTTTGGAATAAGCTTTATAATAAGACCACATGGGATGGATCTCAGTTATTTCTTAACCACATGCCGGTTGGACGGAAGCCGATGTTAAACGTCCGTACTCGCCGGTGGATGAGAAAGCCAAATCGAAATTTTCCTTTTTTTATGACCGTTATATTAGAGAGAATAAAAAATGGTTGTATTATGGACCTAACTCTCAGTCCATCAAAGCTCTTATAATTTATGTACGTCAAAAGTATAATTTTCCGCTTGGTTCGAACAGTTCTGGGGAATTCCATCTCTTGGAAGGCTTTGTACGTTTTATGTTCCCGTGTATATTTTCAGAAATCGTTGTTGTTATGAATACCATAGATTTATCCGAGACCTTTGGAGAGTATAGGTGGTTGGCCTGCAGCTCTGATGATAGATGTTAAAGTATTCAGTTTTACGTGAAACATATTTATATAGCGAGCCACTTGCAAGAAAATAGAAACTTGCTTCCGCCACACGGCGCCAATAACCATGAAAAGATAAAGTCGATTAAACCAAGCATGCTTTCTTCTACAAACAACATCATGGAATCGTCTTGACCAAAATTCTACAATACTATGCCGTTGGTGGTTTAAATATTCAGATCAGAGGCGTTCACGGGGTACCATCGCGGTACTATTAATTCATACTCCGTACGTTATGTTTTTAAACAAAAGAGACATGAACCATTGAGCTAGTCATGTTTTACAATCCGTTGGTTGCAAGCACATATTTCTTATATAAAAGCATCCATAAATGAATGACATTTCTATATAGGATTATAGATATCAGTATAACAGCGACTCAATTAAAAGCGAAATATTCCTTCCATCTATATGTTACGGTTAAAGTCCGAAATCGGTAAATGCCCAAAAATTTATTTTTTAAATTCGTTTACACGATTAAGAACCGGTGGTACAGACGCCCGATGTCAACGAAATGTTTGCTGACCTCCCTCTTTACATCGCCGTATAGCATCACTTATTCGCAATTACGTAGTAATTAAAGCATTACTTTGTTATTATTGAAATCGAAAAAGCACTCATCCTCTTTTAGTTTATATGAGCACACGAGCAGAACGGATGCTGAGTCTTGCTCTTAAGAAACTTAAAGAAAATAAACCTGAAGTTCTATTGTGTCATGAAAATTTGACCACTGATGAAAATTTTAAAATTGGCACCAGTCAAATTTAAAATCTAGATATTAATAATTTACCGTATATAGTAGAAAATGTTGATAATGGTAATATTATACAATTGAACAAAGGAGTAGAAATAATTGATGTGATAAAATGGGTCGACCATGTTCCAAATGAGAGTGAACGACACCTATCTAATGAAATTGACGTTGATCTTCCTTACCACGATGAGAGAAAAGTTCATAGTTCTTTGAGAGAAGGCAATAATGATTATTTTGATAGTGTGCTTGCATGAATCTATGAGGAATCTATCTGTGAGGAATCTTACAATCTTAATGAGAACCGTGATGTTAAAGACAACTATGGAAACGCTGATTGTCGTGATATGAATGAAGGTCGAAAAAGGAATAAGTTAGCTGACAACAATCAATGGAAAAGAATAAAAAATCAACAACTGAGAATGAAAGGCGAAGAGTAGTTAGGATTTATACGTCACAAAAATAAAATTTTTAAACATAATGTTTCTCGTGCTGCTCGGAAAATTGGAGAACGTTGTTCATCAAAAATGTGCTTATCCTCTAAATAAAGATTTTGCAAAACCATTACTGAGGAAAAAAGAAATGAAATTTTTTCTAAATTCTGGAAAGAATATGAGTTGGGATCTGAGACAAGTCTTTGTTAGTCTTCAAAACACGTCACGAAAAACGACGCAAAACGAAAGTAGAAGAGGTAATACCTTAATTTACCGATTGAATACGGAATGAATGATTCCAAATCCGTACAAAATGAAAAACTGAAACATAGGAATTATTGTGTTAAATTTTTAATTAAGGAAAAAGAGTACATAATAAAATTTTTGGACGATTTTTCCAAACAACCTTCCCATTATGTTAGAAAGAACACAAACAAATTATACCTCGATCAGCATTTCGTAGCTCTAAAACAATTGTATGGATTTTATAATGAAGTGTGAAATGAAAATGAAAAGAAACGTGTTGGAATTAAGACATTCACCGAATTTTTCAAAAACAAAAATCTCAGTCTGTGCACTCCTAAGAAAGACCGGTGTGACATACATATGTATTGAGTACGAAAATAAAAACATCGGTGAGAGTCAGTATGGAGAAAATATATTGAAAGTAAGGAGAGCGCGCGAAAGGAGCATTCAAATGACAAGGCGAAAGCCTGGCAGAATCAATGTATTATGCTGTGCATGGATCTACAGGCTGTTAAAGTACCCCCTTCGTTAAATGCTACAAAAATTTATTACAAAACAAAATTGGGATGATAATTTTACAATTTAAAACTGTGCTAGTCTTCAAGCGACCTGTTACTGGTTAACCGAAGTTGATTGTGGTCTATCAGCCTCCACATTTGTTTCCTGTTATAGACCATCTGGGAGGCATTGCCTTGGAAAAAATCTACCAATAAAAACTTATTCAGATGGCTGTACATTTCAAAATCGCAATATTACTATGACAAATGTCCCACTAAACTTCGCAAAAATATCTTATACGAAAGAGCACACTCAAATGGAATGTGATTCCGTGCATAGTTTCGAGTAATTGAATTGCCAAGCGATTATGTTAAAGCGTCCAAGGAAGCCTCAAGTAATTCAACTCAATCATGAATTTTTCAAGGATTTAACTGGTTCAAAATTTCAACGCTATCCCAATCCGGCTCTAGTAGAGACGCTAATGTGACAAACATAAACTTCAATTAAATTTTAATGATCCATTTCAAAACCTACCAACAAGATTCAAAAATATTGCCCATATTTTAAATTATCTACAGTTAGTTGTACAGACATCTCCAGGATTTAAAAACTATATAATATCACAGGATTGTCATTTGTTTTATAATTTACTCCCACATACCCGCGAAAGTAATGTTGATACAGATGACGAGTCGGATATGATTGGACCTCCCGTGGAAAAATCTAAGCAAAAAATCAAATAGTTTTAAGTTTCATTTTGAACCTACTCACCTACTCTTTTCTGAACCTACTTACAGATAAGAAATATGCTGTAGTTATAAGTTTCTTTGAAATAAAAATGTTCCTATTAGTTCTTAATTTAATAATTTTTAATGTACTGATATTGAAATAAATGTTCCTTAATAATTTTTAATTGCCTTCTTATTTTATTTCTTGGGAATGTTTAACAACAATATCTGTTAAGTGCCCATAAAACTAAACGCAATACCTGCTATCTGCATTTCCCTGGCAATAAAAGATTTTTCTTTCAAAATAACAACTAACGGTGGTTCAGTGTTCCTTCCTGAAATTTTTTTTAAACTAATTTCATTGGTTAAAAATGACGTTTTCTTTCTTGTGAATTTTTTCAGCAACTATGATTGATTTAAAAAAAAAATCAGAAGGAAGGAACGAACGAAAGAACGCAACACTGAATCCTCCTTAAAATTGGTTTATTTGTGATCAACAAACCAGTTATAATGAAGTCATTCTAGCACCGGGCAAATTAAATTGAATTAGTTTTTTGAATCTTCTGAAAGAACAAGATAAATACATATAGCAGGTATTATCAGATCGCCGGCGATATATACAACGCACAATAAACTTTACAGCATCATGTAACCGCCCGTGAGATTACCGAAGCGCTCATGTTAATGGCGCATATTTTAATAATACTTAGTTCAGCCATTTCTTGAGTCCGTTGAAGATCAATGGAACATTAGTTATACAGAGTTAACAGATGCTTCGGTGTCTATTTTAGGACGTAGTCCACTACAAGCAAACAATAGCTGATAGGATGAAGAATCTAGAGAGCCTTTTGCGTTAAATTTGGACACGTCGGTGAAATCTATATCAATACGAGAAACGAACGTCAATACGAGAAACGAACGTCAATACGAGAAACGAACGTCATTTCGTTCAACCCATAGCTAAACATAGCTCAGCGTAGTTGTTTATAACATAAATAGAGTCAGCTATCAGCTTACTAAGATTATCAGCTCAACATATTTGAGCTTGGATCGATCAAGGAATCAAAAACCAAAGATATGGTTACTGCAAGGAGATAAAAGGCAGATATTTTGTAATTGGATGACAAATTTCACGGATCGGGGGTAACTGAACAAATACAGTAAATCGTTTTCCTCACATAAAAGCTTTTCTAGAAACCAATGAACTTGGCACTTCTGATTGCATATTCTACATCAGATATGTTCATTGCTATCCGAAAAATATAGTGGCTGCATGTGTTAGAATTGGCCCGATTCCAATCCAATGAACATCAATATCTCATTGGTTTCTAGAACACTTTATATCGGAAAATGGTTAATTCAACCGTCGTTGTTGTGCAATGAAATTGAACCAATTCTGGATTAGCATTAGGCCACTATATTTTTCGGATGATAATGAACATGAATTGCTTTGTCTTGGATTTTAGAACATTTTATTTCTATTGTCTAATTTGTTGTTCAATACAAAAAAAGTAGATTATGATTGTTTTTGCTCAATTACGAATGAAAATTATATTTCTATGATGAGCATAAACTTCGTTAGTTTAGCCGCTTTTGGAAAGTGTTAAAATTAGGAATAAATTATTTCTGTTTTTTTTTCTTTCTAGAAATCAGGTTTTATGTTTTTCGCCTTTAAGGCGAAATTTGAAATTTCATTTACCCGTTTTTTAGGCTCCAAGACTAGCACTAATTTTTTCCCGTGAGCGCTAAGCACAAATTTAGTTTAATCGGTATGTAAAGTATCATTTTGCAGTTCGAAAGTTTCGATGCTGCAGTTACCCACACGTATTTAGTTTAACAAATGTTTTGGATTTTGTAGGATGTTGTAAATTACCTGTAATAATATAATAAGTTCAATAGAAGTTTCCTTTGAAAAAATAAATTCTGGACCGTCCTCATTCGGAACACAATCAGGCTTTGCTATACATCCAATCAATCAATTTAAAGAATGATACATTACAGGGACCGAAAATAACGAATTATTATTATATTCAACGTATAGTACTATGTATAGTGATTTTGCAAATCTAATAAACAAGTAAAAGTTAAATCAATGGAAAATTGTAAAACTTGATTGATTTTTATCGATCGATATACAAATATAAACATAAAATCTAAAGAAATGTTTACCGTGATGACTAATAGATGGACTAACCAAAAACAACTATTTTGTGTATTCCCATTAGTACGATTTAATTGGGTCAATAACTATTGTTGGGAAATCAATAGATTTCATTGACATAGTACACGTTATAATACAATACATGAAAATTGTATGCCATATCAATGAAAACTACTAAAATAATAAAAGTATGATTTTTAAATTAAATAAATTCAGTTAGATTAAATTGTTTATATTATGATTAACATCGTCAAATTCATATATGGGTAACAAAACTATAAAATAATATTAGCTTAATTTCAATATAGTACTGGATACAGTGGTTGAGCTAACAGCGCATGCATCAACCATATATGTAACGTGGAATACTTCCAGTGGTTTTGTGGGGAGGTTTATCTTTTATTAGCCCGTGCACGCATATTAAGCACCACGTTACATTAATTTTGCCGTTATGTGCTACACAAAAAAAATTTATATTCTCAACTCGAAAACGATATGCCGCGATGTGATGACGGGAAATACGAGAATTTTTCTTTGTTTTCAGATTTAGAATTTTGATTGGGTGTGTGTATCGTTACATAGCAAAACATTTGTTGTTGCTGTTACTCTTGTCTTGATTTTGCGGACTCGAGCATAATTTTTTTTTGTAATATCTTCAAATACTTATTACTGTGATATCCGGAAGATATTATTTACCGATTTATACAAATTGAGTTATTTGCTTACGAAGATTTCATAAAAATTTTATGTTTTCGGAAGTACATAAGTAAGAAGCTGATTTTTTATTGATTTGTTTATATACATACATACATATTTAGATACATACATATATACGCGCGATAACAAAAGAATTTCCATGTGAATTTATTAAATGTGAGAAGCTAATCTGTACGTAAATAAATATGATTTGCTAGATATGAATCATTTATGGCAGTGAATTGTAAATTTATATTGCTGGGAATATTGCTTTTGAATGTGGATTAATTCTGATCTAATATATAGGTATAGGCTCACACGGTATCTGCAGACCTTTAGAAAATGAAACCTTTCAACTTACTTTCATGTCATTGAATGTGTGATTAGCAAAAGACTAAGTAGCAACGAAATGAGCAAACAGTTTAACCGATTAGCACAAAAGTTCAATTTCAGAGGCATACTATTATAGTATTAGACTATAAGTAGGTACAAGCCCAGCTGTATTAGTCGTTTAAATTTTATTTGAGAGATATAAATTGAGGCCCGCAAGCACCACCATTAGATACTAGAGATAACCAGGAAATTCATAAAAATACCTTTCCTTTCTAGTAAGATCGAACAAAATTTGAATCCTTATACTGATCCTAAACTCAGCTCTGTCTTGCTAGCACTCCATCCAAAGGTTTTGATTTAAATGATGATTGAAATCGTTTGGCAATTGGATTGGTCACTAGTTTAGTAGAAGATATAAAGTTAAATAAAATCAATTAAATTTTTAGGTTGTTCATAACTCGACAACAATTGAATCCAAAACGTTATTAAGAATAATATGCAAGAACGCACAATAGAAACTATATTACTTTGGACAATCCTAATATTATCACAAATTCAACGATCGGAATCGTTTGGTCATGTCATTGAGGATTGATCACTAGCTGTTTCCGTTTGATTACGTAACGAATTTTCAAAATCAGGTCATCCCTATATAACGATTTTTTGCAAAAATTCGTTAGAAACTCATCTTTCAGCATGAACCGAAACATTCGGGTTTGGAAAGATAACCAATTTAAAATATTTTATAAATTGAAAGATCGGAATCGTTTGTTCATCTATAATTGGAAAATTGTCATTAGTTGTTTTCGTATCGTCTTCAAAGCGTAACGACTTAAAAACTCAAATTTCCATCAGATTCGAAGCATTTGGGTTTGGAAAGATGGCCACTATAAAAAAAATTTACAAATATAAAGATCGATATCGTTTAATCAACTGTCATTGAGGATGACCATACAGGTAACTAGTGACCATAGTTGTTTTCGTTTCAGATTCGGAATCGGGATGTTGAGGCCGGGAAAGTTTACCAATACTACTAATTTTATAAATCAAACGATTGAAAGCGTTTGATCAACTTTGATTGAGGATGTTTGAAAAATCATCGGCACATCTTCTTCTAAAACTGGTAAAATTATCTCATTTTGAACAAATTCGAGATAAATATCTCCGGAAAGGCGTCCTGGCAAAAAATATGGGCTGTAAAGGTTTCAACCAATAACACCAGCCTAAACATTAACGCTGAATTTTTTTTTTTAAAATACCTCAAAAAGCTATCATCCTCAACATCTGTATGCTCAACTCCAGCCGTTTAGCATTATCACCCCTCTACGAAACCTGGAACAAGTAATTAAATCTGTGAGTTTGTGACAATTACTCAAATATGATACATTTTCTGTAAGCTGAGCGAATAAAAACTGGGTGTAATTACCTTGAACTGGAGTGTAATGGGATGCATACGTTTCATCTACCCGTAAAACCGACCACACTCTCCAGACTGATCAGTTTAGTATTCCAATTCTAGGAAATGAAAGATTTTAAATGATCCCCCAATCTGCCAAAATATGTTGTCGGTCCACGCGCCAAACACCCTGTATAGTGGTGTGAATACAAATAGGTGTATCAAAAGGAACAATTAAATTCAATTTTTAATTAAAAGATTTTCATTGGGCATTTCAAGGGGCATTGAGTCACCAATTGTTTTTGTAAAAACAACGGGATCATAAACAATATTTTTTTAACTAAATGCATGAATAACGGTAAGTTAAAAAATATTAGCACGCTGCACATTTAAACAAGTCTGTTGTGAATGTGTGTACCTATATTTATTCACACAACTGTATTCCATTTGCAAGGATAAATTTTTTTAATGTATTAATTTCGTGCGATTAAATATTTAAAAAAAAATATAATCAATTTATGTTAATATACCGACGAATATATTACGAATTCAATTCATTTTGATTCGGTAAAATTGATTAGTGGTTTTCATTTTTATAGTTCATATTGTACTTACCCGAACTAGGAAAGGAAATTGTTCTTTAATTTTTTTTAGAAATACATTAGAAAGTCAGTAACATACGAAAGAGAAATCTGTGCTGGCTGATAAAGTTTAGAGAACTACCAGACCTGAGGGAATTAATTTGATCCGAAGTCAACCACTCCAAGGTCGAAATTTGTTTATTAATATTTACACGAAACCATTATATTCCATTCCAGTATTTTCATTTTATAACTCTATAGTACATTTTGTTTAATCAATACAACAACAAAATATCCCATCCCAATTTTTTCGTTTGTTGTTGTTGTAAAGTAAAAAAACATATAGAAATAATGCTACGCAGTTAGGCGGTAGTAATTCTTTTCGTCTTGCTTTGGGAATTTTAGAACAACAATGCCATACGTTTCATTCTAACCAGAAGTTGTATTGCAAGTTTTTGTTGGAATATTCCACGCAAAGTTATCCTATTGACCACTAGAGCAACTTTTTCGAAAATTATAATTTTATGGGTTGATATTGAATTTTAAATTTGTCAACAATAAAATAAATTAAATTTTTTATTTTTATCACATAAAGAACCAAATAACATAAATCAACTATACAAAAAATGAACTCCGATAAAAATAAGCCATATTTACGTCGTAGTAGATAATTTTGGAACTGAACGAGCTATTAGATAATAGTGGCATTTCATTTGACCAATGAAAATGAATTGAAATTGGTATTCAATTCGATTTTTGGTCAAAACAAGCAACCAATGAAATCTCGTGGTTTATTTTTGTAAGTTGGTAGTGTTTGACATTTGCGATATTTTGTATTTTTATTTTTTGTATGAGTCCATTATAATCAATTCAATACACTATGCCACGATTATTATTTTGTTGAAAACTAAATATTTAGTTTTATTAGTATGTAATATTAAAAATGTTTAACGTAAAGAATCAATACAAAACGCTTGTCAATTATGTATCAATTTTGTAGAAAATGTCTAAAAAATCAAAATAAAATATCCCTTTAGTGATTTACTAACACAATTGTGCGGGTAGAGCAAAAGTACCATGTCAAAAATTTAGTTTTGTATGTTTTTTGAACCAACTTACACATTTGTGAATTCCTTTTTAACTTATTTTCGTCCGAAAAAACACTATATTTATACACACAATTGTGTTGGTTTTACTTCAAATCAAGCGAAATTTTTTAACAACAACGCCATTACATACTATGGATTTTTACTCACACATTTGTGTGGGTTGGACTAAAACTGAGTCGATTTTTTTGTTTTCTTGGTTGAAAAAGGGATATACAAGATGGCAACATTTAGAACAAAAAAATTAATTTGGAATACTCTAGTCAACTTTGTAGGAATTCAACGAACTCCAAATTTGCATTGAATACATAGCATTGTTGTTGTAAATAAATTGGCAAATGAAATATCGCTAATTCGAAAATAATCCAGCTATGCCAATTTGAAAATACCCGTGATTTTTGTTATTATACGAAATGTGATTGAAGGATAGCTAACTATTTTATTTTTTCCACTAGCCGGATTTCCCAACTTTTACAATCGTCAATTATGAGTGAAAATATTAAGGGGAACTTAAAGTGAGTGCTTCAGTGCCTGCCGAATGTTAGGTTTGACATAATATTCCGCTTCGCTATATTTATATGAAAATCGTCTACAATTTCCAAAAAAAATTTGGGCCGGATATGGTAACAGATGTTTTAAGATGCCAACTTCTAAAAATCTCCAATTAATTTAAATAAAAATTTGTATATCTAAAGAACTTCCTAGACCAGAAATGGTTCTTTATGTTTTGAATTTGTTGATCGCCAATTTGCATGTGATCGCACTTAGAACATTCATTTATTTACAAACAATTATTATGGCGATAACATCGGCATTTCCTTGACATTACTGTACGTGATGTCTCCGTGTACAACTCCAGCAGGTACTCACACCGGTTCCCCGTGGTGGCCACCGGTTGCTACTCCACAACAAGCGTGAGTAAGTATGTAAAGTCTAACGTCCTTCTACAGAGCATTTGCGTTGGGCTAACAACCCTAGTGGAAAAATTGAAATTTTTTATACTAAAAATAAACTTACGATTTCATAGAAATTTAATAATAATTTTTGTATAATGTTAGTAGGTTATGGCAATATAATTTTAGTATAGTTTTAAAAATTAAACAGAAATTATACTTTCGCAAATTATCTAGTTAAAAGTATAATTTTTGTATATTGTGTTATAAAATTAATACCAATATTAGTGTATTTTAAGTAAATTTTAGTAGGTTATGGCAATATAATTTTAGTATAATTTTTAAATTTAAACAAAAATTATACTTGAGATAGAAGAATATAACGGAAATATTCCATTCATTGTGAATGCCGCCGATGTATGCGTATTATAATTTTACATCATTTTTCCATGTGGTTGTTTGTATTCGCGGACATACCACGTCATCAGTTCCTCTCCATTGATTATTTCACGCCGTTGTTAATTCTAGTATTTTCAGTCAATTTTCAATCAGAATCAGAATAATAATTGCTTAAATTTTAGACTCCGACTAGACTCGAACCGGCAACTTTTGCGATAATAACACTTAGCAGTGTACACCTTAACCACTGCACCACCAAAGCAATAACTATGTAGAGTTTAATTCCTAACAATATAAATCAATATATTTGAATACACAAGTAAACTTAAAATATACTTAATTTGGTTTATTTCATTTGCTGCAAACTACACCAGCACACCAACATACAAAAGACCGCAAAATACGATTACAAATAAAAACATTTTTTCAGCACGATAGTATAGATGCGCACATCAGTGTTGCCAGTTCGTGGGAAATTTTCCTTTTTGCGGGAAATTCATCTCGCGTACGGGATGAAAAGTGATGATTAAAAAAATTATTTTTCTAAAATGTGTAATACACAATTTTCGATTCCAATAATCCGCTTAAAATAATTTTTTAAATTTATTTTTAATTTTGACTAAATTTAAATATATGTATATACAAAAATCATACTTAAATTTGTGTAAAATATTTAACCATTTTTAAACTATAAAACTACCGTATTAAGTATTTATCCCAAATATACTTAATTTAGTTTAAAATTTGAATTTAGGAGTTAATTTTAGGTTAAAATATTTTATGTATATTCATGTTTAATTTTGACTAAATTTAAATATTTGTTTATACAAAATTCATACTTAAATTTGTATAAAATATTTAACCATTATTAAACTATAAAACTACCGTACTAAGTATTTATCCCAAATATACTTAATTTAGTTTAAAATTTGAATTTAAGAGTTAATTTTAGGTTAAAATTAACACTTATATGTGTATAATATTTAAAATCATATTTCATGTATATTCATGTTTAATTTTGACTTAATTTAAATAATTGTATATACAAAATTCATACTTAAATTTGTATAATTTTTGTGATGTATAATTTAAGTAGTATTTTGGTTTAGAAATGTATTAAACTTTAACCAATTTAAAGTATATTTTGTATTTAAATTAATCATTTATACAAAAATAAATTGATTTTGGTATTCCTCAGTATAATTTTTTGGTATAAATATTTGATTTTTTCCACTAGGGAACCCAACCAGACCAAAACCACAAACAACTATGAAAGCTGAACATAATCCTCGGGTACATTTGGAATCATAGCAACAATGACTTCGGAGACAAATTTTGATGACACAACGTACAGAACATAGAAGGTACTTAGCTTAAATCGCACGAAGAGTGTCCATCAACCCTTTGTTCAGACATTTCAATAAAAGTTTAATCTTTTAAATTTCATTATATGTATAACAAATGATGGTCTCTATTTAGAACTAAAATTAGAATTTTGGACTGGATGTATATGTATACGAAATTGAAGAAACATCTTACTATCGTGATATAGTAAATTTTGTTTGGGGTAACACACCCAAAAAACTTCCACGAAAGCTATTTTTGGGCTGACCCTATTAAAATGTGTCAGAACTCAGGGCATAACTTTATTTTTGGGTTTACGTTTAAATATGACGGAAAATCTAAATTTAGTGTTATCATAGCTTTTTTCGAGTTGAATTTTGAGTCAAATTGCTCAATGAATCTATGAATTTCTTGGTATTTCTGTGTCATTTTACTCCAAAATAATTTTAAGTCAGCGGCCAAAATAAAATTCGCCTCGAAATGGAATTTCAACTGGTTTTACCAACCATGACCGACCACGAGTTGATGGAAGCAGGAAATTAAAAAAAATTGTAATCTCATTTCACAATCTTAAAGTTTTATATGAAATACGATAAATGGTCCGACATATTGAAGGTCAGAGCCCAAAAAAAACAAAAAAAAATTGTCCGTCCGCATGCGTAGAATTAGATTATATAGAATGAATGTAAGCAGCTGTCAAGTGAGTCAAATTCGGATGGTAAAAGAGAAAGCATATAAATCAACGGGCCATATTCAGAATGTGTTCGATCGAAATTAAAAACTACACAAATTCAAAATTATTTTTATTAATGCGTACTATATTAATTGTTTTTATTTTCGGTAAAAAATTGTACTTATCGTATTCCAAAATAGAAAGTAATTATGAAAATTAAAGCACTTAGTAATATGTACGTAGTAAGCACGTAGTAATAAGAAAAATGCGACACTGGTAATATAACATATGTTTACAAAAAGGTAAAGAACAACAACAGCAGCAATCAAAATTTGTTTCTTAGATTTTTCTGATTTATAACTTAAATTAAGGATGAAAGCACAAAATTAAGTCGTCACTGCGTACAAAAATAAACAGCTGATTTGGTTGGCTTTTTCTTTGATATATGAGATCGCCATATGCATTTTCTATATAACCATCCTGCTCTGGCTTGTGACACATGAAATTGCAAATTTTATATGGGAATAAACTTTACATTCATTCTATAGTATATAGTTCTATGGTA
Source organism: Nephrotoma appendiculata (assembly GCA_947310385.1). NCBI lineage: Eukaryota > Metazoa > Arthropoda > Insecta > Diptera > Tipulidae > Nephrotoma > Nephrotoma appendiculata. The sequence continues at coordinate 146,595,422 of OX371224.1, forward strand.
CCATGTATGTATTGAAAATAGCTTGAGGTAATGACATTTTAAGACTAATCATGCCACCATTCGTCATAAAAACCACCAAACACCACGATATTGATTTACATTTTTCATTATTATTTCAATATTCCCGATAAGGGTCTTGAAAATTAGTTGCTACATGTCACCCAATAAACACCATAGTACTCAAAATTACTGCTCCAGCCCTGACCGCAAATACATATTAATTTATTCTCTTTTAATCATTTGGATATCGCTTGAAAGGACCAAGCAATAATTCAATTTCAACCAAAACGATGGATTTGTAAACTAAAATGCTGATAACAATCAGCATTTTAGTATACAAATCCATCGTTTTGGTACTAATAGCCAATTTTTAATTTATTAGAGATAAACAGTCAGTAACGAAAATGTTCATACACCCTGATTTTTGAGAAAATTTACAAAATATAAATAAAACTTATATAAATACAAAATAAAAATTTACAAAATCAACAATTTTTTAATTTTTTTAAATCATTTGCATATAACTATTATGTTTCATAATTATTTTAATATCGAGTTTGTCCTCCTTTATATTCGGGCGGTGTTAGAAAAGAAACTACCGAGAAGAACGCCAAATAATAATTATGTAATATGAAACGGACTGGAAAATCTGTGCGCGAAATTAGAAAATTAGTTAGCCGAAGTCATTCTACAGTTGCCTAAATAATATCCAGATTCAACGTCACACAATCGGTTGAAAACGGGCAGCGGACAGGACGAAAGCCAACATTTTTCAATCGGGACGAGCGAAAATCCAAAAACTAGCTTCAGAAGTGGAGAAGATACTTAATAAAGCTACCCAACCCTAAAATATTAGAAGGGTTTTGTGGAAACAAATATATCATGGACGGATATCATGAACGTGTGCCACGCAAGAAGCCATTAATTTCGAATTTTAATTCCAAAAAACGAATTGAAATTGCAGAAAAATTAAAAACAAAAGGCTTCAACTTCTGGAAGACGGTTGTTTTTACGGATGAAAGTAAATTCAACATTTTTGGAGCCGATGGGAGAAGTAAAATTTGGAGAAAACCTGCTACAGCGCTAGAGCTAAAACACGTCATCCCAACTATTAAACATGATGGTGGGTCGGTTATGTTACGGGGTTCAATGTCGGCGGGTGGGATAAGTAGATTTGTTTTATAAATGGAAATTTGAATCGCTGGAAATACCTAGGTATTCTAAAGGACCATTTGAAACCATCCAGGGAATAATTACGGCTCGCGTCATCATGGATCTTCCAGCAAGACAACGATCCTAAGCATACGGTCCACATTGTGAAAGAATGGGTTCTGAATAACTTTCCAAACCAGTTACATTCGCAACCCCAATCGCCTGACCTGAACCCCCATTAACATTTATGGGATCACCAGGAACGCCATATTAGAAAATACAGGATTACCAGCAAAAAAAGGTGCAAATAATGAAAAAATGGGATAAAATTTCACCGGAAGTTACCAAGAAGTTAGTAGAATCCATGCCTAGAAAATTGAAAGAGGTTATAAAAATAAAGGAGGACCAACTCGATATTAAAATAATTATGAAACTTAATTTATGTAAATGATTTAAAAACAATCAAGGATCGTACTATAGGTGTATGATCATTTTTTAATTTATAAAATTATTTAATCTAATAAAAAACTGCAAAATAAGTTCTACAATCCTTAAATTTTGTAAATTTTTCTCAAAAATCAGGGTGTATGATCATTTTCGTTACTACACGTACACGTCTCATATAATTGAGAAATTCTCGAAGAATACAAAACTTGCGCTATTGTGTGGGAGACAGATACATCTATTTAGGCAGAACAAGCTTAATTTACCCGACAAATAGCGAAGTGGTTAAAGCTTCGGCACTTGCTGGGGAGGTGCTGAGTTGGATTTCCACCAAAGACAGGATCAAAAGCAGATTCTTCTCCTCGATGACGATCGGTGATGTTATAAAAAACACAACTATGACAACCCACAGTCCATGTAAGGGTACATTGAGCGTACAACGTACAGGTGGTATACTGTAATTGTGTGAGTACGTGAATGGGTGGTGTGTGTGAATGACCTTAAAAGGACAATAAATCCAGAGGATGATTACTACTTAAAAACAAATAGTTATCACCATTCTAGTTGACAGATTCACCATAACGGCGCTGGTGGTATAATGTTCGTTCATTGTTCATTGTACAATATAAAAATACGTTTCTTATAAAAGTTAAAGTCTTAAAAAAACGCAAAATACAGGGTGCGGCAACTTTTAGTTCGTTTTGAAGATGTATATTAAATAAAAATGCAACAAACATTTTCAAATGATTACTAACTTTATATTGGAAATTACACCTTCCGATTAATAATGGAATACTACTTCAGTCAAATGCTGGCCTCGGCTGGATCTGCAGTACACCATTCGATCGACCCAATTGTTAACTACATTTTCAATCGTTTGAGCCTCTATTTCTCCGATAGTCACTTTAATTGCGTCTTTCAAAGCCTCAATCGTCTCTGGATGATTAGCAACATTTGTCCTTGACGATTCCCACAAATAATAATTCAACGGAATCAAATCGCCAATTCGCCTGATAATTTCCAAACTAAATATGGGCCAAGTCTACAATCGTAGGGAATAAACTTCAGTTAACTTGGCACGATAAACAGGAACGAAACAATCACTCGTTTTGGGTGTATTGACTTTTCAATTGTGACGTGTGGATTTCTGTGCTCCAAATTCTGCAATTTTGCTTGTTCAGATAACCACCGAGGTGAAAATGAGCATTGTCGGAGAAGATGATTTTTTTTGGTAAAAATGCTCAACGACTGCCATCAGAGAATTGGCCCATTGAGCGAAGTGAAAATGTAGTAAATGGTTAACCGCTTTCAATTCGTGAACCAATTGGACTTTGAAAGTCACACAGAGTGTACAAATTTTCACAAAATTCCTATCGCAGATGTTCAATTCTTGCGAACGATGGTGGGTTGAGGTGCTTGGATGTTGACAATACGTGTGTACGTATTGACACATTTCGTTTACCGGGAATATAATACTGAATTTATTGTTACTTGACAGATGACATTAGAGCTATTGGGCGAAGTGAATAAAAAAAGTATTTACTTCAAAGTTTTTACTTTTAAGTAAAAGTAAATGATCAGATTTGTGTGAATAATCTTTTACTTTTACTTTAAAGTATCAACTGGGAAATATTCAAAGTATTTACTTTTTAGACATTCTAATACTTAAAGTTGTCCTAGTATTTATACTTTGAAGAAATTTAATCTCAAAAATATTGTGATTGAAGTGACATACCAGTACAACATAATTTTTTATTATTATTATTACAAATATAGTGATAATTTGCATATATAAAAATAATTGCTTATGTATAAAAATGGATAGATTCGAAGTGAATTTTGTAAAAGAGAAATGCGTCCTAAAAACAATTAAATTCTGCTAAATAAATCACAACTTCCGAACATAAAAAAGGCAAAGGAAGAGGCAATGGTGAAAATGATCGATGATTCACAATCTCAACGTGCGTGTAATCGAGGGCCCCAATAACGATCGGAATCTTAAACATTTTCAACCATAGATCTTTTGCGGGAATCATTTCTCGATCAGTTTTGGTGAATACTACAAATTCATGTGATTTTGCAATCACGTTATTTATTACTTGAGGAAATATTTAGTCTAAAGTTCATGGACCCCACCTCTTTGCTTACTCCATCTTGTAAACCCGTATCACTCAAGCAGCGTAAAAATATTTCCATTTTTTATTTTTTGTTTATTTTACTCCCTCGCGGTTCATTTAGTAAACGGATACATATTTTCTAATATACCTATTTTCTGTCTAGACCAGCAGTTCTCAAATTTTTTGAGCTGCGGAGCCCTCCAAAGACTTAATAATTTACAAGGAACCCGCTCGAATCTTTGTGTAACTTTCAAGCTTTTCATTCTGCTCATCTAGAAAATACTGTTTAACTGAGTTAATAATATCATCCAAATGTTGACGAATTTTATCACACAACATAAAATAGTCACTTTCTTCAATGTCCCCATTAATTTCATCGAAAAATTCTTTAAGTGTTGGGACGCTATCTAGCTCACGAGCGCGAATGCAAATGATCCAAAACTCCAATTTTTTGTTAAAGGCTTGAATCTACCATTGGCTGTGAACACTGTTACATGTTTTCTGTGAAATGACAAATTCACTTTGTTTATCTTTGAGAATATATCGACGAGGTATCCAAGTCGAAACAACCACTGTTAGCCTTTCGTGTAAATCCATTCTGTTAACCATGAAAAAAGTGCCCAATTCGGAACGAAGCTCGAATAGTCGAACAAGAACTTTCCCTCGTGACAACAATCGTACTTCTGCCCATATCTTTGCAAAGATACTTAAAAAGCCGTGTTTGTAATAGTCTCAATTTGATGAAATTTATGATCTTTACAGACTCATCAAGGACATGTTTCAAAGATATTGGTATTTTAATAAATACTGCACGCGCCACCGGTTTCTCCTACCCTTGCCTCTGCACCATCCATGCAGATATCAACACAGGTTTGCCAATCTAAACCATTAGTCTTAAAAAATCATTCACGACATTAAATATTTCGCCACCAGTTGTATTATTTGGCAATGGTTCACACAAAAAAGATCCTCTTGAAGCAAATTAATATGCTGATATCCAACAAAAACAAGCAAGATTGCAAGTCCAGCTGTGCTCTCGTCCATTTGCAGAGAAAACTTATTATTTTTCAGGCAAGTTATCAATTTAGACTTCATGTTAGCTGCTAACTGTTTAATTCGACGAGCTACAGTGTCATTGGATAGCGGCACATTAGTGATTTCTTTTACCGCCTTTTCATCGAACCTACATTTAGCTATATCGACTGCACAAGGCTTGACCAATGTCTTAGCTATTGTATGAGCTTCTCCTTCCAGTGTAATACGATAAGTAACGATATAAGATGTCTCAGCGACCTTCTCATTTCTAGTTTTGAAAGTGGAAACAATCAGGTTTTGGCTGTCATATGTCATAGTATGAGAATTTGCTTTTCCTTTTTCTTTAAATTAATTCTAACTCTTAATAAATTTCTGATCTTTACCATTAAAAGTTGCTATCTAGTTTACTTGTATTTTTCAAGAGTTCATGAAATGTCATGTAAAAGTAGAAGGTAGTCTTTATTCACATAATTTTAAGTAAATGCTGGGAAATTTTTAGTTAAATTAGCAAGTATACTTGCTTTAAACTTTGCTCGTAAGTTTTATTCACTAACTCGGTAGTATTTACTTGAAAAAAGTATTTACTTTTTATTTACCTTTACATGTGCTTAATTAATTCATAAATTTGCTGATTGTTTCGAAAACTACTTATCTAAAGGTCACGTGGTAAAACCCTGAACTTGCCTGATTTTTCCGATATTTCTTTTACAAGAAAAGTTTTCGAAGTATGCATCCCTTTTGGTGTAAAGCATATTTTCTAAGTCGTTTAGTGATAAATATTTTGAGTGAAAATTCTTCAATTCCTCGCAAATCACGTGGATTTTTTAGTTGAATGGGTAGGAGTGAAGTGTTTTTTACCTTGTGAGGTTTCAGCCACTACCTCTACATAATATCATTCAGTTTTATTGGTTTATTGGTAAAAAGTATATAATATTCACTTACACATATAAAAATGTTTAAGATATACACTCGTGGACGAAATTAACGCATATTTTTTTTTTTGCAATAAAAAAAAATCCCGCTGGTCAATTTTAATACTACTAGTGTCAAATGATAACACATTTATATTTTTATCAGAAACCACCTAGAATTAAGCCTCTTGCAAGCCAATCAATTAAATTTTTCAAAAATGTTTAATCAAGAGTGCATGTTGTTTGAAATTCAACGCAACAATCGGCCTTTGTACCATTGCATATTAATTATTTGTAAATGCAGTACCATTAGTTCTTGTAAATGTGTTCTAAAGCAAACACCTAATATAAGATCCTTTGTAATATGGCACCTTTTCATGAGCTGGAGGCGATTAAAGTCGTCACATTGTATCAGGAAGATAACACTCAAGTACAAATACACGAAAATTTGAAATGAACCAATCTTCGGTTTCGCGAATACTTAAGCGATATGGAGCGATCGTAGAATACAAAAGGAAACCCGGACAAGGACGTAAAAGGTGAACAACAAAAGGTGAAAAGGTTATGCTCACATAACGACCGATTTTTTAAAATTAAAAAAGGCCCGTAAAAGTTCCACGGCTTCTCCCCATTACAAATCCAGCCATTTAGAATTTACTCTTACTCATGCAAATCAGGCAACTAATCAATGGGACACTGTTTTCTTTTCAGATGAGACCATAATCCAATTATAGAAACCAGATGGACGCAATCTTGTATACAGAAGAGTTGGGGAACACTACGCACTGTTTAACATAGTGCAAAATGTAAGCTTTGGTGGAGGTTCAATAATGTTTTGGGGTGAAATCAGCTGGAAGGGCCGGGCCGTACGGAGCTGGTGGAGATTGGTTTGAGGATGAATGCAGACTGGTAATAAATCGAATAAGCTAAATAAGCTAATTTTAATGTTTATAAACCGCTTTTGAAAAATAAACAAAAAAAATAGTTCGACACATTTTAACATTTTGCAACGAAAAATAGCCACTATAGTTCCATAACGCCACATTTGTACCTCTTTTGAGAAAAATATAAATTTGGGATCATTTGATGAATATGGAGTCAGTTCCACTGAAATCGGCCAGCGGGATTTTTTTTTATTGCAAAAAAAAAATATGCGTTAATTTTGGTGCACGAGTGTAGGACAAAATTCACGAAGTTGCACAGAAACGTGAAGCTTATTCTAAATTTTCCGTCTATCTACAACGTACAATAAATGTTTCCATCAATACTGAAGCGTTTAATAATCATGTTAACCATGCACATTTCCAGAAACGGTATTCTCAAAATACCGTTTCGGGAATTTTGATAAACTAGCTATTCCCTGGTTCCGTCAGTTGGATGAAAAATGTACGAATACTATTCGGGAGAAGAACCACGCATGTCAGCAAAACCTATCTCAAAATACAAGGCGGCCTCACCATGACTACATAACCGGGTGATATTGTTCAACCGACTGTGGAGGCGGAAAAAACGAGCATGGCACAAATAATTGCTTAACATCGAAAATATAAACATTACCATGAGCACATGATATCGAATATTAAAAATAACAAAGCACCTGGTGAAGATGCGATTTATTGCAAAATATGAAAACACGAAGGTGATCATGTATTTTAACGCATGTTTGAACTTTAAGTGTCAATTTGGTCTAATGAAAACATCCCAGAAAAGTGAAACAGATCTTATCTACTACAAAAGAAAAGAGATCGTCTTAACTGCCATAAGTATCGCGGGACAGCTGAATATAGACTATAAGGTTCTGAACAGCTGATAATGCTATGAAAGAAATAATACGAGACAAGGAGACATACTCGCGTAGAATAGAAGGTAACTGAACAAAACACATTTTCAGTAGACATATAACATCAAGCAACGCACCCATCTTTTGAGCATTCTACTTTTTCGCTCTCTCTCTCTCTCGTCTCGGGCCATCGTTTTCCAGTTTCCATATTCTATTATACGTAGATCTTGTTCGATGAAGTCCACGCCGAACCCCAGCCGGTCGATGTTGGAACACTTTATTAATCATACGTCGTTATGGCGACCATGCAACGTGGCCCAGCCATCTAACTCGATTGGATTTGGTGAATACGACGACATTGAATCCGACGAGAAGTTGGTTCATGTGACGGATAGATAGTTAGATCACAATAACCTTGATTGAGCATAGAAAACTCGGTGTCGGACAGCGACTCGGGCTTTTATTTTGCCTGTATATCATTTGACGATGTAATTACTGACCAGAAGTATTTAAAGTTTTCAACGCTATCAAAACTATGGTCGCCGATTCCGAGATTTGCAATAGAGATGTTGAAATTTGATACAATTCCTTCCACTATGATTTTACATAAAAACCCCGACGCTGTTAATTTACACTGAGAAACGAGTTTCTGTGAAATTCCTACACATTCCTGTCATTTAACTCGTATGATGCTCGTTTCAATAAAATAAAGATGTGTAATAGAGTAAATAAAGATTGCGAATGAATCACGAGATCAAAAATGATCTTGACCAAATTGATGTCTATTGATTGGGAAAATGATTTAGACTAGGATGATTAGGACATGTTCCACACCATCGGACCAAGGAACCTCACGGAAGACTGCACGTAATCGATGTACGGATGAGGAGGATCCAAACATTTTTGGAAATCGAGTTTGGCGTTCTCTTGTTGCACACCGGCTTTTTTGAAAAAATATTTTTTGAGGCCGTCAAATCCCTTCATGGAATGTATCGCAAGCACTAAGTAAATTTGTGTAAGTAATAACACGTGAAGGAAACATTTTCTTCAACAATTTTGCTTTTAAGTTACGAGATTAAAAAATATTTTAATGCAAGGTCATGTAACGCAGGATTATATTGCGAGTTTTTGCAATGCAAATTTAAATTAATTTATTGCATATTTTAGTCGGATGAATTTGAACATACAAAATTATATGTTTCGCTCATTTATTTGGATATTTTGGGTACATCTGCGCATACAACAATTTTATTGTATGATGTATTCATATATAGCTTAGAAAATTTATGTTTAAGTGTAACAGCACCATGCAACTGACAAATAAACAAATTTCGCTCTGCTTCGCAAAACAGAATTATTTCAGGCAGAATAAATATCGCGCAATAATTATAAACGCATGCTGATTTGATTTTAGTTTAATTCACGCGACCAAATAAAATTCCAATTATGTGTAGTTAAATATACTTTCGATAATACAAACATGTATAAGTTACATTATATTTCAGGAAATAATCGAAATAAAATGTAACACACATGAAAGCATATAGAATAGATAATAACTTAAATAATTCCACTTCAAACTAGAATTTGGAATCACTATAATTACGTATACAGTTTCAAGATATACGTCATATAAATGCGATAAACGCAAATTTTACAAAATATATTCAAATCACGAAGCAAAAATTACAAATTTCATTCCCAAAAATGTTTGTGTAACGCCATCGTATACGATACCTTGCGTGTACGTACGATCGCCATTCCATTTATTTTTATTCGGCAGTTAAAATAAATAAATTACACAAAACGAAAGTGTTAATTAAAATTTATGACTAATTTTCATTGTTACTCGCATAAAACTATAAAAAATGTTTATTTTTATAATTTGTTGTATTTGATAAATTTGGGTAAGGCCCAAATTTGCATATACACACAGCATCCATCATCCGCACCACAGCATGCGAACGTATCTCAGAATTATTTTACACGTGTGAGCTGTCTAATAAAATTGGCCTAAACTATACCCAGCCCTAATCGTTAACAACACACATTACTCGATAACGCAAGTGTTTTAAATAATTGAAATATGTATAGGAAATATAATATTCAGAACACTACTGATATGATGGCGTTCAAGTGCTCTTACTCCGATAATTTGAGTTTGATTTATGTCATATAAAGTGTATGTCGCTCTTTATTGGCCAACTCATCACAGAATATATACACCCATATGTATATATACATCTATATACTGATAGTCTAGCCGATATTTTCTTTTCGTATTGACCTATATATACACGTATTAATGCGTCTCTAAGGTCACTGTAACTATTTTTAACCATTTTTAACGCATGAAAAATTTTACATCGGGAGATCGTCATCGTCGCCTGTTGTCGTGTCGCGTAATATATTTCCAAATATAATTTTTTACTGGATTTAATGATTTACTTACCTCAACACACAATTTATGAGTATATATGGACGGATGTCTATTCCAAAGATGAATAATTTAGTTTATTGTGATTTTCTATTTAGACGCTAATCAACCTAGCTTAATAAAAATGAGCATGACAAATACATTTATTTTTAGACAATTCATCATCTTATCTGTAGCTTTATGTATTACAATATAAATAATGTTATGCCGTTCTCCAAATGCTTAAATAATTAAAAATTAAATTCCAGTTAAATTAAAATTCACGTGATTTTCACACTTGTATACAAAAGTCTCCATATATAGATTATTAAATGTAAACGTTTTCTTATCATCGCATTTTTTATATCGACTTAATTCTTGATACGTACGTCGTACATATAGTGACTGGACTTAAGATTACGATTCGTATATACAGTTGTGATTAGTTAGCGCGTTCGCATGTACGTCACAATAAATGATAAATTTAAATTTCGGTTATTGTACCCATTCCCTTGTGCTATTCCCCTAATACACTCGTGTTTGCCCCCCTCCGATAAATATTAAATGCATGAGATGAAATAAACTCGCGTATATAACATACATTTTCAACTCGAACACAAATTAAATGGAATTTTAGTTGGTTTTATTGTGTGTATTTCGTGCTGCAAGAGGAAAACTACGATTTTTTTTTACTACACATACAATTTAAATTAAATGATTAATTTAATAGTTTAATTGCAGCGAGGTTTTCTGCTTTGTCTATCTTCATATATATGTTTGGTACATAGTTCCGGTATTGTTGTAAAATCGAATTATTGCATAAAATTATCAATTAACTAAACAACACAGGATATGTGACTGACTAAATCACTATTTTCTAGTTTGTTCTTCATTCAATTTCGATTTTGAAGAAAAGTAGTTTGAAGTAGGGCCTTCATACATACATATTTATATTAATTACTCTTGAGGTAGGTAGCGTAGACCAAGAAATTTCTATTTCTATTTTTAGGGGTCACAAATTTTTATGTTTTGCGATATGACGTAGTAAGTACGTAAACCATGGGTGATCGAGCGTCGCTCGGTCAAAGTGGGTGGAATTGGAAGTTTTTTTATGTCATTATGTACAAACATTTTAAAATTGGCACGTTAATTTTTAAATGTAATACTGTTAAAAATCGAGACTATATTTTATACACTGAAACAAAATGAATGAACAGATTAATTAAAATATTGTCAATCCCTGGTTACGACTTTTTCCCACCCCTCAGGCAATTTTCGAATCCCGTGTAGGTAAAACGTTTCGTCTTATGAGGCGATCCAAGTTTGAAGCCAATTTTCAATTTCTTTGAAAGAAGTGAACCGATGACTTGCCCAATCATGTTGCATCCATCGGAACAACCAGTAATCAGAAAGGTCAATGTTCGAAGAATACGGCGGGTGCGGTAAAATATCCCACTTCAGTGTTCCCAAATATTTTTTTACGACTTTTGCAACGTACGGCCGAGCGCTGTCGCATGCACAAGAATAAATTTACCATGCCTTTCCTCATATTCCGGTCGTTTTTCTCGTAATGCACGGCTCAAACGAATTAATTGAATTCTGTACTGCTCGTTTTAAACATTTTTTTTTAAACAAATGTTTAAAATATGATTTTAATTAGACAAAAAAAAAAAGTTTTTTTATTTAAATTAACTTTAGTAAATCTTTTAAATATAATATCTGTTACTTCAAATACATACATACAATAAAATTAAATAAATATGATTGGCCACAAAACCCAAACTCATCAGTCAGATTCAGTTAGTATCATTTATTTAAAACTTATTGGCTTCAGTTTTCGGTTTGATTTTGTGATTCAATGATTTACATATTGTAACTAACTTGGCAGCCTTTTCTGATTAATTAAATTTGAAATGTTGGTTAACTAATATTTAAACAATGTTTGGTAATCTGAAGATTACATTCAAGCCTCGCTTGCCGTAGAATAAGCCATTTATGAATTTCAAATAATTCGTTTATTTATTTAGTTTCTAATATAGCATTTTATGAGTTTCTCCTGAGTAACAATAATTTCGCGTAGCAATTTCGTTGCATAAATCATATTTACAAAATAATATTTTTAATTTACAATATATGTAATATCCTTACGTGATGTGTCATGGTCGGTATCTAAATCTTCAACTCATTCACAGGTGTGCTTAATTGCGTGCATTTTTTCAGGTGCTCGTTCATTCTATTGACTAAACCAAGAGACCCACTCTTCGGTGGACATTTCTCAATCGGAACACAATTTGCTTTAGAATTATCTGCATTATTCGAATACTTCGCGCCGCAGTGGGAATTTGTTCCTTATTAGTGGCACAAATTAAGAAATATACAGAGAAATTTAAAAAAAATAATCAAAATACCCTGTGAAAAAAATCAAGTAATAGCTGTGTTTCTTGACGCTTAATCTGATCCAGTTCAGTTCATGTTTCATGATACAACACAAAGGCGCTTGCTAGATTTGAAGTCAAAATTTGTGATCTAGAACAAAATTTGGATCATGTTTTCCATATAAAATTTGAAATGATCCGGATCAATGAGGGTCAAGAAACACGGCAAATATAGAGAATTCCGAAGCAAACCATATTCCGATTGGCGAAACTTCCACCGATTTCAAGAACAAGACACCAGATAGTTCTTTTTCACAATTTTTGCATTTCGTTTACACAGATTTTTTTGTCCCAATTTGCGGTCAACCAAATTGATTATTACTTCAAACCATTCGTTTCGCAGGCACTAAACAAATCTAGTCTGGTGTTTTTTAATTAAAATTTGCTAAATAAATTAAGATTTATTAATTTCTAAAGTATTTCTAATCTAGAATTGACAAATCCTAACTAAGTTTTCAGTTTAGAACTAAATTTCAGACATATTTTGGTTTTAAGAGACATGTATCCATAATTCCATAAACAAACCATCAATTTAGTTAATCGGAAATTCGTACAAAAAAAATTGGCCTGCCTGCACACAAGTATTAGAACTACATTTTTCGATTTTACTATCAAATTTAGTGAACAAATACTGTTTTTGTGCGACCAGTTATTATTTTTAACCCATTCCCGCAAATGACGGCTAAGGCCGTCATATTTTTGGTGATATATAGGCAAATGACGGCTATAGCCGTCCTGCATATTTTAATCAATAAAAAAAGGAACATCATTCTTACGAAGTGTACTAATGCATTTTTTTGTTAATTATTCAGTAATATTTACATCAAAGAAAGTAAGATGTAACATTCCAGATAACATATCAAGTGTTTTTTTGTGCGATTTTTCATGATTAGCAATTCGATATATTTCCGCCTACAGAAACAATTGACGGCTATAGCCGTCCTATTATGTACGCGCAAATGACGGCTATAGCCGTCATTTGTCTATATATCACCAAAAAATCGGACGGCTATAGCCGTCATTTGTTTCTGTAGGCGGAAATATATAGAAAAAATGATGTGATGAGCAATTGACGGCTATAGCCGTCGAGAGTTTTCATGAGAAAACTGTGAGAAAATGTGATAATTTTCACTTCCAAACATATAAATAACGCTCAATTTCATATGGCTGTCATAAACAATTGAAAAACAAAACGTGTGTTTTTGAGCACGGTCGCCAATTAAAAAGTGTGCGGCAATGATGTATATGAAGTTGGCCCAAATTCTAACCCAAAAAAAATCGATGGCAATACTAAAATATGCAGACTATGACTATAGGCAAGTGTCAGCCCAAAAATGTTTAAACATATTCTATTTTCTATATACCAACCCAAAAATTATTCAATCAACACAAGAAAAACCGCCATGTTTTAATGTCAGCCCAAAATAAATCTGTCGTGATACTATCATGAAAGAAAAATATTACTGTCAACCCAAAAAAGTAAAATAAAACGAAATATGCAATTTAGTTTTAATTCTGTATCGAATTAATTTGAGTATGGCCCCTGAATATGAATAGCTTTTAAGTCAAAGGATACATCAGAGCATTCAACGACATAAACACTTGTTGGGGAATCGGAGATTTTAAAGCTCCCCACAGTCATTATTGCGATGATAGTACCATTCAACGAAATATGTGATTGATTTTAATTCTGTATCGGATTAATTTGAGTATGGCCCCTGAATATGAATCGCTTTTAAGTCAAAGGATACAAGAGAGCATTAAACGACATAAACACTTATTAAGTACTAACCCGTGAGGGGAACTTCTTACCCCCATCGGGCGCGTCCCCAGGTGGCGGATAGAGGAAAGCTCATCGGCTACAATACCCTTCAGGGTAGGAGAAAACTAATATAACTCCCGCGGACCAACAAGTACACGTTTCTTTCTCGAGTAATTGTTAATAGTTAAATGGTACAGAAACATACATTTTTCTTAAAAAAAAGGAAAAAAAGTAATACTCAAATTAATTCGATAGAAAATTAAAATCAATCACATATTTCGTTGAATGGTACTATCATCGCAATAATGACTGTGGGGAGCTCTTAAGCCTCCGATTCCCCAACAAGTGTTTATGTCGTTTAATGCTCTGATGTATCCTTCGACTTAAAAGCTATTCATATTCAGGGGCCATACTCAAACTAATTCGATACAGAATTAAAATCAATCACATATTTAACATATCAAAAACAACATATCAAAAAAAACAATATTTGGCAGATACTTGATGTAGAAAATGTTCGTATATTTTACAGAACCTTAATAGTTTTGGGGTTAACATTTTTGGACCAACTTCATTTACATAAGGAACCACAACAACTTTTTTAAAGATTTATCATTTTTGTATCTTAATATTTTCTATCACGATAGTTTCATTTTTTCACGACACTTGCATTAGTGTTGCCAGCTTTTAAAACCGCCACTTTTTGGGCTAGAATTTTGGGCCAACTTCATATAGGTGCGGCAATGGCTTAAATGGTAATCAACACCGCTCAGGATCAAGATAACCAATAAACTAAAAATTGGATTACAAAAAAAAAATAAAGCCGATTGGTAGAAAGGACTTCCCCAAAATTGTATTAAACGATTTAAGAACAGTTATGTAAAATAACAAGGATCGACAAATGCTGTAAAACAAACGAAAATAGAGAAAAACGATGTAATTCAAAATTGGTTTATGCAATTCCTGATACTATATAAATAACTACATACATACATAAATAAAATACAAATTACAGGTAACCCTCCAAGAACACGGCATTCGAAGAACATGAATACCCATTTTCTCAAATTACACGGTTTCAAACAACACGATTTTCTTTCTGTTTTATTTTATTTTTTGTATGTCATAACAAAAAATAAAAATAAACGTCGATTTATATTATCCGTTCCTTTCAGTTCCTTCACGTATCGTGTCAGACAAAAAAAACATTGTTACATGTATTTTTCATAGTATTCAGATTATCCGTTCCGTTCTTGTAGGAACTGAACGGAGGGGATAATATACTATAAATACTCCTATGGAAAATACATGTAACAATGTTTTTTTTGTCTGACACGATACGTGAAGGAACTGAAAGGAACGGATCATATAAATCGACCTTAAAACGTAATGTCTATTTTAAAGAACTCAGAACGAATTAATCGAGTTCTTGGAGGGTTTCCTGTATATTGTATTAGTATTTTACTACTTTGTATAATTATTTTATCCCAGCCATCTTCCACTATGAAAATGTCACTTTATGACAATTTCTCTTTTACTATTTTTTTTAATACAGCAATACAAATAAATGATCGAGTTTATTTGTTGAAAATTGACCACATTAAAATAAAAGAGGAAAGTAAAATCTACGTCTAAGGCAACTTACGAAGAAAGTGAGAGTGCTGCTACTTCAATCGATTAAGAGAGACCGATTTTTTTTAAACCGTCGACATAGCGTTACGCCATCGTTTAGCTAATAGGCCCGTAGTAAAGATGGCTTTGGGTAAACATGCATCATGCTTAGACTTGTGCTTGTATTTTGTACGTTCATTTAGTTATCATTTATTTTGTATCGAGAAATTACAAGAAAATCGCCAAAAAAATAACTTACTTCGTAACGAAAATATGTTTAAAACAACGTTTAAAACATGCTTTAAACATATTTTATTTGGTTTGTTTTAAATAAAAAAAAACATGTTTTAAACAAAAAAAAACATGTTTTAAACAAATAAAATGTGTTTTTTGTTTTAAATTAAAAAAAAGTTTTTTTTGCAACCCTGATCCGATGTAAATAAACATTTCTTGTTTGCCTTTGAAGCAGCTGCTACAAGAAAAAAACGCTTTTCCTCTAACGGATTATCCCGAAATTAGAACCCATCGGACTCCTGGCATTCAAAAAGCCTCTATCAATCTTTATAAAATTCGAGCGAGCCAAAGAAAAAATTAAGAAAGGGACCCAGGCGAACCGGAAATCTAAAGCAATCGCAATCGCTTCCTGGCAATTAAAAAATTAACTTCCCCCCCCTTTACCAAATTTTATCAAAATTGTACGATTAAAAAAAACATAAAAATGAGGCCAGGGGAATTGGGGAAAATCTTTTCATAGCAGTTTTGTCTAAATTTTATGTTTCTGGCCCACTGAGGGAATAAGTTTGGTGTAAATATTTTGGAAACAAAGTTAAATGGGAAAATATTTTTCCCTATAAAAATTTTGTGGAACAAGTTTCCAAAACTTATTCCTTCAGTAGACCAGAAAAATTCAATTTAGACAAAAATGCTATGAAAATATTTTTCCCAATTCCCCTGGCCCCGTTTTTATGTTTTTTTAAATCGTACGATTTTCATAAAATTTGGTGAAGGGAGGGAGGGGGCCAACACAATCGGTTTTTAGGATCAAAAGGCCACCACACGAGCCTCTCAGTCTGTTCACATTTTCTAGATATTCAAATCACCATCGATTTCTGGGACTCAAAAACCGTCCCTCACCAATTTTTATTAAAATAGCGAGCAGAAAAAAAAATTTAAAAGGACCCGAACGGTAAGGTTTGACCCTCTGAAAGAATTCTCCTGAAATCTGGACCAATCGCAAGTACGTATGAAGAAATATCAAAATCTCTGAAAACTCTCATTTTGCATTTAGAAATAAATTTATTAATTTATCAAACTTACACAAATGCTTGGCAATCTTGTATGGCAGAGGCTGTGTTAGACAAGTTCCCGAGTTTTATTTGAATGTATATTCAGTAAATGTTCTGTAGAATTCAGGAGAACTACTATTTCTTATTTCAGGTTGTGTAAAAAATAAAATTGAACCTGCCCTTCTAAAGGGTGTTCCATCTGGTGTTTTTTTAAGTTAAAAAAATATTTATTGTGCGGTGGCAACCGGAACATTTCTCGACAAGTGAAAAGTAAAAACTATGCCATTTTTAGTCATGTGTTCGTTTACAACACAAAAACTCTTACGAAAATGGTCGTTCTGAAAAAAAAATCGTAAATTACGTGATGAAACCGGGTGTGTAACGAAATCTCGGTTTTCAAAATCTAGGTTTGTCCAAATCTCGGTTTTTTTCAAAATTCCGGTTTTCAAAATCCCGATTTGAACTATCAGAATGTCCGGTTTGTATGTCGGAAAATGGGACTCTTAAATAATTTTTTGACAAAATTTAAAAATTGAGCTTGCGATAAAGTTCTAGAAAATGGCTAATAGGGATGGAATTTGGATGGAGGGCGAAGTGCCAGTGAGAGTTCTCGAAGCCATCAACCTCTACAATTATTGCATTTCAAAATATTGCATTAACAAAATATTGTTTTTTTTATAATCTTGCAACCACAAAATGTTGCAATTACAAAGTCTTGCAAGTACCAAATCTTGCAATTAAAAAACTTTATTAATTATTTTGCGCAATTAGGACTAGAACAAAAGAAAACCGGGATTTCGAAAACCGAAATTTTGAAAACCGGGATTTTGAAAACCAGAATTTTGAGAACCGAGATTTCGTAGTACACCCAATGAATCATATGAACACCATCGTTCAGTTCGTACTCGTGAAACAGTAACAGCTGTAAATGAAAATTTTCGTAAAGAATCAAGAATCTCTTTGAATCGTCATTCACAATAATTAAACGTGTCGTTAACCTCGTGAGCGACGTCGTCCTTTTGTGGATTGAATGCTAGAACAAAATTTCAAGAAATTCTAATGTCAATTGGCGACCAAGATCATGCGATTTGACACCGTTAGATTATTTTCTTTGGGGTTTTTTTAAATGTAAAGTGTATAGCAATGATCCAGAAACAATTCAAAATCGTAAGAACAACATTCGAGCGGAAATTGAGGCCGTTGAATTGCTTTTTTGGAAAAAGTTATAAAAAAATTTGATGTTCGGATGTAGGGGTGAAGCAGGAGCCGTGGTTGTCACATAACAATGTTGTAGTCCATACATAATAAATGGCATTGAACCAACTGTCATTTTCAATAAACAATTTTGAATTTCCAACGTATTAGGTGTGCAATAAAAACTCGGCTCTGAAGTGGGTTGCATTAAAGTATACTGGAACGCATCCAAATCGCCCGCCATTTTAGATATAGGATATTAATCTTTGCTGTGTTTATGACATAAGTTTCAGTCATCTAATATTCGTCGCTCCGTTTGCATAAATTTTAAGAGATGACAAGCAACATTCACGTCATTGCATTCTACTGTTTTTAACCCATTCCCGCAAATGACGGCTATAGCCGTCAAATTTTTGTTGATATATATGCAAATGACGGCTATAGCCGTCCTGCATATTTTAATTATTAAAAAAGGAACATCATTCTTACGAAGTGTACTAATGCATTTATTTGTTAATTATTCAGTAATACATATGAGAAAAAATATGAAACATTCCAGATAAAATATCAATTGTTTTTTTGTGCGATTTTTCATGATTAGCAATTCGATATATTTCCGCCTACAGAAACAAATGTATATACATATATCATGAAAAAATCGGACGGCTATAGCCGTCATTTGTTTCTGTAGGCGGAATTATATAGAAAAATGATGTGATGAGCAAATGACGGCTATAGCCGTCGAGTGTTTTCATGGGAAAACTGTGAGAAAATGTGTTAATTTTCACTTCCAAACATATAAATGACGCTCAATTTCATATGACAGTCATAAACAATTGAAAAACAAAAAGTGTGTTTCTAAGCACGGTCGTCAATAAAAAAGTGTGCGGCAATGGGTTAAATGAAAAAAAAACTGCTCAAGCTCAGTCAGCGGTAAAAAAAAGTGGTTTGCAAGTCAATTTTACTCATGAGGACGATCCACATCCAGGTGCAGTAAAACAATTTGAAGACAAAGATCTTAAAAGTTTTGCTGCATGAAAATCTGTGTTAAACTCAGAAACAGCTTGCAGAACAGTTACGAGTTACTCACCAAGCAATATCACTTCGATTACATGCAATGGGAAAAATACAGAAGTAGGGAAAATGGGTTTATGAGGAACTGACCGAAGAGAACAAAAACCGAAGAGTTCAACACCTGCAAGAATTTAATTTCTCGGTACAAATAATCCTAAATGCAGAAAACCATCAACATTAGTTGCAAAAATTAATATTCATGCCTAGAAAGTGTTACCGTGTGTTTGATGGAATTGAATGGGGTCATTTGCAATGAGATTCTGGAACCTGATCAAACTATTACAGCTGAACGTTACCAGGCCCAATTTATCAAATTAAGTGATGCTCTGGAGGAAAAAAAGCATTTACGGGACAGGAAGCCGGAAGGTGATATTGTTGCATGACTACGCTCGTCCACATACCGCAAAATCAACCCAGCAACTCATCTTCTCTAGACTTGGCCCCCTCTGATTACCACTTTTCAAATCGATGTCATCATATTTGAAAGACCAGAGGTTCACGAAAGTTGAACATGTACGAAAATGGCTCGATGACTAGATTGCTTCGAAACCACCAAGTTTCTATCGCGAAGATAGAATATTTCAATAATTAACCTTTGTAACAATTATATTTTCAAGAATTTTAATTTGACCAAAAAAAGCAGAGTTTCTACTTGCACATCTAATACATTATGTATGTGATTTGTTTTTAAAAAAAACATAACAAATGGAACACCCATAAAGGGTGCCAAGTTTTAAATCACCAATATTCGAGTAAGATCGAAACAGACACAACTATTATTTGGTTAAATTTAAATTAACGTCTCGTAGACTATTTTCAATATTGATTATTACATTATTATGGGATTGTTTAATTACCGCACGCACCCCAATATTGAATTTTCGAATTTAGACGATAAGAAAAAGGATGATTTCCACTGGAACTCCCTTTTAACCTTACCAACCATAAAATACCATAAAATATAATGTTAGTTAGCACGAAAAGCATATGTGTTCTCCTTAATTAAGTAATTATACATTTTTATGTATTGTTCTACCTTTGAGATTCAAATATTTCTAATTATTTGCAATAATCTAAGCACGTGAAATTTTTTACTTGAATGTGATTCCTTTGCTCAGTCATCTCGATTTTAAAACACGGGATCAAATCTTGGCAACGAAATATGTATTTTTTAAAGGTTTGTCTGAGCAAGCTAGGTTTATACATTCTCAACCAACGACCACGCTATAAACATACTATTGAAAGTTGAATGTGATAATTTTCTCAATTAAAAATATTAAAAATAGAAATTTTCTTAAAAAGCAAAAAAAAATATGGGAAAAGTAAGTATAATACAAATAAACGAAATGAAAAACAAGCAAAATATTTTCATTCATTAACGCAAACCACATACATACAAGTCGAATGAACTGTACTTACACAACAAAGCCGATTATGTGCCTTAAGAAAATAAAATCATACAGAACGGCTTGAGTGTTGTTATGTAGGCGTTTTGACATATAACCAAAATAGACGTGCCTAATTCTTATCATACTTTATCTGTTCTACTGTATTAAGAATGTTTTATTATATTTCCAAAAACATATTTCCACTTTCACTTAAATTGATTGACATTCTTCCTGCTACAAAAACATCAGGAGCAGCAACAATGAGACTTGAGGGAATCCAACAAAAACAATAGAGAACACACATAACCTATAAAAACAATAACCTTTTCATGTTTAATGGCCGATAAATCTATTGATTCATTTAACCTCCTTTGTCCCAACGACAACAACAACAACAACAACAACAACAACAACAACAACAACAACGACTACGGCAACACAAAATTAAAAAACGCAAAAATTTTACAAAAACAACGCACAAAACAAAATAGTTTGGTTGGTGTGGTGCGGTGGTCGCAAACACAATTCACAAATCGAGAAAAATTCGGTTTTTCCAAATATAAATTACTTTATGTATACTTTTGAAAAACAAAACGCACACAAAAAATTGAAAATGGAAAATTTTTCGTTTTTTTTTTGTTGATTTTCGTACATAGAAAAAATTATGTACATATGATTATGATGTATTTTCCTTGAAAACAAAAATTTTCATTTTAAAATAAAATCAATATGTAGGAACAGTTTCGTGATTTCAGGTAAATTTATTTGGGTAACGCAAGAAAGTGCGCATTGAACTCGAGTTCAGCGCGACGACATGATTTTCTTGTGTAATGGTACGGGTAGACGATTAGACTTGTTGCACGAGTATAGACGGCGTGCATGGGGACGTAAAGTGTGTTTGGGGGTTAAACTGGGCAGGACAGTTGGCTTTTTGGACCTAGCCACAGATCATGGGGGCCGGGAGCGTGGGTTTGTAATTTGCAGAAGACTGGTATGGACTGGTCGAACCTTGCATTACGGTTCGGATCACCACAAGCAGCATATACTGTCAACTTACCGCCACTTGGTAGATTGGGATTGATACCGATGGTATTGTTAGATTGCATGGGGAGATTGATCTTTGTATGATGGTTTATGGCTGTTGGGAGTGGGTGCCCGGCGGAGTAGTTGGCGAGATGAGCGACGGATGCGGGGTACTTCGGTAGTACTTCGTTAGCTAGCACAACGGGCGTTTTTGCTCAGTGTATTCCTGTTGGGTTCGATAGGAGCTGTGATTGGACGTTGCAGAGAGTGTTTCGCCCTCTGGGATGCAGGTTAACATATAGAACATGCCGTGGAGTGGGAGAGGGGCTTGGGGACGGGACTGACGCGGAGATGGGAGTCTGCAGAACCGGTCAAACTGGTGGATGCTTTGAGGAGGGATTCTTGGAGCGTGTGGGGACGTGACCGGGACGAGTCCTGGATCGCGTACGGCTTTCCATTTGAAGGACCAGAGGCAACGGGTCGTTGATTTTGAGAGTGATGTGCAGGTGTTACATGGGTTAGGTAGGGGCGGCGTCGATGGTTGAATTGAGTTGAAAATGTATAGGGGCAGAAATGGTATATGCTCCTGTTGAGTGGTAGGGTCGACTCGAGCGCAGGTGGGGGTTGTGATGTGATTTTGCGATGAGTTTAAATGCGATGAGTTTTGCGATTTCGTTTTTTTATTGGTATGTATGTGCGGGAGAGTTTTGGTATATGAGTTTTTGAGGGGATCAGTTTTGTTTTATTTTATTTTGTATTCGGGTATCATGGGCTGATGGTGGTGGCGGGTGAATCGCTGGAATCGATCTTGTATTGTGGTAGTTGTTAGGAATATTTAGTATATTTTGTGTATGGGGAGGGTGGTGTTTCGCATGAATGAAGTATACTTTTGACTAGTTTTGAAGGGGTTTAGATGGTAATTCTGTTTGTTTTTTTAATTAGTTTTATGAATAGTTTAAAGAGTTTGGGAACTGTGGCTTAGGACATGTATAGGTAGGCGGCAGTGATCGAATTGGAATTACTAATTTAACTTTAAAATTATAAATATTCGGAAGTATTTAATCGAGAATTACCAAATAATAAGTGTTATTTCAGAAAGCAGTTATAATTTTTTAGTTTACTTAATAGTGTAGTTGTTAATTTCATTTGCATAATCTCTAGATTCAGACAATTTATTTGGACAAATGGTGACCCCCATCACACACCCCCATTGCATTAGAGCAATAAATGAATATAATTAGTTTTATCCTCTAAATTTAAATTTTAAATATGTACATATAATAAAAATTTGTATGGGAACAGACAAAGTTAGGAATCATAAAGGCTATTGGTTTGCCAATACCTTTGATTTTAGCTTGGAAGCTACGGAGTAAATTTGAAATGCAGTTAAATATTGCTGTACAGCAAATTGGGAAAAGTTTTGTTTAGCTTGTTCTAGTTGGATAAGTAATTGTAAATTGTTATATACAATAGTGGACTATCGTAAATTAATTTTGAATGACTTATTTTAATATTTCCTGAATCATTTATTATATAATTCAGGCGTTGAACACACGATTGGGTTATTTGGTTATAAAGAATCCTACTGTTGTACTAGCTACTTATTATTAATTCTATCATCTGTGTGTGGAGTCTGTAACCTGATTACTTTAAGTTTTATTTAATTGTGGTTTAATTTGTTTAGGTATTGGGGATTCTAAAACTGTGCCAAACATTCATTATTAATATATTACCTTACAGATTCCAGATTAGATGCTTTTGGAACCCTTTTTTATTTTTATAAATAAACATAGTTGTATTAGATTAGGGATGACAAGGACAAGTGACTTTCACATTATATAGATTTTTTATTTAATTATTTTAAAAAAATAAATCCATTAAATCAACAGATTCACAAAGATTCTATCCATTGAAGATAGATCCTGCTTCATCCGGGAGTCTCGCTAAATTGCCTGGTCATACATTTGTAAGTAACTTGGCAGCCTTTTCGTTTCCCAATCGATTGCGTAAAAAATGTTATGCATTGTCATAAAGTGGTGATATCGACTGGCCCCACGATCTCCTGATTTGACCCCGCCCGATTTCTTCCTATGGAGATACTTGAAGGGAAAGGTGTACACCAATAAACCAACAACAACCTCGAGACTTAAGGACAACATTAGGAACGAAATTGATGAAATAACAACAGAAGTCTGCAAAAATGTTATGGAAAATGTACTTAAAAGAACTCAGCTTTGGGCTACGGCCAGAGGCGGCACATGACCGACATTATATTCATTTATTTAAAAGTTATTATTTATTTATTTTATATAATTTACCTACAGGGTTACAATCGGTAATTATTAGAATTATTAAAAATAAGCGACATGACAAAATTGAAAAAGTTATTTAATTTAAGAACGGTTATTATAAAATTTAAATAGTTCGTTCCTCAATGAATTTCTTGACATGTTAAAATCAAACCTATGAAAAACAAGATTAAAAACACGCGATAAGTTCAAGACTGGTTCAGATGAACAATAATTTGTGGCCACCGCTCTCGTAAATATGAATTCGTCCCGGCGACGCAAGCACCGTTCTGGAACATAAAAGCCGAAGCTGGTGAGTATCTCGGCACAATCTAAACGTGAACATAATACGTCACGGACAAATATTACGGATGAAATATCACGTCGGTGATCTAACCGTTGTAATCCTAAGAGAGCACAACGATCGCGATTAGGCGGAAGTACCTGAAGGTAAACCTTTAAGCGCGTAGATAAGAAACTGTTTTTGAACACTCTCAATTCTCTCGGAATGGCATCGGTAAAAAGGTGACCAAATCTGTGAGGCATACTCCAAAATTGATCGAACAAATAAGACAAACAGAGATTTCAAGGTTATCGGATCACAGAAATCCTTACAATTCCGTTTAATAAAACCAAGCATCATATATGCTCGGCTTATTATCGAATCAATATGCCTTGTAAATGTGAGATCTCGAGTGAAAATAACACTCAAATCGGATATGAACTTAACTCTAACGATTTCTTCATTATAAAGCGAATACTGATGTATAATCGCACGTTCAGCAACAGTTTGTTTTCAACCGACCAATCACAAAATCTGTTTAAATCCGCTTGAAAATTTATACAGTCGGATACGTTTGATATTCATGCAAATATTTTCATATCATCTGCGTAAAGCAGGCAATCTGCAGAGACAAAACAGTTAACCACGTCGTTGACGAATATTGAAAATAGAAGTGGCCCAATGTAGCTACCTTGTGGCACTCTAGAAGTAACTTGAATTAGACGAGAAGATGACTCACCAATTTTAACAAACTGCCACCTATCTGAGAGGTAGGACAGCAACCACTTAGTAGGGATGGCTTGACAATTCAACCGCTGTAGCTTTTTGATTAGAATTAAATGGTCATCAAATTGGTAACGGTGGATCTCCCGGCGAAAAAACCATGTTGTGCGGGTGAAATAACCGTTTTAACATGGAGAAAATAAAAAACTTTGTACCATAAGCTCAAAGAGTTTTGGAATGGCGGAGAGAATAACTATCCCACGATAATTACAGATATCACTTCTTTTACCGCATTTGAAAAATTGGATGAATATACAAAATTTTCCAGGGATCTGGAAAAATTTGAGTTCGAATGCTTTCGTTAAAGATAAAGGATATGGGACTAGCCAGCACAATTCCTAATAAGAATCGGCGGAAATCCATCATGCCCAGCACCCTTATTAATATCAATTTGAGACAAGCTGTCATGAACGTCATCTTCGGTGAACCGTAATTGGGTAAATTTCCCTCCGTTGCAAGAATTAGCTGCTGGATCGATGGATGGCGATTCGTAAACGGATTCAAAAAAATTGGCCAATAAATTGCAGACTTCCGAAGAAGGACTTGCAGAGGCATCTAGATACGTCATATGTAAGGGGAACCCAACAGTCTTTCTTTTCATATTGATAAAATTCCAAAACTTTTTTGGAGTAGAAGTTAAATCTTCCTCGCTCTGCAGAATATAATTCACTGTGCTTAAATTGCGAACTTTTTTTTCGTGACAAGCTGGGCACCTAGGGGGTAAACCTAATTCGAGTATGCTGAGTTCAACGGTGCTAGTCCCATTTCAAAGTTAGTCCCCATTTTTGAGATATCGGTTTCGACATGTTTTGGCTCTGAGTCAAAATATACCCTCATTTTCACGTTGATAGCTCTTGAACCATTAAGATTTTCGTTATGCTTTCTTCAGCAAAGTTGTTGCGCAGGTCAAGACCACCAGCTTTGCCGAACATATCAAGACCGAAAAACCACATCTAATTTTTTTTATGTTTTTCATTTCGACGAAAAACACTGTTTTTATCATTTTTTATCATTTTATTGAATTTAAATCGAGTAGAATCGATCAAATAAACGTTGCATCGACAAACATAGATACAATAGAAACTATTTAAAAGAAAATTAAATAGATTCAGTTGATTTTATGGTGATTTTTCCTAAAAAAAAATCATAAAAAATTAACATTTTTCTTCTCTTTGACAAAACAAGGGCGTGCCGTTGCGATAGTGGATAAAAATCCTGGATTTTTCCATCCCATCGTTTTAGCCAATTACATCACGTACATTATACACGTAAATTAAGAAACATATGCATCAATATATCAACCATAAAATGTGACTGCGCATTCAATCACAGAAACATACGACGGATAAAAATCTCGGATTTTTCTATCCCAGATAATTTTTCAATTTTTTTCAACTTTTTTGTATGCAAAGTGGCGTGTCTGTTGTAAGAGGTAAATGTTCGAGTGATGAAAGCCGAATTCAATTCACAAAATTTCTGATATCAAATTTGTGCCGAAAAAAACAATTGCATTCGATTTATCAACGATTTTTCGGAATGTAAGTGCATTCAGCGCGTTGTTGTTGAACATTCCGAAAAATCGTTAACAAGTTGTTTTTTTGACAGCTAGAAAGAAAAATGTAAACAAACGTGCCGAATGCACAACATTCCGAAAAATCGTTGACAAATCGAATGCAATTGTTTTTTTCGACACAAAGTTTTTTTTTTTTTTTCTTTATTAATTTACAATTGAACATTACACTTTTTATACAAAAGTTGACATTAGAAATGTTGTGAATTGAATTCGGCTTTCGTCACTCGAACATTTACCTCGTTAAGAGGTTTTTTATTTGATATCAATGATTTTGGCACGGCAAACTGAAAATGAATTGAATTGCGATTCGTTTTTATTGTTGTCAGTCAAAACAGTTCACACACACTCGACAGCAATTCATTTTTGATTCCTTAAACAATACAATAAAATATACATACATATTTTAGTGTGTTAGTTGGAAACAAAAATTAATGGTAGCTACCCTCTCGCTGATAATCCATCTTCATGCGATGGGAGGGGAGATAAGATCTATTTTTTAAAGAAATTATCATAAAGATTAAAAAAAATATCGATGTTATGCAAGGAGACTGTCAAATGTTCAATGTTTTTGGTGATTTTTTCGATCACATCAATTTGTCAGTTTTTTTATTTATTTTTTGTTATGAAAAAAGGGTCACTAGTAAAAATTCTCGTACCAATGATAATAATATGACGTTGATTCACAATCATTATGTACCGCAACGGAAGGGTGCATTTGAGCCAGAAAATGAAATTTTAAGGTGGCTTTTTAGTTATGGAGGTCAATATCTAAAATATACGAGTTTTCTGGGACAAATGGTTGATGTCATATTGTAGGTGAGGTTTGTGGCTAATAATCCTGAAAATATGAACCAAAAGTGTTGGGCTAATTTTTTAGCAATTAGGCCGAATGTGGCCGGATGATTTGGCATTTTTCAGTTTTTTTGGCCAAAATGATCTTCAACCTTATTTTTTTGAATTTTTTATAAGCTATTTGATACCTGTCAATACCTTTCTTACGATATGCATATGTCCGGGGTATGTCAAATAAGTTCAGCGCTGTGGGCATGGTTAAAATGGCCAAAAATGGCCTTTCAGAAAAAAAATGGCTGGCCGCGGCCAACATGGCGGCTAAATCAAAAAGTTGTAGAACAAAAGTTGCTTAGTTTTTCAAGTACTACAAACCCTGAAAATATGAGATCAAATTAAAGAAGTACGGACAAACAGACAAACATAAGAATTTTTTTCAAATGTCATAACTTTGGTCAAAATCATCCGTTTTGGACGTTTGAGGTGTCGTGGAATTGGTATTGACATCTACAATCATAATTTGCTAGTTAAAAAATAATTGAGGCACTTTTTGGGGCAGTTGTAGCTGAAAAACTAATTTTTTGGAAGTCGAACTCGTATAAACGAGTTCGACTTCCAGCACAGTAGGTGCTTTCGTCTCTCGTTTGGACTGCCGTCCAAAGTGATAACTTACGTGATGTAATTGGTTAAAACGATGGGATGGAAAAATCCAGGATTTTTATCCACAATCGCAACGGCACGCCATTGTTTTGTCAAAGAGAAGAAAAATGTTAATTTTTTAGGAATTTTTTTTTTTTAGGAAAAATCACCATAAAATCAACTGAATCTATTTAATTTTCTTTTAAATAGTTTCTATTGTATCTGTGTTTGTCGATGCAATGTTTATTTGATCGATTCTACTCGATTTAAATTCAACAAAATGATAAAAACAGTGTTTTTCGTCGAAATGAAAAACAAAAACAAAATTAGATGTGGTTTTTCGGTTTTGATATGTTCGGCAAAGCTGGTGGTCTTGACCTGCGTAACAACTTTGCTGAAGAAAGCATAACGAAAATCTTAATGGTTCAAGCTATCAACGTGAAAATGAGGGTATATTTTGACTCAGAGCCAAAACATGTCGAATGCGATATCTCAAAAATGGGGACTAACTTTAAAATGGGACTAGCACCATTGAACTCAGCGTACTCGAATTAGGTTTACCCCCTGGGTGCCCAGCTTGTCACATTTTTCAACTAGCACAGTGATACAAGAACCAGTTCAATGTTTTAAACTCCTTCCGTGCGGCCTCGAATTCATGATAATATTTCGAACCGTGTATTTTATATAGGGAGTGTAGTTTATTACGGCGTGTCTCTATTGCTTATTAATTCACCTTTAATTGCTTGTTATACCACGGTTCGCGGAAGCAAGGCTTAGTTTTTTCCGCGGGATATGTTTTTCTACACCAGTCTTGACAAGTTTGTTAAAAGACAAAACTATATTGTATTTAGATTTCCTCCGAACTGAAGAAATTCCCAAAAAATATAATTATTACAAAAAATATTATAATTCCTAAAAAAACGTTATTAAATATATACGGACTAAACAAAAGCGCTGAGATTGGCGAAAGCGTGTTAATACCCTCAGCTCCGACTAAGAGTGATGGTGAAAAAACTATTGTTATGACATCGTCCTTTCGTTTAGCTCGATTTAGCTATTTCGTTTCAGTAGGTTACAAATGTCTCGTGCGTTCTCTGAATTTTTGGTAGAGGTCTTAATTTGCAGGGTTTGTTTATTTTATGATAGACAACAAAATGCTATGAATAATCGTACTCTATGAATATTTTTTCTATTTTTGTTTGTGGGTAGGGTTATTATACCAAACGATAAGATTCAAACATGCAAATCAACTTCATTGTTTTTATTGACATAGCACAATCACATCATCCTTATCATTGTTTTTAAATTTAAAGTAAAAGAGAAATTTTGCTGTTACAATTTATGATTCCTAATTTACTTGCAAATAGTTTTTGTGATCCAATGTCAAGTAATCGTTGCTAGGGTTTTGTAAAATAGAAAAAGTTTACAATGGGAGGAAACGAAATTATCCTTTCCTCCTCCCTGCATGCTAGTATATCCCATCCAACAGCCCTGAAACCTGCCTAGGATTCACTGAATTAATATTAATCTGAAAATAATCGAATAATGTAACCTCATTGAGGCGGCCAAATCCCTACATGGAACGTAGCGCCAGCGAAATGAAAAATAAAATAAAAATACGTGTTTCGGTGACGCCTAATTCCTTGATTATAATGGTAATGTATATTTATGCTTGGGTATCTCCCGAAGAAAGCTTAGCTAAATCGGAGACAATTTTTTATTACGCTATTTTTGGAATTCTAAAGGTCCATTCAGGGATGACCAAAAAAATAAAAAATCGTATGGGTTAAGCCTCATCTCAATCACTGAACACGGACAAAGCTTAAGTTGTACGATTTTTGGACCATTAAACAACTGTGTCCTAAAATGGTAACGATGGTACCTGGGACCACTTGCTGACATGGTATAATAGCATACAACTTAAACTCTTAAATATACACCGGTTGTAGCTTCATTCTAAGTATGTGGTAGCCGAATAATTCTTTAGCATCGAGATCTTGGTATCCAGACGATTGACTTCGGATTTTTATTAACCTGTGTCAAAATTCCCGGGTCAAATGATACTGAGAATATTGATAAAGAGCAAAAGAAATTTAGATGATCCCCTTTAATTTTTTTTTATTTTCTTTCGAATTAAAACTTAATATATGGCATCAAATTTTCATCCAGTCAATACCAAGAAAAATCTCACATCCATTTTTACTGTAGGTGTTGGGTTCTTTAATTTTACTTTATTTAAGTAGAAATTTAAACTTTCTGTACCTACTGCAAACAGTGTGGATTTGCTTTGTTACTAACATCAGATCTTACGCTCATCTTTAAATTGTATGCAAAACTGTGAAACAACTGTACTAATATTATAACACTTATTTATTTCACTATAGCAATGTACTATCACTAGGTGTCAGTAATTGGGTCAAGTCGATTCCATCCACTAAGCAAAATATAGCTGATACAAAACACTCAGATTTGTCGAATTTAATTTCCGCAAAAATTCGCACTTTCTCTTAATAAGATCTTAGCGCATCTCCCATATAAATGTACAGGCCGACATGAAGCTTGCAACGCGCAAATGATAAACGTTAATACGATGGCAGGGCTAACTAACCCTAACCTATAGCATTATCTACTTACCAAACTACTCGCCTTGAAATCTAATAGTGTATTTATGATGTTTGAAGGTTGGTTATAAAAGAAAAACGGATGTTGACCACAACACAACATATTATACACTCTACAATTATTTTTGGCTTTTTTGGGTTACTCTCAAATATCCCAACTTAATTATTTGAAGGTCAAATTAGGGACCGGACAAGTGGTGCAGTGGTTAAAGATTCGGCACTTGGACCGGGCGGTACTGGGTTCGAATCCCATCAGAGGCTAGATGCAAATCGAATTTTCATCATTGATTACAATCGGTGATGTCAATAAACACAACTAAGACCCTCTGATGGAGTGCAGAATTCAGCGCCGACCCACCGTCCATGTCAATGTACAGGTTGACATGGAGCTTGCAATCTGCAGGTGGTATACTGTAGTTGTGTGAGTAGGTGAATAGGTGAATGGGTTAATGATGTGGCGTGAATGTGTGGTATCACAATGGGCCAAAAATGGTCAACCACTGAAACCTAGGGTCAATAGAGCAATACCTATAATACACAACCACATTTGAAATAATTAAAACTGCCGTCATTGCAGAGTATTAATGCTAAGCTTTTTATGGATCTACCTATAAACATTATTTGTTTGCAAAACAAATTGTACTATCTACACCTCACGAAGCTAAAATATTTTAGTTTCTTATCTCCCATGCAATTTCAAAAAGCTTTTCATTGCCATATTTGAGCTCGCAATTATTTATTTAACATAATGTTACATAAAATCGAGGAAATCATATTGGGTCGAATAACTGTTGCCTAAGAAGCCATAAAGGCTAACATATATAAAATAAATAAGCAATCTAAATTAGGTGTAGCAATTGGAAAACAAATAATTTTTATCAGAAGTACCGTGACATATAATTTGAAGTATGTTAATAATGCTTGCGTCATCAATCTACCGATTAAGGTCTATACATTCCATAAACAATAGTGTAGAGCCGACAGATAGTATTATTTTATCAACTTGTTCACAAATTCCATTTGCTAAACCGATTCCTTGATTTAATCTGGAAAAAATTAAACGGAAGGAGACTTGATTTGTTTAAATCCTCTGATTTACAGACCTCTGTGAAGATAGCCCAAATTTCTATCCCCGAAAATCGAAAAAGTTGCTTACGGCAATACTATACATTTTTATGTACACTATTGCGACATTTAATTATTAATTATAGCAATAAATCTAAATTTGGCAATTATTCCAGGATATTTGAAATGTTTTCAATTTTTTTTTTATTAAGTTTGACATTTGAAGAATTGTGTAAATTGTGAAAAAGCGGGGGTTTGGGGGTATCTAAGGTATACAACGAATTAAAATTACATTAAAAAATATTTTTTATATACTGATATTTGATTTTTTTAACATTTGGGGCACTAACAGAAGAAGCGATAAGAGCGATAAAAACTCTTTGATCTGTGTCTGCAAGGTTGACGAAGCAATTAACATTAATAAAAATAACAAAAATATTTATTATTGGAACAATAAAAAAGTGAAAAGTTTTCCCCTTCTAAAAACTGATAGGGAACAATCCTGCCTTTAAAAATGTATACTCCTTACCTGATTTTCTCGCTGTACAGTCGGTGATCAAATTATTAGCACCAGATGAATAAATTTTTATTTTTACTTAAATCGCATGAAAATGTCAGTATACATGTAATATAATATACAAATACTAATAAGGTAGGTTCAAATGCTTATTTTGTGTACTTTTAATAGTGTATAGGAATTTGTGATTTATAACGGGAACATTTTAAATTGGTTATTTTGTTATTGTGAATTTGTTTGTTTTTTTCCACCACGTGTTGCAAGGTTATTTTAATAAAATTTTGAGATTATTGTGTTGCCAATACTTTTCAATTTACTCGCTAGGTAAGTACTTTTACTATTATATTTTTTGTTACGTAAATCTTGTTGTTGTTTTTGTTTTATTGCGTGATTTTTAATCATAGGAAATTTTGAGGATGGGGAAAGCAAAAGACCTTTCACCACGAAAATTAAGCGAAATAAGGACGCTCTTGGTAAACACTGATTTATCAGTTCGTAAAATAGCGACTATTTCAGGTGTTTCCCATACATCTGTGGTCCGAATAAAACAAAAAATCTCAGAAAACCAAAGTATTACTCCAAAGAGAATTGGGAAGTGTGGTCGAAAAAAAATTACCACTCCACGGGATCTTCGAAAAATTAGGGATTTCTGTGTGGAAAACAGAAAAGCTCCACGCAGCATTATTTCAAAAAAAATTCAAGAGTCTGGTATTAACATATCAGATATGACAACCCGACGACGCCTAAAGGAATTAGGATTCTCTTCTTGCCGGCCTGTAAAGAAACCATTGCTAACTACAGCAATGAAAAAAAAGCGATTGCAGTGGGCGAAGGAACATAAAAACTGGACAACCGAAGACTGGGAAAGGGTACAAGTATCGAATTATGTTAATTTAATGCTTAAAATGGTATTTCTTGTTTATTTTAGTAATACATATTTTTGTTACAGGTTTGTTTTTCCGACGAATCTTCAGTACAAATACTGACGGATAAATCACAGTATGTTAGGAGACGAATCGGGGAAAAATTTAATGAAGACTGCATTGTCAAACGAGTCAAACACCCCCTTAGTGTAATGGTCTGGTCAATAATAAGCATTTTCGGCACCGGTCGCCTGTACATCGTTGAAGGGACTATGCGGCAAGACCAGTATATTAAGGTTTTGGAAACGAAGATGCTGCCCCAAGCTACGGAATGGTTCAAAGATGGTGACTTTATGTTCATGCATGATTCCGCACATTGTCATAAAGCCAAAAAAGTGACAAAGTTCCTAAAAGAAAAACAAGTGAAGGTTCTCAACTGGCCTGGCAATTCTCCTGACCTTAACCCCATTGAAAATCTGTGGGAGTTAATGAAAAGGGAGATTTGTAGAGAAACGATAACAAACAAAAGGCAGTTAATAGAGCGGTTAATTGATGTATGGCATAGAAACGAAAAAATAAAGGAACACTGCCTTAAATGTATACAAAGTATGCCAAAAAGAATAGCGGCTGTCATAGCAGCAAAAGGTGGCGTAACCAAATATTAATTGTACCAGCATTTGAATTTTGCATAGCCTGAATTGTGATATTGAAATATTGAAATAAAACTAAAATATATAATTAATAACAAAAAAAAAAAGATATTTTAATATTTTATAACAGAATAACAGAAATAAAACGATATTTTTAAAAGTGGTTCTAATAATTTGATCACCGACTGTATACGTAAAGTAAAATTACGCCAAATACCGACAGTGAAAATCAAAAATTACTTTAAATATTCCTCCTTCACCAAAATGCAATATTTTTACTCTCAGCCCACAAAAATGTTTGTGTCATGATAGTTTTAGCTGTCATGACAGTAAATTTTCGGGGCTGAGAGTAAAAATGTCATGATTTTTTGGGCTGAGAGTAAAAAAAATGTCATGACAGCAATAATTAGTGTTGCCATCGCATTTTTCGGGGATGGAATTTGGGCTATCTTCACATACATGATTTACAGGACGTTGAAAAAAATCTGTCCAGAAATGTACACAATTATTAAATATTAGATTTCAGAATATTTAACATAGAGCAAACAACTTACTTATTTAACTTTGATAATTAATTAGGCTTTACTCCAATACTACTGTGGGCAAAAAAACGTAAGACTTTTTAATTTAAATTTCGCGAGGAAAACCATTCGTCGAAATATTTTTCTATGTTGGTATGACTGTCAGTGACATCTGTGCCAAATGTCACATCGAAATAATCATTAGTGTTTAGTATACGCTTGTCTTTCTGAAGTAAAAAAGTGCATTCCGGAGGCCGGAATTATGGCTCGACAACTCTTGGTTTTTGCACCACGATAATGCACCTTCTCATACTACATTGGTTTTACGTGATTTTTTCGCCAAAAATTCAACCCATATCGTTCCGCAACCACCGTATTCGCCTGATTTAGCTCCGAGTGACTTATGGCTGTTCAGCAAACTCAAACAACCGCTCCGGGGAAACCGTTTTGAGTCAATTGAAGACATTAAACGTGAATCGCTAAGCGCATTGGAGGCTATTCCGGAAATTGACTTTGACAACTGTTTCGAGGATTGGAAAAAACGTTGGCACAAGTGTATTGAGACCGAGGGGGATTATTTTGAGGGGGACAAAATAGTTTAATTTTAAATTTATGAACAAAGTCTTACGTTTTTTTGCCCACAGAGTAAATATCAGGCCTTATATCTGATGAAATTCGACATCTTTTTGTCTTACAGAAGTCATTGATCGGATGGATTTGTTTCTCGGGTTTCAGCGTCAATAAGGCTAAAAAAGCAGAGGCAACGGGAGAAGAAGAAGGGGGTATTTCTCTCCCCTTCTTTGAATTTGTTTCTTAATTGCTTTCAGATATCAAATATCGTCAAATGTACGAGGGCAGTATGATAAGTACCTGGCCTAGACAAGAGATGGCGTAGCTAAAACTTTTAAAGTGGTATTTTTCTGTAGTATAACCTTTCCCAACCATACTCTCAAATTGTCAAATCATTCCATTGTTTAGTTTATTTTTACTAGTCACTTAAATTGAACAACTTTTATATTTTGAGAAAAATGGAAAAATTTGAATACCGAGCGCGAGCAGTAATAAAATACTTGTTTCTAAAAAATAAAACAAATTACGAGATTGAAACGGAACTCAAAGAAGTTTATGGGAATTCTTTACCTTCATTATCAACCATAAAATATTGAACAGCAGAATTTAAACGTGGCCGTACAAGTGTTTTTGATAAAGATCGTCCACGTCGTCCAAATGTGGTTACAACTTCAGAAATGATCGATAAAATCCACGATATAATGATAAACGATCGAAGAGTAAAAGTGCGTGAGATTGCTGAGACTGTGGGCATTTCAATTGAACGGATGCAAAATATTTTAACAACTCATTTGGATATGAAAAAACTTTCAGCAAGATGGGTCCGCGTTTGCTCACTATTGACAATAAGCACGCTCGTATGTCAATTTTGAAAGAAAGTTTGGCGATGTTGAACCGTAATCGCAATAATTTTGGCGTCGATTCATAACTGTTGACGAGACATGGATTCATCACAAAACGCCAGAAACCAAAGAACAGTCCAAGCAGTGGGTTTTCCGAGGTGAATCTGCGCCAAAGAAGGCTAAAGCTGTTTTATCAGCGAACAAAGTCATGGCTACTGTATTTTGGGATGCACGTGGCATAATTCATGTTGACTATCTTCAAAAGGGCAAAACGATCAATGGAGAGTATTACGCTAACTAATTGGACCGTTTCAACCAGGCTGTAAAAGAAAAACGTCCGCATTTGGCAAAGAAAAAATCCTCATCCATCAGGACAATGCACGTGTGCACACTTGCGTCGTCGCTATGGCAAAATTCCACGAATTACAATACGAATTGGTACCGCATCCACCATATTCGCCGAATTTAGCACCCAGTAATTATTTTCTATTTCCAAATATGAAGAAATGGCTCGGCGAAAAAAAAATTGGCTCTAATGATGAGGTTATTGCTGAAACAAACGCGTATCTTGAAGGGTTGGACCCATCATATTTTTTGGAAGGGATTCAAAAGATAGAAAAACGTTGGACTAAGTGTATCGAAGTGAAAGGCGATTACGTTGAAAAATAAAATTTGAAACAAATATATGTTTTTTTCTGGTCGAGGCCAGGTACTTATCATACTACCCTCGTAAATCAAACATTAAGCTGTAATTGAAGAATAATCTCACAAAACTATATAAGTAAATAAATTTTCAAAAAATACATTGTTCTTCAACGTCATTAAAAATAGGTCAGTATCTAACCAGCTGATGCACATGTTTATATTCATATTCTTCATCAAGGAAGTTGTTTGCTCCATGTTAAATATTTTGGAAATTATAATTTAATAATTACGCTTATTTGTTCAGAATATTTTTTCAACTAACTTTAACTCAGGGTATCAAAAATGGACCCATCTCCCCCAGCAATATTTTTGCGATAAATTTTCATTTCAGACATGTCTCCCGAAAGCATAAATGTGAAATGCTATTCGCAATGAGTTTAAAAAGTTAACGCGCTGCGATATAATTTCAGCAATTGTGCTCAATCCGATTGAAATGAATCGGGTTTTAAAGGGGTTGACAATTGCGTAGCGATTCATTAAAATTCGCTAAGGCATTACGATCATACTTTAAATATAAATTCAAAGTATTTTCAATTTTGTGATTTGGTCACTGCAGTCTGATGAGACGACCGAATTTTTTAATGTAAAGAATTCAATATTTCATTAGTTCGAAACCAAACTTCCAACGTCTTGGTAACCTCATCTTTTTTTCTCTCTCTCTGGCAGTGTTTCCAATTTGGTGATTTTGTCGCTAAATCTAGCGACTTTTCAATAAAGTCAACGACAAATATTTTTCTACTCGCTACAGCGACTTTTTTGACGGTATTTTTTTTTGCACAGCGAAATCTAACGAGTTTTGATTTTTTCGAAATTCAACAAATTTATTCGATAAAACACTCTTCCACACAACAAATTTTATTACTATAGTTCTATTTTTCGGTATTTATTTTGTTTTTCACTTTCTAAATAACAAAATCTATTTTCTATCTAACAAAAACAAAACTAAACGTTTTTTTGTTTCTTTTTTTGGTTTCTTAGCGTTTTTATTGGCTAGAATCTAGAAATGTTCGAATTGCGCTATATATTTTCTTATAGCGAATGCGCTATATATTTTATTTTATTAGTGTCCTGTTGCTGTGTAATTACAAATTAAATATTTTTTTCTGTGCGTGTGGTGTGCTTACTCAACTAACAATTAGTGGTTTAGGAAAATAATATTATTTATTTAAATACGCATCTGATAAAAATTCATAAATTTTGAGTAATTAAATTAGAGTTTAATGTAAGTAATTAGTATTTATAATATATTAATATTTATATAAATCCAAAACAATGAGTTTTATGATTGTGTCTTAAATTTTATTAATCCTTCGATCAATTAAATTTTACCACACTTCTAGCGACATCTAGCGATTCTATTTAATTTGCCGTTTTAACGATTTCTAGCGAGTTTTCGATTAACTTCTAGCGACATAAATTTTTAAGAGTTGGCAACACTGCTCTCTGGCACTATACATCCCATCAAGGGATTTGGCCGCCTCAAATGAGGTTTCATAATCATACTTTCATTTCGGATAATGAGTGATTAATTCATTGATCCTAAACCAGCCGTGAAATTGTTCCTTGTCACCAC
Source organism: Nephrotoma appendiculata (assembly GCA_947310385.1). Taxonomy (NCBI): domain Eukaryota; kingdom Metazoa; phylum Arthropoda; class Insecta; order Diptera; family Tipulidae; genus Nephrotoma; species Nephrotoma appendiculata. The sequence continues at coordinate 146,633,332 of OX371224.1, forward strand.
CGGGAATCGAACCCGGGACCTCCGGTAGCTGGAGCAAGCATGCTGACCACTTTGCCACCAGGGCGGCATAACCACCGGGGTAACCTCATCTTGGTTTGATATAAAAAACACTATATGGCTATATTATCCAGAATAACCCAAAATTTAATTCTAAGAGTTGTTCGTGAAGTTAATCTAGTGACAAAAGAGGTTAAAGTTAATCTAGCAACAACATTTGAGAATTATATGCGATACACGGGCGAGTATATGCAGGTGATCCTCCGGTCCGGATTTACGAAAATTTCGATCTATGTTCAGATTCGTTAAAAGTTAATCTGGCGATAACGTTTAAGAATTATATGCGATATACTGACGAGTACGTGCAGGTTGTCCTTTAGGTTTACGAAAGTTTCATTCTATGGTTGTACTACTGATATTCGACCGATTATCTTTAGATCACCTCGAACATGTTTAAAAAAAAATAAGCGCAAGATAAAGATTAATTTCATAGTTTTTCGTGCGTGGAGTCAAAGTTATTCGTGCTATAATATTTGCGAATTATAGGCGATATTGCGATTAGTCGCTCGATGAGTATTCTACAGATATTCTACCGATAATCGACCTTGCTGCGTGCCTACGAAAACAGAAATCGCCCTTTAACGGATTAGCTGTCTCCTAATTCTCTAAGCAGTAAGATAATTTATAAACGGGTAAACGATCGTGTATCCTTTTACAATATTCGCATTCTGTAATTGCACTTCAAGTCCAATTTAAAACGGTAACGATAAATAAATTTCAAAACTTAACACACTCTTATAATTTATGTAGATTCATATTTAGACTTTGAGGGCCCATAACTACCGGTCAAAATTAAAATTTCAACATTTATGGATATATGTTATTCTAAATAGAATCTATTCACAAACAATAGTTCAAGCTGTTATGGGTTGTGGTATGACTAATTTTACAGGTGAAAATTTTATACAATAAATTATCATAGCATTTTTAAATCGTATTCTTTAAACATTTTTTTTTTACCCTTAATAACTCAAAAAAATACAATCTCTAGAAACGTAAATTATTGTATTTATATCGAAGCCATCTAGATTCACACATAGCTAGAAAAATCAAATTAGGAGTTATTGGGTGTACAAATAAATTTCCGACCTTTTTAGATAGGTGTTGTTAGTATCACTGCGTTCATATTATTCAATCGGGCAATACATGTTTTTTGGAGGTTAGATGTCAAGCTTGAATAATTACTAGTGACATTTGTTCAAAGCGTAAACAACAATTATTTTCATGTAATTGAAGATGTCGAATTTTGTGCCAAAAAAACAACATTTGCGGGAAGTTATACTTCATTATTTTTTGTTGAAGAAAAGTGCAGCGGAAACAAATCGTTTGCTTGTGGAAGTTTACGGTGAACATGCGCCATCGAAAACAACATGCAAAGAGTGGTTTCAACGATTCAAAGTTGGTGATTTTGACGTAAGATACAACGAACGTGAAGGCAGACCAAGAAAATTTGAAGATACAGAATTGGAAGAATTGCTTGATGTGGACCTTTGTCAGACTGAAAAACAATTAGCAAAAAGCTTGACGTTTGGGTACCGCATGAATTAACAGTTAAAAATTGAATGGACCTGATTTTTATCTGCGAAACGCTGCTGAAACGGAACGAAATCGAGCCATTTTTAAAGCGAATGATTACTGGTGATAAAGTGGATAATATACGACAACGTTGTGCGAAAAAGGTCATGGACGAAACAAGGTAAAGCTTCTCAAACGGTATTAAAACCAGGATTGAAGCCAAGAAAGGAAATGCTGTGTGCTTGGTGGGAGTGGAAAGGATTCGTGCATTATAAGGTGCTGCCATCGGGCCAAACGATTGATTATAATCTTTACTGTCAGCAACTAGCACGTTTAAGGCAAGCAATTCAGTTAAAACGTCCAGAATTGATCAGCAGAAATAATCAGCAATTGTGTTCCATCATGATAACGCTAGATGCACCCACCATATAGTCCTGACCTTGCACCATCGCACTACGTTGCGGTTCATGCAGAACCATCTTAATAGTTTTACATTAAATTCAAAAGAGGCCTGCGAAAATGAGTTGTCTCGATTTTCGCCTCTAAACCACAAAAGTTCTACAGTGATGGGATCATGGCTCTATCAGAAAAATAGCAAAACGTCATCGATCAAAATGTCACATATTTGGTTTAATAAAGTTCATTTGTTTGTTCCAATGTCACCCAAAAAGGCCAAGAACTTTTCTCTAACCCTAGTTGCAAATATAAATAACGGATCAAATCACAAAACAGTTGTTGCAACTAATTTCAATTGACAAATTTGATCAACAAATTTCAAAAGATTGACATGTGGGTAGTTTTTCCAGAATGCTTATGAATTAGTATTCTACCGAGACAAACGAGTCGAATGATTCCTGGAGTCTGCGAGATAAATAACGGATATTTTACAAATTAATAAATTTGTTCAAAAAACTTCAAAAGATTGACATGTGGGTAGGTTTTCCGGAATGCTTATGATATGGTCTTTTAATCGAACGAATCCTGGGGTCAGCGATATAAATAACGGGTCTTTTACAAAAAGGGTTGTTGCAACAAATTTCAACTAACAAATTTCAAAAGATTAACATGTGGGTACCCAAGTGAAATATGTCTAAAAAAAAGTCCAAATTTGTTGCATGCAAGAAACTTTTCAAAATCAATAGGTTTTGACAACAAATTTCTTCAACAAATTTCAAAAAATTGACATTAGTCGAGGCAATGATGCAAAAAAGTTCGAAATTTTTGAGAGCAAGACGGATCGGAATGCGTTTTTTTGCATTCGCTTCCAAAAATTATTTATAAAAATCGCCCCTATTTTTTTTTGAACAAACCGGAAATTGCATTGCTGCAGCCAAAAATGCATTCAAAAAATGCATTTTTTGAGACGGCTTTTGGAAGATTAGAGAACTTTGTAAATAAGAGTCAGAACTGTTCAAATTGACCTACAGCCGACCTGGAGCTCAGGAACGCCAATGAACGTCATCTCCGTGGGACTCTCCTGAAAATCGCGCGAGGAAGGAGAGAAACTCGGCGCCCGGGGGTTTTTTGGGTCGCTGAATCCGAATATGGCATCGGTGAGAACCCTCCGAACACCTGGTGCACCCGAAACCGGACGCGGACGTCATCCCCGAGAATTTTCCTGACAAAATCGGCAAAAACAACCCGAAAATCATCGTGTGGGCGCTGAATCCGATTTCCCGTCGAAAATGACCCCCCGAACACCTGGTGCACCGGAACCTGGCCCTGAACGGCATCTCCGTGGGACTCTCCCAAAAGTCACGCGGGAAAGGAAGGAAACTCGGCGCCCGGCTTTTTTGGAATCGCTGAATCCAAATATGGTATCGGCGAAAACCCCCCGGACACCTGGTGCGAATTACAGGCTCAAGGTAGATTTGAAATCTTTGAAATTGATTGAGAACTTTTTTCCATTCCCTGAATCCATATAATGCCTCATAAACATAGCTAATGGAATGAGTGGGAGTCCGAAAAGCAATTGCCACAACGCTTTTGAAGAAGGTGTCAAGGTTATGCAAGGATCTAAAATTGTCGCGATCAAGAATCGTTAAAACTATCGCCTCTTGCAACTCTAAAATAAAAGTCGGCAATAGATAGAAATTAACCCCGATATTTTGTTTCATAGAATATGGGCATTAAAAAAGGATGAGGAAGAAATGACAGACTACCTCAAGTGGGAGTTGTCTCCATTCTCTCAGGGATACTTCAATAGTTTTGGAATGCTGAAGAATACAAAGTCCGATTTGTATTCATTGTACACGAAAACTCCCACGAATATTAATGATCCTGAGAGGACATTTTTTGTTCTGGATGGAGGATTACTGATTCACAAAGTCAAAAGAACAATCGGACAAACATTCTCGGCGATTATGGACAATTACATAAAGTATATTTTGAACCATTACGGCAACCGCGCGATAGTTTTTTTGATGGATACCAAACCCTCAGTACTAAGGAATGTGAAAGAATCCGTCGCGCTAATCGGGGAAGTTCAGTAGACGTCCGTTTTAGCGAGAATATGGCATTACAAACAAATACAACAGGATAAATTCTTACAAAATAAAAACAATAAAAATAAGTTATTGAAATGCTCCATGCCAAACTGGCCACAGTCGGGATAGTTTCAGACCAATGTGCAGCGGATGATGATCGTACGATTGTAACGACAGCTCTAAAATAATCTAGGGACCCTATACCAAAAACGTAGTCATAGTCGTCGAAGATACAGACGTTGCCCTACTATTGACTGCATTCTGCCCGGTTGACAGAGAAATATTTTTTCGGAAACCTGCAAGGCCCAATAAACCCGAAGAAGTATATTCTTCGCGTAGCTTGTCTGATATGCCAGTAGTTGAGGATTATATTTTGTTGCTCCATGCAATAACGGGGTACGATACCGTTTCAACAACATACTACCAGGGAAAAACAAAATTTTTCAAGACCGTCCAGAAATTCCCACACCTTCAACCTCATGCTACGAAGTTCAAATAAGCTGGTAGTACAGTACAGTAGTACAGTACAGGTCCAGTATGTATATAAAAACCGCTGTAAAGGGGAGAGTAAATTTAGGGAAAATTCTCCCCACAGTAGACGCCATTCAACAACATCTAAAGACGTTCTATTTTCAAGTGCAACATTGGCTGAACGGAGACCAGCTGATCATGGACCCAACAGAATGGGGGTGAAGAAAGGAAGGCCAAACACTGGTCCCTGTGGAAATGACACAGAAACCTGCGCCCAAGAATATTATGGAACTAATATTCTGTGGATGCGCAGGAGATTGTAATCTGAAGACCTGTAGTTGCAGGAAGCACGGCCTCCCTTGCAATCTTGCCTGTAAAATTTGTGAATGCTCAACTTGCACCAATACTGAAAGATATTCAGTTGAAAACGTTATTGCGGCAGAGAGAGAGAGGCCTTAGATGAGCAAGATGTTCTATTTATGAATACATCAGTCGATGACGAAGATAATGAACAGACTAGCGATGTGTCACTTGATTAAAAACTTGATATATAGTTACGTATCTAACCTACATAAATATTGACTTTCTATTCATTCGATTTCTTCCCTCCTCACATAATTTAAATAGAATCAACAAGTCCACCCACATATTGCAGTATTGATGTCCGTCTCTAAAACATCATGTTTGGTTGACATTCATAGGAATGACATCGATGTCAAGATAAAGGTGCCAATGCACCAGGTGTTCAGGGGGTCGTTTTCGAAGTGAAATTTGGATTCAGCAGCTCAAAAAACGCACCAACAATGATTTTCGGGTTGTTTTTGTCGATTTTGTCAGAAAAATTCTCGGGAATGACGTCCGTGTCCAGGTTTCAGCGCACCAGGAATCCGGGGGCGTTCGCCGACGCCATATTTGGATTCAGCGACCCAAAAAAAAACCGGGCGCCGAGTTTCTCTCCTTCCCCGCGTGATTTTCGGGAGAGTCCCACGGAGATGACGTTTATCGGCGTTCCTGAGCTCCATGTCAGCTGTGGGTCAATTTGAACATCAAAATCGTGATGAGCGACCTCGAAAACCCCCGGGAAAACGAGTGGGGCATTTTTTGAATGCATTTTTGGCTGCAGCAATGCAATTTCCGGTTTATTCAAAAAAAAAATAGAGGCAATTTTTATAAATAATTTTTGGAAAAACCGCATTCCGATCCGTCTTGTTCTAAAAAATTTCGAGCTTTTGGCCGTTTTAGTGCTTCATTGCCTCGACTACATGGTGGGTATGATATTTCGGTAAATATTAGAATTTTAATTACACAGCAGCAAGCTTAAAATAGCAGTCGGACTGTTAAATGTGCTAGCGGAAGACAAAGCGGGCTATACGATAATTTAAAGATCCAATATCAGATAAATATAATAAAATGAAAAACAATTCAACACAATTGATTCACCATTGATTGATGATGAATAGTTTGATGATCAATATTCCTTCAATATTTGAGTGGAATATTATTATTTTTATTTATTGTAATGGCTAGCGAGAACCTAGATAATATATTTAGTGATAATTGTATAAATAAATACTTTCTTTGCGGGTCCGACTCGAATTCGTTGAAAATCTTAATTCCGATTTTCATATAATTATTATTAGTGAGACTTGGATTAAAACACAACTGGCAAACAAATGGTTCCAGAATTGACTGTTCTGCGTTGTTCTAGTGGTACGGTTGCGACATGTCCATTTTTTCCGAAAAAACAGTCGATCATTTGCTTGCAAGTGCTTCGTGCGCGAACAACTTTTGTTGGATTCGGCTCATCTTGAAACACCCATACAGTCGACTGCTGTTTACTTTCGGGCTCATACGCGTAAATCCACGATTCATCACCTGTCACTATGTCATAGACGTGTTTTGAAGCACCGCGATCGTATTTTTTGAGCTTTTCTTTCGACCAATCGACACGACCCTTTTTTTGAGCGATTGACAAATTGTGTGGGATCCAACGCGAACAAATTTTTTTGACATTCAAATGTTTATGCAATATTGAATGTATGCTGGTCCCACTAATGCCTAAGGTTGTCTCAATCTCACGATAGGTCACATGACGATCTTGCAATATCAGTTCGCGCACAACATCAATGGTTTCCGGAACAACAACTGATTCTGGACGACCTTCACGAAATTCGTCTTGGAGTGAACTACGACCTCGATTGAATTCACCATACCATCGATAAACACTGGTCCTTGATGGAGCTTCATGGCCAAAAATTGAATTAAGTTCATAAATGCACGCTGCCTTAATCCACGTCGAAAGTTGTAAAAAATAATCGCATGAAAATGTTCACGATTTAATTCCATTTTTTCGCCGAGATGTTGAGTTAATGAGTACTGTAAACAACACAAATAGCGCTCGAATGTCAAAACGTTCTGCGTACGTATAATCTTAAAAATGTCAAACTTTACGATAGAGCTGTCAGTTGCCAGATTGCAACACTAGGGTTGTCCAATCCCAAAATATAAAAGGCAACCCACGTAATGAAAAGTTATCTCTCGAAAAGAAAACAATTCGTTTTTGTTAATGGCGCTACTAGTAAGTGTAGTTTGATGAAGTACGGTATACTTCAAGGCAGTGTACTCGGCCCTGTGTTATTTTTACTATTTATAAATGACATGGGTAATCTCCCATTAAAAGAAAAACTTAGGTTATTTGCTGATGATTCAGCACTGTTTTATTAAGTTAGGGATCCGATTGCCGGACTGCAGTTTATGTCACATGATCTTGATATTTTGCTTGATTTTAACATCGAAGATGTTTTTGGGGTCGCATTATATAGAAAAGTGCAACGAAATTTTGTCCTAAGAATATGCAACGAAATAAAAAATAAAATAAATACGCGAGAACCAAAACACGCTGGTGCACTAATTTTGTTTTGTGCTCTCTCTATGCACCATTTCTCATCTACGATATCAATTAGTGCGCGTAACCAATACCTCCTAAACTACAGGCCGCATACACCAAATGATGACGACACGCTATGTCTACGTTGTTGTTGCTTTCTCTAGTTGTTTTGTTAGTGTAAATATCTTAAAATTATTATTGCGCAGTCTCGGTTTAGACATAAATTGACGTCATGTGCAAAAAATGAGAGTAGTAAGAGGCCTGTAGTTTAGAAGGCATTGGCGTAACATACAAATAAAAATAAAAAAAATCCCAAAATGAGCCTGAGGCTAACAAATTAAACAGAGAACATGGGTAATACAAGTACTCTAGCCCAAAACAAATAAGTAGGCTTAAGCTTTTTTATTTAGGCATTAAGCAAAATTTCAAGCCCCATCTTCGGTACCCAATCTAAAGGTTTTAACAAAAGTGATGATTGAATTAGTTTGGTCATCGTTTGGTCAGGATTGGCCACTAGTTTTTATCGTTTGGTCACTTACGATTAAACGGTAAATAAATAATGAAAAATTAAAAAAAAAACTTTCCAGGTAGCGCCTCATTGCAAGAAAATCATACCATTTTCATCAAATTTCGTTAGGTAATCGTTAAGTCAGGATTGGTCACCACATTTTGGCATTTGGTCATCAATGGATCAGTTTTTATTGCGAAAAATCAAAATCAAAATTGTATTAATTCAATAAAATCAGGTTCGTCGCTTATTTGGGAATTTCATTTTACAAAATTAATAAAAAATCCAATTGGAATATACCATTTAGGCTGTGTCCCAAACACCGACTTATTACAAACTTATTTGCTTATTTGACGCCATCTTGAATAAGTCGGTCAAGTCGTTCCAATTCATTATACCGACTTATTTGTGACGTAATATAAAAAAAAAACAAAATGTAATTTCTGTTATATGGAAGAAAAAATTTCCTTGACATGTTGTTCGTTGCCACTAGATTTGAAAAAAAAACTGCATGATTATACATTTAGTTAAGGCACATTTTTGGAGACATTTCTGTGTAGACATACTTATTCGAATAAATCTGCTCCCGAGGTGACTTATTTGAATAAGTCGGTGTCCACAAATAAGTCGGTGTTTGGGACACAGACTTAGATAAAAATATTTCTTTTTTCAAAGAATTGTATCAAAAGTGGAAGACATAAATATAATCAATTCAATTTTTTGGTTCTTCAAAATTCGTTGAGGATTGGTCACTAGTTTATTTCGTTTGGTCATCCCTACTTAATGGTTTATTGCGAAATTTTTTGAAAAAAACACTAAGTTTTTCGGTTAATGATTTCCCCAATGATTCGAAGTGTTCGGTGCTGGAAACTTGGCCAATACTATTGGCCATTTTATTGAATTAATACAACTTTGATTTTATTTTTTTTGCGCAATAAAAACTGACGCATTGATGACCAAACGCCAAAATGTATGTGGTGACCAATCTTGACCTAACGATTAGCTAACGAAATTTGATAAAAACGATATGATTTTCTTGCAATGAGGTGCTACCCGAGAAATTTGTTTTTTGAATTTTTCCTTATTTATTTACCGTTTAATCATAAGTGACCAATCCTGAACAAACGATGACCAAACGAATTGAATCATCACTTTTGCCAAAACGTTTAATGGGGTGCTACAGAGTCGGAGCCGAAGTTGGGATTTAAAATTTTGCTTAATGCCTAAATAAAAAAAACATAACCCTACTGATTTGTTTTGGGCTGGAGTACTTGTATTTATATAGACCTAAAAATAAAAAAAAGTTTAAACACGCTGGTGCGCCGAAAATCAATTTTTGGACTCAAACTTTTTTTATTTTTAGGTCTATATAAATACAAGTACTCCAGCCCAAAACAAATCATTAGGCTCATGTTTTTTTAGTTAGGCATTAAGCAAAATCTCAAGCCTCATCTTCGATGTTTAAATTTTTAGCCTTAGGCCTAAACTTGGGACTTTTTTTTAATGAGAATATGTTATCTTTAAACTTGGCTAAAACTAAGTACATGGTATTCCGTTCAACAACAAACCTCTTCCTACATTACCTAATCTTGCTGTAGCAAATGTCAATATTGAGCTTGTCGAAACTTATAGGTATTTAGGAATGATTTTAGACGACCATCTTAATTGGCAGCATCATATTGATACGGTCTGTTTAAAAGTTTTTCCAATAATTGGTTTTACGCGTAAAGCCTCTCATTTTAAACCTCCGAAAATACTTCGATGCATATACTTTGCCTTCATTCACTCTAGAATTACTTATGGCCTCGTTCTTTATGGTAACTCAACCCAATCGCGTTTGAGGAAGCTACAAGTTTTGCAGAACCGTTAAAGCAATATATCAATTACCAATTCTGTATTCATCGAGAGATTTATACACTCTACAGGTTGAAAACATTTTATCGGTAAAAGCCTTACATTTTATGCAGATTGTCAAGTACATCTATAGGATAAGAAATGCTACTATTAAGGTATAAACAGAACCAGAGATACAGCGACAAGATACAACGCCTGTTAAATTAAAATACACATAAACCATAGAATGCTAACACAACCAATGTCGCTGGCGACGACGACGTTGTCGCCGAGTTTTTTTTAGAATCTATTCTAATTTTGTCGCTGGCGCTGCAATACCACCAATATAAGTGTCAGATTATTATGTTGGTAAACATTTTTTACAACTGTTTTTTAATGAATTTAAACCAAATCTGAATAGTGTACACAATGTTTTATGTGAAAAAATTTAAATAAAGTCGATAAAAAGATAAATGAAATATTTTAGGGTTAATTTATTATTATTTTTCTTGTTTTGTCGCTTCAACGCTGACGCGCTTGTTGTGTTTACCAAAGCGACATCACCGGCAGACAAATGTATTTTGTCGATGTATCTTGTCGCTGTATCTCTGGTTCTGTTTATACCTTAAAAAAGCAAAATTATGTTAATTTTAAAAAAGGAATAGTTGATTTTTTAAAAGCGATTATAAATCAATATATTATATATTATCAATATATTATATAAATCGTTTATATAAATCGTATCGATGCCAAAATTATAGTAGTCTTTATTTACATTGTATCTTTGAAATTTGTAATTATTTGTTAAAAAACGATATTTTTCAAAAGCATATCAAAAAAGACGAAGAAAGAGCTTAGCGTTCTTTGATATACTGGGACCCGTTGGAACAGACTCCTTCCTGATGATGTTGGATGCGATCCGTAAACACTTGATTAACATCCAGGCTGAGATATCCTTCTCAGAACCAGAATTACAATTATGTTCAATTAACAGCCCTGTTGCCAATAAAAAACAGCTGTATAGGCATTATCCCGTAAGGACGTAAATCTTTATATTGCGGATATTACGTAAAAGTTCATGCTCGATGAATTAACTAAACAGAATACACACCACTCAGCGAGGAACTAAAAGAGGCTCTTATTTTTAGAATCACAGAAAGACGTACAGTTTATTGTCTTATCAGATGTATTGTCTTATCTATTTCAGCCGAAGATTTTAAATGGATTAGGAAATTATGGAATATTTAACAAAGCCAATAAGAACATTCGCTCATTTGCTGGAATAGTGACATAACTCAAAATTTTTAATTTTTCAATAGAGCGATTTGAAAATATCACTCAATATTGTGAGTAAAAACGGCGTTTTTCAAAAGTAAATAAAAATACATTCTGATTAGTAAAATAATTTTTTTTTCTATTCTTACATCTACAATCAGATCTTAATTCTTATAATTCTTTAATATTTTTCAAATTTTCTTAGGATAATTTCCAATATTTTAAAATATTAATTTCTTTCGCAAATTGAGTGATTTTTTTAATGGAATTTTACCTAATTTGCTTGAAATAACTACATAAGAGAGTATGTTTTAATACAAAATAATAAAAATATGAACTATTGAGAATCATTTGGTTCGAATATTTTAGAAATGAGTGAATTTGGAGTTGTGTCACTATTCCAGCAAATGAGCGATAATTGAGTTGCTTCGAAAATTTGCTTATACACTATTACATATTTTGCTTACAAAGAACTGGAATTCGAAATGGCTCAAGCGAACGAAAATAATTCAATAGAGGAAATTGAGCCATCATCACAGGAAACAGCCTATTAGCCTTTAAAGAAAAATTGGACTTGGCAATAAAAAAGACCATGGGATTTACCATTTGTTTTTTTTTACCTTGAGCTAATTTTTAATCTTTGTAAAATATATGGGTTAATCTTAAAGATCGGTAAGGAGTAGGAGGTGAGACTTGAATCAATTAACTGCTTCTTTAAAAATCGATTTTATGAAATAGACATTTTGGTTGACCGTAGTGCTAGTTAAAAGTTAGTTTTAATGCATAATATAATAAAATTTTGTACTCATTCATTATTGTTCGAAATTTGTCTTATTTATCAATTTTTCAAACACAAATTAATAAATAATTTAGAATTAAGGCATTGTAATATCTTAAAGATTGTTGAGAGCTAATAGTGCCTCTAAATGAAATATTAAACATTTTCAGTTTCTGAAATTTGTTAACTAATTTAGATTTCCTATAGGCCGTCGTATTTATTGTACTCATCGGTTTTCTTAATTGTGCAAATGTAATGATCAAGTAAAATATTACGAGTGTACACCAAGTTAAAAGCGTTGATTGTTATGTGGAGAACTGATCCATTAGATGCTGTCAAATCAGAAACTTGAAACACTTGACATTTTTATTTGAAAATTGAGTAACTGAAATGGCTTTTGCGGTAATCCACAGACCATCTTGTTCTAGGATATTCTACCCCTTAAGTCTGCTTCTTCAAACACAAACAGCCAATTTATTTATTTCCTACTTTAAATATAAAACTATAAATAATAAATTTATTTGTTTTGTTGTTTTTGTGGAAATACTGGAGATAAAACTAAGCAAAAGTATCGGTAAAAGTGAAGCGGTGGTGATAGTAGAGGTGTCAAAGATCTCCGATTCAGATATATTACTTACGTATTGGATAGGATAGGTGGTTTGTTGTCTTTGCAATATAGCTAGTCCACTTCCATATTTCAAGTACTTGTACTATGGGCAAAGGTCGCGTGTATACCGTAGCATCGTCGATCGATCTTACTATGCTACACATGTTGTAAAGAGGGAATAATTCAAAGGATTACAATAATGACGCGAACCGTATACGCTTTCTCAAGAAAGAGGCAAAGATACGGAAAGGATCCGCAAGACTGGTAGTCCCGCAAGCTGGTAATCGCGCAAGGTTGTTTGTTATAGTTAATATTTATTTATTTTAACCTTGAAGATCGAAAGTATCAGGTTATTTTTAGATTTTCAACATCTGACATTCTTGACTCGGAAAATGTAAAGATCCGCGGTTTACATGACTGTTCTAGAAAACAATCTAAACAGATTCGCAGTTTGGTGTGCACAATTTTGATTTAAATGTCAGTCAATCACTTACTCTCGCAAGCTTTCCACAATACCTCATAAGTATATCATTATGGTGTACCTGTTTTTAGTTCGAATTTCCTCCGAGACATGGGTGGTAGCTATGATAGCTGGGTGGTAGCTATGATAGAACACGCTTGCAACATTGTTAATATACCTAATTCTATACTGGGTTTCGTGATAAGTTGCGGCCTAACGATTCCCTAACCCCTAATTCCACTACAACATTCTATAAGACCTTTGAAGCAGTACTGCGCTTATTTTTCATTTTGCTCTTCGTAGGCTGTACTGCGTAGATGTACTGCGTCGATAATTATATTTCACCTTAGTTGTTGTGATTATCCATCCAATTTTATCTGGCGATATCGAAGCCCCAGCCTAGCTGAAGAATATTAATTTTTATATAATTTCTCGAGCTCTAAGAACGATACCTCCTAGCCTCGCCCAAAGTACTATCCGAATGAGTCTTTCACACGAATACGTCAGCAAATTTATTTATTTTAACGAAGGGTTTGTATGCGCTATGAAATCATTTGGCCATATATTTTAATATGTTTCTCTCTCTGGCATTATATCCCATCAAGGGATTTAGCCGCCTCAAATGAGGTTTCATAATCATATATTCATTTCGGATAATAGGTGATTAATTCATTGATCCTAAACCAGACGTGAATTTTGTTTTCCCTTGTCACCACCGGGAATCGAACCAGAAACCTCCGGTCGCTGGAGCAAGCATGCTGACCACTTTGCCACCGGGTCGGTTATGTTGACCTTTAATATGTTGGTAATATGTTGGCCTTTTAAAAATTTGAATGTTTGTTTTATTTTTGTTGTTTTTATTTTTAGTTTTCTTTTGCATTTTTGAATTTTTCGATTATTGCTGGTGATTTCAATTCATGTATGTAGAATTCACCAGTACTCCAATAGCCAAGCACAGGCTCGTTTATCGAAATTGTTTTATCTTAATTTTTCTACGTTCTGTAGACGTGAAGTAAAATCATTTATTGATATATTTTATTAGTGGGTCCACGACGATCCACGATCCACAGCCATACATGAAGATAATTCAAGATTTACAACTAGTGTGTCACCTCAAAAACCCTATTATGTTGCAAAGAATTGTTTCACACCTATTCCGGCCTTTGGACTTCGTACCCAACATGAACAGACCCATAGCACTCAGAGCGGTCCCACCAATTACGAAGAAAGTTAAAGAATACCTGTAAGAAACTTTGAACTATATTAAGGCTTTTTGGCCAGACTTATTGAACTCATATTTAAATTAAGACGTATTCCTTGAAAACCGAAAAAAGCAAAGGTTGGTGCTACTTCTCAAAAGGAAAAGATCCTTGGAAGAACCAACGTCATACTAAGTGGAGTGGCAGCATTAATGCCTTAAGTCATTTTGGAATACCTTCCTATATATACAAGGAAAATTGAGAGATGCTTTTTTAGAATAGACTTCAAAAGTTTAATAGGAATGCGTACCCGAGAATACAAGGTAACGTGGTGAATTCCAGAATTCAACAAGCTTGGCATTAGGTCCGTTATTGTGGAATTATATGTACGATGGGGTGTTTTGGCAATGAATACCTGACGAGGCAATAGTAATGGGCTTTCCGAGCGACGTCGCGATCGTTGTTGTAGCCGGACAATTGGTGCAATGGTTAAATCTTCGGTACTTGGACTGGGAGGTACTGGGTTCGAATCCTAATTGATGCTGGATGCAAAGCGATTTTTCGTCATCGATTACGATCAGTGATGTTAATAAACACTGTTGGAGTGCAGAATTCAGCACCGACCCACCCTCCATGTCAGTGTACAGGGTGGTATACTACCAAAATAAAGATGGCGCATTGAGAGCGAAAGAAAAACGCAATGATGCATCAAGAGAAAGCTAAATCGTTCACAATCCAGAACTTATTCCAAAATACCAGAATCGTACCATTCTCTAAAAATTTTATCAAAATCGTTCAACAGAAATATCATACAATATACAAGCCTGGTACTACTTATTTGATACATTTTCGATGAATTGTCGTTCGCAGTTGTCGATTTCGGTGAGTAGTCAGTTTTCGAGAATTATTGTTTCCGATGAACAGTCAATTTCGGTGAACTGTCGTTTTCGGTTAAATTTTGTAGAACAATTAACCGAAAACGTCAGCTTACTCAAAACGATAATCCACCGAAAAGATTAGTCCACCGAAAATAAATTAAATGTGAAATTAAGTACTCATGTTTGTATTTTGTATTACGTTTCTATTGAGCGATTTTGATAACCATTAAAAAGAGAAGTGTTTTAATATCAAGTGTTCTAATTTTTGGAAAATTCGTCGTAGGTATGAAGCAATGTTTGTAAGATGAACATTAAAAGAAAAAGTAAGGAATATTTCCAACAGGGACGGAGCTGGTTTATTTCTCAACTAGCCAGGATGAAATTTGGTATGTTAGATATATTTTTAAAAAAATTTTGGAAGCAGTTCTGGAATATGGTCAACTGGAACGGAACTTAAGCTATTATTAACCAATCACAATGGAATCTGTTATTTGGCTGAGTAAAAATAGATTTGTGAGGATATCCAAGAGGTAAATATTTGATCTGTTCAGTTTGTACCTTCTATCGGATACAACTTTAAGAGTTAAAGTCAGAGTGTCAAATTTTAAAATTTCTTTTCCATCAAAAACTGAAAGGTTCATCGGTAAAGTTAGATGTTCCATCTCAGTTAAAAACCCATTGTCATCCAACATATCCAATTTTGTTTTGATTAAATAGGAAATGGCGAAGTTCCGATCCAATTGCCCATAATCCAGAACTCCTTCCAGAAAATCATTTTAGAATCCCATTTCCATCCAAAATACCAAAATTTATCAAGTTCGAACTTTCCCACAAATAGTTTTAAGACCTTATTTCCATGTGTTAAACCGACCTTTACCACGCAAAAAAATAAAAAACATGAACCTAGAAAAAACAGAACCTGTACACGAATTTTCTACAAATTTGGACTCTTGCCACTCGAAAGTGCTTACTTCCATTTTTATTCGTTCAACAGAAACAAGTCTGAGTAACTAGTGCTGCATATCCCTTTTCACTAGAATCTGCGAAAATTTATAGTTGTCAAAGATTCAATAACTGATGAATGTAAAACGCTTGTGTAACATTGGGATTTCGACTTTTTCTATTTCCGGCAGCAATTTTATCCACATCAGCCACTTATTATATTCATTTTCGAGAAATTCTTCATCCCACTCTATTTTTGATCGCCATATTTCCTGCAACAATATCTTAGCGTAAGTTAAAAAATTTGCAATTAGGCCAATAGGATCGAATATAGACATGGTGATACGTAGCACCAAACGTTTAGTGGGCTTTGCTCCTGACAGTATTTCTAGACTGATTCGATGATGGTTAATTGCATAACGAAAACAATCTTGGGTGATGTTTCCCTAACTCATCCAAAGCTGTCAAAACCTTTGTAGAATTTGATATCCAATTTCTGATCTCAAATCCAGCCTTTGAATGTACGTATTTAACTTCTCTCGACACTTTAATCGCTTCATCTTCTTCTTCGAAACTTTGAAACCAATCATCTACGTATTGGTTTTTTAGTATTGCATTCGTCGCCGCTGAATATTGTTGCGCATGCTCAATAGCATTTATATTTTTTACGTATTGTGCTGATGACGGGGAACAAGACGATCCAAACGTCATTACTTGCATAATATATGTTTTTGGTTCCTCATCGTCATCAGTATCTCCAAAGGAAACGCTGTGAATCTTGATCCTTCCGGTTAATTCGAATTTGATGGAACATCTGTCGAATATCCCACACATATTGCCAAAGGCCGTTCTGTGGCTCGATACAAAATTCCGAGTAGTGATGATAACTGGTCTGGACCTTTATGCAGCATGGTGTTGAGTGAAACCCCTTTCACCTTGGCAGCTGCATCCCAAACCATACGAAATGTATCCGGTTTGTTGGGATTATGTACTACGAAGATGGGGAGATACCATGTTCTAGCCTTTCTCTTTTTTTCGACTCCTACTAGTTTGTGTGCGTAGCCCTTTGCCACATATTCCATCATCTGTTTTTTATGTTTTGCTTCACATTTGGATTTATTTTCGCCTCTAAACATTTAAGTCTTGTCAAAGCCATCAGATAAGAGTCTGGAAATTCAATATTATCGTATTTCCATAGTAATCCCGTATCGAAATAATCTCCTGTACGAATAGTAGTATTCTCGAGTAGTATTCGGCCTCTCTCGCCTTCCTTTGATTCCAACATGATTCCAACAATTTAACCGGCCGATTCACGCCATACGACTCGATGGTATAAAACGATTTAACCAGTTGTGTCAGTTCAAGATCATTACTTTCCTTACAATCGCACTGATGAAAATTATGAATGTTTCCAGATTTTTTTTGCCAGTAATGACAGTAGTGACAGTAATGGACCACCTAGAACCCACCCAAGACGTGTTTTACATGCGAATGGTTCGTTGAAAATTTTTTCTCGAATATCCAACTGCACTGCCATATGCCAATTGTCTAAGCCAATCAGAATTTTGGGCTCTGCTCCATTGTATGATTTGAGAGGAATGTTTCTCATATGTAGATACATTTTCGTAATAATGTCCATATCTAGACTCTGTTTAGGTAGTCCTAAGCTCTGTACAGTGCGCACTCCGTTTAAATTGTATTTTCGATTTGATGTTAGAGCCGCAATTTCTAGATTAACTTTCCGTGATGAGTTACCAGTCCATTTTAGACAAGGCGTTTCCTCTTCACCTTTCAGCTTTAGTGCATCAGCTATGCTTTTATCCATTAATGTTAGAGATGAACCGTCATCCAAAAACGCGTATGTATTGATCTCAATATCTTTTTTGTATAATGTTACTGGTATAATACGGAACAATACCCCTGGTGTTAAGTGCCGGTGTACACCTAAATTTGCACTACTTTCCCCAGTTTTTGTTGTTTGTTCTATTGGCTTATTCGATGGTGCCCTTTTTATGTGTGTCAATCCACTTGTTCCTTGTTTTATCGAAACCTTTTGTTGTTGTTGTTTTTGCGTCTGTCATACCTGTATTTGTGATTGTTCCTTCTATTTTACTTTTTTGGCTCTGCTTTTTGGAGTTATATTTCGTTGATGCTGTTGCATGCATTGTTGAAGCCCCGTTCTGTTGAGTCGATACTTTTGTGGAATTTGTACGTGACATATTTATTTGTTAATTACAAATAGTACAACTATTTGATATATTTCAGTGAATTGTCGTGAATTTATTCCCTGCCTGGCATTCTAGGAGACGAGGCAGCTGAATTCTGCGCGAGCAGAAATATAGCTGTGTAAAAAACCGTCGAGGCAAGTTGAGAAACATCGGTTGGTATTAGACAAACAACTTCTTAGTTAAAACATCCGACTTCTTGTGGTGTTCAGGACATGGCCCATTTAACGATCACTTGGGTATAATAGAGATCCCCCGAGCCGCCGTATATTCTTCGGGAAACATCCACACATATATTATTTACATGTAAGGTCGCCGCTCTTAAAAAATTCAGATTTTTCATTCTTTATAGACACTGTACAATGGTCAAACACCAAATCCATTACTTTGAAATAATGGCACTTATCATCAAGAAACTAAATTCTCATTTTACGCGATAGGCTAACTGTGGTGTACAATAAATTAAAAAAAAGAAGCAAAGTTTCGGTTAATGGCAAAGCGGTATTGATCATTGCTAAACACGTAGGTGGTAGTGAGGATCAGAAGCGAAGCTTTCTCAACCATCTATCAAGGCTAGAATCGGTACTTCTTACCAAACCCTAAACAGAGAGATGTAATATAAATAAATGTTGACCCACATCATCTTTCAACCTACAATTAAATTCATTGGTGTCATAATACGAGACTATCGATTAAGGAGCATATCACGTTTGCTAAGGTATAAGTAATACATAATAAGTTTTTCTGGCTAAGTATGCTTCAGATTATTATATTAATTTAAAATAGCGGGCATCCCATCTTGTCCGGTCTACAGTTATCAAATGCAGAGCATGTGTTTTAACAGCTCGCATTTCAGCGAATAACAGCAGAAGCTCTTAATCCGATGGCTATGGGAACGATTCGGCATTTGGCTGCCTGAAGTCATCTGCGTCCCTTGGAACGGCTAAAACATAAATGTTCAAGGCCCGCAGGTGCCAAGTTGGTTCATGTTCATTTGATTAGAGACCAAATGATGCTATCAAATCTCACTTTACCAGTTCAAGTTGGTTGTGATAGCGTAGCGTCACTAAGTTTTCAACAAACTTGAGATGGTTTATACCTTGTGAAAGTGAATAAATTTTTGATTTCTTGTTGTTCCATTAAATTGTTGGTCCCAAAATGTGCATTCCATAGCAAGAGCAAATATGGATTTCCTAGTTCCTACCATCTGATTACGACGATCACCGATAAGGACGAACAACGATTTTTTTTAAAAGTAAGTACTGATAAAATGAATTTGGTTATTTTAATATCTCATAGCCAGTTTTTCCCAGTTATCATCTGAATTAGTGCGTACGCCTAGAGCAAACGAAATGACAGATAAGCGAACCGAGTTTTAGCTGCTGCTAGAAACAATCAAGGTTAACAAAATATTTAACGGGTGATAGATGTGGGTTGACAAAATATAGTAAATAACAAAACGAAATAAAAATTACTTATCAAAAAATCAAAACTTAACACTGATAACAAATAATTAAGTAATTAATCGTTGAAATTTGCCGCGCATCAACGAAATATATATATTTTACACTTTCAGAAGCATGGTATACAATAAAGGTGAGGGGTACGATGAGTTAATTCAACCGGTTCAGTGCAATGGATTATTGCTTCAACCGGATCATTGAAGTTTCTTGCATAAATTCAACGAAAACACACGCAGAATATGAAATTATGGAAAATTCAAAATTAGCAGATTTCTAGAATTAATAGTACACGTGATTACTCCTTCGCGAAGAACCTTTATAAAAAATAATATTCGATGTTTGCATATTAGTCATATTCCAGAATGGGTGGTTTAGGAAAGTTCACAACAAATTCACTAGAGAATTTCAAATTATTTTATCAGAGTTAAACTGTATTCAGAATTAATAAATCTTAAAGTTACATATAATTGGCATCGATATAATCTGAATACATATTATTGTTTGTCTGAAAATTTTAATTTTAATTACAATAACAAAACAAACCTTAATAATTTTGAATTTGTGCCCAAATGATAGAATTCGTGTTGTGGTGCTCCATTTTCCACCGATTTGCCACCACCATCACCAGTCTCACGTGCACACAAATATAAATCACTATTAATTTCATCATGTTGCTGTTTATTAAATGCGAGCGTAATTAAATTATCAGTTTTCTTAATTAAATTTAGTAAATTTTTTGAATTTGGATTGCATTCACTTGGCGATGTGGTTGATAAAAATTCATAATTTGCTAACATAAAATTGTTACCATAAATTTCGATATTTCGATTACTATTATTAGTATATCTAATTAAATTGTAGTTTAGTATATTCTTATGATTACTATTAATATTACTTGATAAATTATTTGTTAATGCAACACAGTTGATTTGATTTATAAAAAATAAATTAAAAATAACAAAATTTATAAAAATTGAAATAAAAAACGTCCATCGTATATTTTTATAAAAATATATAATTTTCTTTTTAGTTCTAACACCGTTACTATTATTTTGATTATTCATTTTAATTCAAGATTTTATTAAAAATAAATAATTATTTTTTTATTTATATTTTGATTTGTTCACTATTTTTTTTATTCACTGTCAAATCAAAAGGGCAAGAAAACAAAAAAAAAATATTTATTGGTTTTCTCGGTGTAGTAGGGTAATTTGAAAATATTTATAATATACGAATGTAAATTATATCATCAAAAGCACTAAACACAAAAGAAAATTGTTTTAATAACAATTTATTTGATTTTATCTTAAACACTAATTAATAAATAAAATAACTAAATAATTTTTTCGTCCGATAATCACGCAGTACTTTCACCATAAAATCGGCTCGTTGACTGATAGCTGAAGCCGAATGATGGTTGCGTTTATGACGTAAATATTCTTATAAGAATCCATAATTCCAACTCCATTTTGGGCTCTAACAAATTTCCCTATGTTTTGGTAATGCCCGATTGGTAATTCTTCTACTTTAAATTGCCTACCGAATACCTAATTCTAGGTGTCGCCTCCTCACATAATGTCACACTTGATAAAAACAAATAAACACAACCTAAAATTTTTATTTACAAAATTTGTAAAAAATGGCAAATATTTTATTAAGCGAAGCTGAAAAAACTTTTATTTTGCATGGAGTTGATGTAACTAATCATTTTCCACAATCTAAATCAATATTTATACGTATAACTTTATTTTAGGAAGATTTGCGGAATGATGGCCGTACCCGGCGTGAATATCGCCCCATGGAACTAGAAAACGAAATTGTAAGCCATGCAAGCGGTTCGGCTCGAGTGCGCCTTGCCAATACCGATATATTAGTTGGTGTGAAAACCGAAATTGATACACCGTACGCCGACCAATTCGATGAAGGCAAATTAGAATTTTTTGTAGATTGCTCGGCCAACGCTACCCCCGAGTTTGAAGGACGCGGTGGTGAGGAACTTGCTTTAGAAATTTCAAATACACTACAGAAAGCGTATTTATCGAGTGAGGCATTTGATTTAAAAGTCTTGTCCATACTACCGCACCAACAATGCTGGAAATTATATGTCGACGTGCTCGTGCTAGAATGCGGTGGTAATTTATTTGATACTGTATCGCTTGCGGTAAAAGCGGCATTGTACAATACTCGAATACCTCGTGTGACAGCTGCCCTAATGGATGGAGGTAATGTGGATTTAACATTATCGGACAATATATACGATTGTGATCGGCTTAATGTCGAGGCAGTTCCAGTACTGGTAACGTTGTGTAAAATCGGCAATAATTGTGTCGTCGATCCGTCTGCCCAGGAAGAAGAATGCAGTTCAGCAACTCTTGTTATCGGGGTGTCAAGCCATCATAATAGAAGTTTTATTACAACTACGCGCACATCTGGATCCGGATCGTTTCATCATGACACGCTAAGCGATACTCTGAAGCTCGGAGTGGCCGCGGGTGAAGATCTAAACGCCCAATTAATGAAAGTCCTAAAAAATGAGGAGGCAAAATCGGGTGGCAGCATAGGTAAAAAAGAGATATTTGGTTTTTTAAAATAAAATTTATAAATTGTGAATTAAATGATTTTTGTTATTCAGTATGTCTGATCATAGCTTTCGTTTTTGTTCTTAATTCTGCGATACCCCATTTCCAGCAGCCATATCATAATTACAATGAGTAGAAGAATGTTTTGGCAATATAGCGGTATTACATAGCTTTGGGTGTAATCGCGAATCCAGCCGAGAAATTGTCCCACTGTTATCACAAATATTCCATTTATTACCATATTGAGACCCAAGGCGCCTGGTAGTTTGTCTTGTGACGTATATTCCGATACGACAAGGTTCTGATTTACTATTGTTAGTGCCCGGACATATCCGTAGATACCTGAAAAAAGTATAAGCGACGTTTGTTTTCTGGTTTCTGCCAATAAACTTCGGCAACCCATTAGGAGCACAGCACCAGCCAAAAACGTAGTCCTAGCCGAAAGTTTTAATTTGTCCGTTATCGATGGTAACGTAAGTCGTGATGATAAATCGCCTGTGGCCAAAATTGACATGCACATAGCAGCATCGTCCAGAGTTAATTCTGCAGTTTGTTGTAGGAAATACGGAAAAATCATAGAAAAATTTATTGATGCTGTGTACGCCAATGCCAATCCGACCGATATGTTCAAAAAGATTGGATCTCGCAGGAAACGAAAATTCATCGCCTGTTGTACTTGTTTCCAGAATGGTGTCTCATCTTTGGTGTATGCATGTTGTGTACTTCCAGAGTCTGTTTCAACTTCTGAGTGACTGCTCTCCTCTGAGATTAGCAAATATTTTTGTTCGTCAACTATTTCTTTTTTCTTCATATGCCATTCGACTGGTTGGCATAGAAATGCTCCAACTAGCTATAAGTATAATTTAATTTTTTACTTTAAATATGGATAAATTATATTTCAGATATCTTACACCATGTAGCGCTAAGCCACCAATAATGAGTGAAGCACCTCGGTATCCATATTCCTTCAGTAAATAACTAACGATATATGGCATTATCATTTGACCAACACCGGTACCAGCCAGTGCAAAACCGACCGCTTTGCCTCGATTCTCGTTAAAATACGAATTCACCGTAATAAATGTTGACGATGCTATCAAGCCTAGGCCAAATCCGACCAAAATTCCATACGTTCCTAAAAGTTGCCAAAAATACATGGTCTGTGAACTTAATACCATCCCAGTACTAGTAAGTATGCTTCCCATGATGGCCACTTTACGTGCGGAAAGCATTTTTATCGCCGGGCCAGTAATTAAACCCGATAAATTCAAACAGACACTATTTAAATTCATTACTAAAGCAGCACCACTTGTATTTTGCCCCAAACTGTTTAAATGATCACTAAATAGCAGTCCAAAGACGGAAATTAGTGAATGATTAAATACATTGGTTAGCGCAATGCCAAGAACTACAATCCATCCCCAACCGCCATCTGGCGGGAATTTATTATACGCTACCATCTCTAGATGATTTAAATATCAAATAACCGCGATGCCTCTGAAATTATTTTAAAAATTTAAAACTTAATTAAATTTTACAGAAACTGTGTGCAGCTCGAAACATTCGAAAATGTAATGGTCAAGGGTGACAAATGTAAAACATGTGTGCCACAATTTATTTCAAATTTCTGTTTGTCTTCCTTCAGATCTAAGTTCTGATAGTAACGAAACGAGCTCTATAATACAAACGAATGACACAAATTTTTCCTAGCTGTCTAATTATATTGAAATTCTTTATTTTGTTTCATCAGCCATTTGTATAAAACTTTCCTCGAGCTCACGGTATCAAAAATCCTTATGCTGGATAAAACTGTCTGCTTAGAATTTCCACTCATTCGGCTCTTTCAGCGCGGATGAAAAGGAAAGCCTGATCTCGGTACCATACAAGGAACGTTAACGCGGCATTATACAATACTCGGATACCTCGAGTAACAGCTGCCCTAATGTATGGAGGTAATGTGGGTTTAACAATATTGGACAATATCTGCGATTCTGATCGGCTTAATGTCGAGGCGGTCGGTGATGTTGTGTAATATCGACAATAATTGTGTTGTCAATACGTCTGCCCAGGAAGATGTAGTTCAGCAACTCTAGTTATCCGGACCGTTTCATCACGACACGTTAAGCGATACTCTGAAGCTCAGAGTGGCTGCAGGTGAAGATCTAAACGCCCAATTAATGAAAGTCCTAAAAAATGAGGGGGCAAAATCAAATGTAGCAGCATATGTGAAAAACATGTTTGGTTTTTTGTAATAAAATTTATAAATTATGAATTTTTATATGTATTATTCAACATCTCTGATCACAGCTTTCGTTTTTACCTTAATTCTAGTATACCCCATTTCAAGTAGCCATATCATAATTACAATGAGTAGAAGAATGTTTTGGCAATATAGCGATATTACATAGCTTTGGGTGTAATCACGAATCCAGCCGAGAAATTGTCCCACTGTTATTACAAATATACCCTTTATTACCATATTAAGACCCAATGCGCCCGGTAGTTTGTCTTGTGACGTATATTCCGATACGACCAGGCTCTGATTTACTATTGTAAGTGCCCGGACAAATCCGTAGATACCGGAACAGACTATAAGCGACGTTTGTCCTGTAGTTTCTGCCAATAAACTTCGTACACCCATTAGAAGCACAGCACCAGCCAAAAACGTACTCCTAGCCGAAAGTTTGAGTTTGTCCGTTATTGATGGTAACGTAAGTCGTGATGATAGATCGGCTGTGGCCAAAATTGACATGCACATAGCAGCATCGTCCCGGTTTAATTTTGCCGTTTTTTGTAGGAAATACGGAAAAATCATAGAAAAATTTATTGATGCTGTGTACGCCAATGCCAATCCGATAGATATGCTCAAAAAAATTGGATCTCGCAAAAAACGAAAATTCATCGCATGTTGTACTTGTTTCCAGAATGGTGTCTCATCTTTGGTATATACATGTTGTGTATTTCCAGGGTCTGTTTCAACTTCTGAGTGACTGCTCTCCTCTGAGATTAGCAAATATTTTTGTTCGTCAACTATTTCTTTTTTCTTCATATGCCATTCGACTGGTTGACATAGAAATGCTCCAACTAGCTATAAGTATAATTTAATTTTTACTTTAAATATGGACAAATTATATTTCAGATATCTTACACCATGTAGCGCTAAGCCACCAATAATGAGTGAAGCACCTCGGTATCCATATTCCTTCAGTAAATAACTAACGATATATGGCATTATCATTTGACCAACACCGGTACCAGCCAGTGCAAAACCGACCGCTTTGCCTCGATTCTCGTTAAAATACGAATTCACCGTAATAAATGTTGAAGATGATATCAAGCCTAGGCCAAATCCGACTAAAATTCCATACGTTCCTAAAAACTGCCAAAAATACATGGTCTGTGAACTTAATACCATCCCAGTACTAGTAAGTATGCTTCCCATGATGGCCACTTTACGTGCGGAGAGCATTTTTATCGCCGGGCCAGTAATTAAACCCGATAAATTCAAACAAACACTATTTAAATTCATTACTAAATCAGCACCACTTGTATTTTGCCCCAAACTGTCCAAATGATCACTAAATAGCAGTCCAAAGACGGAGATTAGCGACTGATTAAATGTATTGGTTAGTGCAATGCCAAGAACCACAATCCATCCCCAACCGCCATCTGGCGGGAATTTGTTGTATGCTACCATCAGACGATTTCAATGTCGAATAACCGATGCCTCTGAAATTATTTTAAAAATTTAGAACTTAATTAAATTTTACAGAAGCACAGAATACAAAAGATTGAAATCTGTGCAGGTCAAAACAATCGAATATTTAATGGTCAGGGATGACAAATGTAAGACATGTGTGCCACAATTTTTTCCAAATTTCTGCTTACTTTCCTTCAGATTTGAGTTCCGATTGTGACGAAACACTTTTTCCCAGCATTTTATTCAAAATTTTTATTTTGTTTCATCAGCCATTTGTATAGAACTTTCCTCAAGCTCACGGCATTAAAACTCCTTATGCTAGATTAAACGCTGATAGTGCTTGAATTTCAAACTTTTTTTGCGTGACAAGCTGGGCACCCGGGGGGTAAACCTAATTCGACTATGCCGAATTCATTGGTGCTAGTCCCATTTCAAAGTTAGTCCCCATTTTTGAAATATCGCTTTCGACATATTTTGCCTCTGAGACAAATATTTGTCAAAATATACACTCATATTCACGTTGATAGCTCCTGAACCATTAAGATTTTCGTTATGCTTTCTTCAGCAAAGTTGTTGCGCGAGCCAAGACCAACAACTTTGCTGAACATATTAAGGCCGAAAAATGACATCTACAATCACATTTTTGTGTTATTTTATTTTTTGAAACGCAAAAAAATAAAATAACACAAAAATGTGATTGTAGATGTCGTTTTTCGGCCTTGATGTGTTCAGCAAAGTTGTTGCGCAAGCCAAGACCAACAACTTTGCTGAACATATCAAGACCGAAAAACGACATCTACATTCACATTTTTGTGTTATTTTTCCATATATGTGTGTTTTACTTAGGCCAAGGTGAGCTTGGAGTGGCACTTCCGCACAATTAGACCAGGAGTGCCCCGTTGTGATACCACAGGAACCTATTTCCCCTTTACCCCTGTTCAAAACCATTCGGAGCTACGTACGTACCGCAAAATATCTCGCACTCCACATTCAGCGAGATCTGAAAGGCTGGTCACACTGGACACGCCCAAATACTTATGCCTTCTGTATGATAGTGCCGGACACGAGAATAGGAAGTTATCTAAAGTCTCTTCTTCCTTTTCGTCCATGCAACTTCTACAAAATCATTCGTCTGTAGACCCAGCCTTCTCGCATGTTCCCCAAAAAGGCAGGGTCTTGTCAGTTTTGCAAAAGCTTCTCACAGAAGACTCCGGCTCCACCTTGCCGTTTCGAGAAACATAAAAATCTAACCATTTTGCACAGAATCAAAAAAGGACTAAAATTAGACAGATGTCCCAATTTGACTCATGAGTCATGAGACATTTGTATTCTGCACGTATACGAATTACGGCCAAAATTCACACCCTGAAAATATACAAAAACAAAAACACCCACAATTTACTTCGCGACAAAATCAACACAAAACCCCAATAAAATTTATGACCTCCATAACTTAAAAACAAAGCAGGTACCAAACAGCAGCGCCTAGCTACAGTATATAAAAAGCTTCAAAATAGATTATGTAACAGTAGCAGAAAATAAACCGAAGAAGAGATTATTCTCGAAATTGATATTTCTAAAAAAGTTAAAAAATTGGCACAAGAAGTAAGAACTAAAAACTGTAATATAAAATTAAAAATAAAAAGTTATTCATCTAAATATATAAAGTGACAAAAGAATACAAAAAATAAAGTGAAAATCGTCTTGTGAATCTGGTGAAATAAATAATATGGATAGGTGTAATAAACTCAAGTGCTTTTGTTATGTGTGTGGAAAATTTACAATTATGAGCAATCGCCGCAAAATAAGTGATGAAACCTCTGATTTATATCGACTATACTTTTCACAAACTGGTTATTAGTGGTGTAAATTGGACGCCATCTTTTGTTTGTACAACATGCATTTTCCATCTGCATAGATAGCAAAACACTGGAGCCGCAATGCCATTTGGTGTCCCGATGATATGGGTCGATCCACAAGGACATGATGCAGTTCAATGTTATGGGTGCATGAATTATATTCTCGGTACAAACAGAAACAAAAGTGGTTCTTTGACATACGCTGCAACGAGAAATACACATCTACCGCTGCCGCATTCAGATGAAATGCCTGTTCCGGAAAGATCAAACCCAACCGAGGATTATTTACCAACAACATTTGAATCAGGTGAAACCGGAGAAACATCTGCATCAATATATCAACCATCAAATGTCACTGCGCCATGCAATCACATTGAAATCTCGCAAAATCGTTTGGATATTATGGTACGACGCCTGCAACTATCTCAGCGGCAAGCCATTCTTTTGTCAAAGGATTTAAAACAAGTGAACATTTTGGCTCCAAATGTTCGGATATATGGAGCAATAAATCGTCATCGTCATTTTACGAATTTTTTCAAATCAATTGAGAATAATTCACTCGCTTTTTGCACTGATATCCGAGGTTTGGTATCCACAATGCACAATGCATATAATCCTGAAGATTGGCGATTGTTCATCGATTCCTCTAAAAGCAGCTTGAAGGCATAGTTATCCTTCACGTTACCAACTCAAAGAGTTCCATTCCAATTGCACTCAGCACAAACACAAAGGAAACCTATGCATCAATGAAAAAAATCATCGATTTGATTAAATACAATGACCATCAATGGAAAGTTTGTGCAGATTTAAAAGTGATAGCTCTTTTAAGTGGCATGCAATTGGGTTACACTAAAAACATGTGTTTTATGTGCTTATGGGATACTCGTTTTAAAGGCGACCAATACAACGAACGGAACTGGGCTTTTCGTGAGAACATTAGATTGCGATACGACAGCATTGTTGAGGCTCCACTTATGCCAATTAAAAAAATATTGCTACCACCACTTCATATCAAGCTTGGAGTAGTTAAAAATTTTATAAAAGCGCTGAATCCAGATGGAAATGCGTTCGTCGAATTGCGTCGCATTTTTCCACGGTTAAGTGGAATGAAAATAAAAGAAGGTTGGTGTTTAAATCTACCCGAATCTAAGTTTTGATCAAATGAAATTTCATCTCACATCTTGTTTTTTATTACAGGAATACTTAATGGACCAGATATTCGTCGTCTGATGAAAGATGATGCATTTGAAAATGCTCTTAGTGAACGAGAGGTTGTGGCATGGAAATGTGTAAAATAAGTTATTAAGAATGTTCTCGGAATTAACCGAGCCGATGATTGGCGCAGATATATTGAAAATATGCTGACAGCTTTTCATAATATAAACGTTAGAATATGTCACTGAAAATACATTTTTTGCATTGTCGTGTGGAAAAGTTCACCGAACAATCACCAGCCGAATCCGATGAGCACGGCGAGCGTTTTCACCAAGTGACGGCAAGGCTCGAACATTGGTACAGCGGCAAAAAGCTAGATGCACTCTTGGGTGACATTTGTTGGAATTTGCAAGAGGAAGAAGAACCCGAAGACGACACGAACAAATCAGAAAATTAAAATTAAAAGTTAAGAAAAATGTAAATTATTTCGGAAAAAATTGAGAAAAATCACAATAAAATCAACTGAATCAATCTAATTTTCTGTTAAATAGTTTCTATTGTATCTATATTTGTCGATGAGGTGTTTATTCGATCAATTTAAATTCAATAAATGGACAAAAAATGATAAAAAACATGTTTTTCGTCGAGACAAATATTTGTCAAAATATACACTCATATTCACGTTGATAGCTCCTGAGCCATTAAGATTTTCGTTATGCTTTCTTCAGCAAAGTTGTTGCGCAAGCCAAGACCAACAGCTTTGCTGAACATATCAAGACCGAAAAACGACATCTACAATCACATTTTTTTGTTATTTTATTTTTTTGCGTTTCAAAAAATAAAATAACACAAAAATGTGATTGTAGATGTCGTTTTTCGGCCTTGATGTGTTCAGCAAAGTTGTTGGTCTTGACTTGCGCAACAACTTTGCTGAAGAAAGCATAACGAAAATCTTAATGGTTCAGGAGCTATCAACGTGAATATGAGTGTATATTTTGACAAATATTTGTCTCAGAGGCAAAATATGTCGAAAGCGATATTTCAAAAATGGGGACTAACTTTGAAATGGGACTAGCACCAATGAATTCAGCATAGTCGAATTAGGTTTACCCCCCGGGTGCCCAGCTTGTCACATTTTTCAACTAGCACAGTGAATTTTTTGTATTGGTATATAGAGCCCTGTCTGCTTAGAACTTCGACTCATTTGGTTGTTCCAGCAGGGATGAAAAGACAAGCTCGATCTCCGTACCATACGTGATATGGTACAAAACGCAATATTTTAAAAATTTAAAAATCGATAGGAACGGGAGTTTAGGATCGGGTTATATCAGACGGGTGAAAGGGAAATTTAATTTCAGTTTATAGGAATTTAAAAATCGATAGGAGCGGGAGTATAGGACCGGGTTAAATCAGGCGGGTCGCTGCACATTCTGCACCATATCGTGTTTTGTACCATGTCGCGTTTTTCTTACAACGATGCAAGCCGATATATATGAGGAGCACAGAGAAAGTATGTTCGGGCTAAGAAACATTATTAAAATAGGTGTCCAGATTTTTATGGATGGGTGCCAAATTAGATTTGGTGTCAAATTTTACGGAAAAACAGCCACTGACAAATATAAAATTCCGATAAACCGAGGATTGCAACAAGGCTTTTTAAACGTAATCAAATATAGTATTAACGAGTAATCCGTTGTTCATCCTACTGCTTTTTTGTTTTACAAACTAACGAAGGCAAAAAAGCTACATAAATTCGGAATGCGCTTAGCAGTTCTCAAACCGATAAGCAGTTCAGACAGAGAAGACTAAATATAAAGTCATAACCAGGAGGACAACAGTGTTATTTTTTAGATAAAACATCAAAGTTTTAACTTAGCCCTCGAGTGCATTGCGACATGTCAGCTGAATTAGAATAAGATGCTAACCAATACAAAGGTAGAATTGATAAAAACCGCAGGACAATTTGAAAGCGAAGGGTATGTTAAGTTTGGAGAACAGATTGAGGAATCATCGGAGAGATTTTTAAACTTAACAGTATTTAACAAAAAAAATTACATTCGAGTCGAGCTATAAATAAGCTGCCTACACCACTAAATGGGCTGTACTAGAACTTCGAAAAGACCATGATCTAAGGACAAGAGCTTATACTTTAATAATACTTCCTCAGGTGACGAAGTTTGTTTTTACTAGAAATATAGCGTCATTTATGAATGAACAGTTTGATATTTTTGACATGCCCGAAACTGTATATTCACATAACGGAGTCCAGTTTAAAAGTTCAGAGTTTTTAAAGTTCGTAGTACCCCATTTAAATGCGACCAACATTTATCTTCTGCAAAATGAAAGAGCTATATACCATTGACTTTTTGCACATGAGAGACAAGAAACGAAATATATCCCAACAAAATTTTGCACAAGACTTTTGAGCCACTACACCGCCAAAACCACTATAAAATGTTGCCATAATAGTAAATGTTGCCATAAAATATATTCGATCCGAGTATTTTTATGGCAACAATTTTAAAATTAACCAAAAAAAAATATTTCGTATTTATTAATGTTGAGGATTTATAATAAAAACAGAGGTCATAGATAAAAGTGTAAATTTCGCATTTGAATTAATTAAAAATAATAATCCTATAAAAAAATTATGCCATTACTATATATGTTTATTTCTTTCTAGCATATTGAATATTTTTAAATAGCGGATGGTTCTTATTTACGTGCAAAAATTTGTAGAAGAAAACAATTTTCTACATGTAAATAACCCATTAATGAACGATTGTAATCGCCATCCACATCCCACTCTCCACATTATCTCATGCTCGGTTATCATCGAATTATGACATGCCGAGCAATACTAGTTCTAAAAATTAGCCATCTGCTAATTGGAATTGCAAATGTTTCCGAAAGGGTTGGAACGTGCTGCACTGCCGGATATTTATTAAATCGCACTGGAAAATCGCTAGTTCAAAATAAACTCCCTCATGAACTATGGTACAATCGATCATGAATTATGATACAGACTTCATCATTTGAGAATGTTGGGCATTTGACGCTACTTTAATATATGTCAATGATAACGATGGCTTTCGAGTCTAGATCATTTATATAAGGAAAGTAATTACGACTCATAATGTGAATGTTCGTTAAGAAGAGGTTCTGGACCAAAATTGGTCAAAATTATCTGAGATAAGAGACAAATCGGACAAAATCAAATACGCAAGCCAAGGGAAATCAAACTCAGTGCGAGTTCCCAACGACGTCCATCTCTGAAGGAAGATGACAAAACGGAAGGTTTTCGTGGAATAAATGAAACGAGTGAATCGACACAAAATAATAAGGTGCCTCTAAGGTCGAAAAAGTGAAAAGCAACGAAGAGAGCCGGCTTGAATGGAAAGTGATGAATTTTCGATGATAGCAAGATTTGCTGTCGAATATCAAGATTAAAACTCGTTTTGTGAAGCCTTGAACTCCAATGAGAGAGAGAGAATTGGATCTTTGATGCAAAATGCGATGTAGATATTAGTCGAAAGACCAAAGAATGCTCAAGTTTTACAAAATCACTGGGTAATAGAAGTATTCGTAAAACTGCCTCCCTGCATAATCATTTTGAAGAGGATATGTGTATTTAAAACAATCAATAAGTTTTGTTGATCGTATATGGTAGCTGTAAACAGTTTTGTTGATCCTCGTCCTTTTTATAAAAAGCGCAATAGCATTCGATTGCATGTCGACAGTGAAGAGAAAGATATGACAGAGTTCTTAAAAAACTTACGACAAGAATGTAAAACTTCGTCTGGTTTTTCATAATTTTCCTGGTATGAAAATATAGCAGAAGAAAATGATCTCGGCGAAGCAAGTAATTCTATAAAGCAGTGGTTTTGATGCTGTACTTATTGCTGTAAAATTAGTGAAGAGCCTGAAATTTCACCGACGGTCAAGAGACATTGAAATTCGTCATTTGGATGTACGGAAGAGATTACTTAGAGGTGAAGTTAGATTGGAGCATGTTGGTGGAAAGAACCAGTTACCTGATTTGTTTCAGAAAAATGTAATCGTGCAATTATCAACAGCATATTTAGTGTTCTTGTGATAAAAAAGAAAATAATGAAGGTGTCGACATCTATTAGATCATATAGAAAGAAGGTCTAGGGCAACCAAAATATGCATTGGCATGTTTTTTTCCTGTGAACATATTGAGAAAAGAACAAGATAGTAATCCGATTCACGAAAAACTAAACCAGTTAAGCCTTATTTGTTACTGTGAAATGCGCTGCTGGTTTCCATTTCTGAATATTTTCTGAATATTTTTCATATAAATTCACGTTTTTGACATTTGTTTAACTTTTGACTTTGTTTTTTCTTTAATTTTTTGTGAAATAATAAAACTTCATTAATAAAACATTTTTCAAAACGTCAAAATACTGTAACAAAAATAAAGAAAATTGGGTTAATTATTTCATAAAATTTCTGTAAGATGTCACTTTAGTATTAAACAACAACAAAAAGTTATTGAGAACTATATATGTCCGGGGTAGTGACATCTAGCGCATTAAAAATAAGCTGATTGTGGCTTTTTTTACATGAAATTTTAGCACGGCATACTTTATGAAAATAAAATTTAACGTACAAAAATAGACCCAATCAGGTTAATTTTTTTGCCGTCAGATCTACAAACAGTTCTCTCGCGTCGAGTATACATAATTACTTCAGTATAAATTCTCATAGTTTCACTTTTTCTTTTTAGTTTTTATTTAGTCACGTCGGTCGCATTCAGCATATCTCCAGGGTAAAGGAAGTTATTTGTTTTAGGGGAAACACCAATTTCGTTACTCGTATAAAAAATTATTTATATTTTGATATTTTTCTTCGTTTAACCAGAGACAACCTAAAAGAGATATTTCATCCTATGAAAACGTAAAAATTTAAACTATGTACATGTTCATTTTCTGTAAATAGCCGCGTACAATCAAAAATATTTTGTTTGTTTGCGTATACATATACGTAGCTAACGAAAAACCACGGATACAACGATTACATTGGAATTATCAGAAATAATTTTTGTTTTAATTTTTTAGTTCAAATGAAAAATCTTATTTGATTGTCTGTGGTTTAACTATCGTGTGAAGTAACAAGTTTGAATTAAATAAAAATAAAACAAAATTTAGTAAGTAATTCAATAGAATTATAAATAATATTCTTAAATCAATGTTTAGGTTAATTTCGTATAGATTTAATCTACATTTAATAATCTATATTTAATCTAAGCAGAGAGATACCGATGAGTCATTGTGAATCCACAACCACAAATACTTCTAAACAAGATCAGTTTGCCGAAGATTTATGCGATGCGTTTATTTATTGCAGCCGATATCCCGCTATACAAAGTCCGTAATACAAAAATTCTTGGAAAAATACACTGAACATAAAGTGCCTTAGGAAACCACTTTACGGACGTAACACGTAAAGGGTGTATTCAAAGCGACCATTAAAAACATTAAAATACATATTAAAAATCGATATTTTTATGGATATCGGTTGATGTGACTACTGACGTAACCGGCAGATATGTGGCCAATGTCATAATTGGTATTTTGGATCCAAATGAAATAATCGCCAAACAAAAATATTTGTTAAATTCCGTGCATCTGGAGAGAGCGAATCATTCAACCATTGCACTTTTTTTTGATAAATCAGTGAATATGTTATGTCATAATTTCAGTAAAGATTCCATTTTATTGTTTATTTCCAACGCTGCACTGTACATGGTAAAAGCGGGTCAGACAATACAAGTATTTTACCCTAATGCTGGAAACAGACGTGCGGATTTTACGCATGCGAAAACGCAAGTTAACTACATGAGCGTATTATTCAAACATTGCGTTTTTATTTATCGGTACAGTTTTCAATAGATAATATATAATTTGTTTTGGAATTTCTGTCAAAATATTGAAAAGCCGTCGTGATGTTAATATTAATTCATGTTTTTTTTTTGTTATGTAGTCAACACTGCTGCGGTGCGTTTTTTAGAAATAGAGACAACTTGCAGAAAAACGCAGCCTATGCGGAATACATGTACTTCATTTCATTTAAAGTAGTGTATTCTAATTTAAACGCACGCGTTTTTCCTTCCGCACATCTGTTTCCAGCATAAATGTGAGCAAATCCGCGGATATTACGTATAATAGGTTGATCGCTTAATTTCTAATGTTAAAAAAGTATTTTTATAAGCTCCATCGAGTGTAGAGACTTTTAAAAAAATTGCACCAGGGCTCACACTGCCTCCTCAACCGGTAACCACACGAGGGGGAACTTGGCTTGCAGCAGCCAAATATTATGCCAGTAATTTTGAAATTATGGTCAGAATCTTTCAATTAGGCTTCAATTAGGATATCGAAGGAGTGATTAGGTGACAGCACAATCAGATCAGATTTGATTTTTATTTCAGCCAACTTTGGATTTCTCAAAACGACCATTACAAAACTAGAAACTAATGGACTGGCGCTTGCTGTTCAAATCAAATTAGTGGTAGACGCCGTTAATGAAATAAATAGTGTACACAAAACAAATTACAAATATTATTCAAAAAAATCGGGGATTTACAGTATTATCTAATATTTCGACGAGCTTCACTGGCACATCAATCAGTACAAAATTGCCAAATGGAATATACAGTTGAAGAGTTTTTATCATTTAAATATGCACAAATTACTTCGGTTGGCGTCGAGAGAAGCTTCTCCATGAGAGCTTCTTGTTTCAAAATTATATGTTATTTATTGTAGCCAAAATTTAAATTAAATATTATTTTACATTCTAAAGCGGGAACAATTCTTTAATTCTACTTCTCAAATTTGGCAATTTTTTGTTTTTTTTTGTTGTTGTTATACAATTTTACGAAGAAAACTAATTTTTAAAACATATTATTTTGTTTTTAGAGCATATTTTAAATGCATAAAATCATATTTTTACGGTATATTTTAAGCGCTTACAACCGGATTTTAAGTGCATATTTTTGGTTGCCCTAGAACAGACTAATGAATGTGACTTTCCAGTAGGCCAACTTAAAAGACGGGAAACCGTGGCAGAATTACGTCGTTATTTAGCTAGACATACTAAATTTCTATCGATGATTTCTTTCAAACGCTGCAGATGAACAAGCCATTGGCAATAAACTACTTTCGGAATGCAAAGAGAATGACAAGCGAGTAATTGACTGGGCACTTAAATGATGATTTTGACTTTCTACAAGCAACGCCTAATTAACGTTTCATTGCTCAGTGATCCTTCAGCCAAAGCTAAACTTGCACTAATGGTTGATGCATTCGATAATTCGAATTTGCTACGAGAATTTATACTTTATAACGAACATAAACCATTAACTTAAGCGTCTCAAAAGAAACCAGAAAAGTAGTGGCTAGATTGTTGCGTAATTGATCTTATTTTCCAGAATAATTTGGATATACAAAACCGGACGAGAGAACGGCGTTGCAGACACGCATTCGCGAATCAATTAAATCATGTACTTTTACTATTTATGGATACGCATTATTCCGCAAGATTCGAAAAAATTTCAGTGTTTGTGACGGATACGACTTTATAGTGCAAAACTTCGACTGGGTAAACTATAGGCTTTATATTCCGAAAGAGTTTCGTCGCACAGTATTTGACTGTGTGCATTATCTCTTACAACCCGTAGCACTATTCCTCCTTTCCCTTAGAATAGGGATTTGGGAAAAATGTTTGCCCAAATTGTGTTTTTCTGGCCTACTGTAAGCTTTGGGCTGGAAAACATAAATTTTTCGTGAAATGAAAGAGAGAATTTTGATGAAAGAGATTAATTCAAATATCTCAATTAATTGATCAAAACTTATTTTAGAACAATCAAGGCGTTCAGTCACTTTTGCTATCTAAGACTCCATCTGATGGTTGTAGCATATTTCGTTTAGTGATTTTCCGATAGTTCATATCCCTTTAGTGATTTACCAACACAATTGTGCGGGTAGGGCAAAAGTACCATATCAAAAATTTATTTTGGTATGTGGTTTCAACCAACTTACACATTTGTGAATTCCTTTTTAACTTATTTTCGTCCAAAAAAAAACACTATATCTATACGCACAATTGTGTTGGTTGTACTTCAAATGAAGCGAATTTTTTATCAACAACGCCATTACATACTATGGTTTTTTACTCACACATTTGTGTGGGTTGGACTAAGATTAAGCCAATTTTTTTGTTTTCTTGGTTGAAAAAGGGATATGGTACATAACCAAGGTATTGAGACCTCTGGAAGGTTAGCGCGAAAAATTATCCTGAAAAACCATTATAGTTAAATATGGCAAGACTATTATATATTTTTGAGAATATTTTAATACTATCCTGTTAATCAAGTATGTATATATAATTAATATTGCTGCATATAAAACAAATATATCACTAGATTAGCTATAATGTATAGTAAATTACAAATAGTAAACTTTTTTTTAATCAAAATTAATTCAAATACTTAATATTAGAAAAACAACAATTCTCTGAACTAAAATAGAACTATTTTATTGTTGTAAAATGGCAAAAAGATATTACAAGTTAAACTTTAGATATCGCTGTGTGAAGTCGTAGTAGATATTAATTAACAGAGCAAGGTTAGTATAGAATTTGTAGAGGAAGGATCCACCTTTCAAACGCCAAAACTGTGATTTGTTAATTAATATCTACTACGACTTCACACGGCTGTATCTAGAATTTGACTCAAAGACTCGATTCACAATTTTGGCTTTGGAAAGGTGGACGCTTCCTCTACAACTTCTATACCAACCGTGCTCTGTTAATTAATATCTACTACGACTTCACACGGCTATATCTAAAATTTGACTCAGAAACTCGATCCACAATAATTGTTTTCTTACTAATAACAAGAATGCTTGATTTTGCATTTTTCGATTAACCATGCCAGTAAATTATTTGTTATTAAATTAATTTCTCTTGATATAATTTCTGCGCTTCAAATTTTTTTTTTGGTTTCGGAATGGTACGAACAACTGTCGCTATTTGTTTACTGAAATTTTCGGAATAACTAAAAAAATAAAAAATGTTTTTGATAGTAAAAATGTCATGATAGTAAAATAATTTTGGGGATGACATTCAAAACTAGCGTAGTATAGAAAATTTTTCGGGTTGACACTGGAAAATGTCGTGATATGCCCCATTTACATGCGAGTGCGACCAACATTTTTTTCTGCAAAATGAAAAAGATGTAACATTGACTTTTTGCACATGAGAGACAAGAAAAGAAATATATCCCAACGGTATGATATCAAAGGGCCGAATGTCGAAGGGCCGAATGTCGAAGGGCCGAATGTCGAAGGGCCTAATTTCAAAGGGCCGAATGTGTCGAAGGGCCGAATGTCGAAGGGCCGAATGTCGAAAAGCCGAATGTGTCGAAGGGCCGAATGGGTCGAAGGGCCGAATTTTTTTTATTTTTTTTTATTTTTAGAAACATATTTTTTTTTGGCTAGCCTTTAGTACCGCAGTCAAAATTGACTATCGCGACTTTTTTTTCAAAATGGTCATAATTTTAAATAAAGTTGGAAACATATCACACGCCATTTTAGATAAATTTCAATTTTTTATATATTATTTATAATTTTTACCGCTTTTGTATTAAATTTTTCTACATTTTTTTTTGGTGGTTATAATTTTAACTAAAAAATTGTTAATTTAATTGACTGCCATCTTAGACATATTTTCATATCAGATGCTAGATGCAAATCGAATTTTCGTCATCGATTTCGATCGGTGATGTTAATAAACACAACTAAGACCCTCTGATGGAGTGCAGAATTCAGCGCCAACCCACCTTCCATGTCAATGTACAGGTTGACATGGAGCTTGCAATGTGCAGGTGGTAATATACTGTAGTTG
Organism: Nephrotoma appendiculata; assembly: GCA_947310385.1. NCBI lineage: Eukaryota > Metazoa > Arthropoda > Insecta > Diptera > Tipulidae > Nephrotoma > Nephrotoma appendiculata. The sequence goes on from OX371224.1 coordinate 146,672,133, forward strand.
TGTGAGTAGGTGAATAGGTGAATGGGTTAATGATGTAGCGTGAATGCGTGGTATCACAATGGGCCAAAAAATGGCCTAAGTGTCAACCACTGAAACCTAGACATATTTTTATAAATAAAAAAAAATTGAGTTTGTAACATATGAACTGTTTTTAAATGTTTAGTAAAATAAATAATTTTAAATGATTAATTTAAAATCAAAATGTAAATATATGGTTTATAAACAAAATAAATTTTATTATGTCACTTGCGATTATTATTAAATATTCGTAATTTAAATTCGTCATTTTTGAGATGGTTCACCCTTCACCCCAAGGAATTTTTGTATGCTGTTGATGCAAAATAATTTGAAATAATATAGGGACTTACACGACGAATTAAGCTAACATTTGTGGTACATCTATCAAAAGAAGCGATACGAGCGATACTTTCTCTTTGATCTGTGTCTGCAAGGTTGACGAAGCACGCACAAATTCAAATCAAATGCTTAATTCGATTCTATATATACGTAGATTCCTCTCGTACGCAACGAATTAAGCTAACATTTGTGGTACATATGCGCGATACTCTCTATTTGATCTGTGTCTGCAAGGTTGATGAAGCATACTCAGATTCAAATCAAATGCTTAATTCGATTCTATGTATTCGTAGATTCCTCTCTTACGCAACGAATTAAGCTAACATTTGTGGTACATCTATCAGAAGAAGCGATACGAGCGATACTTTCTCTTTGATCTGTGTCTGCAAGGTTGACGAAGCATAAACAAATTCAAATCAAATATACGGTAATTTCAATATTGTCAACCAGAGATTTGCCTTGTTTAATTTATTAAAAGTTATTTTATCACGGCTTAACGTAAAATTTTAAATTTTGGTTCATTTTTATTCCGATAGATGGAGTTAGCTTGAGACACCAAAAGTGCTAAGCAAAGACACACTTTTTAAGTTATAAAAACCCGATTTTGATCAAAGTGGCGCCACCGTCGCTCAGACTGTCAAAAAATTTGACTGCGATACTAAAGCTGTTCCATTTTTATTATTTTTTTATTTAATTTAATTATTGAATTTAATTATTTTTTTTATTTTTTGCACCATATACCTATTATCAGAAGGCTGACAAATAGGGCCGAATGTCTCTGGTGGCGCATGACAATATTTTCCTTCACCAAAATGAATCGCTGACCGGATACGTGGAAATTCATAAATATTCAAAGATGAAAAATATTAAAATACATACATAAATTCATAAGAAATTCATTTATGTTTAATAAAAAAAAAAAATTTACAAAATATTCTATAAAAAAATATAAAAATATTCTAATATGTTTTCCTAAAATATTTTATTTTGTTATAAAACAACAAATTTAAAAAATTATATTTCTAAAAAGAAAAAAAAAATCGGCCCTTTGACCCATTCGGCCCTTCGACATTCGGCCCTTCGACACATTCGGCCCTTCGACACATTCGGCCCTTCGACATTCGGCCCTTCGACATTCGGCCCTTCGACATTCGGCCCTTCGACATTCGGCCCTTTGTACCTATTCCATCCCAACAAAATTTTGCAGAAGATTTTTAAGCCACTACACTGTAAACCACTATAAAATATTGCCATAAAATATATTCGATCCGAGTATTTTTATAACATTTTTAAAATCAACAAGAAAAAAAATTATTTCGTATTTATAAATTTTAGGATTCATAATAAAAACAGACGCCATAGATAAAAATGTAAATTTCACATTTGAATTCATTAAAAATAAATTAATAATTATCCTATAAAAAAAATTACGCCATTACTATTGTTTATTTCTTTCTGGCACATTGAATATTTTTATATAGCGGATACTTCCTATTTACCTGCAAAAATTTGTAGAAGAAAACAATTTTCTACATGTAAATGCCCCAATATTCGTTTTATAGTGTTGCCATCGCATTTCTTCGGGATATTTTTCGGAGTAACTTCACAGACATGGTATTGAGAGCAATTAATTCAACCCCCGAGGATTGAAGGAGAATATAAAAATATAGTTTTATCTGACAAGATTCGTCCCGTAAATTTGAAAAACCCTCCGAGCAATGTCACTGTTCATTTGAATTTTGTTCATGCAACGAAAAACATCGCTAAATGAGTTATCGCTTAGTGTGGGTTCACGGAACGAGATAAAAAAAAAACTGGCTTTTTTCTACCAACTTTTGCTCAAAAAATTTGTCTACGGTTGTCATGTAAGTCATATCGCACATCCTGTAAAAAAATGTCATAACACAAAAAAACAGTTTTGAGATAAATGCATTTTAAATTACTAACGCTACTGTGATGCTGATATTATTTATTTTATAAAGCTAATAATGAATAATTTCAGCATCACAGTAGCGTTAGCAATTAAAAAAAAATTAAAATGCATTTATGTATCTCGAAACTGTTTTTTTTGTGTTGACAGGTTTTAAGAGGATGTGCGATATGTTTTCTGATGTTTTGTATTTTTTGTTCACAATTTCTGCTTTGTTTTTAAATAGTTGGGACTTTATTTTAATTTAATCGAATAAACCTATGTCTGGGGATTACAAATACACAATATTCGGTTTTATACACACATCACAATTTACAAATTAACAAATAATTTCGTATCAAAGAGTTGCATATCCAACAGTTGCAGCAAAATACAATTTTTGTTTCTCATCCTAATTGTTTTACTTAAATGAATCTCGCATATTTATTCCATTTATTTGATATAGATATTAACTTTAAATTAAATTATTTAATGCGAAATTCATTTCAAAAATGTTATAAATAAACAACAACAACAAATATTTGAGCAAAAATGTTGCTCATACTTCCGGTTATTTTTGTTACTATGTTGGTACGACTTAGATTATTTGCTCAAAAGATGGAAATATTTCAACTAAAGCTGGATTAAATTGGGCGGGGTTTAGTTGTATATGAAAGATTTGATTGGCTAACGAGTTGAATAAAAAATAATCCCGTTCTGTGAACTCAGCATTAATGTGAGGTTCAAAAATGCGAATGAATTATTTTGCATATGGGGAGGAGCTTATTAATGCTAGTGTAAATGAGGATTGAGTGGGGGGAAAGAGGAGAAATAGTGTATGCATCATTCATTATTCAATGGATACCTTCACACCTATACAGATTAAAGGTAGTGAAATGAAAGAACCGATATGCTTACAAAACAAGGTCGGACGAATGACGATGTAAATTAATAACTTATGGATACTAGAGATGTACTTCGAATGTTTTAGAATTTATTTAGACAAGCGGGAGAGGGAATTTGTTGCAAATGTCAGGTGACAGGCAAGTAAGAAGTACTTTGAGTTGGTTTAATCAAAGTAATTCTCGAAGGGTTACAGTTTGCTCGGTCTTATTAATTTCTTTCTCTTAATATATTTAAAGTTCTATATAGCAATGAATTATTTTCCTTAATTGTTATCTCTTTACGAGTATAATGCCAAATTATTTTGAAACCCTAACAAAATAAATGCATAATAAAAATGAAACAATATCTCAAGATGATAACTTCAGTCCACAGAGCCTGAACATCTTAAAATTCTGAAAAATAATTTCTATTCAAAACTATTTGCTCAGACTTCATTCAAATGCATTCGAATAGAAGAATTACTAGTTTTAATTGATCAGAAGATAATAAAGTTCGTAAGCTACAGTTTATAACGATATATTTGTAATATATGCCCACAGATAAAGTAGTTTTGCGTTTAAAATAATTAGAGGCCGATCGCAATACCAACGCCCTCCCAAACAAAATAATGTAAACGATTTCGAATTCCTTCTAAAATAAAAAAAAAACAAAACAACTATTCAAAATTCAAAATTTTTCTTCCGCCACTAAACCGTTTAATTCCTTCGGATAGAAAAAAATGTGTGATTGCGATTGTATTCAAAATCCATATTACCAGGACCTAGTAATTAAAAAAGCATGTGACACTAATCGTTTGTCCTACGTTAACACCGATGTATATCCAGAAACGCAGAAATGTTCTCCATGTCAGAACAGAGATAATTATAAGCCATGTAACTTTCCCACTTGGGGCCAATTCGACAAAATGGACTGTACGTTTAAAGGTTTAAATCGAACGTACGGTAAAGTAGTTCCACCTCTTTCGATGGATGATGTCATGTTACCCGGGTGCGGTAGAGCGCTCCGCGCCAAGCAATCAGCATCGGAATCGAGATTGAGAAGAGTACCGTGTAAAAAAAATAGGAGTAGCTTCGGAGGTCGAGCATCTGACACACAAATTGGTGGCAAGTCGGGAGGCGGAAGGTGGGGTGGTGGGGGTGGCGGTGGAGGTGGAGGTGGGGGTGGAGGTGGAGGTAAGTGGGGCGGCGGCGGCGGCAAACACGGGGGTAAATCTGGGCATCCGGGAAAGGGAGGGCGTGCTAGTGGCGGCAGTGGCGGAAGTGGTAGTGGTGTAGTAGGTTCGGGCGGTAAAACTGCGAGAGGCAAAGGATCTAAAAAGGGTGGTGACCACGGTGGAAAAAAGAATAAGAAAAAAAGACGGGACCATTCAAAAAGTTCTTCTCCAAGTGGCGAACTTTCGAACGAGTCTGATGCGGATGGCACTATGCAAGTAGGAGGCGCTAGCGACGGTGTCGGTCTTGATGCAGATGATGCAGACGGCGAAGGTTATCTACTCAAACAAGCTCTAATGAACAGTGGAGTCTTAACTTTAACACCACTACTAGAACGTGACGGCGAATACTTTTTCAATTTTAATATAAAAAATCAAAAGCCCAATCCCGATTTAAATTTGGACATCAATCTAAAGGATGGAGTTTTTGAAGATGATAACAAATTAACGACAGAAATTCGATACCGTCTCGTTCACACCTTCGATGAAGCCATTTAATATCCAAATTTGAAACATGTATTAATAAACATTTACTTTTTCGTGTAAATTTGCTGCTTTTTATATTGCATCCACTTCACTTAAAACCACTTCACTAATATTTAGTCACGTGTGTATTTGTACGCTAACATCAGATCACCATACGCTTATATACGTAACGGCTAAAACTCGACTGTATATAGTGCACTGATTTATCACTACTAACAATTTAATAATTTAGATAAGATATTTACTTATAACTGAGATAGGCGACCGAAACTAGGCACTTCGTGTATTTCGTAAATTATCTGTGCTAATTGAACAATTAAATAAAGCGAATAATTCGAGCCGCGACTCTCTTTTGTATTGAATGAAATACACAAATTAGAATTAGATTTGTTGTGTTCACAAATATTTATCTACTGATGCGCTGCACACAACTAAGCTGTGTAGTGTACACGCAATTGGATAAATTAGTTGGGACTAAAATTTAATTACTTTAGGTGTAGGGGTATCTATTTGTGGCTGTACTCGTGAAAACGAACAATTAAATAGAATCAAGTTCAACAAATAAAATTATTTATGGAATGTATTAGTCTGTGATGGGGTGATAACGATTCTTTCAATGCGCCAAATTTAGAAGCAAGCAGCATGTATGATGTATAGAAATAGAAGCAAATAGAATATCTGTTGTGACTAAGGGAATTTGAGGCGAACTCCTACGATTAATAACTACAGCGTGGAGGCAACCGGTATTACAAATCATGACGTTTTAATCACGTTTTCTTATTGTATCGAGAACTATTTTCTATTGTGCAGTTGTGTGCGTCTAATGGTAAAATTTTTGCATAATAAATTTTGAGACATAATGTGGAATTTCTGAATTGATTATAACAACCAGAAATCTCACATATCCACCTTTTACAAATGAAACCACTTAAACTAGTTGTATAACACACGGGCCAAGATTTATAATTGCACCTTGTTGAAAACCGTGCTTTGAAAAATACTTTATAACACACAAGATGATTGGAAAGAACAAGTCCGTTCTATTTCACATTCTATTAACTAGTGACCAAATGTCACGCTTTATTTAACTTGGTGTTAGTGATTTTTTTGTTGAATTTTTGACTTATAGATTGCAATCTCATCGTAACAATCAGTTTCGAACGGATGAGATTATTGATTTGAAAAAATCAGTCTTCTCATCAGGTCGCAACGACCGATGTTGTATTATTTTACATAGGAATATTTACACTCATCTATCTCCTGCTTTGAGAATGAACTTAAAACCACGAAGGACATCTGAAACGAGCTAATGAATCGCATGATAACCAAAATACCTAAAGCAACAGAAGCTCCTCTAAACGCCATCTCTCTTCAACATGAACTTCTATCAACGAATACTCAGTCAACAGCCATCTTACACCTACAAACAACATCAGCAGTTCCTGTCTCTCATACTAATTCAATCAACAATTTTACACCTCCAAACAAATGGTCCCCTATATCCATTAATTACTCCGTTAACCCTGAAAATTTCAGTAAGATTAGATCCCCGTGCCGACTCAGAGTAGCTCCTAAGCATAAGAATTTCTTCGTTTCCAGGCTCAGTATCTCGACGACAAACGCAGATATTTTTGCGCATATTAATTCCATTTTGAATCTGCCTGATATTAGAGCTGGCTCGAACCAAGCACAATATAAAAATATATCTCGCTAATGATCAAGTCGCCTCCTTTAAGGTGACGGTCCCGGAAACTATGTTCGACTTACTAATGTCCCCAGCATCATGGCCAGAATTATTAGTCCCTTTATTATTACCAGAATGTAAGGGGACTACGAATAAATCCCGTGAAGTATTTTTGCAAACTCAAGCCCTTTTTTATGACATTTTTGCTCTCACTGAAACAAATTTAACTAATGACTTTAACAGTAATGAATATTTTACGTCAGATTATAATGTTTTCCGCAAAGATGGCTCGATTTCTGATGGTGTACTGAATGGTAGAAGCGTTCTTATTGCGGTGCATAAGTTAATTTGCTCAGTCTTGATAATCCCAAATACCGACAATATTGAGCTGATTTGTCTTAAAATTAACACGGGTTATACGAATAAACACATTTATAGTATATTCTGTGTTGCTATATACGCCCAAATAGTCATGCGGACACCTACCAGTTTCTCGTAGACGCTGTCGATTTCCTTTTTGATGACACTGCTATTTTAGATGACTTTTTTGTCGTTGGAGATTTTAACCTCCCGGACCTTATATGGACACTATCCGAGGACAATACCCATTACGTTGCTGAGAATCCACGATCTGCAATTGAGATTTTGATTACTGATAATTTTTCTAATTTCGGTTTGATGCAGATCAGTAACGTCAAGAATAATCTTAACAGGCAACTTGACTTAGTATTCTCTTCCGGCGCAATGCAGAGTCTCAGAAACAAATCTGGTTCTCAGTACAATTGACTTGTATAATCCGCCTGTTTTAATTTCATTTTCCAGCGAACTATATGTAGAGTTAACATTAATTGCGAAACTTCACCCAGTTTTAATTTCCGTAAAGCTGATTTTAAGAAGCTTAATGAATTATTAGCTAACGTCGATTTTAACTTCATTCTCGATAATAATCACAACCTGGAAGCCCAAACTCTAAATTTTTATTCCGCGATGGTTGAATGCTTTCAACCGTCCATTCCTTATACTGTACGAAGACACAAACTGGTAGTTCCACTCTGGTACAATAGAGAATTGCGATCACTGCGTAATCAAAGAAACAAAAACTGGAAAAAATTCTTCAAGTCGAGATTGGACTCGGATTACTTAAATTACGTGAACGTTTACAATGCATTTTCGATCATGTCTTATGAACTCTATAATGATTATACATCAGTAGTTCAGTCAAAAATAATTGCTGACCCAAAGCGCTTTTGGAAATTCATTAACTATAAAAAAAATACTATATAAAGTTTGATGGTCATTGTTCTGGTGACCCCAAAACCATTGCTGGCTTTTTCGAAATTTTTTTTAATAGCGCCCACTCAAATAACGATATCGAGCCTGATGCGGCTCACTTCAGTTACATGAATAACAGCGCCCTAGCGTCTCCGGTCTCTACTTAAATCGATCTTGAAACTGTGGTAAGGAGCATCAACAAGGTAAAATATGATTTTTCTGCTCGTCCTGATGGATTGCCTTCTATCGTTTTAAAAAACTGTGTTGGTAACTTAGCGCAGCCACTTACAATGCTGTTTCAAAAGTAGATCTCCTACGGAATATTTCCAGCAATGTGGAAAGACTCTTTTATAATTTCAACCCATAAGAAGGGATGTAAATCAGACGACTTCAACTATAGGCCAATTGCGAAACTGTCCTGTATCCCCAAATTATTCGAGAGTATTGTGTACGATTCCCTTTACTTTCAATGTAAAATATTGTTTTCAATGAATCAGCATGACTTCCTTAGAGGACGATCTACTACAACCAATCTAACCGAATTTGTAACTGATACTTTAAACGTTATGGAAGTTGGAATGGAAGTTGATGTTATTACCACGGATTTCAGCAACGCGTTTGACAAGGTTTCCCCTAAAAGATAATTTTATTTAAACTGAGCGCTCTTGGTTTTGGACCTCAATTCTTACTATGGGTAAGTAAAATCGACTCTTATCTTATCTGAGAAAACGTACGTATTAGGTGATCTTTATGAAGCATCTTTAGGTCATCCAAATCTGCTGCTTTTATATCTACTTCCGGGGTACCGCAAGGCACTCATCTTGAGCCTATTTTTCATCTTATCCATCAACGATGTCGATTTCTTGATCAAAAATTGGTCAAATTCCATTAATGCATACGATATGAAAATTTACAGACAAATTTCAAGTTCCACCGATGTTAACCTATTGCAGAATGATGATCTTAATAACTTCATAACAGCGCTGTTGTTGTAAAAATTTTAACCACACCGAACTTAGGGGTAATTTGTGACCGCGAACTTAACTTTAGAGATCACATCGATTTTATTGTTAGCAGAGCAAACTTGTATTTGTGAAACGCTGTTCTAAGGAATTGTTGAACCCTTATATTACGAGGGCTCTTTATATGGCATTTGTTCGGCCCCTGCTCGAGTATGCTAGTCAGGTTTGGTACCCATACCATAAAGTGCACATACGATGAATTGAAGCGGTACAACGTAGATTTTTGCACTTTGCTCTGTGTGGATTGCCTTGAGTGGACGTTTACAATTTGCCTCTTTATCTCAACCGCTTGGAGCTTATTAACTTAAAGCCACTAAGTAAGCGACGATCTGTAGCTGACATCATTTTCATTGATCAACTGTTATCTTTACCTTCAGCTTATAGAATTGCTCCTCACAGAACGACCTACGGTCAGAACGAGTCCGATTACAATAATACTGCGCGAGACTTATAAATATTTCGAACTTTTTGACTACCACATCAGCAAATTCGCTATTAAGAAATTATTATTTGCTACCAATCGATAAAGCAATTTTTGTTTTATTTTTAGATTAATTGTTTTTTGTTTTTTGCTTTTATCTATTTGGCTTAAATATTCTATCGAATATTTATAATTTTTATACTCTCTCTATTTGCGTTTCTTAGTTTTACTTTTGTTTAATTTCTATTTCTATTTTTTATATTGTCATTTTCTTCCAGTTTTAAATTTGCTTGCTCTAAGCAGACCAGCGGACTGCCTCTCCTTTTTTGCGGTAGGGTATCAGTCTCCTAAATTTAGTACATATCGATTCAGCCTTTTCATTTTCCTAATAAAAAAAAAAATAAAAAAAATATTGTCTATATAACAATACCATGTAGTTTACTACTAGCGAATTACTGCGTAGCGTACGAAATTCGATTCTTTCACATTTTCCATCTATATTCTATTTATACAACTAATTTTTCGTATCCACGAATTTTTATAACTTTACTTTGGGTTTTTGATTGTAATGGTGTTATTGGTTAATGTTAGTGGTTAATTGTTACAATAAAATGAGGGCTGACAATACTAATTACTAAATTTATAATACCTTCACTCAATAAAATACTGAATATGAAATTATATTTATATTTCTTTTATTTTCATTGCTTCATCAATTTAGTCCCATCTTTACTGAGCATGATTTCGTCTTTGGTCCACTAACAGCAGCCTTGGTAAGAACATCTGCTGCGTTTTCGTCGGTTGAAACATAAGTTAAATTGATTGTACCATCTTCGATTTTCTCTCGCAAATGATGATACCTGATGTCTATATAACGAAACGTTCTTTGGTTGTAGCCATCTGATTTCGATAAATTGATGGCACTTTGATTGTCCATTAGAATATGAACTGGTTGAGCGATGTATGGATCTAATTCATGGCCGTACTCAAAAGTGCGATAGTATTTTTCCGTTTGCTGTGCCAGGTTATAGCACCATTACATAGTTGGATAGCATAACCAGTACAAGAGCGTCTCTTGTCGACGTATAATGCCCAATCTGCATCCAATAACCGATTAAATGTTTTACATTAGATTTTGAATAACGCAGTTTGTAATCTAATGTTCCTTTTAGATATCTTAATATCCTTTTTACAGCGGTCCAGTTTGGTCGTCCGTAATTCGAGTTGAAATGACTCACATAATTTACCGCATATACAACGTCTGGCCGACATGACTTTAACATCTTTGTTAATTGCTCGTTCCATACTCGTCCACTTTCTTTAAGATCATATATCGCCTTATTTAACTTATAGACTTTATTTGTTCCATCGGGAAACCTTACGGTTGAACCATGTATATGTTATCGTTTAAATCTCCCTTCAAAAATGCTGTGAATGCATCCATCTGGTGAATTTTTAAACAATTTTTGACATCAAAAGCGATGACAAAACGTATCGATGAGTAACGTACCACTGGTGAATAAACTTCTTCATTCATTCGCAACCTATCTTGCTTTAAATCGAGTGACGTTTCCAGATTCGTCACGCTTGAGTTTAAAAATTCATTATGATTTTATCGACTTGCGTTTTTGGGCAAATCTAACTAACTTATCGAAATAACTGCCAAGTTCCATTTTTGACTAACGAGTTAACTTCTTCTTGCATGGCCATGATTGCATGATTACCAATTTTCACAGTTTTCATTATTCAACGCCTCATTATATGTTATCGGCTCATTTACTTGAGCAAGTAAACCATCGGCACCATATGCAACATATTCATCAAATTTGCTTGGCTTTGGTGTACGAGTGGTTCTTCGAACTGTTTGTTGTGCTGTAATACTACCTTTTTGTTCATAGGTTTTATCATTTGTGTCATCATATCTCGTTTCAATTGAACTATCGGATGAAACCAATGTTTCTTCTAATTCAGTTTCGGTGGGCTCACTAGATGATTTTGCAGGAGTACTGGTAACGAATTCAATATTGTTTGTGGGAACACTTTGTTCCCCCTTTGGTACGTTCTTAAACTCTAAATCTGCTAAATCTTCTGTTAAATCAACTTGAACAGAACTACTTTTGTTTATGAACACAACATCTCGACTGATATCAAGCTTCTTGCTGATCGGATCAACACAACGATAACCTTTTGTACCTTCAGACCTTTTATCTCATTTCTTCCGTTTTGTTTTGGGATGTGCACCATGACCGGACTACGAAATACTTGAAGATGACTAAATCAACTTTAATTCCTGACCAAACTTTTTCCGGTGTTGTTGTTTTTAATGTGGCATTTGCTGATCGACTTAATATTTATATAAATCTTGGTTATTAGGCTTTTTTAAATACAATTAAAAAAAATTTCCTGGATTAAGCCTATATATTTATATTTATTGTGTTATCATTTATAACAACAAATCGCCGACGTTTAAAAAAACAATGGATATAAATAATATCCGAAAAGTCGGCGATTTGTTGTTATAAATGATAACACAATAAATATAAATATATAGGCTTAATCCAGGAGAAGTTTTTTAATTAATATTTATATGTTGCCATGTTAACAGCCTCAGCCCAAAATGAGACATCCAGCTTCGAATCGAACAGCATATACATTTAGCCTTTTCCACTAATTTTCAATTTGATCTTTCGGCTACCGTTTTGCTCGGGAGTATACACAACTGATGTTTGATTTCATTCGTTTTAAAATACTTCTCGAACTTTTGATTGATGTACTCTGTGCTATTATCTGATTTTAATACTTTGATTTTTCTTCCCGCTTCTATTTCAAATACAGCTTGAAATTCAATAATTCGATCGAACACTTCAGATTTTTTTTTTTTTTAAGAAACATACGAAAATCTTTCTTGAATGGTCATATCTATAAACGTAAGTATAAATCTTGGACCACCGAACTTTCAACGTGTACGAACAAACTTGGAAAAATACTTAATTCAATTCTAGCTTTCGCCTTTCTATTCTTGTTTTTGTCTGTTTCAGCTTTTGTTCCCGTTTCGATGCATTTACTATACTCGTTCAATTCAAGCAAGTTTTTGAATGAAAAGTGCCATGTATGATAATTTTCACGACCACGTAATTTTTCTATGCCGTTCCACGTACTATTGTTTGCCATTTTTGTTACGTTTATTGCGTCACACGCATACACACACAGTAAATTATTTTATTTAATCGAAATTATCGCGACAAATACGAGTTGATTAATTACAACTTGTTAGCGTCTGCTGAAAACTGTCCTTTGAAATAATACTTATAACACACAAGATGAATGGAAAGAACAAGTCCGTTCTATTTCACATTCTATTAACTAGTGACCAAATTTCACGCTTTATTTAACTTAGTGTTAGTGGTTAATTGTTACAATAAATTGAGGGCTGGCAATACTAATTATACTAAATTTATAACACACCTACTCCAGATCAGCCACAATCACCAATAGAAAACCTTATTTAAACCCAATTTTTGAAAAATTTTGTATAGATGATTTCTGGAAATTCCATTTTTTATTAATGAAAACACTTAAACTCGTTGTACTGAACCTGCTGATCAAATTTCATAATTATGCTCACTTCCCATCAGCCGGAATTACGTGATTAAGCGGATTAAATGATTTCATTAATAAAAGTTCGGTTTTCCACGAATAAGTTTTTATGAAAAGTTCTATTTGTGGAAACAGGGTTTGATTAAGGGTTTCCTATAGCCAAATCTGGCTGATACGGAGTATACACAGTGAATCCTGGTTTTATCAGGTTATGTTCATACTTAATTTAAACAATTTGACTAAAAAGATATTTTCTGCGATTCAATATCCTTCAACAGATTCGGAATATACACATAACGCTTTAAATGGTTGGATATAGCCGTTCTAGGACAAATTCTGACCAATTCTGGAAGAAAACTAAATTGTGTTTGGAATGCACGGTTTGAAACCGTTTGGCTCAAACATTACAGAGGTTGACGCTCGAAGTGCTACCAACGTCACGCTGCTCTTATGATATTTATAAGCATACGGAAGCATATCGTCGCAGTTAAAAAAAAAATATCGGAATGGAATTCAAACGCATCAGTGTTACTGCTTTGTATTTGGCTGGAAAATCGCAACCAGCCATTGTTAATGATGAACTACGACATTCACATGTGCACACAATGTTTGTGTATCGGACCATTACACGTTACAATGCAAAAAATAGGTAGACATCAAAAGGCACGCGCAAAATTGATTTTGTTGATTGACAAAATAGTTTACCCACATGTGCAGAATACAAAAACTGCTAAAGAAGCATGGGATGAATTGGAGAAAGCTTTCCAAGGCGTTGGATTAACCAGGGGAGTAGATTTACTCAGGAGTTTAATATCAACGAGAATGACTGACTGCAGTTCCGTAGAGGAATACGTGAATAAAGTGGTCACGTACGCATATAAGTTAAATGGGGTCGGATTGGCCGTGACGGATGAATGGACTGGAACGTTGCTATTATCGGGTCTACCGGATGAATACAGACCGATGAATATGGGAATTGAGGCTTCCGGAATTAAGATTTCCGCTGATATAATTAAAAATAAAATATTGCAAGATGTCAAGAATGAATCTATGACAAATAATGCAGCATTAGTTACCATAAGAACGTTAAGCCCAAAACTAAGGACAAGAAGTTCATTCGATATTACAATTGTAACAAATTAGACCATTATGCGTTTATGTGTCCAGAGAAACGGTCTACAAAACCTCAGAATGAAAAAACTTTGTTTGTATCGTTTCTGAGTACAACCTCGAAATCATCAGAGTGGTATATTGATTCAGGAGCTTCAGCGCATATGACCGCACACGGGAATTGGTTCAAAAGAATGACAGAGCCACCACCGAATAATGAGGTCATGACTGCGAATGATTCTCGTCTGACCGTCAGAAGTGTTGGAGAGATTTAGCTGGAGGCCAGTGATGGAGGTGTTGTCAATATGGAAGGAGTGATGTTTGTTCCAGATTTGTGTGCAAACCTTTTATCCGTCAGCCAAATAGTAAAAAGCGGTAAAAAGGTGGTATTTGACAACAGTGGGTGCAGTGTTTATGATCAATCGCACAAAGTAGTTATGACAGCAAAACATGAAAATGATATGTTTATATTTAAAAGGCCGAGTGATAGTTTAACCATGATATCCAGTGTTGAGACGTCTAGATCAGATGAAATGTTATGGCATCGGCGAATGGGACACCTAAATTTCAACAGTTGAAATCAGAACGAGCAGTAGGTGTTAATTTTAGCCAAATAAACCACGAAGGATGTTCAATTTGTTTGAAGGGTAAACAAACACGCTCGATTTAATACATTCTGATTTATGCGGTCCAATCGAATGTGCTTCACTTGGAGGTGCAAGATATTTTATGGTGTTCGTAGACGATTCCACAAGGCGCGTTTTTGCCTACATACTTAAGTCAAAAACAGATATAGTCAAAACTTTTGTGGAATTTAAAAGGCTTGTCGAGAACCAGAGTGGAAGGACTATAAAAATTTTACGTACCGATAATGGTTCTAAATATTGCAACGTGCAATTTTTGAAGATCATACGCACGTCAGGTATTCAGCATCAACTAACCGCACCGTATACGCCGGAACAGAACGGAGTTGCAGAACGCATGAACCGAACTATAATAGAACGTGCGCGATGCATGATATTTGATGCCCACCTAGATAAACAATTTTGGGCAGAAGCAGTGTCTACCACCGCGTATATAATTAGTCATTCACCGTGTAGAGTGATCAATGGAATTACACCAGAAGAAGCGTGGACGGATTATAGTTAGTAAGCGGATCCAATACTAAGCGGATTATAGTTAGTCGTGATGTGGTGTTTCACGAAAATCAACGTGTTGGGGAACGGATACTGTCAGAATCAGTCAGTACTTATTTAGAGATTTTCCCGGAAGCGTCAATAATTGATGATAACACCGCAGATTTGTCACAGACCACAACAAATGATCCAGATCTGAATGACAGTACAGGATCGTCGGATGAAGTGACCAATGATGATACACTTTACACGACCAGTGAACAGGAAGATGATGATGAAACTCATCAAGTAACAACTGATGACTATGTACCTCCTGAAACAGCCCAGATTAATATGGATGAAGGCGTAGTTAGACGTTCCTCCAGACAACCTAAGCCAGTAAATTGGGATGTCTATATGACTTACAATGTGCATTCAATCGAAATGCATGATCTATAGTCACTGTCAGTCAAGCAATGAAACGAGCGGGTAGTGAGAAATGGAAAGAGGCTATACGTAATGAATATAGTTCTTTGCAAGAAAACAGTACTTGGAATTTAGTGTATCTTCCACCAAATCGAAAGCTGATCAACTGTAAATGGGTATTGAAAACCAAGAGGGACGCAACTGGAAAGATCATAAGGTATAAGGCGAGACTGGTAATCAAAGATTGTTGTCAAGAGAAGGGCATTGATTACACAGAAACTTATTCCCCCGTGGTCCGGTATAGTTCGATTAGAACGCTAATTGCAATTGCCGTGAAATTTGATCTTGATATAGATCAATTGGATGCAGTGACGGCGTTTTTACAAGGGGATATCGATGAGGAGATCTACGAAACCGGAAGGTTATGCAAAAGGCTACAAAGTGTGTCATCTCAATAAATCATTGTATGGCTTAAAACAGGCAAGCCGCATTTGGAATATAAAGTTAGACAATGAATTGTTAAAGTCTGGCTTAGCTAAGTCCAAAGTCGATCCGTGTATCTATATACCAAGTTAGTGGAAATAAGATGATATTTGTTGATGTTTGTGTGGATGACCTGATAATATTCACGAACGACAAAGTTCGGAAAGTTCGGAAAGTTCGGAAAAGGAAACTCTAAGAACACCTGATGTTGACATTTAAGATGAAAGATTTGAGCGAAGCGCGGTATGTATTAGGTGCGATCGCAAGAATGGTCTGATTTGGATTGACCAAGAACAATATATCAACGAGATATGATGAATTGTAATCCGGTACCGATGCCCATTGACATCAATCAAAAACTGTCAGCGGAGTTTTGCCCAAACACAAAATATTAATTGGATGAAATGGCTAAAGTGCCGTACCAGTCAGCTGTTGGAAGTATTTTGTTTGCAGCTCAAGTGTCCAGACCAGATGTGTGTTATGCCGTGGATTTAGTTAGTCGATTCAACACTAACCCTGGACAGGCTCATTGGACAGCTGTTAAACGTATTCTACGTTATTTGAAGGGAAGCGCAACGGCTAAATTGGAATTTAGAAAAAATGGTTACAGTGATTTATCTGTTTTTTCTGATGCTGATTGTCGAAACTTCAAAGTGTGTGAAGATTTTTTGCTACAACAGGAGTGTTTTTAATCTATAGCTACAACTACGAGTTATCATCCAAGAACCAAACACATTGATGTAAGACATCACATTATTCGTGACATGATAAATGACAAACGTATCGAACTTTTGTATGTTTTGACCATGATATGTTAGCAGGTGTAAAGGGACTCAATACTGCGAAGCACCAGAAGTTCATCAATGCAATGGGGCTTTGCACTATGAAGAAATACAATTCTAGTGGGGGTATTGAATTGAGAATTATATTGTTTTATAAGTAGGCAGCTTTTTATATTGATTTTGTTTTAATAAAAAGGTTTTCTTACTTCCGTCTATCATCTAATATAGAAAAGACGTATTTAGTAAGACACAAATTCATATCTATCGGCAAAGTTTCAACAAGTTCACCAAAGCAAGCTTGAGAATTTGGTCTTTTCTGATGAAAATTTTTTTATGGTTCTGCAGTAATGTAAAGAAACAAAACGATCGTGTTTGTTTGAGTGCAAATCAAAAGACAAATTAGGCCAGCGAAAGCAAGTGCCACTAGTTTTTTTATTGAACAGAGCGTAAAGGTAAACCAACAGATTTGTTATTTGTGAAACCTATTGTTTTGTTTACAAGAAAAGAACCCAGCTTCATTTCTTCACAACAATGGCCACCATATTCCCCGGACTTAAACCCAATGGATTTTTTCCATATATATGGCCCCTTCTGGAGCCCAAAGGGTTAATTAAAAAATCTCTGCCGAGAATGGGACAAAATACCATCAGACCACATTGTGCAGCTTGTCGTGAAGCCTTCTCGGACAGATTCGATGCTATTATCCGCGCTAAAGGTGGCTACATCGAACAATAACATAATTTTTGATAAATTTGAAATGCTTTTACGATATACTGAAGTTTTCAAATAAAATAAAAATCGACAAATTTACAGCATTTTTAAATGGTAACACTTCGAGAGCCGACCGCAGCATAATGGAGTTGAATGGATTCAATAAAATATACTCGTATATACAAAGCTCTCGCTACAAGGATTCTCTGAACTCGAATTTATATTGATTCTTGGAGAAAATATGGCTTTGATCAGGTTCTAGCTCCGATAACAAATTGCATGAGGGTGGAATCTTCAAAAGGACAAAACACAATAAACTGGTGAATCGCATCTAAAGCTAACAGAACCCATCCACCAGAACATTACAAGATACTATGGATAATTAAAGGCTAATTTTAGGCTTAATAAATGCCTTATTAAAAATTGTTTGGTCCATCGTTTCTAGAAAATGCGTTAGGATTTTCCACTTTAAGTCGAAAATCGGACCGAACCGAAACCGAAATTACATTGCAAAACAAGATCAATTGACATACAAATAATAATTAAAGGCTCATTATGGCCTAATCCAAAACTTTAAATTTTTTTAGACTACATACGTTTTTGACCAAGCTTTAGGTTATTTTCGGTTTTGATCCCAATCTTGGTTTTGGTTCGATTTTCGATTCTGCTAGCTTTAAATTAAATAATCTAACGCTGGTCAAGACCGAGTAGAGTCTACAATTTTTAAAGGGGCATTTGATTAGGCCATATAGAGCCTATTATTATTTGTTTCCCAATAGTTTTTCACGTACCAATTTCGGTCTTAGCTTTAAGAACGTCAATTAAGGCAGAAGAAGACACATATGGCAAATGTAAAGAGTGTGATTGCCCAGGAAGACGGAACATTTGATTGGAAATCAGCGGTTCATTTGAAAACGAACGAGATGAGAAGTGCTACAAAGCGGCCAATCTCTCTGTACCCCAGGACTTAAAGTGATTGCACGTCTATGAATATATTTGCGAGCGTTTAAAGTACAGACACTCAGTCAATCAAATCAGCCTGATTTAAAATACTTTTAGCAAAATATTCTTGGACTACCAAAAGTTGGAGAGATATAATTGGGTGATAGGATGAATTGGAGGGCGAAGTCCAAGATTCATACCTCCTTGCGGTGCTCTCTGGGTAACGCTAAATGAATCAGGCGGTGTAGTGGAGACGAACAGACTAAATCCTGTTTATAGTCATGGACACTACATGTCAAGGCGGGTTATTGGCGCCTCAAAACCAATACCAAATCAGCGTCTGTTCTCCAGGTTAGGTGCGGCTGAAGCGGGCGTCTGTCTTGTATCAAGCGGCTCGCTATATAAATGTGTTCAAGGTAGGACTGGATGCCTTAAGATTATCACCAGTACGTGACCCACACACGTAACAAGCGGGTTGAGCGGCAGGCCAACAACCTTCCCTCATAAAAACCATTTAAGTTAAGAACCCTGAACAAAGGCCTCGGATTACCATATCGGATTCATCACAAACTCGACCTCGGAAATTGTACACGGACAACGCTTTAAAAATGGGAACATGGAACGTGCTTAGCCTCTTAAGACCTGGAGATCTCCAGAACCTTTCGAACTAAGCCAAAAGTTACACATTAGACGTACTTGCACTACAAGAGCTTAGATGGTCTGGGAGTGGGATCCATGACACCACCAATGGTTACACTCTTCATTACAGCGGCCATCAGAACGGAGGAGAATTTGGAGTTGGCTTCCTCATCCATCGGCGCGTGAAGCACCATATCATCGATTTCCGCCCTATCAACATGCGGATATGCACGGTCAGACTTCGCACTAATAAATTTAACATCACGATCGTTAATGTGCATGCACCCACCGAAGATAAATCAGATGACATCAAAGATCTCTTCTTTGTCGAGCTCGAGGAAGTCATCAATAACATACCGCACCACGACATTAAAATCATCGTGGGCGACTTTAATGCAAAAATCGGTAGAAGTGCAGAAAATACAACGCACATCGGTCCTAACAGCCTGCACCTAACTAGTAACAACAACGGCCAACGCGTCACCGACCTGGCAATAACGTACAACTTAGTTGTATCAAGTACGTTTTTTCCACATAAGAGAATTCACAAAATAACGTGGAGATCGAATGATGGAAGAACGGAAAACCAAATCGATCACGTCATGGTGTCCAAGAGACACTCCACCAGCATATCTGACGTTAGATCTTACAGAGGTGCAGATATGGACAGCGATCATGTGCTTGTCATATTTAAATATAAGTGCAAACTGTCATCAACCTTCAATAGACAAGCACAAAAAACCGTTCGATGGAATGTCGATGCTCTAAAAGACCAAGCGTCACTGCAGAGTTACCAATCAGCTGTCACTAACTATTTAGAGCGGCCCAGCGACAACGAAGGAGCTCCTCCTAATATCCAGGAGCAGTGGCACGCTATACAGTCAGCCATAACCACCGCGGCGCAAAACACTATCGGCAGAAGACCGCCGATATCCCGCAATGATTGGTTCGATGATCAATGCCGCCTGGTCGTCGAAAATAAACGAAAGCTTCGTGAAAAATGGTTGGCTCGCAACACGAGAAGCACTCAGGCAGAATATCTACGCGCAAGGAAAGCCACGATTAAATTCCTTCGACAAAAGAAACGCGATCATATGAGGTCATGCATCGAAAACATCAGCTTCCAAGCGAAAGTAGGAAATTCAAGGGACTGTTTTGCTAATGCCAGGAATCTCACTAAAGACTTCCACCCAAGAAGTACAGCCATAAAAGACGGGAATGGAGAATTGAGAACAAACGTGGCTGATGTTCTCTCAGTATGGCAAACCTACTTTCAAAGTCTGCTAAACCGGAATGACGAAGTGACCCCCATTAGAGCAATAGCTCCTCCAGGTGATGAGGTCTTCGTCGAATATCCCACAGCAGAGGAAGTAGACGCAGCTATTAGTCGATTGAAAAACGGCAAGGCACCCGGTCTCGATGGAATCCCCGCAGAATTAATCAAACTCGGAGGCGCTACTCTTGCAACAAGTTTATACGATCTCGTCGTTTGTATTTGGGACCAAGAAGAGTTGCCGGAGAATTGGAAGACCGCACTCATATGTCCGTTGCATAAAAAAGGCGACCGTCTTAAATGTGAAAACTTTCGTGGCATAGCTCTATTGAACACTCCTTACAAAGTGTTGGCTAATGTTGTACTTGCCAGACTCATCCCTTTCGCCGAAAACATCATTGGCGACTATCAGTGTGGTTTTCGTCCCAACCGATCGACCACTGACCAGTGTTTCACCATGAGGATGATCTTGGAAAAATGTTGGGAGTACAACATAACCATACATCAATTATATATAGACTTCCGGCAGGCATATGACAGTATAAACCGCGACAACCTTTGGGCCGCGCTCATATGCCTAGGTATTCCAGAGAAACTTGTTTCTCTGTGTAAATTAACAACGTCTGGATCTGCATGTAGAATTGTAATTGAAGGATCTGTGTCAGACTCCTTTCAAATAACATCTGGTGTTCGACAGGGAGATGCACTCGCGCCTGTGCTGTTCAATTTGGCGCTTGAGTACGTAGTGAGGAAAAGCAACATTGAAACTTCGCGCTGTATATTCAATAAATCAGGCCAAATTCTTGGATATGCAGATGATATCGTGCTTCTTGGCCGAAGACCTAGCGACATCAAGGACAGTTTCATACCGCTCAATCGCTGCGCAAGAAGACTTGGTTTGGAGGTGAACAGTACCAAAACGAAATTTTTAACAACACCCAGGAACATCTCTATGGCAAATCTCGAAATTGGCGACCATAATTTTGATAGCGTCGAAAATTTTAAATACCTCGGGTCACTTATAACATCATCAAACGACATGCAGGCAGAAATAAAAGCCCGAATCGCTGCCGAACAACGAGTTTTCTACGCGCAATCAAAATTATTGCGATCTAAACACCTATCGCAGTCGTGCAAGCTCGCACTTTATAAAGCACTGATAAGACCTGTGCTGACTTTCGGAAGCGAGAGCTGGACCATGACCTCTAACGACTGTAGATTATTATCTACCTTCGAAAGGAAGGTCATCCGTTCAATTTTTGGTCCTATTAAAGTTGCGAACAATGAATACCGGATTCGCATGAACCACGAAATAAAGCAACTTCTCGGAGGTAGCGATATTATCGGCTTCATCAAATCTAATCGAGTGAGATGGCTCGGCCACGTTGCAAGATCGCCACAACAACGAATGGTTTACAAAGTGTTCCATCAACAACCAGCCGGAGTACGTCGTAGAGAAAGACCCCGACTGCACTGGCGTGACGACGTCGAACAAGACCTACTCGTATTAGGATGTCGAAATTGGAGGACGAGAGCGATGGACCGAGAAGGATGGAGGACCATAGTGCGGGCGGCAAAATCCCTTTATGGGATGTAAATGCTAGAGAGAGAGAGAGAAAGATAGGATGAATGAAGATAATCGCCCTGTAATAGTCAAACAGGCCAGGCAAATATACTCAAGCTGACCTGAATTCTAGTTTGTTATGGTTATTAAATAAAACAATATTATGGATGAGTTGGCCTCCAATAAAAATCAAATTGGTAGAATCCTGAATTGTTTGCTTGGGGGCGTAAAGCCTTTCATTTCATCTGCATTGCCTATGTGCTCATCTGTGGTATTATCTCCTGACACCGTTCCTTCTTGTGATACCAGTGAGGATATAAACTATCGTCATCACATCCAGTCAGATGTTGGATTGTGTGCTGTTCCTGATACGACGATTACTCCGCATGTAGTTTTAGGTGTTCCCGCATCTTTGGAAATTCCAATTGTATCCAGTGATTCGTTTGTGGGAATATCTGCTGATCGAATATCCCCTTCTGTGTCTGGTGAGGATTATAGTCATCAAACTACCGGATTGCTTTGTGAAACGTTTAAAACTCCGCAACCAAGTCCACAACCAGCTCTGTTTTCTTCGAGTGAGAATTATGTGACGGGTTCTACTTCTTGTGGCAATATCAATGCAATTTTCCAAAACAATCGTTTGGATAATCAACATGTTTGCTATAATGGACAAATTTGTGGTACTAGAGATCTACAATTTGATTTTGGAATTAAACCTTTTGTTCCAATGCTATGGCTTCACATGTCTAAGTTTGATCCATCGGTTACTGATGTAAATATTTCTACGCTTGTGAAAACATGTTTAGGCATTAACAATTGTAAAGTTCTTAAATTAATGCCAAAAAATCGGAATTTTGATTTGTTGGACTATGTGTGTTTTAAAGTTGGCATCAGCTCCTTAAGCACTTTATCCTAATACCTGGCCTACCGGTGTGCTAGGCAGTTCCAAAGAAAAAAATTTCGGTCAAATATGCCTCTGCGAGAGATGTTTCCAATGTCTGCAGCAACGGATTCAACGATATTTTAATAAACTATAATAATTTAGTTAATATAAACGCTGTTCCATGTGATAATCAAGTAAGTATTCATTCTTGTATTAACTTTGGTCATTTAAATGTTCGTAGCTTAGTAAAGCATTTTGATGAGGTTTGTATTATGTTGGACGTAAACAAATTTGACTTTCTTGCTTTAACTGAAACTTTTCTTAACAGTAAAATTACAAGCCAGTCACTTCGCATTAATAACTATAAAATTATCCGTTCTGATCGAGTAAATAATACACGTTGGGGTGGTGTTTGCCTTTATTTCCGTGATACTTTAAAAATCAAGAAATTATTTGCTGGAGCATTTGGTAAATTGGAAGTTTTAGCATCGGAACTTGTGGGATGTGGTGGTAAAATTCTTATTTTGATTATTTATAATCCACCGCCAACTCGTCCTGAAGATATTGATGATCTACATACGATTTTTTCTCAATACTTATCCCAGTATGTAAAAATTATTTGCTGTGGGGCCTTTAACTATAATATGTTGGTTAGTAATAAATTTACTGATTGTTTAAATTTATATAACTTGTATTATTTACCGTTTGGTCTAACTAGATTAGAAAATACCTTATTGGATTTAATAATATTATATAAATTTGACAAAGAAAATATTATATCTTTTGGACAGCTTGCAGTTGCTGCCATATCTGATCATGATTTAATTTTTGCCAGTTATAAATTTAGTCAAATACCTTTGTTCCTGATTATAAAGCTATCAATAATGAAAATTTTATAAACTGTTTCTGTTCATTAGACTGGTCAAATCTTTACTGGTTTTCCGATGTAAATAATTTACTTGATTCATTTAATTCAAATATTTTATATTTGGATTCCATTTGTGTTCCTCGCAAAAGAATTATTAACAAATGCTTTTCTGCTCCTTGGTTAAATGCCAATATTTTGGATTTAATTAAATGTAGAGAGCGTTCTTACAGATCCTTCAAGAGATCTGGTTTACAGAATGACCTTGTATCATTTAAATTTTTTAGAAATAAAACAAACAAAGCTATTAGGAAAGCTAAACAATTATTTTATTTTGGTAATGTTAATAACTCTAAAGTATTATGGAATAAATTAAAATCACTGGGTGTTTCATGTAAATCAAGTGATACACCTATTGTGTTTTCTGCTGTAGAAATTTTGAATGGGATCCGTAAATTAACTGACAATAAAGGTGTTCTGCCTTTACCTCATTCTGAATTTTTTTGTACCGGTAATGATGCTTTAGTATTTGATTGTGTAGATGAACCTATGGTGTTGAATGAGGTTCAAACTGTCAAATCGGATCTGATAGCATTTGATAAGGTAAATTTCAAATTAATAAAATTATTTATTGATTTATTCTTACCTCAAATCACTTTCATTTTGAACCAGTGTTTGACGAAATCTGTTTTTCCTAATTTTTGGAAAGTAGCTTCTATCATTCCTCTTCCTAAGAAGGATGTTATTGGCAGTACTGATGATATTCGGCCGATAAGTATATTACCTGCTTTATCGAAGGTACTTGAGAAGATAATGAAAATTCAAATCAATCAACACTTGCACAGGTTTAATTTTTTAAGCAAATTCCAATCGGGGTACAAATCTAATCATAGCACTACTACCGCTCTTGTGCATATTGTTGATGATTTATCAACAATTTTGGATAAGGGAAATTCATTTGTTATTTTAGTCCTGTTAGATTTTTCAAAAGCGTTTGATTGTGTTAATCACATACTCTTGCTTCAAAAATTACATTTATATTATAAATTTTCGGGTTCTGCCATTAGTTTACTTCATTCTTATTTGAGTAATCGTAAACAATTTGTTAAGCATGGTGATGATGTTTCGGATATGTGTGAGGTAATCACTGGTGTACCTCAAGGTTCTATATTGGGGCCTTTACTATTTTCTATTTATATTAATGATCTTCCTTCGTATATTGTAAATTGTCGATTTCATCTTTATGCTGATGATTTGCAACTTTATATTGGTGGCGACTTTTCAAAGTTAAATGAGATTGTTATGCAACTTAATGCTGACCTTAGAAATATTTCGATGTGGTCTAAAAATAATTCACTGTTTATTAATGCGCGTAAAAGTAAAGCTTTATTCCTGACTAGAAGTAATTCATTTAATATGATGCCCGAAATTTTCTTGGATAATGATATAATCTCATTTGCTCCAAATATTAACAACTTGGGTTTAATATTAAATTCTAAACTTAGTTGGAATGATCACATTAACCCATTGTGTCAACGTGTGAATTATAGTTTGTATTCACTTAGATTAATAAAAAAAAATTGTCCCATTAATCTGCGGATATTCCTGGTTAAAAGTTTAATTATACCAATTTTTACATATTGTGATGTAGTATTTAATAATTGTGATAGTTCTGCTAGGCGTTTACTTCAGATGACATTTAATAATTGCACACGATATGTTCAAAACCTCCGCAAGTTTGATCATATTTCAGCTTTTAAGGATTCTATTTTGGGATGTGACTTGTTTGAGTTTTACTGCTACAGAACTGCTGTTTTTATATTTCGTATTATTAATTCAGGACTTCCGACATATTTATATGAAAAGTTAAATTTTTCTACGTCCTTGCGTACGGGTAATATCAACTTGCCTATAAATAGGACGAATATTTATAACCATTCTAGTTTGATGAACCTGATTATCACATGGAACAGCTTGCCTCTGGAACTAAAACGTGTTAGTTCAGTTAATATTTTTAAAACTAAGGTTTTTAACTATTTAGCAAAAAAAGATTAAAATTGATTTTGTAAATAATGTATATAGTGTATATATATTTGTATATGTATGTATATGATTGTATATATTTTGTATATATTATGCTTATAATTTATATTATGTCATGTTTAATTGTTGTTATGTTGTATTGTTATTTTTGTTATTTTGTTCTGTTTCTTTGTTGTACAAAAACTTTATAGTTTATACACATAAATTAATAAATAAAAAAAATAAATAAAAATTAGTTCACCTATAGAATTTCACCCCCTTTTAGACACGTGTACTGTGATCACTTATCCGTTTACTTAGACTATGTTTTAATTTACGCGCGGCTATCGCATAATATCTGAAAATTGCACGTAAAGTAGTTAAATTTCCCACTGGGGCAAGTTTAAGATAAATTTGGGTAAAAGTGTAATTTTCTAATAAGGAAAATAAAATATCTTGGATTTTATTCCAAACTCTATGGTTTATTCTAACTCTCAATTTCTGATTTAGCACCATTTCTGATTTTGAGTGCTAATAGCCGCTTCTTTAAGCATACAGAAGTACTGGATAGTTCCTGACTTATTGCCGCGTACGAACTGTGATTTTGTAACTTAATTTTTGTATAAATTATCGCATATCTTGATTATAGCATTGATTTCCGATCTTACTATATCCTGGATGACGGCCGACGGTGATATAAACTAGATAAAGCAAATTGTATATAGTTCTTGTGAACTACGCAAACTATCGAATTCCAGATGATATTTTGTATATGAGAATAGGGTCTAAAATATATATTAACCCCTGCTGTAAGGTACAGGGCATGTTAAGGCGATTTTTGCAATAATTGTGGACGACGAAAACTTCCAAGTACTTAATTGAAGTCTGCCATATGGGTAAACTTGATTTTTTTTTCTTTATAAAAACTGCTAAGAATATTTTTTGTATTATTATAATCTAAATTACTTGGAGAGCGAGGACCTCTAAATGAATCTGGTGGAGACGAGCAGGGGAAATTATGTTTATTATGTGTGCCTTAAGTTTTTTCACCATTACGTAACCCACACACATAACAAGGGGCTTAAGCGGTAGACTAACAATCTTGACTCTTAAAACCCACCAAGTTATGAACCCTTTTCACAAAAGCCTCGGATTACCATATCGGATTCATCGCAAATACGACCTCGGATATTAAACACGGAAAACCTTTTAAAAATGGGAACTTGGAACGCAATTAGCCTCTTAAGACCTGGAGATCTCCAAAATCTTTCGAACCAGGCAAAGAGTTAAATATTAGACGAACTCTCACTACAAGAGCTTAGATGGTCAGGGAGTGAGGACAGTCTTCATTACAGCGGCCATCAGCGGACATATCATTACAGTTAATGTACATGTACCCACCGATGAAAAATCAGATGACCTCAAACAACTATGCTTTGTCGATTTGGAGGAAGTCAACAATAACATCCCGCAACACCATGAGACCCAATGGTCTCTAAGAGACACTCTACCAGCATATCCTCGGTGCAGAAATGGACAACAATCATTTGCCTGTCATATTCAAATAGAAGTGCAAACTGTCATCTACGTTCAAAAGTCAAACACAAAAGACAGTTCGGTAGAATGTCGATGCTTTAAAAGATTAAGCATTACCAAAGAGTTACCACTCAGCTGTCACAGAGTATCTAGATCGTCACAGTAACAACGAAGAAACTCCTCTTAACATCCAGGAGCAGTGGCACGCTATACAGTAATCCACAACTACCGCGGCGCAAATTACTATCGGAAGAAGACCTCCGAGATCCCGCAATGATTGTTTCGATGATCAATGCCACCTGGTCATCGAAAACAAACAAAAGCTTCATAAAAAATGGATGGCTCGCTACACAAGAAGCACTCTAGCAAAATATCTTCGTGCTATGAAAGCTATGATTAAATACCTCCGGCAAAAGAAGTGGAACACATGAAATCATGCATTAAATCATCAGCTTCCCAGCGGAACAAGGGAATTCAAGAGAAATTCAATTAATAGAGTTATTTTCAGAGCCTAAAGCATACCACAGCTTTCAATTTAATTGTTCTTGGAAACATAAATAAATGCTGAAAACAAATGAAACCTGCCATTGCATATGAGAGAAAATTATCAATTGGCGCAATTCTGTTCGTTTTTTCGGGAGGAGTATAATAACAAAACGCTTATCACAAATGCGTATCGCACACAAACACAGTTTCAAATACATTTTGCAGATCCTTAAAGTCTTGTAAAACGATTTTTGATTCAGTGCAATTTTCCATACTATCCGATATATATATATATATATATATATATATATATATATATATATATATATATATATATATATATATATATATATATATATATATATATATATATACCGCTACATTTACAAATACAGGTAATTCCAAAATCCATTTTGTGCGTGAAATTCCGTCGCCCATTAATAACTTTCCAATTTTTTTACATACTGTATAACATTATTTTTAAACTGGACACCTCCACTTACAATTTTAATTGATTAAAATTATGCGTAACCTATTTAAAAATTCATAGTGTAAAAACGCAACTAATCATTTCGGAATCATTTTTTTTTTTCCATAAACTGTAATCAAAAATGTGTAGCGTAATCATAAATTTCCAATCAAATAGAGTGTCTGTTAATAATTTTTAACTCAGTCACATTAATAACGTTCATCATGCAAATTCATGCAATTCTGCTAGTAGTGCTTCTAGTTTCGGGATTATCTTATACTGAGCCAGATAATCCGAATTTAGGAACATTCGGTGTTTTATCGCGTCGAGACCGTATTTCTACAACGACTACGGCACCTAAAAGTGTTATAAGCGAGAAAAAAATTGAAGAGGAGGAACCTAAAGAAATTCCAAAAGAAGTGGAACATGAAAAACCTGAAAAATCGATTCCAAAGGCGAAAGGAACTCTTCGTACTATCCTTACCGCGGAAGAACGCACATTTGGCCGGGATGGATTGAGAAATATCTTGCTGGGCGGTGCTGTAGTGGCTTTGGTTAATATTGCGCCAATAATTTTATCCGGATTGAAGGTATAATTTTGATTGAAAAATCATTAAAAACTCTAAAAATATTCTTATTTTTTCTAGACATTGATAAATTTGGGATTGCCAATTCTAGGCTTATTGCTCTTCCGAAGACATAGTTCGTTTCGCATCTTTGATGATTTTATGGACATGTTCGAGGAGTACGTAAACGACGACGGTGAGGCTGAGGCTGAGGATGAACTCAAACAGGACAAGGAGGTAGCTCAGAATGATGAATACACCCCGCCTCAAAATTATCCATACGCCAGTTACGATTATAATTACTACAGTACCAATCCGTATCGAGCGTATGGATTTTAATTAATTCGATTCAACGCTAAACAGCCTAAGATAGTATAAAACGCATTAATTTTGTTATTGTTGTTTTGTTCGAATCGTAGCTATGTTCATAGCAAAACTAATTATTTCTGTCAATATGGCGATTGTTTGACACACAAAGTTGTGGTCTCGTAAAAAATATTTAATATTAAATTCTAATTAAATTATTTATTTATTTTTGTTAAACTACAATATAAAACAGTAAAATCTAAATATATCTTATTAAAATTTATAAATGGGTGTATTATAAAACTTGTGGAATATTTATGTGCGTGAGAAGTGTGAATAACAAACAAGCAGCAGCAAGATAAACAGCGAAAGTAAAGCAAAATGTCACATGTAATAATCGGAGAAACCCCAACTGGAATCGTTAGTTTGATCCCAAACCTAACACAAGATGATATAAGCAGACATGAGGAAAAATTGTTATCTAAGTTAAATAAATCATATGCTGATAATACAATCAGTAGTGGTGGTGGTGGTAAAAAAGTTCGTAGGGCATTTTCCATTCCACGGAATCCATTCCGTTTATCACGTCGTTCGAATAAGATCATGGAATTTGAGGGCCCACAAAATAACTTATCGTTTAACGATATGCATGATCGCCGCAGTGCAACACTCAGTACGCAACAATCGTACGATGATCATGTTAGCGGTGGCGGTAAGAAAAAATTATTTCGCCGATCATCATTGCGTAAATTCATCACACGAATTGCCCATCAAATGACATCGGTTAATATTGGTGTAAGTAAAATAGTCGAACGAGACCACGTCATATTTCGCTAATTTAATTAGAATTGCTAAATAAGTATGTGTTTATTATCTAATTTTAATTAACGTCATTAATTACGAGGGTTGTTTGAAAAGTTTTGTAAAAGTGGCTGCCGATTGGTTTAGTGAAAGTGTGTACTAAAAATGTATCCTGGCTAAATTTTGTTCGGTTTTGTAAAAGTTCCGAGTTGCGTGGTTTCCGTATATAAATTAGTAATATTTAAAATAATTATAGATAAATAAATCGTTAACCTCATTGTTTCGCCTTGTAAATCCTGGAACCGTAGTTAATCGTTGCAGAATGTTAGCGGGAACGGAAAACAAAATGTTAGTACACGATCGAGGTTTCCAAATTCAAATCGATGTTATGTAAAAGTTGTGAATATTTTGAATAACCATCGCATTAAAAGAAAACATTCCACTACGTACCGTACGACTGTGATGTCATACGCGTTTTTGTTACATACAAATGTTATATTCATAATTCAGTAACCAATCAGACTTGATAAGAGTGAATTAATTTAAAATAATCATCAATTAAATAGCAACGGCGATATGTTTCTCGATAGTCGACACAAGTAAGGTAAATTTTGTTTGATCAT
Source organism: Nephrotoma appendiculata (assembly GCA_947310385.1). Lineage (NCBI taxonomy): Eukaryota > Metazoa > Arthropoda > Insecta > Diptera > Tipulidae > Nephrotoma > Nephrotoma appendiculata. The sequence goes on from OX371224.1 coordinate 146,702,599, forward strand.
CAATCCAAATTAAATTTATTCAAAGCCCATGAAATTTTTAGTAAATGGAAGTTTGCAAATTATATTTACTTTTTGACCTTATTCGCGTTTATTGTTTCACGTCAAAACTTTGGCGAATTTTTCCGACCTTCGTGTTATACGATTTGGCTATAAGCATTTTTTTCGCGCCTCTAATTTAATTAATCAAATTACTATGTATAATAATGTATTTCCTTTGCGTGTGATAACCCGGGCCACAACAATAAACATTTTGCTTCATGGAATATAGACGACAATTTAAAGATATATTGCGGTTCAGCATACATACACACAACTGATTCTTATCCGCTGCTGTTATCTGAGTGTTTTGTTTAAAATTGGCTGTCTTAATTTCTTCTTTTTAGAAGAATTTGTGCAAGCCTGCCTGACAGGGAAGGTCAGCACTGAACAATATAATTTAATACTCTCACTGAATGTGCTATGTTCTAATCGCGACTATTTATAAAATTTGTTTATATCAGATTTCGTAATAAAAAATCATTCAAATATAGTAACTCTAAATTTTGAGATTCAGCAACAGAAATACTCGATTATTTTGTATCATTGGAATGTGAATGATATCTTGCCTGGTTCCCACCGCCCGTGTACCGCACAGTTTGCTAATTACTATTTTTATAATTGGAACATATAAGTTGGTTGTATGTGTCTATAATATGTTTCCACTCAACATCCGAATTAATAATATGTTTTTGTTGTGCGCCGCGAAATATTTAGCGATAAGCAACAGAAAAAAAATAATTATGATAAATTAATTTTACCTTGAATCAATTATATTTAGAAAAATATTTATCTACTTTATAGGCAAAGCATACCGATACAGATCGAGTACCACCGTTGGGAGGTTATGTTTGGCCCCCGGATCAAACGCCTGGTGTTACCGGGCTTCGAAACCATGGGAATACATGCTTTATGAACGCAGTACTACAATGTTTAAGCCACACCGATATATTAGCTGAGTATTTTGTTTTAGATTTATACAAAGTAAGTATTTCTTTAGACGATCTTATCGCTCGATCGATTTAAAGTTATTCAAAATTGGTTGTATGTTTTTTAATTTTACAGGCTGACCTGAAAAAACGTAATAAAATCAATTCAAAAAAATTTGGTACAAAAGGTGAACTAACCGAACAACTAGCATTAGTATTAAAAGCATTATGGACATGCAAATATGACCCTGAGCATAGTACAAGTTTTAAAGCGGTTGTCGATCGATACGGATCACAATTCCGCAGCTCAACGCAACACGATGCTCAAGAATTTTTATTTTGGCTTCTCGACAAGGTACACGAAGATTTGAATACAGCGAACAAACGAAAATATAAAACGGTCAAAAATAGTTATGGGCGGTCGGACGAAGTAATCGCTGCCGAAACACTGGCGAATCACATACGATGTAATAATTCATTTGTGCAGGCTGTGTTTCAAGCTCAGTTTCGATCGTCGCTCGCTTGTCCACGATGCCACAAACAGAGCAATACATTCGATCCATTCCACTGTATATCAGTGCAATTGCCGCAATTAGGACATCAGGTTACATATGTTACTGTGCTTTATGCCTCGCAACATCCAAAACAGGTAAAACTAGGCTTAGGGGTTCCGATCGGCTCGCCCGTCGTAGCGTTAAAGGAACAGTTACAAGGCGATACAGGGATTAAATTAGATCGAATGATATTGGCGGAAATAAACGAGACTGGATTTTCTCGAGTATTCTGCGATTCGCATACGATATCGTCGATTAGTGAATCGGATCCGATCTTCTGCATTGAAACACCGCCTCCAACAGAAGATATCCGTAATATCGTATTGTGCATAACGAATTCGTCTCGTCAACCAAGAAGCGAAAATGTTAAACGTTTTGGGACGCCTTTCTGTTTACAAGTTAGTCGTGATGTTTCATATACAGAACTTCAAAAAGCCATACTAAGGGACATGGCTGCAATTTTAAAACCAGAGATATTCGCGTACACCACACCATTGCACGAAATGTTTAAAATACGTCTGCAAGACCCATCCGCCGATCCAGATACATACCTAGACAAAAGCGTTGAACATCCTCTTTTCACCGAGATGATTGATTTAGCACTTTCTGTTTTGCCAGCGGACGCTGGTCCACCACATGTTAAATTAATTTTAGAATGGTCAGAGCCAGATAATTTTTTTAACGATATGACAGATCATTTTGTAGAGCACGAGAGTGTTTCTCAAATGAAGGTTGGTGTTTTTCGTTATATTCTATGATTATAATTTATCAATAAAATGATTTCAGGCGAAATATTCTGACACGACAAGCTTGACGTTGGAACAGTGCTTGGAACACTATACGAAGGCCGAAACGCTAAGTGCTGAAGATGCATGGCGATGTCCGCATTGTCAACAATATCTTCCGGTAGTAAAAACCCTAGGACTATGGTCACTACCCGATATTCTAGTGATACACTTCAAACGATTCCGACAGCAGCAATTGAAGGGGACACAAGCGGCCAAATTAACTACAATGGTTAAATTTCCGATAAACGGGTTTGATATGTCTCCTCATTTAGTGTCTGTTAAATCTTCGAATTCTGATGGTATCGAATCAGAGGATGGCGGAATCGAGAGTGAAGAGAATTGGAGCCCATGGAAAAAATCGCGTAGAAAAGATTCGTCGTTACCACGATTCCACAAAGACAATCGATACGATTTATATGCAGTTTGTTATCATCAAGGTGATACTTTGGAAACGGGGCACTATACAGCCGCGTGTAAAAATCCGTACGACCATCAATGGTACAAATTTGATGATCAGAAAATAACACATGTTCCTGACGAGCAAATTCCCGACGATATTGTAAACAACGAAGCGTATATTTTATTTTACCAACGACGTAAACTGGACAACATGGAATGTTCGGGGACGAGCTCAACCTCTATGGATCATTGGGTGTCAAAGATTGGAGTCAATTCTGTACCTGCAAGTAGTTCATCGTCGGTTACTGGAATCGAAAATGTTGAGAAGAAAGTTGATACGGAAGCAAAAATGCGGGACATTATCCTAGAAGTTCCTATAGCAATTGAAGAAAAGGTAATTCAAATAATAGTTGGTGATTTGTATTTTTTGATCTTTAACGCTTTTTCCCAACATACTAATCTATATTCTCAATTTGTCTCAAACTTTAAGAATCCGTTCAAAAAAAACCAGATGAGACTGATATGTTCAATGTACTCAAATTAAATGTTTTACACTTAAATCCAATTAAATCTTGATTTTTTTGATTTCAGCTGCTCGGAAGCACTGCTAAGAAATGTGATAAAGTAAAAGACATTCCAATTGATAATAACCACATTGAAGTGGTTGTGGCCACCATCAAAGCAGTTACCACGAAAGATGAAGAGGTTCAAATAGTCGAGGCGGTTATCGAAAATCACCACAATGAAAAAATTCCGGAAATGTTTGAAATGGATGATATTATAACTACATCAAATGCGTCCCTGGATGAAACAGTCAGTACCGAGAAAACCGAAATCGAACCGATAGTCGCGGTCTCACCCGAAGTGATAAATCTAAATGTTATTAGCCGGGAGAAGATAAATGGCAACATTGATACGCACGATAATGATTTGAGTTTAAAGGATTTAATTTCAACATTTTCGGGAATTGTAGCCGGTAGCACTAATATACGATCGGGATCAAATTCTTATCGTAATATGGATTGTGAAACGATACGAATGATTCGGGGCAGTGGAAGCTTATGCAGCAAGGATACACTAATGTATATCGATCAGCAGGGTCATAGTTTGATCGACGATGATGACACCATTTTGGGAAATCGAGCCCATTGGGTAAATTAAAATACATTAAACTGATTATATTCTTTAATGCTGACGTCATATCCGTTTCGAATTATTTTGTTTTTTAGATATCGCCCGTCACACCACATAAATTAATTACAGTATCACCGAAAAATTAAATATTCTGAGTTCCGTTTTATGCAACAAATAATTAATAATTATGTATTTCCGAGCACCATAATACATAAATTTTGTTCTCTTTCCATACCATTTTTCTAATTTTATTCGAAAATTACAAATTTTGTGTACGATAACGTTTCCTTATTTTATAAATCTTATGTTGTATTTTATTCACCAATGTTTATTTTTTAAATAGAAAGTTATAACTATTATTTATTCTTCCACAATATAAATTAATTATAAAAATAATATAAATATTTAATATAAAATTAATTAAAATTCCAATAATTTATAAAAGATTAAAATTCGAACATCATAATTGTTCAAGCATTTTTTTTTGTAAATTTAAATAAAAAATATTTAAAATTTTAAAATGTAAGTATAAAAATAGAGAGAATATATTATAAATAAATTTACCTAATATATATTTTACCAGCAAATTGGTGAACTTTTAATTAACACAACATTCAGTCTCTAGGCTGTGAAGTCCTCGCTCGTTACGTTAGGTTTGTGAACACTAAAGATGCTAATCCGGATGTCTCGAAAAATTAACTTAAAATTTAGAATCTAAATTAAAATTACCTACATAATATGTTTGCAAATGGAACCCTGTAAAAGTGACGAACACGGGCCACTGGGTGCTGGCATCCATATTTTGTTCACGTTCTGTAATTTCAGGCGGCGCTCAGTAATCTCGGATTGTTCATAGCGAATATGACAATTTACTATTTCCAACGAAGTCAGATACTTCGTATCATCTGCTGAACAGAATGCGAACCATAGTTTTCTATTTTGCAATGGATAACAAAACTGTTAAACATTGCATTTCCGGAACTTCATGATTAAGGTTCATCAGATGGTAGAAAGGTGAATTGAGGTACGTAGGTTCCTCAATGGCACCCACTTGATGATCTTCATCATCCGGTTCCACCTCATTTCCAACATCTGCTTCCCACCGTTTTCTGCATGCTCGACTTTCTGTTCCGTTTCGCCTTCATCATCATTTCGTTCGCTAAATATTATATCTACCATTTGATCTAGTTTCTTCTCGATTCTTTCTTGACCTACCATTTTAGTTTCTTTAATTCCTTGTTTCATTTCTTGTTCCAATCTTGTATTATTTATGGCCTTTCTTTACTTAGTTGATCTCATTTTTGATCCTATTTTTGGTTTCGTTGCACAAATTTTCGATAGATTGCTATGTCAAATCTTGTATTGTTTGATGCATATGTTAAGTTATACCAGCCAATAATTGTGTCATAGCGAAAGTTCCAGGTGGCCCGGGAACAATATTAAAAGTATATGAAACATTGAATGTGATTTAATTTGCAGAATGGTAAAAAATAGAAACACTTCTTGACGAAAGCTGTCGTCGTATAAAGTCAAGTAGCAGTGTTTCATCATGTCGTTGATAACGCATTTCAAGTAGCAGCAGAGGTTGTAATTTTTTCTACAAAGTGAATGGCCCATGCCACACGTAAAAAAAAAATGCGGGATTTTTCTTCGTTTCTTTCCCCGTTTACCTATGAATGATACAAGTTTTAATTGCGACTTAAACAAATTTTCTGTTCAACCACACAACTTAAACATAAATGAAATAAAAAATATTTCAAGGACATTTTTGACTCATTTTAGTTAAAATTTTATTTAAGAGAGAGCAGAACAAAACATTGGTAGAAAAAAATGCCAAAATACAAAAAATGCTCGTGTGGCATGACTGAATGTTTGTTTTATTATATCGTTTTCGGTGGCAGATCCCGGATCTATAATATGACGTCATTTTTGATATTTTTTTTTGGCGTTTACTCACACATATTGTGATATTGTGTGAGTAAACTTCAAAAAGAATCCAACAAATTTTTTGGATTTTATAATTGATCCGGGATCAAAAAATAAAAAGACAAAAAATGTAAACAAAGGAGCCATGTTGTATCAAAAATGACGTCATATTATTGATCCGGTATCTGCCACCGAAAACGATATAAGCCAGTGATTTGAAAATCTTGAAATGTAGGAGTGGTGCATAAATTGCGGATTATCACATTTATGTATACCTATTTATGTGTAAGGACAGCAAATACAGGTAACCCTCCAAGAACACGGTTTCGAATAACATGGATACCCATTTTTTCAAATTACACGGTTTCAAACAACACGATTTTCGTTATTCTCTTTTATTTTGTTTTTTGTAACACGGTTTTAATGAACACGGAACGAATTAATCGTGTTCTTGGAGGGTTTCCAGTACTTCGTCGTAATGCAAAAGTCAAATGATCAACCGGTTACATTGGCAGATGGAAGATGTCTACCAATCGCAGGCATCGGTGTAGTTGAGTTTAAAACGAAGGCCGTATACAATTGAATGTAATTTACGTTTCACAATTACAACTTCAATTTATTGTCAGTTGGAAAATTAGCCAAACGTGGTTGTGATATAATGTCCAAAAATGAGATGTGTGAAAAAAATCTCAATGGCAAACAAATGCTGATAGTATTTGAGTCTTATTGAGATGTTTATAAAGACAATCCCGCAATTCAAGCACCATGAATCAGGTGAGAGATTCACAGTATATTTATGAGTGGCACAGAATTTTGGGACACCGAAATTTGAATGATATACGAAAAATGGCAGTTCCAGAAACAGGCACATCAGAGAATGTGAACATGGTGCTGCGTGTGAAACGTGATGTAAGAACATGCAATAAGTTTGGACTTGGTACGTACAGATGTTTTTGGAACACTACAATTAGCAACACCTCGGGGGAATAGATACATACTCTCACTAGTTGACGATTCCAGTTGATTCACTCATATTTACTTGATAAAGATGAAATCAAAAATAAAATTGAAAATATTGAGTTGTCGGCTTGGATTCGTTGAAACAATAGTTTTTCGGCCTTGGCAATTTCATCGGGCCTCAGAGCGTATTTAGCGCCATGCTGATCGTACGATTTCTCCAAATCCACATCGTTAATTATGTGGTCTAATTTTGTCTTGTTTGGGCCATGTCGTTTTAGGACCAAAGAAAAAAGGCGGCCCTTTGAACCATCTTGAATTATCGTTGAGATCATGATAATTTTTTACTTTGGTTGTGTCATCTGCCACATTGTCGGCTATCGCTACATAATACCATAGGCAGATGCATTTGTTAATTCCTGCATTTCACCAACTCTTTGGATGTCGAACTTGAATCGCTTTGCGTGTGGCTTGATCTAACGAAGAACGATTTCTGAATCGCTCCAAAAATATGTGGCATCTACGTTTAGGCTTAACGATTTCTTTAAATATGTGGCCAACCTCGCTCCCAAAACAGCAGTTTGCAACTCAAGTCTTGGAATAGATATTGGCTTGAGAGGTGCGCCGCGAGATTTTGCTTTATATAAGGTACACTGTATATTGTCTCCATGTTGGAACCGTAAGAATGCAACAGCAGCAAATGCGTCTGCAGACGCATCACAAAAAGTATGAAGTTCGATTTGACTGTCGCTTATCGAGAATGACGTGTATCTCCGTGAAATTTGTGATCTTCACCCTTTGTAAATTTATGTACCGAGTTTCCCGCCTAATATTTAACAGGAGTCCCAGCGGGTCGAAGACGGACATGATTATTTTCAATACGTCTCGTTTCGTCGGTCGTCGATGATATCTACTGGTGGTATTTTATTGAAATTTAGGGGATACACAAATTTGTCGGTTTTGAATTCCCGCCACATTTTTAAAATTCACTCTATTTGTCTGTTATCGTCGAAATTTAGTCTCTTTCCAAAACAGTTGATGAATTGGAAACCCAATGGCAGACCGCAAAGTTACATTTTTTATGAACTTCAATGACGTCTTGAATTAGTTGAATTGCTATTTGTTCATCTGCTGCGCCCCCCAAATAGTTCGCCACGTAATGATTCTTAATAATATCGTTACAAGCCTCTGAATATTCCGACATGAATTCTCTGACATTTCGGCTTTTGACTTCCTGAACCAAACACGGACCACAAGTGGAACCAAAAAACAACTCCTGAATTTCAAAAACATCTGGTTCTCGATGTCAATCCATTCCTCTCCATACCAGTAGCTGGGCTGGTCGGTCTTCAGTCCGAACTTTGACTTGTAGAAACATTTCTGTAATGTCGGCGACAAATGTGATTGGATGAATGCAGAAGTTAATCAAGATGTTCGGTAGTGAATTATACAAGTCGAATCCGGCAAACAAGAAATCATTTAGACATTTCCCGTTAGAATTGGATGCAGCGTCAAAAACGATTCGCAGTTTGTCTGGTTTGGCCGGATTTATCACTCCGAAGTGAGGCAAATGAATTTGAGGACATTTTCTTCAAATAGCCTTTATCAATATACTCGTTCATCTTTTCGGAATACAAAACAACATAATTTAATTTTCCGTCCATTTTGCGGTCCAAACCATGTAAACAGGATATCGCTGCGGTTTCACTTTCTGGGAGATGTCGTTTTTCCATAAAAGTCCACATTCGAATCTGTCAGCATCTACTCGTCGGATTGTATTCTCAAGAATTATTGTGCATCGTTTGTCGTCTAGAGACAATCCAAGTTCTGTCTCGGGCTTCGTACCACTCGATTCGAAATTCCATTGTTGTTTCAGCAACTCGTGTAAAACGTTGGTGTCATCTCTATTCGTTTGGTGTTCTTCGGTCTGGAAAACGTGACAAGTATAATTTGGATTGTTGTCTAGTTCCTTAATATTTCCATGGACTAGAGAACCCAGCAAGGTTTTACTGATGGCAGGACGAATTCCAAGGACTATAGATGACTTTACGATTGACGATCACAAGCCAATATATTGTCCAATTAAAATTACTGGTCTCCCTTGGTTGAGCGAAACTTTTGTGACGTGGTTCGAATATTTGAAATATTTCACAATCTTGTCGAGCTCGGGTGTATGTATCGGCAGCGAAAGGCCCTCATAGTCTTCACGTGCCGTAGGGTGTAAGGCTTGATCGTAATTTTCACTGATTGATGCACTATAACTGTTTTGGAATCATCTTGCTGCTTCACTAGGTTGTATGTATGTCCATTGTATTTTGAGTGTCTGAATAGAGGCGTCCAATCTCAATTAGTTGGCGATGTCTCAATCGTCATTTCGGACCTTTGAGTTAGACGGGCCGCCTCAAATTATGTTTCATAATCATATTTTCATTTCGGATAATGAGTGATTAATTCATTGATCCTAAACCAGCCGTGAAATTTTTTCCTTGTCACCACCGGGAATCAAACCCGGGACCTCCGGTCGCAAGAGCAAGCACGCTGACCACTTTGCCACCGGAGCGGCATTGTTGTCGCACGGTATTGTTCTCCAGGGAATTTTGGTCTGGTGGTGTCTCGTTCACTTTGACGGTCCTATCGCTGGTTTCGGTTTTGAGGGGCATCGAATGATGTGATTGGCTGCAATTCTTAATGTCGTAACTTTTTCACTATTTGCAAAACTTCAGCCTATGTCCTGGACTGAGACATGAAAAACAGTGTGAATTTTTTGCGATCCGCCCGTTTTTAAGTGCCCTACTGTTTGATTTATTTCGTCGTCGGAATCTGGTTCTTCTGTAACAAAATCCCATTTTTGGTTTACGTCAATCTTCTGGAATTTAATACAGTCACTCAATCTATGAATAGCTCTTGCAGAACTGACACGGTTTCTGGGCGTTATTGTTAACGATTATGTATATGTCATATCTTTCTTGAAAGCACCTTTGGCTTTGTGCTTGTCAGTTTCGACCTGCTTCTTTACTGAAGATATCACTAGTTGGCTTGACGCGTTGGTCTTCTCTCTTATTCAACTCAATAATTCCAAAATTTTGACTTTTGGTGGATCTTTATCAAGACAGTCAAAATATTCGATGATTTACACGGCTTGAGTTGTTGGAATCTTTAATAAAACATCACGAAATAACACTGGGTTTCGCAGATGGTTATCTCGCAGAATTTTGAGCGTAGAGATAAAACTTGTCAAAAATTCGTAGAAATTGACCATGGTTTCCGGCGTGCCTTCCTTAACGACCGGAAGATCTGACAGTTTATCCAGCAAGTGATTCACAATAAAGTCGGACCGTCCGAACCGATATCATAATATTGTCAATATCTAGTTGAGACTTTCTGGCTAAATCATTAAATGTTTGACGACATCTTTGGCTCTGTCGCGAAACACTTTCTCAGTTGGTCTCGATTTTCCGAATTCGAAAACTGACAATCCAGCGTTGAATTGTTAAATTCCGCAATGAAATGAGGCCACTTAAATGGCTTTCCACTAAATCAAACCGTGATTGGTAAATCACGGTTAACTGTCTGTTGTGCGATGAATTTTTCCGTTAAATTGTCCCATCGGTTTGCTTCTCGTTTGAAATAGACAGGATTCGTACTATTAAATCTTACCTTGTTAAAGTTAGCCGAAAGTTGCAGCCTAAAGTGAAAAATCGATAATGCAGATAGTGTCTTCACTATTTCACCCGTAAGATAAACAAATTATATATTAAATTGAAATATCCTAGCCAAAAGTGACTAACTTACAAAATCTGGCTGATATCCCTCTAGTAACTCGCACGCACATCTATCCATTCCAGTTTCCAAAATAATCCCCGGTCTCTTCGCGCCGATGCTTTCTAATGAGAAAAATTCTTTAACCATAGTCTTCATCCGCTGATCAGTATTGTAATCACACATATGGAAACTATAATGGTAATGCGGCGATGACATAGTAGAATCGGCTGCTTTGTTTTGGTCGTAAAAACCGTGCACAACCCACCCTAATCTTGTTTTGGTGGCCGCTGGTTGCTGTGAGGTTCCCTCCCTCACCTGTAATGGTATCCCTAGTTTCCAATTATCAATCCCAATGATAATGCGAGGGACTGCTTGTTTGTATTCCTGGATTGGAACTCCCTGTAGATGATGGTACTTATCGGACATCTCTTGCGCTGCTACGGATTGCGGATCTGACATTATTGATGCGGTACTTTCGACTCCCTTGATAGTTTCTCGATATTTGCAGTGAAACTATTTCAGAATCCTTTTTTTCACGAACAGTGTCTGCTGTCCATTTCAGGCACAAGCTCTCAGGGGTTCCTTTTAATTCGAGCTCTTTCGCTAAATCTATGTCTAATAGCGTTAAAGGCGAGCCTTCTTAAAGGAAATCAAACGTATTTACTGACGCTTTTTTCCACAGAGAGTAACCGAAATGATTCGGAAAAGAGGTAATTGTAGTAATCGACGTTGGGCATTACAAAGTAAAACGTAATTATAGTTACGGGTTTGACGCCTTCTTTCATCTCGGGTATTACCTCGCCATGAAGCAGTGGGTGGTGTAACGCTTTGCAACCCTGCGTGCCACGTTAATTGCTTGGCATATTTGCAACGAAAGTGATTGTGCAGTCCGACTCTTTCGGCACAGTCGGTTTTTTACGGTCTTCCAACGTTCACTCCGATTCATCTTAACGAAAATCTCACAGCTTTTTATCATATGACAGCTGGCATTTCTGATCATCATTAACATTTCGATTATTTTTAATATCTCCTGCGTGCGTATGCAGATAGCCTCTATCGCTAGATTGTCGCTTTTCCTGCCTGACGTTGATACTGACAGGACTTCAGGAGCGGAAGATGGTATGATTACTGCACTTAATTGTTGCTTGCGCGATTACAAAAAACCAGTTCTCAAACGTGGATAACGTGACGTCTTGCGCACAGACTGTTAATATATGGCCCAGTTTAATTTTATGTGAGGCGGTAATCGATCTATTAACTCCTGTAACAGTGATGGATTGTTCATATGTGCTAATAGTCCGGCAGCTTCGATTGTGGCGCATAGGTTTTGCACTGACAGCGCGAATGAAATTAGGATTTCTAATTTTTCTGCTTTCGGAGCCGGTTCACTTCTGATTTTCTGGAGTAAGGTATGGATGATCAGTTCTTGGCGACCGTACAACATTTTCAACGTTGTTATCACATCCGATACTGAGGATGGTAAAAGTAGACGGCATCTCACTGACTCTAGCGCTTTACCTTTCAAACACCGTTGTAGACGTAGTAGATTTTCAGCATCGCTAAACCCACATGTCTCTGTTGAACTTTCGTAGCTGCTTATGAACATTGGCCATTCCGACGGTTGCCCGCTGAAATGAGGAAGTTCCTTGGAAACTACATGTCTTGCGGCTAGCTGATCAGACCTTAATATGGGTACCGTTGCGGAATTTGGTACAGGGAGTTGTGCCCCACCGATAAACGCTGCTGGTTGAGTATAAGGCGGCTGATTCGTGTTGTTCAAACTAACCGGAATGGCGCCACGGTCATCTGGGACTGATGTCCGTATATTTGAAGTGGGTGGCCTATGTGACGTCGCTCGGGGTACCAATTGTTGTAGATATGGCGATTGACCGCTTTTCGATATCGATACGTTTGCCATTTGGTTGGCAACGGGCATTTCAACAAATGTTGCCAATGCAGCCATATCCGCAGCTTGAGGTGGAACTTGTTTAATTACTGGCTTCTCCGACTGGCTTTGGTGTTGCTCAACCCACTTACTGACATCCGCATGGTTCGACTTATAGGCTCATCGTCTTGATCAAATCCTGATTCATCGTCAATTTGCTGCTCGAGGATTTACTTCTGGTTTATATATGTTTCCCTTTCCTTACGGCTGATCTCTTGTATAGCTTGCGAATTTCGTCCAACTTCTGAAGTTCCAACTGTATCTTCTTGCTTGATGATTTTGTGGATCGCCCGCTTATGGATCTATTTGTGTTCTTCTTCTTGCTCAACGTCTTTGACCATAGGGTTGGTGGTTATGGTATTTTAAGCAATAGATATGCTCGATCACATGCTACAAACCCAATCGACATTCTGGATTGCCTGCGTTACACCAGCGCACAATAAATGAGACCACTGATCATACTTGTCACACTGCACCATATCGTCTGTGTCAACACGTTCACACATACTGCAGTTCGATTCTGTGTAATCAATTAGCACATGTTGTGACGATCGAACTGTTTTAAATGGTTTACCGAAATTGTTCACGCCATCCATTGTGTATGTCATTTATAATACGCTGAACTTCACGAGTAGTTTTATTTCCAATCAAACGAACCCAATCCGGGAAAAAATCCAAAGTAATTTGTAGATTATTGCGAGATGGCGCAATAAGGATGGGATGTTTGGGTAATTTCACTTCGAGTGGTAGCAGAGCGTAGTTTATAGCAATTTATGGATCGACGTTCTTGTGACGTTTCTGGTCCAATTAAAATCAAACACTATTTGTCAGTTCGAATATTTAGTATTCGCAACTACAAATTACTATTTTTCTTTTATTTTATCTTTTTTAAATTTTTATATATTTATGTCTCGACTCTTCGATTCTAAGGCCCTTTTCGAAACGAATACTTATTTCAAACTTATTTACTTTTTGCCGCCGTCTTAAATAAGTAAGCAAACCTGTTCGAAATGAGTTTGCATACTTATTTTGACAGCGACATGAAAACATTGATTGTTTTTAACGCAAAATTCTTCGATGTATAATTTTTTCGTTACTTTTATTAATTAAACTAACTTATTAATAATTTAAGGAATATAATTATACCAATTAAAATGACTTTCGGCAATTTAGAAACATAAAAACTCGATATAATGTTTAAATGTGTGTTTATTTGATTTTTAGACAGGACTTGTGGCTGTCATCATTATTTATCAAATTCAAAATTCAAATTCATAACAATTAATAGTTTCAAATATAAATTCGATTTTATATAATTTGTCTTAAGTTATACTTGAAACAGTCTTAGACTGTGCCTGAGAGCGATTTTTTCGACTAAATTGCCGACTAAACTAAATTAATGTGTAGTTATGCTATTACCCACCAGTTTCTATCATTTAGACTCGCTGAGGTTGCTTGACTATTTAGTTGTCATTTTTATTTCTTGTTTTTTATCGAATACATATAAGAGTAAAAATGTCTAAAAGGAAATATCTCATTCTTAAATTTCGATTGTAATTTATAATCACATTCATGAATAATGCGATTCCCATATTCATATTTCTTTTATTTTTTCTATTCCCTTGATTTTAAATAATAGCAAATCGGTGTTGTTGAAAACAATATGACATATGAAAAGTCATAATTTAGTTTAGTTTACAATTTAGTTTACAATCGGAGGCACAGCATATTTAAAAGATACTAGTGCCACCTTTGAATGAATGATACGAATCAGTCGTTAATTTAGTTTAGTCGGCAATTTAGTCGAAAAAATCGCTCTCAGGCACACAGTCTTAATATTGGGTTTGAGTTTTGAATATGAAGCTAGTGACATTTAGTTTCTAAATTTTAAAGTAATTTCTATATTTTTTAAAAAATCAGTTCACATATAAAAAAATCAATTCCGAATTGTATAAAAGGGTCAAATTGTTTTTTTCCGGGAGAGTAATAAAATTACTATCTTTCCGATAGGTCGATTCAGAACATTAAAGCGAAATAAGTGCATTAATTAAGAATACTGGTGGCTTATCAAATTCAATATTTTAAATCAAGTGAAATCCAATTATTTGTATTAAAGCTATATTCTTAATGTTGTTAATTCGTTAATTATAATAAAATATATGTTGTTCTAAAAGAATTTATGTGCGATAGTTTAATTATTAATACTTATAGTATAACAAGATACCATCATGGATAAAATAACCCATAATAATCCATAGACTCTGCTGGATATTTATATTGAAGAAATTTCTCTTTAGCAATCAAAGATCGTAGTCTTGATTATCAAATTTATTGAAAATGGTTATTTTATGTCTCATCAGTGCTAATAATCGTGTCGTTCATATATAAATACACCGTAATGTACGATACCGATGTTATTTTCTTTATGCGTCTGATTTGTGCAAAACGTTTTTTTGTACTCTATTGTATAATTCCGATGCTCGATACATCTTCAAGTTAATTATTTTATGTAGGTTTAATTCAGAATTATCCATTTGGTACCCATAAATATTAATTAAATTCTAAAACAAAACAACTGACATCCATGAATTTCAATAAAATATTGACAACCAATTTAGATTTTGTGCAAGAAAGAGACAGAAAATAATAAGTGACCTCGCCAGCATACTTATTTGAATAAGTTAGGTTCCACAAATAAGTATTTATTTCGAAAACAGCCTAAAGGATAAGACACACCAAGCGCGGCGCATCAAATTCCAAATGTTCCATACAACTCGACGCGCAAAACCATTCACACCAAGAGCGGCGCGGCGTCTTTCTTGTTTTGGATAGTTTTGAGAATTTTAGACTTTAGTTTTATTAATCTTTAATATTGGTAAATAATATGAGTGCATACGTGAATGACGATTGAGAAATGTATGGACCACAATTGAAGTATGATTATTTTTAGGTTATGTTCGGCGGCGATGGACTAAATTTTTTGGCCGCTTGGTGTGGGACATAATTTCACGGCGGCAGATGTAACTTCATTCGATAAAATTTCTTAAAATTACAATTTTTCTTGTAACGCTTTTTATAAATAATTGGTATATAATTCCTTATACTATCGTTTCTATACAATACATAAATAAATTAATGCATATTTAAATTCGCTGCTCGCCGTCGACGCTTGGTGTGTCTAGTCCTTAAAACATAATAATTTTTCACTTCTTTTCTTTTTTTATAAGTTTTCGCGTATCATGAACGCAGTCAAACAGCCTACTTGATTTAACATTCTGCAACAAACCTTATCAGACCCACCTTATCCTATAATCAAAATCTAACTATGGTCATCGGCTATTGAACCAGTCTAGTCATTTTGGTGCTCATCTGGTAAAATCTCGAATTATGGACAATTTTATCGTCGGAACAACGGAAAATGGAGCATTTCACCAATATAACCGAATAAAACCTACTCTAAACTTATAATCAAATTCTACTTAGGGTCATGGTTCATCCAATTGGTATACAATCAGATAGTAGTTCATCTGTCAAAATCTTGATATACAAACCATTCGTCAGCTAAACGTAACTGCGTCTCATGGCTATTGTATAGATGTCTGTTATTGACATTTGCTTTTAGAAAATTGATGATTCATTTGTAACTTTTAAATTTGTATTGATGGCATTTTTCGTTTTGAACATTGAAATTAATCTTCTTTATCGATGCAATCTGCATTATCAGCGTTTAAAATATGATAGCAAAAGTAATATCTGCATTACTATCTTTCGGCAGATACACAATTTATTTTAACCCTTTAAAAAAAAATTTGATACAATTTAAGTCCAAATCACACTAATGTGTGAGTACAAAAACATAGTACATAATTGCGCTTTTGATAAAAATTCGTTTGAGTTGAAGTACAACCAACACAATTGTGTGTATAGTTATAGTGTTTTTTTCGGCCGAAAATAAGTTAGAAAGGAATTCACAAATGTGTAAATTGGTTCAAAACACATATGATGAATAAATTTTTGACATGATTATTTTGCCTTACCCTTACAAATGTGTGGGCAGGCAGGAAAAGGGATAAATTAATATTTTATAATCCTTATTATCTCTTCTTTAATTTATTATTTATAATAAATAATAAATTGAAGAAGAGATAATAATAAATTGAATATCTCGATACCTAATATGTTTATCAAGAATGTTATTATGTTTTTCGGATAGGCCTAGATTAGGACTATCTATATTCTAAGCCATTTTAAAAGTTTATAATTTTTTCGCTAATAATATTAGGTCTCGAGATATTCAATTTCTTAAGAAAATCCAAACTTCTCAGGTTATTAAAGCACAGCAAAATATTAATTTTATTAGCTTTACAAATGGCTTGGAATATATATAGTCGTAATCTAGACCTATCCGAAAAACATAATAACATTTGATAAACATGTTAGGTCTCGAGATATTCAATTTCTTAAGAAAATTCAAACTTCTCAGGTTATTAACGCATATAGCAAAAAATTAATTTGATGGCGGAAAAATTATAAGCTTTTCAAATGGCTTGGAATGGAGATAGCTCTAATCTAGACCTTCATACAAGTCTCGAGATATTTAATTTCTTAAGAAAATTCTAATTTCTTATATCCCATTTTAATAATGATGATGATTATTTATTATAAATTGAAATTACAATAGTTCACAAATTCAATATTTCGCCTAAATGACATTCTTGTTTTACTTTTTAACAAAATAAAAATACTAAACTACTTTTAAGCAAATAATTTTGAATATGAGTAAGTTTACATCGACATATTTGGTCCAGAAATATCTATACTATACACTATATCTGACCTAAGCACATGATGTAAAGTTACACATGTTTAGTTACCCAAATTAGGTTGGGTAACTTTTTTGTGTGGATTGACCCAAATTAGGTCGATCAAAAATGTGATGTAAAGGATACCGTACTAAAGGGTTTTCGTATCATGAAATAGATGTCAGTAGCGGCATTGATGTTAATTAAACAAACATATCAGCATAACATTTAGTATTACAGTTATTAAATGAGTCAAATTTAAAAAAAATAAATGATTGAATTTAATTTCGAAAATGTTACAGGAATTATTTATGAGGAAATTATGAATTGCGATAGAACATAGCAATACTTTTAGTATTATATAATAGATGGTGCACATGAATCTCGGTACATAACCCAAATGTGACCTATAATTTTGTGATGTAAACGGGACTAAAATGGGTCACTATTTAGGTCAATCCATTATGTGGACAGTCAGGCGGCGGTCAGATCGCTAGAGGCGGTTTGTCTGAAGTCACGGGTGGCGCTGGATTGCCGATCATCTCTTAAGGAGATGAGCGAGTATTTCAGTATCCAGATAATCTGGGTCCCTGGTCACTCGGACATCACGGGAAACTGCAGGGCGGACGAACTAGCTAGGTACGGTACGACTCTCCAGATGCAACCGGAAAGGGCAGGTCTGGGGAGGCCTATAGCAGCGCTTAGATCGGCGCTCAGTAAAAAGGCAATTGCCTTGACAAATGAGAGGTGGACCAACACCCTGACGTGCAGAGTAGCAAAACTGGTTTGGCCAAAACTGGACTTGCGGCGCTCCAAAGCACTAGTATCCCTGGGAAAACGAGAGTTAGGATTGGTCGTAGGGATACTGACAGGACACTGCCTTTTTGGGGAACATGCAAGAAGGCTGGGTCTACAGACGAATGACTTCTGTAGAAGTTGTTTAGACGAAGAGGAGGAAGAGACGCTAGATCACTTCCTATGCTCGTGTCCGGCACTATCATACAGAAGGCATCAGTATTTAGGTGTGTACGGTATGGACAGCCTTTCGGAACTCGCGGGCTGTGGAATACGAGATATTTTACGCTACATTAGTAGCTCTGGATGGTTTCAGCATGAGTAAAGGGGAGATAGGATCCTGTGGTATCACAATGGGCCAATACTGGCCTAAGTGTGCGATAGCAGCCACTCCAACCTAACCTAACCTAACCTAGGTCAATCCATTAAATTTTTTAGCGATTTAAACTGGCTCAATCTCATGAGCATTTATTTAAGCAAATGCCAATTACTTACCAAAATATAGATAAAACTCTGACTTACTTTTCATCTGTTCTCAATATCACTAAAAGTTTATTCAAAATATTTTCCATTTTAATTAATAATAATCGTATTTTTTTGGTAATTAAATTAATTATTATAGTATTGTAATAATATTCAAATTTATATATTTTATATCAATTATAATTTTTAATTTATTTATGTAATAATAATAATAGTAATCATATCACAAAATTCTTAACTTAAAAATATAATAAAAAATAATATAATTATATTATTATTTTATTATAAAATTACACAATAATAATAATATATATATATTATAAATTACAAGACCAAATATTTATTATAAATTGATTTTTGTTTTTTTTTTTTGCTAAAGTATGATTTTAATAATTGATTTAGAAAAATATTTAGATAATAATTTAATTGACCCAAAACTAAAATCATAAATATTTAAAATAACATAATAAAATAATATATAGGTAATTAAAATAGCAAGTTTATTAAATTTTCTAAAAACATTGAGCATTTTTTTTATTTTGTTTTGTTTTTATTATAAATTGCGATTATTAATTAATTATTGTATTTGAGTATAATATAGTATTTTATTAAAATTTACTAAAAATTTTTATGTTGCGTAAAAATTATGTTTTCTGCTACTGATTATTACATTTGTAAGTTGTATTGTATTACACGATCAATATATGTATTATGTATTGTTTTATTAATTATTTATTAAATATTGCAAAATGGTGGTAAATCTCGTTTTTTAATTATTTACGTTTGTTTTTTATTTTATTTTTAAAACAATATAATTAATCAATTTGTATTAAATATTTTATATAAAGGGATGGACTTTTATAATTTACTTTTCATATTTTAAATTAATTACGTTATCTAAATGTTAGCGATATTATTACATTATTATTTTTTTTTTGTCATGTAAAAATATATATAAATTAATAATCACATTTAATTTATATTTTTATTACTATAATAATTAGTATTACATGATTAAAACCTTTGCGTAGCCCATTCTGCAAATTTGTTATTGTTGAGTCGACGAAATTAATTAAATTTCGTTATAAACGCAAAATGTCTTTATATTTTATTAATTAAGAATTAGGTAATTATAGCACTGGTTTCTTTCTCCGATTTTATTGTGATAATATGACACAGGGTGTAAATTTTGCTTGCTCTTATATGACGTGTGTGTTTATGTGGGATTGGATAACATGTTTTCTTATTGTACTTTAAAAGGCTTTTAATTAAATTTTGTATTCAATAAAAAAAGGATGAAATTAATATTTTTTATTAAGATTTTTATATATTATGTTAAAAGGATTTGCGTGTGATATGACGTGATGACGTGATATGAAATACAACGTTTATAAAAAATATTATAAAATATTTTTGATCTATACGGAAGGATCTCTCGTATATACCACAACCTCCAAGCCATGTTTTATATTTAAATAAAAAAATAAAAAATTAAAATTTTATGTATAGAAAATATATTCTTTATTTAATTAATAAATTTTTGATGTGTATGTGTGTGTGTAATAAAGTTTGAAAGTTTGTAACTCTACAAGTTTTAAAGAAACGATTTAGAATTATTGCATTCACCTACGTGGTACATTCTTGACTTATTTTTTTGAGATTATGCAGATAATTTCAACGGATTCTATTTTTTTTTTATATATTAGACTATATAAAATACTTTTATAGTGTCAGATCAGTGATCATCGGATTAGGTTTCATTATAGTTTTGCCCTATTTCTTCTAACTATATAGTGTGAGTACTACAAAATAATAAATTAATGTGTATGATGTTGAGTCGTTAGAGAAAATAAAAAACCGAAAAAACTTAATAATTTATAATTAAAAATTATTTAATTCTAAATCCTATTATTTATCGAATGGAATGTACTTTCCAACGTAATACAAAATAAGCTATTACCCTAAGTGCAATAAATATTCCAAATAGTGCGGTTGCATCAATCCAATATTCCCCATTCTCCATGGACATTTGCTTAAGAAATTTTTGTGGATTACGAAAATGACAATAAATTTCGTCACAATCTAATTTCTCCCTATCCATACCATAAACTGATAACATAGCACCTGTTTTAAAAATAAATAAAATTTAATACCAAACTACCACATTTAATATATCGATAACTTACCTTCAAAACCATATCTAACGTAACTAACATACGTAACCCAATGTAAATAACTCGGTATTGTATCGAATGTGACAAAGAAACCGGAGAATAGTATCGTTGGTATTGTGGTAACTGGTCCCAAAAATACGCCTGTCTCAACACTCATACCGGCCCCTATTAGTAATCCTAAACTTTGGGCCACCAACGATGTCAGAATACATATGCAAACAAACATTAGTACACGTTTTGGTTCCATCGGTTGTGACGTCAAGTAATATACAACGATTACGTAGACACTTGAGAATAGTATTTGAAATGGTAGGTCCGCCAGCGTTTTAGCAAAATAGAATGCCTTCAGCGAATACCAATAGTTTAAGTGCTCCCGTATAAATACAGCCATTTCGGTTGGAACTGTAAAAAAAAATATGTATATTTTATTAGGTAATTTATTTACATGACCGTAATATTAAAGTATACTTACATGTCAAGATAGTTGGCATCATTGCGGTAAACATTGTAAATAATGTTGTAAAAAATATACAACCAGCGTTACTCTGCACCTTGGACGCATTCTGCCCAATATCATAATAAATCATTCCAATTATGGCACCAACAATTATATGCGATAACAATCTCATCTGCGTTAAAGTCTGATCTCTCACAATTGTTAAAAATGTACGTTTGAGTAAGACCCAAAATTGTGTTAGGCCCGATGTTGGAAAACCGGGCTTCATATTCGTTGGCATTTCAATAACACTTTCGTTCGAGTCTAATAATGATGTAGTACATGTTGCACCAGCCTGTTGCTGTTGCTTTAATTGATTTTCATCACAGTTATTGGTTAAATTAATTACAGTAAAATCACTTTTCGTATTATTTGGTTTTATCATTAACATTTGATCGTCATCATTTGTTGTCGATATTGTCGTTGTGGTAACATTAGCGGGACTAATTGGTTTCGAGTATGCATTCGCTATTGTACTAATACCATTTGTAACACCGCCTAACGTACTATTCTCATTTGGTAGTGCTTGATAATTATCACATTTGCCATTATTTACGGCGGTAACGAGCCGACCAACCGCTTCACCAAATTCACCACATGCCACTTCCATAACATAATCGGCCGGGTTATGGTAGCCGGGACATTCAAAACCTAGTGACGATAAAAATGGAACTAGTGCTTGAACGCGACCCTTGTAGATACATTGCCCCTCGGCCAGCATATACAAATAATCGAACATTTCGAATAAGCGCGCCGATGGCTGATGTATTGTGCACACAACGGTTCGACCGCCGCGCGCTAAACTTTTTAATAATTTAATCAATTGAAAACACGACGAACTATCTAGTCCACTGGTCGGTTCATCGAAAAACATTACTGGCGGATTATTCACCAATTCTAGTGCTATACTCAAACGTTTACGTTGGCCACCGGATAAATTTAATGTCATCGTTTTGCTACACTCGGTTAAACCCATCGCATCGATAATTTCTTCGACAACAATTTTTTTATCAGCTATTTGCATATTTCGGCCCAATTTTAAACTAGCCGATATCATCATGGCTTCTTTAACGGTGACATAAGGCATTAGACGATCATCTTGCATAATATAACACGATAGCTTACGAAATCGCCTTAAATTACGTTCCTTTCCATTTATTTGGACCTGCCCGCTTAAATGTGACGTTTTATATCCGGCTAAAATATTCATTAGAGTACTTTTGCCGGCACCCGATGGTCCCATAATTGCTGTTAGCTCGCCAGATCTAAATTTCCCGTTAACACATTTCAGTATTGTTTTATAGCCTCGTTTATGGCCCTCCGACACCGAATACGACATATCGATAAATTCAATATCGACGGGTGGCCTCTTCGGCAGATGGGTTAATTTCACCTGTAATGATAAAATTTTATTTTATTAGAATTGGCCTGCACTATGTCTCGTACACTACAGAGTTCTAACATCAAAAAATGAGTTATCTTGATTACTATTCTCGGGTCTGGGGAAAAGCATTTTACTATTATTTTAATCTGTGCCGAGAAATTCAATTTACGAAAACAAAAATATTTTTTATTGTCAGTTTGACTTTTGGGCCTACTGTATAATCGTACTGTGTTGTTGTAATGTATAATTTCAGTGATGTTATCAAAAAAGATTCTTGTTTGTTCTTTGTGATTGTTGGTCTTTGTTGATTAACACTTATTTTTGAATCTAAAGCTAGGATGAGCATATTCAACGCGTGTATAGAGCATCACTAAACCAACCAGACACAATGTTTTAATCCTGCTTGATGTGCAGGTTGAAATTTGAAGTGCACGCATAGGAAGTGGCGGTCCGCTGTACTAAGTTTTCTATTACTTATTTTAGACTTTATATTAGGTAAATTTGTATTAAATATGGGATGAACAATTTATTGTAAGTAGCTACAACGATAGCAAGATTCCATTGGCATTAGCAAAGCACTTGTAAGTACTTAACTATAGTGATGTGTAATAAAATCGTTGAGAATCCATCATGCAGAATTATCAGTCTGAAATATTTCCAGAAACCCGACACTGTAGCAGAAAAGATAATTTTTTTCTTTTTTGCATTTTTCTCTTAAACTGTTTAGACAGCATAAGTTTTTTCATTTTTTGTATAAATAAGATCTTTTAAATAAAAATGAAGCAGAATTAAATACAATCAACAACTGATTATTTGAACCTCACCATTTAATCCAAATATTCATAAAACATAATCAGAACGGAGGCCTGATTTTTCATTGGTCCTTCGAACCGGACATACCCGACATACACATACAACTGTTATGAGAATTCAACAAAGCTTTCGAACATTAAAAGAACAGAAAGTATAGACGAGTTACACATTCAGCAAGAAAATGATAACCGTTTTCCAAAGAAATGACAACAAAGACGGTAAAGTACACAACACAAAAACCTATTTGGAATTAAAAGTCGCTGTACCAGGAGTATGCATCAGCAAACGATAAAATTCAGACAGCAGTCCCGCCGCTGAAACCATCTCATCAATATCTCAGAATGAAAAGACAAATTGTAGAAATATACCACTTCGTCTTAGGTGACATGCGTCAACGGTTAAATAGCGGATCTCCCAACACTCCGACGTTATCAATACCAGATCAATCACAAATCTTAAGTCGCACTTACTGAAAAGTGCAGCTCAGCTGATCAGCTACCTTTCATTAACCGACGAGAATTACGAAATGGCTTAGAGCTTGCTTCAGTCAAGATACAACAACCCACGATTTCTAGCAAGTACTTCAATTCGTTGCTATCACTACACCAACAATACAAGGAGCAACTGCCGAGGCGTAATGAAATCTGACGAAACGATGAACATAGAGCGCGTAACGAACATAGGGGAGCTAATTCAGAATCAGCTATACCTAATGAAACAACGTTATCTAATGTAAGAGAAATACTTCAAGTATCAGAGTATTTCGACATGCCATCGCGGTCAGCGCCAAATGTTAGGTTAAGAACAATACTTAGAACAACACTAGATAGTGCACGTTTAGTAAATGTCTAGGACCTTTGAGTACGTTGTTTCAACATCGTGTATTGTTTGCAATGGACATCATCGTGCACTTCTGCATTGCAATGATGCAGCGTCTTCAAGCATGGGTACAACTCAAACTATTGTACTCAACCAACACTAAATTGTGTTGTTCCACCGGAATATCATCAAAGGCTGCTAATTTATTAATTATTAAAAATAGGAAAACCTACATAAATATTGCGGGCATAAGTGGAAATAAAAATGACGTTTGCAGACTAACTATATTAACATCAAACTGGCACCAAGATTTTTGAAGACTTTTCTTTCTATATCTGTCAAGCTCACACAATAGCTTCTCGGGACCAATATTAACATACAGTGAGTCGCACTCGTATTCGCAATTGCAGTTTTAAAAACGACAAATGAATAAAAAACACTTACGTGCATCAAAAATTTAATTTTTTTATTTTTAAATCTGAAACACTATAGTTAACTTCATTTTAATATAAAAATGTGTGAGGTATATGTTACATATTTTAAGAAAATTATAATAAATTGAACGTAGTCTAAAATTTATATCGCTTTCGTATTCGTAATTCATCACATAAGGTTACTAAATTAGCCAGTTAAATAAAAAAGAGCTAAGTCTTTTTAATAATTAATATTTAGTTGGATTTCCCTTGATTTTGATCACCTCTGACAAACGATTTGGCATTGATTGCACCAACGTATCCGTTATTTTCATATCAATATTATTCCACTCCTTCTTCAATCGATATATTAAATCGTTTTTATTAGATATAGAATATTTTTGAATTCTATTGTGCAATTCTTGCCACAGATTCATAATGGGATTGATATCGGGCGATTGCGGTGGGGTTTCCATGACTTTTGGGCAATTATATAATAACCATTGTCGTGTATCGTAAGCTTTATGTATTGGATCATTGTCCTGGTAAAACATAAAATCGTCTTGTATGCCCAATTTTATCACACTTTCAGGTAAATTTACTTTTAAAATTTCGATGTACTTTGTTTTATTCATTATTCCCTCTATTATGTGCAATTTTCCCATTCCAGATGCCGAGAAACAACCCCATACCATTACAGATCCTTCGCCATATTTTACTGTAGCTCGTAAATTCTCTATATTCATTTCGGTATTTGGTTTTCTCCATACAATTTGTCGCCCGTCAGACACAAACATGTTAAATTTGCTTTCGTCTGTAAACAAAACATGTTTCCAAAACTCGAAAGTATTGTTTATATGACACTTTGCAAAATTTAATCTTATTTTCCGATTCTTCTTACTGATCCATGTTTTTTTCTGGCTACTCCACCGTTATATCCAGCTCTCTTTAGCACGCGCCGAACAGTATCTGGGTGTACATTTTTATTAAAAGAAGTGTGGATTTGCGCTGTTAACTTTGGAGCACTTAAACGAGGATCTCTTTTAATTTCGCGCACAATATATCGTTCCTCTCCATCAGTAAGCGTTTTGCGGTTTGTGTTTCGCGGTCATTTTTCTACTCGATTTTCAATTTGGTTTCGTTTTACGATGTATTGTATTGTAGAAATACTTCTTTGCACTATTTGGCTGATTTCTTTAAATGTTTTCCCTGCTTCTCGATGTAAAATTACTAATTTTCGTAATTCAATCGACGTTTCACCTTACTTACGGCCCATTTGACTTAAATTTGGATTAAATTAAGATAACTTCCAGTCAATTCGAAACTAAATGCTCTACTGATATTGAGTGCAAAGCGAAACCGTAAAAATAAAAAAAGGATAATGATAAATAACGGTAAAATTCAAACCCAATTGGAATTTTACGAATATGAATGCGACGTTTATTTTCCCTCATGTACAGATTTAAATTTTTTTCTCTGAATTGCACCGTTAAAGAAACCTGTTATTCATTCTATAATGAAGATTACGAGTGAACTTAAGAATTATGCAAATAATTAAATTATAATATGATTTGTATATTTTTTAATCGAGTTTTTTTTTGGAAAATATTCGATTTACGAATACGAGTGCGACCCACTGTAAGTAAATAAAAGCATCTAGAAAATATAATATTAGCCGATCCCCACTACAATCGACCGCAACCAATTGACTTGGTAATTGGAGCGAATTATTATTCTTTAATAATGAACCCATGGCTCAATTTGCACAGTCCAGGGCCGCAATCCATAAGCACTCTAAAAGAATCACAAAAATGATGTCCGGATTATTACAGCTCGAAAGGAAGTTTACAAAATGAATGCATCACTCAAACGGATGTATCACCAGTTCAATCAGGATTATATCGACTTGAAGAACATGGAGAAAACCCGACCAGAGGAAGAAGATATCAAAGCGAAACAAAGCAATTACTAGCCAGCACAACAATCTAACCCCATTAAATGAGTTAATGATGACTGGCATCAAGGTGCAGCAAGACCTTACGTACGACGGTCCTTTTCCAATAGCGACGGCATACATTTATCTTGAATGCCAATATCGAGGAAATGTACCTACAGAAAATTTAGCAAATTAGATTAAATCATAGCGTAAAAATCTTAGGGCATCATCCCCATTGTTACATTTGAGTTTGACGATTGCAACTATACCACGGTCATCCGGCTAAGCGATCATTGTTGTCGAATTCGTTAACATTATTCGACCCTATAGTGGTGGCGAAATTGACATTAGGTGTTCATTATAACTAAATTTCCAAGGGAGGGAATAGATAACTTTAAAATAGCCCACACAAAGTTATAGTCGGTTTGTATGGAGCTGCCTCGTTTAGTATGCAATGTCATTGTACAGAAACTTCTATGACAATACAAGTATTAAATATCAGAAACGAGGTTTTGGAGACCCACTGGGCCTTGTGTGGATATGTTCGGAGTCCTCACCCAACGAGAGGCCGAAAAATATGAGTCTCACTTTAGTAAAAAATAATACAAACCTTACCGTGACGCAGCCGAATAACTGAAGAAAAATGTACATCTACAGGAGTCATCTGGCTTATAAAGCAATTAAGGTGAAAATGTGCCAGCAACCAGTGGGTCATGCTTATAGTTAAAATACTCGCCGTAACTTTATAGCAACGCTACTGTGTGTTAACGTTGAACATTCGATTTACATTATTTCTTAGTTCTATATCTAAAATCTGACAGTATAACTGGTTTAAATAATAAAATTTGTGCTTTCTCTCAATAATCTGTTTAAATTTTGATAATTTGTATATAACCGCAAAAAAAAAATTGTTCTCGGAATCGATTTATTAAAATGTGACTATTTATAAATGTTTAACAATTGTTTTGCTTTAATTAAAATCATTTAAATTTGTTATTATTGTGCGCACACAAAGTACCTACAAAGTTTAGCAACTGTCAAAAACTTGAAATAAAAACTGACGATTTTAATTATTTTCATTGTGCATATGAAAGATCACCATATAATCTAAACATTTACACATTGTGCTCGTGTTGGTCACCACACCCTTACAAAACGCGCCATACATTTCAGTACAAAAATCTTTTTTCAAATTGCATTCAAACCTTTTCCGACGTTGTTGTCATCTGGTGGATGACAACAAGAAATATTTTCATTTTGCATTCCCCTTAATTCTCGTGCCAGATAATAGATGGCATTCCATACGAAATAATTTTGCACAAAGTATTTGAATTCTACTACATATTTTGACATCATATAAATAGCAAATTTAACTTTGACAGGCCGTTACAATTAATTTGTAAGCATATGTCTGCAAAAATTCAGTTAATTTTTAATTAGAACACTTCAGTTAATTTTTAATTAGAACACTTCAGTTAATTCAGTTAAGTTAAGTGACGAAATTGAATTAATTATACACAACTAACAACATAATTTCTATATTTCAGTGATGCTGGTCAGTGCAGTGTCAGTTGATGATGGTATGTATGTTCTTGTGTGCCTTCCGAATAATATAGATGTTATAAGAATTTTAATTCTCAACTCATTCGATCAAAGCGTTTCTCAGATCTTTTACAAGAGTTCTGATGCCAAGGTTAGTGCGCTTGTATTTTTATTTCTGATAATTTTAGTGTGACTTTCATGCGGCCGCTATTTTAAAACTCATACACGTATGGCAATAGGGCGTTGTCTCTTACTAGCTATTTAAAAACTTTTAAACTTGAAACCTTAATTAAGGCTGTAATCTAACCTTCGTAAATTCTAATATTATTTTGGTCATTGATTTGACATTCAATAGGAAAATGACTTATGATGTTCTTTCCTCAGACCACAGGTGTATCGCTTTTAACATAAATCTTAAAAGACGATCTCCAAGACCTTATCGCTATAGACGAAGTATTACGACTTACAGTTCACTGTTTACTTTCCCGGTTGCAACGTTATCAGCACTGAGTCTGTTGATTTCGTACAATTAAACGGTACAGGCAATCCACCTGATTGCAACCTAGCCCACAGACTAGGGACTCGAGCTGTTGTGATTGAGTATATTATCCTTGGCACCACATATAATGTTTCAAAAATCAATTTTGAGCATATATATTCTTTGTGACCGACATATTTTTCCGTCAGTCTGTTGACTTTCCGTACCGTTGTGTACAGATTGGATTTTTGCGAGGGCTCGAACTTCTTTAGTCTGACTTTCGAGCTGCTGCCTGATTTTCCTCTCAGGCCGGTCAACTCCGCCATCCCATTCGTTTTTAACTTCTGGTACTTTCGCCACAATAGACTTAATCACGTCAAATTAGCATCTAGCTTGTCTAGTTTAGCATCTAGTCTCTCTACCTGAAGCATAGTAGCTCGGCAGTAAATGTTACACATAAAATATTGGTTTTCGTTCATGCACTGATCCGATTTCTTCACTTTTCGGTAGGCTGAACATCTTGATCTTTTGATGATCCAACAAGCGTCACTATACTGATGTTTCTGGATCCGGCGACGATTATTGTGATTGCTCTCCAAATTCATAACAATATGCTCGGGTTTTCTTCTTGAACAATAATTCTTGTCTAGTTGCTTCGGTAGCAAGCCCATGACCCAGTAACATATCCCTAAGTTTCTGGGTTTTTTTAGAAATTAATGTCTACAACTCATTACGTCTGGTATTTGTAAAATCCTACTCTTGACACCACTTTTTTTCTTCTTAATTTGCTCACTGGTTTAATTACAACTGTGTCTGCACGGCAATTTGCATGCGAATGTATTGCAATTGTAAATCACTTGCATGATTTGCGAACATTCCACGAATTCAATTTCATTATTCCCATAATGACTATCGTCGCCTTTTATAACTGTTTTTGTTATTCTGTATTTCCCTACTCTTCCCCTCGCCCAATACAATTATTAACTCCGACTGTGCTTGAACCCCCAACTTCTGAGATGGTAAGACTTTATAGTGTACACCTGAACCATTCGACTACAAAGTATTATATCTGTGTAGAGTAGACTTCGTAACAATGCATTCAATCATGGTAAATCAGGCAAAATAATCCAACCTTTTTTATCTCATATCCTGAAGTTTTGATCTTAATCTTGATTGATTCCGTTCTCAATTTAAACCTCCATCAGTTATACCAGAATCCTAACATTCATAATAGATACCTTGACCTTATCCTCTCTAATGTTCTTAACATATTCGTCGTGAAAGTATTATTTCGTTGATACTATTCGTCACAAATGATGAGCACTGCATAAAGCGAAGACATTTAATTTAAATCAGAAGCATCTTTTGTCTACTGCCAGCAGAAGCGGAAATCTTTAATTTTAAAAAGGGCATCCTAAATTAATTAGAAGTTCTCTAAACTATATCAAATGACAAATGGAACTATTTTCAAAGTGATTGATGAAATGACTGATTTCAAGTGTTTTTACAAAGAGTTCATGGTATAATTCTTCACTTATAAAGAGAACAGCATAAAAAGTGATCTAAAATATTTCTTGAAATTTTTAACACCAATCAAGAAAAGCAAACATCCACCGTTCTAAAGATGTTCGGAAATAAGCTGGTCGCACCACTTTGTCTACTTTTCAATCACACAAAGTGGTGTTTTTCCGACTCAATGGAAAATAACTAACAAATTTGGTAGAGTTTACAAAGAAACCTTTGAAAACCGTTGAACACTCTATATGAAATTGTGGATTTGGCCATATTTGAGTAACAGACATCAATACAGTCGATTTCGCTTAATCGGGACAGCCGCTGAATTGGGACAAATCATAAAGAACGGAAACAAAATTAAACAAATATGTAACACACATTTATTTCGCTTTTTCGGGACAATATTTCGTTTAATCGGGACAGCAATCATAGAAAAAAAATCGACTAAAAGAACAAAAAATAATAAAAAATAAAATTTTTTGTGGAACTTCGGTTAATCGTAAGAACCTCTTAATCGCGAAAATCCCGATGTGTCCCGGAATGGACTGTATATCGAAATTGATGGTGTTACATCAATACCAATATAAAAGCACACAATGGTGTACCACAATTCTTTCGGCCCTTGTGTATCGGTCCTTGGTTCTTTATAATGTTCATTTACGGTATTATCGATTTGAACTGAAATTCTGATGTGTCATGCTGACGATGTGAAATTACTCCAAGACGTAAATCGTCACAGACTGAATAGCTCCTTCAAACATTATGAATTGCGATTAAACATAAATATCATTTCACCAGAAGGAGCCATTGCATCACGAGCACGAAATCAATGGGTCACCTCTAGCTATAGAATAACTGAAATCCGCATTTAGGTGTTACATTTGTGAAAACTGTGTCGTTTAGCACAGTTGGGATATGCGGTTCCAGTGTGGTATTTTTTTAATGGATTAAATATCCAATGGTTTATTATCATTTTAAGGTCAGTCAATTAATACTCCCCTGTTTCTTCACGCACACAACATTCTTTCACCGGCTCACATAACTACAGTATACTATGTGTGCACATTGCAAGCTCCATGTCAATCTGTACACTGACATGAACGGGGGGTGGGTGGGCGCTGAACTCTGCATTCCAATAGAGCGTCTAAGTAGTGTTTATTAATATCACCAATCGTAATCGATGACGAAAATTCGTTTTGCATTCTGCCTCTGGTGGGATCCGAACCTAGTACTTACCTCTCGGTCCAAGTGCCGAAGCTTTAACCACCGCACTGCTTGTCCGATATTGAAATCTTACAGTGAATGATGCATTAAATATCAAATTAGCACTGTAAATAACGTAGATGAAATTTATTTGTATACATTGACCCGCCAAATATTTTGGCTGTCATCGGTTTGCATGTCCCGATTTGAACTACTAGATAGAAGAGTATTTTGATTAAATTAAACAAGCACCATACCTTCTATGGCGAAAATAAACCGATTAACCAAAAGACCAAACAATGAAACCAAATCAGCGACAAGTTTGACTGTGGATTATAAAATATTATGTACTTTAAAAAGGATTTATTTTGTTAATTAACTTTTATTTTGTGTACCGATAGACAAACATCTTCCACTTATCTCTTAACAATATAAAGGGTTTCTTCGTGGACACAGATCTCGCATTGCTCAGAGCTAGGCTATTTCAAGTACACTTTAAAATTCCTGTTTGACTTAATACAGCACGAAACCTTGAAACGTGTTTGTAATCTATTTAAGATCCGCTTACTTGCCTTTACTAGACGTCAATATATAATTGAAATATTTGTCCCTTTCTGGAAACGATCACCAGATTATAGTTATCATAATAAACTTTTCTATAGGTTTTACATTTAAAAGTAAACTTGACAAAGTTACTATACCATCTTTGGCAACGTAGAATAGAATTTGAGGTTTGCTTCTAAAAGTGTGCTGATGTTTATTTACAAATTGTTGGTTTTCCCTATGCTGTCTTACGCTTACGTTATTTGGTGGCCTGTAGTTAAATAGAAATGGCATGAAGCGTATTACCGGTGCTATGTCCTCGACTAACATTTTGTAATCTATTTACAAAGCTTTCTGCGTACCTTGACTAAGCTCCTTTTAACATTTTACCTCAATATGATTTCTTCGAATTACGGTTTTAAAAAATTTCTAGAGGAACTGTAATCTTCTTTATTGCGTACGATTTTGCACGCAAATAATGAGATTAAACCATCCAAATGCGGTTGCCAACGAAATTTGCAACCACATTACGATATCGCATCGCACAAAATATTAATAACATGAATTTATTATTTTTTATAAAACTGTAGAGTAATAAATCCGAATGCTTGTTATATTATTTACTCACCCACGCTCAGGATTTCATCCACGTTCTATGAATTTTTAATGATAATGCTATTATAATACTTCACTATACATTTTTGACATTGAAACGGTTTGAAAATGATTTCGTGATAAATACAAACTACGGAGGATTTAGTTTTAATTTTTTCTTGTTTTATGCATTTTATGCAATTATATAACTAGCTGTGTACAGTCTCTCAGAACAATTTGCAGACCTTGTACCTGAACTTCGTTCAAATAGATAACTAGTTCCTTTAAAGGCCTCTCCTTTTGGAAATAATACATATGATGTTGACAAATTTTTTAATTAATTTCTCAAACTATTCAACTATGAAATCAAAGTGCTGAAAGGCTGATGTATAGGATAATTTGGTTCATAACATTTTCAAGTTCAAATATTTATAATTATTCCCAGTACATAGACAAGTGCATATCATAATTTTTCCGATCTCTCATTGAATCATATGATGTGGGTGTGTTGCTATGGGATATGCATTAATTAACTCGATTAAACGTTGTCTCTTGTATAATGAATCGTACTGGGATGTTTCAAAATTTTATTGCATATACTATATAGGTGTACACATGCACCCCACCCATCACGGAAAAATTATTAAAATGCTTTAAGCTCGCATGTTCAAAGCTGCTATTACAATAGTTATAAATAAATTTCGATTGAGGCATGACGATATTTCAATTATATAATTTCTATTTTCA
Source organism: Nephrotoma appendiculata (assembly GCA_947310385.1). Lineage (NCBI taxonomy): Eukaryota > Metazoa > Arthropoda > Insecta > Diptera > Tipulidae > Nephrotoma > Nephrotoma appendiculata. The sequence continues at coordinate 146,735,766 of OX371224.1, forward strand.
TTTACTCTAAAAATAAAATGCATTAGTAGTGGAAGGAGTGATTTATTTATTAATATTGCTTGTGATAACAACTCTCAATCGATACAATCAATATACGTTGTATAAGACAGCGGAAATTTGCCAGCGGAAAATAAGAAATTATGCTACTCGCCACTAGTGGCAGCACCATCACAACAGATAATATCTGTTGGTATTTTATAATCGGTGGAAATTTTGCATTCATTTTGTACCTACTTCTTTTTTCACAAAATAAAATATTCCAGCAGAATAAGTGTTCCTTAAATTGATCTCCGAAGTAAAGAATCTCGGTATATGAAAGTTTACAATGTTCCATCTTTTTCCGCCATTTCGTGGCGAATTATAATGAAATTTGGTTAGTAGTATTAATTAGGCGTTCTAAAGTAAGTTTTAGACAAAATTCTAAGATCTCTTCATGCTGGACTAAACTTGGTCATTTCATAACCAACCCTTATGCAAACTGGTTTCTTCCAGCGTCTGAAAGACTGAGGAGAATTCGGCTAATTCTTAATCAATAATTGCGAAATTTGCATCGCGGGTTTATATTTTAATTCTAAAATGTATATTGAACAATGAACAAGGATCTGGAATGAGTCAAAGATGGGCGCTTCTCGTCCATTACTTTACAAGTAAATAAAAAAAAATATTCTTGAAGGGTTGAAGAGAAGAAAATTAAGGGAGAGCTTAATTTATGCTGAGACTTAAAGGAAAATTTTGGGAAAAGGGGTTAGAACTTTGATTTTCTGTGGCCATATAAGTTCTTTTCAGTTTTTGGCCAATCAAAAACTCCCACAAGTAACCAATACTTTCTGTAGTTTTTTTTAATAGCTAAGGCGTTACATTGATAACATATGGGAATTTTGAGGAACATGTTGTCTCTATATGATCTTATCTATTAGAAAAACAACCGAAAGTAGTGGTTACTTGTGCGGGACTTTTTGAGATATTAGCAAAATTTAAATGTAACCCTGAACAAATATTTTTTTATTTACTTGTAAAGAAGTGGTCGAGATTAAGAATTGGCCAAGTCATTGTGTAAAATTGACAGATGTCAGAACTTTATGAAGCATTTGTTTGTCATTCAAAAATCAATCTAGAAACCAATTTTCAAAAGAGTTGGTTATGAAATGACTAAGTTTAGTTCAGCATGAAGAGATCTAAGAATTTTGTCCAAAACTCACTTTAGAACGCCTAATTAATACTATACTAACCAAATTTCATCATAATTCGCCACGAAATGGCGGAGAAAGATGGAACATTGTAAAATTTCAAAATTATGTATATCGAGTTTCTTTACTTCGGAGTTTAACCAATTTGCCAATTTAAGGAACACTTTTAAAATTTTATTCCAGTGGACTGTTTTATTTTGTGAGAAAAGACGTACCCAATGAATAAAAAATTTCCGCTTGTTAAAAAATACCAACACAAATTCTCTTTTGTGATAGTTCTGCCTTTTGTTGCGAGTAGCGTATTCTTTAATTTTTCGCTGTCTTATGCAGCAGGATCTTCGGGTTTGCACAAATTTTGCGGCACACAATCTAATGAGCAAGCCATTTATATCATCTATATGTTGGTATACTTGCTTCAAAATTCGATTTTGGATATAATTTGTTGAGAAAGATCCGAGTTTCATTCCAGTAGGCTAACTTAAAAAATTCAAATAAATAGCGCACTCCCTTCCAAACTCGATTATACAACGGAATTTTTCGATTGTTCCGCAGGTGAAGCACACATTCTCCAAATCAAGTAGCCTTATTTGTGTACTTGAATCTGGGAACTACAGCTGAGTGAACTTTGGTCTTTAGGACTGGTTTCCAAGGCGCGAACAAGCCATGAGATATACATTGCTGGTCTACTACTACTGTGAAAAATAGGTCCGCATGATCCTTATGCGCCCAACTACTAAACGAGGAGAAGACCCTGGAGAACAGTAACAAAGTTTCATAAAATTACGGTGGCGAGAAGAAACGCTAAGCACAATGAAATGCTCGAATGAGCTAAAAGAATACAGAACTTGCGCAGAGTGGTTTGTTTGGTAGCTATCAGCTCTCTGGCCAAGAGACTGCACCTAATGCTTATGAAGGAAGCTATGAGACTAAGGCAATAACTGTATATCATCTTAGTTGAGGATGCTATTACAGGACACTGTCTTATAGGGAAGAAGGCGGGAGAAAGCAACCGTATGCCATTTGCTTAGTACCATCTGTGAACCGTAAACGTCAAGGCAATTTCCTTAGGACAGCCATCATAACCTCCACTACAACTAAATTCATTTTTTAATCGCGTTTTAAACGATGTTCCATTCAACATATACGCTTATCATATTTGTGTGAAGCTTCTGTTAAAATAACAAAAAACGTTTTAAAAGATACCGCTAAACGTTTTACAAAATTAAATTAGCGTATGAACCAAACGCAAATTTTATCGATTAAAAATATCAATAAAACATCGATAAAACCGAAAATAAAATTGTAACAGGCTGTTGATTTAACTGGGTGACCAAAATACAAAAGTAAATAAATAATTATTTTTCACTCTGAACCCAATATAAATCTAGCAGCTCTGGCTTACACGGCTTCTCCACCTGCTATCTGAATACCATTGCAATCTACTTTCTCTTTCTATCAAAATTTGCCAAGATGTAGTCTGGTGTGATAAAATTGCTATAATTTGACGTTTAGAAATCATTCTTTTGTCGATAGTCTAGACTACTAGTCATTTGAATAAATACTTAAAATGTCAGTAGACGCCATATTGAAATAGAAGAAACGCCAAAATATGGACGCTATAAACATGCTATCTAGTTCTGCCGACATAGCATGTATTTTTTTTTTCAAATTAAATTAATTCTTTGTTTTTAACATTATTTACAATTATTGAATATTGGAATGGTGAATTAATTAACAAAACAAAGCCATTCTTAACCTATAATACCATATTTACAATGCCCGCTGTCCCGAATACGGGCACTCAGAAGCTTAACATAATTGAAAATAGAACTTAACTTTGAATTAAATATTAAATAAGGCAAAGGAACAATATAACAATTATATAATGTAAAGTAATAATGAACTGAATAAAAAATGTTAACAAAAAGAACAGTATTTAATCTCTAACACAACACACAGACGAAGAAATGATTTAAGCGAAAAACTTAAAATTACTTATACTAGATTATAATAAAATTTTAACTTAAATTACTATCTCTAAATGGGGTTCATCCTCCCGTTGTCAATCACCAGTATTTGGAACATCTGTCCTCAAACTCATTGGCTTTTTGTTGGTTAATACTTGTGTCGAACCGTAGATATTCACCTGGATTATTGAATTTATCAGCCTCGAACCACTTCTCATTGGGCCTTCTCAGAACATGGAAAATAATTGGTATGCCCTCTCTCTCCTGCACATACCCTCTACTATCGAGGTGTGTAAATAAATTTGGACCCGGTTCGGTTAAATAATGTTGTGCCATCCGCTCGTCGATGTAGTACGGTCGCATATTAATGAATTATCAGTGTTTAATGTCGCTCGTAATATATGATTTCTTATTAATTTAAATATATGTATTTCAATTCGGTCTGCGTCAAAATTCTCATAATGATTCTTGTTTGAAATGTAATGGAGATAGCCAGCTTCTGCCTTGCGATATTTGTTTCTGCAGTGTCGTATACATTTCCTCTCAAAAACTCTTATTCGTTCCATGTAGCGTGGCTCCATATGTTTATTATTGGGCTGATGAGTGCCATATATCCGATTGTTTTAACTTTTTCACCAATATATTTACTGTAAAAGCAACGTCTCACTCCCATGAACGCTTTACGCGCTTTCTCCAATTGTGCTGTTGTATGTGCCGCCATATATCACATATTGTCAATGTTCACGCCCAAATAGTTGACTGACTCCTTCAATACTATTGGTTGATCGTAGGCCGTTACTCTGAGCTTTCGCCAATTTCTTTTTAAGTCTCGGTTCGCGTTCCTTAGCGGGCTGCGAAAAAGTATCAGTTCACATTTGGCGACGTTCATTTCGATTCTCCACGTATTCAGGTAATCCTGTACACAATCTATTGCCTTTTGCAATTGGGCTTGAATATCTCCAACCAAATATTTACTACTATAGATGACCATATCATCTGCGTATGCACACACTTGAATATTTTCCGAATTTAGTTGTTGATTCCCAATCATTTCCGCCGTATATAAATAAAATAAAATTGGTGCAGTAATGGATCCCTGTTGTACACCATTTAAAATTTTGAATTCCCGACTTGAATTTATATTGCCCGTAGTTGTAATGAATTTTCGATCATAAAGTAGTTCAAAGATAATTTCAATTAGATCATTGCCGAAATTTAAATTTTTCAATTTTGCCAACAGTGCGTCCCCCCAAATGGACTCGAAGGCTTTTTTAATGTCAATGAGTACTGCGCCCGTTGGTTGTTTAAATCTCAAATTGTGACATACGTCCGCTGTTAATTTAGTAATTGCGTGTACTGCGCTATGCCCTTGCCGAAAACCAAATTGATTGTCTGGTATAATTTTGTTTTTATTGACATGATCCATAATCTTCTCATTGATAATGATTTCGTAGATTTTGCCTAAATTCGACAGGAGGCTGATGGGTCGGTAATTTTCTGGGTCTGTACCATTTTTATTCTTTTTCAGGATTGGAAATATTCTCGCCACCTTCCAACAATTTGGAAAAGTTTTGTTATTGAGTAGATGATTGAAAATTATACAAGGTTCGGTAATTATAGAATTTGGAAGATGTTTTAGTATAATATTTGGGATTAGATCTGGACCAAAAGATTTTTTGTTGTTTGCGGTGCGCAAGATGTTAGCCAAATAGTCACAATTAATGAAATAGTCTGGATCATCAGCCGGTTGTTCGGGTGCCTCCGCTCTATTATTGTGTGTAAACTGCGTTTTGGACCGTTTCGCCAACTTGTCTTCCCCATGTCTCCGTTTAATTGGTTCCACAATTGTGTTCACCTGACTCTCATGTTCTATTTTGCCAAGGGCTGGATTTCGTATTTTTTCGATGTGGTGCCCAATAATATTCTAATTTATTTGCTCGTCCAAAATTGTAATTTTTTTTTCAAAATATGTCATCTCGTCCCATGGTATATTAAGTTGATGATATTCTCCCGTCTCATGTTCATTGATCTCGATCGCCCGTATACTAATGTCTTTAGCCTTCTGTGTTAGTTTCTTAATGTCGGACCACATTTTGATTCCTGGTTTAATTTGCTTCATACAATTGACCCAATATTTCTCGATTTCTATTTTAACATTTTGTTCAATCAATTGAACCGTCCGTTTAATTTCGTTTTTCCAAATTTGAATTTCCCTTTGATTTTGATTTGTCGCCGCCAAATTGCCAAAATTATAATTTTGTCGTCTGATGTTAAGCCGGAACGTTTTAATTTTTGTTATCAAAAAACGTTTATACTTATATAGACGTTCTATTGTGGCATTTGTATAGCATTGCATATTATTACATCGCCTAATTTTGGGCTCATTCTTCTTGATATTGTCCAAAAGTAATTTAGTGATTTTTTCAATATGAATAATAATTTCGTCGTCATCTAGATTGTGTGTGGTGGGTGTCATAAATACTTGTTGTTGATGATCACCATTGAAATCTTCCCTTTCATAATTGTCCGCTGCTTGACGGTGCATATTCGTCATATGTTCGGTCCATGTGTAACAATTTGTATCCGCAAAATTGTACCATATCCTTTTCGTTGCCTCATTGGTGCCCATTTCTAGCTCGCCAACTTCTTTCACCACCACCTCAATCGCTTTATGATCACTGTCATATCGATGGGTGGGGATTTCCCCTCTACCGTTTGTTAGACATAGCATATATTCATAGCATACAGATAGCATATAAATATTATTGCGAGTCGCCACTTGTTATTTGATCGAAATTTTCTGGCATAACTAGATAGCAATAGCAGGTGGAGAGTCCATGTCCAATTTGATATTTATTTATCGATAAACTGGGCGCTTTCGGAACACCAACAGCTGAGAACATTTATCACTTTTATTTTTTTTATTTTAGCAGAATCTTTCATACTGAACATGCACAGAATCGCTGTTTTAGTTTGCGAAACTGGTCAATGTGCAAGTAAAAATTAGAAAAAACAGTTTTGCTGATCCGAATTCTTTGAATTGGGCGTCCTATGTTCGGTAAATGGTTCACATTTCACCCGACGAACTACTTTATATGCTATTACTAACTAGTCAACAGAAATTGTATTGACTAACGACTGTCACAACTGTCACGAGTACGTGGGAAGTTGCTGCGCCTACTTCCTCCTGCTTAACCCTCCTTAGGTATAGTATAGGCACCTTTTACTTAGGAATTTTAATCGTTTTAAATAATTTAAAAAAAAAAATTATTTTGCCTTTACTGATTTTGCACTTTAACCGTAACAGCTGTACATCACAGCGAAAAATTCCGAATATTTCTGGATTCTTCTCCGTTATTTATTAAATTAATATTCCTTGTATGCAATGACACTGTTATGTGTTAACTAATGTGTTACCTGTGCAGCTTATCATTTGAAAATCCGTCAGACCGCATCTTGAAATTGCTGAGTGCTTCCAATTTTTATAAAAAAATTCGTTCATTTGTAATTGGCAAAAACAACGACGTGGTCAAGAGTTCTTGAGATGCAATAAATATGTGGAAAGAACTTTATGCAACTTTAATGGAATCTACAACAAAATTGAGTCCAACTTCGAGAGATGTCATAACATTAAAATAAAGGTGTGATAGTAAGTTAAACGATATCAAATCGGGTTTTGCGGAATGGATAACATCGATCATGTCATCCAATGTCATGAACCTGCCCGTTCATCTTCTGCATCTTCACTACAAAACAGTAGCACAATGTTACCATTAGCAGCTATATGCACTGATTCTGTGAAAAATTATCGCAAAGCTGTACACGACGTTAACTCGAACTTACACAAACCTTTCTTTCTTAAAGAAGGTCACTCTCAAAACACAGATTGTTTCAAGGCTCGTGATACTACAACACACAAGAATATTCTTGCTTATATAAAATCAACCTTAAATTTATAGTACAATATCCATTATGATCTGATTTTAATGAAGTGCAGAAATCTACACTTTTTATGGCTATTTAGCATCTTGGAAAATTATGGTTCCTGACTTCATATTTGAATTACTCATGTCTCCAAACTCGTGGCCTAACTCTACCTTTGTAGTCCTAATTGCAGTTCGCTCTAACTTCGACTCTTCTAAATTTTTCTTTCACAGCACTAACAATATAGAGCTGCTATGTGTGAAAATTGACAGTACACGAGACGCAGAAAAATACATTTTTGTGCTTTCTACCTATACCTGTGTTTGCGTAGCCCGATTGAGACCTACCAGATACTCGTTGATGCTTTTGACTTTTTGTCAGATAATATGAACATCGAAGATAAGCTTCTGACTTCTTTGACTTCGGGTTTTTTGCTACACGAATTTTGTTCTTCTCTTTTGGCCATTATCGGCAACCGAGATCGCGATTGAGATCTGGATCTGGTTAGTAAATGCTGCTGGTCATTAAGTCTCTTAACTAAAACCACCTAATGCTAACAATGCACGACTTCGGGTTTCCTGCTACGTATTTTGGTCTTCTAATTGTAGTGATGTCATTTTTGCCCAAATTTGAATGGCCATTATCAGCCTTTCCCTTAAATCGTGATTCAGATCAGGCTAGTTCATGCGAAGTTTATGATTGAGACACCTAACTTAAACATTTAGTGCTAGAAATGTGTGCTGGGTATATGTGAAGTTGATCATTGAGTCATCTAAGTAAACCCATCTAGTTTTAACAATGCACGGTTTTAGCGTTATTGCTACGATTTTTTTTTCTTCAAAATGGCTTTTAATTCTTTTTATAATTAGACAACTCCCTACAATGTTGCTAGACGCAGGTGTAGAATGCAAAAAACTGTCACGCAGGTATTGCAGACATTCGTGATCAAGTTCAATTTACAATGTTTATAAATATAATAGTTTAATTTATTGTATTTATCGTAATTAAATATTGGTTGGTAATTGAATAATCTAAACAAGTACATTAATTAATCAACATTTTAAATCGTATGCTAACAATTATTTACAATACAATCCTAGTGTTCAGTCGGGCAAAAATGATAAAAAATATCATGATATTTTTTATCAACTTTTGCCATAAAACGCACTCATTTATCACAAAAAAACCAAGATTTTTTTTGGTTCTAGGTATCAAATTTTTGTTCATTTTGTTTGTTTCAATTTTTGTTCAATTTTTTGTGTTATGATTTCGAAAGAGAGTATAGAAACTTTAATGTTATATTTATTTATTAATAAATATTAATCATTAAATTATTTCAACAGAAATTGAAATTTATCAAGGCTGTGTCGTGTCTTTTGTTAACAATAATAAATAATTTTGCTTATAGTAATTGTGTTTTATTTCGTCAAAATTACATTTAATGTGTTATTAGCTCCTGCATTGTTTGTTCTGTGGTTATGTTCATGTATTCGAGATGATGGCCTTTACACCTAAGCACAACATAAAATCCAACGATTCGTTTGTTCATAAATTTGATCCTGATTCTATGACACCTAAACTCCGCTTGTACATTAATTTTAACCAGCTAAATTTTCTTTAAATCTGTCATATGCGGTTTATATCGCACCTATTAGTCGTATTTGGTATTTTATTTTATTTTGTAAACGAAGTCTGATTTTTGATGAAAGCCCATTAGGGATTGGTATTACATATTTGTTATGACTTGCAGCTACAGTATTTTGACGTGCAAAACCAATTTGAAAATGTTTTATTCGATTTGGTTGTTCACTCGGGCTTGACATAAAATTATACGGATTGAAGTTAGGGTCACAAAAAATATCATGATATTTTTTATCATTTTGGTCGGACTGAACACGCCGAATGTGATGCATAAAACAAAGTAGTTCCAAATTATTGTGGACACGTGGTTATGTAAAATAATTAATAGCCAATAAACCAACATTTTTATGTTAACCCTATATTCCAAAATCTGATGTATCATACTCGACAAAATATTGGTAATAATTTGTCGGGCAATTTTATATTGTTTTATATAACGACTAATTTTCGCAATGTACGGCTTCAGGTTAATTGCAACGAATTTTATCATTACGTTTCATTTATGCCCTAAAGGGGTAACCGCAGAAAAATTAAAAAAAATTATAAACGTAACTTTAAAAAAATTATGTTTGCGTTAAATGCCGTTTCTGTGCTTTTGCCCATGGAAAAATTAATTTAAATTAAAAAATTTAACGAAGCTTCGTTAAATATGAATTGTCACTTAATAAAAATTATTGGAGCGAAATTTTGCGTTCAAACGTAAAAAAAATTAAAATTTGTATCGTGCTACCTAAAAAAAACAACAAACAATAAACAACTGTCACTATAACAAATAGTTGTCATTCAATATTCTACAATAATTACGGCTTCCTCGTTACGTCTAGTATGGCTGGAATGTCATTAAAAATTAGTGTCGTCAAAATTTCTAATTTTTTTAGAAGAGATTTTTTAAAAGAGAATCTTACATGCAACGTAAAAGGAGATTTTTTTTTATTTGATTCCATATAATTTTTTAAATCTCTGGAAAAATTCTCTGGAAGTTTTCCTAATTCATGTGAAATTCACATGAATTGTATTCTACTTGAACTATATCAAATTCTTATTAGAAATTAATAGGAAATTCATAAATGGATTGAGTTCAGGTTATTTGGTTGTGAAAATTAAAAATTTAAGGTTATGTTACTATAATTATTTTTCGTGATTTATAAATTAAAATTTTATTTTTTACTTTAGTAATAAAATACAATATTTGTCTGCCATTTTAATTAAGACAATTTGATATACGTGTAACAAATATATTGATAACATTTGCTTAATTTAGTGAAACTTTTCAACTATTTAATGCTGGTATACAGAGGTATGGATTTTTTCCTAATTTTTTACTTCACCAGTCAGCTTAGTAGTAGCAGATTTAGCTTAGACACAGCAAATCATTTGGTGCTATTTCGTATATTGGTCTAAAAACTACAAATTGCTGCAACTGGTTTTAAACTGATTCTTAAATGCTTTAATCAATTAAAATACAATCTTTGTAGTCATTTTTAGAAGCCCTTCGTTCTTGTCTGGCTACCGACGTAGGGCACATAGTACTATGTACAGTGTGTTAAAAATCGAGTACTCTTTGATGAAACTATTTATTAATTGTAAGGTTGTTGATTTCGAGGAAACCTTGAATTTATTGCATCATTTCAAAGATATCGATTTCAATTGAGACAATACGGCAACTATTGTTATGCTTCATGTTTTTTCTGTTTCCTCAAATACATGACGACTATAATATCCTTACCATTGTCTTTAAAATATCGATTGTACTTATGTATCTCTCTTGTTAGTCTTTTTTATTATAAACAACAGATTCTTATTTAGTATCGTTATATTTGGTATCGTAGATGAAATATGGAAAACTCTATGAAGTCCTGAATCTGAATAATCATTTTACTGTCATTGAAAAATAAAATGGTTCATGGTAAACTTATTTTTCTATTTGTAGAATTTTAATGCTATATATTGCAGTATAAATCAATTACTTGTTATTTATAAGCATTGTCGTAATGAAATACTTACCAATTGTTTTTGTTTTTGTCCGTTTGGGCTACCATTATGAATTTTCCTAGCCAGTTCCCGTGACTGCACATTAATACCGCCATTACATAAATTATTTTGAGATCCACTAGAAATAAATGAAAACAAAAATATTTTTAATTATTTGCGTTAAATTATGTAGTAAAAATATTTAAACGTCATTGAATGCAATATTTTTAAACTGACTATGACAAAGTATTTAAAAGTGCTTTACGCCCAAGCGCTAAGAGCAATTTCATACCCGCTTGAAAATAAAATAAAAATTCAAACTAAAATTTTCTTAGGCAGAAAATGTAATTCACATCTAACTCTTCCTTTCACCAAAGGTAAACATAAGATGGAGATCGAGGTAGTAAAAAAAAAATGTTATTTTGCATCTCATACCAAACATGCTACTCGTATTTGGAAACTTTTGCCATAAATACAAAATAACTACATATTATGAGTAACATTGTAATTTGGTTCAATTGTTTCATCTATATTAATGTATGCACTTTAATTGGCCTTCGCTAAAATAAAATGGCTTTTGATAATTAAGAAATTATTTTTATAAATACACAATGCTCTACAGTATTGCTAAAAACTGTCACACATGTGTTGTAGACATTGTCAACTTCACGATCAAGTTAAATTTACAATTTATATAAATAGAATAGTTTAATTTTATGTTAACAGGTAATTAAATAATATTTTTACATCAATTATCCAACATTTTAAATCGTATGATAGTCGTGTGATTACAAACTATTGTGAACACGTGGATATGTAAAATAATTAACACCCAAAAACCAAAATTTGTAAGTTAACCCTAAAATCCAAAATCTGTAACGTATCATAGTCGACAAATTATGAACAATAATTTGTTGGGCAATTTTATATTGTTTTATGTTTTATAATAAAGTCGAAATGTCAAATTGTATGAAGTTTGAGGCGACTGAGTCAGTTCTAACCCAGAAAAGACCTGCCTGTATTCATGCACCTCAGCCTAATGAAAACATTGCAGCAATTAATGAGAGTATTGGCCCGAATCCTTACACAATTGTGACTTTTACGAAACAGTTGACAGCGAATTTTGACTAAAGACGTGTATTTGCTTATTTATTTATTTATTCATTGACATAACAATTTTGCAACAAGACGTGAGTAGTGGTTTTTCGAAGAAAATCATCTTCTCAGATGAGGCCAATTTCGAACTTAATGGATATGTCAAGAAACAGAATTGTCGCATTTGAGTCAGTTCTAACCCAGAAGAGACCTGCCTGTATTCATGCACCTCGGCCTAATGAAAACATTGCAGCAATTAATGACAGTATTGGCCCGAATTCTTACACAATTGTGACTTTTACGAAACAGTTGACAGCGAATTTTGACTAAAGACGTGTATTTGCTTATTTATTTATTTATTCATTGACATAACAATTTTGCAACAAGACGTGAGTAGTGGTTTTTCGAAGAAAATCATCTTCTCAGATGAGGCCAATTTCGAACTTAATGGATATGTCAAGAAACAGAATTGTCGCATTTGGGGAGCTGATATTCCAAGAGCAATCTCTCGACGTCCTATGCATTCATCACGAAACACTGAGGGCTGGCAATGCGGTTACCGTCAATACCGTCAATTTGCAGATAAAACATCGTGAATTGCAGCATGTTACCAAGCATTCTACCTTAATATTAACATTTTTTAGTCTCACTTCATGTAATGTAGCGCCAGTGAAGAAGAAGAAGAAAATAGTAATCTTATTTTATTTTGAATTGTTTTCAATTCTTATTTTGTAATGAATTGTTAAATTTAATATGATTAAGCACATTTTAAGCAGCTAAAGGACAAAAGAGCAGCTAGTACAAACCAAAAAGGTCATTACATTTCGAAAATTTCTAAAGTAATACGGAAAACTTTTGATGTTCTCCTCCCGTGCCTGCCAGTGAATCGATTGCCAATTGTTGTTTCGTATCTCCAAAATAATGCTTAACACGTTTAGCAGATGCTTTTAGGGCATCAAAACATGTTAAATTTAGGAATTGTAAATAATTTATAAAATAATTTGCCGGTACATTTTATGACTATAATTAAAGTTTAGAGAGTGGGTGTCTTCTAACCCGAAAAACTTTCAATTTGTAGATAATATAAAAGTTTTAGATCGTAATATTTGTCCATTTTGATATCGTAATTATAATTACAGTCAAGACTTTCTTTGATCCCACTTAACATGTAAAATGCTTAACTACGAGTACCTAGCCATTATCTTCAAATTAAAATACTTTACAAAATAGACAAGCACTTCACGGTGTTACAAATCTTATATTTGTGTATCGTATTTTGAGTCACAATCTTTCAAGTGGCTCGCAAATATTTAGACTTGTACACGACATACTCTAGAGAACAATCAATGACTTATTTTGATTTAAAATGTTTCAGGATTTCAAAGTGATAATTTAATTCAAGCGCACTTATAACCGACATATCGATCAACATTTGTACCACATATTTAATTGTATTTTCAGAATTATAGGCTATATGCCCTATAGACCAAGTCATTCTGGGGGAGACTTAAGTTTAAAGTAATCTGCAATCGCTATTGATAAGTGAGAGGAAAACGGTATTCTACATCGTACTTTAAATAGTTGTGGGATCGGCAAAGCAACACATAACATTGTAAATGCTTTTAATTAACTGGAGGCGTAATAATAATTTAATTAGCATTCAATATGCAATCACGATAATTATATCAAATTAACATATTCTATTTAGATATTAAAAATTACTTAATTACAAAGCTAACAATGTCTGCTATGGTTGCGTGACCGATTTTGTCATGTTATCCTATAAATTTTAGTCACCAGATTATCATTTAAAAATACGAAGTTTGCCCTGCTATCTATTTGATATCGAAGGTTCAATGAAAGCATATTAACCATGCAACCTAGTTTAACAATTTTCCGGAGCTTTTGCCATGTCCACCACAATATTGTTGAGTTGTGCCTATTCTAATATTAGTACCATTTCGTAAAAAGTTTTAATTAATTAAGAAAGCTTATCACCTCCAGACTACTTACCACTGACTCCGCCTATAAATTCCAGTTTGATTATATTTTTAGAAAACTGTCTGTCTTTTATAGTAAAAAGCTATTCATATATACATTTTACAGAATCAAACCTGAGCACAATTTGACCATTCTGCTCACCATAACGAAAATTAAAAATTCTGTACCTAAACAAATACTTTTGTAGGAACCAAATCAAACTTGTACCGTCAATTTGAATTAAACATGGCCAACTTTCTATCTGAGAGAATGCGAGCTTATTCCTTCAAGCTCGCTTTAGAGTCTCGGAAGTTATTGAACCCAAGAAAGCGAAATCAATCACTATACGAAACCAACCAACTGGCACAGTGGTTAAAGCTTTGGCGTTTGGATTGGAAAATCTGGGGAACTTGAACTCCGTAAACGGTCATCAAATATATTGAACTTCTACAGTTAATTTCAATAAAACATCGAGAAATAAAACCAATATTGAACATTTATAATGATGCGTCAGTTAAAACGCTTAGCATATCATGGGATCCGATAAAATATGAGTTTGGCTACGATATTTGAATTTCACAAAATTATGAAAATATTACCAAGCGGAGTACTCTGTCTGATATATCTCGACTATATGATCTCAGAAAAAATACCGAGATGAGCTACCATCAGTTTCTAATATAAAAATTCCTAGATGGCTGAATAACCATAACAATCAACGGCAGTGTGAATTACATGGCTGCTGCTATGCGTCCAACGCAACTTATGCAGCAGTAGTTTACTCTCCCACTATTAATTAGAATGGGACCATTTACGTCAGTGAATAGTTGCAAATGAAATATGGTGTTCGAGACCGCGATAAAATATAGGAAAAATACAGGGCAAATTAGAAAAAAAAATTAGAACAACTTCAGCTGTTTTGCTTTCGCAAAGCCCGCTTAGCTTTAATATTAGAGGTCACTTTTGGTTTCAGCAATATTTGTTTGTGAATTTCCAGTAACGGAAAATAATTGTTCATCATAGTTGGGGTATTTATCAGTGGCAATTAAAGTAGAGTTGGCTTTAAATAAAACTAAAAAAAAACTAAATAACTAGCCAACTATGATGTACAATTATTGTCCGTTACTGGAAATTCACAAACAAATATTGCTGAAACCAAAATTGCCCTCTAATATTAAAGCTAAGCGTGCTTTGCAAAAACAAAACAGCTTTTAACCAACTTCAAGTCAATCATTTTGACATTTAAAACAAATTACAAAATAATTAATAAATTAGTTAAATTTAACAAAAATATTTTATAAATACATATTTAGCTGTATGAACTAGCGTGTAAACAAGTGGCGGGTGCTAAACGCACCCAAATAGTAATCGATTTATTGCAACCGTCTGATGCGTCGATGAAAATTGAAATATTCGTATAGACTCCGTCTGGAAAATTATTGGAAAATTAGACCATCGGCACCGGTTCACACGGAGCGACAGTAGGTGAGGCGAACCAGTGAACCGGTAAATGCAAATCGGGATGCTGCAGCTAAGCGAAAACAGAAAACATATATGCAATTGAAATTGCGGAACCTGATTACACGCTGTTTAAATTCACTTCAACTTTGGCTGCATCAACCAGAGATTCTGAGTGATATGCGTTCAATCTATATACAGTGAAACCTCTTTTATCCGGAACGACTGCGGCAAACAATTCCGGATAAAAGATTTTTCCGGATAAAAGATTTTTTTTAATAATTTCATAATAACAGCATATTTTAATATTTTTTAAACTGCAGTGTTATTTATTAAGATTTTAAATTTATTTTAGTTAATTACATAGTAAAAAAATTATTTCATTTTTGGAAAATAAGGTAAATAAAAGAGAAAATGAAAAAATACGAAAAAAACTTTTTCCGGATATTAGATTTTATTCCGGATAATAGATTTCCGGATAAAAGAGGTCTCTATGCATATAAAAATGAATTCCTGTTTGTTTGTTTGTTTGTTCCGAATGGGCGTCTCAGCCGCTCAACCGATCGCCATGAAATTTTTACCATGTACAAGTTGCATATCCAGAACCAACCTTACGATATTTTGGAAGGGGCTGGACTGGTCTATGGGCTACGGTACAAATTTTTTCGAAAAATTTAATTTTCTTTAAACTTTTCCACAAAAATGAGTTTATGGGGCTCGTTATATAAAATTACTGACATGTTCGAATCCGAGGGGTCCAGCCTTGGATCAAAAATTAATTTGTACATGTATAGATACAAATATTTGATTATTCCAAAATGACCTCTCAGTCGCTCAACCGATCGCCATGAAATGTTTACCATGCAAATGTTGCATATTCAGGACCAATCTTACGATATTTTGGAAGGGGTTGGACGCCGGGTTCTAGGGGCTGCGGTACAAAATTTTTCGAAAATTTTAATTTTCTTTAAATGTTTCCACGAAAATGAGTTTATGGGGCTGGTTACTTGAAATTACTGACATGTCCGAGTCCGAGGGGCCCAGCCTTGGATCAAAAATTAATTTTTATATGTATAGATACAAATATTTGATTATTCCAAAATGACTTCTCAGTCGCTCAACCAATCGCCATGAAATGTTTACCATGCAAATGTCTCATGTTCAGGACCAATCTTACGATATTGTGAAAGGGGCTGGACCCTGGGGTCTAGGAGCCATGGTACAAATTTTTTCAAAAATTTAAATTTTTTTACGAGAATGAGTTTTGGAAAGGGGTTGAATAATGAAATAAGAGACATGTTCGAATTCGGGCGGTCCGCCCCTGGATCAAAAATTCATTTTTACATGTAAAGATACAATTATTTGATTGTTCTGAAATAACGACTTAGCCGCTTTACCGATCGCCATGAAATTTTTACCATGTATATGTTACATGTTCAGGACCAAGCCCACGATACTTTTGAAGGGGCTGGACCCCGGGGTCTAGGGGCTGTGGTACAAATTGTTTCTCAAACTTCAATTTTTTAAGATTTTTTGACGGGAATGACTAAAGAAAGGGGTTATATGAAATTAGTGACATGCTCCAATTCGGAAGTCTGCTCTGGATCATGAATTCATTTTTACATGTATAGATACAATTATTTAAGTATTCCGAAATAGTGCCTTAGCCGCAAATTTAGACACCAAAAAGGATATCTAGCGTGCGATTGTTATACACAAATCATACCTCTACTATAATTGATTTAATTATTCAAATTAATTTTATTAATTTAAATTTAAGACAATCTTTCATCACTTTAACTGAAGACAAATCTCTGAATACTTATATTATCCATACTAATAATCCATTTTTACTGGTTTGACATGTAGTGTTTAGTGATATCTTATTTATCATATCCTGTTTTGAAATGTACCATAGTCAGCGAGTTCTAATTTCCACATAACTTCAGAAATAATTAACATTCTATTTTAATCCACTATTGCAACCGGCGGCTTTTAATGAAAATAGTATTGTAGTTTCATACTAAACGCCAATAGTTTATTACTTTATTTAGTTTATTACTTAAATAATCAATGATTGTTTCATAAAATCAATTCTAAGAAAGGTACTAAAAAATATTGTACGTATAAACTGATTTACTTTGAAAAGTACTAGCGTTTTATATTTGAAAATAGCATCTTCTACAAGAAACATCCTTGGACTCAAATTATTGTACGTGTAAAATTGCCTTAGTTTGAAAAAACTTCTTTTGTTTTTCGAAATGTCATTTTCAACCACAGTTCGCGGTAAAACGTATCAAGTGGACGTACTTTTAATCGTTTTGAATAAATTAATATTAATTTGTGTTTTGGATGCCGTTGTTCTCGATTAGTTAGCTATATTGCAATAAAATAATTGTTGGTGAGTATTTTCCAGGTATTAAATATTATTTCAAGTGAATAGACATTCTTATTAGATTTAAGTTTTCAGTTTATAAACGTGTTAATCTATGATTATTTTTTGATTGTAGATAACATTTAATTTTGCTTAAAAAAAATTCCGTAAAGACATTTTCAAACACAGTTCGCGATGAAACGTATCGAAGGGAACATTAAAATCGTTTTGATAAAATAATACTAATTTCTGTTTTGAATGCCCGTCATTCCTGATTAATTAGCTACACGTTTAATTTTGCTTAAAAATGCCACCGAAAAAAAAGATCAATTAGGCAGGTAACTGCAAAGTCGAAGAAGATTAGAGCCGCAAGGGTGGCTGAATCAAGCGAACAGTATGAAACACGACTTGCAAACGTTCGAAGCAGGATGTCTGCTTCAAGAGCTGATGAAACAACTGAACAGCGTGAAACACGACTTGAAAATGTTCGAAGCAGGATGTGTTCTTCTAGAGCTACTGAAACCATTGACATCGTGAGGCCCGGCTGGAAGTCGATCGGTTACGATATGGACGATTAATAAAAACTTTTAGAGGTGATTTAAAGTTAGCAGCATTCAATTACGAGAAAGACTATGATTACAATGTTTCAATTGGGCAAACATTTGTTTGTATTGTCATGCTTTAAAGTTTCACAATGAATCGCCTGGAATGTGTTGTTCAAATGGAAAAGTGAATTTGCCTCCTTTGGATGATCCACCTGAATCTCTTCTAGCTCACGTCTCCGGAACTACTGAGTTATCCAGACATTTTCTACAAGATATTCGAAAATACAACTCATGCTTATATACCTCCCGTGCTACGCCGGGTAACTCAGCTAGTATTTAATAATAGTACAACGCAGGATTCATTTTTATTCATTTTTTTCGGATACTAATTCGCTCAATGTAAAGTATGTGTATACTGAATAATATCGTCGAATGGATTATAGTAAGTGGTGATACATCTCAATCATTTCGAATCAACTTGTATGCTTCATTTTATATGCATATTATAAAGGGAAGTGGCAAAATTACAACAAATGATGATGTTCCAGCACAAAACTGACTTAATAATTTATTACAAAATTAAATATTCGAATATTGTTTTATTTCTATTTATATGTCCCGTTTGGACGGAAGTATGTGGCAAATCAGTAATTCGTATGATGGAGAAAATATAAATCATTTTTTGTTGCAGACTTCAAATACATTAAACTAAGTGTGTAAAGAATTAAACTAAAATGGCAAAATTTGATTTAACGGCAAAAACTTGCCAATATGGATTGGCATTTAACTTTTCCGCTGTTGGAATTATTGTGCGACAAGAATGTATGTATGGTGAGAACATAACCTACAAATTATGCATTGAATTACTTTTTTTTAGATATAAGACAAAAAAGTATTACACGAGAAAATTTTGGAAACCGTGAATTCATCAATGCATTACCATAAGTAAGTTGGTCGATAAATTAAACATAAAATCGGAAAAAGCTGTTTGCTGGATTGTGAATTTAATTCGTAAAGCTCGACTCGATGCTAAAATTGACTCGAAATTGGGACAAGTTATAATGGAAACGCGACCTTTGTTACCATATCAATCAACTAGCTGTTAAAGCTAGTAAAGCTAAAATTGATTCCCTCTCGATTCGTTCGGAAGCTCTCATTGGTACTGTAGAGACATCATAAAGCTAAAGCACAAATGGTGAAGTACTGGAAATTGGAAGTACTACTAAACAATTTGTGGGACGCAAACAAGTTGAGAATCCAGAATAATCCGAAATTATGAAAATTAAATTAAATTAAATTTTTAAAAATTTCAGGTAAACTACATAAGTGTTGTTCTGAACACAATAATTGATGATGTGCCGCCAATTGTAGTCGACGTACAACAGTATAATGGGTTTTTCATTTCTTCATAGCTTATAAATTGAAGTGCCTCATAAGAAACGCCAAACATTTCAGGAATGAAATCACGATATAAACCGGGCATATTTTGAATTCGAGAAATTTTCATGAAAGCATCAAACATGCCGTGTTAATTTTTGAATCAGGTAAATTGTTAACCGCCCATCTGAATATGAAAACGTAGCCTTGTTTTTACCACCCATATTGAATTAGTCAGAGTTGTAGCTATAATCATTTGTTTTTCTAAATATGTAATTTATGCATCAACATATTTTTGAATACACAGCCATACGTACAAAGCAATATTATCCATTTCTTATTTATATTTTATCTGACCCGGCATATCCGCAAATACAACAGAACTGCCATTTTTTCATATTTTGTGTTGTAAATGAAGTAAGGAACAATCAAAAAATTGTGTTTTAAAAAAAATCTCCCTGCTTCGTCAGTTCAGGAATTATTAAGTTTTTTGATGAACTCTGTTGTACTCTAGATAAAATCAAGAGTTGTTGCGAATAAGCAAATATAAACTTTATTCAACAATATAATGCATGATAGATATGGACTTAATATAAGTTCTTTAGGATTCGATACAGTGAATACGAAGCACAAATATTTTAAAATTATATAAATTGTTTACAAAATCAAAATATAATTTATCGCGGTCTAGAGCAGCATTTTCAAAAAATCGAAGGAAGCCTTTATTGCCAATCGGGTTGTTGAAATTCTTGATGTGGAAATCAGTCAACGGCGTCATATAACTTCGTTACGAGAGCGTCCAATATTCACTGGAAGTTGCCACTCAGCATGAGGAACAAAACCTGGCGAATTCGACACTGATCGTAACTTACAGCATATATATTATACATTTCATCAACAATATAAGTAATCATACTATTACAAAATCAACAAAAATCTGAGTTTTTATACACAGATTAACTAATATCAGCTCGATTGAATTGATTGATTTGGTTCGGCATGGGGAATCTTTCCGCTCCACGCATACCACATAGTCGACCCTTTCAGCATTCTGGAGTCAACTATGCTTGACCAATTTTATTCCGAATGCCAAATGGGAGAGGCAGTAAGGCATATAAAGGATATATTGACATATTCGTCTGCCACTGCACTAAGTCATTTAAAAATCGTTGGTGATTTGACCACTAATGCTTTCATTGCGGCTTTGAAATCGATGAAAAAATTAGGATGGTACAACAAGGCATTTTATTCTACCTGGGTCTCCACATCCACAGAAGATGAGTATCTGCTCAGAGTTCTTGCTCAGATTGAAGGGGCCACTCAATTCACGACCATTGTGTCCAATCAGAAATTATCCCGATGATTCGACAGTGCTGACGCCTGCTCATTTCCTAATAGGTGATGCTGTCAACACTGTTCCTGAGCCAAGTCTTCCCAACTTGAATCAAAATCATTGTTCGCGAACATTGGTCGGAATGCTTAAGTCGCAATTGATTGAGTCGCAAGCAACCCGAAATTGATATCGGCATTATCGGCGATCTGGTGATATTAAAGGAGGAACAATTTTGTGGTCTTTAGCAAGGGCCGTTACAGAACATCCTGGAACTGATGGAATCACAAGAGTCGTCACACTCAAAGTTAAAACAAAAACCAAGACCAGACCAATTTCTAAAACATGTCCACTACCAACCAACTCTACTGGAGAATCTCAGGCACCGTCATTGTAAGAAGGGCCATCGTAGGGCCAGAATTTATACATTTCAATATAACCATAATTATTATCAATTAATTTATAGTCAATAACCATAAAAAATACTATTGTGAATGATTCATTTATAATGTCATTCCGCCAATCCATACTAAGACTCATGAGTCTGGTCTCATTCTTCGTTTTTTCCTCTTTAGCCCTAGTGTGGATAAGGTGAATCTGTGTTTGTTTTTTTTCTTGTCCTCTACTTACCGATTTTCAATAAAATAAAATTATTTTGCCATCGACAGATTTTGAAAATTAACAAAGTTTGAGATTTTTAATGATTTAATAGTAACACGATCGAAAGTGCACCCATGAAACCCTTCTGATTTACCTCAACCATACTATCTAATTCTACCTACTCGCATGGCCACGGATTTAAACAATATGAAAAATAGCGTACACACAAGCTGCATTATCGACTCTATTATTATCGGCTAACTTTAACTAGACGATTTTATCATACAGCTTTAAAAATCTTAGACGTAGCTAATGCACCAGGAAATGCCACATTTAAAAACTAATAAAAGTGTTTGGTATTAAATAGGCCTTTGATTTACCTTACATTTGCTCTCATACTTCGATAAATTTGTCGATATCTGTTGAGAGTTATTCGAATTTATTTGCATCACTGTAGGTACGGTTCGGACAAGGTTAGGATAAATTTACGAATATCTTACCAAACTTAACACTCTATTAAAGTTAGCCGAAAGTTTTCAACTGGAAAATGGTAATGCAGATAGTGTCTTTGCTATCCCAGAGGAAAACATATTTTACAGCTGAAAGACATATTACTTGATATACCTAGTTCTCCTATCTCCTCCAAATAATCAAACTGCAGCGAAAATTTGTCAGGCGCTCCACAATTTTTACAGATTGGTCCTATGGCATTGCAATAAATTTAAAAAATTTCGAAACTAAATTAATAAAGTGTTCAATCAGTTTTGAGTTACTCACTTGCCTATTCTACTATGGTCAATAGAAAGTTGAGAAGACACTTGAGTACATGACACTTTTTTAACTTCTGTTCGAAGAACTTGCATTTTGTGGTATATTACACCACATTACACCCCCTAACCACTTCACCCTTGCCCAAACTCCGCCTGTGCACGGTCGATTGGCAAGTGGCTAACTCAAAAGTTAAGAACATTTTATTAATTTACTTTGGAAAATTTCAGATTTTCCAGTATATTATACAACATTGCAACCATATCCCATTCAGACTTGCCCAAACCCCGCCTGGACCTATCTTGGAATATTATCTATCTTCGACTAAGCACTCAAAAGTTGCAAAATATTTTAATAATTTAGTTTTGAAAATTTCGGAATTTATTGTAATTTACACGTCATAGAATTAGGACAAACCTGGTCAAATTATATAGCTCGCCTGACAGATTTCTGTGGTAGTTCGATTATTTGGAGGTGATTTTGGAACTATAGGTTTATCGAGTTTCCGGCTATACATTTTTTTTGGCTGTGATAGCAAATACACTATCTGCATTACCATTTTTCGACTGGAAACCGTCGGCTATTACGAAAATAATTGATGGTCTCGTAGAATTTAGAATACATATTTAATATTTTGATTTATCATGTCATATAAAGTTATAAAAATGATAAATAAGCGGATTATGTAAAATACACACAAAAATGTAATCTCAAAAGACAAATAATTAATAATATGCATTTTGTACGCAATTTACTTGCGTGACCAAATCCACCTCTATCGCAATGATAACCAGTTAATTTATGTTGTTTTGTGAACCACACCTAATTTCACATTAAACATAACATTTGATGAGTCTAAACATAAAGTTTTTTATACAATTTTTCACTTGACATATATAAATTTGTATAATTTAAAAAAATTTCGGTTTAAAATAAAATCTATATTACGAGAGTCTCTTGATCCATACGGGTAAATTTGGCTGTTGCTGTTGAATTCCTGATGCTGATGCCACCGCGTTTTTATTATATTTCACATCGCCAAAATTTTTCACTTGTTTGTTATCATCACAGTCTTGCACACAATTATGATAGTTAAGCACAAAACTACTATTATGATTATCACATTTTGTTAAATTACTTATCTCAATATTCTCTAAACTTTGACTGAATCCCGAACCGATCGAACCGTTTAACGACATTTTTTTTTTTTTGTAAATTTGTGCGCGAACCCAACTAATTATTTTTTTTATTTGTTTATGTCGTTTTATGTCTGTCGACGGAACACCAACTAATGAAATAATTTTAAGAAAATCTATCGATATTTATTATAATGTCGTGATATGATGATATATACGAGCACTCGTCGTACATCCAGAAGACGTTGGTGTAGATCAATTTATTATGTGTGTACTCATTTATGTATACGCTCGCGTACTATATACACAGTTGAGAATCTGAAGAATTCCAGTTGTGTTTATTAAAATAACTCTAAATGAATGTTTGTATGTTAGTTTTAATTAAATTAAGCTCGCGATTCTTTTATTGTTGTATGTAGCTAGCTAGCGATGTTGACATCACTGCGACCTCTTTATTATTGGTTTCTCTCGTGCGGTTTATTTATATGGAATTTTTAGTGGAGTTGATTGATGCATTCTCACCATACTTTGCCCGCTTCACGATATACGTACTCTACATATTTTATTTATAGTTCTAATAAATTGATCTTTTAATAATTTTATTGTTAAAAACAAACCGCGATGATCAATAAAGAAGGTTGGGGTGATGCGCCAAATATCGTTACAAAACAGTAGGTATATACAAATGTAAAAATTGATTAAGAATTGCACGCAATGATTGTAATAATAGAAGTTCTACTTGATTATTGATAACAACAATTAAAAAAAAATTATACAATACTACAATTGATAATAAACAAAAGTATTAAGTTTACATGCACTTGTTTAGCCTTCGATATAAAACGATTTTATTTTCTTGGAATCTCGTTTCTTTATGTTGAATGAAAGCTGTATAGATAGATAAATCCGAGGAAATTCAAATGTATTCAGATATTCAGTGCTTTGTGTCGTATGCTGAGCTGACTCATTTAAAATAATTGCATAAATATTAAATGCATTGGAAAACATATGATTATTACTATACGAGTACATGGCGTTTTGTGTTTCTGCCTTTGTCCAGTTTTCTTTTTAATAATCATTAATTTTGTATGAAGCAAAAGGCAACGTACTTTTTAGTGCATATGTACTCATGCGCTCGTAAATAGGAAAAGAAAATGTTTAGTTAATGAATGAGACAAAGCGCGATGTGTGTGAAATATGCATGTGTGCGCGTGGTGGTAAAGGAATTTTGTGATATTTCGTACTAGGAAATAACTGACGCGGCAAATGAATCTCTCTCTGATCTTTCTGTTGTTGTATTCTAGATAATTACTCTGCACCCGATATAAATTAAAATTTTGTATGTTCAATTAAATTTGATTAAGGAATAAATTTGGTTTTGACGATTATTATGAAATTTTTATTTAAGTACATGACAAAATGTTCATGTATAATTTCGATGTGAACACATGGTGATTGTAATAAAATGTTTAAACAGCTTTATATAGCTACAGTAGAATTTGATAGGCAAGTTTATCAAACTTATGCTATGTGTATAGAATTATTTAAATTTGAAGGTTCATTTACAATATATTTGTTTTTTCGATTTATTTTGATTTTATATTAGAGTCTAGACAAATCTATCCAACCTTAAATAATGTTTAGTTGACTTTGAGGTTCCAAATGTAAACGTTTCATTGATTTTAATAATCACAATCATACATAATTTTAACAAGAGATTTTCATGGCACTAAAGTTAGCCGAGTAAACCTACATTATCGACATAATTTATGTCAGTACTGGGATTTTGCACAAACAGCGAGAAGCGAGTTTTTTCTCTATATCTCGCCTTTTAGTTTTGTCCGACAGTTTTTTTGCGATTTTGCACAAATCTAAAAAAGTAAAAGGCGAGAAAACTGAGCAACTAGCTATTATCTGTCAAAAATTAAAAGTGTATAGTGAAGCGATTTCGGAAAAACAAGATTTTGATTTTATTTTAATTGAATTTAAATTTAAATAAAATAATAATAATATTCTAATAAAGTGGACAATTTACCAGTAGCAATTATTTATGATCGCAAAAAATCATATGCGGATTATTCGAGCCCATTTGAGGGATGAAATGAAGCCCTTTGACATCGAAGAAGGAAGGCAAGTTAATTCCTAATAAATAATAAATAAAAGTTTGTATTATTATTAATTTTTTTATTCAAAAATAGGTTTCGGGAACTTTATAGACTTCCTAAACATTTGGCCATTAACCTAATTAATACATTAGATGGTTATTTTGATTCCACAAGATAACAAACTGCTATACCCGTTCATTTGCATGTTTTAATTGCTCTCAACTTTTACGGCACGGGCGGATACCAGCGACAGGTATAGGAATGAACTTCATATCAAATATGTCGCAGACCAAAGTGTCTGATTGTATTAGAAAGGTGTCCCGGATCCTATCAACAAAGCTTCTTGTAGAGCACGTCAAATTCCCAACAAGTGAGGAAGATGTTTCTGCAATTAAAGGGAGGTAAGTTCGGTTCAAAAATTTAAACTTTGTGAAATGTATTTTATGATTTACATAATTTTTAGATTTTTTGAATTAACGGGTATGCCCGGCGTTGTCGGTTTGATTGGCGGGATTCAAATCAAAATATGTATCCTAAAAAAGGCAGTCAAAAATATGTATATGAACCGGAAAGGATTCCATTCGGTAAATGTACAAATAGTAAGTAAATATGTTATTTATATATACATGCACATAATAAAATTAACATGTACTTAATACAATATTGAGCATTATTAAGAAATGAATTTTTTAATAGGTGTGCGACGATCATTTGAAGATCAGAAATGTGAATGCCAGGTATCCGGGATCATCGCACGATAGCTTTATATTTAATATTAGCCATTTGCTGTACCATTTGCGGCAAAATTTTATTGCCAACGATGACAAATTTACGTGGTTAATTGGTAATTTATAAACATGAAACTATGTTTGTTGTTTACCGTATTAAATATTTATATCTTCATCGTTTTAGGCGATTCGGGATATGCTTTACAGCCGTGGCTCATTACTCCGTTCCCTCAGTCTAATAACATGAGGGAAACAAACTTCAATAAAAAGCACGCACGTGTACGGAATGCTGTTGAGCGCTGCATTGGCTTATTAAAAGTCCTATTTAGGTATTGTAAAATTTTTACAATATTTGTACATTAAAAATAAACCTATTATTTTGTAATTTCAGATGTTTATTAGCACAAAGGGGGTTGCGATATGATCCAACGATTGTAGGGCATATCATCAACTCGTGCTGTATTCTTCACAACCAAATGGTTTTAATACGACCAACCGAGGCTGAAGAAGAGGAAATTCCTCATATTATCAACTTAGAGCGGTAAAAACAGATTGACGATGACATCGAAAATGTGGAGGGTGAAACAATTCGCCAAAGGGTGTTCGTAGCCGAAACTGGCTAATGGATAGAATTTGTCCTAATTAGTAATAATTTTAAAAATAAAATAATACACAATCATACAATTTTACAACTCATTTATTGATCTCCTTCTCAATTTTCTCTAATAATATTGTCGGTAACAATGCAAAAGTGTGTATCAACAAAATTAGCCAAATTCATTATCCTTAAGATTCTCACTTTTCGACTTGTTCCCTAGTTTCAGTTCCACCTCAAACAGGTTTGAAGCTTATCAAATCTAGAATTTTGTAATTTTATTTTCATATAAGCTAGAGTAAAATCAAAAAGTTTTTTGCTTCTCCTGTAAAAAACTGACAACGTAGATACACACTATTGCATTGTTAACGACGATATATTGTTTTTCTCAAGTGCCTTCAATATATTTTATAAAACCTCAATGGTTATGGTCTGGTTTTCCATTGATTTGTCCACCGCAGTTCCCAGATAGATTTATTTTTAACGTTTAGCGTAACATAACCTCACAAAACGACTCGTTTTTTTTCTCACCATCCATGGTCGAAAAAAAAGCGAGAACAACTGGCTGCTCGCCCTGTGCCAAATCGCTTTTTCTCGCTTTTTGACAAAACTAGCTCAAAAAGGCGACTCGTTGTGTGCAAAATCCCAGTACAGGGGTGACATGTTGTAAAATCACATTTTCGATACTTTATCGAAGTTTATGTCCCGCTTCTTTAGAATGAAATGTGACACTATTTCAACCGATGTGAAGTTTCTAACAAAAAATAACAAAAAAATCCAAATTATAATGCATATGAAGATAGCCCAAATTCCATCCCCGAAAAATTCGATGGCAACACTAATTATTGCTATCATGACATTTTTTTTACTCTCAGCCCAAAAAATCATGACATTTTTACTCTCAACCCCGAAAATTTACTGTCA
This sequence comes from Nephrotoma appendiculata, assembly GCA_947310385.1. Classification (NCBI taxonomy): domain Eukaryota; kingdom Metazoa; phylum Arthropoda; class Insecta; order Diptera; family Tipulidae; genus Nephrotoma; species Nephrotoma appendiculata. The sequence continues at coordinate 146,763,471 of OX371224.1, forward strand.
TGACAGCTAAAACTATCATGACACAAACATTTTTGTGAGCTGAGAGTAAAAATATTGCATTTTGGTGAAGGAGGTATATTTAAAGTAACAGAGCATACCCAATAGAATTCCTTATGACTTTTTACTTACAGAAAAGTATGAAAAAAAAACTTGAGAAAAATTATTTTTTGGGTATGCTCTGTAATTTTTGATTTTCGCTGTCGGTATATTTGGCGTAATTTTACTTTACGTATATACCGAGAAAGTCAGGTAAGGAGTATGAATTTTGGAAATTTTTAAATGCAAGATTGTTTCTTATCAGTTTTTAGGAGGGGACATTTTTTCACTTTTTTTATTTTTCCAATATTTATTTTTATTTTTAATAATATTAATTGCTTCGTCAACCTTGCAGACACAGATCAAAGAGTTTTTATCGCTCTTATCGCTTCTTCTGATACTGCCACAAATGTTAAAAAAATCAACTAACAGTATATACAAAATATTATTTAATGTAATTTTAATTCTTTGTATACCTTAGAAGATGGGGGCTGCCCCAAACCCCCGCTTTTCCACAATTTATATAATTCTTCAAGTGTCAAACTGAGTAAAAAAAAATATTGAAAAAATTTCAAAATTTTCCTGGAAAAATTGCAAAATTTAGATTTATTGCTATAATTGTTAATTAAATGTCGCAATAGTATACATAAACATGTATAGTATTGCCATAAGCATTTTTTTCGATTTTCGGGGATAGAAATTTGGGCTATCTTCACAGAGGTCAAATTATATATGTGTTAGTACCACTCAATATTAAATTCTTATTGGAATAAACTGAGTGTGATTTATTACACTGTTGAATTATTCTCCGAATCAAGTACATTTAAAAATTATAATTTTTAAAACAGAATTTATTTAAAAATACAAATACAAAAAATACAAAACTACATCAAATACTCAAAATTACGGTGGAAAATTGCGATTTTGAGTTATATAGTGGTATCTTACCCTAATTTTTGGAAGTGACTTATTATTGGCTCAGATTGATAAAATACTCAATATTTTGAGTGAAAAATTGCAATAAACATATTTGATATTTGTTTTTTGTTAAAGCTTTCATTTTATTTGTTTGTTAACTTTTTCCTTAAGTTATTTATATATTTATTTAATATCTTTTGTATTTATTATCTTTTCTAAATTTTATTATGTAAATTATGATTTTATTTAATATATTTTTAATACAATTTTCACTAATTTGCATTTATGAAATAATAACAGTGTAAATCACTTATAATTAAACGATTAAATATGGCGGCTATTGGAATCTATTTGAATTCAATAAGAATTCCGTTTCCCACCGTTTTTCCAATTGGAACCGTATGTATACAAATTTCATATCATTTACCAGCCTGCTAGATCAAAAAAATTAGATATTTCTTCTCTGTTTATATCATCAACTACATAATTTGTTTTTTATACTTGAACGAAATTAGATAAAGAGACATTGTTCACATTTGGTAGTGAGTGGTAGTTTTACAAAATTCAATAGCTACGAATTTGACCGAAAATATTAGATTACCCCGAAAAATGTATATCAAAAAATTTACATAATGATTATAATTTATATAATACCAGTATAGCAATCTATAATCATTAAGTTGGACAGACTTTACTCAGTATTTATCGTATTTTGAATCATTTCACTTCTGCCACTATGGATGAATCTGTAAAATTCATAGTCAGGGGTCAAACTCAAGTTAATCCGATAAAAATTATAATCAATAACCCAGCGGAAAATAAGAGATTACGCTGGTCGTCGAAAGAGGCTGTACTATAACAAAAGGGAACGTCTGTCGTTATTTTGTAACCATTTCAAAAATATCGATAATGCAGATTCAGAAATAACCAACATGGAATGTAATGCTACTGAAGTTAGCCGAAAATTTCAGCCGAAAAATCTGACTGGTTACAATTTGACGTGTTAGAGAGCAGTTCATTTGAGTTGTGGCACTAACAAAAAACACCTGTGCCAAAAAATCAGGACAAAATTTACGTAACATCATATAGTGAAATAAATTAAAAGCTAGATGCATGTTTAGTGGTAATTTGGACTTTGTGAAGTTAGACCAATTCGTAAATGGGTGCGGATCCCATGTTTATAATTTGTCGTTTTCATGGGAAATGCGATTGAGTTATGGTACTAACAGTGAACGCCTGTGTCAAAAATCAAAACATATCTTATGTAGCATCACATTTAAATAAATTAAAAGTGTGATGAATGTTAAGTGGACTCAATATTGACTGGGTGACCTATTAATTTATTTCACTATGATGCTACAAAAAATTTGTCCTGATTTTTGATATAGGTGTTCATTGTTATAGTGTAACGACCCAAATTCATTGCTCCCTAGCACGACAAAATATAATATTTGTCAGCTATTTACGAGTTGGTCTAACTTCACCCAACCCATACTACCTTTAAAGATTCGAATTATGTGAAATCAATTTTTATTGATAATCTAAATTTTTTCGGCGAAAATTTACTTCTAATTTCAATAACATGTAATTTTCTGAAATCATCAGAATTTTGTACTGCCACTTGATACAAAATATGTCGATAACAAAATATGTCGATAATGTAGATTTGATTACAAAATATGTCGATAATGCAGACCGATCATACCTAACCACATGATCTCTGAGAATTTCGTTATTCGAGAAAGAATATCAATGAGTGTTACGAAATTTTTTAAACATTTGAGAACATTTAATTCGGCCCGTACGGATTGCACAGGGCTAATCGGTAAGCCAAAAAAAAATTCAAATGTTAAAGAAGTGATGTATTACTCTCAGTGGTATTCTGTCTCTCGAATAACAAACTCTCAGAGATTTTCGAGCATGTGGTTAGGTAAGATTAAATACTAATTTAGAACAACTTTGATCACCTCTGTGTGATGGTGATCCTTTAAAGCCGGTTAAATAATTTCAAATGTTTAAGAATTTTTGTATTAGAAAGATATTCTCTCTCGTATAACCACAATCTCAGAGATTTCCGAGCATGTGGATCTATGCGATTCGTAGTGTGTTCGATTCGTAGTTTGCTTTAAAAAATTTCATTTTATAAAATTCACTCCACACCATTCCCACAAATTAAATGTTTTTTACTTAATAGTGTAGCAATATTTACGTTTGTTAATTTTCTTTAAATATTATTATGACAGTTTAATTTTTGAGTGTTTTTTCAATTCTAAGTACTTATGGGCCACATTGTATATTTTGTTATTTTGGCATTAACTATACTCCAATAGGTAAGTATGGAGTCTATCTTTAGTTACATGTTTGTAAAGTAGTTCAAATGGAGTGTCTTATCAATGATAACGATTGTATTAAACGTCAGATCAATTTGCCTGAGAATGAGAAAAGTATAGAGTTTGGTCTTCCCAGTTAACTTAATTTAAAACGAAAGCTTTCGGACTTGCTTTTCCCCGATTCTTGAAAAATTCTTAAATATTGTTTGCTCGCAGTCCTTAACATGGTCGAGTACTTGTATTATTCGAATATTACCTTCAGTAGCCATATTCACTCAGCCTGGAATTCGCTTTCTCGGTCTGGTTTCCGTTTTGTACCCGTCATGTCACTCGATTCGATTCAAAAGCGCTCGACTTGCCGCAATCGCACCAATTAGCTTGTTATTTTGTCTTAACGCGTATGGTAGCCCCGGTTATCTTTGCCAGGATATTTTAAATGCAAATCTTTGTTTAATTTTGTGTTTTAGTCTTTTGATTTTTCTTTTTCACGAGACTCGTTTTTCATGATTAGTTATTATTTAATTTATTTTGTATAATTTTTTGAATTTCAATTTTTTAAATTACCGATTACTTTTCGACTTCAATGGTAAAATGTCGCACTTGCTCAATATTATGAAAACTACTAACGAAGTGGTCTAAAATATTACGTCCAAAATTAGAACTTGCAACTTCAAACAGACCTAGTAAATGTATTTTTTTAAATATTCAAGATCTCTTTTCCAAGCTTCATATAAATATTGGGATATTTTGGTGATTTACCGGATTAAAATTTGCACTATGTGATAGCTGTTATTACCGTCAACTGATGCTTTCTAGTTTTTAAAATAGGTTTCACACCTTATGCAATATGTGTTCTCACAACTAAACGTGGGCTCAAATTTTTTAAATGTGGAATATAGGAATTAACTAAATTAGAAATCATACAATTTTACTGATTGATAACAGAATCAAAAACTTTCGACATTATTTACATTTTCTACACTATCGACGTCAAATAATTTTTTAATTTAATGGTCTACATACATTCTCTAGATATGTAGAATATTAATTATCTACACGGTGTAGAAAGTACGGCATAACACTTCTCGCTACACGTTAATAAAGAAACGAAGGCCAACTTCGGCGACTTTAAATCCGACATTAAAATATTAACTTTTGAAATAAAAAAAAATTATCGTTTGTCCTTAACAATAGCTCAGAAATCGGTACATTGTACACGACAATAAAATATTTAATTTTCACATTATAAAAGAATTTATCATTTTGGCAATGTTGACTCAGCCCCCACCTACATTTATGTATTTATGTTCCTTCTCAACTGAACGTTCGTTATAAGCTTATAATTCTTCACTCACTCAGGTCTGAAACTTGACATTTCGACCACTTTCGAAGAAAAAACCAAATAATCACCTCGTAACGGATTAGTACCCCGAAACCTGGACACCCTGTATATTTATCTATAATTAAATTACAAGAAGCACAAGATAAGCAGAATTATATTGTAAAAATGAATTATACTGGAAAATTATATTTATGCCTATAACAATGAAGATATTAAGCCATATAAAAACTCCGCAAGTGCATATTAATTTGACATGGTTTTTAAATGATAAGAAAATTATGATAAATACAAAAAAAAAAAATTCTCACTCTCCACTTATCTATTGAAATAAGTAAATTTATTTTTTTTATCTGTGTCGTATCTACATAATTACATAAACATAAGTAAACTGTTGTCGCTGAGGGGAATTAGAGTACGCCGATTAATCTAATCTAATCGAATTATACATTATTGGATTGTTTGGTATACGTCAAATTATCGTAATTTAATAATTTTTTTTTATATTTCGTATTCGAATTTGTCTAGTCTTTTAAGCCTTAATTTTTATCTGAATTAGATTATCTCGTTCGGCTATAATAATTATATAGATATAGTTCAAGGTACAATTAGTATAGAGATAAGGCAAAGAGACGTGGGAAAATTGTATTGTAATGGGAATTTGTTATGTATGTTGCTTTTTGTACTGTAATTCCGTATATATGTAGGTACAGAAGATGAAGAGATTGCAATTTCAATTTATGCCATTTTAAACTGATGTTGGTCGTACTGGCGCAATGCCAATATCCGCTGTTAATTGAAAAATGTGGAGTAAAGGAATACATCATACTCGTATATCCATTACACATCGTAAACCAATACACCACACCATCTGTTTTTTAGGAAACATATACACACATGGTTTGTTTGTAATACGAGTAAACTAAAGGATTACCATATTGATGACTTTGAAGTGTGATGTTAAATTTGTTGATTAATATTTTTTTTTTTTGCAAAATAAAGGAAATATGAAAAACTGTTTTATAAGTGGTTGGTCGATACATCGTTCTATTTATAGTATGGTATGTCACACATTAACATGAGTGGATAAACAATTAGAGAAATTACTTAAAAACAAGTTGGTTTTATAAATAAAATTGCACAATATTGGTATAAATTGGACAGGTTACAAGATTTAAATCATATAAAGGTGCTTAAAATAGTTTACTTATAAATTTATAAGGAAGTATTTTATTTAAACGCTAGCACTAAGTTGTCCTAAATTTGTGTATATGTGGCTTGTCGTTGAAATCTATAATATATTATTTATCCTAAAATGTCCTTTACTTATAATTGACCTTAACAGAACCGCAGCTCTGTTTATTGTTCTATATTTTAAACGAATTACTAAAAACTTTAAGCGACTTATATATTTGGCCACAAAAATCAAAGTTTTACTTAACGATTTCTAAATGATAATTTCCGTTAATTTTCCTACTATAAATTCGCAAGTTTTTTATCCGAAATACAAATATAGCTGCACAACTATTTTTAAATTTACTTGTAAAGAATTGGACGGAAAGGGCATGTTATTGACTCATTTCAAAATCTTACTGTTCAAAATAAATATTAGAATTACCACTACAGACATGCGATGCAAATTCCACAATTATTAATTAAGAATTATCCGACTTCTCTCCGCATAGTGAACATCCATTTTAATCGTGTAGAATTGTCTGTCCATGCTTGTCTGTACAGAACTTCATTTAAAATTTTTATTTCAATCCAAAATAAATCTACCTAGTCATAAGGATTGGTTATGAAATGACCAAATCCTAGCATTTTGTGTTTTTACCAAACCAAATTTCATTAGGAAATGGCGGAGATACATGGAACATTCTAAAATTACAAAAAATCATATATACCGAGTTTCTTTACTTCGGGGGCTAATTATTTTGTCGATTTTAGAAACACTTTTAAAATTTTGGTACAAAAATAAATAAACATTTTCCGCTGATTATAAAACAATGACAATAATTTTCTTTAGTGATAGTGCTGTCACTTGGAGCGAGTAGCGTAATCTCTTATTTTCTGCTGGCAAATTTCCGCTATACAGCATCAACATACTGAAATTAGTTTCATATATACGAAACAAACTTGGAGGAAGAGGAGGAAGTGTTGTGATATTAAAAGCATCTCTATAAAATAATGTCACGAAAGATGACTTTATAAAGTTCCTAAACAGTTTAGGAGAAAAATTCATTGTTAGAGGAGACTTCATTGCAAAACATACTTTACCATACAGAGTTAAACAACCAACCAGGTACTAGAAAACCAACTTTCTCGCCCACAGATGTCAATGAAATACATCTACTCAACTTCTTTATATTTAGAATCATCAATAACTTGAGCAATCATACCCTGACAACTACATCTACAGATTGGGAAGGATTCAAAGATGTACTAAGTAATAAAATCGATATGATACCTCTAAAAAAACGACCAACTGAATCAGGGACCTAGTTGCAGAAAAATCAGAATGCCTGGTTGGTGAGTTGCGGCAGTGCATGTGTTTCCCGGCACGTCCAAGACCTTTGTGAAGATAGCCCAAATTTCTATCCCCGAAAATCGAAAAAGTTGCTTATGGCAATACTATACAAGTTTATGTATACTATTGCGACATTTAATTAACTATTATAGCAATAAATCTAAATTCGTGTATAAATATTTCCGAATAAGAGCTAAATAATAAAAAAAATGTTATGAGTTTAATAAAAACAATAAAAAGTTCTGATAAAATGTGTAAATAAACAAAAATATCTAAATTCTACGCTCCAAGAAATATACTGACAGCGAAAATCAAAAATTACTTTGAATCTTCCTCCTTCACAAAAAGGCAACATTTTTCTCACAGCCCAGAAACATTTTTGTGTCGTGATAGTTTTAGCTATCACGACAGTAAATATTTTCGGGGCTGAGAGTCAAAAACTTGATTTAAAAAATAAAAAAAAAATTTTTTTTTGTAAATTTTGTTTACGAAATTGTATAAATAAAATAAGACGCATCATTTAAAACATAAACAACATTCTTAGATTCTAAATAGATTAAAGTAAAACACAAAATTACTGTTAACTATTGTAACATGGTATATAACTTTAGTATATGAAATATAAAAGTGTCGGGACTTATTTGATTAAAATTTCTATGATTTTTGAATTTAATAACTGAGATATAGTCCATAGAAATCAGGAAATATTCGTTGGCCCAACTAGCGGTGCACATAGTTTGATAGTTAAATGTTTAAAGAGCGTGTATGAATTTTATAAGAATTTTTCTATGTATAGGAGTTCAGATATAATCCATAGAAGTCAGGAAGTATTCGTTGACCCCACTAGCGGTGCACATCGTTTGATAGGTGAATGTTTAAGGAGCATATATAATTTTTTTTAGAAATTTTCTATGTATAGGAGTTGAGATGTAGTCTATAGAAGTCAGAAAATATTCGTTGGCCCAACTAGTGGTGTACAACGTTCGATAGGTGAATGTTTAAGGAGCATGTATGATTTATTTTGGAATTTTTCTATGTCTAGTAGTTGAGATATAGTCCATAGAAGTCAGGAAATATTCGTTGGCCCCACTAGTGGTGTACATCGTTTGATAGGTGAATGTTTAAAGAGCGTGTATGAATTTTATAAGAATTTTTCTATGTCTAGGAGTTGAGATATAATCCATAGAAGTATAAAACGATTCGTTGGCCCAACTAGCGGTGCACATCGTTTGATAGGTGAATGTTTAAGGAGCGTATATAATTTTTTTTAAAAATTTTCTATGTATAGGAGTTGAGATGTAATCCATAGAAGTCAGAAAATATTCGTTGGCCCAACTAGTGGTGTACATCGTTTGATAGGTGAATGTTTATGGAGCATGTATGATTTTTTTTGGAATTTTTCTATGTCTAGTAGTTGAGATAAAATCCATAGAAGTCAGGAAGTATTCGTTGGCCCCACTAGTGGAGCACTTCGTTTGATAGGTGAATGTTTAAGGAGCGTGTATGATTTTTTTTTAGAATATTTCTATGTTTTGTAGCTGAGATTTAGTCCATAGAAATCAGGAAATATTCGTTGGCCCAACTAGTGGTACACTTTGTTTGGTAGGTGAATGCTTAAGGAGCATGTACGATTTTTTTCAGATATTTTCTATGTATAGGAGTTGAGATGTAGTCCATAGAAGTCTATAACTATTCGTTGGCCCAACTAGCGGTGCACTTCGTTTGATAGTTGAATGTTTAAAGAGCGTGTATGAATTTTATAAGAATTTTTCTATGTATAGGAGTTCAGATATAATCCATAGAAGTCAGGAAATATTCGTTGGCCCCACTAGTGGTGCACTTCGTTTGATAGGTGAATGTTTAAGGAGCATGTACGATTTTTTTCAGATTTTTTCTATGTATAGGAGTTGAGATATAGTCCATAGAAGTCAGGAAATATTCTTTGGCCCATTTAATGGTGCACATAGTTTGATAGTTGAATGTTTAAAGAGCGTGTATGAATTTTATAAGAATTTTTCTAAGTATAGGAGTTCAGATATAACCCATAGAAGTCAGGAAATAATCGTTGGCCCCACTAGCGGTGCACATCGTTTGATACGTGAATGTTTAAGGAGCGTATATATTTTTTTTTAGAAATTTTCTATGTATAGGAGTTGAGATGTAATCCATAGAACTCAGAAAATATTCGTTGGCCCAACTAGTAGTGTACATCGTTTGATAGGTGAATGTTTAAGGAGCATGTATGATTTTTTTTTGGAATTTTTCTATGTATAGGAGTTGAGATATAATCCATAAAAGTCAGGAAATATTCGTTGGCCCCACTAGTGGTGCACTTCGTTTGATAGGTGAATGCTTAAGGAGCATGTACGATTTTTTTCAGATTTTTAGAGTTATAGTGGTATTTTTTGGACTAACACGATTTAATTAATAGGCATAAATGTGTATACCTGTCTTAAATACATACAACAATAAATTTTGGACATGGTTCTCTTTCGTCACCCACACAATTGTGATGGCAGGCTGGAATAGTAATATACAGAACGTCTGTATTGTATTTTTGCGTTAATTTTTCCTGAACTTCTTTTCGCAAGTGAGATTCATACTAATCCATTACCAGCAAAGATCTTTCGTTTGAAAAAACCACCGCATTTTGAAAAACAATTATTTATCCACCAATACATCAGTTCAGTTGTCATACAATCAAATATGCTGACCGCAACATCAATATTTTCAGGAATATTCATCTTGGGCACTTTTTTAAACCTTTTAAAATGATAAGAGTATATGGGGTCCCATTTGAAAAGCGATATTTTAAAACGCGAATTATCAAAACGCGATATTTCAAAACGCGATAATTCAAAACGCGATAAAGTACAAAACGCGATATGGAACAAAACACGACATTTCAAAATGCGATATTGCAAAACGCGATAAAGTACAAAACGCGATATGGTACAAAACGGGAGTTTAGGATCGGGTTATATCAGGCGGAAGGGGAAATTTAATTTCAATTTGTAGGAATTTAAAAATCAATAGGGGCGAGAGTATATAGTACCGGTATCAATCGGCTCACGGCGCTCCCGTTGCTTCGCAATGGACATTCTGTACCATAACGAGTTTTGAAATAGCTATCGCGTTTTGAAATATCGCGTTTTGTACCATATCGCATTTTGTATCATATTGCGTTTTGAAATATCGCATTTTGGAATAACGCGTTTTGTACCATATCGCGTTTTGAAATATCGCGTTTTGAAATATCGCATTTTGTACCATATCGCGTTTTGTACCATATCGCGTTTTGTCATTTCTAGTTTTGAAATATCGAGTTTTGAAATATCGCGTTTCGAGCGGATCCGGAGTTATGTGAGATTCTGAATAATATTGTTAACTTTGCATTTAAGTCAGTGTATTTGTGATTTCTTCGTTTTTAATATGTAGTGCAAAATTTGATTTCGGTTCTGTTTTTTGTTATGTTGTTGATATGTTCTTTGTATCTTTCTGGAAAACTTCTACCTGTTTGTCGGATGTAAAATTTTGTGCATTCGTCATATGTTAGTGTGTATATTGCTGCGTCTATTTTTTGGGGCGTTTTAAATTTTCGGTTTCTGTTCTAATTTATTACTGTTTTTGTATGATGTCATATTTCCGAATTTTTTTTTTGAGTCTTTTCTATTATTTTGTAGTCATTTTATTGTATTCTATGCTAATGAATTTTTTCTCTATACTGGTTGTCATTTTCAATGGTGAGGTCCATATTTGTTTATTGTTTTCTGTTTCTAAAGTAATTAATGGGTTGTAAGTTATTTATTTTTTGCCGTTAGATAATAGTATTACATCATCTACTTATCTATACCAATATATTATATATACCTTTAAATTTGTTGTTTTGCTATTAATGTGCCGTCTTTTTAAATGAGCCATATTTATGTCAATGTTCCTACCTGAAAGTGGACTTCCCTTCAAGACTATAGATAGAAAAATTCTACAAAAAAATTATATACGCTCCTTAAACATTCACCTACCAAACGATGTGCACCGCTAGTTGGGCCAAGGAATAAATCCTGATTTCTATGGACTAAATCTCAGCTACAAAACATAGAAATATTCTAAAAAAAAATCAAACGTGCTCCTTAAATATTCACCTATCAAACGATGTGCAACGCTAGTTGGGCCAATGAATATTTCCTGATTTCTATGGACTATATCTGAACTCCTATACATAGAAAATTCTAAAAAAAAATCATACATGCTCCTTAAACATTCACCTATCAAACGATGTGCACCGCTCGTTGGGCCAACGAATATTTCCTGATTTCTATGGACTATATCTCAACTACTAGACATAGAAAAATTCCAAAAAAAATCATACATGTTCCTTAAACATTCACCTATCAAACGATGTGCACTGCTAGTTGGGCCAACGAATATTTTCTGACTTCTATGGATTATATCTCAACTCCTATACATAGAAAATTTCTAAAAAAAATTATATACGCTCCTTAAACATTCACCTATCAAACGATGTGCACCGCTAGTTGGGCAAACGAATATTTCCTGACTTCTATGGATTATATTTGAACTCCTATACATAGAAAAATTCTTATAAAATTCATACACGCTCTTTAAACATTCAACTATGAAACTATGTGCACCGCTAGTTGGGCCAAAGAATATTTCCTGATTTCTATGGACTATATCTCAACTCCTATACATATAAAATTTCTAAAAAAAATTATATACGCTCCTTAAACATTCACCTATCAAACTATGTGCACTACTAGTGGGGCCAACGAATTTTACCTGACTTCTATGGACTATATCTCAACTTCTAGATATAGAAAAATTCCAAAAAAAATCATATATGCTCCTTAAACATTCACCTATCAAACGATGTACACCACTAGTTGGGCCAACGAATATTTTCTGACTTCTATGGACTACATCTCAACTCCTTGACATAGAAAAATTTTAAAAAAGTTATATACGCTCCTTAAACATTCACCTATAAAACGATGTGCACCGCTAGTTGGGCCAAAGAATATTTCCTGTTCTAGACTTCTATGGACTATATCTCAACTCCTATACATAGAAAAATCTGAAAAAAATCGTACATGCTCCTTAAGCATTCACCTATCAAACGAAGTGCACCACTAGTGGGGCCAACGAATATTTCCTGACTTCTATGGATTATATCTCAACTCCTAGACATAGAAAAATTCCAAAAAAAATCATACATGCTCCTTAAAATTTCACCTATCAAACGATGTACACCACTAGTTGGGCCAACGAAAATTTTCCAACTTCTATGGACTACATCTCAACTCCTTGACATAGAAAAATTCTAAAAAAAATTATATACGCTCCTTAAACATTCACCTATCAAACGATGTGCACCATTAGTTGGGCCAAAGAATATTTCCTGACTTCTATGGACTATATTTTAACTCCTATACATAGAAAAAATCTGAAAAAATTGTACATGCTCCCTAAGCATTCACCTATCAAACGAAGTGCATCACTAGTGGGGCCAACGAATATTTCCTGACTTCTATGGACTATATCTCAACTCCTACACAAAGAAAAATTCTAAAAAAATTGTACATGCTCTCTAAAGATTCATAGTGTTATGTTTACTCTCAGCCCCGAAAATTTCAACTGTCATGACATTTTTTAACTATCATGATAGCAAATATTTTTGGGGCTGAGAGTAAAAATGTCGTGATTTTTTGGGCTGAGAGTTGAAAATGTCATGATAGCAATAATTAGTGTTGCCATCGCATTTTTCGGGGATGGAATTTGGGCTATCTTCACATACATACGTCCAAGGTAGAAGAGATAGAAGGAAGGTTTTCACGTTGCTTTTTGGATCCACACAAAATGATATATTTAGTTCCCAAATCGATCTCTAGATGGTCACAAAGCATATAATATCGAATTCATTTTACCGCTGATGGTGCCATCTTTTACGTAACAGATGTAGCATTGTTTTGGAAGATGGAATATGAACGGAGGTTAAATGAACGAAATTATTGTGAAATCAAATTCAATTTTCCAGGTACGTAGATCTTTTTGGAAACATTTTTTTCCATTTTACTATATGGAATCTGGAATTTTAAACATTGAGAAACGTGAGGGGTAAATTATGACTCACAACAATACATGAAACATAATATCAATTTACGGTACACGATGGACAGTTAAATAATTTGTTTAAAAATTGATTATTGATAATAATGTCACATTTTCAAATTGTACATAAAAATAAAAATTATTTATTCAATTTTGTTGAAAAAGGTGGTTAATTTATATGGACCTGTACAAAATTTTCGATTCGGTAATTTCTGCAGGCTCATTCACCGTGGCCTCGACACTACAAGAAATGAAGAAACGCTTTCATTTAAAAACCGACACCATTAATTAGTATAAATCGTTTAAATTCTGATCCTCTATAACAGGAAAATCATATACTGTAAATCAGTAGGAAATATCTCGCCAGGGCTCCTCGATTGATATGGTACACACGAGAACAAACTACAACATAGAGTATCACACATAATGAGCTAGAAGCAGTTCACCAATATTCTTTATGGAAAAGGTCAGCTATACGGTAATTAGGTAGCGAAGTGTTTTTAGTATATAATTGGCGTTTTTACGGAAATCAGATAAGTTTGACAGAAATTTATTCATCATAATCAGTCAGCGGATCTCAAGGGATTTTATAAATCTTTTGAGAAGCTTGGGATTTTCGATACTACTCATAAAAAACTGTCATGCCAAATATTCATAAATCTTTAGTAGGATTCTAATAATCGTTTTAGTACATAATTTTGAATTGGTACTAAAATTTACTGCATTTGACACATCAGTTTCTTTTGTTTTCAATGAAGTGTGTTCGTTTGTGTTTTTGTGATAAAAATATTGTTATTAGTTAATTTAAAATAATTAGTGAATGGAACAGCTTTTTTTCAATAAAAGGGATAATATTTTAAAATAAAAATTGTTGATGCTACTAGCATTTTAGAATTATAATTAGAATGATAATTTGTTTGTGTATCACATATAAAGCCCGTACTACGCTACCAATATTTTTTGATATATACTCGATATTGGTAAGTACTTTAAAACTTATTACTTTTGTATGTGTTGCAGTTATATGAATAGCTAATATGTTTTAGATTTAATTCAATTCTTAATTATAATCGTCTTACTTTGGTGCAAGCTATTGCGATAACAACCAAAAATATTTTTGATTTACTTTTATTAGTAGGTATTTTTGTAACAATTACATTTTGTATTTTAAAATAACGTGAAAATGCAACTAAATATATTCAATTAAATAGTAATGTGATAGAACATTACTGAATATTATTACAAATCGTTACTAATTTTTCGTCTTGTTTATGAAAATTCGATGTCAAAATAACAAAAATCACTTTTATATTTTCATTGCTAACATTTAAAAATAAAGATTCAATACAAATGTACTGGTGGTGAACATTAAAACTAAAGTTGGAATAGAATTATTCTGTACCAGTAAATAAGTTGGTTGAAAACTATTCCAGTCAATATTGAAAAATATTTAATTATTAAGTCGAGAAAACGACGTTTTTTCTTTATTATTTGTTCCATAAATACTAAATAGATCGCATCCATAACAAATAAAGAAGTCTTTAATAAACTTGTTTGATTTCAATTTAACTAATGAACCATGTTCAATTATGATCATTTTTAGGCCATGTTTAAATAATAAGTATGTTTAAATAGGCGGATAAAACTTAATTAAAAGTAATTAAAGTAGTTACCATTAAAATACAATTATTTACAGTAATCTTTATATTTACCAGGGGCTAGTTAATAGCGATGTAATTTAATGACAATGGTTTACGGAATACTAATTAATTCACAGTTGTGCTAATATTTTATTTTTGGTTATTCAGAAACTATGGATCTGGCGCTCTGTTATGTAATACTGTGTGTGCATAGTTGGTATAAATCAACACATTGTTTTTTTTAAATAGAGTGGGGCATTTAAATATAGTATTTTGTGAAATGGGAGAATACTGAAGTAATGACTGATCATCAAGCGAAATCTGTATGATTCTTATTTTAGGTTCAAATGTTAAAAATAATTTAAAATTTTAACTTGCTTATCTCTTTGTTAAACAAAGAATCGAGACCATAGTAAATTAATTTTCAGTTCGAGGTAAATTGCAGATTATACTTGTGCACTCAAAAGTCAGGTATTGAATCGGTTTTAGAAATATCTTGTAGTATCTAGTTAATTTTTGAATCTACCAAGTTCTTAGTATTTCTCAACATTTAAAATTTTTAGCGGTTCGGGAACGTTTAAACTAACAAATGATTATAATATTTAATAATGTATTTTTCTTAGGTAGGTTGCTGATTTGAAGAATCGATTCTTGAACACCAATACTATCAGTAATCCTTAATACCCCGTATCCTTCCTTTTAGTAGATTAGAACTGTGTTTTTTGTGCAGTACGGCCGCTACCTAGCTGTCTGAAACCGGGTTGTTTTGTCCTAAACAAAGAACCCTTCCGATCCTTTCCTTTTGTTAAATGTACACAGACTATCAGTTAATCAATTACACTTTCGTTAATATGTTAGCTACACTTATTGTTCAAAATTTCGCGCTTTCGTTTTAGTTCAGAAAGTAATAGACACTTCGAATAATAGGTATATTATAAAAAGCGTCATAAATTCTAGTACCGGGTTCAAATCCCGATAGGGGCTCGAATTTTCATCATCAGATTGCGATCTGTGATGAAATGGAACAACTACGACCACCTTGTAGGAGTGCATAACTCGTGGGCCGACCCAAGCTAAGTAATCTGTAGATGGTTCTACGAAAATAGAACCTATCTATAGCCGTACGTCTTCGAATTAGCCGCGAAAAAGTTGGGACAGCCTCGACTCCAGAACAGATTGCAAAGATAATAAAAAAACGTCCCGTCTATTTCTTTCTTTTTTATTTATTACTCGGTTTGTTTTTACGAGTTACGTATTTGTTTCTACACCTTTTCAATTATTTTGAAAATTATGTGATTATTTCGGGACATAATTTATGTAGAAGATTACGAACACAGGATCTAAGCATTAAAAATGGACCAATATAAACGACTATTTGGATGAGTAACTATTACATGTATGTCTATGAAATTTTTTTCGCACTCGGTAATTCAAATTCGATTAAAACCCTAAAAAAAATAATGCTGCGAGTACTTTGCTGGAGGAAAACTTGGATGGAGTGCTGCAGCTTAGGTTCGAGAGAAAAGTTAAATTATACAGTCGAATGGGCATGCCGAATGACATTCTTATGTGGATAATACAAGTTTATTGAAAGAAAACACGAGCGTCATCCGGGAGATCCTGTGTAAAAACATGGTCGTATATTCAAAATCAATCAATTAACATTTCCGCAACATTTTTGGGCCCTGCATATTTGGAGCTCGGAATTTTGTCCGCGTGAACTTTCCGGAAACACTTATACAAAAGAGGTATACAGACATAAGTGACATGAAAATAAGAGCTATATGTATAGTTAATGACAAACTGTATTATCGACCATCTGATTTTGATTTGCCGGCATACCCATATACTGGTGAACACGTTCCACTTTCCTGGGCGTCGAAACGAACATTTTTGTAGTAGATTATAAAATCGATTATTTTGCTGCCGCATTCTTTCCATTTATTATGGGTTTATGAATAGTGTAATGAAATATAATAGATTGTATTAAATTAAAAACTATATGCGAGTATATTCATATTATAAATCTAACCAACCTTCACCCCATTCATGCTTTTCGTTCTCAAAATAGTATAGTGATATAAAAGTAAATTCGAAACTAAAAATAAAAATTAGTGTTGAGTTCCTGCTATATATACATACATGAAATACTTTTACCCGTATGCATGTAATAATAAGGGAGTTAAATTAACTATATACTTTACTTCGGGATAGTCAATTTATTTGTATACGCTCCTTACAAAAAATCAATAAATTGACGCCAAAGCCCAAAACATCAAAACATGAAAAAAATTACGATTCCTTATCAAAATTTATTTCGTAAAACGAAATGTCTGAGATTGCTATAAAAAAATATATCATATCCTTCAAAATTTATCATTATAAGAAATATAATTCATAGACACTCAGACTCCACTTGTGTTATAATATGAATATAATAAAATCTATAAACTTCTGTTCGCACAGCTGATTACCTCATCAAATATTTCCGTATGTACGAGTGTTTTATATAAATATTATAAAGCTTTTCAAGTTTTCATTGATAAGAATAATCGCGATAACATTCAATCTAATACAATAGAAGCAATACCAACTATTTTAAGTATATTGTCATAAACAAATTTAATTTGACTTTCAAGTGCTACGATACGACTGATAACAGCCAACAAAAAAATAATGACATCGTTACTTTTATATGTTTTGTTTAAATAAAATCTACATTATGTAGGTTTTCCAAGTTCATTTTCATGGTTAGCTAAAAGCTCGTCGATGCATTCTTAAACCGGCTATGGTACGATTTTTTCTGTATGTAAGCAAAATTGTATATTGATCCAAACTCCCCTTTTATTTCGTCACCAACATTTTTCCCATTAAAAAAAATCGTTCCGTTCAAAATTTATTTGCAAAACTTACGTATACGACTATTCTAATAACGATTTCTTTAATATCATTGGCCAAGTGCCAAAATTCTTTATTTTTATTGTTGTTATTCTATGTTTTAAAAGATTCAACGGTCATTGCCAAAATCGACAGACATACTAACACAGTCATAAACGCTAAACATATAATATGTCCCATCCCTGCCATTCCGAAATAAAAAAAAAAAAATATTTTTAATAACATTTTTAGTCGTATGCATTTAATATTTTATCCGAGATTTATCAAAATACAATACAAACTAAATAATTTATACAGGGATTATGTTGTTAAAATAGAGAATTGCATGCTGACTAAAATGTTTAATCCTAAACAAAATATTTGAATTTATGATGTTAAATTTGGTGGAATCCGCAATGTTTCCGCACTTTATATCACATAGCAAACGTGTTGAAAAAAATAATAGTGAACGTTCCATAAAAATTGGTCAACAACAATATATGAATTACTTGTACCATAATCTTCGCCGTTCCTAATCATCTCACCTCGTCAGCAGGACATTCTGATGTTTATGACCATCCGCGTCATAGAACCGCCCATCACATCAAATCCTGTGGCGGGATGCAAAATGAAATTTCATCAACAGATCACGATCTGTGGTGAAATATAACACATCTATGACCCCCCTGCCGGTGTACAAAACCTATGGGCCGACCCATCTTCCATGTCAGTATAGGCTGGCATAGAGCTTGCAATATGCAGATGTTCTTAAATCGGTCCTATAGCCGTACGTCCTCGAGTTGGCCGGGAGGCGTAAAATAAGGACGTAAAAAGCGGAGCAAGAATTGGTATTTCTATATTCGCATTTTTGTGTCTTAAAATATGTATATGTACTGTGAACCAAACGTGGTTAAAATTAGTTTCTAATTGAAATCTTAATGTGATATTAAGTTTTATAACTCGTTATGTTCAGAAAATTTAACGAAATTTTGTATCCAAGCAAATTCTCGTTAAGTATACAGCGTTACATTATTTTAAACATGTAATTTCGTAATTCAATCCTTTCTCTCAAAGCTCCATTTGCCATATTATCAAATTAAGATCAACAGATGGGGCCCACCCTCTGATTTAAGCGATTTAGTTCGCTAATGAGAAAACGCCTTAACTGATCGAAATAATTTTTGTGTAAAGTAAAACCGGCAAGTAATTTATAAGAATAAACGTATTTTACGAATTCTATAGGATAAGTTCGCCTGAATGTTCTTCAAATTGAGAGAATTTAGAGCACTAAAAGCCTCATTGCTTTAAAACCTTTCGTGCATGACGTCATGTTTAGGATGATTTCGTTATTGGACTATAGATGTTTATTGCTTGATACATGAATAAATTTATTTCTACAGTTTCATTTCTGAACTGTAGATGGCAGATATATTTGTAAAAAGTATTAAAATAAAACATAATGATGGAAAATATTAAAAATAAAAAAGTATGATTCGAAAAATATGATAGAATTATTTACAAAGTAAAACTAAAACGAGGGAAAAACATAGATCGACAATTTGGGAGAATGGTGTATCCGATTATATTTTGCTGAGCAAACTGTTGTTGTGCTGCCATAATTTTTCATAAAAAATATAAGCTATTTTTTATAACTACCAAATCGAGAAAACGATCCTCACTCCTTTTTAATTTTTTTTTTTTTCAAAAATATTTTTATTGAGAAATTATTGCACTCAACTCACGTATATTATCGTTTCGTTAATACACGTAAAAATTGATTCAAGTTAAAACACTTATTTTAGATAAATTATAAAAATAATTTAATGCGCGATTGCACACTCGAGCACTTTTTAATTATTTTCGAAAATTGAAAAAAATTGAAATAACATGATTCTGCTAATCCCAAAAATATTATTTAATTTATTATAAATTTGAAGGATATATTATTTCTTGCCAAATATTAAAAATAAAAAAATTTCATTTTGTTTTAATAGTTTTTAGGTTAAATTTTGTTGATGCTAAAATTTTCCCCTTACATATTGGGTAAGTAGAGATTTTTTTTATACATTTTCGAAAATTAAAAAAAAAAAAAATCACAAGTTCTGTTCGCCCAAAAATAATATTAAATTTTTTAGTAATATTTGGGATATCAAATTCTTTGTTAAACATTCAAAATGAAGATTTTTTATATTTTTAAATAATGTATAGGTTACATTTTGTTGATGTCAAAATTTTTCCAATTTTTTCGACCATAAATTAAAATTGTTATGTCTCAGTCGCTCTAATGTAAATTTTAGTTCTTGTCTTTGTCATATGCTTAGCAAAAATTTTGTGTTCAGTCAAAAAATTTGACATGTGTTTGTTTACGTACAAAGATTATATTATAATTATAATTTTTAATTATTATTTTTTCAGAATTTGCTACATCGCACGAATAACTTTTCACAAAAACAAAACTAATAAAAATACAAACAAAAATTTTCTTTTTATGCGACTATAATGCTATCTATGGGGAAAGATCGGAATCGTTGACATAAAATGTCATGCAGCAACATTTTTAAAACAATAAGCTCATTGGGCCTTTCCACACATGCATTGATGTTAATGTCTCTTCCTTTTTTTGGATTCGATTCATTTTGGTCGTGTCCTTATGTTCGTAAATATTAAATGGGGGAAAAATTTATCGCAGCGCGAATTGATGTAAATCGCAAACTCACACTGAATTAACGAACTGTGTGCTCTTCTAATTGAGTGCTCTTCGCACTGTTCCTTCTGATAGTGTCAGACAGATTTGCGACATTGGGGTTTGATTTTATTTATTGTTTATACGTTAACTGTATGTTATCGGGTTAATTGGTGCGAAGCGAATACTGGAGCATTAAATTAAAATAAAAATCGGTTTAATTTTTTAACAATTATTTGAGCTATATTGTATTTTGATTTTTTTGACTACTAGTCCCCCAAAACACGAGACCGCATTTGCAGATGCATTAGGTGGGCGTGGGTGGGTTTGTAAAAATTGTATTTCAGAAACTTTTGTATTTCAAAATAAAACTTTGCATACCATTAAGCCAAATTTGTGCTAGTTAGTGTCCATGGCAAAAATTAGTGCTAGCTCGGAAGCCGAGAAAACGACGCGATTTTCAGCGAAAAAGACAAAATTATTTAAACCCAAATTTAATATTTTTGAAAGGCGGCTAAACTGACGAAATTTGTGCTTTTCATAGAAATATAATTTTCATAAATTTTCATTCATAAATGAAAATGAAAATGAATTGTTTGTTTACGTTTATTTTTAGTTGGATACAGGGCGGCCCTAACTTTGTGTTGTAGTCAAATGGAAATTCTAAACCGTTTAGCAAATTTTAGTGCTTGGTTTCCTTAGTTCGTGGTTTCGGCAGCTTCAATCTAAACTTATGTGCATTAATCGTTCCTTTTGCTACCATTCCTAGCGCAGCGAATGGTGCAATTTTCTTCTTTAGTCCTGCAGAACATTTACCATGCATTAATCTGTAGAACACGCAGAGTTCTGCAACATCAATTCTGGGGTTGTATATTATTCGGATGGCACGCCGTTGAACTCTATCCCGTAGCTGAATGGCAATACTATATGCTCTACCCAAAACTTGGCAGCAATACTCTAAGCCGTACGTAACAAATAAAATTATCATGACAAACCTTGCCAAAAGCCTTGGATATATCCAAAGCTATTTGAAAGACCTCTTTTTCTAGGGCGAGGTTCCATTTGGTTGTGACATACGCCTAGAGATCAGTTGTGGAGCGGCTTTCACTTCATACTGTTTATCTGAAATTATTTTATTAATTTCAAGATACCTCACTAGAAGTTGGTTATTGCATTTCTTAAAAACTTTAGCGATGGCTGTTACAATTGATATTGGTTAACAGTTTGAGAGGTCAGTTTAATTACAGCCACGTTTCAGAACTGGTTGTACTATTGTACTCTTCTTGGCGTTCGGATATTTACCTTGTTTATATGAAAGGAAGAAAACTTTACTTAATATTGGAGCCAAGTCGCTGGCAAACTCCTTCAATATTCGATCTGGAATTCCGTCGGGTCTGGTCGCCTTATTCACGCTCATTTTCTTCAGTTTTCTGAAGACAATTTCTTCCGAGCTGTTGATGTGATTCTTTTTGGAATGACAATACGGAATTGACGGAGGCTTAATTATATCGGGGACAACTAAGGTCGCAAATATGGATCCACATGTATTTGAAATATTTGTAACCAATTTGTACAAATCCAGAATGGACCCAATTCCATTGAACAACAAAAACCGTTAGATGAAGTATTTTCTGATATAAAGTGTACTAGAAACAAATGAACTTGGTACTTCTGATATATAGCGGCTGAATTTGTGATACTGAAATGACCAGAATTGGCCCAATTTGATCCAACAACACAGACTGTTAAATGGACGCATTTCTGACATAAAATGTTCTATAAATCTATTCATAAATAGTTCTTTCAGCGGTCTTGGTTGTATTCCCCTTGCATTTAAATTGTACAACATAAAAATGATTCGCAATGATGTTTAGAATTCTGGACAATTATTTTTTGGGCTTAACAGATATTTTAAATTGGAATTTGTGCTGATTTATGTAAAATCACTGGACTGGTAATCGATTTGCGTGAACAGATGCTCTGCAGTCCTTCACATCACTTATTTTAAACGGAGCCATCACTCTGTTAGTAATCAACACTATTTTAATTTTTATCAAGTATTACAAATTATGTACGTACCAATGTTATTTTTCATTTTTAATTTGGCCCCTATGTCGGTCCAACTCGTATCTTTTTTTATGGAGACTGACTTATTTTAAAGTCTACAATAAATCTCCTGTCGGCTGGACATATTGTAGACTTATTTGACTTTTATAGGAGGCTTGCACCCAAACTGGAACTCCTCTCTCCGCAACTCCTAGAGACTTTTTGTAGTCTTTGAAATAAGACAGTATCCACAAAATAAGTCACGAATTGGACTGCCAGTCCTAGTTCTAATTTCATTCAAATAAAAATCTATAATACAAATTAGAAAGAAATATTCAATCCAAACGCACACATTGATGTAAAAGGATGATCTATGTACTATAATTGTGCAATATTCCTAGTGTTCAATCGGGGAAAAATGATAAAAAATATCACGATATTTATTATAAGCTTTTGCCATAAAACGCACTCATTTATCACAGATTTTTTCTGTACCAAGAATATTTTTGATTCTAGATGTCAAATTTTTGTACATTTTGTTTGTCTCAATTTTGTTTTGTGTTGTGATTTCAAAAGAAAGTTATATTTATTTATTAATAAGGGTGCGAGATATTTTACGCTACATCAGTAGCTCTGGTTGGTTTCAGCGGGAGTAAGGGGAGATTGGATCCTGTGGTATCACAATGGGCCATTATTGGCCTAAGTGTGCGATAGCAGCCACTCTAACCTAACCTAACCTAACCTTATTAATAAAATCATTAAATTATTCCAACAGAAATTAAAATTTACTAAAATTGTCTGTTAGCTCAATTTTGGTTTATAGTTGGTTATTTTCGTGTATTCGAGATGATGAACGTTAATGCATAAATTTTATGGTACTGGCATATTGTTGATTGTCTTTACACGTAAGCACAACATAAATTTATTCAACGTTTCGTTTGTTCATAAATTTGATTCTTCGTATTATGGCATGCAAAACCAATTTATAAATATTTTATTCGATTTGGTTGTTCACTCGGGCTTGACATAAAATTATACGGAGTGAAGTTAGGGTCACATAATATATCATGATAATTTTTATCATCTTGGTTGGACTGAACACGCCGATTATATTCAACTAATTTGAGCGGTTTAAACTTATATTACAATCAAACGTAAATTTAGTTTTTCCTTTATACACAGACGTTGATGAGTGCGTTTTGTGATTGACCTCAACATAACGGAAAATATTTTTTTTTTATCTCTTGAACCAAATCGAAATTAAATCTCTTAGGCTGCGGGCCAATAGTCGGGTAAATCGTTTACTATGGTAAAAATCGGATTTAGAACATATTTTTCGATCAGTTTGCCATAGAGTTTTTGAAAAATAAATGAATTTACCGAAAAATTTACTTAACATTGACTTTTTCCCGAGTATTGGCCCGCAGCCTTAATTTCCTAATCCAATATGTTATCATTTAAAATATTTTAATTTTTATCGTGTTTCATATTTCGAGAGAGAGGAAATTTCGCCTAGATTTATAAGGACTCAAGTTTCGAGTTAAGACAATAAACTGCAGAAAATTTTCAAAAAATTCAAAGTATTAGTAATCAAGTAGACTGATAATACGAGACTGTACCTAGGTGACCTTGTACAATATATCAATAATGCTATCAAACACTATTATGAAAGGGTTTTAATTTCCCTTTGATCTTGCAGAGTCGAGACTAGTACTTCATTTGACTTATTTGAATACCATTCCATTTCAAATATATTGTCTTTTCAACGGCAACTGTGGTGACGATGCTGATTAGTCGGTTATATTTTAAACATTAGGGTAGATTTTCAGAATCAACGGTATTGCTAGAAACAAATATTAGCTCATGGGTATTTGATAAGGAACTTAAGTTTCATAATCTCTTATTTCATAAATAATAAATTTTTCAGCCGCAAAATATCTGGTAACTTATGTTTATATTTTGAATTTGGCATAACCCAACTGTATTTGCCCTGGTTCCCGAAAAATATATACCTAAGTAGATTTTTTATCTGAAGTACGAGTTCATACCTCCGAAAGATAAGAATATTATTTATATTGTATGTATTTACATTGCAATATAAATATATAGGCCTCAATCAATCGATGAATCGTTTAGAGCAATACTGATAAGAAGATTTGCTTATCACTTTTACACTTGGTGTTATTTTAGGTTGTTCCTAGAAATAGTTATGAAATCGAAACAATGTTTTTTTTATTGCTATATAATAACAGCTTACGCTTATAATAAAATTGATAATCAAACAATTACGTGTAATATTCAAGTTCAATTCTCATGTATGTACATACTTACACATCTCTGTATGTCAGATCGATATCGGCACACACAATGAATGCATATAGCATAATTTAATTACATAAAGTGTTTTTTTTTATTATGTATTACATTTATTATACGTCAACTATAAGGTCATGAATACTAATTAGATTTCAACTTCGAATAAGTTAGTCATTTGATAATGAGAATCCACACATATTTTAATCGTTCCTGTTATCGCCCATATTCAATATCACTTTTTATATAATGAATAATTGAAAGTGAAACTTTTTAATTCAATCAACATATTTATAGGCGACAGCAAAATAAACAAAATCGACTGGCATGTTGGACACCACTACACTTTTAAATTATTCTTATAGGTAAATACACATAAATTATTTGAAATTTTGGGTTATTCTGGATTGATAGCCAGATAGTATTTTTACATCAAGGTGAGGTTATCAAAAAGATGGAAGTTTGGTTTCGAACTAATGAAAAATTGAATTTTTTTGTATTAAAAAATTCGGTCGTCTCATCAGACTGCAGTGACCAAACTGCAAAAATGTTGAAAATACTTTGAACTAATCAAAGTATAATCACAATGCCTTAGCGAATTATAATGATTCGCTACGCAATTGCCAACCCCTTGGTAACCTCGAATTATTATATTTATTTAACGCATACATGCGTTTCATTAGTTCGAAACCAAACTTCCATCTTCTTGATAACCTCACCCATTTGATACGCGTTTGAAGTTAGACCTAAAATAATCCTAAACCAACAAAAACAAACGAAAATTTGTAAGTATTGGTAAAAAAGTAAAACCAGAATGTCATTTAGGCGAAATTTCGAATTTGTAAACTAATATAATTTCAATTTATAATAAATAATCAGAAGTACATTATTAGGATGCGATATAAGAATTAAGGATTTTTTTAGGAACCGAATATCTCGAGACTTGAATGAAAGTCTAGATAAAGGCTATTTCCAATAAAAGCCATTTGAAAAGCTAATAATTTTTGCGCGATCAAATTAATTTTTTGCAATGAGTTACTAACCTAAGAAGGTAGGATTTTCTTAAGAAACTGAATATCTCAAGACCTGATATGTTTATCAAAAATGTTATTTTGTTTTTCGGATAGGTCTAGATTAGGACTATCTATATTCCAAGCCATTTGAAAAGCTAATAATTTTTGCGCGATCAAATTAATTTTTTGCAATGAGTTACTAACCTGAGAAGTTAGGATTTTCTTAAGAAACTGAATATCTCAACACCTGATATGTTTATCAAGAATGTTATTTTGTTTTTCGGATAGGTCTAGATTAGGACTATCTATATTCCAAGCCATTTGAAAAGCTAATAATTTTTGCGCGATCAAATTAATTTTTTGCAATGAGTTACTAACCTGAGAAGTTAGGATTTTCTTAAGAAACTGAATATCTCAACACCTGATATGTTTATCAAGAATGTTATTTTGTTTTTCGGATAGGTCTAGGTTAGGACTATCTATATTCCAAGACATTTGAAAAGCTAATAATTTTTGCGCGATCAAATTAATTTTTTGCAATTAATTTACGTATGTGAAGCTGGCCCGAAAACCATCCCGAAAAACGCCTTTACAATTTAGGTGAGTTTCTTCGCTAAATTCAATAAAAGACTATTCATCCCGAAAAATTTAAAAAAATATGGAGAAAATCAAATTCCATCCCGAGAAAATAAAAACAATCCCACGTACACAAAACAAATTTTAAGTTGAAAATCTATTACAAGAAGCGATTTTCCACACTTTATCTTAAGAAATTTAAAAAACAATTAAATAAAATTGATTGAAAATTTTTCAACAACTTTAATATTTCGGTTCATAGAAGTTGGCAGATAAAACGGTATGCGCCTAATTAATGCATTGACCATCAGAATTAAGCACACAAATGCTCATTACGATACAGCGGGGATAAGGGGCCTCCCCAGCTGATTTAATATTCGCTTCTCTTAGATATCGGAATTATCCTCATATATCACCATAAATTTCTCCGTTCACAGAGTCTTGCAGATATAATGGTATGTGTCTAATTAATGCAATAACCATCAGAATTAAGCACACAAATGCTCATTACGATACAGCGGGGAAAAGGGGCCTCCCCAGCTGATTTAATATTCGCTTCTCTTAGATATCGGAATTATCCTCATATATCACCATAAATTTCTCCGTTCACAGAGTTTTGCAGATATAACGGTATGTGCCTAATTAATGCAATAACCATCAGCATTAAGCACACAATCATTACGATACAGCGGGGATAAGGGGCCTCCCAGCTGATTTAATATTCGCTTCTCTTAGATATCGTAATTATCCTCATATATCACCATAAATTTCTCCGTTCACAGAGTTGTGCAGATATAATGGTATGTGTCTAATTAATGCAATAACCATCAGAATTAAGCACACAAATGCTCATTACGATACAGCGGGGAAAAGGGGCCTCCCCAGCTGATTTAATATTCGCTTCTCTTAGATATCGGAATTATCCTCATATATCACCATAAATTTCTCCGTTCACAGAGTTTTGCAGATATAACGGTATGTGCCTAATTAATGCAATAACCATCAGAATTAAGCACACAAATGCTCATTACGATACAGCGGGGATAAGGGGCCTACCGAGCTGATTTAATATTCGCTTCTCTTAGATATCGGAATTATCCTCATATATCACCATTAATTTCTCCGTTCACAGAGTTTTGCAGATATAACGGTATGTGCCTAATTAATGCAATAACCATCAGAATTAAGCACACAAATGCTCATTATGATACAGCGGGGATAAGGGGTCTCCCCAGCTGATTTAATATTCGCTTCTCTTAGATATCGGAATTATCCTCATATATCACCATTAATTTCTCCGTTCACAGAGTTTTGCAGATATAACGGTATGTGCCTAATTAATGCAATAACCATCAGAACTAAGCACACAAATGCTCATTACGATACAGCGGGGATAAGGTGCCTCCCAAGCTGATTTAATATTCGCTTCTCTTAGATATCGGAATTATCCTCATATATCACCTTAAATTTCTCCGTTCACAGAGTTTTGCAGATATAACGGTATGTGCCTAATTAATGAAATTATCATCAACATTAAGCACACAAATGCACAAATTTATAAAACTCTCTTTTCGTTCTTAACCTTAAAAATGGTACTATGTATGTATAACGAAAACTGAATTTCAAAAACTTTCCACAGTACTCACTGTACATCTAATGAGAAAGGCAAAACAAAAATATGAGTATATGAGTGTATACTCATATTTTTTTATTAGGATATTTTATATGAGGTGGTATATGAGGATAACTCCGATATCTAAGAGAAGCGAATATTAAATCAGCTTGGGAGGCACCTTATCCCCGCTGTATCGTAATGAGCATTTGTGTGCTTAATTCTGATGGTTATTGCATTAATTAGGCACATACCGTTATATCTGCAAAACTCTGTGAACGGAGAAATTAATGGTGATATATGAGGATAATTCCGATATCTAAGAGAAGCGAATATTAAATCAGCTGGGGAGACCCCTTATCCCCGCTGTATCATAATGAGCATTTGTGTGCTTAATTCTGATGGTTATTGCATTAATTAGGCACATACCGTTATATCTGCAAAACTCTGTGAACGGAGAAATTTAAGGTGGTATATGAGGATAATTCCGATATCTAAGAGAAGCGAATATTAAATCAGCTTGGGAGGCACCTTATCCCCGCTGTATCGTAATGAGCATTTGTGTGCTTAATTCTGATGGTTATTGCATTAATTAGGCACATACCGTTATATCTGCAAAACTCTGTGAACGGAGAAATTAATGGTGATATATGAGGATAATTCCGATATCTAAGAGAAGCGAATATTAAATCAGCTGGGGAGGCCCCTTATCCCCGCTGTGTCGTAATGAGCATTTGTGTGCTTAATTCTGATGGTTATTGCATTAATTAGGCACATACCGTTATATCTGCAAAACTCTGTGAACGGAGAAATTTAAGGTGGTATATGAGGATAATTCCGATATCTAAGAGAAGCGAATATTAAATCAGCTTGGGAGGCACCTTATCCCCGCTGTATCGTAATGAGCATTTGTGTGCTTAATTCTGATGGTTATTGCATTAATTAGGCACATACCGTTATATCTGCAAAACTCTGTGAACGGAGAAATTAATGGTGATATATGAGGATAATTCCGATATCTAAGAGAAGCGAATATTAAATCAGCTGGGGAGGCCCCTTATCCCCGCTGTGTCGTAATGAGCATTTGTGTGCTTAATTCTGATGGTTATTGCATTAATTAGGCACATACCGTTATATCTGCAAAACTCTGTGAACGGAGAAATTTATGGTGATATATGAGGATAATTCCGATATCTAAGAGAAGCGAATATTAAATCAGCTGGGGAGGCCCCTTATCCCCGCTGTGTCGTAATGAGCATTTGTGTGCTTAATTCTGATGGTTATTGCATTAATTAGGCACATACCGTTATATCTGCAAAACTCTGTGAACGGAGAAATTTAAGGTGGTATATGAGGATAATTCCGATATCTAAGAGAAGCGAATATTAAATCAGCTTGGGAGGCACCTTATCCCCGCTGTATCGTAATGAGCATTTGTGTGCTTAATTCTGATGGTTATTGCATTAATTAGGCACATACCGTTATATCTGCAAAACTCTGTGAACGGAGAAATTAATGGTGATATATGAGGATAATTCCGATATCTAAGAGAAGCGAATATTAAATCAGCTGGGGAGACCCCTTATCCCCGCTGTATCATAATGAGCATTTGTGTGCTTAATTCTGATGGTTATTGCATTAATTAGGCACATACCGTTATATCTGCAAAACTCTGTGAACGGAGAAATTAATGGTGATATATGAGGATAATTCCGATATCTAAGAGAAGCGAATATTAAATCAGCTGGGGAGACCCCTTATCCCCGCTGTATCATAATGAGCATTTGTGTGCTTAATTCTGATGGTTATTGCATTAATTAGGCACATACCGTTATATCTGCAAAACTCTGTGAACGGAGAAATTTAAGGTGGTATATGAGGATAATTCCGATATCTAAGAGAAGCGAATATTAAATCAGCTTGGGAGGCACCTTATCCCCGCTGTGTCGTAATGAGCATTTGTGTGCTTAATTCTGATGGTTATTGCATTAATTAGGCACATACCGTTATATCTGCAAAACTCTGTGAACGGAGAAATTAATGGTGATATATGAGGATAATTCCGATATCTAAGAGAAGCGAATATTAAATCAGCTGGGGAGGCCCCTTATCCCCGCTGTGTCGTAATGAGCATTTGTGTGCTTAATTCTGATGGTTATTGCATTAATTAGGCACATACCGTTATATCTGCAAAACTCTGTGAACGGAGAAATTAATGGTGATATATGAGGATAATTCCGATATCTAAGAGAAGCGAATATTAAATCAGCTGGGGAGACCCCTTATCCCCGCTGTATCATAATGAGCATTTGTGTGCTTAATTCTGATGGTTATTGCATTAATTAGGCACATACCGTTATATCTGCAAAACTCTGTGAACGGAGAAATTTAAGGTGGTATATGAGGATAATTCCGATATCTAAGAGAAGCGAATATTAAATCAGCTGGGGAGGCCCCTTATCCCCGCTGTGTCGTAATGAGCATTTGTGTGCTTAATTCTGATGGTTATTGCATTAATTAGGCACATACCGTTATATCTGCAAAACTCTGTGAACGGAGAAATTTAAGGTGGTATATGAGGATAATTCCGATATCTAAGAGAAGCGAATATTAAATCAGCTTGGGAGGCACCTTATCCCCGCTGTATCGTAATGAGCATTTGTGTGCTTAATTCTGATGGTTATTGCATTAATTAGGCACATACCGTTATATCTGCAAAACTCTGTGAACGGAGAAATTAATGGTGATATATGAGGATAATTCCGATATCTAAGAGAAGCGAATATTAAATCAGCTGGGGAGACCCCTTATCCCCGCTGTATCATAATGAGCATTTGTGTGCTTAATTCTGATGGTTATTGCATTAATTAGGCACATACCGTTATATCTGCAAAACTCTGTGAACGGAGAAATTAATGGTGATATATGAGGATAATTCCGATATCTAAGAGAAGCGAATATTAAATCAGCTGGGGAGACCCCTTATCCCCGCTGTATCATAATGAGCATTTGTGTGCTTAATTCTGATGGTTATTGCATTAATTAGGCACATACCGTTATATCTGCAAAACTCTGTGAACGGAGAAATTTAAGGTGGTATATGAGGATAATTCCGATATCTAAGAGAAGCGAATATTAAATCAGCTTGGGAGGCACCTTATCCCCGCTGTATCGTAATGAGCATTTGTGTGCTTAATTCTGATGGTTATTGCATTAATTAGGCACATACCGTTATATCTGCAAAACTCTGTGAACGGAGAAATTAATGGTGATATATGAGGATAATTCCGATATCTAAGAGAAGCGAATATTAAATCAGCTGGGGAGGCCCCTTATCCCCGCTGTGTCGTAATGAGCATTTGTGTGCTTAATTCTGATGGTTATTGCATTAATTAGGCACATACCGTTATATCTGCAAAACTCTGTGAACGGAGAAATTAATGGTGATATATGAGGATAATTCCGATATCTAAGAGAAGCGAATATTAAATCAGCTTGGGAGGCCCCTTATCCCCGCTGTGTCGTAATGAGCATTTGTGTGCTTAATTCTGATGGTTATTGCATTAATTAGGCACATACCGTTATATCTGCAAAACTCTGTGAACGGAGAAATTTAAGGTGGTATATGAGGATAATTCCGATATCTAAGAGAAGCGAATATTAAATCAGCTTGGGAGGCACCTTATCCCCGCTGTATCGTAATGAGCATTTGTGTGCTTAGTTCTGATGGTTATTGCATTAATTAGGCACATACCGTTATATCTGCAAAACTCTGTGAACGGAGAAATTAATGGTGATATATGAGGATAATTCCG
The DNA here is from genome assembly GCA_947310385.1 of Nephrotoma appendiculata. Taxonomy (NCBI): domain Eukaryota; kingdom Metazoa; phylum Arthropoda; class Insecta; order Diptera; family Tipulidae; genus Nephrotoma; species Nephrotoma appendiculata. The sequence goes on from OX371224.1 coordinate 146,795,325, forward strand.
ATATCTAAGAGAAGCGAATATTAAATCAGCTGGGGAGACCCCTTATCCCCGCTGTATCATAATGAGCATTTGTGTGCTTAATTCTGATGGTTATTGCATTAATTAGGCACATACCGTTATATCTGCAAAACTCTGTGAACGGAGAAATTTAAGGTGGTATATGAGGATAATTCCGATATCTAAGAGAAGCGAATATTAAATCAGCTTGGGAGGCACCTTATCCCCGCTGTATCGTAATGAGCATTTGTGTGCTTAATTCTGATGGTTATTGCATTAATTAGGCACATACCGTTATATCTGCAAAACTCTGTGAACGGAGAAATTAATGGTGATATATGAGGATAATTCCGATATCTAAGAGAAGCGAATATTAAATCAGCTGGGGAGGCCCCTTATCCCCGCTGTGTCGTAATGAGCATTTGTGTGCTTAATTCTGATGGTTATTGCATTAATTAGGCACATACCGTTATATCTGCAAAACTCTGTGAACGGAGAAATTTATGGTGATATATGAGGATAATTCCGATATCTAAGAGAAGCGAATATTAAATCAGCTGGGGAGGCCCCTTTTCCCCGCTGTATCGTAATGAGCATTTGTGTGCTTAATTCTGATGGTTATTGCATTAATTAGACACATACCATTATATCTGCACAACTCTGTGAACGGAGAAATTTATGGTGATATATGAGGATAATTACGATATCTAAGAGAAGCGAATATTAAATCAGCTGGGAGGCCCCTTATCCCCGCTGTATCGTAATGAGCGTTTGTGTGCTTAATGCTGATGGTTATTGCATTAATTAGGCACATACCGTTATATCTGCAAAACTCTGTGAACGGAGAAATTTATGGTGATATATGAGGATAATTCCGATATCTAAGAGAAGCGAATATTAAATCAGCTGGGGAGGCCCCTTATCCCCGCTGTGTCGTAATGAGCATTTGTGTGCTTAATTCTGATGGTTATTGCATTAATTAGGCACATACCGTTATATCTGCAAAACTCTGTGAACGGAGAAATTTAAGGTGGTATATGAGGATAATTCCGATATCTAAGAGAAGCGAATATTAAATCAGCTTGGGAGGCACCTTATCCCCGCTGTATCGTAATGAGCATTTGTGTGCTTAATTCTGATGGTTATTGCATTAATTAGGCACATACCGTTATATCTGCAAAACTCTGTGAACGGAGAAATTTATGGTGATATATGAGGATAATTCCGATATCTAAGAGAAGCGAATATTAAATCAGCTGGGGAGGCCCCTTATCCCCGCTGTGTCGTAATGAGCATTTGTGTGCTTAATTCTGATGGTTATTGCATTAATTAGGCACATACCGTTATATCTGCAAAACTCTGTGAACGGAGAAATTTAAGGTGGTATATGAGGATAATTCCGATATCTAAGAGAAGCGAATATTAAATCAGCTTGGGAGGCACCTTATCCCCGCTGTATCGTAATGAGCATTTGTGTGCTTAATTCTGATGGTTATTGCATTAATTAGGCACATACCGTTATATCTGCAAAACTCTGTGAACGGAGAAATTAATGGTGATATATGAGGATAATTCCGATATCTAAGAGAAGCGAATATTAAATCAGCTGGGGAGACCCCTTATCCCCGCTGTATCATAATGAGCATTTGTGTGCTTAATTCTGATGGTTATTGCATTAATTAGGCACATACCGTTATATCTGCAAAACTCTGTGAACGGAGAAATTTAAGGTGGTATATGAGGATAATTCCGATATCTAAGAGAAGCGAATATTAAATCAGCTTGGGAGGCACCTTATCCCCGCTGTATCGTAATGAGCATTTGTGTGCTTAATTCTGATGGTTATTGCATTAATTAGGCACATACCGTTATATCTGCAAAACTCTGTGAACGGAGAAATTAATGGTGATATATGAGGATAATTCCGATATCTAAGAGAAGCGAATATTAAATCAGCTGGGGAGGCCCCTTATCCCCGCTGTGTCGTAATGAGCATTTGTGTGCTTAATGCTGATGTTTATTGCATTAATTAGGCACATACCGTTTAATCTGCCAACTTCTATGAACCGAAATATTAAAGTTGTTGAAAAATTTTCAATCAATTTTATTTAATTGTTTTTTAAATTTCTTAAGATAAAGTGTGGAAAATCGCTTCTTGTAATAGATTTTCAACTTAAAATTTGTTTTGTGTACGTGGGATTGTTTTTATTTTCTCGGGATGGAATTTGATTTTCTCCATATGTTTTTAAATTTTTCGGGATGAATAGTCTTTTATTGAATTTAGCGAAGAAACTCACCTAAATTGTAAAGGCGTTTTTCGGGATGGTTTTCGGGCCAGCTTCACATACGTAATTAATTTGATCGCGCAAAAATTATTAGCTTTTCAAATGGCTTGGAATATAGATAGTCCTAATCTAGACCTATCCGAAAAACAAAATAACATTCTTGATAAACATATCAGGTGTTGAGATATTCAGTTTCTTAAGAAAATCCTAACTTCTCAGGTTAGTAACTCATTGCAAAAAATTAATTTGATCGCGCAAAAATTATTAGCTTTTCAAATGGCTTTTATTGGAAATAGCCCTAATCTAGACTTTCATTCAAGTCTCGAGATATTCGATTTCCTAAAAAAATCCTTAATTCTTATATCGCATCCTAATAATGTACTTCTGATTATTTATTATAAATTGAAATTATATTAGTTTACAAATTCGAAATTTTGCCTAAATGACATTCTTGTTTTACTTTTTTACCAATACTTACAAATTTTCGTTTGTTTTTGTTGGTTTAGGATTATTTTAGGTCTAACTTCAAACGCGTATACAAGCGTGTGAAATTTGAGCTAAACTAGTCCTAAAGTTAGTTCTATACTATAGTTAGGTCTAACTTCACATGCATCACCTTGATGTATAAATTATCTGGTCTTACTTGCTGCTAACCTCTCTTGTTACAAGTCCTAGTTATTATGTAGTATGACTCCCGTATAATGTGTAAACTAGCAGCAGGCGGAGGCACTTCGCAAACGTGTGGGTAGTGATCGCTGCATTTCAACTCATCTTGTGAGAAAAAATATTTCTTAAGCTTATAGAGTATAAGCTATATGTTTATATTAATTTAATCTGTGATTAGAAAATAGTAATAAGGCAATTTTTCCAAGTACATTTCGTCTTGAATTACCAAAAAACTAGATTGAGAAAACAATTCTTAAACTCTGATAGATTATTTTAAATCTAAGAAATATTTCGATTAATTACATTATATTACGTGATATAGGAACAGTATACGTGGCTTCCAGGAAATGTATTTCTTAAATAGCAAATTTTACTAAAACATTAATTAACCGTCTATTTTCATAACTAGAAAATTTATTTGCCACCAAGACACTGTTTTCTCCGCTAAAACAATTTCCTTTGTTAATTTCTCATTTTGAGAAAAAAATTCTTAAACTCAAAGAATATTTTAAATCTTAGAAATTATTTTGAAAAAGGTTATTAGGACATTTATTTGTTGATTTTATATAGAAATCTATTCTGTGAGTAACATGTAAGTTAACACCATCATTAACACTGAATCAAGAGGAACAATCTTTTATCATTAACATTTAATGTCGAGTCATATTTTTTCTGAGATACAAAGAAATTATTTTATTCAAGATTGACTAGAGTTAGTTTTTTAAGTTCAACTCATTTAAATACTAGAGGTAACTAGAAAAATTGCCGCCAACCTAAACGTCTTAACATAATTAAGCGGAGCCCTTCTTAATGCTCAAATTAAACTAGAAAAAAAAAAATTGACAGACGACTGGACAAACTACAAAACCCTGTGGTTCCAACGGCAACATCAAATACATTAAAGACGAAGAGGAGTTAATAGATATTATCAAGCTGGCTGACTGAGTAAGAGAATTACAAATATTTAATGGCAACCCAACCCACTACATACCGTCGTTTTGCGAGGCAGTGTCGATTCCGCATTAGGTTCCTACAATATTTTTGATGACGATAGGCATCAATAAAAAACGTTTTTCTTTGCATTACGCGGATAAGCATGATCTACGCACATGAGAACACCAGCTAAGCATGTTAATGCAACGAAACTTGACAGTGAATGAATTTTACGCAATAGTCAACCACCAGTTCTCACTGATAGTAAATAAAATCCAAACGGAGGATTATTCAGTCGACATAATAAACGTTTTGGTTGAAACATACCGGAATAGGGCATACCGGGCTCTGATTCAGAAACCTGGCAATATACAAAAGAAACAGCAGTGATGCAATGATGTAGTGACAAGTGTTGGTAAATTTGGAAATTTTTAAATTTTTCACAACCATCGACCTAAAGTCTGAATTCCATTAGATAAGAATGAAGCAAGCCGATATACAAAAAACAGCGTTTTCAACAATGGATAGAAAATATAAGTGTTTACGACTTCCGTTTAGCTTAAAAAACGCGCCTGTCATATATTTTTTTTGAAACGATGATCTACGACGTACTAAAACAATTCATTGGTGAAATATGTTACGTGTTAAAGTGGAACCAGTCAGGAATAAAAACTTAACTTAACAAAAAAATAAAAAATGCGATAAATGGCATTTCAATGTTATTACCCAGTCAACCTTAATTTTCACGTAAGAAACCCAACGAAACCTTCGTTAAATCTTAGCTGTCACTTAATAAAAGAATAGTGCGCGCTATTTCTCGCTCGAAAATAAGAAAAACTTAAAAATACCATTTGTTGTTGTGTTTTATATACAGCAAAAAATTTGATGAGGTAGAAAGCCATATTTATTTTGCGTGCATTTTTTTGTTTAAAAATAGTGTTTTAGTGATTTTTGTTTAAAAGTAGTTTGTTAATGGTATGATATTATAGTCGTGGTTAAACGCTATTTTACTACTATAATACATTAATTTTGTTTAGTTTATTTCCTTTTTCCATTGTGATGTAAAAGGATTTCGTGTATGTGTATATTTTCAAATATGAAACATATGTATATACAAATATATAACAATATGAACAAATATGAAATTTCTCAAAAAGACATTTCACAATAAAAACAGCTGTTTGTATACGAACAGCTGTCGCTTAAAATTATTATTTTTTGAATGGCTGGAATGTCAAAAAAAAAGAAAAACAATTGGTTTCGTTAAAATTTTTATTTTTTGTTAAATCATTGAAAACATATACAAATTTCCCCGTCCGAGATGAAATAATTTTAACTTTGGGAAAATTTTGATCGGAAGTATCCAACATAATAAAAAAAAATTACAAATTATGAGTAATAATGCGAAATAATTACGCTCAAAGATTGGGTTGATTCGCGAATCATTTTTTGATCGCATACGTGAACTCGACATTAAGCTCTATTCTTGACTGGTTGGCCCATTACGTCTATTATAGATATACGACATAATTATATTCGGTAGAAACACAGACGAAGAACAAAGACGAAACATCGAGAGAATCTTATCAGAACTGGAAAAGAGTCTCTAAGAGTTAATTTGGATAAAACAGACTTTCTGAAATAAGAAACGAAATTTGTGGGTTATCGTATCACAATGGTCTAACACCATGTGTAAACGTCTACGAATACAATACCTCAATAATAACTAGATCATAAGCTTAGAACACTACATGAAGACCGATTAATACCAACAATCAACAATATTCATTACAGCAAAACTCGACAACAACTGATTCAGAACTTAAAGGCCAAAAATTAAAATCAAGAAGAGCAATCAAATGGATTGGAAGTACGTGGAAATTGATCGCAGGCTTACCGGACGCTACAGACTGGGACCAGATAGTGAAAAGCCAGAACCTATAGTAATCTACAATAACGACCATCAGTACCAACGCAACAAATCATTAACGTGCTCAGCTCACCACATGCTTCAAGATGCAACAAATGCTATTCCATCGACTCACTGTCATCAATATATAAATTTATCAGATAAATCAGAAATTTACCACCTATAGTTACAGAAATGGCAACCTTGCCATAATCCAATGAACTAGAAGCAATTGTATATATTTTCCAAAATGGAAAAGTTACCAATAAAAGCCGCGAGCCCTCTATTTTCTAAGGTGCATATTTTGTAATCCGTGCATTTTCGAAGTTCGAAGGTAGCCGAGCCACATTTTCATGGAATGGTAAATTTTGGTCATAATCCAAGAAATTTGCTTTTACCAAAAAAAATCAGAAACTTCTTTTGAATCCTTTCAATTCTTTTTGCTTGCACATCATGGTATGGATTCCAGAGCGTTACAGCGTATTCCAGTTGAGATCAACCGTAAGTGAAATAAGAGAACATAAGGTTTGAATATCTTTAAATTCACCTGCCCATATTTTGATAAATCTAAACATGGCATTGGCCTTCGCAATACAATTCTCAATATGCCTATTGAAACTGGGGTTTTCGCATATGTAACCTAAATTCATAATTTCATTGACTCTTTGCAATAATTTATGTTGACTTTGTATATGAAGTAGTTAATAAGATTAAAACTCTTACGATGAAAAGACATGATTTTGCATTTCTTAATATTTAAGTATAGCGGGTTTTGCCCACACATCCGCCCACTCACTTAATTTATCTATGTCTTCTTGAAGTTTCTAGCAATCCATGAATCCTACGAAATCTCGTACAATCTCGGTTATTCAATCTGTGAACACAATAAAAATCCAGGACCTGATGTGTGATCCTTGGGAACACCAGGCGTAACTTTAATAACATTTGATTTTTCATTTACCATTATTACAAATTGTCGCAGGTTTGTTCGATATGGCTTGATTTTAAGTAATTGATCCTTTTGATGACAGATAAAATCAAATTCTTTATAGTGCGTTCATGACATAGTGAGTTAGTTCGGAAAAAATTCTATGAAAACACACAAAATGTATTAAAACAACAACAAAGATAAAACAATTTCAACTCGAGTTCGGAACTAGTAGGCGTGGTACAAAGCATTTCAAATAATTTGATTGGTTTTGAGTTCGTTAACAAGTATGGAAATATTTGTTTCCGATGTCATGTACGCGACATTACTGAAATCCGTGTACACTACATCAACTTGATGATGTTTTTGCTATCTGGTTAATTATTTTACTGATTGTCCATTTAAAGTTATTGCATATAACTAGTTGCTAAATTGGAATTACTGATGATGTTGATATTCCTCTGGAGCAAGTGATGTCATCTCGTTTACCCGATTTAAACATTTGGGCGTAATTTTCCGCTTTTCGGGAAACATGTCGGTGCTTAAGAAATGATTGAATAGGTAACATTATGGAGTTATTAAAATGATAGGGTACTCCTTCAGAATAGAACAGGGTAAATTGTCAAGACCGCACAACCGTTTCCAAACCCCTTTAACCCTAATGCTCTTAACAAGAGCCTGTGAGTCTCTATTTTTTTTAAACTGTTATTTATTTAGTTTAAGTTATATTTTTTAATAAATGAATTAATTTTGTAAAATAATTAAACGTTTATTTTCAATAAAATTAAAAATATACAAACAGTTCCATGTCAGAGACTGAGAGGCTCTTGCCAAGAAGATATGTTATAAAATTATGTTAAGAGCTTTAGGGTTAAAGCCTTTAAAATGTTATTCTCAGAAATAACAGGAGGAGGCATTGATACGTTTTCATTGCTGTGTTGCTCTTATAATTGTAAAACGCAGTAACGCTTGTTCTATAGACTGATTGAAAAAATATTTGTAGGGTAACCTTCAATTTCGCGTTTATTCCTAAAATTGACTATCCCGCTTTTTAACATTTTGGCATATGCTTTTAAACTATTAAGCACGAGCATTTTATGGTTTATACCACATATAGGTATACATGAAGTTTGAAAGCCTTGCAGCATAATGTCGTTTAACATTTTCGTTTATATCATTAGAGTTGCGAGCTATTTCCCAGTTGATTGATTCTAGGTAACTTTGTTGCCCCACACGATTTTGTTTTGATCCCGATCAAAGTCTGGTCGGTTCTTCAAGATATTGTTTGGTGGCATTATCAAATATAAATAGGTTTAATTGTCGTAAGGCAGAAGCAGAGATTGGCAGTAGATGTTTTTTCAAAAAAATGTATTTACTGGAGTGGGAAATTATTTCACCTAAATAGTGACCTATTTTAGTCCACTTAGCAACCGTTTACAACGCAAAACTTATAGGTCACATAACAAGATTTATGTGCACCATCTATTGAATAGTACTAAAAGTCTTGCTGATGTTCTTATCGCAGTTCATATTTTTCTCATAACTAATTCCAGTAACATTGTCGAAATTAAATTCATTCTTTATAATTTTTCAAATTTGAATAAATTAAAAACTGTAAAACTAAATTTTATGCCGATATATTTGACCTCAATACCGCTACAGACATCTATTTCATGATCCAAAAACCCTTTAGGTCGGTGTCGTTTACAGCACATTTTACTTATGTTTGGTCGGTCCAAACAAAAAAGTTACCCACCCTAATGTGGGCCGTGTTGTGCGTCTAGGCGTATTCTGGAATTTTCGACATGTTTGTGTCGAAAATAGCGTAGACAATTCATTTTGACGTAGATGTTGTCGAGAATTCGTAGAGTATGTAGAATATTCGTAGATAATGTAGATTATTGATTTTTATTGTAGTTTTCCTCATTGTTTTTCAGTTGAAATTTGCTAATTTTCTAATATTGCGTAAAGTTATAATTCCAGTTTTACAAAAGAAATGGCTTATCACAGAATATGTATAAAATAACTTTCCAATTGTTGATTTTCAACGCAGTAAGTTTTTTCATTACCAAAATCTAGCGCCGCATTTTGCAAGCATTATTGGCAATTGGGTAACTGATGATGTCAATTTTTGCTTTTAGTTTACGAAAATACAATAATTTCTAAAAATCAATCGAACTGAACTGAAATTGTCAAAGTGTCAATTGCCACGAGCAAAAAGCAGAAATACTGGCGATAAAAAACCGCCAGATTCACCTGCTTCCGGCATTTTAAATTAAAACTCTAGTTTAAAATTTTTTATGGTAAAGTTTTATAGAATGTTCGGCGTGGACCTATATAAGCCAAGCTGCTATAAGGCTTGTGACCATTTTAATAGTAGCGAAAACCATTATGATATTCTACAAATAGAAATGAAAAAACAAATTTTCACACAAAAAGCAATTAATGATGTTTTGTTTGGTGTTGGCTTAAATAAAATGATTCAGACATAGTGTAAAAATATGTGAGCCCAATTTATTATCTCCGAGATCAACTTCAACCCCAAATTCATTTGTGACTTATACGTCATTGCCACAATTTCAACTGTCAATGCTGAACATTTTTCCAATTATAGTGGTTAAAATGACAAGATCTTATAAAATTAAAATTAAAGAATTAAAATTTTTAATAATTAATCGACTGAAATACAAATTTTATATTATAATTTGATCATCATAATTTTTACATTGATATCAAAAAATCACATGTCTCTATGATTATTTTACAGAGGCATTGTGGAGATTTAATCGTATTGAATTTGAGGTTTTCACAACTCTGTCCTGTTGCAAAAAATCGCAATGTTCTGGTAAACCTTTCAGCTGGTGATGAAAACCTAGGTCGTGTTTTACGCCATTCCCTTATCCAAAATTTTGCTTGGTTTTCGTTATTTTGGCGACTCAGTTACAAAAATTAAAATTAGTAAAATTAGAGCTGGAAAGAAACGAAAAGAAATAAGGCTTGCACTACAAGATTGTGTAGTGTGTGAGAGCTTATCAATTATGCTTGCCAAGCACGCTTGTGAAACATACTGGCAGGTGAATGGGTAGGTAGCTTAAGAAAACAATTTTTTGTATTAAGTAGTTATGATTAGCTAGAAGTACTTGCGAGTACTTTGCTTACACCAATGAAGACCGCTTAATGTTGTATGAAATTTTCTAAAAACACTGTGTACGAAAATTTGTTTTTGCCCATTGACAGTTCATCTGCAACAAGCATAAATGAGCACAAATTTTTCTGCTCGCTGGATTTACAATAAAATGTGCAGTTTGTGATAGCGGTTATTAATTCTTCCATGAACTGTGGCACTATTCTTATTTTCCCTGGGAATATATAATTGGAAAAATGTTTTCATAGCATTTTTGTCTAAATTGTATTTTTCTGGTCTTCTGAAGGAATAAGCTTAGTGCAAAAATTTTCAAACATAAATTGGGAAACTTTTGTTCCACGAAATTTTTATAGGGCTCAATATTTTCACACTTAACATTGTTTTGAAAATATTTACACCAAACTTTCTCTCAGTAGGCCAGAAGATAAAAACCTATGAAAATATTTTTCCCAATTTCCTATTCCCAGAGAAAGCCAGATTAGTGCCACTCGTGCTTTACCATTTTACTGCGTAGTGATGATTTTTCACATTGAAGGACCGTCGCTCGGGGCCCTATTCCTGAATACGATACGAAAGCGAAAGTAAATACAACATTCCTATTCAATTTTAAATAAGAATCGTACGAATCTAATTCAATTCAAATATGAACAGGGCCTTCTGTATTTAGTTTTAAAGTGTAACTTTTTATGAAATTCTACTAGTAGGGTTTTGACCTTTTTCGCATTTTTATACAATTATACTCAATTACTGTACTCGTACTTACTGTACTTGTTTTCAAATTTTTTAAATGTGTAAAAAAAACTATGAAATCATAGAATTTTACTGATTTCTAACAGAAACCATAATTTTCGACATTGCCCACATTCTCTACACAAGTAGAATATTAGTTATCTACGCGGTGTAGATAATACGGCACACCACTGAATTTGGGTAACTAGCTTTTTGTTCTTTTTCCTACCAATCAGTGTATTTTAATATTTTTTTAGAAGCTTTTTTGTATATAAAAACATTAATGCGTTAGTTCAATATTCAGGAAAAGCATATTTAAAATTGAGTCATAATATTATGTCGAATTAACGCAAAAATATTTAAATTAGTCTACCACAATTTTTTTTTTTTTTTTGTAGAAATAAGAATTTGTTTATATGTGTATGTACGAAATTAGTATAGAGTGTTCGATCAAAAATTTCAGCATTTCTTTCCTAAAACAAACATTCGTTAAAAAATGCTTTTTGAGTAGCTATACAATATGGGGGTTATTGTGTTCTGGATTCTATTACAACATTGTTGATGAACAAACTTCGAAAACTGTTTTTTCGTTATTTGTTAAAAATTTCATCGCAACAAATTCACAGGCTATACTGTTTCATCCTGTAGTATAAACAAACCGGAGCTTCATAAAATAAAAATATTATATTATAGAACTTTTCGCAATTAATAAACCAATCAAAAGATGTCGCTAAGTATAAATTAAAGCTAAATATTGTTTGTTAACTAAAATTTAACAATTTATTATGGATACTGCCTGGTTCAATAGATTATTGAGATCTCCTGGAACTGAAAATAACCGAATACGAGCGAATTGAAATAAGAAAAGAAAAAATTTGGAAAAAAATGTGACATTTTTCTATTATTGTTTTTCAGCGCGCAGCAACTACGATGGTAAATATTTTGCGATGAAAAAGCTTTATGGCATAAGCCAACCGTATTATAAATAAAAACTATAATTGTTTTGAGTTTTATTAATTATGTTAAATTATTATATTAAAGATTTCGCGCTTAACTTACAATAATAATGGTTTATTTTAGTAAATAGTCATTTATTTATTTTACGCTTTTCTGTAATTTCAAGTAAATTTATTACAGAGACATCTGTAAACGGATTTTCAAATTACAGAAAGCTCGGTTTTGCAATCGGATAAAATTGAAGTTTTTTACGTTTTGTTCTGTTTTGTAATAATATTTAATTAAGAAAATCATGACATCGTTGATTTTTTGAATACAAAAATAATTTTCGTAAATAGATTTTGATGTAAAAATTTTATTATATGAATAATATTATTGTTTCTACATGGTGATTCATAAAATTTCGTTTCAGCTCACGTTTTCTCTTTAATTTTGTTATAAATGGGGAATGTTTAGATTGCTATTAAGTGCATCGTTCATCTCAAAAATTCTGATGTGCATGTGACCAGAATTTACCAGATAAGTTAAATTGTTATAAAACTAAATTTTAAATTGGATGTAAGAGGAATCCGCGGCACCACCCTTTATTATCTTACTTTATAAACCTACACAACTAAACGGAAAGCTCATTTTTATAGAAAATTAATAAATTTATGCTCCGCTTTAGTTTAAATTTACCAAATAAATACTACATTATGATGGCTGATTTTCAAATATGTGTTCTTTGAATAGTTTATTAAAAATTAAAATTAAAATTTAGATGATTTGTTTAATTTTTTATTCATAAATTCATGTTCAAAAATTTTCCAATTACCACAGTTTCTTATAGTAATTCAATAAAAACTTCCCCTCTACTGAAAGCTCTCTTTTTATTATTACGGCTCTTCAAAATCATAGATGGCTCTGATTTTAGACTAAACAGAAGGCCAGTGTACGAAGAGTATACAAAGTAAAAAACAAATTATTACTCTATCGATCATTTGTCACTGCACAACCTGTGTTCGATGTACAATACCCAAGCCATCTTGCTCGGGTTGAATTAAAAAATAGACCCATATAGTGTATAGTCCGTGGACTAAATATGACGATGTAAACTGCCTTAATGAGTTTATACGCAACTGTATATAGCTTCACTTGATCATGTGACATTTCGAATTGTAAACAAGACTTTTGTGCCTGTCAACCTGACGTTTTGAATCGTCATCAAGAGTTTCTGTCAATTAGAGATGTGAGATCTTTTTCATTTGCATTTTCTATAGATTGGGAAAGCCAATAAAACTTCCAATTCAATTCCAATTACGCTAAGCGGGCTGTTAACATAGATATATACTAAGTGTCTATTAGTTACAAAAACCCCTAACTCCATTTCAAGCAATTTTGTGTAAATCGTGAAAAACGTGTATTTATCTTACCAAATATATTACACTTACGTTTTGACTGGTCGTTTGATTAGGGTAGTAAATAGAACCTTATCATAACATGATTTTTGTTCTGGTTTACTGGGAAATTATGTATTACCTAAAAATTGTTTTGGAATTGTTGAGTTTTGCAGGTAACTATACGGGAATTATTGACTTTTGAAACAAACTATTGTGGAATTGCTTTTTTTTTGAAAATAAAAAGTCCGACATAATCATCTAAGAGCATTTTATTCTTACAATAAAACAAAATAAAATAATTTTAATTCAATAACAAAATAAATAATACATGTATAACAATTCACTATACGAACAAAATAATAATAAATTTTACGTTTACACCATTAAAGCATCTTGATCGGAATCATGGCAGCAGTCCGTATTAGCTATTTCATCAACTGTATCACTAACTGCATTATTTAAAAGTACAGATTTGTAGTACTCGAGCTCATCGATGTCTTCCCAATTTTCACCAAACTGTTTTTTAACGAGTTTCGCGACGTCATTAATTTTAGCCGATTTCACAGGAACCCCGACATTTACTTTATTTGGCTGTATTAGCCCTATATTCTATCCTTTTTTAAGAACCGACTTAGCTATTCCAAAATCTGATCTATAATTTTGTTCCCCTCTTATTAATACCGTGTTAGACATTTTTGTGAGAATAAACCGTTTGGCTTTATTAAATCTAAAATGCCACTGGCTTGGTGGTTTAATGCATTCTGCGGAAGCTGATTTCCAATCATTTACTGGACACGTAGCGGATCCCAATCGAATAATTTGTCCATGCTCCGAATTTATATCAAAATATTCCTCTGGCTTTATTATTCTTTCTTTAGCTTTTACTTTTTTTTCGAGCTGGGCAAACACTCTATCGGGAGGAATATAAGAGTGTCCAAGAATTGGGAAAATTACCTGGATCTCAATAACATCGGGTATTGCAACCTGCTTCAACCAAAACGAGAGCATTCCTATCACCGCAGAATTTTTGTTCTGTGCACCACAACCGCCGCAAATAAGTCGAACAATAGAAATATTTTGAAATGAAATTGAGCTTAGGCGATGATACAAGGCAGAAGCAATTTCATTGGAACCTTTCAAATGCTCATTTTCAAGCCAAACATATAAAAACACTTTGTCCTTGTGAAGACATGCTTTTGATGAGCCTTGTACAACACCTAAATTGCACAAGTATAATTGTCTGGAAAAGTACGCTGCTTGATCCGGTACTTTCGGAAGCACCATATTTCAATATGGCAATCGAAGGACATTGTTAACATCCCAACGCTTTCTTCTCTTGCCAGATGGTAAAAGCTCTTGGCTCGCAGAGTATGCACTCTCTTTTTGATAATAATCTCGGATTTTGGTTTTGAATCAGTTGCCGTTTTAATTTGTTCCATAAACATTAGGCAAGTAGAACATTTGTCCGAGGAAGGTGCTTTAAACCCAATGTTAAAATAAGTATTAAAAACCCGACGAAAATAACTTGCTTTAACGTGCAATTCCTTAGGATGGTCCGATAGATACATTCGATGCATTTTATTTATGGACAAATCGCCTGCTAAGTATTGACGACCAACATTTTTTAGATCGGCAACAGTGTAAGTCTACAGGTTTAAATTGTTTAATATAATTTTTCACGGTGTTTTTTTTCAATAAGAATTTATTACTGCCACGATCACTTCCACGAGTTTCCAACGGCAGAGAATGCGTATTAAAAAAACGTTTACACACACCAATTATTCGGTATCTGCTAATATTCAGTATGCCTGTAAACGATTTTTGGCAAACCTTTACGGTCACACCATTGGTTTTTCGAATAAAGTGGTCGATGGATATCCCTCTCGTAATTTTAGATCCATCTTTCTTGCGATTGGTTCTATTTGGCGGGTTAACTTCGCAGCAGGCTAAGATAAACTTATCTTGTTCTATTTTATTTTTGGTGGTATAAAATGATTTAGAAAATTCTAAAGCATCTTTCATCGTTAAATTTGAACATTTTAAGATTGAACCTGCATGTCGACATTGTGGCATTTTCGGAAGTTCTTTCATGGTGTATCTATTTAGATAATTTATTAAAATGCTTAGAATATTTACATACATTTTATAAAAGTAGTAGAAGCTTACCTTATTTTTTTCTTGTTCACGCTTCCAATTACTCTTATTTAACATACATTTTCGTGGTTTACATCCCATCTCATTCACCTTCATTACTTGGCCGACACTATCCATTCGAGCAAATTTTTTAATAAATAAATTTAACAATTTTAATTAAAAAATTATCAAACACTTCTGTTCTTTAAGAAAATGTTTTCTATACTGACCAAAAAACCGTTGAGACAGGATAAAAATATCAATATGGTGAAAAAAATTCAGGGAGTTGTGTTTTTTTGTATAAATAAAAATTTTAACATAGAACTACAATGTAAAGGAATTGTTGGTTTTTGAAAATAACTTCTTTAAGGAGTTGTTGGTTTTTGAAATTAAATTGACGATGGAGTTAGTGGCTTTAGTAGCTAACCACCCTTTTGAAATCAATTTTACATGGGGAATTACTTATTTTTATGCGTTTTCCTGGTTATAATAGCTATGTTCCAATGGAGAAAGCTAACTACTCACAAGTACTTGTAACTACTCGCAGCTACCCATGCTCAAATGGTGGTGTAGATGTTGAAAGTAGTTACGCATAAATTTGACGGTAGGTATATTAGTTTCAAAAAATCTAACAGATGGCTTTGTGATGGTTTGATTATGTTGAAATGTCAGATTTATTACAATTTTTTGTTTGTTTATATTCGATTGATTGACAAAATGGGATTTTTGTGGAAAATTACTTATCAAATTGCAATAAAATTTGTAAAATTACAATTAGCTACTAATTATAGTTATTAAATTGATCCAATTATAAATATCCTAATATATATATTTAAACTTATTAAACTGATGGAATTGATTCGACTATTAAAGCGGTGGATTTTTATAATAAATATATATATATATATATATATATATATATATATATATATATATATATATATATATATACAGCGATTCCACACGAAAACGACCGGATTCTGTCCTCACCCCCTTCGATTTTTATGAAACTTGCTGAAGATGTTCTCTATGGTGTAGAAACACTAAAAATAATTTCTGTTTTTCTCTTCGGCTCTGTACTTTTGAACAGGGGCGCACGCCGTTTTAAGGATTTCGCAAAAATGCAATTTTTTAAATACATATAGCTCGAAAACTACTTACCGGATTTTAATAAATGAGATCTCATGTGAAAGGGACTTAATGGTAATTTTATAAATAGTTGTTATTAAATTTTTCAATTAATTGGTTGTGTGAGAAAAATGACAATTTTTCAAAGAAATTGATTTTTCAGTATTTTCGACCACAACAACCAATTTTTTTATCATTTTTTGCAAGTTTAATCATTTTCCAAACAGGTACAAAAATAAAAAAATAGGTGTTATTTTTCGTTTTTATGATATAATTTTTTAAAAATTCCATGCAACACTTACTTTAATGCAAAAAAGAGGGATTTAATCATAAAAATGGTTCTTTAATAAAAGAAAACACCGATAACTGCAATTTTTAAACTTTAATAAAACATGGGTTAACTTATAACTAAAAAAAAATATTTTTATTACAATAAATTTTATCAATTTAATACTTTTTAACTCATTTTAAGTGTCTATTTTATTTTAATCTATTTATACTTAATTTTTTTATTTATGAGATACAGAATATTAAATTATTCCCAGTAAAGTTAAACGGGAAACGGTTAGGAAAATTTCTATTACCAATTGTCCATTTGTTTTAATTTCATATAAACAATATTTTTATTAAGTAAACATATTTAAAATACAATTTTAACGATTTATTATATTAATAATATAATATTTATTTTTCTAATTTAAAACAATGTTAATCTTCACAAAACGAAAATTTTTTAATGTGTAGAGATGTCTTATCAATTGGAACAAAACTATGATATTGATGAGTACCTGGTATTTGTTTTATTGAGTTATACCGATTTTTTATTTTTCTTTCCATGATATTATAATCTTTGGTACTATAAAACTGATAATTCACTTTTGACTCATGTTGAATAGCCCAAGAATACAGTTCATGTGGTGTGGTTATTTGATTTTCAAACGGCCTGTTACAGGCTGGCTGCTGCCAACCTGCAGATTTTCACTAAGCACCTGCAGAGGCCTCCACGGTGATGTTTTGCCGGCTACGTTCTCAGTGGAGACGTGCTAAGGTCGTGGGGTTTGAGGCATGCAGGGCTCCTGGCTTACACCGTGATTAATTACAGAAAGTTGGGGGGGAACGCAAATAATAATAATAACCGAGTCCCGCCGAAATTCGTCGGCCGGAACCTGAGGAACGAACCGAATAATCAAAATAAATTAAAATAATAATAATAATAATGGTAGAGGTGCCCTGGTGCGCGCATCCATCCGAATTCAAACGGGATCAAGCCCTGGTTACGGAATTGGATGCGGGCACCAAGGGACCGCAAACACTAAGCCGACACAGAGGGAGTCTCCGCTCCCATCATACCGACCAAAAGAACTTTAGTAATTCATTTTACGTTGGAAAGTACACCAATAGAGTAAACTGTAATAACCAGAACACTGACGAACGGGAAACTGTAAACTAGAATTAAAATAATTCCGACACAAGGTTCATCCCCAAAATTTTTATATATTTATGCACACTCTCTACCCACCGCTCTCAAGGTCCCGCTCCGCACTCAAATCAGAATCATAACAAGGTTTATAGAGAGAAGAAGAAGAAAAAAAAATAAAAAAATAAACACGAATAATAACGTTCAACACTAATAACGGCCACCTAACCACCGTATTTACACTCCACGCGACCTGAACCACGCGAAACTCCGAAAGGAATCAAATTCGAATCTTATTGGTATAATCGTATTTTGGGAATTCGATTACAATGATAAATAAAAAATTATGAAATTAAAATTTTGAGAACGTAAATATAAAATAAAATTTAACTATAAGTAAAAAAAAATATGTTGGTACCTTGACTGATGCAGCCTTGTAGCTGTACTGCCACGAGTGATGCCACACCCTGACCGTTGCGGCACTTCCGCCGGTATAAAATAATTCGGCTACCCGAACGTTGCGGGGCCTTTCCCCGATACCAAAATAAACTACAGCTGGCCTCAACTGGCCGCCAATATACCATAGATCGAACAGCCGGTTGGCTACCCGAACGTTGCGGGGCCTTTCCCCGATACCAAAATAACAAAAATTGAGTAGCCGCGGTGAAAATTTCTGTGCCACACCCGTGGAGAAAACACCGTAGAAATTCGGTAACTGTTGAAAATGCGGTACTCTTCAAACAAAAAATGTGGTACCGAACAAATTGTGACGTTATCTTGTCGTACTGATGAAGCTAGCGGTTGATATCGCAGAATGCGTCCGATTGTAACGCCCCGAAAATGTGTCGCAACTCGTTTACACCAATATACAAACCGCATAAAAATGCTAAGATAACTTAATTTTTTTTTTTTTTACAACGCAGAGAATTTTCTGCACACTTTACACATCAATCTTCACAACAAAAAGAAAAAAATGTGGTAATGTTTATAATATGTATTTATATATCAAAAAAAAACTTATTATCCGATTTCTTTATAAACAAACTGTTTTGCTATTATGCACAACACTAATGGCCGACTCTTTTTTTTTTTTTAAACAAGAACTAGCCTGCACAAAATCCAAAACTCGACTTCTTTTTTTTTCATTCTCGTCCAAAAAAAACTTTTTTTTCGCATTCCCAATAACACGAATATCTTTTCTTGTTGTCTCCATTTTCCCTTTCATCTGTTTTTTATAAATTTTCATGGTGCGCGGCACTTTATTGTATATATATATATGAGAAAAGGAGACAACAAAAGAAAATAATGTATACCAATACAACAAAAAAAACACAAGTTCCATAACGTTGGAAACAGACGGGATTATAGTATTATACCAATTCAAAGTGTACACGGTGGTGTGGTGAGTAATTACGAGGTAAAACCGGAAAAATTAGTTTTAGAATCTCTATTAAAATATAGATGGCAGGGCTATCAGTAAGATACATTAAGTATATGATTTTAACAAAACAATCGTATTTTATGCCCTGTTATGACCCCAATGAGTCGTAACAAACGTGGGAACGTCCCACACCCTGAGATGTCTCATATAGCCGGGCCTAAAATACAACAACAACCAATAAATACATAAAAATTAATCGAAATGTACACCGATTATATCGCGACGATCTAATATTGTGATTGAATGAATCAGGCATCATGTGCGGATATCTTTTACATGATACGTACCTAGTGATTTGCCATTCAAATCTTCGACTGCGTACGCTACTTGTCCGACTTTGCAGGTAATAATCGCGGGTTTAAATTTACTAGCCAATTTTGCGGAGAATTTGTTCGTCGCGTCGCTCAACGCAAAAGATCGTATGAAAACGGGTTGACCGACTCGGAAAGAGCGCTTATTACTGCGTAGGTTGTAATGTTGAGCCCCCTTTTCGTGTGCTACGCGTAGATAATGGATGATACGATCTTTTAGGAGATTTACTCGATCTGGCTTAGCCCATACCTGGACTTCGCTGGGATCATGTTCATCGAGTAATCGTCGCAATGAGTAATCCGAACCGTGCAACGACATATGTTGACCGAACACGACATAATGAGGGGAGTAATGTATCGAATCGTGTATGGCATTACGTAAAGCAGCCGCAATTTCTTGCAAATTTTTGTCCCACTGATTATGATCGTGATCGCTCAAATATGATCGAATGCTAGCAATCAACGTTCTATTAACACGCTCGGAGGCGTTGCTTTGCGGAGAATACACCGGCGTGCGAATATGGGTTACGCCGTATTTAGATAGCAAATCCTTAAATAAATTGGAGGTAAATTGCTTCCCGTTGTCAGAGGTGATTATTTCGGGAACCGAGAACAACAGAAATATATCGTTTTCCAAAAATCGACATAGTAAAGATGAGGAAGCTTCACGCAAAGGTTTTACAACTACAAATTTAGAGTAATGATCCAAGATGATAACGATGCAGGTATTACCGAGTTTCGAACGTGGATACGGGCCCAAAAAATCGACATATAGTTTTTGAAACGGGCGAGTTGACGTGACCTGAGCTCCCATGGCTGGTTGCGTAGAGAAATTAACAGCTTTGTTCATTTTACATTTAGTGCAGCTAGCGACGTATTGTTTAACTTGTTTTACCATCTGAGGCCAGTAAAATTGCCGCTGAAGGCGCTCGAGAGTTTTGCTGCCGCCTAAATGTGCTGAAGTGGGAGGTACGTGAGCCTGTTCAATAAGCGTTGAAGTTAAGGAATTAGGAATAACAAGTTTCCAATTCGAAAGGTCGGTATCCGTATATTTAAAACCGAACGAAGGGGATATCAACAATTTATCATCCTGGATCTTATAGTTGTGCGAACAATCTTTTAATGAGCGAATTTTCGCGATCTGATCGACGTAATCTGGATCTTGAAACGCCACCGAATTTTGATCAACGTGCAGAATTGGGACTGAAGAAGGTATTAACGCATTCACGGAAGGGTCGATGTTTTTACTCGACAAGACTGGATCCTCAAATTGGGCACCAGGATCAGGCGTGCTCTTACTTTCGGAATCATCCTCACAAGGAGCGGATTCATCCGGAAAAGCTCGAGACAGCGCATCAGGTACAACGTTAACTGAACCTTTTCGGTATCCAATTTGAAAATCCAGCGCTTGGAGTTTAAGACTCCATCTCGCCAAACGTCCGGAGAGGTCTTTTTGACTCATTAACCAGCGCAAACTGGAATGGTCGGTATAAATGACGAATGGATAACCTTCCACGTAGGGACGGAATTTTCGCACGCTGAGGACGGCAGCGTAGCATTCCAGCTCGGTCACCGAGTAGTTTCGCTGCGCCGCATTGAGCTTATGGGAATAAAACTCAATGGGCCGCTCTACCCCCTCGGCGTCCACCTGAAATAAGACACTACCGACCCCAACGGCACTGGCATCACACTGAATAAAAAAGGGTTTTGTATAATCAGGATGCGTTAAAACTGGGGCAGTTGACAAGGCGGTTTTGAGAGCGTTAAAAGAAGAATCAGCAGCTGCAGACCAACATACTTTAGTGTTTTTACCAGTAAGATCGGTGAGAGAAGAAGCTAAGGAGGCGAAATTAGGAATGAAGCGACGGTACCATCCGCACATTCCCAGAAAACGTCTAATCTGTTTCGTCGTTTTCGGAATAGGGTACTCCAGAATAGCTTTACATTTATCTGGGTTTGTACGGAGGCAGCCATCACCCACAATATAACCTAAATAGTCTACTTCTTTCAACACAAACTTACTTTTGGTCAAATTGATTGTTAAACCAGCGTCCTTCAGATATCCAGCAACCTGTTTTAGTAAATCGAAATGTTCAGCCAGAGTGGAGGATGTGACCAGAAGGTCATCGAGGTACACAAAGACCTTATCGTGCAGTTGGTACGGGATCACGCGGTGCATCAAGCGACAAAGCGTCTGTGGTGCGTTGCATAAGCCAAACGGCATCACCTTGAACTGATACAAGGGCCGTCCAGGAACCGTAAACGCTGTTTTATCGCGGGATGCTGGGTCGAGTGGGATCTGCCAAAAGGCATCCTTCAAATCAATCGCCGAAATGAATCGGGTGTGTCCCAAACGACCCAACAATCCGTTGATTATGGGCAGCGGATACGCATCCTTGACGGTTGCCTTGTTCAGTTCTCTAGCATCCAAGCACAGACGAACTTTCCCATTGGCCTTACGCACCAACGTGACCGGTGAACACCAGGAACTTTGTGACTCCTCGATGACCCCCAAAGACAACATCCTATCCAACTCGGCATACATGAGTTTCTGGATAGCTGGGGACACGGAATAAAAACGTTGTTTGACTGGTTTTGCGGAACCGACATCGATCATATGAGTGATGAGGGATGTGCGGCCCAAACCTAAAATATCGCTGCTCGGAAAAGATTCGCGAATGAGATCCAATTTACGACGATCATCAGATGTTAAAATATGGAATTTGGGTGTGTTGGTAGTTTCACCTAATTCATCCGAATTATTCAACGCGGAGATTTTTGGGGAAATTCCAAAACGATTCCAAAAATCGATACCCAAATAAAGCGGTTGTTCCAAGGAAGGGACAACGTGAAAATTCATAAATTTAGTGACTCCGTTGAATTCGACGTTAGCTCGGATATAACCAAAGACTCGTTGGACTTGGCCACTCGCGGTAGTTATAGTGGAAGGAAAGTTATGGAATTCAACAAATGGATTTGACATAAGTTTCTCCGATCCACTCCCGAGAACACTGACACTCGCCCCGCTGTCGAGAAGACCCTTAAAAGGAATCTTATTTATTAAGACCTGGGCGTAAGGCCGAGTGTCACTACCCTCGGAGAATAGAACGGAGGAAATCACATCATTTCTCATTGCGACGCGACGGTTCCAATATTTTTTTGAACGCTTTAAACGATCTAACTTTGCCAATGATGGGGCATTATAGAAAAATTTAAGAGCGACAGGAAGGGAGGAAGGATTGGATGGGGAAGAAGGATCGGGAAAGGAATCATTACTGGCAGACGAGCTTACTTCATCGTCGGATTCGAATAGGAGCGGATTTCCGCGTCCGTATTGCTCGCTGCATCCTCCAGAATCGGTTTGAGTGGATTTGTCCGTGGTAACATTAGTCTGGGTTGCGGTTGTGGTGGTTTTCGGGGTATCTCTCCAAGAACTACTGCTCAGGTTTTCCGACATCTTTGATTGAGGAATTCGTTCATCGCCACTTCGTCTACATCGTGCAGAACTGGGTTGTTGTCTGTAAACTAACCTCGAACTGTCTGCTGGGACTTGTCCGCCAAGACGTCTCGCCACTGCCGATGGAAACCTGCTCTCCGTGTGAATTGCGGATGCTGAGTTATCAGGTAGTACATCAGTAAAGGGGTAATTCTCGTACGAGTCATACGCTCCAGCATCATCATACGGACTGCCTGATGACTCATTGATCACGCGTCGTGAATGGATTGCAGGATCCGCCGGAGCTTTGAGCCGCCGGAAAGACTCCTCCCAAGCAGAACAGCTTTTGATTAGTTCGTTGATGCTGCTGAACCGACGATCTGTAAGGTGGTATTGTAGCGTAGGCTTCATGTTGTTCATCAAAATTTGAATGAGCTCTTCGTCGGAATACGGTGTGCGACATTGTAGTGTAAGAGTCCACATTTGATCAAAGAAATCTAGGAAGCTTTCGTTTGGTTGCTGTTTCCGGGCTTCGACCATTCTGCGGATTTCGTAGTTAGTGCGACGATCTTGAAAGCGCTCGATAATTCCGCTTCGTAGTTCTGACCAGGTCGCGTGCGGGTTGTGTTTACGAAATGTCCAGTACCACTGCAACGCGAGGTCTTTCAGAATGGTGTGGAGCTCTAACAATAAAATTTGTTCGGATAATCCCCGAGATGAAGCGATGGTGTCCACTTGGAATAAAAACATGTCGATGTTGATTCCCGAGGGAGATCCCGTGAAACTGAGGCCACTCTCAGACAATAATGGTCCATCAATATAGCTTTGCTCCAATTCGTCTTGCTCGAAAAATGTTATGTCCATGTTGGATGATGCAGGGGTAAGGGAATATTCTTGCTCGATTATGTTTGATAAGGAACAATAACGAAGTCTTTATTAAATTTATTAACAATACAAAAAATTTGAATTCAAAATAACTCTAACTTAAACGGAAGGTTTCAAGTTAAAGAAAATTACAACTAAAGATATTCCACACCCACTATAACTAAATAACACCAAAAAATATAAATGATAAAAATAATTGCAATAATAATAAAGGGATGGTTACCTTGTAATTGAGATACCATCGAAAATGGCATGTCTCGACGAGAACCTATTTTGGAATGTCTCGTTGAAAACCATTTTAATAAGCAAAAAAATAATAAAAAATATTAATAATAGTCCCGAAAAGTAAACTACCAACACACCCAATGGTACGCCGATAATAAAATTATACAACTAAATCGTAAAGCAAAAACGCAAAGAAAATCAAATAATAAGAAAAGAAAAGAAGGAATGGTTACCTTGTAGTGGTTTGTGGGTCCCGTATTCCCACGGTTAGTTTAACGACGGAAGACGAGATACCCCCCAAAGTGGCGCT
The DNA here is from genome assembly GCA_947310385.1 of Nephrotoma appendiculata. NCBI lineage: Eukaryota > Metazoa > Arthropoda > Insecta > Diptera > Tipulidae > Nephrotoma > Nephrotoma appendiculata. The sequence continues at coordinate 146,819,539 of OX371224.1, forward strand.
TTTCGATGAGAACCTAATTTGGAGGGGCTCGTTGAAATTTACAAAACGATACGAAGAAAATGAAAAAAAGAACCAAGACTTCCAGCACACCCAGCGATGCGCAGGTAGAAGGCTAATAGAAAAATAAAACCAAGATATAATAAAATGAGGTACTAATAAACCCGAGGGTTCCAATACAACCCAAAAACTAAATCAAAATAAAAATAATCAATAATATCAAAAAAATCAATAAATCAAACAAACATATCGAATATAAATTTTAACCCAAACGAAAATACGGATGGTATGACGAGAGTGGCAACCCCACTCCATGTCGGCTAAAATAATAAAATAATAAAAAAAAATAATAATAAACTAATAATAACAGTTGTTGTTCCTCAAATTTCGGTCGAGAAACTTCGGGGCAAGGAAAATGAAGCTAAGCTAAACCCCAGACAAATGACATCCAAGCTCCACCACAATCGGACACAACATAGTGGAAATGGGAAAGAGCTCGGAAGTCGGATGTCTGAAGAATAGGGGATGACACCCCCCATCTACGCGCAATCAAACAGCCCGTGCTGGTTGCGATCGTAGATAAGGAATGTCAACCGGGAGACTGGCTCTGGTGTGCGCGTCCATGCGAATTCAAACAATGCGAAACACCGGTTTCGACACTGGACGCGCACGCCAAAGGGAGTGAAGCTACAAATAATAAAAATAAAAAAATTATCAAAATTCGCGAAATTTTTGGGCGCCACTGTTACAGGCTGGCTGCTGCCAACCTGCAGATTTTCACTAAGCACCTGCAGAGGCCTCCACGGTGATGTTTTGCCGGCTACGTTCTCAGTGGAGACGTGCTAAGGTCGTGGGGTTTGAGGCATGCAGGGCTCCTGGCTTACACCGTGATTAATTACAGAAAGTTGGGGGGGAACGCAAATAATAATAATAACCGAGTCCCGCCGAAATTCGTCGGCCGGAACCTGAGGAACGAACCGAATAATCAAAATAAATTAAAATAATAATAATAATAATGGTAGAGGTGCCCTGGTGCGCGCATCCATCCGAATTCAAACGGGATCAAGCCCTGGTTACGGAATTGGATGCGGGCACCAAGGGACCGCAAACACTAAGCCGACACAGAGGGAGTCTCCGCTCCCATCATACCGACCAAAAGAACTTTAGTAATTCATTTTACGTTGGAAAGTACACCAATAGAGTAAACTGTAATAACCAGAACACTGACGAACGGGAAACTGTAAACTAGAATTAAAATAATTCCGACACAAGGTTCATCCCCAAAATTTTTATATATTTATGCACACTCTCTACCCACCGCTCTCAAGGTCCCGCTCCGCACTCAAATCAGAATCATAACAAGGTTTATAGAGAGAAGAAGAAGAAAAAAAAATAAAAAAATAAACACGAATAATAACGTTCAACACTAATAACGGCCACCTAACCACCGTATTTACACTCCACGCGACCTGAACCACGCGAAACTCCGAAAGGAATCAAATTCGAATCTTATTGGTATAATCGTATTTTGGGAATTCGATTACAATGATAAATAAAAAATTATGAAATTAAAATTTTGAGAACGTAAATATAAAATAAAATTTAACTATAAGTAAAAAAAAATATGTTGGTACCTTGACTGATGCAGCCTTGTAGCTGTACTGCCACGAGTGATGCCACACCCTGACCGTTGCGGCACTTCCGCCGGTATAAAATAATTCGGCTACCCGAACGTTGCGGGGCCTTTCCCCGATACCAAAATAAACTACAGCTGGCCTCAACTGGCCGCCAATATACCATAGATCGAACAGCCGGTTGGCTACCCGAACGTTGCGGGGCCTTTCCCCGATACCAAAATAACAAAAATTGAGTAGCCGCGGTGAAAATTTCTGTGCCACACCCGTGGAGAAAACACCGTAGAAATTCGGTAACTGTTGAAAATGCGGTACTCTTCAAACAAAAAATGTGGTACCGAACAAATTGTGACGTTATCTTGTCGTACTGATGAAGCTAGCGGTTGATATCGCAGAATGCGTCCGATTGTAACGCCCCGAAAATGTGTCGCAACTCGTTTACACCAATATACAAACCGCATAAAAATGCTAAGATAACTTAATTTTTTTTTTTTTTACAACGCAGAGAATTTTCTGCACACTTTACACATCAATCTTCACAACAAAAAGAAAAAAATGTGGTAATGTTTATAATATGTATTTATATATCAAAAAAAAACTTATTATCCGATTTCTTTATAAACAAACTGTTTTGCTATTATGCACAACACTAATGGCCGACTCTTTTTTTTTTTTTAAACAAGAACTAGCCTGCACAAAATCCAAAACTCGACTTCTTTTTTTTTCATTCTCGTCCAAAAAAAACTTTTTTTTCGCATTCCCAATAACACGAATATCTTTTCTTGTTGTCTCCATTTTCCCTTTCATCTGTTTTTTATAAATTTTCATGGTGCGCGGCACTTTATTGTATATATATATATGAGAAAAGGAGACAACAAAAGAAAATAATGTATACCAATACAACAAAAAAAACACAAGTTCCATAACGTTGGAAACAGACGGGATTATAGTATTATACCAATTCAAAGTGTACACGGTGGTGTGGTGAGTAATTACGAGGTAAAACCGGAAAAATTAGTTTTAGAATCTCTATTAAAATATAGATGGCAGGGCTATCAGTAAGATACATTAAGTATATGATTTTAACAAAACAATCGTATTTTATGCCCTGTTATGACCCCAATGAGTCGTAACAGGCCTTTGCAAACTTGCTCTAGCGGCATTTCTCTTAAGAACACCTCCTAATGCATCGCATGGTCCTTTTCCATGGCAGGTTGCGAAGAAGTGCCATTCTGTTTGTATGTTGAAGTCTTCTTTAAAATTACACAAGTTGTAAAAATTCAATTTGTTTTATATTGTGCTCCAGATCCATCAGAAAAGAAGCAAATCTTTTTAACATGACTTGTCTTCGCCTATATAAAATCAACTAGGCCTTGAATAAATAATCTCACTGCTACATGATTGTGCTTGGTTGACTCCGAGATAGCTATATTAAACTGGTGAATTCCAAATTACTATTATTGGAAGAATTTTCGTCCTTATTCTTATAGTAAACTGCAAAGGGATGTATGGTGCACTGAGAATTGGACCAATGAAATCCTTGAACTGCATCTTGAACTATGAATGAGTAATTTTCCGAAAAATCACATATAACAACACAATCATCGTTTTCCAAATTAGACTTCCTATGTTTTAGATACACTGATTGTTGTTCTGCAATAAATGAATGTGGTAATATGTTTTGTAGTTGCTCACAAAATTTATCAGTAAATTCTAATGTTGAAAATTGTTGTTTCTATTGTACACCGATCTGTTTGCTGCCATTGTTTATAAGTAATCTCATCTACACCATTTTCTAGTAATTTTGTTGATATTTCCTGGTGTAAATTTGTAGTTCCTGGGCAAGATGTACATTCGTTTAAATAGCACGATGTTCTTGAATTTCCGCATACAATCTGAGATATAAGATCACGATAACTTTCTAAAGAATGAGAAAGAAGATTTTTTGTTTTTATGACGTTAAATATCAGTTTAATGTTTTGATGGTATATGCATACGCATATACAATGTGTGCCACTTGAATTTGATAGAACGCAGTGTTTTGGACGCAGTGAAGCAAATGTAGAAAATCCAACTTTTATTAATGAATACGTTCTTTTAAATAGTTGATGCGCTTCCTTTAAATTACAGAGCACTAATCTTCGTTGTTTTGTTATACTCCATCTGTTGTTATTGTTTCAACATCTCGTTTTCCAGCACACACTCTACTTATTTCACCGTCCTCATAGAAGTTCTGCACGAATTCGGCTATTTCTGGATTAATGGTTTTCGATCCACATTTAATGTTCCTTGTTGACATTATGCCGTGCTCCTCCTGAATCTGCTTCGCTCTATTTGTTGTATAATGTGACACGTTAAACTCCCGTTCAATTTTTTGAGCAGACCAGCTTTTTGGTAGCGTTGTTAAAACCATGTACCTTTCATTTTGATTCTTACAATTTCCAAACTTGTTTTTCAATTGTTGGATCATTTCATTTATGTCAGCACTAGTTGCGGCATCGTAACTGGAAGGCAGATGAAATATATCCTCTGCTATTTTCGTTGAAACTTCTTGAATTTTTTTTGTCTTGTAACATTCAACCCTCATTTTTTTACGATTTATTGGTGAACTGCCAATGGACAACATCGTATCGTTGAATGATGGAATATCTGGATAAATGTATTTCTCCTCTTCGGTTGCTATTGATAAACTTGATCATCTGCTGGCAGGTGCGAACAGTCTACATTCGAGTTAATCGTTTGTATTCCAGAGGACCCTGGATCATTAACACTTAATTTAGTTGCACTATAAATGTTTAAGTAACAACCACTGCATATGTATTCACCCATATTAATGGGTGATTAACTCAATTAAACTATTATGAGCTTTTCGACAGTTTGACTGTTTTTTGAATTTTTGGCACTTAACACACTTAATATTCATACTGAATTCTTATTGTTTTAAAATTTTACTTGATTTAATTTTAAACTCTGGCTTACGAATGACCTAGTTCATACAAATTTCTCTTATTTATACAAAATTATTTTTAGGATTTTTGAAAACAAAATTGTCATGAGCAAGTTTTTACTGCCCGGATAATAAACATTTATTATCACACTTAATTGAGTGGTGAGTCAGTTGGTAATAATAAGTATCCCCTTTTTTCAAAAAAAGGATCCCGCCCAGTTCTATTCCCACTTAGGTGACTAATAAGTTGAGATAATAATAAAAACGTAATAAATATATGTATACCTAAAAACAACTTGAAATTTGTTACTTAGCCGATGACTAATCGCATACGTGCAGCTTACGCCTATAAGCAACACGGACGATCATTCGATCAGTGATTACTAATATACCTGCCTTTATTGTTTGTCTCCCTTTTTTTATTTTTATTTCTTGAAGGATATGTAACTAATTTTCATACTAGAATAACCGACATTCTTATTTTTAGAAATTAGTAGATACTCCTAATGATGATTATAATCCAACAATTGACTCGTTAATAAGTACTAAATTGATAAAATTTATTTTAATAAAAATATTTTTTTTAGTTATAAGTTAACCCATGTTTTATAAAAGTTTAAAAATTGCAGTTATCGGTGTTTTCTTTTATTAAAGAACCATTTTTATGATTAAATCCCTCTTTTTTGCATTAAAGTAAGTGTCGCATGGAATTTTTAAAAAATTATATCATAAAAACAAAAAATAACACCTATTTTTTTATTTTTGTACCTGTTTGGAAAATGATTAAACTTGCAAAAAATGATAAAAAAATTGGTTGTTGTTGTTGTCGAAAATACTGAAAAATCAATTTCTTTGAAAAATTGTCATTTTTCTCACACAACCAATTAATTGAAAAATTTAATAACAACTATTTATAAAATTACCATTAAGTCTCTTTCACATGAGATCTCATTTATTAAAATCCGGTAAGTAGTTTTCGAGCTATATGTATTTAAAAAATTGCATTTTTGCGAAATCTTTAAAACGGCGTGCGCCCCTGTTCAAAAGTACAGAGCCGAAGAGAAAAACAGAAATTATTTTTAGTGTTTCTACACCATAGAGAACATCTTCAGCAAGTTTCATAAAAATCGAAAGGGGTGAGGACAGAATCCGGTCGTTTTCGTGTGGAATCGCTGTATATATATATATATATATATATATATATATATATATATATATATATATATATATATATATATATATAAATTAATTTTATTTACATTTTCACTATTAGAACCTCAATACTCCTCTGTCCTGCCAGCGTGCTTTGCCTTCATGGTATGTCCAATTTTTGACATTATGTATTACCAAATTGTCTGAAAATATTCAAACAAATTTGATTTTGTTCAACAAAATATGTTGCTGTCATAATTTTGCCCGTTCCTTTGGTTATTTACTCACAAGTATTTGTGAGTAGCAAATTGTTTCCATTGGAACACAGCTAATACTATAGAGAAAATAGCCATCTATTGTTTGGCATCTTTACTTATATTTTTTTTTTTTTAGGAGTTATGGGTTTTTGCAACTAATAGACAATTATACAAAGCCCTCTAATGTGTCTTTTCTCCATATAAATTTTCTATTTCATGTGTGGACAGTTAGGGCGGGATGCGTATATAAAATTCTATTTATATCTCCGTCTTTGGTTTCCATATCATCCAAAACTAAAAGCTTTTATTTGTGGTTGTTTGTCTTTCAAAATAAAATTATTTGAAAATTTAATATAATTGGTGATGAAATTTGTGTATTTGTAATTTGTGTATTGTTAAAATAAAATGTATCGAAACAAAAAAATATTTGTGGTGGAATTAAGCACAATAGATTCCGCCAGTCGCGTACCGAAAACGTGTTCAGTTATGTATGTGGAAACAAAATGGCGCATTTGTTTTTTTTAGTTTTTTAAATATTTTAATAATAAAATATGACATATAAATGTAGTTATGTGCATTCTAGGGTTGATTAATTATATTGGTAATTGTAAATTAATTTACATATTGTATATTGGGTAAACGCAGGTTTCATGAATTATATGGAATAGTTGAATAGTTTTCTGAAACAATTTTATTGCATAAATTCGATTAATTATTTTGTGTAATATTCGTGAACCAGTTATTTTTTAAAATAATATTATAAAATTCTTGAATGCTGGAAATTAATACATATCCCTTTTGTGACTTACTAACACAATTGTGCGGGTAGGGCAAAAGTACCACGTCAAAAATTTAGTTTTGTATGTTTTTTGAACCAACTTACACATTTGTGAATTCTTTTTTAGCTTATATTCGTCCGAAAAAAAACACTATATCTATACACACAATTGTGTTGGTTTTACTTCAAATCAAGCGAAATTTTTTATCAACAACGCCATTACATACTATGGTTTTTTACTCACACATTTGTGTGGGTTGGACTAAAACTGAGCAAATTTTTTTGTTTTCTTGGTTGAAAAAGGGATATAGACAAAATTCTAATCCTACAAATAACTAATTTCATTCACATTCGTTAATAAAAAATTCTTCAGTACTGATTATTTTTTGTCTACCTCTTTTTTCATTGAAATTGACTCACTTGACATTTAGTGATGATCTAAAATATCTAAATTCACATTTAATTTGACTTGTTGTTATAAACAACAATTCAGCTTGCTACGTTTTCAATTTGTAAAAAATGAAAAGTTTTCCTTTTTGAAATTTCCCACCAAGTAGAAACGAGCTCTCGATGGCGGCTCCGTATAAATGTTGAACAGTTGAGTTAAAAAATGCAGTTTAGTTTTATTCAAGTTTTGTTAAAAAAAAATCGCAACTCCGGATACATCTATCGGGTGCTAATAAAAACACGGCAATTATCTTCTTTTCATGCACATTTCATTTTGGATTACGAGAAAATAAGGTTAAGTTTTTTTCCCCAGATAAATTATCAATTCCACAAATTTAAAATAAAAGATTTGTAAAAAAAAATTAGATCGTGATCATTGTCGAGATATCGAGATGTACGTACGATATGAAAATAGAAGATTTTCTAGAAAAAAACTTTTTCGGGATTTTAGGCATACAGATAGATATCAAGGCTGCGCTACCTTCTTTCAACGATTTTTTGAATCAGAGATCTTCAAAACGTCAAAAAAGTGGTTCTAGGCCTAGGCATTTTTTCAGGATTATAATATCGAAAAAATCAGTTATCACATTTTCTCGTTTCAAGCACTCTTTTTCTTGTTTATAGTAATTTGTTTATTTCCATTAAAATCTACCTAATTTAAATTAGATTCGTCTTTAAATATTATGGTTACGATGATTTACCTGTTTTCTATTTTCATTGAAGAAACAAAGATCTCGATAAAAACTTACTATGAGGGAAACACTGTGCGCATATTTTATTTGTCTTAATGTATTATTTCCGCGTTTAAATAATTTCCAATGATAATGGATAAATTATCTACGTACCGTATTATAATCGTACGTGTTTCTTTTCGTAATACCGGAAAACTAGAACCATGAATCATGGGAAAATATATTGCATATTAAGCTTATTAAAAAATAATCAATAAAATGAAAACGTCATCTGCATAAAATTATGAAATGTCTGGTGGGGATTCATACCACTTCCAGTATATTTTGTTTTATTCAGAGATCTAATCAAATTCTTAAATTTTTAATTTTATGGATATAATTAGTAAACGGGGAGTTTAATGTATGTAGGTAAAATACTTTGTATATACACATGTATATATGTACGTTAGGTTAATAACTTATTTATGTATCGTTTTGCTGCCACCGAACTAAATATTAGCTGTTAAATGTATTGTAATAGGGTAGGTGAAGTCCATCTGGATGTTTACAGCCACATGCATTAAATATTTTTCCTTTACATTTTTTATTAGGTTAAACCAGTGCCTAACTTTTGTATGTACATACGTGCTATTTTTATATGAAATACGAGTATGTATGTTTTATACCTTAGAGGGTAGATGCTTAGCCGTCATTTTGTCGAGAGGTTTTAATGAAAACGTTTAGAGAAGCCTAAACATCCCAAAACTAGCCAAAATAATTTCCTGATGACGTCGCCACTTCCGACGGTGCATGAAACTTGATTCGATTAACTTGAAGTAATCTATATGTTTAAATGATAGCAAAATCTGCTTTTATAACTAAAACGGGGTAAGTTGAGTGTAACAAAGATTTAAACAAGTTTTGGTGCAATGTTATAATACATAAGATTGCCAATCGAATACTTGGAGGCGAGTTTGAGCGTTTATATCAATAAATATAAAAATGAATGCTCCTTTGTTTATCTCGTATGCATACCTGTATCTTTCATCCGATTGCTATGAAAATTTGGTGAGTTGTTATTACAACCATTTTACAATATAGATTGGTATACGCATTGCTTTCGCTATCAAACTAAATATGCCACCCAAACAACAAGCGACTAGTCGATCTACACATCAACCTAAGCATGGTTTGAGCCCGATACAGACTCGTAACGAACGACCAACGGAAAGCAAGACTGGAAATCGGTGCGTACTCGATTTCGTCAAACTCGGTGTATTTGATGTAACGAAATTGACGCGACAATCTTACGGTAATGTTACTGCAAATCATTGAGTGGTCTAACAATGGACTCGTCCATCAATGCTGTCATGGGCGACCATTTGAACTTCATTTTAGAAGCAACAATAGAGGTGAAACCAAAGTATTGGAAGTATTGGTTTGCTTTAAGAAAAACTATACAGAGGATTTGACAGCGAATAACGAGGGCAAGGCAAGACAAGAGGACGTGAGGAAAAAATTTTACTTTGATGAGAGTGGATCCGTTAAGATGAAAGAGTGGTGGAATATGACAAAACAGATAAAGGATTGGGAATAGTACGTATGAGCCGGCAGTTAAGAGAGACCAGAAGAGGCCGTAAACGCAGCGGTGAAGGTTTACGACGATGACGATCAAGTCACAGTAGAGAGCAATATCACGTACGCCAGAGACAAATCAGAACCACAACACGACCAGCTTGGGAGATATGTGTATTTTAGACGACCTGGTTTAGTATCGTAGATGTTCACGGAAATTCGTCAAATGCGATAGCATGAAGCGATACAATATTGGAATGGTTTGTACGAGAAGAACATATTTAAAGTGGAGGTAATGTCTCAAATTCTACTCTACTCAATTATAACGCATTGGAGATCAAATCGTTAAGGTGTACACCACCAAGTATTATCTTATCATCCCAATGGTCATATAGGTTCGAGTTCAGTTAGACTTCATATTATTAAAATTATTCTTAGCGTGCGTCGATGTTTCCGCATTAAGTATTCCTCCCGATGCTTGATTAATAAGTCTTTAGAGTGAAACAGTAAACATAATTTTTTAAGTAAAATTTACTTTATTTTGCAACATCGTTTCCTTTTAGCTCGGTACACTTGTACCAACGTTTTTCCAATTTAATTAAACCTTCTTTAAAATATGATTTATTAAACTGCTCAAGAGGCTAGATCACTTGAATATGATGAATGGGGAAGCAATTCGAACCCACAATTCATTCAATTTTTGCTGTGTGTGGAAACCCACTTTTTTTCAAATGTGCCTGTTTTTCCTTAAATTTTTCGCTCAAAGTGCTTAATAATGATGCTTAATATTTACCTGTGGTGGTTTTGGCTTGTAGTGATGGATCAATGGGTGATTTCATTTCATCGATGCTTCCTTTTGGTTTTAAACCTTTCAAATGTAACATTAATTTTTTCCCATATTTAAAAAAAAATCAAACGTGACTTTACAAAAATCACTCTAACCAACAACCTATTCAACAAATGTCATAAACATTGGATAGCTTTCGTTTAAAAGAATATACGTCACGACAAACAAAAGAAGTTGTTACTAGTAATGCATAGATGGCGTTCTTCTAAACATTTATCAACCCATCCTCAACTCCGATTAACCCATCCACCGAACCTTCACCCCACCCTAAACATTTATCAACCCATATTAAAGCAAACTATATTCCGAATGCGGAAATTTTCACCGATTTCGAGAATTGCGTCCAGAAGTGAAAAGTGACAGTGGCATAAAAAAGTGAAATTGTGAACAGTGATACAAAGTGTTAAATAGTGAAGTAGTGAATTTGTTGAAAATTTCTTTAAACCTTTGTGTTGGCGAATAATGTTTGTAATTGTACACCCTGAGTACTTTATTTTCATAAATGCATTATGAATCCTTATCGAACGCCTGAAATTTGTAACATTTTATATCAGCAATTAAGGGATATGCCGCAGAGTCGGACTTTCAACCAAACGTGATTAAAACGAGATATTATCGAGGCTTCAAAGTATGGAAGAGGATGCTGAAACAGGAAGCCGTGGACTGTAAAAATCTTTCCCGACACCAGCAAGTGTAAGCTCGCTTTGAAACACATACCTCGCAAACTATTCGAGAGAAATTTAAAAGCAGCCGACATTCGATGGCGGAATCCAGCACTCATTTAGTAGCTGCAGACATCTTGCAATATGTATGCGCAACAGAAAATAAGCTATGAGCGGGTCATGACTGAGTTGGAACTAAGATGTGATCGATAAAAAATAAGAAACAAGCGATAACTACATATGTGGGAAGAGCTTGCAAGATCTAGGAAGGGAGGTAACGAAATTAGCGCGACAAGCTTACGGTAAAGCTGCAGCAGATATATTGAGCGGTTAACAGTGAACGCATCCATGAAAGATGTCAAGGACGACCATTTAAAACTTCAGTGCTGAAAAAAAAGAAAGATGCTCGGGTGTAGCCCAGCAGAAGATTTTAGTACGTTTGATGAGAGTGAGTCCACAAAGAGAAGAGTCCAACCAACGGATAAGTCAGGCGGGAAGGGGACGCAAATGCACCGTAGAAGAGCTACGACGATAAAGATCAAGTCACAGTAGAATGCAAAATCACGTGCGCCAGAGATAAATGAAGGACGTAACATGACCAACGTGTAATACAAAGAAACCTTCACGGAAGTCGTCAAATGCGATAGACCAAGTGTTGTCATTCCAACCGTCGGTGGTTTAAGACTTGATACATTTACTGGGCGATTTGGATTGGTTGATCGTGATGAAACTGCGTACTTAACTTTTTTTTTTTAAAATAGTGAATTTTGGCCAACGTCGGCCCCTGTAAGTCACAGCTTTCATAGGTGCTTGTTATTTCTTGCAAATATTATGAAAAGTTAAAAGCCTTTACGAAAAAACGATTAAAACAAAAAGTCTAAATTAAATTTCAAACAAATTTTCAGATCATTTTTAAATTTTACCGGAAATCACGAGTTTTGATAAGTGAAACTTTATTTTACAAAAATTTGGCATCTCGACGGCAATTGTTTCCATTAATTGGGAGATCCTTCCGAATTGGTGAAAATCTGTATACCAGAAGTGGTGCTTGAAGAAAACGAGAAAGAATCCCTTTTAATTCTTTAAATTAAATTAAATTTTAAATAACCGATCAAATGGCACAGTGGTTATAGCTTTGGCGTTTGGATCGGGAGGTACCGGGTTCAAATCCTGATAGGAACAGGATGCAACGGGAATTTTCATCAACCGATTACGATCTGTGGTAAAATGGAATACATTTATGACCCCCTGTCGGAGTGCAAAACTCATGGCCCGATCCATCTTCCATGTCCAGTACTATAGGCTGGCATGGAGCTATGCAATGCGCAGATGGTCACGTACATCGGAACTATAGCCATGCTGCGTAAGGTAGGACGGGAAAAGCGAACTCCGAAAGAGTTGGGAATGCTTCGACCCCAGAACAGATTGCAGGGATTAATAAATTTAAAAATTAAAATTGCAACCAACAAGGGCCTACTTTGTCGGTTTTCTGAAGTTTAAGCAGGTATAAGGTGTTGGCCACAACATATTTGCACCTTAATTTTTTTTATTGGCAAAATTTTTATTTTTCCTTAGATAGCAATCAAAACTCAAATATTTTCCTTCAACAAATTTAAAATGGATAGAGAAAATAATAAAAATTAAATGAAACATCATCTAAATCTAAAGGGTGTCTCATAATTGTTATCGCTGGATTGCATTGCACTAGTTTCATATGCGATGTCAAAACTTCAAGTGTGAGGTTGGACGCTGAAAGCATCTAGGAAAATCAGATAAAAATACTGTTGGTCTTAGTTATAGCAGGAATCCGAATTTGACCAACATAGTTTCATTTGGTTCAAAACTAAATGTAACAACGGGTTTTTTTGTCGGGTCTTCGTTAGGCTTTTCGTTTTATTGTTGTATAAGATTATTTCATTCTGAACCAGAGCAACCGATTTTTTCACTAGGTGTATGGAAGTATTGAGAACTTGTAGCTGAACTGAAAAAAATCATCACATAGCTATATACTATTGTAATGATGGATTTAGGCAGTTTTCATTAGAAAAAAACATCTATTTAATTTAATGGCGAAAGGTCACCGCCTTAACAAGTCTTATATTAAATATATTTTCCGTCCCCGGGGTAATTTCGTAAAACGTTCTAAAATATAAATTAATTTATATTTTCTCAATGCGTACGAGCACTAGAAAATTGAGGATGTAATGTACCAAAACAAAACGTTAAACACCCAGGGATTTTCTTAGGCGAATACGTATAACAAACACATAATTTTCAAAAAAAAATATGCATCTCAATGAATCTATTTCATTGTCAAACATCTCACGTCCTTATACATTATATGTTCCTGCCTACCACCACAAACTCATATGAAAAAAATATGTGAACGGAATCGAGTCCGTATACCTTTCAACAGAACAAACACATGAATTATACGAATAGAAAATCGAAACTTTTTTGTCCTAGAAATGAAAACTTTTTGTTTTGTTTTAAATTTCCATTTTCACTAAATAAAAAATTAAATTAAATAGAAAATAACAAAAACTAATTAATAAATTATTATTTTTAATGACACTAGCATATATGGGCAACTCACATACGTAACACAACAAAACATAAAATCTGTTTAAATAATTTATGCAAATTTTTTACAATCGATACTAAATTCGGTAGATAAATAATTTATATGAAAACTGAATTGAATATCGCATTTGAGATAGCCACATAAGTCATTATAAGAGAGGTGACCAAACCAAAAAAGCTTGCTATAAATGCGAAAATCGGAATTGTTTTGAAGGGTCACCCGGTAAAAATAGCTACATAATTACTTACGTCATATACATACATACATATGTATATCTGTATGAGGTTCGAATGAACTTGACAGTCAATGAATATGGAACGGAATTGAATTTGTGGTTACTTATAATATTATAAGATACACAACAATGAAAAAATGTTGACATTAGAAACCAAACTATTTCGAAAACTGATAAACGATTAACGTCTTAAAACATAATATGTTATCACTGTATATGGCTAGTTTATATCGACTAAATAAACTGTATGTACATGCGGCCAAAGTGTGGGTGACCTTATCGTTCGATATATATTAAATATAAATTTTGTAAAAGAACTTTAATACTCTTGATATAAGGATTCTTTGTTATAACTCCGTATAACGTTGAACAAATAAAAACTAGGTAAAAAGAAAAAATTTGGTTCAAAGAAAAATCAACTTTTTAATTTCCGTATATAGTACAGCCAGAAGCTTCAAGTGTCAAGGACTCAAGAATTTACGAAAAGACGTTGGATAATTAAAAAAAATATAAGATTTATGATGACATACATATTACACATTATATAGTTCATTAAAACAATTTTAGATTCAAATAATTATTCTATTTTATGGACTTTTAACATGTACATATTTTGATTACCACCAGTAAAATAATTAAAGTTTTTCTTCAACTTGTTTTGATGACGCCAATATAAGCCGACGTCAGTACAATGAAAATTAAATCGAAAAATATATTGATGCGGGATGAGAAATTTAGGCAGATATATAGATAGAAACATCGGCAAGTAACAGGCTAAAGCATCGAAACTGCTAAACTCTAGCTCTGCTTAATCTTTAAGTCGTGGGTTACGTTACTTTACGTGTACATTAAAACGTTTGTGAATTGCTGCAATAAGTTTTATCGGAAAATGCTTCTTAAAAATCATAATTTTTGTCTCGTTCATTAAAATTTGGGGTGGGGAACTGTAGCACAGAGATAATGCGACAATATCTACACGATCGACGTCAAGCAAGTGTCGCTTGAGTTAGTACAACTTTGGGTGACCGCATGGGAACAGCATTAAAGAAAATTGTAAAATGGAAGGAAATAACGAAATCATCCTCCCCGACATGCCAGTAAGACTCATCCAGCTGCATTGATCTGAAAATAAATTTGATAATGTAACTTCATTGACGCAGCCAAATCTGGCTTCTGCACTTGAACCGGGAGTTACTGGGTTCGAATAATAAAAATAAATAAATTAAATCTCACAACTTGCAAAAATCGGTGAACTTTATGGTTGATTTCTACAGTGGGGAGCTTTGGTTGTTATGAAAAATTAAAAACAGGTAAATTGGTTTAGCCGCATCATTGTTCGAAACAACGTAGCTCTATTTAAGAAGAAATGCCATTTTCTGTGTACGGGGTTTTACAGGAATCGCATCTGTGTGGTATGCTCAGCAAATTTGAGCATTTGTTTACTCACGCAAGTTTAATTACACTGTGCTAGTTGAAAAAAATGACATGCTCGACATCCAGGGGTATACCTAATTCGAATACGCTGAATTCAATAGTGCTAGTCCCATTTCAAAGTTAGTCCCCATTTTTGAGATATGGCTTTCGACATGTTTTGGCTCTGAGTCAAAATTTTTCAAAATATCCCTTTTTCAAACAAAAAAAAAATTGGCTCAATTTAAGTCCAAACCACACAAATGTGTGAGTAATAACCATAGTATGTAATGGCGTTTTTGATAAAAATATTTCGAATGATTTGAAGTACAACCAACACAATTGTGTGTATATAGTTAGTATTTTTTACACGAAAATGTGTAATTTGGTTCATCAAAAACATACAAAAATAAATTTTTGATATGATTCTTTTGCCGTACCCACACAATTGTATTACCGGGAAAGAAAAGAGATATAACTTATTTACACGTTGATAACTCTTCAACCATTTAGATTTTTGTTTTGCTTTCTTCAGCAAAGTTGTTGCGCAAGCCAGACAAACAACTTTGCCGAAAATATCAAAACCGAAAAACCACGTAAGTCTAGTTAAAATTAGCATAGGCAGCCCTTGGATGCTCAGCTTGTCACAAAAAAACAGTTTGCGATTCAAGCACAGTGTTATTAATATTGCGCATAATCAATGGGGGCGCGTGGTAGATAGATAATGCGACAACAACTATACCGTATCTACGTCAAGAGACAGCACAAATTTGGGTGACCGAGAATTAGAGCCATAGAAAATTACCCCTTTATTGATGATTACCTCTTGATTCACTGTAAAAGTCGACTACCGTCAAAAAGCTTCGGCATCTTTAGTTCGGTGACAAGTACATTTTTGTCTGTGATCGTGTTAAAGTTAAATTCAG
This sequence comes from Nephrotoma appendiculata, assembly GCA_947310385.1. Classification (NCBI taxonomy): domain Eukaryota; kingdom Metazoa; phylum Arthropoda; class Insecta; order Diptera; family Tipulidae; genus Nephrotoma; species Nephrotoma appendiculata. The sequence continues at coordinate 146,835,661 of OX371224.1, forward strand.
TTTGATTTACTTTCATTTGCATTTGATATTAACTCTCGGTATTGTGGAACTGTAACAGTGTTTGGTGAAGTTAAGTTAGTTCGTTGACAGGAACATTTTTGTTCATGATCGTGTTAAATTTAAATTCCGTTCAAATTCATTTCAATTGCATTTAGGTTTTCCTTAAGTGGCACGAGCATATTCAGTTCTAAACCGCAACCGCTTTGCTTGTTAACGATAGATCGAATTGAGCATCGTCGCTCATAATGACTTTTTTTTTAAATAGGCGCATGCATATCTGGACGGAGCTTTAAATGTTCTCTTTTCCATGATCTTAATTTGATAATGTTTGGTACAGTAACCTGTAAAAGTAATAAAGTTGTAGCTGTAGTTTTAGTGTTAAAGGGTGACAATGTCGCTAGTGGAGTCAGTGGATTTGTGCAAACCAACATGAAACATAATCTATGCCAGTCAGGAACCTATTCTAAATATTTTAGATAAAAATTCATCTAATTTCGGCATCTCATTCACCGTTTTGCCTAACTTAAACTCACCGTTTAGCAGAATTAAATAAATTTTGAGTGACATATCGACCACATAGGCAATTTATTTTAATGTCTGCGCGTTTCTCGCAAAACTTTATATTTTTGACGTAATTATCAATATTTCGTTCGATCATGCTATTATACGCAGGAATGCGTCCGGAAACTTCTCGTGTAATAAAGCCATTATTGTATTGACCGCGTGTGGCATGTAACACCGTCTTGTTCAATCCATCCATCTATATCATCCAATTTGATCTATAAAAAGCTAGTTATTACAGTATGATGGGTTCACCATTCACAGTAATAGGATTGCCGGCTTAGTATGCTTAGAAACGCTATAGGCTTCGATAATTTTAACACGTTAAGCCACCGTTACATAATAAAATATTATGTTTAGGTTTATTGTATTGGGACTACAAATTAATTCGGTTCGTTTTCAAAAAGTGGCTCTGACTAAGTATACTAACGTTTTTATAGTGACAGCTGATTTCCATTGTTTCAGATAGATTAGACATCTGCCGTTAACATTCAGTTTGTACTGATTTGAGTTTCGTACAAAACGTGTTTTTCTACGGTGTTGAATATGTCGGATTTTGTGATAACTAAACAGCATTTGCGGGAAGTGTTAATTTTTTGTTTAATTGGAAGCTGAAGCACCTCAAATTTCTGTGGAAGTTTACGGTGACAATGCTTCAACCGATAAATCATGGAGAGAATGGTTTCATCGCTTGAAAAATGATGATTTCAATGTTGAAGATAAGCCTTGCTTAGGACAGCCAAAAAAAATCGTAGACGATAAATTAGAGGCATTCCTCAATGAAGATCCGACTCAAACGCAATAGGAGCTCTTCGATACATTGACAGTGACCACACAAACAGTTTCCGTACGATTGAAATCGGTGGGCATTATCCAAAAGCTAGGCAATTGGGTCCCTTATGAATTGAAACCAAGAGACGTAGAAAGGCAATTTTTTTCTTGTGAGCAGCTACTTCAAAGGCAAACAAGAAACGGTGTTTTACATCGAATAGTGACTTTGCCCGGCCAACCGTTGCCATCGACCTCAACATCAACACCAAAGACGAACATTTACGGTTCGAAAGTTATGCTATGTATCTGGTGACACCAAAGAGGCGTTGTGTAATACGAGCTGCTATAACCTGGCGGTTTCATTAAGGGCGAACGGTCCAGATTAGTTTGCGCCATGCATTACGAGAAAACGATCAAAATATGAGGAAAGGCATGATAAATTTATTCTTCTGCATGACAACGCTCGGCCTGACGTTTCAAAAGTCGTAAACAAATATTTGGAAACGTTCAAGTGAGATATTTTACCGCACCCACTGTATTCTTCGGCCATTGCTCCTTCTGATTACTGGTTGTTCTGATGGATGCAACACGATTTGGCAGGTCACCGGTTCATTTCTTTCGAAGAAATTGGAATCAAACTTTGATCGCCTCAACAAAAGACGAAAAGTTTTTCCGAGATGGGAGTCAAAAATGAGAGGTGGGAACAAATCGTAAGCAGCGATGGAAAATATTTTAATTAATAGTATTTTTAAAATTAAAAAAACGGACCGAATTATTTTATACTACCAATATCTGCGGTTTATTGCTCAAATGCTCTTTTATATTCTCAAAAATGGCAGCGGCTTTTTGAAATTTCGAGGAAAGTTTACTGTCTTAAGTATAACACCAAGATGTTTTACGATGTCGAATCTGGCGATCGCTTCTCCAAAAAGAGAAGGATCAGACAGTTTGCCAATATTTCTACGCCTACTAAAGACTAGCATTCTAATTTTAGATGCATTAAGGTATACAAGCCCTTCTCAAAACACCACATTTGTGGGGTGAAATTGTGAAATGGGGTGAATGGTGATAGATACGTGACGGTTTCTAATACTGTATATTTTTGATATTGTATATGTCAACAATTTTTTTCAAGGGTATGAGGAAATTTGAATTTTAGACTTATAGATGGCAAGTGTGTAAGAATCACAACAATCAGCTAGACCAACAAATAGACCAATATATGGAACAATCATAATAACAGCATTACAATCGAAAAACCAAAGTAAATTATAAAGATATAAGGAAAGTTCAAGAAAGATTCCCCTGTTCTAAGATTGCATGTATGCTTGAAAGAGTAGAAGTAAGTGATCCCCAATGAGAGGAAACCCATGCAGTAATTAAGCAAGCAAACTTCATCCGGACCACCTGGTTTATATTGGGTGGGTCGTAGGAGAGCAGGGTTTCTAAAAGAGAGGGTTACTCCAAATTAGCAATCGAAGATTTACTCAAGAAACTCTGGATACAGCATTTAGCCCGTAGAACTATACGGGCGTAATATATCTAAAAAGACATCGACGAAATCAACCCGGTTGCTTAAAAAATGTCGATTTTAGTTTGCAGCAACCAATTACAGTCAATCAGGCGTCCACTAGCAAGGCAACTGCTGATGGTGAATGTGAATTGGCTCTGCCTCAGCGAAGATCATGTCCTATTCCAGCAATATTCTTGAACGATTCTAGAAACTTTGAACGATTAAGTTTGGGAAAGAAGAGACTTCCCGCATGCCCGTAACAGTCATGGCGGAAGTTAACCAATACAAATCCTGTTGAATAGATAGGTAAACCATACAAAATAATCTATCGGAGGAAGGGTGGATGTTTTCAACGATTTCGTATCAGTAAAACAGTTTTTCCAATTTTTATTCGCACATTTACCGATTTTGCAATTTTATATGAGTTATTATGCTCTGAAAATGGAGTGGTTGGGGGAAAAAAGATGTAGCCAGTATGTTTTAGCTACTTTAGTTCAACTTCAAAAGAATTCAAAAATTCCTATAGAATTTTATATAGAGTGAAATTTTTAAATCAAACACTGAGTTATGAAAATACTAATGTATCTACTGCAATCAACAACATCATCTCCACGCAATAATATGGTAAAGGTCAACAATTCGTGTACATTAAAAGAAACCCACCTGTATACTTGTGCATGAAAAGATTAATCACAGCTATCAGAAAAATTCAACAATCTGTTTTGCCCAAAATAGTCAAAAATCAACTTTCTACACTATTTTCGACACCAATATGTAGACAATTTCAAAATACACGTAGACGCACAACACTGATAGCCAGACAACAGAAATTTCAATTATCGATTTAAATCAAAATCGAGATATCATCTCGATCAATCTTGATTGGCAATTTCGCTTTCGCGTTTCATATTGCCCCTGAGCTCCTCTGACGTTGTTGCCTTTTTGGCATACACCATCGACTTAACGAACCACAAAAAGAAATCCAACGGCGTTAAATCGCACGAGCGAGGTGGTCATTCGATCGGACCATTTCTCGAAACTACACGATTACCGACGTTCCCCTTCAGTAGATCAATTGTTTGACCTGCTGTGTGGCATGTGTCACCATCTTGTTAGAACCACGTACCACTGATGTCAATTCAACATGGCACGATAGCGAACTCGATTGACCGTAGCTCGGCGATCATTTCCATCGACGATCAAATATGATTCAATCACATGCATGAAATCCACACCACACATTCACTTTTTGTGGTTATAATGGAGTCTCTTGAAGCACATGTGGGTTTGTTGCAGTCCAATAACGCATATTTTGCTAATTGACCCAAAAATGAGCTTCATATAGCTGAAGATTATTTTTCGATGAAGTCCAGGATTTTCTTCAAACATTAGCAGAGCTCAATTGAAGAAAGGGGGTAAGTCAAGATATTTAGGTAAAATTAGTCACAATTGATTCGACTGATTTGGCTCAGTTTGCACTTGCGGCTGCGATATTTTCGGTACTTCATCTGATGCTTTGTAGTAATATACGAGTATATATTATTAGTAATTAATTGGCGCATGTATGACTGATTATCACTTGAGAACGGCTCGACCTACTTAGCTGATATTTTTTGTTGTGTTTGTAATTATCAGGACAAGGATTGTACGAAAGAAAAATTTTGGAAAATCAACCGGAAAAGTTGGAAAATTCAGAAAATCAAAAAATGATGTTTTGTACGGGATTTTGCACGTATCCGATTCAGATGGTCTTTTAGAGGAGAAACATTGGGAAAGCTGAGTGGAAACCTCGGAAACTTCCGGAAAAACTTGAAGAAAATTGATTTTTCTTTTCTACCGAACCAGTTGGAGAACGGTTAGATTTGCCTCAATCTTTTTTTGATCGAGAATTTGAAAGAGAAGGCAATACGATCGAAAATGCTTTGAGTCAATCAGTACGGACAAAAGTTCAGCTTTTGAATCAGCAGCAGAAAACCACGTACAACACATTGGGTCTATTTTTTAATTCAACTCGAGCAAGCAGGCTTACCCCGGGTAGTGTACACCGAGCAAAGGTTGTACTGGGTAAAATTATCCGGTGCGCATAGAGTAAAAACTTGTTTTTTTACTTTGCACACTCTTCGTACACTGACATTAATTTCAGAGTAAAATTTGAAGAACCGAGTAAGCTCGGTGTAAGCACAGTTCACAAATAAAAACGCAGTGTGCAGAGTAAAATTACTCAGGTTGAATAAAAAAACACAGAGTATTTTTTGACAGCGCTCTGCTTGCTCAGGTTGAATTAAAAAATAGGCCCATTGATTATAGCAGCTACCGACGGCTACCGAGGAATCTTCTTCCTCGATGCACCAGGCGGAACTGGCAAAATCTGAAAATGCTGCCACATTATTAGCAGGAGTACGGACAGCTCATTCTGCACTCAAACAGCCACTGAATTTGCGAACGATAGATAAACCAACGTGCAACATATCCAAAAAATCAGCAATGGCGAAAGTACTACAAAATTACAAATTAATCATTTGGGATGAGTGTACAATGGAGCACAAACGAGCATTAGAGGCTCTCGATCGAACGTTGAACGATTTGCGCAACAATCAGGACCTCTTTGAAAGTATGATGATTCTGCTGGCCGGCGATTTTCACCAAACGCTACCAATCATTCCAAGATCAACAGCTGCTGATGAAGACATTGAATTTGTGGAGATACATTTGTGAAGATACATTGAATTTGTGGAGATGGCCTCATTTCAATACAACCTAATTTTTGTCAATTACATCTATTGGTGCAAATCACAAAAACCAGGTTTGGTTGAGCGAACGAGCTATTTTGGTTCATTTAAATGAATTGCTGATCATTTAAGTAAATCGATTTCATTACAGATCCAAATGAAGTCGTTAATTATCCAATTGAATTCCTGAATTTATTGGATAAATTGGCCAGGAATGCCGCTGCACAATTTGCAGCTCAAGGTCGGATCGGTGATAATCATCACGTTACGCAATTTGAACCAACCAAAACTATGCAATGGAACAAGACTCAATGTTAAGAGGCTGATGAACAAAGTGATTGAAGCAACAATAATCATAGGAAAGTTCAAAGGCGACGATGTTCTGATTCCAAGAATACCATTGATTCCAACCGACTTGCCGTTTCAATTTAAGCGTGTTCAGTTTGCGGTTCGTTTTGCTTTCGCAATTACGGCAGTTGTACATGGCGTGCTCGAGAGTAGGTAAACCATCAGCCCTATTCGTTTTCTCCCCGGACAGAAAGTCAAAAAATATCGTTCATTACCAAGCGTCGTGAGATTTGACAACTCCCGACTCTTTTCAGAAGGGTTATTTTAAGTTACTGGATTATGCTGATTAACCAGCAACAATAGATGCTTTGCGGATTAATTACAGTTATTGATTTAAAAAAATAATAAAGCAAATAACATAATCTGGCAAATAAAATGCTCTTTGGTAATCCTAAATCAAAATCATTCATAACAAAATTTGCAGAAAAATCTTCTATGTGTGCACGCCCGCGAAGATTTTTGCGTTTGAAAAGTCAGGGGTTGTGTGTCTAGGGGCTTAGTACAAATGTTTCGTAATATTTCAACTGGTTATTTTTTTTCCTTGGAATGAGTTAAGGAAAGGGATTAGTGACATGTTCGAATCCGAGGGATGCGCCCTCTGAATCAAAAGATGATGGGTTAAGTGCGTGCTCGCGAATGTTTCTGAGTTGGTAAATTTAGGGCTGGGATCTGGGTCTAGAGGCATCCGTAAAATGTTTTTCTAAAATTTCAATTTTTGAAGCTTTCGGTGATGCTTCCGATACTGAATTCAGTACCTGATGAATTCCTGTCATATATACGATTGCAACTACAGTGACGTCGAGAAATTGCCTGCAAACTATCCGTAATTCATAGTAATTGTAGTTTCTCCCGTGAAACGCCGAGTAATTCAGCTAGTTTTTAATAATTTCCAAACGTTACGTTAAAATTACTCCCAATATATTGACCTCTCTCTATTTTGTTTTGTGATCACCATTTAGAGACCAAAAATGATAAGAATAGACCAAATCAAAGACCGTAGAATGTGACCAAAAAAAACATAAAAAACAAAAAAGGAGCACAGAAATGGCATTTTTTATACAAAATTTGTCACGAAACTGGACACGAGGAAATAATGATAAGTACGCCCTCGTTTTTAAACTTGTGCCAAAGAGTTATGTTTTTAAGGGGACCTGCGTAAAGAAATGTTTAAAAATTTGTATATATTATTCAATTAGAAATTTGACAGATACAATACTAAGAAATGCCTAGTTTATAGGACCAGCCATTTTTGACTAATAGTGAAAAAATGAATAGATGAAACAAAAAATATCGAAATACTTTATTGACTGTCGATAATTGATCGGCACATCATGTATTTATTCCAAAAAAAAAAATATTTTTTGTCAAGCTGACCACCTCTAGTGACCAGTTTTACTCAGTTCCTTAAGTGGTCACTCTAAAGAGGTTCGACTGTATACATTTTTTGTATTTTTTTTGTTACTGATGTTAAACCGACATTCCCTCCATTTAACATTTGCCAGTCTACCCCAAGTTTGTATATACTCACTAGTTCTTGAAATATTTAGAATAAAATAATTTAAAATAATCCAGACTTCGTCGTATCATATAATCTTTAGCCATAACAAAGCTGTTTGGTCAGAAAAGAGCGCCACCTAGCCCAACGCATTGAGTAATATGTCCACATTAAAACAAATATGCACAGTTAATAATTTTAATTTGTCACTGTTATTGCTATAAAATTCTTAGAGATCATTAATCAAATTAATGATAATCGTTATAAAGTTTTTATAGCCCAAAATAGAGATGTGATTTGCATTTAATATAAAAATAGTTTTTTGTACACTTACCTAAAATTATTATTAGTTCCATTTGCATTATTTAAATTGTCAACCAAATTGGCCGGTGGCGATCGTATTTTGGTTTCGTTTATATAGCTAACAGAACCAGCTGATAGTATATGAGCACGATTAAGATCCTCTCGATCCACAAGAGGTATATTCAATTTACTCTCATCCATTGTTTTCACGAATTTTTATAAATAACTTTAACTATTCCTATTAATTTATTTGTATAAAATATTCACAGTAGTTTTTTATTTATTTATTTTATAAATTTATTTATCTACACAAAAATTAAATAACATAATTATTATTATTTATCTAAAATTACACATTAAATAAAACAAAAAAAAAATTAATTTGGCCGAGTATACACAAAAATAACACAACAAAAATATTTCGCGTGTGATTGCGACGATCTCTAAAAAGATGCGATTTATTGTTGTATTAATAAAATAATAAGATGAAGAAACAACCGTAACAATATAAACACAACGAACGATCTTTATTTTTAATTTTAACTTGTTCGTACTCGTTTAGAATGTTGACAACGTTTCGCAATCACAGACTTGAGTTAACTAAACGAAATAACGAAAACGAACTTAATATTTTCTTATTTGTTTGTTTGTTTGTTTGCTGGGTGTCTTGATTCTTGAATGTGTATTAGTTTTCGACATTTCGTTATATTGTCTTGTAAATCATATCAACAATTTCAATATTCTTTTCGTTTCTAATCTTATAAGAAAATGTTATACGCTCACATATCTTAAAAAAAATCTTAAAAATATCCAGTGATGATCAGTGATCTTTAGAGCAGCGTTTTAGTAAGTAAATTGTTCTTTGTTTTACCTTAACCGCGAACCTCTCCAACTCTATTTCATTAATTTTACCACACTCTCAGTCTTTGTTGATCGTATTAATATTTACATATACACATACATAAACATGTACACACAATTAAATAAATAGTAGAGTGTAGATATTTTAATGATCACCATAATAATCATTTTAATAAATTCTCAGCTATAAAATGGAATTAATTATAAACGAATTATCAGGATCATTGAAAATGTATTTTATTTAGGTTCGCTTAGTTTCTGTTGATTAATTTATTGCTTTGTGAGTCAGTTTTGATAGTTTCGTAGCATTCGAATAATTTCCTATATGCACGTGCGCATATTATTTACAAACTATAAATATATCAACAACTAAGCGTAAACGATCATTCATCTTATCTGTTTTATATTGTAAACAGAAGAGTAACGAATATTTTACATCATGACACAAGAAGCACATTTAAAATAAGGCAAACATAATTTCCTTAGAAACATGATACTATTTTTTATCAATCTGGAGTTTGTCAAGATCTTCGCAACTTATTCGCATCGAGCTTGGTGACGAATTTAACGAACCAAACTCAGGTCTGTGCCATTGCTATGTTAAATTCATTATGTGATCGCATGGGACGACAAGGAAAAATGGACAGACTTTAATGGAATGTAGCGTCAGGGAAAAATATATAAAAGGGTATCCCCCCAAGTAGGGAGGAAAATTCTTGTCAAAAATGAAAGCTCTGTTAACTTTCACCCTGTGTATGGGGGTGAAAAATTACCCCAGACCTACCAATTCCATTTAGAGACAATTTCATTTTTTTTTTGTTTTTTTATCATACTCTTATTTCATTTTCATTTGCGTCAGAACATTTGCCAATGCAGATTGCATATAGATTTCAATTCTTTTAGATTTCATTGTACCTACATCTTTATGTAAGCAGTTGATTGATCGCACTAATTCGTCGAAGGAAATAGCTATAAAGGGCAAAACTTAGAATTCATTTATTTTATTCATTAATAATAAAATCCTAACAAAAAGTGCATTTTAACAGTTTGTATGAATTTCATTGTTGTTAATAACACCCAACTATCGTCGTAGCATTGAGTTCATTAACGTTTGTGGAACAGAAACATCAATTTTTGCCCATTCATCTTGAATGACTGTCTCAAGTTCCGCTAAGAATGCCCCACAAATTTTCTATTGGATTTAAGTCCGGACTAAGAGAAGACTCCTTGGTGAACTTAGCAGCGTGTTTATAGTCGCATTATACTGCTGAAATGTCCAACTTTTACCGTACATTTCCACCCCAAAATGTATTAAAACGTCGTATAATAACTCATACTTCTTCGCAAACATTTTATGAAAAACAAAACAAATTGGGGTCTCGCCCCGATAGCAGAAACCACCCCATGCCATAAGTAACCTTCCTTGATTGTGTTGCGAATAGCATGTTTGAGGTGACTCATGAACATCTCACCAATAGTTCTAGCATCTATCTGGTTTGGTAAAATAAAATTGTTTTTATTCACTCTTCATCCCAAAATTTTAATTTCTTAGCAAATTCCATTCTCGCAGATTTATGGCGTAGCAGAAGTTACGTTTACGTACCCGTTTATGATATTTCAGATTAACATCCTCTTTCTGTTGTATTCTTCGTTTAGTGACGTTCAGACGCAAGTCACGCTTTATTTGGGATGGAGTCATATTTTTCCTAACTGCCAGACACCCTATTTCTCTTTTACTTCTTGCGTTAACTATATGCTTTGGTCCCTGCCTTTTTATTGTGCCATATGTTCGGGGGTTTTTTAAAAACTTTTAGATGGTATTTTTATTTTTCCGTAGTTTTGTGACTATCTGGACGAATAGTAGCGCCAGATTCCCAAAAGTATTTAATCCATACTCGTTTATCGGTCAATAGTTTCGTTCCTCGCGGCATAATTCTTTAAAAATTAATTTTTAGTAACATAAAATGATACTTTTAATGTTAAAAATAATTAGCTCCATTTTTTATGCTTCAGAATATTCGTTTTTTTGCTACACAATATTAAAATTAACAGTAAAACACTTTATAAGTGCTGATATAAATAAAATAAAAGATCTCATTGATTTCTATGTAACGAAAAGGGATTACCGTGGACTACATGCGTCTCGAAAACAGCGAGGGGATACATTCTGACCATTCACCTGTTATCATGACACTCAGCACAATGATAATTACTAAGGATAACTTGCCTAAGCTAACAAATAATAAAAATGACTCGAACCTATTCCAAGAACTAGTTGAAGAGCAAAGTGCCAATTAAAAAATGGTACATTTGGAAAACAAACTGGAGGTACCTAACAGTACTATTCAAAAAGGAGCATGAGATAGTTCTCCTACTAATCATACCAAATCTCGTAGAAATCAAAAATATCCTCTTGAAGTCAGGGAATTTGTTAGATAGAAACGGAAGGCACGAAAGACCTTTCAAAGGACACGCGCTCCGGAAAACAAATAATCCTGAATTATCTGTGCAATAAACTGAAGCAACTTATAAAAGGAATTAAGAACGAAACTATTAACAAGTACTTAAGTGGTCTCACCGAACATACAGACACTGATTACTCTCTTTGGAAAGCAACAAAGGAATTAAAAAGGACCAAAATGCATGTGCCGCCTATTAAAAATAAAGAACGAACCTGGGCCAAAAGTGATAAACAAAATCTACTTTACTTGCAGCTTAGTTGGAAGAAACCTTTCAACCGTTACCCAGGCAAACCTCAGTTGAAAACATAACAATAAGTAAAATTAATCACCATAATATACGATCTGTAACATTACAGGATTTGAAAGATGAGATCAAGTACAATTTAAATGCGAAAAAAGCTCCACGTTATGATCTAATTACTTGCCAAGTCGTAAAAGCCATTCCCGAGAAGAGATTACGAAAATTGGTTCAAATTATCAATGCTGCTTTCAGACTAAAATATGTCGCACGACAGTGGAAGGCTATATTTCACTACTTCTTGTCATTTCAAATTTTTTTGTAAAATTACTGCTTAAGAAGCACAAGCCAACAATAGAAGAGCGAAATTTAATTCCACCTCACCAATTTGGATTTAGGGAAAACCACTCTACGATAGAACAAGTTCCACAGAATAACGGACATAATAGAAGAGTATCTTCTTAGATGTAGCATGTTCCAGTATCTTATTCGATGTAGCACAAGCTTTCGACAAAGTTTGGCACTAAGGACGTGAATTTAAATTGCATCGTGATCTACCTAAACAAATTTTTAAATCTTACATCGCAGATCAGGATTTCCGTGTAAAATATAACGGAGAGTACAGTGAACTAAAGAAAATAGCAACAGGCATACCACAAGGTAGCGTACTGGATACGCATAAATACAGGACGTGCTGCCATAGCAACATTTGCGGACATACTGTTATTCTGGCAACTGGAAAGTGTATATCAGAAGCAACTACAAAACTTGAACAAGCAACCAACTCAATGATTAGCAGGATGGCGGTTGTTAAAACTATAAACTAACATAACGGTAATACGAAAAAAGGACGAAAAGAAATTTTAATTTCAGTTTGTTGAGTATGTCTTGACAATTTTTTCCAAACAGTGTAAAATAAAATCAGCGAATTGGAATTGAAGAAAACAGTACAGATTAGTTCGTCCCATATAGCTATTTCGCATAGTGTACGTATTGAATTGTTGTATTTTTAATAAATTAGAAATAACGTAAAAATAATAATTTTTGTTATAAAAAATAATTTTTAAATACAAAATACATTGGGGTATTTTTTTACCCCATATACGGATAAAGCTCCACTTTACCATACACAGAGTGAAGGTCAGCTCTATCGGATTATCCAATTTCTTTACATTAACTATAAAAAAGATGGATCCAACGGCAAACAAAACAATGAAGTATCTCCAAACAAAATTTGCAACTTTACACGTGATACGCCTGTACTTGAGGCACAAAAAGCAGTTGTATCTAAGCCTGCGTATACTAATCCAAGGATAAATCGTTTACTAAGGTAAAAATCGATTTTAATACAGATTTTTCGATCAGTTTACCATAGAGTTTTTCAAAAATAATTGAATTTACCGAAAAATTTACTTAAAATTGACTTTCACCTTTGGATTGGCACGCAGCCTAAATAATACAAAGAAAGTAAATGCCATAAATCATTTTTTGTACACGAAAAACATTCCTGTGGAATATAATCATAAATTGTTCCTTAAATTCATGCTGTATAAGATATAAGAAAATTCCCAAACACAATAAATATGTTTTTGCTATTCACCGCTAGAGACAGTACTATCAGAAAAAAAATTGTGCTGATATTTTTAGAAACCAGCAGAAAATTTATGAAAAATCAAAGGATTTACGAAACACAAGAGAAAATATGTTTAGTTTTGAAAGGACTCTCAAAATATATATTCATTTTTTTAACAAAAGTGTTAGAGAAACCCCTTGGGGCGGAATCATGAAAACGAACGGAACTTTTTAACGGATTAAAAATATTTTCCCACCTACTCGAATAAAACTGTTAACATTTTGGTAGCGTGAAGTTTTCGACAAATTGACAAAATGTGTAATAAGGATCAATATTTAATAAAAAGGCATCGTTGAATATGAAATCTTGTTATTTTGTCAATTCTTAATGTTTTCTAGAGACCAAAATATTTATGCGACGGGCAGTCATAGTTTTTTTTAAATTTTTTTATTTCGCAGTGGCAATGCAGTGGTCAATGACAAACATACTTAGTATCTTAGACTTACAAAAAGATCATCTTTTCAAGTTCTCCGTGATACAATAAAGATCTAAGAATCAACCTTAGAAATAGACTGTGGCAAAAATCTCTAAAAACTTGGAAGTCAAATTGCTCTAAAAATAGCTCGCTTCAAACGTATTAGTTTTCGTCGATTGACATCGCTTTTGATAGTTTCACCTGATTCTAGCAGTTTATATTATACCACACCTTTCTGATGCCATCAAAAACAGAACATAAGCTTATTGCAATGAATATTTCGCTTTGGTTGGGATGGGCCAGCTTCACCAGGCTTCACCCACGATTTTTTGCGTTTAGGATTCTCATAATAAATCCATTTTACATCTCTAGTATAACTGTTCGATGCAAACATCCTTTTCTTTGTTGTCTTTGAAGCAGTATTTCACAAATGGGGTTTCGATGTTCGAGACCTCTTTCTTTCAATTCACGTGGAACCCAGTTGCTAGCTTTTTGAAACGTTCCGATTGTTTATAAAAGTTTGGCAACAGTAGATCGATCAACATTTAATGTTACAGACAATTCTGATTGTGTTTGAGAAGAATCTTCAGCCAATAAAGTTTCCAATTCAGCATCTTCATAATTTTTGAGTGGTTTCCTATGCTCTTGATCTTCAATGCCAAAATCATCATTATCAAACCGACAAAACCATTCTTTGCACATTGTATTCGATGAAGCATGCGCTCACTGTAAATTTCCATAAGCAAACGAAACGATAGATTTCCGCTGCACTTTGCTTTGCAATAAAATAGTGTAATAAAAATTCCCGCAAATGGTGTTTATTTGGAATAAAATTCTACAATGTCAAGGAGTTAAAAATACTAGTGGTTTACACTCAACCAGATGTCGCATACTGCGTTTGACAGCTGACATCAGGTACCATAGAATACCAGTATTACCGTTTTACATCAGGTACTATAGAGTACCAGAGTCATATTTGTTTACGAACCGCGCCGGAAAACTAAATTCCTCGATTTATTGTTTCGTATAAAACCTTGAAAATAAACTAAACAAAATATACTACAAATATACTATACATACATGGAACACCAACATCTTGTATATCGCCAACATAACTGATTAAGCTTACTTCATCTGCCAACGATCGTTTTGCGTGAGGTATTGAAAATTATAATCCACATTTAACTGGAAAAATGTTGGGAGTAGAACAAAACCATTCACTAGCTGTAATTTAGTGGAAGGTGTGTGCTGTTTAATCTTGCACTCGGACATGTGGTAAGAACACGTGGCGTTACGTATTCAATAATTCAACCAAATTCATGGATATGCAGAAGATATCGTACTGGAGACCTAATGTTAACGACGATAATTTAATGTCGCTTATTCTCCACGCAAAACGGGTGGGTCGAAAAGTGAACAGCAGCAAAACTAAATGTTTATCAACACCAAGGAGCCTTCATTAATATTCGGCCCTAGGTCATATATTTAATTAATTTTGAATGCAGAAAACTAAAATTTGTGCAGAGGTTTTTACAGCTGGTATTTGAGTGATAGTTAATATCCCAGAATAAGTGATATTCCATTACGACAGTTGATTTATGATTTGTTATTAACTAATCACTACAAGCTAAGTTTTGATTTTGAAAACTTCTTGAGATGAACATGGTTAACTTGCTGGTGTCTAATCTTTACTGCGCGCAAGAATGCATTAATTAAAATTGCGAAATTGCATTTATTTTAATGTAGGTCCCATCAGACATAAATTATTTATCCTTGAACTTTGCTTGTAAGTTGCTGAAATATTGATGGAGTTGCGCGCCATCTCTTATCAAATAGATTTATTTATCGCGATGGAAGATTTCTGTAGACTTTCATTCTTTTTCAATTCAGCAGGTAACAGATAACTGTAAACATAGACAACTACATAACAAGAAAATAGTGAGCCTCAAACTCCAACATGTCAGAGCATCCGATTTGAATTACTCTTAGATGCTTTAGTATTTCAAAAACTCACAGCACTGCTACTAGAACAACGGATACAAACCGAAGGCTGGGAACATCTAAACAACCTAGAGCATGCTATGATCTAAATTATAACACACCGGGTCCCATAGACATGTTGATTGGAGCGGTTTAAGAAGAAAATAATTGTGCAAAAACAGAATTACGATGGAACGTGTTCGGAAAATTCAAAAGCTCAAGTATCCAACATCATTACATATCCAACATCACCAGAACTATAAATCTATGATATCGTTAGAGAATCAGCTAAAAAGATTTTGGGAAACTGAATAAGTCCTCGTCGCATTTTCATTTAATAGCAACGATTTCATATTAAGCGAATCAAAGAACAAAGCTACAGCACGCCTTGTTCAAGTGGAAAAGCAACTAACTAAAAATCCACAGATTAAGAATAAATATACATAGAAGCTCCATTGATCAGTACATCAAATTGGATAATATGGTAGAAACAAACCAACTTGATGATGCAGGTAGATACTATTTTCTACCACACCATGCAGTAATCAAAGATAATAGCTCAATAACCAAGCTCAGAGTAGTCTTTAAGGCTTCAGCAAAAACGACAAATGGAATATCGTTAATTGACCTGTTTCAAACTGGCCTAACAATACAACAAGCACCCGTAGATATATGGTTACGTTGGAGGAAACATTATAGTATATGTTTAAAGCTGACATCGAAAAGATGTTTAGACAAATAAAAATCCGTCCTCCAGATCAAAGCTATCAGTTGATACTATGGAGAAAGAAGGACAAAGGCGCAATCAGCACAAACAAGCGGAAAACGGTTACGCACGGAACAGCCATAAAATTTAGCCACAAAAGTGCTAGGCCAACAAACAAACTGCGATAATGCGAGAACAATTAGATA
Source organism: Nephrotoma appendiculata (assembly GCA_947310385.1). Classification (NCBI taxonomy): domain Eukaryota; kingdom Metazoa; phylum Arthropoda; class Insecta; order Diptera; family Tipulidae; genus Nephrotoma; species Nephrotoma appendiculata. The sequence continues at coordinate 146,851,882 of OX371224.1, forward strand.
AATGTTTGAGACAAGGAGGCTTCAATGTGAGGAAATGAGAGCAGCAACAACCAGGAGATACTAGGAAACATAGATATTGAGCATGAAAATGAAACCAACCACACAATCGAAATAAGGTGTATTGCTTATGTTCTTAGGTTTACAAAAAGAACAGCGAAATCTTCACCAATGTATTTGACTTGCAAAGAATTTCACGATATTTTGTGTTTAGCCTTAAAGGTAACACAAGAAATCAGATATCAACATTAATCAGACAAAGAAGGATTGTTGTGAGTAGAGGAAGGCTGTCTAACTTCAGAATTAGTTTTGACATTAAACATCCAATAAACATTCATTCCACTAGCAGTAAAAACGTTTATCCAATAAATGTAAGGTTTGGTACAAACATCAAATAAAGACTCTGGGCCAACTGATGGAAGATCTTTCAGCAGCAAGAGTGACTTCAACAAGACCATTCACTCATACAGGAGTGGATTATGTTGGACCTTTTCAACTCGGTTATTCATCAGTTTTCGTCTGTTTTGCAAAAAAACCGTTCACTTAGAAATAGTAAACAACTTGTCATCTGAAGCTTTTCTAGCCGAGTTTAGATGCTACGCAGCACGTCGAGGTAATTGTTCGGACTTCTACACAGAGCGTGGCTCCAACTTTATAGGGGATTCAAAAGTTATGAAAAACGATCTGGGTGGTTGCAAACCGCGATTGAAATACCCACGTTTTATGAAGATCATATGAAATGGAGTAGTTTTTCTGAAATATTCAAACGTCTGCCGCGCATAGAATAAACTATCTGAAAACCCAACTTAGTGGAGCAGTAGCCAAACTAATATGTCACTTGGAAACAATCGCTGATAATTATAAAAAATGGCCTGGGCGCATATTCTTGAAATCGGTGGAAATTTTCCGCATCCGGAATATAATTTGCTTTAAAATTCTTTATATCATTCGAATTTTTCGCCGTCTACTTTAATCGTTTTTTCATACTTGTTTGAAAGTTTCCAATTATTTATTTCCTCCCTAAAGGTCGGTATCCAGCTCGCGCCAAGATAAATTTTACATATAAATTTGACGTAAAATTGAAAGTTTGTAGTTGTCTCATTCACATATAGACTGCGCTAGTGAAAACTCTACAAATGTTTTCGCAGATCTGCCTAGAACAATTTCAATTTATAAACATTTTGACAACAAAACGTGACTTTTTTTTTAAATGGATGGACAAAATACTTTTCTAGACTATGAAAATAGTTTCGAACATTTTTGTTTGTTGTGAGATAAATAAAACAAATTTCAAAATGTATCCCTACATAAACTTTTAAGCTTACTAGTTTATCCGTAATTTAGTGAAGACTTGTGGAGACCGCTATAAAATTTATCTTAGCACGAGCTGGATACTGAGCTTAAGGGAATAAATTCACATCGATTTACCCAGTCGGAATTATTCCCTTAAGGCTAATATTCAGCTGACGTGAAACGAAATTTTCGCTGGTCTCTAAAATATAGCAGATAAATAATTTCACGAAAAATTGGTTTGTCGATTTTCGTAAAACTATAACGTAGATAACTTCATTTTGAATTAATAAAGGGTTATCCAATTCGAGATAAAGTAAACTTAAAAAAAACACACAAAATATTCGGAATGTATTGTAATTTTTATTTCATTTTACAGATTGATCCTTGCCATTTTTAGTTAAACAAGATATCATTCAAATGTCCTCCACGGGACTTCTTACAGGCCTTGATTCTTTTGAGGTAATTTTCAATGACTTTTCGACACATTTCGGGCGGTATCTCGGCCATTACCTTACGAATATTAGTTTTCAATTCGTCAAGAGTTTGAGGATTGTTTGCGTAAACACGATCTTTCGCGTAGCCCCACAAAAAGAAATCCAAAGGCGTTAAATCACAGGATCTTGGAGGCCAATTGACATCAGCCAATCGCGAAATCAAACGTCCAGGAAATTTCTCTTGCAAAAGATCTCGATTTGCTCGTGTTACGTGACTGGTTGCTCCATCCTGCTGGAACCACATATCGTCAAGATCATAATCTTCGATTTTCGTAAAAAAATAATCGGTTAACATGCGGCCATAGCGCTCAGAATTGACGGTAACGGTTCGTCCATGGTTGTTCTCAAAAAAATACGGCCCAATCACACCACCAGACCACAATGCGCACCAAACAGTGACTTTTTCCGGGTGTAATGGCTTCTCTACAATCAATTGTGGATTTTTTGAGCCCCAAATTCTACAGTTTTGCTTATTAACGTATCCACCAAGCGAAAAATGAGCTTCATCACTGAAGAAAATTTTGTTCGAAAAATCAGCATCGACGGCCTGTTTTTCCGCGTTTAATTTTAACGCGTTGGTCGATTGTTAAATGCTCCATATTCTTAAATGGCAGAATGTCAACTAAATAAATGACAGCGTACTTGACGTTTATCTTTGACAGATGTCGGTATACAGATTTCTACTTTATCAACCTCGAATTGGATAACCCTGTATTTTATAACTTCATGCCAACATATTTTTTGTGAGTTTGTTTAACAACAAAATAAAATAATTAATGAAATGTCAAAAATTTTGCTTACGTTTATCGTACCTGCAGATAAAAATGCAGTGAAAAATGTGTAGAGTTAAACAGAGACATCTATATGTTAATACGAAACATACCAATTTCACTAGCTAAACTGCGTATCACAAAATAAAATTTAGCAGCGAAATTTTCATTTTCGTTTTCTCTTGTGTCATTTTTGTATGGAAATTGAATTTCTCGTCAGCTACATACTAGGCTTTAGTGGGGAAATAAATAATAGAAAACTTGCAAACAAATTTGAAAATAAAACGATTAAAGTAGCCGGCGAAAAATTCGAATGATACAAAGAATTTTAAAGCAAATTATATTCCGGGTGCGGAAATTTCCACCGATTTAATTCTGGTTTTTCCTGGGAATAGGGAATTGGGTAAAATATTTTCATAGCATTTTGGTCTAAATTATGTTTTTCTGGCATACTGTTGGAATTAGTTGGGTGTAAATATTTTTGAACAAAGATATATTGGGAATTATATTTCCCTATAAACATTTTGTGGAACAAATGTTTCCCAATCAACTTTGTTTCGAAAAAATTTACACCAAGCTAATTCCAACAGTAGGCCAGAAAAACATAATTTGGACCAAAATGCTATGAAAATAGTTTTCTGATATCCCTATTCCTAGGGAAAACCAGAATAGTGCCACTGGAGTACCTTAAACAAAAGATACAACAACAAATACTTAATCATTTCAGCTTACCTAAATACATTACTAAAACAACCACTAATTTTCAAATTATCGAAGAAATTGAAAAATGAAACACGACGAATATATGGAAGTTCACTCCAGGGAAGGGTCACTCAACTGAATTTCGGAAAACCGAAGAATTTCTGAAGTTTATTGAACAACGCTTCAAGTACTTGGAAGCATCATATAGACCAAAAAATCAATCGCAACCAAAGCCACAAGCGGAAAGACAAACGTTCCAGATGAACCATACATTAGATCATGGTCCTCCACGGTTTAGGCAACTGTCAACAACAGATACAATTCAAATAGTGCCTATCATCAGCACATCAAACGTACCATTGCGGCCGAGAGACAAAATTCTCGATCTGTAATGGGATACATCATACTATTTTGTATACAGCAAAGCGCAAAGTACAAACCAGGAGCATGAGTAATAAAAAAAATTAGTATTTTTAAACTAATAGCCAACGAACATCACGTTAAAGAACAAGTATTGTTAGCAACGTCGACGGTCAAATAATAATGGAAGCCACGCTACTTTAAGAGTCCTGATTGACCCGCGATCTCAAGCAACTTCCATTACAGAGGATTCAGTTCAAAAAGTGAAACTGAATGGACAGAAACTATATGCCAAAATAGCTAGTGTCGGTGGTCGTCGGTTGCATTTGAAGGTTTTCGGTTCTTGGTAGCATAGAACACCCAAATTTGTGTTTCTGATGTATTTGTAATGTTTGACTTCATAATGCCTTGGATACTTACTAAACGATAATTTCTACCGTAATGCATATAATTATGAATCATAAAATTATATATGTGCCAATGCCAGCTGCTGCAAGATGATAAAAAATGTTGGCAAACCAAAATGCAACACTATATGAAAAATTTGGAACGGAAAATGGTGATCAAATGACGGGATGTTTTAGTTAGATAAACTAATCATGTAAACTAAACCCATAATAAATTGAATAATAATTTTTTATTTAATAGTTTTTATTAAGTACATCTACTCGTATATAATTCTACAAATGAGTAAAATTTATCGTATGTTATGTATAAACATAGGGAGGTAAACTATTAGGTAATCACTATAACGATGTAAGAGGGAATTTAATCGATATGATTAAACACATACGTGTTTCTTAAATGACTGGCATATTTTAAATGTAACAATATAAAATTAATTAACAAAAACTGATCTCTGGACTTTCAACTCGTGAACATTATATATAGACGTTCGAATATAATATTTTAAGTACATTTGTCACTTAACGCATACAATAATGATTATTTTATTGGGCGACCTTGTCTAGTTTTAATCTATCCGAAGTCTATGTCATAAAAAACACATCAATATAGCTACCAAAAAAGAAAAAAAATTATCTCGCCTCATAAATGACCCATCAAAATTCTATACAGAATTACAGATGAGTCGATATCGTTTTGTAGTAACCAACGCACTTGAACTATAATAATTGTCACGTGACCTACGTGTACACAGTATTAATTCCCATGCACTTTTATTTAGCACGCAGCATATATAAAATAAAACACTGTATATAAAATCGATGCTGCAATCGATTATTAAATTTTATTGTTCCCCTAATCAAACTCAACTGTAATATGACAAATAACACATCGAATAACAAATCGTTTTTGTTTTTAGGTGCAAACTAATAAAACAAAATTAAGTACATTCAAGTTTATCTTCCCCCCGCAGCGTTACCCGTTTCATCGCAAAATTTACACACAAAGAGGCAATACAATTCATTCACCATCGCACATACGTACGCATATATTGACACTATAAAGATAAGTTCATTGCTGTTGTTGTTTGTTCGTATAAAATAGTTCGCGAGTACATTTTAAGTGCATATGTACCCAAATGTGTAGAGTATAGTAACATAAAAAATAAAATAATCCATGTGTGTACCGACTCACACATCCAAATGAAATACATATATATGTACATAATATTTGAGAGCGAGTTCACGATGTACTTAAAATATAAACCAAACACATGTATATGGTGGAAATAGGAAAACTAATACATTTTCACAACGGTAAATATTTTTGTTGGTATTTTGTTCTTAAATATATATGTATGTATATATGTGTTTTAAGGGAAAACATTTATTTTATCCAAAAATATATTAAGACACGAACAAAAAAAGAATTAAGTAAAAATAAGGAAAAAAGGTTAGGTAACATTTTCTTCTGTTTTTCACGTAAACTTCACATTTTTCACTTACAACATAACCCATATTATTTAATAAATTTTCTCATTTTCTCACTAAGTATTTTGTGTATTGCACATTTTATTGGGTGTTAGAATATTGGGAAAACAAAATTTAATCCACGAATTTTCACAAAACACACATTTTGTTTTATTTTTTAAACTTTGTTGATTTGTTTTTCACTCGTCATGGACCAACAAAAATTTCGTACCGACAAAATTGTTCTATTTTATAATGAGCCCGAGTTTATATTTTATCAGATTTCCATTTGATATAGGTGTGCACGGAACTGCTTGGGAAAACTAAATTTAGTATAAGGTGAAAGAAAACTTTATCATTCAGAGGCTAGTGGTAGCCAAGAATCGCGCACCGATATAAAAATCACAACGTATTATGACATACACTTTGAAACGAATGAATATTGATATTTTTTTTTTATTGTGTTAGTGCTTTCGAATCGTTATATGGAGGGGGGGATAGTGATTTGATTGTATGTGGATAGACGGGTGAGAGCGCGAGAGTTGGAATGAATTTTATATACGTAAGTGTACGTAATATATAAATATAGTACGTTGTTCCATTTGTATTTCAGATGAATATTATCTTTAGGCGGTGTATTATAGTTGGATGTTGACAATGTTACACATCGGTCAACGTATTTGACTAAAATGCTATTTTAGATATTCAGTGATGTGAATGACATTAAAACCCAATGTTGAACTTAGAAAATGCTTTAATAATGTATTTACGTCAAATTGCCGTGAAAACTGTGATGATTACGAATGGAGAATGTTCTTAAATTTAGTGAATTATAGTTAAACTAGCTGACCTGTGACTGAATAATCAGTCACGTAAATACATTTTATTGAATTTTTGGTTAAGAAATGATTTAGAAGATTTGTTAAGATGTATATTTGATGCACTTTTATCAAAAATGTAAATTCATAAACGCGGGTCCCATGAGGCCGGCCACTCCATTAATACGAAGTAATCCAATACTCGCTAATTCAAATTCTCCCTTTGTGATAGACGTGTCCGTGCAGTGAAAAGAAGTACGGTTCGCCAGGGCGCTGCTCTTCGAGCTCCATTCTGGTGCTGACCATGGATAGGGCGGAGTTAAGCTTCCGGATTTTAGTCTTATAGAATTGCGAGGGGGAGTTAGTTACGAAAATCAGCTGATTGAGGTAGAGGAGATTGTGCAGTGCGGGGAGAAACACCTTTCCTTTACCAGAGCAGCGAGTGAAGCCGAGACCAAGCCCCTCCTTATCTGCCCGGAAAAATAGCGCGTCAAAGAACTCGCAAGCCACGCCCATCGAACCTAAATAGTGGATTTAAATTTCCCGAGAGCACTTTGGGATGATGCCGTGCGCTTCTCATTGCCCGCCAGGTTTGAACCTTCGAGTGCACTCACAGGAACAAAAAGGCTCCAAAATAAAAACAAAATGGCGAAAAACTTATATTAACATCGAATTGATCTTGCTCCGCCTCTTCGTCTGGAACCTAATCCTCAAATGTGAGGAAGGCGTCTGCTGGATATTTACTTGGAATGTTGAGCGTGTCTTGAGAGATCCATGGAAGGGTGGCTCCTGATGGCCCTGGGACCGGGTTGGCGTCTTGGGAGATCCATGGGGTGGTGTCACGTGATAATGATGAGACTGGTTCATGGCTTGAATTTGTGGATTGTGAATTTCGATTTTGATCGTATATTTTTCGTTTTCGTGGGTCTCTTGATTTCCAAGGCATTTTGAAGAAAAATGAAAAGAGTTTTGTTCAAGACTCGTTGAGGTGAGAAATGGTAATGACTTACTCGCTGGACCGCTCGTTCAAAGTGGTTTTGATTTATACTCGAGGCTTGACTTGATGATTGACGGCTTTATATTTTGAATTTCTTTGACATTTCAGTATTAAAATCAGCAAAATAAAAATATTTTGATTTTTATTCGATTTAGTATGGATTTGAAAATCGCAAAATTGGTCACTCGCGTCGTTTTTTACATTTTAATGCATTTTTATTCCTATGTATTTTAAAATCGTTATTTTTGTCGTTTTTTACTTTAAAAAGTTAGTAGCTTGCTTTTTTAAAACAATTTCAATCCAGTTTTATTTGTATCCGCTACTTTAAATTTGAATCGCACGCCAACAATTTAACAACTTTGAATTTAAATCGCGCGTCAACCACTAAGCAACTTTGAAATTGAATCGCGCGAAAACTGTTTTGAACTTTGAATCTAACTCGCGTGCAAACTGTTTTGCAACTTTTGATTTGAATCGCGCACCACCAATTTGAACAAAAAAAAATTCTTTTCAGTCGTCCCATAAAATTCTCAAATGTGGCAAGATTTCACGTGCACAAAATCTTGGAAACTTTCTGAAATCACCTGAGGTACCCGTTTAGGGTACTTTCCGGTGGAATTTTTCCAATTTTTCCGATTTTTTTAGCCTACGCATCAGCGCAATATTTATGTAGACCTACCCTGAAATAATCTAACGGATCGGATCATATTTAGCGGTCATTTTAGGGTTGAATATGAAAAAATTAAGAGTTTCATATAATAGATAGATAGAAGATAGATAGAAGCTGACCTGTGACTGAATAATCAGTCACTTGAATACATTTTATTGAATTTTTGGTTAAGAAATAATTAAGAAGATTTTTGAAGATGTAAATTTGATGCACTTTTATCAAAAATAAAGTAAATTCATCAGTTAATTTTTAAATATTAAATAGATAGAGTGTCATGACAAAATTGTATTTTTACACTCACAACCAAAATGTATGTAAAATCATTTTATGTTCTCTGTTTTGTTTAATTGAGATTCAATTACAAATTTACTACTCATTTTGTCATCACAGTGTGTCATCACAAAAACACCGGCAATTTTAATAAATTTTGTCATTGTCACGGTGTAATGCGCATGATCATAGATTCAATATAAACATATTTTGTCATGGCATTCTGGCGTCGTGACAAAATGTTGCTGAAAACACCTGAGGTACCCGTTTCAGGTACTTGCCGGTGGAATTTTTCCGATTTTTCTAGCAAAGGCACACCGCTATATTTATGTCGACCTACCCTGAAAAATTTAAACGGATCGGATCATGTTTAGGGGTCATTTTTGCGTTGAGTTTGAAAAAATTAAGCGTATTAATATAATAGATAGATTGAACTCTGGGGCATTTTCGTTATGATTTCTTACCAAACCTTCTTAATCATCACTAGTATATTAACATTTAACGCTTTCCCATCCATATGTTATTGCTATTAAACGGTGTACAATAAAGAAGTGCGGATTTTTTTTTTTATTAAAGTTGAATATTGTTAAATTCGTAAGAATGATAAAAAGTGCTTTATTCATAGTATTGTAACACGGTGTTTCTAAAATTGGGCGTTCTCTTGTACAATAATATAAATTAAAACACTTCGCTGATTTTACGTCTACATTATTCGGTGGTTTCTTTATTAATCTCTTTTATATGTAATACAATAGTGTTACCAACATAGCAAAACTTATATTATTATTTAGTACTAAAAATATCAATAATCTTTCAATAGATGGCAGTAACAAAACAGTTAATATAATTCAAATATTTTCGCATTTCACATTCAGCCATTCTACAATTGAAGTTTGTGCTCAAACTTCGTCTTCATCGGATTCCAAGAATTCACTATCTTCCGGCATAACTACTAACCGCATGTGATCAGCAGGTATGACCCCACGAAATCGTCGTCTACCATCTTCCGTATTTACATCCTCTACCCTGTATCTGTCTCCATACAGCACACTCGTAACGATATACGGCCCTCTGAATTTACGTAGTAACTTGCGGCTTTCTCCTACGGAAGGTGGTTCTCTAAAAACTACGACCATATCTCCAACCTTATATCGAAGAGGCGTTTTAAATCGTGCATCAAAACGTAATTTCTGTTGTTGTTGATTCTCCTTAATTCTATCCGTTGTCTGCTTCCTATTTGTCTCTCTGGTTTCTGTTTCAAACTGCTCCATGTCATGGGTTGCTGTATTCTGCAATTCCAGAGTTAATTTATCGGCGAACTTGGATTTCAGCTTGAACCCAAATAGTATCTCGTGCGGCGACATATTCGTGACAGCATGAATTTAGCTATTTAATGCCCATTGTATTTTCGGGATAAATTTGTCCCATTTGGTAGGCTCTCTATCAGCCATTGTTCTTAGATCATGTATTACCGTTCTGTTATAGCGCTCGACTTGACCATTTGCTCGTGGAGTTGCGGTTGCGTTCAGCACATGCGCAATATTATATTGCTTGCAGAAATCGACGAAATGCTTAGCGGTGAATGCTGTGCCGCGATCGGTAATAATTCTTATCGGCATCCCAAAGTGGATCGATATTTCGTTCAACGCACTCACTACAAGTCTCGAAGTTGTATCTCGTACCGGTTTCAAGAAAACATATTTCGTAAACGCGTCAACGATGACCAATATGTAGCAGTTATTTCTTGTGGTTTTCACGAAAGGACCTAAATGATCTATATGCCATGTGTGGCATGGCGTAGGAACCTTCTCTATCGGATGCAATTCAATTCTATGGGCGGCGCTATTTGCTTTATGATACAAACATTCTACACATGACGCGATATACTTTTTAATAAACTGTCGCATGCGTGGCCACCAAAATAATTCGCGAATCGTCGTCCACGTTCTTTCGACACTAAAATGTCCTAAATCGTCATGATAACTTCGACATACCCTACCACGAACACCCCTAGGAACAACAAAAAGTAGTTTTCCATCAAAATTTCTAAATAGTCGTCCGTTCACTATTTTATAGTCGATATATTTCTGGTCCTGAATATTTTCCTTAATAACACATGTATCAGGATCGTTCTGTTGTAGTACGTTTAACCAATCCTCATCGAAGTCTTCTACTCTAAAAATATCTAACATGGCCGGCGCTAATTCGGTAGGTTCCTCTACCGCATTTCTACTCAACGCATCGATATGCGACATTTGATTACCACAATGATGGTTAATTTCAAACTGGAATTCTTGCAACCGCAGCCACCACCTACCAATACGTGGTATTATATCTCGTTTCGACGAAGTAGTGTGGAGAGCCTTACAATCCGTTACAACGGTTATCATTTTATCCAAAATGTATGACCTAAATCTTTCTAACGTCTCTACTACGGCTAATGAATCTAATTCATAACTATGGTATTTCCTCTCTAAATCGCTCGTTTGTCTACTAAAATATGACACTGCATGCCAATTATCATCATCTTCTTTTTGCAATAGCATACCGGCAATTCCGTACGAACTAGCATCTGTGTGTATTTCATGCTCTTTCGTATGATTAAATAAGACCAAAACTTCTCGTCGACACAAAACTTCTTTAATCGTTTGAAATGAATCCTCCTGCGGCGCTAACCATTCAAATTTATTCTCAGTTCGAGTAAGTTTTGTAAGAGGTTCAGCAATACTTGCAAAATTTCGCACAAACTTGCGGAAGAAACTGGCAAACCCTATAAATTGTCTTACTTGGTGCACGTTTTTGGGTGTCGGGAACTTTTGAACAGCAACGATTTTTCTTATTCCAGGGCGAACAGTACCATCCGAGATATCATGATCCAGATACTCTACCTGATCAACCATAATACGACATTTCGATAACTTTATTGTTAAACCATACTCTCGTAGTTTCATAAGTACTTTCTTAAATAAGGTCAATCCGTCGTTAATCGTTAAACTTGGTAGTATAATATCGTCAGATATACAATAATTTCATTATTGAGCTCCTGTGCCAACTTATTCATCAGTCTCTGAAAAACTGCGGGTGCGCTTACTAACCCGAAAGGCATTCGCTCGAATTCAAACTGATTTTCCGGGGTAACGAATGATGTATATTTCTTTGAATCTTCACTAACGGGGACCTGATAATAGCCTGAAGCTAAATCTAACACTGTGAAATATTTCTTCCCTGATAATTTCTGGATGGAATCTTCCATGTTTGGTATAGGGAATCTGTCTTTTACTATCTTGGCATTTAAACGACGGTAGTCCACGCATATTCGGTTCTCAAGACTCGTTGAGGTGAGAAATGGTAATGACTTACTCGCTGGACCGCTCGTTCAAAGTGGTTTTGATTTATACTCGAGGCTTGACTTGATGATTGACGGCTTTATATTTTGAATTTCTTTGACATTTCAGTATTAAAATCAGCAAAATAAAAATATTTTGATTTTTATTCGATTTAGTATGGATTTGAAAATCGCAAAATTGGTCACTCGCGTCGTTTTTTACATTTTAATGCATTTTTATTCCTATGTATTTTAAAATCGTTATTTTTGTCGTTTTTTACTTTAAAAAGTTAGTAGCTTGCTTTTTTAAAACAATTTCAATCCAGTTTTATTTGTATCCGCTACTTTAAATTTGAATCGCACGCCAACAATTTAACAACTTTGAATTTAAATCGCGCGTCAACCACTAAGCAACTTTGAAATTGAATCGCGCGAAAACTGTTTTGAACTTTGAATCTAACTCGCGTGCAAACTGTTTTGCAACTTTTGATTTGAATCGCGCACCACCAATTTGAACAAAAAAAAATTCTTTTCAGTCGTCCCATAAAATTCTCAAATGTGGCAAGATTTCACGTGCACAAAATCTTGGAAACTTTCTGAAATCACCTGAGGTACCCGTTTAGGGTACTTTCCGGTGGAATTTTTCCAATTTTTCCGATTTTTTTAGCCTACGCATCAGCGCAATATTTATGTAGACCTACCCTGAAATAATCTAACGGATCGGATCATATTTAGCGGTCATTTTAGGGTTGAATATGAAAAAATTAAGAGTTTCATATAATAGATAGATAGAAGATAGATAGAAGCTGACCTGTGACTGAATAATCAGTCACTTGAATACATTTTATTGAATTTTTGGTTAAGAAATAATTAAGAAGATTTTTGAAGATGTAAATTTGATGCACTTTTATCAAAAATAAAGTAAATTCATCAGTTAATTTTTAAATATTAAATAGATAGAGTGTCATGACAAAATTGTATTTTTACACTCACAACCAAAATGTATGTAAAATCATTTTATGTTCTCTGTTTTGTTTAATTGAGATTCAATTACAAATTTACTACTCATTTTGTCATCACAGTGTGTCATCACAAAAACACCGGCAATTTTAATAAATTTTGTCATTGTCACGGTGTAATGCGCATGATCATAGATTCAATATAAACATATTTTGTCATGGCATTCGGGCGTCGTGACAAAATGTTGCTGAAAACACCTGAGGTACCCGTTTCAGGTACTTGCCGGTGGAATTTTTCCGATTTTTCTAGCAAAGGCACACCGCTATATTTATGTCGACCTACCCTGAAAAATTTAAACGGATCGGATCATGTTTACGGGTCATTTTGGCGTTGAGTTTGAAAAAATTAAGCGTATTAATATAATAGATTGAACTCTGGGGCATTTTCGTTATGATTTCTTACCAAACCTTCTTAATCATCACTAGTATATTAACATTTAACGCTTTCCCATCCATATGTTATTGCTATTAAACGGTGTACAATAAAGAAGTGCGGATTTTTTTTTTTATTAAAGTTGAATATTGTTAAATTCGTAAGAATGATAAAAAGTGCTTTATTCATAGTATTGTAACACGGTGTTTCTAAAATTGGGCGTTCTCTTGTACAATAATATAAATTAAAACACTTCGCTGATTTTACGTCTACATTATTCGGTGGTTTCTTTATTAATCTCTTTTATATGTAATACAATAGTGTTACCAACATAGCAAAACTTATATTATTATTTAGTACTAAAAATATCAATAATCTTTCAATAGATGGCAGTAACAAAACAGTTAATATAATTCAAATATTTTCGCATTTCACATTCAGCCATTCTACAATTGAAGTTTGTGCTCAAACTTCGTCTTCATCGGATTCCAAGAATTCACTATCTTCCGGCATAACTACTAACCGCATGTGATCAGCAGGTATGACCCCACGAAATCGTCGTCTACCATCTTCCGTATTTACATCCTCTACCCTGTATCTGTCTCCATACAGCACACTCGTAACGATATACGGCCCTCTGAATTTACGTAGTAACTTGCGGCTTTCTCCTACGGAAGGTGGTTCTCTAAAAACTACGACCATATCTCCAACCTTATATCGAAGAGGCGTTTTAAATCGTGCATCAAAACGTAATTTCTGTTGTTGTTGATTCTCCTTAATTCTATCCGTTGTCTGCTTCCTATTTGTCTCTCTGGTTTCTGTTTCAAACTGCTCCATGTCATGGGTTGCTGTATTCTGCAATTCCAGAGTTAATTTATCGGCGAACTTGGATTTCAGCTTGAACCCAAATAGTATCTCGTGCGGCGACATATTCGTGACAGCATGAATTTAGCTATTTAATGCCCATTGTATTTTCGGGATAAATTTGTCCCATTTGGTAGGCTCTCTATCAGCCATTGTTCTTAGATCATGTATTACCGTTCTGTTATAGCGCTCGACTTGACCATTTGCTCGTGGAGTTGCGGTTGCGTTCAGCACATGCGCAATATTATATTGCTTGCAGAAATCGACGAAATGCTTAGCGGTGAATGCTGTGCCGCGATCGGTAATAATTCTTATCGGCATCCCAAAGTGGATCGATATTTCGTTCAACGCACTCACTACAAGTCTCGAAGTTGTATCTCGTACCGGTTTCAAGAAAACATATTTCGTAAACGCGTCAACGATGACCAATATGTAGCAGTTATTTCTTGTGGTTTTCACGAAAGGACCTAAATGATCTATATGCCATGTGTGGCATGGCGTAGGAACCTTCTCTATCGGATGCAATTCAATTCTATGGGCGGCGCTATTTGCTTTATGATACAAACATTCTACACATGACGCGATATACTTTTTAATAAACTGTCGCATGCGTGGCCACCAAAATAATTCGCGAATCGTCGTCCACGTTCTTTCGACACTAAAATGTCCTAAATCGTCATGATAACTTCGACATACCCTACCACGAACACCCCTAGGAACAACAAAAAGTAGTTTTCCATCAAAATTTCTAAATAGTCGTCCGTTCACTATTTTATAGTCGATATATTTCTGGTCCTGAATATTTTCCTTAATAACACATGTATCAGGATCGTTCTGTTGTAGTACGTTTAACCAATCCTCATCGAAGTCTTCTACTCTAAAAATATCTAACATGGCCGGCGCTAATTCGGTAGGTTCCTCTACCGCATTTCTACTCAACGCATCGATATGCGACATTTGATTACCACAATGATGGTTAATTTCAAACTGGAATTCTTGCAACCGCAGCCACCACCTACCAATACGTGGTATTATATCTCGTTTCGACGAAGTAGTGTGGAGAGCCTTACAATCCGTTACAACGGTTATCATTTTATCCAAAATGTATGACCTAAATCTTTCTAACGTCTCTACTACGGCTAATGAATCTAATTCATAACTATGGTATTTCCTCTCTAAATCGCTCGTTTGTCTACTAAAATATGACACTGCATGCCAATTATCATCATCTTCTTTTTGCAATAGCATACCGGCAATTCCGTACGAACTAGCATCTGTGTGTATTTCATGCTCTTTCGTATGATTAAATAAGACCAAAACTTCTCGTCGACACAAAACTTCTTTAATCGTTTGAAATGAATCCTCCTGCGGCGCTAACCATTCAAATTTATTCTCAGTTCGAGTAAGTTTTGTAAGAGGTTCAGCAATACTTGCAAAATTTCGCACAAACTTGCGGAAGAAACTGGCAAACCCTATAAATTGTCTTACTTGGTGCACGTTTTTGGGTGTCGGGAACTTTTGAACAGCAACGATTTTTCTTATTCCAGGGCGAACAGTACCATCCGAGATATCATGATCCAGATACTCTACCTGATCAACCATAATACGACATTTCGATAACTTTATTGTTAAACCATACTCTCGTAGTTTCATAAGTACTTTCTTAAATAAGGTCAATCCGTCGTTAATCGTTAAACTTGGTAGTATAATATCGTCAGATATACAATAATTTCATTATTGAGCTCCTGTGCCAACTTATTCATCAGTCTCTGAAAAACTGCGGGTGCGCTTACTAACCCGAAAGGCATTCGCTCGAATTCAAACTGATTTTCCGGGGTAACGAATGATGTATATTTCTTTGAATCTTCACTAACGGGGACCTGATAATAGCCTGAAGCTAAATCTAACACTGTGAAATATTTCTTCCCTGATAATTTCTGGATGGAATCTTCCATGTTTGGTATAGGGAATCTGTCTTTTACTATCTTGGCATTTAAACGACGGTAGTCCACGCATATTCGGTTCTCACCATCTTTCTTTTTCACGATGACAATAGGAGATGAATATTCGGAGTTTGATAGTCTTATTATCCCTAAATCTAACAATTCTTTTAATTGGCTTCTAACCTCTCCTAATTGTACTGGTGACAATCTATATGGACGATAGCATACAGGTTCTGCGTCGTGCAACTTAATAGACATTTCGGTTTTATTGGTTTTGCCAAGTTCCCCTAAATTCATTGCAAAACAATCGCGGTATTCATTAATTAGTAGCTGAATCTTGCTTTTTGTTGTTGTGTCAATATTTCTGTCAATACAGTTATTAAAAATTTCCTCTGATATTTCCGAAAACTGTTTATTCACAAACTTCGCTGGACGCGTTTCTCTTCTTTGATATATAACTGGCTATAACTATCTGAATTTATTTCACTATCCACACTCAACTGCATGCTCAGTTTAACGCTAGCATCCATATTGATATTCTGAACTTCTCCACGACTGCTAACACATCGTTCTTCGTTACTCGAAGCAGATTCTATTTGAGAACTAATGTTTGATTCTGTCGTATTGTCAAAATATTCATCATTAATCAATTCAATCAAAATATTGTCGACAGCTAACGTATTATTACGATCTTCGGTTTCGTCACTAGTATCATTTGTTTTATCTAATTTCGAATATATCGGTAATGATTTTTCTGTTTCTAAATCGCAACTGTTGTCTGTATCTAACATCATGTCACTCTCGTTGTCATGTAGTACTCGATAACCTAATTCCTCGTTTTGTTTTTTAATACGTATTTCCCTTTCTTTTTCGGGTACTTGCATGATTTGTAATAGATTATGTGCTTTAAGTACCACTATATCTTCATTATCGAGTGCACTTCGGCCCATCATAAGTAATTCGCGTTGGGCAAAATCAGGAACGATAAGTACCCTAACATCTTTCATATGGACATCATCCACATCGATATCTACAATAGTTTCTCCTAACGTTGTAATTCGACTATTTCCGAAGCCTTTTAATGTATGTCCTACATGATTTGGAACCCGTTTCAATTTCAATCGTGTCGCCAATGATTCTTTCATTGTGACGCAATCACTACCGAGGTCAATAAAAGTTTTCACAATCGTACCATTTATTTTTACATTCTTAACATATTCATTATCTAAATATTCAATTCTTCGTACATTATGTTTCTTTGACGGGCAATTAATCTCGTAATGTAATTCACGACGACAGTATGTAGACACAACTCTTCTACCAAAATAATTACCCCCTCGTGGAATGTTATTTCTTTTTTCGGATACGTATTTGTTTTGACTATAATTTGATCTATCACAATCGTTGTTTTGTAACGGTCTATTCGAAAACCTATCGGAGTTCCTATTCGGCACAACACTTTGATACTTTCGGGTTCTATCTAACAGATCATGGACCGTATAAATAGTCTGTGAAGCTAACGATTTCGTGAGATCGGGATCGCCCAAACCTCGAATTATATATTTAATTAGCGATAGTTCATCAATATCAATTTCGCTTCCTATCTTTCGCATTTCATACACATATTCCGTAAATTGTTCTGATTGACGCCTACGACGACTCGCTAACATTTCATGAACATCCACCGCATCACGCATAGACCCGAATTCTCAAATCAAACCTTCGCGAAAATCATTCCAATCGCGCACCGTCCTATTTCTCATTTCGGCAAAATACCACGAGCCAGCCTCGCCTTTTAATTTACTAGCCGCAGCGAACAATAACACTCTTTCGGATAACTGATACACATCACTCATCGTTTCTAAACTATCTAACCAGTATCTTACAGACACAGCTTCGTGACTTGACGGATTAAAGTCTGGTATCATTTCCGACACTTCGCGTACACTAAAATTCACATTATTATAAAATCTCATACCTGGTTCAGCATTCACCGGCTGCAAAACATATCGTTGTTGATCACAATACTGCGCATTCGAATACCAAAAACGTTACTTTGTTGGTTATTCATTTCGTGGCCCCATTGTTGAACATGACTATAATTTGGAATTTCCATTTGCGGATTATAGGTTAGATTTCCCCCGTGTGTAATATTAGTAGCGTATTGATCCGCAACACCAGTTGCTACATCTTGGTTAGGTTGCCACGCGGTTTGCAATTGTGCACCGGAATTTACGATTCGACCTCGCATATAATTCGAGGGTATTTTCGACTTTCGACTGTATTTCTTGCGACGTAATACTGGAACAATCTCCATACGATGATTTCCTTGACCCTTTACTGGACGTATTTTTATTTTTTTCCCGGCGACATTTTTGTTTCAACAAATAATTTTTATGGACATACTCGTTTGTTGAAACGTACACGCCGCTTTATTTTTTATTTTATTTTTTAATTATATATACATATATACTAGGGGTTGGGAACCTATCGGAGAGCGTGTAGGACAGCCTTTAATAAGGCTAAGAACACCAGGGAAAATCGAGATTGGGATTCCTATAAGGAAGACCTGAGAAAATACACAAAAGAGTTGAGGAGGGCACAAAGGGGGTCTTGGAGACTCTTCTGTTGTAGAATGGAGGAGGTCTCCGAGACTTCTCGCCTAAGAAAAATTCTATCTACTAATCCAACCAGTCCTAGTTACTTAATTAGGCCGGACGGGTTATGGACAGCTTCAAGTGCGGAATCATTGGAGCTTCTCATTGAGACCCATTTTCCGGGAAGCATTGATGACTCGATGGAGCCTGGAGCTCATCGAGGAACACCTTTAACAGATGTGGATGGCATCGTGGACAGGAAACGAATCCTGTGGGCACTGAACGGTTTTAAGCCTTATAAATCGGCGGGCCCGGATCGGATTATACCAGCAGAGATCCAAAGGAACTCTGCGGTCATCCTCCCCTGGCTGGAGGTTATCTTCAGGGGATGTCTGCAATTGGTCTATATTCCCAGGAAATGGACGGAGGTCAGAGTGGTTTTTATCCCGAAATCGGGAAAAAGCTCACAGGCTTATCCAAAGGACCTGAGGCCTATAACTCTATCATCCTTTCTGTTGAAAACCTTGGAAAGATTGATAGACGTACTTATTCGAACAAAAGTTGATCCGAGGAATTGGGCAATGTCTCAGCATGCGTACTGTAAGGGAAAGTCGGTGGACACAGCTCTGCATGATCTAGTACGCATGATTGAGAAGTCAATTTACTCGCAAGAGTTCTGTATGGTAGCATTTCTCGACATTGAGGGTGCCTTTAATAATGTTAAAACGGAGGCGATCATGGAAGGATTGTCATTTTTGAAGGTGGATTATCCTATAAGTAGGTTGATAAATCAGATGCTGGTAAGCAGGATTATTATCTCGGAACTGGGAGAGTCCACCATTAGAAGGCGGGTGGTTAGAGGAACTCCGCAGGGAGGAGTGATGTCCCCCTTTCTTTGGAGTGCAGTGGTGAATGGATTGCTGTTGGAACTGGAGAAAGAGGGGATGGGGGTTGTAGCGTATGCAGATGATGTAGCGATAGCTGTCTCAGGCAAATATCTGGATACGATTAGGGATGTTATGCAGAATGCACTCCTGATCGTTACGAAATGGGCCGGCAAATGTGGATTAGGGATCAACCCGTCCAAGACAGAGCTGGTACTATTTACTAAGAAATATAAAATTCCGGTAGTTAGCCCTCCTACTGTGAACGGCATTAGACTGGCTTTTGCTGACAGAGCGAGATTTTTGGGAATAATCTTGGACAGTAAGCTCAGCTGGAAGCCTAACATTGTAGAAAGGGTGAATAAGGCTAATGTAGCCATTTACTCGTGTAGAAACGCAATAAGGAAGAAATGGGGTTTGAAACCAGAGCTGGTACACTGGCTCTATACCGCAGTGGTAAGGCCTGTGCTGATGTACGGGGTGGGCGTGTGGTGGCCAGCTCTGGAAAAGGTAACCTACATAAGGATGTTGGAGAAGGTACAAAGAACGGCCTGTATGCTTATAAGCGGAGCGCTTAGGACAACACCTACACGCGCTTTAGAGGTTATGTTCCACCTTATTCCAATCGAGTTTTTTGGTAAGCAGATGGCAGCCAATGTGGCTACAAGGCTCTCGGCTGTCTCTCAGTGGAAGTCTCTTCAGGTGGGACACTCGACTATAGTTAGATCACTAAGGGAAGAACTGGTGAATCTAGATTATATTAAACCAACGTTGTGCTTCGATATAGGTTTCCGGATCATCTGTCCTTCTAGGGAATCCTAGAGGAATGGATCAATACGGGAAAACGAGGCACTGACATTTTTCACGGACGGCTCTAAGCTAGACGGCAAAGTAGGAGCTGGAGTCTTCTGTGAGAAGCTCAATGTTAATATTTCTGTTCGTCTCCCTGACTACTGCAGCGTGTACCAGGCTGAAGTGGTGGCGATAGGGGAAGTCGTGACATGGTTGAAGCATAACGTGGTATCTGTTAGGGATATCGCGATTTATGTGGACAGTCAAGCGGCACTCAGGTCACTAGAGGCGGTTTCTCTGAAGTCACGGGTGGCGCTGGATTGCCGATCATCTCTTAATGAGATGAGCGAGTATTTCAGTATCCAGATGATCTGGGTCCCTGGTCACTCGGACGTCACGGGAAAATGCAGGGCAGACGAACTAGCTAGGTACGGTACGACTCTCCAGATGCAACCGGAAAGGGCATGTATGGGGAGGCCTATAGCAGCGCTCAAATTGACGCTCAGTAAAAAGGCAATCGCCTTAACAGATGAGAGGTGGACCAACACTCTCACGTGCAGGGTAGCAAAACAGGTTTGGCCAAAACTGGACCTGCGGCGCTCCAAGGCACTTGTATCCCTGGGAAAACGAGATTTAGGATTGGTCGTAGGGATACTAACAGGACACTGCCTTTTTGGGGAACATGCGAGAAGGCTGGGTCTAGAGACGAATGACTTTTGTAGAAGTTGTATGGACGAAGAGGAGGAAGAGACGCTAGTTCACTTCCTATGCTCATGTCCGGCACTATCATACAAAAGACGTAAGTGCTTAGGTGTGTACAACATGGACAGCCTTTCTGAACTCACGGACTGTAGGGTGCGAGATATTTTACGCTACATCAGTAGCTCTGGTTGGTTTCAGCGGGAGTAAGGGGAGATTGGATCCTGTGGTATCACAATGGGCCATTATTGGCCTAAGTGTGCGATAGCAGCCACTCTAACCTATTCTAACCTAACCTACATATATACTAATATATTTATACTCGATGTTATTTTATTAATTTTTGGATTTTATTATCCCACTTCTGAAATATGTAACACGGTGTTTCTAAAATTGGGCGTTCTCTTGTACAATAATATAAATTAAAACACTTCGCTGATTTTACGTCTACATTATTCGGTGGTTTCTTTATTAATCTCTTTTATCAGAGCCATCTATGATTTTGAAGAGCCGTAATATTAAAAAGAGAGCTTTCAGTAGAGGGGAAGCTTTTATTGAATTACTATAAGAAACCGTGGTAATTGGAAAATTTTTGAACATGAATTTATGAATAAAAAATTAAACAAATCATCTAAATTTTAATTTTATATTTTTAATAAACTATTCAAAGAACACATATTTGAAAATCAGCCATCATAATGAAGTATTTATTTGGAACTAAATTTCGAATTTAAACTAAAGCGGAGCATAAATTTATTAATTTTCTATAAAAATGAGCTTTCCGTTTAGTTGTGTAGGTTTATAAAGTAAGATAATAAAGGGTGCTGCCGCGGATTCCTCTTACATCCAATTTAAAATTTAGTTTTATAAAAATTTAACTTATTTGGTAAATTCTGGTCACATGCACCTCAGAATTTTTGAGATTTTTTTTTTTTTTTTTTTATAACAACTTTATTGATATGGCTACTACAATCTTAAACATTATTAATTCATTAGTAAGGTTGACATTAGTACTTATGAGATAAGCATAAACTTGTGTGGGTCTGCTGCACCAGTGTCCAGTTCCCTTGGTTTATAATTTTCATACGGTTAGCTCATGTGGTTTGATTCGTTTGAGCCGCCTTACTTCGTTTGTACTGTCCAGTAGTTGTACGGCCTCAAGATTGGTGTGGGTAAGAAGTCTCTTTTCATGTTTTATGGCACATTCCCGGATAACGTCGTCTATCACTTGTATTTCTAAATCATTGTGGATTTCCTTGTTAGTCACAAATCGGTAGGCGTTGGTGACCATTCGAAGAAATTTATTTTGGCTTCGTTGTATAATGTCTCTATTGGATTTATGTGTACAACCCCATAGCTGCGCACCATACATCCATATTGGTTTGAAGATAGTCTGGTATACCAGTCTTTTGCAATACAGGTTCATTTTGGAATGATGTCCAATTAACCAGTACATTTGACGTTGTTTCAATCGTATCTGTTCAGCTTTTTGTCTCACGTGATGTTTCCAGTTGAGCCTTGAATCTAAATGCAGACCAAGGTATTTTGCCGATTCAGCCTGCGGCACTTGCACCCCATTGAGGTATATATGAAGAGTGTTATTTTTATGTCGAAGCGTAAATGTCACATAGGTTGATTTGAGCTCATTCAGTGCGATTTTTCAGTCGATTGTCCATTTAGTACCATTGTCCATTGCTCGTTGAAGATTTTCCACTGCTCTTGGTTGAGATTCGTCTACTGACATAATTACAGTGTCGTCAGCGAACGTGCCGATGAATGTTTTATTCGTCGTAGGTATGTCCGCAGTATAAAGAAGATAGAGGAGGGGACCCAATACGCTTCCCTGCGGAACTCCCGCAATCGCTGGATAAAAGTCCGAACTTGTTTCTTCATGAATGACTCTGAATTGGCGATCAGAGAGGTATGATTCAAGCAGCTTGCAATAGTTTTGTGGTAGCATTTTGCTCATCTTGAATGTCAATCCCTCATGCCAAACCCTATCAAAGGCCTGGGATACATCTAAAAATACGGCGGGACAATATTTCTTTTCTTCTAACGCTTGCTCTATTACCGCAGTTATTCGATGGACTTGATCTATTGTGGAGTGGTTATTCCTGAATCCAAATTGAAAATCAGGAACGTTTACCATTGGCTTTAGACGTTTTAGTAGCAGTTTCTCGAACAGCTTTGATAAGGCCGGAAGCAGTGAGATTGGTCTGTATGATGATACTTCTTCATCTGGTTTACCTGGTTTCTTTAGCATAATTATTTGGGCCATTTTGAAGCATTTGGGTACATACTTCAATCTCATACAGGCATTAAATAAGTATGTGATCAAGATGATTGCTTTGCGTGGAAGTTCCTTGAATAGACCCGGTGATATTTCATCAATTCCTGGTGCTTTTTTATGATTAAGATTTTTGTCGATTTCTTCAGCAATTTCCATTGGCGTTACCCTCTTGAAGTCCTGATTTGGTTGATAAACAGGTGTTACATCAATGTTGGATTGAATGTCATGGGGTTGGAATACTGCTGCTAGGTGTTGAGCAAAGAGTTCCGCTTTTTCTTTGTCTTGTCGAACCCAACTGCCTTGAGCATTCCTTAAAGGTGGTACTCGAACTACAGGTCGTTTAAATCTTCTGGTTGCTTTCCATAACGAGTAGTCCTTATCCATTTCTGGACCTAGCCCGCTTAAGTAGTTATCGAGGCAATTCTGTTTGAAATTTTTGATTAGCCTATTGACTTTGTTACTTATTCGATTAAAAGTTGTCTTGTCAGCGGGATTTCTGGTGAGATGCCATATTCTCCTCGCCCTTCTTCTTGCCTTGATTTGTTCCCTGATTTCAGCCGGGTATTTGACTTCAATCTCCGCTTTGTCCTTTAATTCAGGAGTAGCTAATCTGGCAGCCATTCGAGTGTATTCAATGAAATTGTTTGTTTGTTGTTCCAATTCTTCGTTGCTTTTAATGCTAACTTTTAATTCAACTAGCTCTTCCAATTTTTCTCTGAAGATGTCCCAATCCGTGAATCTATTAGTAAGGTTTTGCTTTTTCTGTTTCTTTATTACTATAGCGCTTACTGACAACAGTACAGGAATGTGGTCAGATGTTAGGTCGTTAATTCCTTCGACTCTAGTGTAACTTAGAGGAATACCTTTTATGATGAAGAAATCCAGTAGATCTGGTATTTTTCCTGTATCCGTTGGCCAATACGTTGGCCCCCCTGGGGACAGATATTCGCATTTGTTTTCATGAATGGCATTGAACAAGTTGTTTCCTTTCCCAGGAGAAATAAGCCTGGAACCCCAAGCTGTATGTTTTATATTGTAGTCCCCACCAATAATAAATCTTGGACCGAGCTTATTGAAGACGTTATTAAATTGTAACTTCGTTGGTGTATGCCGTGGAGGACAGTACGCTGCTGCAATATTCAGATCTGCGCCATTATATTGGATTGAGATAACAGTTGCTTGCAAATAGTTTTCACGAATATCCTCTTGTTGATTATGTTTGATATTATTTTTAATTAGTACAGCTGAACCACCTCTGGCTCTTTCACTAGGATGGGTTGTCCAGTAGGAATTAAAACCGCTTATTCTGATAAAGCTTTTGTTGGAGAAGTGCGTCTCTGAAATCAGCGCAATATCAATGTTGTTTGTATGGAGAAATATTTCCAGTTCTTGGGCTCGTTGGTTGAGCCCATTAGCGTTCAGAGCTACAATGCGCAGGAACGAGTTAATCATTTGTGAGTATGTTGACTTTTTCGCTTGGTGGATAGATACAGATTTCCAGTTTTGCCACCCTCTCTGCTAAATGACCAAGTGACTGTTGAATTTGGCTAAGCATTTTAATAATTTCAATGTTATTAGACTCTTTGGTGATTTGCGCATAGGATAATCCAACTGTGGATGGTGTGATTGCTGTTTGTGGTTTAGCAACTTTGGTTTGTAATCGCTGCACTGCGCTTGTTCTATTATTCTGTTGACTTTTAATTTTGTTCTGATATACTCTGCATCCTTTATAATTTGCAGTATGCCCTTGTTCTTGACAAAGAGCACAAGAAGGCGCGATATCTGGTGTTTTCTTACATGTTGTCGTGTGGTGATTTTCCGCGCATTTAACGCATTTGGTTTGACGATAGCAAAAGCTCTTGGTATGTCCAAGTTGTTGACAATTCGTACACTGTGGAATTCCCCTTGTCTTGTTAGGTGGCTCAATTTTAACTATACAGTACGCAAGTTTCTTGATATTGTATACTTCTTTATTGTTGTCTTTTTGTTTTAAGTCGATGTAAAACAATGGAAAGTGTTTCCTGACTTTTACACCATCAATTGTGACCATTTTGTATATGTTGGTAATACCTGCGACTTCATGTCCCATTTTTTCTAAGTCTGCTTTAATTTCATCGTGACTAATAGAAGAAGGTAAGCCTCTGATGACCACTCTATAGGCCTTTTCACTCTTCAGCTGGTAGGTGTGATATTGAATATTTTCTAGTTGGTTGCTAGATTCATTTTTTAATTCTTCCAGTAATTTTTTGACATTTCTGTAATCATTTTCATTTTCAAAGGTAATTCTAATGTCACTATTTGAGAGCGCCTTAAAATTAGTTGATTCACTAGTGTGTTTTATTATATTTTGTCGAAAAAGTTCGAAATTATTGATATTGCTCACATTAATGGGTGGAGGCAATGGTATTTTTGGGTTTTTCTGTTCAGTGTTACTGTTCACACTTTGTGTATTATTTTTTGGAGGAGTTTTCGTTTTTGTACGCCTACGTTTCTTAGGGTTTCTGTTATTAGCTCTGGAAACTTCTGCTTCCAGTTCGTCCTCATCTGTGAAATAATCCTCTACACTCAGAGCATTAAATCTATTTTGTTGAGAGACTGGAAATTGCTGCAGCAGCCAGTTGGAGTTATTTGAATGATGTTGACTGGTTGATGGCTGAATATGGTTGACAGGCAGGTTGTTAGCTCGTGCTGAAACCTCAGCTTTACTATTTTTAACCTTGTTTTTATTTTTTAGTGTAGAGTTTTCTCTCTTCAGTTCAGCAACTTCATTACTCAGCTGCGCGATTAGTTTCTCCATTTTCTGAAACTTGGTTAACAGATCCTCGCTGTTTATAATGTTTGTTGATGCACTCGGCATTTGTAATAAAGTTCCTTTTTCAATGGAGACTGCGTCTTTTGCAGTTACTGTGGAGGCAGTCGCTGTTGGCACAATTGTCTCTAATTGTAGTGTACGTCTAGTTACATGTGGAGGTGGTGATCTCAACATTTTCATGCTCTTAGGAAAGTTGTTCCCTTTATTTGCCAAGGGTTGGTTCCCCCCAGAATCTATGGTACTAACATCCGAAGAAGGTATGGAGCGGCCCGGTTGATTTGATGCTTCTATAGACGCATCCGTCTCGTTTCCTAATATTATTAGGCTATTATTTTCATCATTATTTTTCATCTTAAATTTTTATTTTATTCCCACGAGTAGCACGAGAAATTAACGGTCACCTATGACAGAGCTCTGCGTTATCATAGGAAGGCTATGGGTTTAAACCGAATGACGCCAAATTCGGAGTTCACATACTAACGACTAAGCACCCTCTTAGCCACGCAGCCATCGGCGTATGTAGTACCACCTTAGCTTTGGTGTGCTAGTTTTTGGTCCGCCCCGAGTATTTAATTTCCCCGGTACCTACCATATCTGGCAAGCGTTCCCCTATCCGCCACCCGGGGAGGCGCCTGATGGGGGTACTAGCAAACCCCACACAGGTTTTTTTTTTTTTTTTTTTTTTTTTTTTTTGAGATGAACGATGCACTTAATAGCAATCTAAGCATTCTCCATTTATAACAAAATTAAAGTGAAAACGTGAGCTGAAACGAAATTTTATGAATCACCATGTAGAAACAATAATATTATTCATATAATAAAATTTTTACATCAAAATCTATTTACGAAAATTATTTTTCAAAAAATCACCGTTGTCATGGTTTTCTTAATTAAATATTATTACAAAACAGAACAAAACGTAAAAAACTTCAATTTTATTCGATTGCAAAACCGAGCTTTCTGTAATTTGAAAATCCGCTTACAGATGTCTCTGTAATAAATTTACTTGAAATTACAGAAAATTGTAAAATAATTAAATAACTATTTGCGAAAATAAACCATTATTATTGTAAGTTAAGCGCGAAATCTTTAATATAATAATTTAACATAATTAATAAAACTCAAAACAATTATAATTTTTATATATAAAACGGTTGGCATAAATAAAGCTTTTCATTGCAAAATATTTATCATCGTAGTTGCTGCGCGCTGAAAAACAATAATAGAAAAATGTCACATTTTTTCCAAATTTTTGTCTTTTCTTATTTCAATTCGCTCGTTTTCGGTTATTTTCAGTTCCAGGAGATTTCAATAATCTATTGAACCAGGCAGTATGTATGTATGATATGTATGTATCATAATAAATTGTTAAATTTTAGTTAACAAACGTTTAGGTTTTAATATTTAGCTTTAATTTATACTTAGCGACATCTTTTGATTGGTTTTGTAATTGCGAAAAGCTCTATAATATAATGTTTTTATTTTATGAAGCGCAGTTTTGTTTATACTACAGGATGAAACAATGTAGGCTGCAAATTTGTTGCGATGAAAAATCAAATTTTTAACAAATAACGAAAAAAGAGTGTTCGAAGTTTGTTCATCAACAATGTTGTAATAGAATCCAGAGCACAATAAACCCCATATTACATAGCTGCTCAAACAGCATTTTTTAACCAACGTTTGTTTTGGGAAAGAAATGCTGAAATTTTTGATGGAACACTCTATACTAATTTCTTACATACACATATAAACAAATTCTTATTTTTACAATAAAAAAAAATTTTTGTGGTAGACTAATTTGAATATATTTGCGTTAATTCGACATAATATGACGCAATTTTAAAATATGCTTTTCATAAATATTGAACTAACCATTCAAAATAAAAATTGAAACGAAACATTAATGTTTTTATATACAAAAAAGCTTCGTAAAAAATATTAAAATACACTGATTGGTATGAAAAAGAGCAAAAAGCTTCCCCTCTATGGAAAGCTCATGGAAAAAAATGGCGGAATGTTACGGCTCTTATATTAAGGAGGCTCTGCTTTTATATGTAATACAATAGTGTTACCAACATAGCAAAACTTGTATTATTATTTAGTACTAAAAATATCAATAATCTTTCAATAGATGGCAGTAAGAAAACAGTTAATATAATTCAAATATTTTCACATTTCACAGTATGTTCCATCGCTTGTTATACAGTTTTACCATCTTTCGGGCAATTTGTGATTACCACGCCAGTAAAAATCTTTCCCTTTTGCTGTGAACCATTCATCGAGCAATTTTCTCACATCTGCGTACGAACCAAAGCGCTGCTCAGCAAGTGCGTGACCCATCGATGCAAAGAAGTTATAATCAGAAGGAGCCAAGTCTGGTGAGTAAGCCGCATGGGTGGATCTTCTAGCTGAGTGATTCCAATGTGTCGCGAATCGGTTTTAGTGTATGTGATGGACCATTGTTATGAAGAATTGTGTTGCCACTTAAGATATTCTGGCCCTCCGGTCCCACCAAACACACAGCATCGTCTTTCTATCAAAGCGATTGGGTCTTGCGGTCGATATGAATGCTGCGACTGGGTTCACCCATGATTTTTTGCGCTTGGAATTCTCAAAATAAATCCACTTTGCATCCCCTGTACCTATACGATGCAAAAATGCAACTTCTTTTTGTAACGAGCGAGTAAAATGTCACATGTGTTTTTGCGCTTTTCCATTTGCTTGTCGTTCAACTTATGTTATACCCATCTACTGGACTTTTGAATCTTTTCCATCTCTTGTACTCGATTGGAAACAGCTTTATGACTAAAGCTCAATTACTCGGCGAGTTGTTTTTGTGCTTGCGAATCATCTTCGTCCATCATTGTTTGTAATTAATGGACTCTTCCGAGGATCACGGACTCTTCCGAAAATCACGAGCGGAAGGAGAGAAACTCGGTGCCCGGGTTTTTTTTTGGCTCGCTGAATCCAATTATGGTATCGGAGAGAACCCCTGGACATCTGGTGCGCCCGAACTTGGACGCGGATGTCATCCCCGAGAATTTTCCTGACAATATCGGCAGAAACAACCCGAAAATCATACTAGTACAGTACAGGTCCAATTTGTATATAAAAACCGCTGTAAAGGGGAGAGTAAATTTAGGGAAAATTCTCTCCACAGTAGACGCCATTCAACAACATCTAAAGATGGTCTATTTTCAATCGTGATCAGCGTCCTTGAAAACCCCCCGGGAACCCGAGTGGAGCTAGTTCTGACTCTTATTTACAAAGTCTCTAATCTTCCAAAAGCCGTATCAAAAAAGGCATTTTTTGAATGCATTTTTGGCTGCCGGTTTGTTTAAAAAAAAAATAATAGGGGCGATTTTTACAATTTTTTTTAAAGCGAATGCAAAAAACCCCATTCCGATCCCTCTTGCTCTCAAAAATTTCGAATTTTTTTGCTTCATTGTCTCGACTAAGTATAAATTTCAACATATTGAACAAAACAAAACAACACTATGCACACACTTTTCGAATTGATCACTCGTGCGAGTCTGACAAGAAAGTATCGCAACAAAGTAGCGCAGTGCCCATCAAACTGCATTGCTGCACCATCTGTTGTCTGAAATCCATATTTCATACTTGTACACCGGTAAGCTTTTCCATAAATTGGGAGGTGTCAGTGATGTTTGAAAGACATCGGTCTACTGGAAGTGGCAGCATTCATAGGAACTTTTTCGTTTTTCAAAAATATTTTGAAAAGTTAATTTACGAAAAAATATTGAAAACAAAAAGATTATAAATTGAATTTCAAACGAAATGAGTTCAAATAGGTTTTTAAAATTTACCGGAATTGACGAGTTTTGATAAAAAAAAAACTTATTTCATGAAATTTCATACTTGTTTTCATTCTCTGTCTCTCTCTCTAGCTTTCACATCCCATGAAGAGAATTTGCCGTTCTTGCCCTCTAGTGTCGACAACTTATTATATGTTGGTCTTGTTTGAGTCATCACACAAGCGTCCTCGCGGTCTTGCTCTACGACGCACACCGCCTGGTTGTTGTTGGAACATTTTATTATTCATACATTGTCATGGGGACATTGCAACGTGGCTCAGTCCTCTCACTCGACCGGATTTGGTGAATCCGATGATATCGCTTCGATGATTAAGCAATTTTAATTGGACCAAAGATGGAACGAATGAGCTTCGTTCCGAAAGTAGGTAACAATCTACTATCGTTAGAGGTCAGGGTCCAGCTCTTGCTTCAGGTCATATGAGTGCTTTAAAAATGGCGATTGTAATAACCTTGGTTGGGCACAAATAATCTAGTTGTTCGGCAGCGATTCGGTTTTATAATTCTGTCTGCATATCATTTGACGATGGTACCTTACAACTGACTCGAGTAATTTAAAATTTTTAATGCTATCAAAATTATGATCGCCGATTCCGAGATTGGAGATATTTCTGGGTGTTGCTAAAAATTTTGTTTAATTATATGAGGGCCGAAGTTTTTCCACAGAATTATGCTAGGGAAACAATTACAGTTGCAGCCATATGATAATAAAAAAATGGAAAAGTTCTGCATCGACGTTAACAAACAATGATGAACCTTGTTAAAGTTAGCCGAATGTTGCTAGCCGAAAGATAATGCAGATAGTGTCTTGACTATTTCAACAGAATGTTAAACTCTCTTTATACTCTCACTCCTATCGATTTTTAAATTCCTATAAACTGAAATAATTTCCCCTTCACCCGAAGGATATAACCCGATCCTAAATTCATCCTAAATTCGAGTTTATGACTGATTTTTGCTGTATTTAAGACACTATCTGCATTATCTTTCGGCTGGAAACTTTCGGCTAACTTTAACAGTATCAATGATGACATACAAAATTCTACTTTAGACAGCTTAGTAAAAATATTTTGGGAAATGGATTCGTGTGGCTCATCAGCTAAGTTGTCGGATAATGAGAATAATTTCAAGACAACGCATACACGGGACGATCCTGAAAAATATTGTGTAGAGTTACCATTTAAAAAGAATGATAATGAGTTTACAAACAGCAGTTCCAAGATCCACGTTTTTGTAAAGTTTATGCGGCAGTGTCGAAATCTCTGTCATGTGGCATCGATTTCGGAAAAGGAAAAATCAACTTCGGTTGAATAATATTTTCCGCCATTTGATGCAGTCAAGGATACCGTACTTACATTTATGTTTTGTGTGTGTGTAGATAATAAGGATAACGTTTATAGCTGGTATGCAGCAAATCAAGGGTTTCACTATTGGTAACAATTGATTGACTGGAACTGAATGCAGCCATATGAATTATGTTAAAAAGGCTGAAGCATTAGAGTTTAATCAGTTTTAAAGTGTTAAAATGGTTAAAAATTCATCCTTTCTGGCGGAGAGTTTACGTATCTTTTCGAGTGGCTGAAATCAAAAATATTAATTTGCAGATAGAATGTGGATTTGCTGAACATAAGGAGAAACCTTCAAATGGATTAAGTAGAGGCACCACACCCAGTGAATAGATGTTGAATGAATCTTTATCCCAAGGTCCCGAAATTCACATGGGCGAAAACCCAACCTGACCAAAAAACTTGACCATGTGTGTAACCATCGGGCAACCGGCTCAGTACGGTATTTGTGGTATCTTATAGGGTAAAACGCGGAGCGAGCTGAGCCGATTTAAAGTGTTAACCTTACCGTACTGATAACCGGACAGACTGAGGGCGTATAAAAAAAATCAGTTTAACGGTGTATCGGGATACCTTGTATCCTCCGGATCAAACTGCTGTAACTGTGAATCTTTGCACAGATGTACATTTCTTTCCTCACTACTCGTGGGATGAAATATAGATGGTTAGTAATAGAAAAAAGTCCAGCGCTCTTTAAACACGGAAATTTAGGCTGGTGGGATTTTAGCCATTTGGCCTGCTCTCCAACCAACGTGGATTTTTTTTTTCATTAAGCCTGATCAGACGTACGAAGAAATCAGAAACAACATAGGACTTTGGGACTGCGGTTCTTAAGACGTTGAGAAAATGAGACACAAGCATAAACAAGACTTGTTCCTAGAATGCAATCGCCAGAGACATGAACACAAGTAAGCACGGTCCCTTCACATCACCTTACAAAACCAGGAGAAAACCTAGGAAGCTCTAGCAAAACTCAATTAGATCCAAAAGGCAAAGTTTGGGTCTGAATCACAGATGAATGTAAAGAGAACTAGAATCCAGGAAACTGTAACTGAAATGTTGGTTTTCATTGCAGAACGCACGAAGACGGATATTTATCGTCCAGTAATTGGAGGAAGGTGAAGAAGGTCTTAGCGTCCACTTTCCTATACATTATGATCTTGGGCTCGCTCCGGTTTGTCGGGAAGGGGTGTAGCACTGGAATTTTGTCAAGTTGAAACCTAACGCCAACCAACGGTCATTGACCGTGTACATAAAGGCTGAAGAAAGCCTAGGTCAAGTCTGGTCTGGTGCTAGAGTAGAAGTAGTCGCTAAAGAGGATTGTGCTGGCGAGAACTAATAGTTTAATTAGATATGGTTTCAGCGTAGTCACACTCCAGGTTTATAAATAGATGAAGGTGACTTCTTGAGGACACCGATACAAGTAGACGCTCCGGCTGACAACCTGAACTTCATGGATTATGATATAGAAACACTCGTTACAGACACGGTAATGCCCAATTCGATGGGATTAATATTTTGTTGATCCCTGGAGGAATCACAGTCAGCGGAGGACTCTGGTGCAACTGTAGTTGACGGTTGAAGTAAAGGAGCAAACTTAATCTGGAGGTTCCTGCAGTTTAACTCCATCACTTCAAAGCGAGATATACATTATCGTTGACCAAGACCCTTGTGTCAGTGGTGACTTGGTACTTGGACTTAGCTTTCCTAAATATAAATGGTTATACGCGAAGAATGTAGGTAATAAAAATTCGTTCCTGTATTTTTGCGACAAATAATGCTTTAGAATGCCAAATAGGCTATAGAAACGCCATCATGCATATTGCAAGAAGAAATCTGCGAGAACTGCACTCCACTCTCTTATTTTCCGTATCGAGAAATCCCTTGGAACTTAAGAAATAATCCGTGATAACTTTTTTGGATATAGATGGGGTCTTTAACAACCTCAGACCAGTGACAATCACGCAGCATTCTCCTCTCTGTGCATGAACGCAACGAATCACTCGGGAAGCCTTTGAAGCAACCATTTGGGGCCACCCTGGGTGGATCCTCCAAGAGCAGTTTTGTGAGTAGAGAAAGATGAGGTTTGGAGCACCACTTTGTACATTGGCTCAGTATTTCTACTATTAAGCCCGTTTTATTATATTACTTTAGGTTACTGTTTGGCGACCAGCTTTAAATATTTTGAGTCTTCGGGAGCACATCCACTTAAGCACTTGGGATTCTCTTTCATTTGACACCCCCAGATATCCTAGGTAATCAAATTGCAGCCAGCTCGGCTATTAGGCTCAACTTTATCTCCATGTGGAACTGTAACAAAATAGAACACTCATCTACTCTAAGAAACAGGAACATCTCAAATATTACCGACTATACCATTCCGTCTTGTGATCGCACGCGTACGATTGATACTTTCACCAGAAAGGACTGGTTCACCTTCAGAATTTCCGAATACTGAAGGTGTTAATTTTTTCACTGATGGATCAAAGATAGATGGGATGATTCGCAGCGTTTTTCGATCTGAATTAATCACGATTAGGGAAGCCGTCACTGGTTGAGATATAATGTAAAATCTGCAAGGGATATTCGCATTCTTCTGGTCAGTCGGACTTCAATTGAGACGCTCAAATCATATTACCTTACGTCGAAAGTATAGCCCAGACTTTTCTTTCATCTTTTAAAGGGATGACAAATCAGTTCAACATCCACCTATTCAGGATGTCTGGTTATTTCAATATTACGATGAATGAAAAGACAGATGAACTCATTAGACAAGGCACAACATGCCTCATTTCACCAAGCAAGGCGAATCTTAAAATACCGCTCACTACGTGCAAATTACTGCTTTAAGTGAAATCTAGCAGAACAACGAACGACAGATGGTTCAATAGTACCTTTAACTTCATAACTAGGCAGATCTGATCAAGGACCTGTTAAGATCCGCATACAACCGGTATCGCTGCGGAGGTGGCATGCCAGTATGGTGGTGGATGCAATTACGGGTTATAGGTAAGCATGCGAGCAGAATATGGGAGTCTCCTTACATGATTACTGTATTATTTGCGAAGATGAAGACGTGACGGTGACAGCTCCAATCCAACAAAGAGAGGTCATTGGATCAAAGAGCGTTTGCTTACGCCTATCAAACATCAACCCGCTTTTCGAAAAATCACCCCCAAAATCTACATTTAATTTTTTTATGCCGTTCATTTAAATTGATGTATGCCGAAATTTTTAATGCGGCCGCAAATTTACGTATAGCAAGTTGATTTTGATGCGGCCAATAATTATTATTATTCTAATTAATAATTCTAAATGGGAATCCCCACCACGGTTAAGAACTTTCTTCTCGCCAACAGAATCGTTAAACGTTTTAATGCTTTCCACACCCTTTTTTTATAGTTTGGTAATTTGGTAAATAGAGGCCAGTTGTAACACTTGGGGGAATTTTGAACTTTATATCAGTTATCCTTTAGTACATAAGCAGAAAAGCTATTGATTTGTAATTCCGATAAAACAGAATTTAACATTTTTTGAAATCTCGGAAACTCGCGAAATATGTATTATGAAAATTTTACAAAATATACTTCCAGGTTTTGTTGTAAGATCAAATCCAATATAACTTCAGCATTATTATTTAGACAGCTGCTAACAATCGTTTCAATATGTTAGTCAATATCGGTTATTGGCCAAATTATTTTCTTGAACATAAGTATCTGCAGGTGTAGTTGAAGTGTTTCGATAATAAGATAGAAAAAAATTACATTAATTTGGCTTCCATATGATAATATTTACTATTGTATAAAATAATAATTCGTCGTAAATTGTTGTTATCAATTGCTAAAAACTTCAGGTGTTCTATAGACATGACAGATATACAGCATGTGCAACAAGAGCGTGTACGGCAAACAACTATAGGTAAAAATAAAACTACGATTTTTTTTTGGGTTTTTATTATGAAAGTTTGTTATATTTTCTAGGGCGCTATCAACTAATACATAGTAAAGTCACCATTACTGTTAATAATTGCCTGGCTCTTTTTGTCCATACTATCAAACAGTTTTTCTGCATACTGCGCTCAAATTTTTTATGTGGTACATTTTCAGCTTAATCTTCATGAGTGCCCATAAATTTTGATCGGATTGGAATTAGGTGACTGACATGGCCAATCCAATGTTGTGATACACTTGCTGAGTTTAAATTTTGAACAGAGTGTGCCATCGTGTTTTGTATCGTTGTCCTCTTGAAAAATCCAATTAGAGTTCCCCGCTACAAATCATTTAAGGACAGATGGTAACAAACATCGTGAATAAATTTTATTCATGGAAAGTGCGTTAAGGTTCCGTGTGGAAACGATTAATTTACCAAAACCTTGCTTGGTGAAGTATCCCCATACATGGACTAGGGCAGATGCTTCACAGTTCGGACAATCCTGTTTTTCTTAGTTGGCCAAACACGCATTTTAACATTAAAACTCCAAAAAAATGACTCATCGGTAAACACATATTCGTAAAATCATTGTTTTTTTGTTCATTCGCCCACTGTAGTCGCTTTTCCATTTATTTTTGTGTTACCAGTGGTTTGACCAAAGTATTTCCATATACGTAGCCATGTTCCATAATTCTATTTCGTATGGTTGTTTTTGGTATAATAATATCCTTTTTCACCAATTTTTCCACAGCTGCATCCAGCGTAAGCGAAGAATTTTCGTCAAATAACTGCATAATGGCGTCATCTTCCTTTTTTGTAGTGGTTCGGTTTTTGTTTCTATCTGGCAAATCATCAACAACATTTTTATGCATTGAATAATATGTAATCCTCTTCTGTACAAATGGTTTCGACTTTTTTATATATTTTGCTGCACTTGCAGCCGACATTTTTGGTCCTTTAGGCTGTGAACTTAAAAACACCGCTTCAAATCGTTTTTTATAAATCGCACTCATTTCTTTTATGTTTGTTATCCGCTAAACAGTTGCAGTTAAACGAATGTTTGTTTAAGACCGCCCAAGAGGAATCAATAGAAAACCGATTTAAGCCCCGCTCATACTTCTTCATATAATTTTAAGTACATTTATGCCGTACACGCTGTAATCCGCTGTTGTTGAATAAATGTTCAGTATACTAGAATTTATGAAGTGTTGGAGTATAAAGTATGCTTCTGTAGCGTTTTTATTCCATCTTCGTTAATAGTCTCATGTGACCTAACTTTATGTACTTTTTTATACAGTTCTTGTGATTCAGATATTTTTTTACTCTATAATTGTAGAAATCTGGTTAATGCCCTTGTTTTTGATGCCCCGATAACTGGTGGATTTATTTTGAAGGAAATTCGTTCATGGTTTTTACAATAGTGCTGGATGGATGATGGCCGTTCGTTAGAAGCTTCATTAATGCTGTGCTCAGAAGTATCTGCGATTCTTCGACCATCGGTCTTACAGGTTCTGTGGTTGGGCGCAGGAGTAGTTTTTTCTTGGCATTTATTTTCATTTTTATAGCGGGACCTTCTCTTGTGTGAAGCAAAGTGTGATGACTGCTTTTGTACATCCAGACATGTTCTACAGAGATTTTTTATACTGCCTTGTTCAATGAAAACGATCTATGCCTTGTTCAATTTTATATGATCCTTTACAATTCATGCACTTATGTCTATTTGTTGCTTCCATTGCTAACACTGTTGGAGGTTGAAATCCTGCTGCTTTTTGGCATCGGTTGTAACAACATGGTATAGGTTGTTGGGTGTCAATTCCTTTTATTACTTATTGCTTCTAGAGACTGAAAACATTTGTGGAAAATAGGAAAAATGTATTTAAATTTGGTCCCTTTTGAGTCTAGTCTATCTAGTGTGGTTCCATAAATTCAGATTGTCTCATCATCTAATTTCTTTTGAAATATATGGGTGATCAGAGCATCAAATTTATTATCATCTTTACGTGTGTTATTTACTCGTATATACTGTGGGTACCTTCTTTTGTGGTGCCGTGCTTCGTTCTGATTTCTGAATCACCCTCTGTTATTATGTTGCGCTGGATTGATGTACGTTATATTGTTAAAACTATTGTTTCGCATTTTTATTATATCGTATCGTCGCTACCCGATAGTTATCTGCCGTTGATTCTAGAAGGAATGGTAACCTGGTGGTTGGTTCGGAAGTATCTGTAAACCCTTTCCATTTCTTCACATCTCCGAAGAAATTTGGAATTTCTATTTATGTTTTATTTTGTTTGATGGCTGTCAACTTCTCTGCTGATCTTTGTTACAATGCGTCATCATACAGATTTGTTTCTTCATTCTTTCGATTTGTTTCAACAACTGCAGGTGAACAAGGAGCCTCTCGCGGCATTTGTTTCTTTATACAGAACTGTCCATATTCGTAAATGTGAATTTGTAATTTAGGGTGTTATCCTCCGATTTTGTTGATATCGGTGTATTTGGTGGTTCAGCCTACTCATCACTTCATCGATTAGGGTGTTGTTAATACCCTCTATCTTATTTCGTTTTTCGCAATACGAATGGTTTTCTGCTAATGGTGAGATATTAGTTGCAATTTCTACATATTTTCCGTAGAAAATTTCCTCTTCCCTTCTGCCCCGTATTTATCGTAGACAAAAAGCTGAACTATTTTGTCACCTGTGATAGGCCTGTTGGTTATTAGCGTCGACTGATGTAATGACTGCCTAATTTTATTGACTTGAGTTGAATTGGTGCAGATTGCTGGATGGCTTGAGGTTTCTGTGTCTTTTGGTCCCATTTTAGGAATTGAAAATAGTCAACATAATTAAATATTACTCCAAGATAAATCCATTATATCGTATATATATATTATATCGTATATATCGATACGATATAATATATTATATTATATCGTTATATAATTTGTACCGAGAAATCAGTCAGTACGAGGAACCCATTTTCCTTCCTTCTGTATTTTCCCATTGCATGTAATCGAAGTGATATTCCTAGCTGGGTAACTCCTAACTGTGCTGCAAGCTCTTTTTGAGTTTGTCACGAATTTTAATCCAGCAAAACTTTAAGTTCTTCGTCTTCAAATTGTTTTACTGCACCTGGATGTGGATCGTCTTCAAGACTAGAATTACCATAACGAACTCATGCAAACCATTTTTTTACTGTTAAATGACACAGAATGTTCACTCAAAGTCGAGTTAATCAATTCCATTGAGTATCATTTTTTTCATTTGAAAATGGAATAGTTGCAATGACGTAAATGTTGCTTATCGGCATCCATCTCTTAAAATTGAGGCGATGGCGGATGATTTGAATGCGTTCAAGTACATTTTAATGCAACCAACTTCAGAGCCGAGTTTCTACTTGCACACCTAATATTTAACATTTATCTGATCTCTGATTTAACATTAACTATACTTAGAATTAAATCGCTAAAACGGATGGTGCGAAATATTTTCGTACTAACTACGGATAATAACAGATTTACAATAATCCGGATTTTAGAAAAATGTACCATTTTTACCTCTTAAGCACTCGAATGAACTGTAGATATGAAAATGTACACAAAGCAGCATAACAGCTTGTGTGTTTGTATAACGATGGAATAGAAATATAAACAGAAAACAGCTGAGTGTGCGCATTGTACAGACTATTTTTCTATTCATAGATGCCACACATATGCAAATTCATTTGTTTCGTTCTGCATCGTAGCTTGTGTAAAACACGTTAAAATCCAACACTCCCAATTTATAATGAACTCTATGTACGTCGGATGAATTTATGTTTTGAATTCATCCCAGACGTCTCAGTGTTTATGTTCTAAATTCTCTCATGTTTCCCCTTTGGCACAAAACTAAACGTAAAATGGTTTTTGTCAGTTTGTGATGGTTGTACAGATTTGACACGCTTTGGCCGAAATGCGACCATTGTTTTGATAACACATTATTATTATTTTAAACTCAAATTGTATTAATATTTGTAGATTACACAAAACAACAGAGTGATCATAGCCCCCCTATAAAATAATATTTCTGTTATCGGTTACGCAAACATTCCAAGAATTTGCGCTATAAATCTGACGTAAACTTGTTATTACTTCTCAGTACGTTCGCACTTAATTATCTTTGTACTCTCAATTGAATAAAAACAAACACAGATGTGAATACGTTCTTATATGCATGGTTGCGTTGATTAAAGAATACGACACGTTTTTAAAAAAACGATAAACAAATACATTGAGCGGACTTTGTGCTGGGTGAGCGAAATTACATCGAGTCTTTTTGATCGCCATATATGGGGAACATCATCAATAAAAACATGTAAGTACTGGTTAAAATGGCGGAATGTGGTGATTTTGACACCAGTGACAAAGAACGCGAAGGGAGACCAGTAAAGTTTAAAATCGCCGAGCTGAAGGCGTTATTGGACTAAGATTCATACCAAACTCAAGAGGAGCTCTCTAGAAATTTTGGAGTGACTAAACAAGCGATTCAAAACCGTCTGAAGACCATGCGGAACAGGTCAACTCGGCGAAACCAACTCAGCGACAGACAACTCGGCGACAGACAACTCGGCGACGGTCAACTCGGCGACGGTCAACTCGGCGACGACCAACTCGGCGAAGGTCAACTCGGTGACGGGAAAAATTTTAAAAAATTCAAAGGCTGGTGCTACACCAGATTTTAATTTCTGGTTTCAAACTAAGTCGTAATAGATTTTTTTTTGTTAATTTAAACCTTTATATTAAATGAAAACACCTAATTTTTTGTATTATTTTATTCTGTTCTCTCGAAAATAAAATTTAAACAAAAATCTACATCTCAAAAATGTCCTTAAATTTTTTTATTTTCATTTCTATTTTTGTCATTTCGGATTCACGGACAAAAATTTTATGTCGCACAATTTTTGCCCGTGAATCCGAAATGACAAAAATAGAAATGAAAATAAAAAAATATAAGGGCATTTTTGAGATGTAGATTTTTGTTTAAATTTTATTTTCGAGAGAACAGAATAAAAGAATACAAAAAATTAGGTGTTTTCATTTAATATAAAGGTTTAAATTAACAAAAAAAAAATCTATTACGACTTAGTTTGAAACCAGAAATTAAAATCTTGTGTAGCACCAGCCAAAAACTAATTGCGGAAATGCTGATTTTTGTCGCCACAAAGTTTAAAATAAATATGATGCCGATACTTCTTCGAGGTGTGCATATTTGGTTTGTCTATATTTAATTAAAAATAGTGCTTTGTGGAATAAATATCTTATATATTAATACGCTTAATTTTTAGTTTGTGCTCCCTTTTTAACCTATTTCCCGTGCGCGTATCTTAATGAAACATATATCAGGTGAAAGGTATTTTTTCATAGATGTGCAGAATATATGTTTTATTAAGGTACGTGCACGGGAAATAGGTGTTAACGCCAAGAAACATTTTTCCTATACTGTGCATCTAATAAATTCATCACGACGCCAGAATGTCATGACAAAATATGTTTGTATTGAACCGTCATTACACCGTGACAATACAGAACAAAACAGAAAACATAAAATGAGTTTACATACATCGTCGGAACTCGTCGGATTTACTGCGGCGGGAGTCCAAACTCCATTTAAAAAATAAAAAAATCATGAATTTCGATCAAGGTTGCATGTAAAACTGGTTTTATGTTCACACAAATCAAACAAAAACATTCGTTCGAAATCCGCAGCTAAAACATTGCGAATGGTTTGCGAATCGTAAAAACTGAATTATATATAAAATATACCCATTTTTCAACGCAACCTTGATTGAAATTAGTGAGTTTAATTTTTTTTATATAGAGTTTGGACTCCCGCCGCAGTAAATCCGGCGAGTTCTATAATCGACCTGAATATCTATGGAAAGTTTGGAATAATATATTTCGTCCGATTTCAGGTAAAAGTCATTGGATCTCTTAATTTATGCGAAAGGTTAAGTGGGAAGTTTCGTCCCGATATGCGGTTGATTTGTGTCCCAGTATATTTCGTAACTGGATAATTTATTAAGCTCTTAATTAAAGCTCATGCTTGAACTAGCGTGACGTGTTTCTGCTTTTTGTGTGGTGGTTAATCGACTATCGACTATATAATCTACATAAGTACATTAGTTTAGTACGTCACAATTATTCATATACAAATGAAAATAACACACAATTACAGCGGTCCTTTTGTACATTTCTTATTAAATAACTATTTAGATTAAAGTTGCGCGCTACGGCAATTGTGTACTTTTCCTTCTTGAGATTTTAATATTTGGAAATGGCGCATTTCGACAACATGTATGCGAGTGCAAATGAAGACCTGTCAGCAAATGTCTTTTACGTTGACGCTCTCGACGGGTGTGGCAAGACATTTGTATTGCAATCACTCATTGCATTTGCCAAGGTGCGTGGCTTGGAGTCCATTTGCTCCGTCTTCACAGGATTCGCCACGAGTTTGATGGGAGGTGGACGTACGCTATATAACATTTTCAAACTGCCGGTTCCAATATTTCCAACATTTTCAAACTGCCGGTTCATCAATGAAGCCAAACTCCTCTCACGCTACCAAGTTGAAAAGCGCGCGACTCATCATGATAGATGAGGCCAGCATCATGCCAGGGGCCGCGCTCATAATCAAAGACAGACGTGTAATCGATTTCGTGTATGGTGACATCAACACAACACTAGCCGAGGGCACCATAGAGGAGCGCGCCACCCTTGCACCCAAGAATGATCATTGTGCGCTAATCAATCAGCAGGTGCTTGACCTC
The DNA here is from genome assembly GCA_947310385.1 of Nephrotoma appendiculata. Taxonomy (NCBI): domain Eukaryota; kingdom Metazoa; phylum Arthropoda; class Insecta; order Diptera; family Tipulidae; genus Nephrotoma; species Nephrotoma appendiculata. Next base: position 146,893,638 of record OX371224.1, read on the forward strand.
CTGCCCGGCGGACAAGAAGTCAAACTTAGTGTTGATAAAGTTGAGAGTGACGACATGAATGAGGAACTCGGCCTACATGTCGAGGTTCTCAACAAGAAAGGATCCAGACTTCCGCGCCAAGCCATCCCGTTAAAGGTAAACGAGTTCGTTCTTTTGATGAGGAATTTAAACACTAGCAAAGGTCTTATTAATGGAACAAGCATGCGAGTCGCAAAAATAAACTGTTACAGTCTGGAATGTGAGGTGCTGACTGGTTTCTCAAAAGGCGAGCGCGTTCTCTTGCCACGCATAAAGCTCTCACCCTCGGAAGGCACCTTCTCATTTAAAATGTCTCGCCTCCAATTTCCCGTCCAGCTCGCGTTCGCCATAACCATCGACAAGAGTTAGGGCCAAAGCTTGAAGAAGGTAGAAGTGTACTTTCCGGCCTCCGTATTTACACACTGTATGTGGCCTTTTCACGATGCCGTTCATTTGACGGACTCAAGGTGTTTATGGTTGAGACAAGCGATCAATCAGCTGATCGGGACGGGCGCATCACAACAAAGAATGTTGTTTTGTAGAGATTCTACGCATGTAAATTCATATTTTATTATCCTTTTGTACATTTCTTATTAAATATTTAATAGCGTATATGAATTTACTTTATTTTTAATAAAAGTGCACCAAATTTACATCTTAATAAATCTTCTTAATCATTTCTTAATCAAAAATATAATAAAATGTAATCACGTGACTGATTATTCAGTCACAGGCCCGCTAGTAATATTAGAATACAATAAATTTTAGTTACATAATCAAATTGTAAATATTAATATGTTTAATTAATTATTAATAAGCGTAATTGCCAATTTTTGCAGGTGGATTTTGACCAAGTATCAGTATGTAAATTTTAGCGAATAAATTTTTATTTCGATAAAAGCTTTCTTTTGTCATATAAAAATTAATTTTATTATTAATGCTTAAAAATAAATATGCAATTTAAATTAATAACAAAATATTATAGTTTTGTTTAAAATAAATCTTTTGGGACATACAAGACTTGTAATTAAGAACTGACCATTTCTCACTGTCTTATCTTTTTCATAAGAAATGAAATTCTTTTGTTCATTATTTCTTCACCATATCTGGAAGTACTTCTACGTTTGCTGGGTGTTTTTGGAACTAAAAAAATAGGAATCACTTAATTAGAATTTAAGAGTATATGTGTTGATTTTTACTGTAATTGTTACCTTGAAATTAAAAAAACTGAAAAATTAGGAAAGTTATTCCTTTGCCACAAAATCAGAAACAATAAATTATTTTGGAAAATCCAAATGTCCAAAGTATTATTCACAATATTTTTTATTTAAAAATTTATACTTAGATTACAATTTTTTCAATCAGAAAGAACCAAAACTTGCTCATATTATACTATAATCATCCAATCCATTTTGCTTCACAAAATAAATGCAGTCGTGAAACTGCTAGCAGCAAACACAACGATGGAAAATCCGGCGCAAATAAGAGCAAGGGTCATTGAAGATATGCCTACTGCAGTGCAAAGTATTTTTCCAAGTGACAGTTATGCGCAGAAATATCCAAAGAAGGAGGGTTAATAGTTTAAGAGCACCAGCTAATCCAGAATCTCACCATGTTATAAATTAATACACCTGATGAATATACACGTTACGAGTTAGCCCAACCAATGTTGAGCGTTTCTTACTAGCGGATTCAGGTAAAGATCAACCAAACCCACAACGTATTCTTGTTTTTCGCAGAGAATATCACTCAACGTGGAGTGAACATATGAAGGAGTTATATATGGATGGCACTTTTTGCTCTCTCCTCTTGTTTTCTCAAATTTTCGTTATACTTTCTAGAAAGAATAGAAGTACAGTTTTACCGGTACTGTCTTGCTTGTTGTCGGTTAAAAGAGCTGAAACAAATACAAAATTATTCTACATGTTACGCGAAATTTGGTTTCTAATTAATCCAGAAGGTATAAATGTGGATTACGAGCTAGCATTTTATCAAGCCATTCGTACAGTATTTCCAGAAACCAACGTTAATAAGAAGTACAGCTAACACGACTGCTTTTTTTGGAGAACAACATTTCCTGCATTTCCCACAGCATGAATGGTGCATACTTTTAGAATGGAATGAACCATCATTCTTATTAGAATGTTCAAATTAGATTTGACTGGATTTCCACCACCAGCGGTAATGGTATCCCACAAATTGGGGTATTCTTAACGATATATTCACTATACAATCATCAGCCAAAGATAAGGGAAATATAAACCGAGAAAAATTTTTTTATTACTACCGATCAAAATCGCTTAGTCAATTCTGATATCAAATGGATAATCAATATATATCTGTTGATGATACAGTAGACTGGATTGGATGATTGTAGTATAATGTGAGCATGTTTTGGTTTCTTTCTGAATGAAAAAATTCTAAGCTAAGCATAAATAGTTAAATAAAAAAGATTGTGAAAAATTACTTTGGACATTTGGATTTTCTAAAATAATTTATTGTTTCGCATTTTGTGGCAAAGGAATAAGTTTCCGTGTTTTTCCAATTTTTTTAATTACAAGGTAACTGTAACAACACTAATTACAGTGAAAATCAACACATTTACGCTTAAATTCTAATTAAGTGAATCCTATTTTTTTTTAGGTCCAAGATACTCAGCAAACGTAGAAGTACTTCCAGAAATGGTGCAAAAGTAATAAACAAAAGAACTACATTATTTATGAAAAATATAAGACAGTGAGAAACGGTCAGTTTGAAAAAAGTACTTAGAATAAGTAGTTCTTAATTACAAGTCTTGTATGTTCCAAAAGATTTATTTTAAATAAAACTCCAATATTTTGTTATTAATTTAAATTGCATATTTATTTTTTAAGCATTAATAATAAAATTAATTTTTATATGATAAAAGAAAGCTTTTATCGAATAAAAATTTATTCGCTAAAATTTACATACTGATACTTGGTGAAAATCCGCCTGCAAAAATTGGCAATTACGCCCTAGGGTTAAACGTGGGGGAGGGGAATGCATTTTTTCTACTTTTGTGGTAGAAATATTGTTAATAAATGGCCTCTTTGTTTTTATGCGACAAAAATTATCGTAAAACATTGTATGGGTGTCCATTAAAATGATATTTTGTCCGAAAAAGCCGAAAAAATCTTAAAACAAATTAAATTCACGGACGTCTTTAATATTTCTTCTTAAATTATATGTGTTGGCTGTTATACACATACATAGTGAGAATTTCCTGTGGTTTCTGATTTAGTGATATATAATTCGCTAAATCAATATGTTCTTGTTTTGTATTATCGGTACAAAGCAAGATTTTGATTTTTGCAGTTTGGTCGTTGCAACCTGATGAGTAGACCAACTTTTTATCAGTACGAAACCAAGCTGCCAAGAAGCTACCTAAGGGAGTTCTCATTTTTGTAAGGGTTTGTGTATCTTTGTGTACACAAGTGCCCTAGGGTTAAACGTGGGGGAGGGGAATGCATTTTTTCTACTTTTGTGGTAGAAATATTGTTAATAAATGGCCTCTTTGTTTTTATGCGACAAAAATTGTCGTAAAACATTGTATGGGTGTCCATTAAAATGATATTTTGTCCGAAAAAGCCGAAAAAAATCTTAAAAAAACTAAATTTATTTAATTTTAGTTTTAAAATAATTTCTAATTCTGTGTTTCTGTGAAAACAAAACATTTATTAGACATCACATTGAAAAAAAACATTGAAATGTGTAGCTAAAATATTTTTTCCTTAACACATTGAAGCACACTTTCTAAATGTGTGCGCTACTCAAGAACACATTTGATAACTTTTGTAATTGCAATGATATTTCGTCGCGGAAAGGAATATATTGTGAAAACTGCAAAATATGTCGAGTTATTCCTTAAAATGTGTTAAAAACGTGTTAAAAAACGAAAAAATTGAATGACCTCTATATAGCAGTAATTAACGCGAACGTGTTAACTCACCACTCAAATACTTGGTGAGATGTGAAAAAACTGAGACGACGAAAGGACATAAGCACCAAAAAACAGAACCGATTTGTACCGATTCATAATTTTTGATGCTTACATTCGCAGAAAACAAACAAATATAAACATAGAACAATTACACACACTAATATAAAAATGTATACTATACTCCTTATACGTATACGAAAACGTCATTCGTCGTTCGTCGAATTTTGGAAAAAATCGAAACCCTGATGTGTACATGATGTTCCCTGATGTTCACCCACAACAAGACGAATGCTTCTATCTTCATTTGCTTTTATTCCATGTTCTTCCATGTTCTTTTTCGAATCGCTTCGTACAGATGGTGTGTTGTGCGTCATTTATCAAGAAGCTTGCTAACGTCTAAATTTGCTGGACAACGACTCACATTGAGATTCTTCACTCGCCGATGCTTGTTTCTGCGTCTCCAAATCAAATTCGTATATTGTTCGCTATCATCATAGCGACGTGTCATCCATCGAACGCATTGGAATTGTGGAACAAATAGTAGAACAAGATGGCTGACGATATTTTGCATCGAGTTCGCACTGCAACATTGAGAGATACGTCACAAAGCTTTGACCATGATCGAAGACATGTGCGAGCTTATGTGAGGCAGCTATTTGTCGTAATTGGGCATGCCAGCACCAACTCGTTTGATGCACGATGCATTTAATAGTGAATTGCAACAAGAGCAAGTGAACGATCGAAATTCAATGAGCCAAATAGTACAAACGAATGTCCCGCTCTTGAATGCACAACAAAAGAACGTGTACGATGCATTGATGAAGGCAATTGACGAATAAAGAAACAGAAGAATATTTTTCCTCGATGCTCCCGGTGGAACAGGTAAAACCTTTCTGGCCAATGATTTTGTACGCTATTCTCATGAGAATTGTCATTCGAGAATTTCGTGAGAATAGCGTACAATATTCTAATGCTGATTTCATTGCTTTTGGCCACAGTTCGCTCGAGATCTCAAATAGCGTTAGCCGTTGTATCACCAGGAATTGCAGCCACATTGCAGACGGCGTCCGGACGGCAAATTCTGACGTCGTATGTTCACGACGTCGAAGGAAGAGCTTATCACGAAAGTGTTTCCGGACATCCGCCGATATTATTTATGAATCACGATTGGCTCAGCGAACGAGCGATTTTGGCATAGAAGAACAAGGAACAGTCAAGTAACTCACTTGATTCAAAACTAAATGCGCTTGATTTGCCGGGAATACCACCGCATAACCTGATGCAAGGTACGATCTGTCATAATAACGCTGAGTAATCTGAACCCCCCGAGATTTTGTAAAGGAACGCGATTAGCTGTGAAGAAACTGATAACCAAGCGACGATCATCAAGAGTAAATTCAAAGGAGAGGATTTTCTAATTCCGAGAATTCCTCTGCGATCCCATCTGACATTCAGCTAGCGCATTCAGTTCCTCGTTCGTTTCGCGTTTCCTATGACGATTAACAAATCGCAAGGTCAGTCGTTGGGAGTGTGCGGAATTAATCTTTAATTTCCGTGTTTTTCTCATGGTCAGTTGTACGTCGCGTGTTCGAGAGTTGGCAAACCATCATCGTTGTTCATTTACGCGCTGGACAAAAAACCGAAAAATATTGTTTACCACAATGCATTGTATTGATTCCATTTAATGCAACCCGAATAAAATACATTGAATTATTTTGAATTCCAACTGACTCCAATTCATTTCCACACTGAGAGCAAAAATTCAATAAACATCTCAAATTTCGATAGATGCCTGAGTTTGAATCAACATTTCATTCACTTTTCAATACATTATGCCGCCTTATGGTTGCGTTCGTTCGTTCTGACAATTTTTACGAAAAATCTAATTGCTCAAAAATTGCGATTTTTTTCTTCTGGATTCTTCCACAAAAGATGATGGGTTGAAAAAATGACCGAACGAACGAACGCAAGCATAAACCTGCCTTTAGTATTAAATTCAATGTAAAAGTTAACGGAATATCCATTCAACTCAATCGTCTATTGAGAATTGAGTTGAGTTGTTTGATTTGTTCTCTCATCAAAATCAATTTTCATGAAGGACAAAAGTATTTGGTCGGAACGAAGTAGTTTGGGGCGGAATGAGGGTCGCCAGGTCAGCTAGTAGAATATAAATATTTTATTTTGCTTGTTTAATGCGGTGATAATTCTTACTCTTCGTTAAGAATCCTAATATGTCTGAAAGATACTTACAATATCAAGTACATATACTCGTAATTATATTACAATCTGAATTCCAAAATTACTATGAATTGATTATAAGATAAAAGTTCGTGTGTCCTAAGAAATGCACTTGTCGCAGATATTTCAAGAATTCACTACCAGGTATTTCCCAAATAATCTTTATATTTTTCCCACAATACCTTACAAAAGACCATACAATGTATCCGCGTTCCGATAAGATAATCATTTTACCTGTTGTATTAATTTATGAAAATTTTATGAAGTAAAAATTGTTTTGCGGTCTTGTCGACTCCATAATAAAGTCGCATACAAAAAATTTCCATTTGGAACCAATAAAATTTACTTTGATTTGCATTAAAACGGCATCTTTTAACAAATAAGATAATGAAGGGTGAACGAAAACGACGAGTTCAAGGGAATTTTATTTCTTAAATTTATTCGTTTGACTATTTTTTGCGGTTACCGTTACTCTATAATACATATTACAATTTAAATGAATTTAATAAATATTTTATCGAGAATTTATTTAGGTATACATAAAAGTTTTGAATTTGGTTAGACAGAACCAAAGAGCAGCAGTTGTAATAATATACTTACCTCTGTATGCGGTTGAGCGACCGGTTAAAGCATAGAGAAACGGAATGGTCGTTGAATTATTAATCTTTAATATTGATTAGACGTGGGCCAATGATCTCCTGTCGCTTGCAATAACTCGTTGCAAGTTTAGCCGGAAAGTCACATCGTAGTATGTCTGTAATTTTTCTGTAAGAAATTATGATCGACAGCGACGTCATGGATCTTTCCACCAATATACTGTTTCCGCTTACGTTTCAGAGACCACCAGGGACCAATTTTGTTGCAAATTTAAATTAAAATCTTTTTAAAAAATGGGTCCGTTAAATCAATTTCCCTCAAATAAAACTAATAAAAATTATTGCAACTACACGACAACCAAAAGTGGCTTAAACAAAAGAAGCATTTCGACATCATTTGTAGTACTTTTAACACTATTTGCTGTAGGCACTTGGCGAAATACACTAACACATAATAAACACATTTCACTTAACACTTGTTTTTCTATTTTGCAACAAATTATTTTTTAATATTTTAATTAAAAAATTGGTTCAAAATGTTTAAAAAATCATTCGATCGATTTCGACTTGTTAGGTCATCTTCAGGACAGGAGTATCTACTGATTTGTAAAAGTAAACATTTTGTTATATATACTAGAAAAAAGCAGAAGAAGAAGGTGGGACAAAAAATAGGCAATACAAATTAATCTTTTGATCGTCCCAACCAACTGTTATTCATACATTCATTTCATTCAACAATTTAGACATATTACATAATATACAACACAAAGGTAGATGTTTAGATACCTTAGAATCTTATGAAATTCGAAAATCAATATTTCTTAACCAAAATATCCTTAACGAACAGAGAGAAATCCGTTTCTCACCAATTACAGACCCTGCCCTTTTCTATTCTTACGTTCGTAATAAATTGACTAATTCGTTGGGTAATTAAATACCTTAAATTTTGTTACTCAGCCGATGACCAATCGCCTACCTGCTATCCTCGTCCCTTTTTTTTTATTAATTTTTCTGTATGAACAGTTGGTTGGGACGATCAATAGAATAATTTGTATTGCCTATTTTATTTCTCCTTTTTCTTATTTTTTTTTTCATTTTTTTTTTATTGTTAACTGTGCAATCTGTTTTGGGGTTCAAGACTCACCCAGCTCTTCCGCGGTTATGCTTTTTACGTTCTTACTTTACGCCTACCGGCCAACTCGAGGGCGTACGGCTATATGACTGATTTAAGACCATGCCAGGATATACTGGCATGTAAGATGGGTTGACGTATGGGTTTTGCACACCGACAGGGGTTCATAGTTGTGTTATATTTCACCACAGATCGTACTCTGTTGATGAAATTTCACTTTGCATCCTGTCCATATCGGGATTCGAACCCGGTACCTCCCGATCCAAACGCCAAAGCTTTAACCACTGTGCCATTTGGTCGGTACAATAAAGATAGGCCGATATAACAAAATTTTTACTTTTACAAATCAGTAGATACTCCTGATGATGACCTAACATGTCGAAATCGATCGAGTGATTTTTTAAACATTTTGAACTAATTTTTTAATTAAAATATTCAAAAATAATTTTTTGCGAAACAGCAAAACGAGTGTAAAGTGAAATGTGTTTAATACGTGTTATTAAGTATCATTTGTACTGGTTATAATCATAATCGTTATTATCGAGCCGTTAGAATTATTTACTTGAATTAATAAACCTTTGACGGGGCTTTTCACTATAATTTTGCAACAATATCGAACTTTTATGATATGTAGTTTTTTGTGATTTTTTTGTTGAAACGTATTTAAAAGAAATTTACCTGAGCTCCCACACCTAATTAGAACCCCGTATCCTCCGCTGTTAAATTTTCGCATCCCAAATACACGAGACTGCAAGTTACAAAGTGTACCACGGAATTCCCAATGGTGATCAACAATTGTGCTTATTAACCAAATGTGAAGAATGAAGTCCTATGAGGCGTAGGGAATGGGAACAAAGGGCCGAATGTCGAAGAGCTGAGTGTAGAAGGGCCGAATGTCGAAGGGCTGAATGTGCCGAAGGGCCGAATGTGTCGAAGGGCCAAACGTCGAAGGGCCGAATGTCGAAGGGCCGAATGTGTCGAAGGACCGAATGTATCAAAGGGCCGAATGGGTCGAAGGGCTTTAAGTTTGTTATTTTATGGAATATTTTGTAAAAAAATTTAGATTAAACATACATGAATTTCTTATGATTTTATATATTTTACTATTTTTCATCTTTCGATATTCATGAAATTCTACGTATCCAGTCAGCGATACAATTTGGTGAAAGAAAATTTGTTCATGCGCCACCTGAGACATTTGGCCCTATATAAGCCTTCTAATAATAGGTATATGGTACAAAAAACAATAAAAATAATTAAATTAAATAACTATGCCGATAGTTTATAAGATCTATATATGGATTAAATATAGAAAAAAATTTAATTTGTTTATATAAATATATCAAAACTGTAAAATAAGATTAACCTCGGAGAAGTTGGCTTATAAAATTTGCACTAATTGATTTCTCTTATACAGTGCTGGAAAAAAATATTTTATTGCAAATTGAAGTCTTTTTTTGCTAAAATTACAAAACTTTTGAACGCAATTGGCTTATTGTTTCATTTTAAATACATGTATGACATAATTTTTTTTAGAAAAAATGTACCTGCAATTTAGGGGAAAAACCCCAAAATATTCCAAATACGTTGATTGGAGTTAAAGTAATGGAATAAATTAAACACTTATTTTTTAATTTTTTTTTTGTTTTTTATTGATTTATAAAAGTTCTATCTTTAATATTAATATTTTGGTAGACCGCCATTTGCTTTTATTACAGCGATACACATGCAGTTCATTGAATTTGATAAATTTTTCAAAGTCGTAGGAGGTATGGATTCCCAAATCGTCATCAACAAACTTTTTAAAGCTTGAATTGATTCTGGGCGCTTTCTTGCTACTTCTAGCTTCATTATAGACCAAATATTTTCAATGGGATTTAAGTTTGGACTATACGGGGCCAGCTCAACACATCGATATTTCTTTCTTCGAAGTACTTTTTTACCTTTAAATGAAGAGATAAGAAAAAAAACAAGTTTTTAACAAATTATTTATGTTTATCTGAAAGCCAATTTTTCTATCTACAGGACAAATTTAATAACTCACAACTTTGGCGGTATGGCACGGAGCGTTGTCCTGTTGAAAATAAATTTGCAAGTCTCGCCAACAAGCTTTAACACAGAAGGCTCAAATTCGTTGGTGTAGGACCTGCAGATGAACAGGTGCTGTAATGCTGGAACTAAGGAAGCACAATCGACCGGTTTCATTTCCAGAAAAGCATCCGCAGACTATAACTCCTTCATTTTTCGGTGGAAGTCTTAAAAGACATTCGTTGGCAAGCCTCTCGCCCGGGTTTCTTCTAACAAGAATTCTCCAATCTCCAACATACAGCTTGAAGTTTGATTCATCGGGGAAAATCACATCATTCCACATCTCTGGAGTCCAAGAAACATGCTCCTGGACCAATAGCAAAAGCTGTTTTTTCACTAGTAATGTGAATTTAGGCTTCTGGACTTGTTTAAGCAGAGCCTCCTAAATATAAGAGCCGTAAGATTCCGCCATTTTTGTCCATGAGCTTTCCATAGAGGGGAAGCATTTTGTTCTTTTTCATACCAATCAATGTATTTTAATATTTTTTTAGAAGCTTTTTTGTATATAAAAACATTAATGATTCGTTTCAATTTTTAATTTGAATTGTTAGTTCAATATTCAGGAAAAGCATATTTTAAAATTGAGTCGTATTAACGTTCGAATTAACACAAAAATATTTAAATTAGTCTACCACAATTTTTTTTTTTATTGTAGAAATAAGAATTTGTTTATATGTGTATGTAAGAAATCAGTATAGAGTGTTCCATCAAAAATTTCAGCATTTCTTTCCCAAAACAAACGTTCGTTAAAAAATGCTTTTTGAGTAGCTATGTAATATGGGGGTTATTGTGTTCTGGATTCTATTACAACATTGTTGATGAACAAACTTCGAAAACTGTTTTTTCGTTATTTCGCGGGCTATACTGTTTCATCCTGTAGTATAAACAAACCGGAGCTTCATAAAATAAAAACATTATATTGTTACGGTGACACCTAGATTAGAATAGAATAACTTAATTTCATTAATTGTTCAATTGCATTTATGATTTATACTCAACATTTAGGCGTCATTTCTATACTAACATATTTGCTCGATGCGCATTTAGGATTATTCTATAAACAAATATTTTGGTATATAAAGGCGCGCGTTGACGTGGAATGCTGAGTATTATTTTAAACGTGATACAGTGAAGGTTAAATAGAAAGGTTATTAAAGTGATTATTAAAGCGATTATTAAAGTGATAATTAAAAAGTGTGTTATAATTATAATAATTAATTGTGAATTTTGTGTTGTATAATAAATTGTGTTGTGTAAATATATTGTGTGAGTTAAAACTGAAGCAGTTGTATTTATTCACAATCCAGTGATTCGAACCTTGAGTGACAAGGCAAAATCGTAACAATTGGTGACAGCGGTGGGATTGTGAATAATAAGAAAAATGGTTCTCTACGGATTAAAGCTTGCGCAATTAAAGGAGCAACTGACACGGCGAGGTTTGGCCAGTGAAGGCACAAAAGCTAGTTTGGTGGAGCGACTACGTGAGGCCATGGAGAAAGAAGATTTAAATCCAGACGTGTATGATTTCGAGGAGGAAAAAACGGATGAGACCGGTGTGGACAAGAAAGAAGGCGACGCACAAATGGTGGTCGGAACAACACAAAACCCATCCGGAAGTTTTGATTTATCGCAGTTAATGGCTGCTATGAATCAAATGATGGGACAACAGTTGGTTGGAGTTAAAAATGAGATACAATTGTCGAACCAGGAAATGAAACAACAGATGTTACAAGTAGAGCAACAAGGGGCGGACATTAAACATCAAATGAAATTGTCGAACCAGGACATGAAACAGCAGATGGAGCAACAAGGGGCGGACATTAAAAATCAAATAGAGGATGGCCAAAAGAAAATGGACGAGCGGTTTCTGGAGTTATCTTCTACACTACACGGTAAAGTGGAAAAACTACAAACAAAAGGACACGCGGAAATTCAAAATGTTAAAGGGGAGGTTCAACGTCTCGAGAAGGAGCTCCAAGATGTCAAGGCGAATAGAACGACACATCAAGTGATCCAGACGGTTAATGCAGTTAAGATAAAACCACCAACATTTGATGGAACAACATCCTTCAGTATTTTTAAGTTCCAATTCGAAACGGCGATTAAGCAAAATCAGTGGACTGAAGAACAATGTGTTGCAGCGTTAATTGTGGCTCTTAAAGGCGAAGCGGCAGAAACACTACAAATCATTCCCGAGCAAGAACGGAACGTTTACATCGGAATTATGAAGGCATTAGATCGAAAATACGGAAGTGACCACAAACGAGAAATCTATCGCATGGAATTGAAGGGTCGATACCAAAGAGGAGGAGAATCGCTACAGGAATTTTCATCGGCAATTGAGCGGCTCGCGCATTTAGCACATTCAAATATGTCGGCCGATTACATGGAGCGAATTAAAATAGATGCATTCATTGACGGTATTCGAGATCCTGAGACGCGCAGAGCGGTGATGTTGTCACCTAAGGCAACTTTCACGGAAACCATCGCTTGTGCGTTAACAAACGAAACTGCGCAAACCATCATCAAACCAGCAATGAAAATTCGTCGAGTGGAGATTGATTCCAGAATGGACACTGTGCGGGCTACGCCAAGGTTCAGAGATGGAAGTGGCAGGATTAAATGCTGGGTATGTGATAGAATGGGTCACATCTCACGGGACTGTTGGGAGATTAAGAAGAAACGAGCAAGGTCGCCATCTCCTATGAAGCGTAGATCAAACGAGGAGCAGATAGAATCCAGGAAGGAGGGACAAGTAGCACGTTGGATCGAACGTTTGCAAAGCTACGATTTCCAAATTGAACATCGGAAGGGAACCGCACATGGAAATGCCGACGCATTATTAAGAAGGCCATGTTCCGTGGAATGCAAGCATTGTGGGCGTGTGGAGGGTAAGGAAAACATCATCGATATTCGGCTTATGCAAGTGCTACCTGATGAGGAATGGACTGATGAAATGATCAAGAAGGAGCAATTACGGGATGCTGACCTGTCATTCATCATGAAACATACGGAAAAGGAACACCGGCCCACATGGAGTGAGATAGCTGACAAAACTCCCATTGTAAAAGCATATTGGGCTCAATGGGATAGCCTCCACATAGAAAATGGTTGTTTAAAACGAAAGTGGGAAAGCACGGATGGTAAAGTAAAACAATTGTTGGTAGTGGTGCCAAAAGATCGGATAGCGGAAATCCTCAAGGAGTATCACGGAGGAGCAAGTGGAGGTCACCTAGGGATTAATAAAACATTAGCCAAAATTCGCCAACGTTTCTACTGGTCCGGATGTAGACAGTCAGTAGTAGAATGGTGTCGAAGATGTGACCAATGTGCGGCAGTGAAGGGACCAGCACGAAAAAGCCGTGGAACCATGAAACAATATAATGTCGGGGCACCATTTGAGAGAATTGCAATGGACGTGGCGGGGCCATTTCCGACCACCGAGAGCGGAAATAAATATGTGCTAGTAATAATGGATTATTTTAGCAAATGGCCGGAGGTGTACCCCATACCCAATCAGGAGACAACAACAATAGCTGATGCCGTGGTTAACAATTGGATTAGCAGATTTGGTGTACCTATGGAAATTCACACGGATCAAGGAAGGAATTTCGAATCGGTGGTATTTCAGGAGATATGTCAGATGCTTGGAATCAATAAAACAAGAACGACGCCTTTACACCCACAATCGGACGGTATGGTGGAAAGATTCAATGGTACATTGGAGGAATATCTAGCAAAAGCTGTGGAAAGGAACCAACGCAACTGGGATCGACATATACCAATGTTCCTGATGCAGCGGTACATGACACAACAGGAGTGACACCAGCTAAAACCATATTTGGGAACAATCTGCGATTACCAGGAGATTTAAAATTTGGGGCTGTTCCATCAGCAGCTCTATGCGGACAGGATTACGTCGACCGGATGAAAGAGGAACTTAATGAAATACATCAATTTGAACGGGAGAAAATTCGAATATCAAGTGATCGAATGAAAGCTCGATATGACATACGAGCAAATAATCAAGGCTTCGAGGAAGGGCAACTGGTATGGCTTCACAACCCGCAACGGCAGAAAGGATTATCACCGAAGTTGCAACCCACATGGGAAGGACCTTACACTGTCATTAAAAAGTTGAACGATGTGGTTTATCGCATACAGAAAGGACGGAAAGGTAAACCAAAGGTGGTGCATTTGGAGCGCTTGGCGCTCTACAGAGGAGGTGATCTGGATCCTGTCCGGGACGAACAGGCTTAGGTGGGGGGTAGTGTTACAGTGACACCTAGAATAGAATAGAATAAGTTAATTTCATTAATTGTTCAATTACATTTATAATTTATACTCAACATTTAGGCGTATTTCTATACTAACATATTTGCTGCGCATTTAGGATTATTCTAGAAACAAATATTTTGGTATATAAAGGCGCGCGTTGACGTGTAATGCTGAGTATTATTTTAAACGTGATACAGTGAAGGTTAAATAGAAAGGTTATTAAAGTGATTATTCAAGCGATTATTAAAGTGATAATTAAAAAGTGTGTTATAATTATAATAATTAATTGTGAATTTTGTGTTGTATAATAAATTGTGTTGTGTAAATAAATTGTGTGAGTTCAAATTTGAAGCAGTGTATTTATTCACAATCCAGTGATTCGAACCTTGATTGACAAGGCAAAATCGTAACAATATTATAGAGCTTTTCGCAATTAATAAACCAATCAAAAGATTTTTTTTTTTTTTTTTTTTTTTTTTTGTAACTATTGCCAAAGGCTTTATTCTTGAATCTTTCTTTATACGAAACTAACAAGAAGTGTGAAAATCTTAAAAACTTTATTTTATTTTAAATTAAGCCTTAACCTATGTTAATACTTAATATCATTATGCATTATTATTATTATTAAATTATTATTATTTACTTAATTTTAGTGTGTTAGCTCATCATGCACGTAATTATTAGATTATATTTCTCAGTTAATTAAATCTAGAGGATCTGCCCTGCGCAGCCGTCTGTATTTCGGTTGCCTTAGTAGTTCTCTAGCTAATTCGTTAGGGTGTGATTCCAGTTTCAGTTGGTACTTTAGACTGCATGATTTAATTGTCTCTTTAACAGTTTTGATTCCTAAATCTCTATGGATGTTGCTGTTTCGAATATACCAAGGGGCATTTGCAATGCTACGAAGTATCGAGGTTGACGTCACCCAAGGGCAAGCAACTTTACGAAGCAATAAACGAGAAAAACCTAGATTATTTATCATCTGGACACCCCACATATTGGCCTACAGATAGAAAGAAAATTCCTGATTTAATAGATTTCTGTGTAATACGAGGAATAGCACGGAACAATACTCAAGTCGTTGACTGTTATGATTTATCATCAGATCACTCACCAATAATAGTAACACTAAGCACCCAAGCATTAAAAACTGAACCAACCCACCGTTTAACAAACAAACTAACGAAATGGGTTCTCTATAGAAACATAGTAAATGTGAATTGTCATCTCAATGTTCCACTTCGCACACCAGAAGACATTGATGCCGCGATAGAAAACTTAAGTCAAATAATGGAAATGGCTGCAAAAAAAGCTACTCCGGTGAACAAAAATTCCGAAAATAATACAAAGCTTTCAAGTAACATTCAAAAGTTATTGGCAGAGAAGCGGGCAATTCGGCGGC
Organism: Nephrotoma appendiculata; assembly: GCA_947310385.1. NCBI lineage: Eukaryota > Metazoa > Arthropoda > Insecta > Diptera > Tipulidae > Nephrotoma > Nephrotoma appendiculata. The sequence goes on from OX371224.1 coordinate 146,909,351, forward strand.
TGTGGCAGATTCACCGATTTCCTTTGCATAAATGGAAATTAAATAGAGCTATTAAAGCTCTGAGAGAAGCAATTCGGGAAGAACAAAATTTAGGAATACAGAATTACCTATGTGAGCTCACAGCAACAGAAAAAACCGATTACTCACTGTGGAAGGCAGCAAGAAATTTAAAAATGCCAGAGATATCGAACCCACCGATAAGGAAACCAGATGGTCACTGGGCCAGAAGTGACTTAGAAAAGGCCATCGCTTTCTCTAACCATCTACAAAAAGTGTTCACCCCAAACGAACAAAATAACTATTGTGTACTACCACAGTTTACGAGGGACGAGTCTAACCCAAACCCAGTAAAATTTAAATGGAAATGCGTCAAAACGGTTATCAAAAACAGTATAAATCCTAAGAAAGCGCCAGGTCATGATCTAATAACTGGAAAAATGATCAAAGAATTACCAGATAGATGCATAAAATATATAACATATATTTTTAACGCGATTATGAGATGTGGATACTTTCCCCAAAAATGGAAAATATCTCAAATTATCATGATTCGTAAGCCAGGTAAAGACGAAACCCAAGTCTCGTCGTACAGGCCAATAAGTCTACTTCCGATAATTTCAAAGCTTTTTGAAAAGATGCTACTACAACAACTAATACCTATACTAACGGAAGGTCGCATTATACCAGATCACCAATTTGGATTTAGAGAGCAACACGGCACAATAGAACAGGTGCACAGAATTGTAAATACAATTAAATTTTCCTTAGAAGAAAAGAAATATTGCTCGGCAGTTTTCTTGGATATTGCGCAAGCTTTCGACAAAGTATGGCATGAAGGATTAAATTACAAAATTAAAACTCTTCTGCCTAGCCAAATTCATTCAATTCTTGAAAACTACTTAGCCCAAAGGATGTTCCAGGTGAAACCAAATACGGCCACTACTGATCTAGCCGAGATAAAGGCAGGAGTACCGCAAGGTAGTGTATTGGGACCTGTGCTATACTTGCTATTCACAGCTGACTTACCAATAACTGAAAAAATTGTCACTTCAACTTTTGCTGATGACACAGCTATATTATTTTCGCACAAAAATCCTCAAACAGCATCGAGAGAATTACAAGAACATCTACACAAAATAGAAGACTGGTTAAAAACTTGGCGGATAAGGACGAATGAATGTAAATCAACACATGTAACATTCACATTGAATAAACGTACATGTCCAGGAGTAAAATTAAATAATATCACAATTCCTCAACAAACAAACGTCAAATATCTCGGTCTTCATCTCGATAGAAGATTGACATGGAAAAAGCACATTGAAACAAAACGCAATCAATTAAAAATAAAATTTTCTAAAATGTACTGGATAATCGGTAGAAATTCGAAACTCTCTCTAGACTGCAAGGTTCTACTATACAAAGCGATCCTAATCCCCATATGGACATATGGTATCCAACTATGGGGCTCAACTAGTGCATCAAATATAGATATTGTACAAAGAACGCAAGCAATCAAAAGATGTCGCTAAGTATAAATTAAAGCTAAATATTAAAACCTAAATGTTTGTTAACTAAAATTTAACAATTTATTATGGATACTGCCTGGTTCAATAGATTATTGAGATCTCCTGGAACTGAAAATAACCGAATACGAGCGAATTGAAATAAGAAAAGAAAAAATTTGGAAAAAAATGTGACATTTTTCTATTATTGTTTTTCAGCGCGCAGCAACTACGATGGTAAATATTTTGCGATGAAAAGCTTTATTTATGCCAACCGTATTATAAATAAAAATTATAAGTGTTTTGAGTTTTATTAATTATGTTAAATTATTATATTAAAGATTTCGCGCTTAACTTACAATAATAATGGTTTATTTTCGCAAATAGTTATTTAATTATTTTACAATTTTCTGTAATTTCAAGTAAATTTATTACAGAGACATCTGTAAACGGATTTTCAAATTACAGAAAGCTCGGTTTTGCAATCGGATAAAATTGAAGTTTTTTATGTTTTGTTCTGTTTTGTAATAATATTTAATTAAGAAAACCATGACAACGTTGATTTTTTGTATACAAAAATAATAATAGATTTTGATGTAAAAATTTTATTATATGAATAATATTATTGTTTCTACATGGTGATTCATAAAATTTCGTTTCAGCTCACGTTTTCTCTTTAATTTTGTTATAAATGGGGAATGTTTAGATTGCTATTAAGTGCATTGTTCATTTCAAAAATTCTGATGTGCATGTGACCAGAATTTACCAAATAAGTTAAATTTTTATAAAACTAAATTTTAAATTGGATGTAAGAGGAATCCGTGGCAGAACCCTTTATTATCTTACTTTATAACACTACACAACTTAACGGAAAGCTCATTTTTATAGAAAATGAATAAATTTATGCTCCGCTTTAGTTTAAATTTACCAAATAAATACTACATTATGATGGCTGATTTTCAAATATGTGTTCTTTGAATAGTTTATTAAAACAATAAAATTAAAATTCAGATGATTTGTTTAATTTTTTATTCATAAATTCATGTTCAAAATTTTTCCAATTACCACGGTTTCTTATAGTAATTCAATAAAAGCTTCCCCTCTACTGAAAGCTCTCCTTTTAATATTACGGCTCTTCAAAATCATAGATGGCTCTGGTTTAAGTGCTCTCAAACCAGCTTTAACAAGTCTTTTTCTCACTAAGTTGGCTGAAATTTCTTTTCCTGTTGCTCACTCAACATACCGTCTTATGTCCGTACCCACACAATTGTATTACCGGGCAGAAAAAGGGATGTATTGTTTATTTGTGTGAAATTAATCAATAAATTTACTATTTTACAATGTCTTTTATTTCGTTTTCATTACACGTTTTATAATTCTTCTTAATATTCATGTCGATTCAATGAATTCTTCTATTCTTCTTGAAAAATCTTCTTCACTCAAACAGAAGAAATCAATAATAGAAGAATCTTCTATTTTGCTATTCAGTGTAACAGTGGGATCCTAATCTTCTATTTTTATTATTGAAAGTTCCAAATCGATTTTTTTTTCTTCTATTTGCTCTTGCCATAATGTCAAAAATGTATTATTACACAAAACCAAAACTGTGCCCTAATTCTCTAAGCAGTAAGATAATTTGTAAACGTGTAAACGATAATTTATCTTGCCTTTTTTTTGCAATATTCGCATTCTCTAATTGCACTCCAAGATGAAATTTAAAACGGTTACGATAAATAAATGTCAAAACTTCACACTCTTCGTGGGTTCATATTTAGAATTTGATGGCCCATATCTTGTGTTCCCATTTAAATTTCAATATTAATCTTATGAATATAAGTTATTCCAAATAGCATCTGTTCCCAAACTATAGTTCAACTTGTTATGGGTTGTGGTAAGGGTAATTTTAAAGGTACAAATTTTATACAAAATATTTAACTTGATTCAATATAGATCTTCTATTCTCAATATCTTCTATTCTTCTGTACTTGTGTATGAAAATTATTAAATGTCGAAATAGAAGGAAAAAATAGAAGAATTGCTATTCCATATTAAAAATAAACAATTATTTTGATTTTTTCGTTTGAAGGTTTTGACTAAAAATAGAAGATATAAAAATGAGACTTTTATGACAAGAAGAAATAGATTTTTTTCGATTGTTATCAAAAGCGGGTTGTGTTCTGATTAAATCTTCACAATTTAAAAATGAATTTTTGTTTAATGCGAAGTGAAAGAATCCGCCAAAAGCGTATTGGTTCGTAAGTAAATTTATTAATTATTTAATAAAAATTAATTAAATAAATTTTTGTAGACAAACACCAAAAATGAGACTGAAGGATATAAGAATAAACAAGGATCCGTTTCAGCTTATTGATAGTGTATTCCACAAGTACTTTTGATTGCAAAAGGGAATTGTTGTGATATTTGTAACCGATTTAGTAGTAAAATCCAGCTTCAACTCAATACCATTTAAATTACAATATGTATTAATTATTTGGAAATGCAATTAGGGTACATACGAGGGCAAATCAAAAAGTCTTGCAATATCATATGAAAAAAAAGAGTGAGTGAGACAGCAATATTTTTATTTTTCGACATAATCTCCTTTAAGGTTTATACATTTGTCACATCGATCAATTAACTTGCCTAAACCCTCTAAAAAAAAAGATTTCTTTTGCTCCATAAAATATTCATTTACAACAGACTGTACTTCATAGTCACTGGAAAATTTCCGGCCCCCTAGTATTTTTTTCAAATTGGGAAACAGAAACTAGTCACTGGGTGCCAAGTCTAGATTGTACGATGGATACGGAATTTCCACGAAGCCGCAGTCTTTTAATGCAGCTTGAGCAATATTAACCTTGTGCACTGGTGCATTGTCGTGAAGAAGCAAGATTTTTTTCCTAACTTTCCTTGGCCGTTTTTCCCGGATCGCTTTTTTCAATTTTCGGAAAACCTCTGCGTAATATATGCCTATGATTGTGGTTTTCGGTGGCATATAATCGATTATCAAAATTCCTTCAGAATCCCAAAAAATTGTTGCCAAAACCTTAACAGCAGACGGTTGAGTTCTGAATTTCTTTGGTGGTGGTTCACTACGTTTAATCCATTGCATCGATTCTTGTTTGGATTCCGGATCCCAGTGATGAAGCCATGTTTCATCGCCTGTTATTATGTTATCCAAGAAATTTTCTGGATCTTCTTTGTACATATCTAAAATCGCCTTTGAAGTTTGAACACGCATTTTTTTTTGTTCTGCATTCAACAAACGGGGAACCCATCGCGCACTTACTTTCGACATGTGAAGGTGGTCATGTAATATAGTATATGTGGTACCGTTTGAAAGGGAAAGTTTCCACGCTAACCCTGGAACAGAAATACGCCGGTCCTCCAATACAATAGATTCGGCCAAAATTACGTTTTCATGGCTAATAGCATCTGCTGGCCGACCCGAGGGGTTGTCGTCTACTAATGACTCCCGACCACTTTTGAATAATTTTACCCACCTTGTTACTGTGGCATATGATGGTGCAGATTCGCCGTAAACTTTTGATATATAGTTGAATATATAAATTGCATTTCGTCCATCTTTACAGAAAAATTTAATAATGGCGCGATATTCAATTTCATTCATTTTAAGAAAAATTCAAAACACGTGTTACTAAATTGACAAAAACAAACGAACTGTAAAATTTACATCGAAATGTTCTTCTAGAAGTTTCATCGCGACAAAAAATGGTTTTGAAAAATATATTGTTGTCTCACTCACTCTTTTTTTTCATATGATATTGCAAGACTTTTTGATATACCCTCGTAAATGAGTCTTATTACTTATGTGCTTGCTACTTTGCATTTTTTGTGGGCAAGGGAGCTATCAAGCTTCCGATGGTAGCAACAATGTGTTGGGCCTGTAACAACTTAGTGTGTCAAGATGTATTCACAATGTAACTTGCCTTATAAACAAATATTTGGTGCCAAAGCACAGAACATTGCCTACAACTATTTTAGAAAAAACTAGAAACAAATCAAGGTATGAAAAAAATGTATCATATTTATTAATTTATAAAATTTCGTAATGTTCCATTAACAGGTTTCAGGATAAATATGGAATGAGGAATATAATCAGTGCTATTGACGGTGTCCAAATAACCATCGCCCCACCAGAAAATTCTGTTGAGACACCTGGCAATTTATACATTTGCAGAAAAGGATATCACAGCATAAATGCGCTGGTAAAGTTGGGGATGTGACATCTACTAGCGCATTAAAAATAAGCTCATTGTGCATATCCATACTACGGTAACTTGAATCCGGTAACTACTTCGTTTCTTTCCCCTTTACTTATAAAATAAAAAACATTTATAGATAAAGGGGAAAGAAACGAAGTAGTTACCGGATTCAAGCTACCGTAGTATGGATATGCACATTGAGTTTTTTTCCATGAAATTTTAGCACGGCATACTTTATGAAAATAAAAATAGAAGAAAACAATTCGATTTGGAACTTTCAATAATAAAAATAGAAGATTACAATCCCACTGCTACACTGAATAGCAAAATAGAAGATACTTCTATTTTTGATTTCTTCTGTTTTAGTGAAGAAGATTTTTCAAGAAGAATAGAAGAATTCATTGTATCGACGTGAACATTAAACGTCAAAACGAAATTTTAATTATTTTTTATCCTTAACAACTCAAAAAATATAATTGCTAGAAACGTAAATTGTTGCATATACGCATCAAAGCCATCTAGAATCACACATAGCCCACAAAATCATATTGAAAATTATTCGGAGTCGGTAGTTATTTGAAATTCAAATCAAGATACGGTTAGATAACTTATAAAACAAACCAAATGTTTGAAAAGAACATTACAACAGTCAAAAATTTCTTTATTTCGTATGGTCGCATTATTTTTAGTAAAAACCTTCTAAGCGAAAAAATCAAAAAATTTGTTTATTTTTGATATGAATAGCAATTCTTCTATTTTTTCCTTCTATTTCGACATTTAATAATTTTCATATACAAATATAGAAGAATAGAAGATATTGAGAATAGAAGATCTATATTGAATCGACCTGATTACCAATGACATCTACATTTTTGTTATTCAGCTATTAATACCATTTTATGACACTAATGATATCTACTTTTTTGTTATTCAACTATTAATACCATTTTATGACAATTTCGGCCATCCTGTATAGAAAACAGTATCTTCAGTCCTGTATAGTCCTCGTCATACACGCCAAGACTTTACTGTGCTTACGCGCTTTATCATTCAAATTCAATTTACTCGGCCGGCAACACAGTAAAATATTTTCGTGTTTACAATAGAGACTTAAAATAATCGTACATATAAATTCAATTTCGTTTGATCTTTGTTCATTATACAAGATAAACTTAAAATTTCAATTACACAAATTAATAGAGATTTCTTTTTTTAATTTAATTTAATCTAGGTTTTAGGTGTCGAATCACTATATTTGAGTTTTCTGTTTATCAGTTCTAATCGTCAATCGCGGATTTTTTTTTGTGACACGATGCACCGTATTATGTAGAGCTAATTGCACCTCTAACAATTTCTCACCAAAATCGCGAAAATCAATACCAGAACTATTATTTTGCTAAACATTTAGTCACCTGCTTATTTACAATTTCTACTTGGCCATTCGAGCGTGCACTACCGGTGGCTACTTTTATGTATCGTATGCCCATCGCCTTACAAAATGCTTCAAATTCAAACTTCGAAGCGGTGAATGCTGATCCCCTATCAGTAATTAGTACGTCCGGGTTACCATATTTATTTAACTCTAACCTAAGCAACTCTAGCGTGCTATCAACTCCTAAATCTTGCATTGCTCCTAGCATTACGTGTTGACTAAATCCGTCTACAACTACTGCCACGTTCTTATTGTGGTTTTTACTCTTTATATAGGGTATATGTGATCATAATGAACTACCTCGAAAGGCTCTTTACTCTTTTCTATCGGATGCAGAAACCCGGGTTGTTTACCACGGGATTTTTTATAATATATACATTTAATGCATCTATTCACATGCCTAGTAACAAAGTCTCTCATTCTTGGAAAGTAGGAAGACTTTTAAATTTGCCATCGTTTTGAAGATTCCTTGATGCCCGCCTGATTCGTGCGAATCGCGAACAATGCCATACTCTAAATCTTGAGGAACATATAGTTTCCATTTACTTTTAGTAGTTCGATAAACTCCCCCTTTATACATTGTAAACTTTTTAAATGCCTTTTCCTCACCCATATCCAAAAAATCTCTTTATCTCAAAATCTTTTCATCCGCGCGCTGCAAAGCAGCGATCCAGTCTGTATTTAAATTAATCCCGTATGCCATGTCTCGTTCGAATTATTTCCCTGTATTACTTACAGGATAGCGACTTAACGCATCTGCACCTGAATTCATGTTACCTTTAACGTATTCAACCGTGAACGTAAATTCTGATTATCTAACGAACCACCTATACTTATTCCGGAGTTAATATCTTTCTTTTTTGATAACAATTTGATGCTATTACAATCAGTCCTAACAGTAAACTCTACACCTAATAGATATACTCTCCATTTTTCTCGACATGAAACTATGGCCAACACTTATAATTCTGCTGCGGCGTATTTACACTCTTCTGGAGTTGTTTTACGACTATAATAACTTATAGGTTTTACTTTTGGTGTCGGTTCCTGATAAAAAAACACCACCTAGTCCCAACGCGCTGGCATCCGTGTGAACCTCTAGTTGTCTACCCGAAATGTACTTTGCCAATACTCGTTTATTCTTTAAAAAATGTTTAATTTTATTGAATGCTACTTCTTGTGGCTCACCACGTATGAATTCTTCTTCGGTCCGTTAATGACCTAGCAACTGTAGTGAACCCTTCAATAAACTGCCTAAAATTAGGAGCCGGAAACCGCTCTATTGCCACTGTTTTACAACGTCCTTGTTCAATACCATCCTTGCTTATACGAAATCCTAAATACTCTACTCTGCTATACAAGAATCGACACTTCATTAAATTTAAAGTTAAGTTAGCTTCTCTAAAGATTTTCAATATTATCTCAAAACGATCCAGACATTACGCTATAGTTTTCGGAATAGCTATGTCGTCCAAATATGCCATTGCAGTCGTGTATCTATGACTTCCTAAAACCTTATTAACTAGCGATTGGAAAACCGCTGGACTATTTGTCGGTCCAAACGGCATCCGTTTGAATTGAAAGTAGCCGTCAGGTGTTATGAATGCCAATTTTCTTCTGGAATTACTTTCAACACCTGGTAATAGCCACTTGCTAAATCTAGACTGGTAAAATATTGATAACCTCAGTACAGTTTTCTTATTTACGGCAATGGCTAATCTCCAACAGGATTTTCGAAATTCATTTTTTACCAGTACAACATTTCCGTTTAAAACTGCTCGATTATGAAATAGTTGACGAATTAAATTTTTATGTCAAACTTTCATTTATTTGAGTTTTCATACAAAATATCTACGCCAACTTTGACCATTTTTCTAATTTGTTTTGTGTTTGTCCATTGAAATATTTTCTAACAATTCATTTTCCCGGTCGGATTTCATGATCCCTGTATACATAAAAATAATTATATATTTCCGGAATTGTTACAATTTTGAAATACAAAAGACTTCAATGCCATCTATGTAGAAAAATGAATTTCGAAAATCTTGTAGGAGATTAACCATTGCTCTTAAAACATTATAGAAGTTGCATTTATACATCAGTCTGCATCCATCATAGTAAATTTGAATATTTTTAATCTAATAAATTTGAAAATATTTTTAAATTCGTTTAAATTTTTCCGGTCGTTTTTCATGATTCCGCCCCTGTATTCATATAATTATGTATATAACTTATTAATATCCTTACCAACTAATTCCGTAATTATTTTTTTGATCATTTCCCTTTTGACTTGGCTCGTACTATCTGCTACTCGAATGGGTATTCGTAAGCTGATGTGCCGTTGTCTTCAATACCTCTGTTTTTTTTCTTTTTTGGACATTGTCTAGCGAAGTGTCCTCGCTCGTTACACACAAAACACGTTACTCCATTTGATTCTATACTGCTTTTATTAATTTTTGAAACAGAGTTTTCCTCATTGTCGTTCAGTTTGGTTTTTGGATTATTATTTCTCCATTCAAAAGTTCTACCTTTATTTGCATTATTTTGTGCTAAATTCTTTGCTTTATTTGATCGATACCTTGTAACTAGTCGGTCAGTTTCCCGTAAATCAATTAACAGCTGATCTGGTGTATTATATTTTCTTAAAGGTCCCATGATAGTTGTTGAATCTAAAGTCTCCTAGCTCTTCCACTATCTGTTCGATTGATTCCTCATTTGACATTTTGGCATTGTTAAATAAAGCCAACTTTTTATAATAATACCGCTGTATATCCATGTTGTTTCTTTTAAAATTTTCCGCAGCTCGTCTCTTCTGTACCACACTATCGCTTGATGGGAAATTTTCATTTAATAGTGTTTTCCACTGTTTCCAGCTCATATTCACATTTTTGACGCTATCCCGCCACTCTTTAGCTGCGTCCACCATTTTAAGTAATCCATAATGTCGAATGGCCACATCATTCCATTCATATATTGTTCCAAACTTCTCAATTTTATCGATCCAGTCATCTACGCTTTGAATTGGATCAATACCACTAAACGACGGTAATAGGTTAACCATTTGTGCATATCGACGATACTTTTAGCGAACAACACAAGCGACATTTTGGAAATTTTACAGGAAAAGGAAAAAACGTTTTAAATTAAAAATTTTAATAGAAACGTTCAGTCAATATTTTTGTTGCATTACTTTGTATTACACAAACATAAATGTATAATTTTTTTTTATTTCCGTCCTTTTATTAATGAGTTATAGGACAAAAACTACATTTTGGTCGCTTGCGCGTTTTGGTTTACTAATTTGTCGCTTATGCTAAGGCGCTTGTGTCAATTAAATTTTATAAATTGTCACTTGAGCGCAGTTGAGTTTAAAGGAAAAAAATAAAAACACAATTTTGTCGTTTATGCATTTTTCATATATTAATTATTTCAATTTAATACTGATTCGTTTTTCAAAAAATCTGGCTTAAAGATTGCACTTCTTAAAAATATGTATATGTAGATAAAAACATAACCAATTAATTAAAATTCCAACAAAATATAACAATAAAAATAAATAAATAATCTAAAAGGAATTCATTTCCATAACTATTTTTAATAATGCACGTTTCATATTATGTATATTAACATTGTTAACTGTATCACAGACATATCAGTCTTCATTTCTTCAGTTAGGTCTCATATTCTAATTCCAACGGTTCATTTTCGTCTTCATCCGTTTCATTTAATTTATCTTGAATAGACATATTGGTTTGCAAAAGTTTGTAATCATCGTGGTACATCTCAGGAATGATATTTTTAGAGCACATTCGGCTCAAATCGCAATATTTATTTGTATTAATAGATAATTCGGAATTATACACAATCCGAGGAAGTTCTGGTTTGTACTTCATATCTACCTGTAAATTAGGTTCCGTGTAAGTATCCACAAATATTTTCGATTTTGTTATTCTAATTTTTTTAATCGACTTCAATTTGATTTCCTTATAGGGTTTGTGAACACTTTTAATTTTACAATTTTTAGCGACTATTGACATCCAATCATAAAAATCGGTGAATTTCATATTATGAACTTCGTATGGTTTTGGGTTGATTCTTGAATTTCTGATCAACGTTGGATATTCTGTGTAGGACCAAACGGTTTTGTTTTTTAAGTGATTTTCAATTACTCCATGCATTGAATCCACAGGCATATAAGTGTGACCGGTTATAAGAAACGTTATTGTTATTTCATTAACGTATTTAGCCATTGATAAAAAATGTTTTATCATAGCAATAGTGTACCGATTCTTGTTCTGGCCAACACAATTATCGCAGTAAAACGAGATTTTTTTTGTTGTTTGGCGGTTATCTACCATATTTAAAAATTTCCATATATTGCTGCATATTTCGTTGGCTCTTCGTTTTCCCTGATTTTCTCCCCATAAGTAGCAGTTACCATTCCTCGTGACCGATTCGTATATGGTAAAATTATAAACTGCAAATTTTCGATAATATCCTAATAGCATACTATTTCCCTTTGGAACATTTAGTACTTTTTGCAAGTCAAATGAAGCTACTAAAAGAGACGAATCTATTTTGGCATCGGCTTGTTCTTTTAAAAAGTCCACTTTTAATTCATCCTTTAGTTTAATGTGGTTCTCGTATTCGGTTTCCTGCGCAGCAGTTTTATTAGTGATATTTTTATAGCGTTCACACTTCTCGCATTTATCTTTTTTCGGATTGTGAATTGAAAGGTTATAATTTTTTTTAAAAATAATACGAAACTGATCGTATTTTATAAAATTAAATTCTTCTTCAATTTGTTTGTTTTTGTACATTCTATATAAATTGGCTAACGTACCAATATCGGAAGGCAAATATTTTCTAGTGGAAGAAGATCGACAATAATGCGAGGAAACAGCTGGCAAACTTGAAATGAATTCATCTAAACGAATTTGATCGGTTTGCGTAATACTCCGGTATTTTCTTGCTTTCGTTGGATTATTCAAAATACCATCAACGTCCTTAAATTTGTTTACTATTGTTCTAATCCGAGAAGCGGTTATATCTAGCGTATTCATTAAAAATTGTTTGCACACATTTTTTTTTATCTTATCCATTGGACATGTTATACTATACACATGTGAACATTTACGAATTGTTGAAGAATCAGTTCGTCTTCGTTTTACAGATGTTTTTTCGATGCAACTACTTAGGTATTTATCCTTGTCTTTTTGTGTGGGTATTTTCCAATAGCCGTAGAATAGTTGTTGCCTAATTTCACTGGATATGCTGGCACAATCATTAAAGCAACTCGCCCGATTTTCACATGGATTAGATTTAACTTTTTTTTTTGGTACAAGAACCCCATTTTTTTTCAAATATTCGGCGCCTGATTTACGTTTAAATGAGTTCGAATTTTTTAATCTTTTTGTTTTCTTACGAAATTTTTCAATTTGTATTGACTCACTTCCCACTTCATTTTCAAATAAAGTGTCTGTATTGTCATCCAAAGTGCTTGACACATTCTCCATATTTTCCGGTAGAGTAGTTATATTCTCAAATGTATATTGTTCTATATTTGTATTGCAGTTTTGATCCTCCTGTGTTTCTATTAATTCTTCTTGGTGCTCGTATTCGTATATTATAACATTTTCTTGCAAGTCGTCATTGCAGAGATCAAACTCTAATTGATCGTCGATTTCAATATTACTAGCTTCGATATTATTTGGAATTGGAAAACAAATAATATTTTCGTTAATCAAATCTTGGTTATTTATTGTCACTGTCGTTGTTTCCCCATTCTGTGCCTTTTCAAATATTGAAATTGGAACATCCTGCGTTTGGTCACATAATCGCGTTGAAGTCGCTGGTTTGTTACTGATGGTTTCAGAATTCTTTTGTGCTAAGGCCAGTGCAACAAATAATTTACCTCTCGAGTTCATTTTACTGTACCTATATAAAAAAATAACGTTTATATGAAAATCGCAAATAACACAAACGCCACATTTCACATAAATAATTTCTTAAAAATACTACAAAAATAATTAATAGAAAAACAATTGAATTGTATAATCTTGAAATATTTCGTGTTTAGTAATCACTTACAAAATCGTAATGTTTCAAATTTGTTAATAAATTGATTAAAACTATAATAAAAATACGCCAAAATCATTATGGAATTAATGTCGGTTGTGCGTTTTGCATTAAATTTACGAAAAGGCACAAACGACCATATTTTCTGGCAAAATTAAATTAATTCTTCTGTTTATTTCGAATTACTTTAAATGATTTTTTACATTTAATTAAGAAACCACAATTTCACAATCATTCTTAATCAATTTAACTTACCGTGCATCCAAAATTAATTATGATATTGTGACAACAATAAAAACACTTCCACTTCACAAGTTACTACCAACTTCAGTCGCTTAACTCAAAGTAAAATAGTGATTTATGTCGCTTAGACTTTTTGTTGGATTATTTTTACGCAAAATAGCGGTTTTTCGTAAAAAAAATAGAAATTGGTGTAAACAGTCGTATAGAGTAAAATCAGCGCTTTCCAATGATATAAAAATCAGAAATTTAAAAAATTGGCGCTTGTGCTGTTTGATAAAAGTATCGTCGATATCCTGATCTGATCTCACCAGCGGTACACGAGAACTAACCTCACTTCCTCATTCCAATGATTTTCTTGGTTGTTATGCTCAAACTCTTTATTTTTTGAATGTATATCGTTCATACTTTTTACTGTTCTTATAAGTTCTGCTCCCCTTCCAGCTTAATTATTCACCAAAATAATTATTAGCTTCGCAACCAATTTATACGTTGATTTATCCCGCTTCTGATAATTGTCACATACTTTTCAAAAATTGAGGCAGCAAAACACAACAGCGCCACTTTATTTCATTGAGACACAACTTTTTTTGTTTCTATCCAAAACACCAATGTATTTTATTTCGTTTTCAATACACGTTTTAAAATTCTTCTTAACGTTACTGTTGACATCTACATTTTTGTTATTCAGCTATTAATACCATTTTATGACACTAATGACATCTACATTTTAGATAATAAACTATTAATACCATATGACAATTAAAATTAATAATCTTGGACACACTTTTTATTTCGTGATTTGCCATCTAGCGACAGTATATTTTCCAGAAATAGTCGGCATTGCAGCGTAAAAAAATAAACTTTTCGTTTGGCGTAATTTTTCGATCGATACTAATCGAAATTTTTATCATTTTTAAAATATTTTTTTCATTTTCTACGACATTTCAAGACTAATCTTGAAAACCATGTATTAATAACTCGATTTTATGCTTCTTAACACCTTAATACAAAATTTTTTCGCTGTTTAGAAGTAAAACATTGAAAAACGATGAACTTTGAAACCTAACCGTAGTCAAACTAAACATTTTATTGGGATATTCATAAATTAATCGCTCACTAAATTATACGTCTAAGTTTATACTAAAGAAAGAATTAGGTCAATTGGTAATATTTTATGGTCAAAATCTGATTTTTACTAAACGTCGTTTTTGACAAGTTGAGTATCATACAGCCTTAAATACAAACCTTAGATGGGACGGTTTCTTAATCGCATGGCAGATTGACAAAACTATGACTATAAATATCTTTCTTTTTGCATTTTTTTTGGTTTTTGATTTTTAATTCAACAGTTTATTTCAAACATCATCTGAAATATTAAACCATCCGACAAAATTGGAAATTCTCTTCAGCAAATATAAAATTAAAAATAACGGAATTATTTAATGATAGCAAATCAACAACTAATTAATTTTTGATGTTAGTATCTTTGGTTGATCGATACGTCGAAAACCATTTACGTTTCGATATTAAAAATACCGTAACGGCGATGATGATAAACAATAAGCCCGTTATTGTTCCAATGGCTATCACTTTTTTGCGTTTCATTGGTGGTATATAGTACTCCAATGGTTCACTGGGAGCCTCGTAATTATCCATGGCAACCGCAAACGCTTGAAATGTGTACACTTCATCCTCTTCGAGATCGTTGACAACATAATAATTACCGGCCGTTTCAGCGACTCCGATTAATTTGTGTTCCGGTTCCAGGTACCAACGAAGGTAGAACACTTTTAAGGAATCTTGGCCATAAATGGGTGAGACCCATTTTACTAAATAACCTTCATCAATTTCTTCAATTGTTATATTTCGAGGTGGTCCCACTTGTGTAAATGATTCGAAACCTTGAACTTCTCTCATTTGCTCTGGGTCGCTAAAATTATTCGCTACAAAGGAAACAATCGATTAGTACGTAAACTTATCACACTTATAAGACATATTTGTTATACGTTTTGTGTAAAATCGAATTCGACGACTGAAAAGTCCATCATCCCGATAATTTTTACTCAGCACCATTAATTCATACTCTCGTCCGGGTTGTAGTTGCGAAACTGTTGCTTCTGTATTCGATCGATGTTGTGCTTTTACCGTTCGCCATTCTTGTGAATCTATTAGTCGATACCAAAGGACATGGTCGAATGAAAATGAATTTGTGCCTGGAGTCCATCGGACCGTTATCGATGTATCATTACTAACAGCCGTTAGATTGTATGGTGGATGAGGTGGAACATTAGCAATGATTAATTCAGTTTCAACTAAAATTGTTGCCGCCTCATTTTGTGCTTGGCACACATAAATACCGCGATCTGATGACGTCACGTTGTCAAT
Organism: Nephrotoma appendiculata; assembly: GCA_947310385.1. Taxonomy (NCBI): domain Eukaryota; kingdom Metazoa; phylum Arthropoda; class Insecta; order Diptera; family Tipulidae; genus Nephrotoma; species Nephrotoma appendiculata. The sequence goes on from OX371224.1 coordinate 146,925,220, forward strand.
CGTAATATTTCCTCCATCTTGTACAATCCTGTCAAAAGGCAGTAGAGTACCATCTCTTTTTGACCATGTAATAAGCAATCGATGTTTCGGGCTTTTATCTGTTGCATCGCAATGAAAATTTACTGGATCGCCCATGTGCGCAAAGTACGATGATTTTGGTTTCACTGTAAACCATGGCGGATGCTGTACTATCACCCGAATTAGGGGCGATGGACCATCTGATCCTAAAGCATTTGTGGGAATACATGCGTACGCACCAGCATGTGAGTCTTGTACATTTGAGAAAAATAGGCTTCCATTACGTTGTAAATAAACACCAGGAACATTACTGGCCTCATACAAAAATCCGTCTTTCTCCCAACGTAATGTTTCTAGTGGCGGATTGGCTCGGAAATGGCAATTTAGAATGCCCGGTTTTCCGACCGAAAAAAATACTTCAGGGGGAGCATACACCACTTTTGCTTTATCTATAATAAAAAAAAAATAGAATTAAAATATGCTGGAACCAAACAAGTGCAATTATGTATCACTTACATTGGACATTTAGGTAAGCTTTGGCCGACTGTTGCTCCTCCATTGAACTTACAACGATACATTCGTATTCCCCTAAATCGCTCATAATCGTTGTGGTAATAACTAAACTGCCATCAATATCAATAAAAGCCCGATTCGACAAATCATTCATATTTAATATATTCGCGCCATCCTTATACCAATTTGCACGTGAAACATCTGGATATTTCATAACACATTGTAGCACCGCCTTTTCACCTTCCAACACCGTCGAGTTTATAGGTGGAATTCTAATAAGGGCTCCACCATCGATCGACAGATGAAACCATGTACCATTTTTATTTGTTGATGGTGTTCGATTTGGAAATATTAGACGACACTCGTACCATCCAACGTCTGACTCACGAATGGCTGTTAAATTCATTGAGGCTTTGCCAAACTCTGGATTGTTATCGACTAAACTGACACGGCCTAAGTATGCATCGGAAGCGAATAATTCGCCACTGTACCATCGAAATATTTTCCTTTTCTGAAAATAGAGAAATTGAATTGTTATTAAAATTTATCTCAGTTTTTAGTTTTAACTATAATTTAAAACTTTTGTTTTTAAACTTGTTGATCATAAATACATAAATATTTTTAAATAATCTACATAATTTCTTTAAGATACATCTAGCGTCACCTAGCTCTTTTATTTTAAAAATCATATTTTCTAAAAGAGGGTTCTACTGTCGTTTTATCTATAATTTTGACATTGCAGCACGATCTATTGTTTCATAAAACGCCCGACACCACTACTTGAAAGGGGTGAGCAATGCTAAAGTTAGATAATTGATATTATTGTGCCTTCCGTCGATTCTTTGGATTTCCAAAAAGCGGGCCAGAATTTTCTAAAAAGGGTCCACTAAGATGATTGATGTGATTTGATTAGACCACAGGTGGTAAATTTGATTCACAAATAATTACGACGGAACTTTCTTCCCAATTTTGTTATGGTTGCTGCCACTTTGACTCGCTGCTAACGATGCCAGAAGTTTAAAGTGATTTTGCAAACCACATCCAATCGATCATTTGGTGACAAATCCTGTTTATCAATTAAGTCAGGTACTTGAAGTGTTACACGATGCAAAATAAAGTGCGAAGGTGTAAGTGGCGGTTCTGTATGTGAAAATGATGAACAGAGTGGGCGAGGATTTAAAAAGTTTACTTGATTTCGATCAGTAACGTGGTAATTTACACGATTGTGAGAATTTGTTCGCCAACGGTGCATCTAGATTAATTTGTCTAGTCGAACAGCTGATTCCCATAATTCCTCCATATGGCCAGGTGAGTTGAATTTTAATTCTCGTAACTCTATTGTCCTTCATTTTATTGGCAATTGTCAAGAAAGCATTTTCATAAAATGTTTGCATTTCTTTTTGAAAATTGGCAACGCCCACGAAAATGGTCCCGTTGTCATAAAATATGGCTGGCACAATCTATGTCAACCGGGAAAGCTGAAACGCCGCCAAGAAGCCACATTGGCAAGTCTCCAATAATTTACTTTTCAATACGAGGGCATTCTTTGATTCATTCAATACAACCTCCTATCAAATTTTGTGCTCCGATTATGTAGTACTTTTCTTGTATCGTGGCCCAAGGTGACAATAATTCTAAACATTTACTCCACATTATGAAAAAAATTTTGTGTCGTAGTAATTGGGTAGGAAATCCAACAATTTTGGTTCCCGAAGATGGTAATTTTTACTGACGCAGTGCCTTTATGGTGTGGTATTTTTGGAGATAAATTACTAGTACCGATCATATACTTCCAGCTAGATTAGATGGTCTAAAATATTTAAGTGGTTTATAGGGTTCCACCTCATTTTGCAAGTAGTGTTTAGTAGTTAAGTGCGATCGCTTAAATACTTTGTTTCCAAGGCAAGGGATTGGCCGCGAAGGACTGAATCCGAAGATTGTGTCAATCCTAACATACGGCTAGCATTGGGGAGCTCACCATAGTTTGGCCTTATCATTACCAACCCAAAACATAAAGAACCATTACTCAAGGAAGAGTTTGGTAGTTATAGACGAGTTTCGTATAAATTTATATAAGGCCATATCGAAGCTGGAAGATTGTGCCATTCCTAACAATCGGCTGGCACTGGACATTATAAGTTACCCTTAATATTTTAAACTAATAATATGATGCATTATTATTGCGGACTTAAAATATTCAGAATTACTATTGCCAAAGCACAATAAATTATTTCCACGTATTTGTTTTACATGAGCAACAAATAATCGAAAAAAACTGGGATAGGATATTTTGTTGTTGTGTCTATAATTTAAATCGTCTTACAGAGGTAAAAAGGAGAAAAAGGGATGGAATAGAATAGTTTCGTGTGCGTGGGGTGAGTCGTTGTTGGAAACTACGCAAGGTCCATATTCTTAGAAACCACTACATCCAATTTCGGATCAACAGCTTCATCCGGGATTTCTGCTGCGATGATGGAATCAATTTCCCCCAATCTTATGTTTTGGAGGAACCAAATCAAAATGTGCGCATTAGGGATACCACATTTCTGCCATTAAACGGAGTACATCGAAAAATGATCTTGGCCATACAAACGCTGCTTTATGATGAAATTCATCCATTAATTTTTAACTTCACCCAGTTCAAACTATACCACTAAGCATTCGTCCAGCTTTTAATTTATTTCACTATGGTGCTACATAAAATATGCTCTGACTTTTAGAACAGGCGTTCACTGTTAGTGCCACAACTCAAATTCATAGCTCCCTAACACGATAAATTATAAATATGGGATCCAGCAGTTTACGATTTGGTCTAACTTCACCCAGTTGATGACCGTGCTATCATATTCTTCACTGTGTGACTCATCTGGACAAGTTGATGTAGCGGCTAGAATATAGTAACCAAATATTCCAATCGTACATATCGAATTCGCAATTATAACATCTCGCAAACTTATGGCCAACTCATCACTCATCCATCACTCTGTGCTTGTAAATAGAGAAAATGCATTCAGCCGTTCCACACGGGATGTCAAATGAAGCAACTTCATCTTCGTTTCTTTCCCCGTTTACCTATGAAACCGGTTATAATTGATCCTCATTTTTCAACAATTTTTTGTTCTGTGAAGCAGCTTCAACACAATTTATGATGGAGATTTTGGTTTAAATGTTATTCTCGAGAGCGCAGAATAAAACAATACAAAAAAATTTTGTGTTTAAATATAAAATAATTAAAACCTTATTACGAATTAATAAATCTATAACGACTTATTTTGAAGCGTGAAGCAGTGTTTCAATTGGCATCCCATGTGGAACAGCTCATTAACAGATTTAAATATACACACAAGACGGAATTGAAACAACGACCATTCCAAAACGAAAATAAAAAGCGACACGACGAATACTTTAGACTGCAGGGCAGTCATGTTAGAATTGCAGAGAGTATAGTTAGTTTTATATTCAGGAGAGTATTTTCAGCTTGAAAGGAACATTTTTAAAATTTTGAATTATTTCTGGTATCCTATAACATACTACATTTTAGTATGTCCAAGTCCATAGTTGATAGTTGATACATTCCTTTGATGATGCAGCAACTGAGTAACTTGAGCACATGCACTACTACTACTGCATTCGATTATCACTTAATCGCCTAAGAATTGTATCAACCTGAGAGAAGATTCGGTGACCGAACTGACTAGGTATCCTGATCCTACGAGATTCTCTAGTTCTACCGGTTAAGGATATGTTAACGGTTCTAATAATAGAAGAACTACAAGAGCAAACTGCCGTTATACAAAGTACCCCAGTTCGTTTTTTTTTTTCTATAATTACCAATTACCAGTTTTCTAATCCCCGTTAATATTTTGACCATTCATGGGGTGTGAAAAAACAGTTACATAGTTTGTTAGTAAGGATAAGGAACTTTCTTGATTGGTCTCTTTTTATCACCATGAAGATGAATAAGACATAATAAGTTTTTGTTTGGTAGTTTGTTTAATCCATCCTTCTAACCACCTTAAAGATGAGGAGGGACAGCTTTTTATGTTTACCTTTCTATAAACCTTTCGATGTATCCATCGCCATCAATCATCATTGACTGGAATAATCAATAAATCGGGTCCAGGGCCTATCTCGTCCCACGAAGCATACAGCCCCAAACTACAATTCCCAGCTATTCAACCCCCTCCGATCCACGAACGGCGCCTCACGAAAAAATAGCTCCCTCTATTAACCAAACCGACATCTACAGACAAAAATTGGGACCGTCGACACAAAATGACCACTATACAAAGCTCCCAAAACAGCGAGAACTGCAGTACTCTAGGTGCACTGACTCAGAATACCACATGCCCTACCGCCATATGACACCACTTCATATCAATACTTTCAACTCCCGACCCCAGATTTAAGTCTAATCAATCACTGGAAAAATCCCAGCCCTCATGCCTTCTTTATTGCTGAAAGCAATAAACTTCGAGTACATAACAATTAAACCCACCCAACACCCCACTAAACAACTATGTACATGACAAAACCTACGCAAAACCTGACTGCTTAAAACAAATTCAATCCCCTACATCCCTCGAACCACACCTCTCCTGCCCCTCTACTACCTCCGCCACCTAGACTCCCTCCGCCACCTCACTTACCGAATTCCTGAACACAATCACCGTCCACAGTTAAATAAAAACTACAGACATAAATCCGATGACACAGCAAGCAGCATTACTCTGGCGAGTGCAGATGCATCGCAGTACAGATATACTTAAATACAGATACATAAACACATACACACACATGTATATACTTACAAATACATGCACATACCTATATAGATATACCATACATATAAGCATATACCTACATGTGAATAAACACATATATTCGCATACGCACATACAAAATTCTTCAAAATACAGTCAATTGAGAAACTTTTATTTCACAAAATATTTATAGGGTAAAATATTTTCCTTCCTTTCCCTATTTCTTCAGTAGGCCAGAAAAACACAATTCAGACAAAAAAGCCACGAGAACACTTCCCCCAACTCCCCATTCCCAGGGAAAACCAGAATAGTGCAGTGGAAGAAAGAATACGGCTCCCCGAATTAAAAAATGTTTTACTCAAAATGGTTTCTTTTCTGACTTAAAAACGGCGTTTTCATTTCATTTTCAAATTGACTTAAAATCTGTAATGAAAATGAAATAAAAAAAGATGACTTTATTAATGTATATCATAAGTCATTTTGAAAATGGTTTAAGAAAATTCGTTTATAAATGGCAGAAAAAGTTCACCTATTTATGTTTTATATTTTCTTTAATGAAACGCATGCATTTCTATATATATTAACACAAATGTAAATTTTATGCTATATTTATAGTGCGAAATAAAATATGCCTTTCTTGTGTCGTTTTAAAATTAAATTTGTTTTTGTAAAACACTTTTGTTAAGTGAAAAAATTACCGACCAAATGGCACAATGGTTAAAGTTTTGGCGTTTGGATCGGGAGGTACCGGATTCGAATCCCGATAAGGGTTGGATGCAAAAGGAAATTTTCATCAACAGATTACGATCTGTGATTAAAAGAACACAACTACGACCCCCGTCGGCGTGAAAATCTCATGGGCCGACCCATCTTCGATGTACATGAAAGGCTGGCATGGAGCTATGCAATGCGCAGATGGTATCTTAAATCGGCCCTATAGCTGTACGTCTTCGATTTGGCAGATGATGCATAAAGTAGGACGGAAAAATAAACCACGAAAAAGCAGGGAGTGCTTCGGCCCCAAAACAGATGGCATGGATTAAAAAAAAGTCAAAAAATTTGTTTAAAATATGATTTAAAAAGGTCCCATTTTTTCATATAAAACACCTTTATAAGTTCACCTTTTTAATCTAATACCATAGACACATATCTGGTTTCGTAACTAGGATTAGGAAACTATGGTTTGCAAGATGAGAACTCAAGACGCACTACAACTTCTTTTGCCTCCTCATTTGGTTTTAAATAGTAATGGAGTAGGCATTGACAAAAATGCCAATATTGACATTTAATTGACAATTAAATTGTCAGAAATGACTTTTCTGTTGACAGAACAGAAAAAAAATGTTCCCGCCAACTAAATATCTCAATGATAAACAGAAAATTCGGAGGAAACTAGATTTTTTTGCTAAGCTATTAGTGTTCGGAATTTCCATTTTTTATGTATTCGGCGTTGTGAGAACAACGTTAAAACTACGTTAAAACCGAGTTGCAAACCATGGTTAGGGGTAACACATTACAACGAAATCATGGTTAACTCGAAACCATAGCTATGAAACCAGTAATGTGTCTATAGCATAAGCCTTCCCTAATTCAGGGAGCCAAAGAATACATATTAATGCCCACAAATGTGAAAAGACATTTAACCACTATCTAAACGTTTACAAACACAAAGAAAAACAAATAAACCATAACTTCGCAGCCCAACACATCAAATTTTACCAGTACCTTAAAACACTATGTTCCGAACAGGAAAATACCGTCGATAAAACTCACTCGGCTCATGAAGCAAGCCACATCCTCACTCAATGTACATCCCTTAGACATATAGTACAATACACACTTATACAAAAAGATCAACAACCATTGAAACACCGAAACGACCGCGACAACACAAGTCAATTGGTCGACCGCCAAAGTGATAATATTGGTTGTTATTATTATACAGTTGGTCACAAAATTGAACGTACACCATTAAAAAAACATATTTTGTTAAAGAATAAATACAAAAACAACAATTTAATTGATTTTTTTTATATTTCGAAATATTACATATCTCTAAACTTAATTTCTTAAAAAAATAATAATAAATGGTTTACAATTCATAATAATTAAACAGAAAACAAAAATCACAATATTTCAGTTTCACAAAATTGAGCGTACACTTATGATAAGTTTTTGGGAAGTTCGTAATTTTTACTGTATTAATATTTTGTGTGGCCACCTTTAGCGTGTATAACCGCCTGTAAACGACGTGGCATGGATTCCACCAGTTTTTTAGTATAAAAAGCCCCAATATTTTCCCATTTACCCCTTGTTCTATTTTTTAGCTCTGTTTTATTGGACGGATTGCTATTTGCAACCCGTATCTTTATTTCCCGCCACAAACTCTCAATCGGATTTAAATCCGGTGATTGAGGTGGAGTTTTAAGTTGGTGGCGAACGTTTTATAGCATCCATTCCTTCACTAAATATGAAGAATGCTTGGGGTCGTTATCTTGTTGATAATAATAATCAGCGACAAACCTAATCTTTCTGCAGTTGGGCGCACATTTCTTTTGAAAATGTTTAGATATCCTGTTTTATTCATAGTTGTTTCTATAAATTTCATATTTCCTACTCCACTCGCAGCCATAGAACCCCATAACATAACGGATCCTCCTCTATGTTTTGTTGAAACTAAGTTCTTCATTTTCAAAGATTCATTCGGCTTTCTCCAAACTATTTCCTCCCGTCTGAGCCAAATAAATTTACTTTAGTTTCATCTGTGAATATTACTTTATCCCAGAAACTTTGAGGCTCCTTGATGTATGTTTTAACAAATTCAAGACGTTTCTGGATATTTATGGTTGACAATATCGGTTTTTTGAGAGCAATTCGACTGTTCAAATTGTTCTTGCGTAAAACATGGCGAACAGTTTCTGTTGATATGGCTTTTTGTGTATTTTCTGACATTTTCAATTACGGTGTTTCCATGACAGAGTTAACCGGGATTATCTCGGATTATCTCATCATGGAAACGAGTCGGATTTAGAGTTTTCGTTAAATTTCTTAATACACCTTAACTCGACGAAAGTAGTTGGGTTAAATGGGATTCTATCTGTCAAAAGAAAAAATTAATTTGTTTACACAATCAAAAAACCGAGTTTTTTTTGTGCACTAAATTAAATTAAATATAAAAAATGTTGTTTGAATCTAGTGAATGTGAATATGATGAAATATTTTTAAATTTAATGAAAAAATTCACCCGAAAATTATATTTATTTCGTAAGACACATTTATTTATATATGTATTAACTAAAACCTTTTTTTAAAAAAATTAACACAAAATAAATTTTAGCTGTCAAAAAAAATCCGAAAAAATGTACAACATAATCTAGAGTAAAAAATACACCGATTTTTGGGTGCGCTAGGTTTGAACTGGGAAAAACCCGGGTTCCTCGAAAAACCACTAGTGAACACTTGGAGTATTCAAAATCAAAATGGCGTCACGCGTATTTTGGAGCGAAAGTGAAAATAAAATTTTACTGGAAATAATAGAAGAAAAAGACATAATCAATTTAATGGACGGGAAAAAACATCGCTCCAGTGATATATTTAAAATTATTGAGAGTGAATTAATCAATAGAGGAATAACCGATAAAAATTCGGTACAAATTAAAACAAAATGGAAAAACTTAAAAAAAAATTATATTAAAACAACGAAACAAAATAATCGTAGTGGAGAAAAATTAAACTCGTGTGACCATTACGAGGAATTAAATAGGATTCTTGGCAATAGACCATCTTGTTCGCTGATTAAAAACGCATTTGATAGTGGTGAAATTAACAATCCAGGTATGTAACCGTTTTCTTCCAGTTACTGAAAAGCTATAAAATAATAATTGATATAATAAATAATTCGATATTGATTTGATTTTAGATTCAATTGTATCGGAAACTGTGGAACAGGAAAGTGATGATTTAATCATTTACGATCCACTTGACAGCGAAGAGCCAACCTGCAGTACTTCTACCCAACCAAGACGTAAACGCAAGAGTGCGAGTAACGACCTAATAAATGCAAATAAAGAATTGCAAAAAGATTTTTTTGAGCAAGAAAAGGCATTAATTGAATATGAATACGAATTGTATTCAAAAAAGAAAGACGAATTGTTGGAGAAGTATTGCAATGAAACAAGAAAAATCTTTCAAGATACAAATAATTTATTTTTAAGTGAAATTAAAAATTTTTAAATGAAGATACTGATACCACAAACTCTACCATGCCACGATTCTCTGAACGAGAACTTAATGATGAGTTTATAAATTGTGATAAAAATACCAAATTTTGAGTTGTGCAATGCAAACAGTATAGAGAATTTTCATAAAATGATTGATGAATGATTTTTTAAGTATAATATTTAGTAGTATACTTATTATTAAATTAGTGATAAGGTAGTAAATAATGAAATAAAATACTGAATTGAATTTATATCTTTGTATGAAATTTATTTAAATAAAACAATTTTGAAATTTATTAAAATCTATTGCTTTCTATAATTGGAAAATTTTCAGCCATATATATTTTTAAGTGATTACGAATTTCATTTGCTGTTGGTAATCCATTTGATGTATTGGAATATTGCGGTTGCGGGTAAATTCTATCGCTTTCTGTCAACTCAGCGCACCATTACTGTTGAAACGCCACCTTTCTCTGTTCTACAAGATTGTGTAGTATGCAGCAAGTAGCGATTATAGAGGGTACAAGGGAAATATGGACGTCCATTCGTTTCTGCAAAATTCGCCATCTACTCTTTAACCGACCGAAAGCATTTTCAACTACAATACGTGCTTTATTTAAATAAACGCCAAATGAAATTTCTTCCTTGGTTTTTGGAGAAACATATCCTTTTATGATCCAGTCTAGTAATGGATAAGCCGGATCCCCAATTAAAAAAGCTTTAACTTCTTTTCCGTTTATATCTTCAGAAGGCTATAAATATAAAATTATTAAGTAAAGTTGTAATTTTAAATATAAAATCTACATACCCTTGGGTAATTATTTATATGTGTATATAAATAGGAATCCTTTAGCACTGCAGCGTCATGGGTGCATCCAGGATGTTTTATAGTGATGTCCATAAATCTGTAAAAAATAGATTTACATAAGTACCTATACATATATTCAAAATTTAATTAATTGTTACCTATAATCGGCATCCACTACAGCTTGTAAAATAACAGACGGCCAGCTTTTGCGATTTATGTAGTCTCTGTATCCAATTTTGGGAGGTGTAACTGGTACATGAGTACCGTCAATGGCGCCTAAAATAAGTGGTATACCACTTTTTTCTTCGAATTTTGTGCAATTGATCTTTGCCTCTTCCATATTTGGCATACGGATTTGTTCAGGCAATAATGTTTTTATTACAGCTGTACAAAACTGTTTTATTGATCTATGTACGGATGTTTTATGTACACCAAACTGGTTTCCAATTAACCGTTATTCTGCACAGGAGGCTAGTTTATACAACGCCATTCCAACTTTGATTTCCACTGAAAGTGGTTCTCTCACGCAAAATGGATCCGGTTTTAATTCTGGCCGGAATTTTTCACACAAATATTGATAAGTTCCTTTATCAACTCTGAAATTTTCCACCCATTCATCGAAATTATCTCCGTTTACAATTTCTGTCCACCATTGACTGCTTCTTTTTTTTCCCACACTAATGGTGGTTTCCTTTTTGGCACTTTGGTAAGAAAAGCCAAAGAATTAATTCCTTTTGATTTGAACATCTTAATTGAGTCGAACTTTCTTTTACGGAGTTTTTTTAGGAACGCTTTTCTACGATTTCTCATACGAGACAAATAATTTTCCAACAAAACGTTTAATTGATTCTGCATTATATTTAAATAAGCCACGCTTAAATTTTTTATTTTTTGCTTTAAATTAATTGTTCTTGCCATTTCACTTTACAGTAATGAAAACAGTTAAAATAAACACGGGTTAATAATAAAAATATTCACGAAAGATAAAAATATAAAAAAAGGCTGGCAAAAAACATAACACCACCTGAACTGTCAAAACAAATTTAGCATTTTATAATTTTCCCATGGAAACGATAGGGATTAGCGCGCCATGTTATTAACTCGACGAAACTCTTAACTCGGTTTATCTTTGTCCATGGAAACGTAGTGAATGTAAGTTGACATGGAGCTTGCAATGTGCAGGTATACTGTATACTGTACTTGTGTGAATGGGTGGTCTGTGCGTGAATGAAAGGGGGGTATTAATTGACCTTCAAAGGACATTAAATCCACTGGACAATTGATACTTCCTTTTTTATAAAAAAAAGAAAAAAAGCTTTGGAACACTAGCTTTTTGATTTTTTTCATCTCACGTACAATAAATCGCTCATCCTGCTCACTCCAAATTCTTTTTCTGTCTCTACCTTGTTTATTTTTTAGCGTTCCCTCATATTTCCATTTGTTTATAATTTTCTGCGCTGTAGAATGACGTCGGCCGACAATTTCGCCAAGTTCACGCAACAATTTTCCCTGACTGCACGATTTAATCACCAATTTTCGAGTACATTGATCGACTTCTCCTCTTTTGCTTTTCATTTTTAAATTTTACTGAGATTATCGTAATGGCTCTTAATCGAAATTTTAACAAATAAATTGTAAAAGTATCCTTCCAACGTAAAACTCGCTATACAAATAACGTTTTTAAGAAATTACGCAAATTGAATGGAAAATTTCCAGTTCTCAATAAATGTACGCTCAATTTGTGAGTGACAATTTGTGTGACATTGAAATGTAGTGATTTTTGTTTTCTCTCTATTTATTAGGAATTGTTGTATTTACTTTATTATTTATTTTTGGAAATTTAGTTTAGAGATATTTAACATTTCGAAATATAAAAAAAATCAATTAAATTGTTATTTTTGTACTTATTCTTTAACAAAATATGTTTTTTTAATGGTGTACGCTCAATTTTGTGAGCAACTGTATATTTTTTTATTGACTCAACTCGAGAGTTGAGTCTTTTCTTTTTATTTATGATTTCAAAAAAATGTTACAAAAATATTAACTAATACCCCGTTTACACCAGTAGAATAAAAGTATGTAGCAAAAAAGTATGTTGGTCTAAACCCAAACTAAAATACTTTAATACTTTATCGCGTACTATTTTGCTATTAAAGTATAATAGCTATCAAAAAAATATTGGTATTACAGTCGTGGTTTAAACTCTAATTTATTATTATTATACATTAATTTTGTTTATTATTTATTTCAAGTGGCCGGTAAAGACAGTTTTTGTTTGTATATACATTTCCATTTGTGATATTACACAAAAAAAATTATATTTGTCAACAAAAAAAGTAATATAGTATTATAGTATGGGTTTACACCGCTTGTGGTGTAAACTGGCCGGATATTATACTTTATTAGCAAAAAAGTATTATACTATTAAAGATGCTCTGGTGTAAACCCAGTATAATAAACTTAGATGTTGTGCGTAGCGATTTTAAAAATACAATTCCATATTTTATTTCGTTTTTCTCTACTTTATACTTTTTACTTCGTAATGGAAATTGGTGTCGTTTGCTTGGTTTTTTCCATCGTTTGATGCAAATGCAGCAGTTTTGTTGTTATGTTAAAATCCGATTAAAATGTATGTTCGCTATGTAGATTATCACGTTTCTCGCCATGCGTCTTACTTTTTGATGATTCAGTGCCTCGTGTATGTTGATCGACTGTTTCACGTTGATCGTGAGATTCCGTGTTATATAACACCAACACCACTGCACGTTACAACAATCGTTCAATCCGGCTAGGTCCGACACCCTTGGACAAACTTCGACGCAAAAAATGCAATAGAACCCACCTCATGGGTCACGGCGGATACGATTCATCCGTGCACAAACAACATACTGCGCCGACAACACCCAACGAGCACATCCAAATAACCCGCAAAAAAAAAACTCGCAACCTCTTACAAACCTCGCACACGTAATTTGAATACACATCTTCAACAAATTAATCAAAATGCTATAAACTTTTATTCTATATATCATCCCTACCGGTATCAACCTGTAATAGAGATATGACATTTACTACTTAAAATTTGTAAATAATTAAATAACGTATAAAAATTATGAACTACGATGTATTTTTCGTGCGTATACTACAATATCCGTCACCTAACTAGCTGTTGCATTTGACAATTGAATATGGTCGTAAATTCCGCTAACTCAGATTTCTATTTCATAATAGTATAATATCTGCGCGGATCGGATTTTTTTAGTTTCATAATATGAATATCCGACGCGAGTCCCCCCGTTTTCCAATCACAGACTTATTTATGGATATCAACTTATTCAAACAAGTCAGATGGTCAGCGGCACCACTCCAGCAACTTCCCAGAACAGGGAAACCGGGGAAAGAATTCACATGCAATCCCTATCCAAACACTTATTCTCCGGAATACCGAGGCAAAACGTTAGTGCTAATTTTTTTGAAGACAAAATCAAACGGGGAATAACCTTCCCTGCCAATTAAGATTTGAAAAACTTATTCCCAAATACAATTAATATTCACATCAAATTTCACTCCTTAGTAGACCGGAAAAAATATCCGAACAGAAGTCACATACCAACTCCACTCTCCCAGCTCCCCACCCCCGGGGAACCACCAAAATAGTTCCACCGGCGAGGAGACCTATTTGAACAAGTACGCCTACACACAAATGTCTCCAAAATTGTGTCTTGACTAAATTTAATACATGCCTTTTTTATTTTAAAATCAAGTGACAACGACAAACATACCTGTGGACATTTTTCTTTCATATATTAGAAAATGCGTTTTACTTTTAGTTATTACGCCACAAATAAGTCCATAATTATTTAAATAATTGCCAAATTTTCTTTTTTACGTACGATAATATCCATGACATACTCAATCTTATACCTGTGACAGACACGTTTCGCTAATCGGTCATAAATCCTCTTGCGTTGTGCATACTACTGCACTATTGCACGGTATCAAAATTATAACAAATGACATAGCATTTGAATTTATTAGTTATTTATTTCATTAAATAAACAATTAATTATTTAATAATAAACATCGCAAATATCCATTGACAATTAATTGTTATGTAATAATTAAATAACGAATGACCTCATCATTTTCAGTTTTAGAATAAACAGGGTTTATTGCAATTCACAAGTATATTTTTTGTTTGATTAATTTCACTACTATTTGAATCAAATGCAGTCAAACAATAGTAGTGTTGCTTTCGCTAATCCGCTTAGCTTAGCTAAGAAATGTAAAAGCAACAACTTTTGGATTTAATTTTTTAATGCGTTTTAATTTTTCTGTGTTGGTTCATTTTCTTAATATTTATTTTAGTTTTTTTTATTTTAAGAAATAGAATAAATTAAATTCGGTATTTTGCTATCAAATAACAAATGCTAAATTATTATTCAATATAATTTTTTTTTTAGAAAAATAGAAAAACAACGCCTTGCGGTAAACACCATAACCATAAAATGATTTTATTTCCCCTAATCCTAAAAATTTGTTTCTTAACATTCTAAAACAATCGGCTTGAATACAATGTAATTGTTGTTGTAATCTTTTGAAAGCAACACAGCTAATGAAATGTCATAAAAGTTAAAAACACCGACGTGTAATGGCGCTATTTGCAGTCCCCACTAATCTCATAAATATGATAAATCTTCAAAATTTTTAAAGATTAGTTGACTAAACCAGTAAACCTCAAACCAAATCGAGATTAGCTAATCTTCTACTTGACACACTAGCGCTTAACTCGAAAAAAACACTAATCGCGTTTTATTAATCCATAGTCTGTCATAGGATTACCCATAATGAACAATATTTGAGAAAAATTTAATAGTGGATCTATTTTTAAATTCAACCCGAGCAAGCAGGAGTTACGACATCCAGTCATCCCGGATGTTCTTAACAACAACAACCACATTAGGAATTATATTTCATTTTCTTTCCCACAAACTAATTTTATCAAATTTATTTTTTATATTAACATTTCATATTTCAAATTCTTGTTTAATTGCTTATTATAGATTTTCCTATATTTTATTTCATTTTAAATTTATCACATTTCAATTTTATTTTCACAAGTAATTTTGTTAACGTAATCTAAAAGGTAAATTTTTATAATTTTTATATTCCATTTTCATTTTTAAAAAGATTAGATTATATTTGGAAGCGAACGACGGACCATCGTTCGTAGGAAGTGATAGCTTGTGCTTGAGTTATATTGTTAAGTTAAATACAGTGTCTTAAGTTGTTAAATTGTGTATAAATAAAATAAAAGTTATAATTGGCGCAGTTGGTAGCATTTCCTATGTCAATAGGAAAATACGCAATATAAAAATATAATAAAATTAGTGTTATAATATAAATATAAAAATATAATAAAATTTTTTTTACGTAAATTGTAAATAATTTATACAATTACTCAAGACGAAAATTAATAAGTGAAATTACCTACTGAGGTTAGTACCAGAACAGTGATACAAAAAAAAAAAAAGCAAAAATAATCAAAATTAGAAATTTTATCAAGTACACAAGTACACTCAAGGACTGATAAGTCGGAAAAATAAGAAACGGTTACCATTGTGCTTCAAAATCAATAACTGATTAAGACACTCGACGGATCATCGGGTGACATGCAGAAAACGCTGTTTTTCATGTGGTAAGTGAACATATTTTTACAATTTACTAGATTCCCTTGAATGTTCCTGTAACAACATAACGAGTTGTGTTATGTTGTTGTGTCAACTTATGTCAATTAAGTATAATGCACAATCAATATTTATGTATCAATATGTATGTATCAATATGTACGCACAATCAATATTGTATCGGATTGTAGTGAGTAGCGAGAATAAGAAAATGAAATACATTATTCAGCCTAAACACTTCCTTTAAAAAATCCAAATATATCTCTCGTCCTACTTCTACTTGTACCGCGGATTACGGTTACGAGAATAGCCAATTAGAGACGGTTAAATTAGTATTAGACGATAATTTAGAAGAATTAAATTTAAAAAGTATTAAAGATTATTCAATGGATCAAGTCAAAGAAAGTTTAGAAAAATTAAAAATCCCTGATGCAGTCAAGGATCTGCCACATTTTGATGGCAACAAAAGAACATTGTTCGACTTTACTGGCAATGTAGAAGAAATTTTGCAAGTGCTAGTAGGTATAGATGGTACCCCAAATAGCAAAATTATATTGAGGGCAATTAGGAATAAAATCATAGGAGAAGCCAACGAGGTACTAAATATGTACGGCACTCCTCTACAATGGGAAAGCATAAAAAAAATCTGATAACACATTACAGCGATAAAAGAAACGAGACGAGCTTGATTAGAGATCTACATAGACTCAACCAAGCAAGTGACACGGTAGAACAGTATTATGCAAACATTATAGATATATATTCGACTATAATGAATAACATCAAAATTAATGAGCAGAACGAGAATGTTGTGATTTCCAAACAAACACTATATGAAGAAAAGTGTAAAAACATCTTTCTTTCCGGGTTAAGGGAACCACTAGGTTCAATTTAGGGCAATGAGACCGTCAATCCTATGTGAAGCATTTAGTTTTTGTCTGGGAGAACATAACATAGCTTACATCAAAAATAATAATTTTCAGAAAGGTATAACGCCGATAAGGAAACCTTCACCTCAACCTCAAAATTATAGAACAAATTATCCAATCAATTAACCTTTCCCATCATATTCTAAATTTACGCACCAATACCCACTTAATAAACAACAAATTCCCCAATACCATCAGTTCTATAGACCAAATGTCCCACATAATCCTTTACAGTTGAAACCAAATTTCAATAAGTTCAAACAACCTTTAATTCAGAAACCACCTCAATATAATTATCACGAACCCATGGACACATCGAGTGGTCCTTCCAAATTTAAAAACCCAATTAGATATAATAACAATAGCAACAAACGAGTAATTAATAAACGTACTTACAGGTTTATCCTGCTTAAAACAGCAGACGCACAAAAACTGGAAATACACGACTTGACGAACAAATAGAGGATTGTTACCACTTAGACTAGAAGACACAAGAATTATCGAAACCCACTCGAAATTGATACATATAGTGAACATAACGGAGTACGAAATAAATACAGAACTGATACGACAAAACATTAAAACCCTAACTAATCAGACAGGAAATAGACGACATTACAAACCTAAACTTATCATATTGAAACAAAAATTTAGCACATTATTAAGCAATTTGGATTTAATTACACCGAAATAGTCTATAAACGAGGACTCATTAACGGACTAGGTTCGGTTATCAAATCAATAACGGGAAACTTAGACCATGACGACTACGTTGAAATAAATCAAAACATAGATATTCTCATGTCAAACCAAAACAATCTCAAAAATCAAGTTAATAACCAAATATTAATCAACGAAAAAATGATATCGCGATTCAATAGTATTTCAGAGCATATTAACGATCCACAATCTATTTTAGAAAAGCACATTAACAATTTCCAAAACGACGTTGTCGATAAATTGAATAATGTAGAATATATGTTAAAAGTAAATCAGTATTTCGACCAGATACTCTTTGACATTGACACTTTAAATAATCACCTGGAGGACATTTTGGAATCAATACTCTTAGAAAAATTGAAGGTAATCTTAAAACACATATTACATCCGCAAGAAATAAGTTACATTTACGATAAATTCAAAGAGCAAAACGTCGCAATTAAAGTAGACGAGAATATATATGAGTTTTTAGAATTGAATGCCTACTTCAATCACTCTAACATAATTTTTGTTATCCAAATACCTATATTTTACCCTGATACCTTTTCATTTTATCATTTAAAACAACTTCCAATCAACAACACACCAAAAACACACCAAAAAGTTGCATACCAAATGTAATTCACAATAAACAATCGCATTGCAACATACTCAAGGAGACAATTGAAGACACAATTGAGTTGATAGAATCAAACTATTTACTCATAATTACGCATGCCGAACTTTTGATAGAAACAACATGTAGTGAAAGCACTCGTAACAAAATGCTGAAAGGAATGGTTTTAATCCACTTCGAAGATTGTACCATCACAATAAATAATATACAATACTCAAGCAAATCGAGAGCCTATTCAAGTCATATCAACTTTGTACAACGATATTAATCTAACGGAAGTAACGAACAATTTAATATTGGAAAAGCTAAATGAATGGACATTAGAAAATACGGAAGCTATCTACGTACTAAATTTGCAATGTAATACTAATTACATTTTCATTATAGGAACAATATTTGTAATAATCCTAATAGTAGCAATGATGACAAGACAAGGATTCAAGAAAATCTGGAAACCCAGGACTCAAATTTCATCGGATCCAGCATTCGAAGAAAGGCAGTCTACCCCGACCGGTCAACCGCCATCAACTCAACTCTCCTGGCCATCACTACATTCTTAGGGGGGAGGAGTTACGACATCCTGACATCTCAGATGTTCTTAACAACAACAACCACATTAGGAATTATATTTCATTTTCTTTCCCACAAATTAATTTTATCAAATTAATTTTTTATATTAACATTTCATATTTCAAATTCTTGTTTAAATGCTTATTATAGATTTTCCTATATTTTATTTCATTTTAAATTTTTCACATTTCAATTTTATTCTCACAAGTAGTTTTGTTAACGTAATCTAAAAGGTAAATTTTTATATTCCATTTTCATTTTTAAAAAGATTAGATTATATTTGGAAGCGAACGACGGACCATCGTTCGTAGGATGTGATAGCTTGTGCTTGAGTTATATTGTTAAGTTGAATACAGTGTCTTAAGTTGCTAAATTGTGTATAAATAAAATAAAAGTTATAATTCAGGCTTACCCCAGGAGGCTGTTCGTAAACTTTACATTGTTAACATTGTTACAACTGTCATTGTTAGTATGACGTATGTGCTTAACAATGATTTTGTTACAAATGTCAATGATTTTACAAATGATTGACGATGACAAAAAAAACCTATAATAAAACGCAAAACAGAAAACTAATTTCTATTCTCCTCAATATGGGAATAATTATTAAACCAGATATTCGTAAACTTAGAGTATTAAAATTATAATTTTTAAATAATACTCAATTATACGCATAGTATACTTTTATCAAACACATTGACCACATAAAAAAGTTTATTAAAAAATTATTTTGTTCCGATATTGATGTGAAAAAATATGTTTTTCGCTTGATTGTAGCATAAATAATACTTTGACAGCTGGAAAGGCAGTCTCGAGTAGGGTTGAGAATGACATTTGTAACAATGTTAAAACGAGTTTACGAACGACAAAAAGCACGTGCTCGTTGTTACAATGATAGTTTCAGAACGATTTAGAACTGTCATTGTTGACAATATCGTAACAATGTAAAGTTTACGAACAGCCTCCAGGTAGTGTACACCGAGTAAAGGTAGAAAAGATAATTTTTGTTCGTGTCTTCGCCGTGCCGAAAATTCGGCGAATAGGTCCTTCCTGACATTAATTTCAGAGTAAAATTTGAAGACCCGAGTATGCACAGTTCACAAATTAAAACGCAGTGTGTAAAGTAAAATTACCCAGGTTGCATAAAAAAATTCGAAGTTTTTTTTGATAGCGCACTGCCTGCTCGGGATAAATTAAAATTAGGTAAATAGGCCTATGCCGAATTGAACTATGCCGAATTGAGTAAAAAATTGTACGCAATTTATAACCAAAGAAGCCCTGTACTTGCCGATTACTAAATTGTGTGTAAATTATCAGTAAGGAAAAATATTTTGTATGATATTGATGCTAGAAGGATAAATGAGACCAAAATAATTCCAGAGAAATGCGAAGATTATCACGTCGATTATAGAAAAAATAATTAATTTCAATCAAGGTTGCGTTGAAAAATGGATTTATTATCAAATAATTCAGGTTTTACGATTCGCAAACCATTCGAAATGTTTGAGCTGGGGATTTCAAACGAATGTTTTTCTTTGATTTTTGTAAAAACAAAACCAGTTGTACATCCAACCTTGATCGAAATTAATGATTTTAATTTTTTTTTATGGAGTTTGGATTCCCGCCGCAGTAAATCCGGCGAGTTCTATAATCGACGTGTATATCACGTCGATTATAGAATCCGCGGGAGCGATTCGATTGCGGATTTAAAACTGCATATAAAAAAGTATAAAATGATATTTTAAATCATAGTATCTTAGAAATTTCTATGGATTTTGATATTGATACACCACAGTACACATAGAAAGGTAATATATTCATTCGGTCGCATTTACGTTCATTTTTGCGCATTCTTTCAAAAAATGTCAATATGGCGGAAGTAAGAGACTAGATTAGACGTATTTACATGCATTTCGGTTGTTATTTTAATATTTGTTCATATTTTATAATAAATACAGTGGTTTTATCTAAATATTAATTTTATTACATTATCTAATATTAGTTTAATAATAAAAATACGTTGTGCTATATATGGGTGTAGCTCAAATAATCAAAATAAGGTACAAGACGGTGCAATTTCTTTTCACACTTTTCCAAAGGATAAATTTCTTTGTAAAAAGTGGGTATTTTTGTGTCGCAGAAGTGATAAACTTAATGTGAAAACATCTCGAGTGTGTTCAAAGCATTTTAAATTTCACGATTTTAAAGTGAATCCCCTATACGAGCAATATGGTTTAAAATTAAAACGATATCTTAAAGAAGATGCATTTCCTTCGCTTTTCTTGGTGTCACAAACGGCAGAAGAACTGGTAACTCCAAGAAATTTAAGAATGCAAAAACGAGCAATACAATCAAGGTTAGTTATATATATTTTAACAAAATATAATTATTATTTTATCTGTGCATTTTTACAGCGCAACTATAACCAACCATCAAACTAGTGACAAATTAACTTTAGAACAAATCGACGAATGGAGTTAGATGATGAGTTTACAAACGAGGTCAAAAATACAACTCCAGAAAAGGTTGAATGCCCTGAAGATGAGATGTGTGTAGAAGCATTGAATTCAACACAAGGCCGATTCAAAACAGTAGTTGTTTATCAAAGATCGGTGTCGGATGCACTGAACAAGCATCACAAACAGTAGAGACTATTCCATCGCAAAAACAGATCGCAATATTAAAAAAAACTTGTTATAAACAAGCAAAAATTATTAATTCTTTAGATAACATTTTTACTAAAACCCAGTTGAACAAATTAGAATGTCCCAAACGGCGAGCCAAGTGGACAATCGACGATATTGCCAATGCCATTTCCATTCATTCGGCAGGGCCACGAGCGTATCGGTTACTTCTAAAACGAAACTATCCCTTACCAGCAGTGATAACCCTTAAAAAATATTCTGCTAAAATCAAAGTGTATCCAGGGATACTCCAATGTGTTATGAACCTTATGACGAAAGTGAATATGAAGCCTTTGGATAAAATTTGTATCGTGTCATTCGACGAAATGAAAATTAGGGAGAAAGTGGTTTACGATAAGGCAAAAGATGAAACATTAAGAGCAGCAAAATACGTTCAAGTGGCGATGGCACGAGGATTATTTGGTAATTGGAAGCAACCAAAATATTACGAATTCGATACCCGAATGACCAAAATATTACGAATTCGATACCCGAATGACACAAGAAATTCTTTTTAAAATAATTTGTGCCATTCAGTCATGTGGATTCATTGTGTGTGCGATAGTGTGTGATCTCGATGGAACAAATCAGGGTTTATTGCGTGACCTTAAAATAACTGCGAAATCGTCATTTTTTCGAAATCCAGCGGACCAATTAAAAAATATATATGTTTTTGCCGATGTGCCTCATCTTATTAAACTAATTCGGAATAATTTTGTTGATAATGGGTTTTAATAGACGGAGAAGTCATCCATAAAGGGATTATTGAAGAATTAATTTCCATAACAAACAAAAAATCTGACTTGAGTATAGCTTACAAAATTTCGGCGGCAAATTTAAATGTTAGAGGCGCAGAACGGCGAAACGTAAAGATGGCCACAAAATTATTTTCGCATACTGTATCAAGTGCAATTTACCGGGCAGGTAGTTTAGGAGAACTCACATCGAAAAATTAAATAAAATGTTCTGAGTTATTCAAACAGGTAATCAACAACAATCGAATTATTGTGTGTTAGTTTAGTTATAATTTGTTTATTATTTTAGGTTAACGATTGGTTCGACTGTCTCAATGTTCGAGTGCCATATAAAGACAGCAGACAAAGAGTATAAGGTGTTGGATTGGCGGAATCACCTCAGTTCCAAATAATCGACAAAATGAGTGAAACGATGTTTCACATGCGCGTTAATGGCAAGACAAATATGATGCCATTCCAAAAAGGTGTATATTGTGGTGTCCTAGACGTTTTCTGTACTAACTAATGATTGATTTTGATTAAAATATATTTATTTACAGGTATAATAATGACGAACAATTCGTTGAAATTGCTGTATGACGATTTAAAATCCCAACACAATATTTCGTATTTGTTAACATATAGACTTAACCAGGACGTATTGGAAAAATTTTTCGGCGTAATCCATGCAAAATGCGGACTCCACGACCATCCAGGCCGACGGGAATTTATGTATCGCCTACGCTCTTATATATTAGGCAGAAATGACGGAAGTCTATCAGCTAATGGAAATACATTGGTAGACGACACACCAGATCTAGATTCCGTTGGAAATTTAAGCGGGGACTTGTTTAGGACATTGACGACGAGAATAAACACCGACCCACCAACAGATGAGCTTGAATCACTGCAATACGATGGCTTGGAACATTTGGCAGGTTACATATGCCATCGACTCAAAAACCAAGATATTGTTGTAGATAATAGAGTAGTAAATACACAACAAGACAGTTCGTTCACTTGGACAAATCAGATCACAGAAGGTTTTCTTCAAAAACCTTCTGAACAATTAATGTGTGAGATGGAAAAACTTGAATCCATTTTTATTCAAGTTAACCAGGACAATATTGTATATTGTAAATACTACGTCAGAAAACTGGTTAACTCTTCAAAAGATATATTGTGCGATCAAAAGGTAAAGGAAATTTTTTTTCGGTCAAGAATGTATTTTCGAATAAAATACTTAAATGATATTATTGTGGACAACAGTAGAAAAAAACTAAAACAATTTCGTAACTTATATAATAAAAATATTTGATTTTTTTAAAAATTTGTTTCATTAAATAAATTCATTAAGATTTTTGTAAATGAAAACAAGTCTCTTAATCCCGCCATCTTTAAATATTTTGTTGTTGTAAATTTTGACACATGCGCAATATATTACCTTATAGTTAGTATCATGTTGATACACAATTAGTAAAGTAAAATTTGTTTTAGATCCGCAACTATTTTATTGCGTTTGTGCGGGGAATCATAAAAATGATTTGTGTGGAAATTAATAAATATTTTCCAGGCTACTTTGATTTATAGCAATTGTTTTTAATTTTTTTATATGCAGTTGTCAATCCGCAATCGATTCGCTCCCGCGGATTCTATAATCAACGTGATATGAAAGAGGAGTACCTATACGAAATGAATTAGAAGTAGTGTCGAACCAATGAAAGTAGTGAAATACTAGAAAATTGTAAACAACAAATGGCCGTCGAGTAAAATACACGCAATTGTCGGAGTGGAAATTAAAATTTAATAAATTATAAATTTGATCGTAAATAAAATTAATAAAATGTTTATTGTGTGCTAATAAAATGTTGGTTATTAATAATCTAATAAAATAATATAAAAATTCTTGTTAAGTGCATTTTTTAATATTATCTAAACCAAGAATATAAATATAAACGATTAACTAATTGAACCCTCCACGAAGTGCTTGTTATTATATGCTTTAAAAGTGCTTTCTTGTGCTTCTGTTCTACAGAAAATACTGATTACCTGAAGTATCTGAGCCCCGAATCAATTAATATACGCAGTTATATAAGTGCCAAATCAGTGCAATATTAAATACGAATTTTACAAATTAGTGACCACACAATATAACAGTGAAACAAGAATCTGTATTACACGGAAATGTCGGCTAATACAAGAAAAAAAGCAATCAAACCTAACACAATTGAAAGTCTTGATTCTTTAAGTTTAATCGAAAATCCACCATTAAAGGATGTGATGCAGGCCATTCTTACATCTAATACGGATATCAACACTAAAATAGAAAATCTTAGTCAAAATATCCAGCTGAAAATCGACGATATCAATGAAAGAATGGAAACTGTTAATCAAGCTGTGGCTGATAATAGCAAGGCAATCTGTTCTCTTAGTAGTAATGCAGAGGAATGTGATAAACGTGTTACTGAATTAGAATATCAAACCGAATATTTTCTACAACAATCCTGGAAAAATGATATAATTATCTTCGGCATTCCACAAAATATACCAAATTATGAACAGGCAATTACTGACATTGGGGTTATTCTCAAGTACACGTTGGATGACATTGATAATCACTTTAAGAAAGATGCATCCATTCAAAACAACAACCTTTAAAACCAAGATAATATTTGTCAACTTGTGTTATGTTTCAAGCGTGCCAGCAAAAAACAAGAAGCCATAAAAGAATTGATTGATAACGGACCGATCTTCCTTCAACAAATTGTACCGGATAGTACACCAACAAAAAAAATTGCTATCAATCATCGTCTACGCAAACATTTTTCGTCACTGTTATCCCGATCCAAAAAATTACAAAGAGATGGCAAATTATTTAAATGCTGGTTTAACGGGCATATCTTCATACAACCAAAACAAGATAACACACCTTTTATATTAAAATGCTCATCACAACTTCAACGGTTCAACATATGATACGGTCATCAATTGAACGATTTCCATGACGTCAAGGCACCGGTATTTTTTTAATGAAATTTATAAATTCTTTGTTTATTTACTCTAAGCCCTCTGTAGCATACATTTTTGTTAATTAATAATTTTATTTGTTTTGTTGATTATATTCCTATATTAGCTGTGTTCCAATGGAGAAAGCAAACTACTCACAAGTACTTGTAACTACTCGCAGCTACCCATGCTCAAATGGTGGTGTAGATGTTGAAAGTAGTTACGCATAAATTTGACGGTAGGTATATTAGTTTCAAAAAATCTAACAGATGGCTTTGTGATGGTTTGATTATGTTGAAATGTCAGATTTATTACAATTTTTTGTTTGTTTATATTCGATTGATTGACAATAAGAGATTTTTGTGGAAAATTACTTATCAAATTGCTAATTGCAATTTGTAAAATTACAATTAGCTACTAATTATAATTATTAAATTGATCCAATTATAAATATCCTAATATATATATTTAAAATTATTAAACTGGTGGAATTGATTCGACTATTAAAGCGGTGGATTTTTATAATAAATATATATAAATTAATTGTATTTACATTTTCACTATTAGAACCTCAATACTCCTCTTTCCTGCCAGCGTACGCACAGATTAAGGCTTTGCCTTCATGGTATGTCCAATTTTTGACATTATGTGTTACCAAATTGTCTGAAAATATTCAAACAAATTTGATTTTGTACAACAAAATATGTTGCTGTCATAATTTTGCCCGTTCCTTTGGTTATCTACTCACAAGTACTTGTGAGTAGCAAATTGTTTCCATTGGAACACAGCTATTAATTGAATATTTTAAATACTTTGCAGTGCATTCATTATAACTAAAATAATTGTCTAAAGTAAACTATTAATGGACTTAATTGAGATGGATGATTCCTTGGCTGATGCTGTGTCGGTTAAATACCTAATAAATGATGAGCCGCAGCTGGCGCCAAATTATTTGCGTTATGTGTTAGTAAATGCGAGATCGCTAAGGAAAAATTTTGAGAAAGTTCAACTATTTCTGGACTTCAACGTGGATGTTCACTGAAACGTGGATTTACGCAAATGAAATTCCCTTCTACACTCTTGCAGGGTATATAGCATATCATTGTACGAGAGATGATGATAGAGGAGGGGGAGTTGCTGTGTATGTCTTGAACTCCATTCTGTCAATCGAAGTAGAGAAACTTAATATATGTAGTTCTAGTTTTTTGGTTATAGATCTACCTTTGAATAAAACCAAGGTAATAGGTGTGTATCGATCTAAAATTTCTCCAAATGATGTCTTTTGTGAAGCTTTTGAAACGGTAATGGTTATGAATCCCAAGTCACTAATACTCGGTGATTTTAATATTAATCTTCTTGATGTTACAGACCTGAAAACTGAAATGCTTAATTCAGCAGTCTCAGCTAATGGTTTTATTCATCTTAACAATTTAAATCAAGAATCCTATACTCGCTTTTCCACATCTTCGTCTATTCTGGACCATGCCATTACTGATGTGCTAACTGCCCATTTCTCCATTTCTCTATTTGATTGTGTTCCATTTGATCATAGAATAATGGTGATTGATAAATCAGATAACATTCTCAAATCTAATAAACGGAATTTCAACCTCAAGATAATAGATTATAATAATGTCATTAATAATCTAAAATCAAATTTCATATGTTCCAATAATTTTCTAGAACTAATTGATAAACTGTCTAGACTTATTAAAAGTAATACTAGAATAATACATAAAAAGATTTTTCCTCAAAAATGGGAACAAATGAATTCTTAGATTTAATTAAAATAAAAAAGTTATTTTATACCCTAAAACAAAAGTAACCCAAGAATAATTATTATTCTAGTAGATACAAGTATTTCCGGAACAAAGTAGTATATTCTAAACGAAATCTTAAATCTAACTATAATGAACACATATTAAAAAACTCGATAAGAAATTCGAAACAGACTTGGCATGTTCTGAAAAACATGATCTTTAACAGGGAGGACCCTCCAACAAAAATGAGTGTATAGCGATGCTGGACGGTAGTGACAAAATAATAAATGACCCGAGTGAGATAGCTAATGTATTAAATTATCATTTTGTTGATATCTCAAATGTAGTTATGGCATGTAATATGAACGCACGCTTCCGTGCACTTTTCTCTATATTTGAATCATCTATACGAAGACCTCCCGCCTTTGGATATTTCCACGACTAATTACCTAGAAGTAACAAATATAATACAAAACCTTCGACAATCGGCAGCAACAGGGTACAATACTATATCAACAAGATTTATTATCCACTGTGCTTCTTTTTTGACTCATAACATAGTAAACTTAATAAATAATGCTATATCAATAGGAGATGTCCCTGATTGCCTTAAAGTTAGCAAAGTCTTTCCGGTTTATAAGACGGGTAATAAAATGCTCCCGGAAAACTATCGACCGATATCCATTCTAAACTCGCTTTCTAAAATCTTTGAAAATGTCATTTTTAATAGATTGAACCAATATTTAATTGATAATAACATCTTGAATCCAAATCAATTCGGGTTCACTAATAATTCTAGTGCTCAATCGGGTGCAGCAGCCGTCATTAACGAAATTCTATTAGGGCTTGAGGAGAAATATTTTATATCAGTTCTATCAATCGATTTGAAAAAGGCCTTCGACACGATTTCGCACAGTATCCTAATTTCAAAACTCGAAAAATTAAATCCCACAACAAACTCTTTCAATCTACTGTCTTCCTATTTGAGAAATAGAGTACAATATACGGTAGTAAATGGTGTCGAAAGTTTTAATTTACTCACCCGAACAGGCGTTCCTCAAGGTTCCATTGTTGGCCCTATATTATTTAATTTTTTTATCAATGATATATTTAGTCAACCCTTGAATGGAAAGCTTATAATGTATGCTGACGATGCAATGTTAATATTTAGGTTCAAAGATGCATTCCAATTAATTGATCAAATGATTGAAGATATTTTAAAAATTGAAAATTGGCTGTCATCCAATCTAATGGTCATTAATTATGCGAAAACTATCTACATTATAATTCAAAACCGCCACCTTCCAACTAGTTTTCCATCATCCATAAAAGTTAATAAGCAATTAATCAAAAAAATTCATTCAATTTGTTACCTAGGAATTATCATTGACGAGGCGCTTCTTTGGAAAGAACATATTAATAAGATTACCAAATCTATTTGGCCATATGCATTTGCACTAAGGAGACTTCAAAATGTTGTGAATGAGAAGACTCGCTGGTCTATATACTTTGCATATATTCACTCAAGACTCAGTTATATGAGTCTCTTGTGGACAACAGCAGCTTCAACTTATCTTAATTCATTCCAAATATTGCAAAATAAATTTATTAAAAAAGTTAAACTACTGCCGATTTTAACACCGACCAAGTCAATTTACTCCTCAGTTATACTTCCAGTAGAAATACTAAGAAACTTCGAACTACTAGTATTTATAAAAAAAATTCAACTTGGATTGGCTAAATGTAATGTGAGTTTTACTTCCATAAGCAACGTCCACACGCATGAGACCAGACAAAGCAAAAATAATAACTTTTACGTAAATACTGTTAATACAGTTCGATCACAAAAAACCCTTTCTATAATGGACTTATACTATACAATGCTCTTTCAGATGTTTTTAAAACTGAGAATAATTTACAAGCATATAAAATAAATTGAAAGAACTTTTATTCCAGAAATGGTTATCAAATAAATAGCGTAATTAGTTTATATAATAATTAGTTTACTTTCACATAATTATTACATATTATTAGGATGGAGTAACAACTTGTTCAGCTTTCAACATCGCAATCGGCCAAGCCTAAATCTCTAAGAGTTCAATCATAAATATTTATATCTACTGATCAGATCGTTTATTTTAGATATAATGTATGTTAACTAAATCTAGATCGATTCATATCAATTGATTTAAATTAATTATATTGTATTGTATAATAATAGACAAATAACACATTATTGTATGTAAATTAAAAAAAAATTGTAATTTGGTCACTTATTTATAGTCTTTAACACTTCTAAAGTGATCCTAAAATAAAGAGAAAAAAAAATAAAAAAAAAATAAATTTAAATTAATAGTAAGTAAATTAAAATAAAATTTTAATAAATAAAAAAATAAACAAAATAATATTTAATATAATTAAACTAATTGTTTTTTCTGTATTATTTCTGTGTTTACCGACCAAATGGCACAGTGTTTGGATTCTGAGGTACCGGGTTCGAATCCAAATAGAGGCAGGATGCAATCAACAGATTACGATCTGTGGTGAAATGTAACACATCTATGACCCCCTATCTATGTGTGCAAAACCCATGGGCGACCCAATGTGCAGATGGTCTTAAATCAGCACTATAGCCGCACGTCCTCGAGTTGGCCAGGAGGCGTAAAGTAGGTGCGTAAAACGCATAACCGCGGAGTAGCAGGGTAATCCTTGAGCCCCAAAACAAATCGCATAGTTAACAATAATAAAAAAAAACTATTTTTTACTCAGCCAATTTTTCGATAAACTGTATTGCCTATATTGGTTTGGTTGGCCTTTGTATTACACGGTTCGATTGAATAACGAAGTAATTCAAAAGCTTAACCTTTTGTAGGTGTTCTGCAATAAATTCGAATGTAGTCATTAAGGGTATTGACTGTTGAAATTAGTTCGAGGTAGTGGAAGGAAGATGCTTTATTACACTATGCTCCATTTTATGGGGTGTGGAATGTTGTAATAAATATGGTACAGGGCTACAATTCAATTACCTTTAAAAATGAAATCGAAAAAAGGTAAAATATGCCTGCTTTGTAAATATCACAGTAAGCCGGTTTTTAAGGGTTATAAGGGTTTCATCCTCTAGGTCTAGAAGTAACTTTTGGCGAAATACAAAAAACGTGGTGTATAGCTTTAGCCAATGCCAGCAATAAACAAATTTTCCAACTGTGTAACAAATAGACTATTCTTATATGGTACAGTTCGCAGTTTTTTCCCAGATATTTATCTCGGAATCTTGTATACCATTTCGTTTAAATAGCTCTGTATACTAAACATTTCCTATAAAAATCACTTAATATCTGACAGATCACACTTCATATTCATTCATAAAAATGTATCAAGTTTCTCGATCGCATAAAATATATCTAATTGATATCTAAGCCACAAACAATAAATAAAAACACTTGACTCATGTTACCACCATCACGCCAATTAAAATTTCATAAAAGCGATGTAATATTTGTTCATTAACTAAATGAATTAATAATGACCTTTCATTAACATTCATTATTAAAATTGTACACACATTAGTAAATCGTATTAGAGGCAGTATCTGTCAAAAGCGTATAGAAAATAGAACAAATTAAATTTTGAACGAGCATAACCTACTTACTCGTATATATAGTGGATAGCGACAATGAACCTATTATGTCACCTGTGTACGTTGTGTAATCAGAATTCGATATACGGTCAATGTTACGTACACTTCTCGCGGATCCATGGCGATTATCTTGCTTCGAAATTTCGATATTTTTTGCAACACATATTACGATTTAATTAAATAATATTATTTTATTGAATGTGTTATGGACCGGATGTACAAGTACTGCACCTACACACAATACATTTATTGAGCTCTCTTGACTCAATATAATAATGTGTTGTTTATATGGCATACATCCCATATTATAAAAGTGTATCTATGACAGTTAATAATAGCCGAAGAAGAAGTATAATAGAAATTTTCGAAAACAAAAAATTTAAATTAAATTAGAACGAAAACGACGAATTTAATCAAAACGATGACGTGAGATTGACAATTGACCGCATCTGATAATAATTCAAAAACAGCGGTGACAAGTACATATTATCATAGTTTATATGACGTTTTTTATTATCTAATTCTAGAATGAGGTGGTATTGGCAAAATAATTACAATATAATCACGGTTATGGTACAATGTGGACATAATTCATTTGGCATCATCTTGTTAGACGAAGATTCGGTTAATATTTTAATATTTATTCCTAAAACTGTTAAGCTTACGGATGTGACATGAGTCGTGGATCATTTAAAAACAACAACTAATTTAAACATTTTAAAAACGGATAGATTGGTAGATCACAAGCATGAGAATTAGTGTGGTCTAAAACTTATTAAGCGAATTAATTGAATAATAAAAAGCAAAATATTATTACAAGTGAAATTAAAGGAGTGAAATGCGAGGGTTGATCAATAAGTACGCGTGTTAGGAATGAAGACGCAAGTTTTTAAATTTTTATTTTTCAATTTTCAACGTAATCTCCTTTTGGACCGATACATTTTTCTCCAATTTTCTGGCATTTATTTAACCCCTCCAAAAAATACAATTTCTCAAACTCTTCAAAGTACGCTTTTGTTTCGGCGATAACCTCCTCGTTTCAACTGAATTTGTTTCCTCCAAGCCATGCATGTTTTCATGTTGGGGAACAAACAGAATGAAATCGCAGGGCGTCAGGTTGAGTGAGTACGGTGGGTGCGGCAGTGATTCGTAGTGCAGTTCATGAAATTTGGCCGCAACAATTACAGATCGCAATTCAATTTCGGCAATCGCGGCACCCAACAGGCCAACACCTTTCTCACACTTATTTTACCATTTAAAATATTAATTGCCGTTCAGTACCTACGGCCTCGCTACTTCGCGCACTTTACTGCGGCGATTAGCAAGAATTATGTGTACCTTTTCAACGATTTCCTCGGTAACAACGTCTGCCAAGCTGCCGGGTCTTCATAGACAGCAGACAGCATCCAACTTCGCTTTTATTTTATCATATGCTTTTCCATTCAAAAATAAAAAGCGATTTACTGATCAATATTGATCTTTTTCCATTTTATTGAGAAACACGAAACACAAGTGATACAACTGGCTGCCAAATAAAAACTAACTTGTGAACTAGACTGAAATTTAGTATAGTGCCTTTTGATAGATGATAGTACACGATGATAACGTCAACTTTCGCGTGTTAGGAATGAAGACGCAAGTTTTTAAATTTTTATTTTTCAATTTTCAACGTAATCTCCAGTTTTCAAACAAGGGTACTTATTGATCGATCCTCGTATCGTCCCACCCATAAGGTGCAACAAAAATCCACTGCACGGTTAAATAAAGTGCAGGAACGTTAGTAGTTTTGGGAAGGGGAATCCAAACCTAATATTTTAACATCTAAATATTTAAACAACAACAAGCAATACCTAATTTTAATTTGCGAATTACCCAGAGATATGGGTAAGGGATCAAGACATAATCCAGTTCAGTCTTTGGAAGAAGCTGAATCTCAACCAAAAAAGGTGAAATATGACAACGATCTTAACGATTCGGAATAGGATACTCACTGAGCCTAGCTTTCGAGAATTGTCTAATTAAAAACATAAAGATCAAAATTCGAGAAGTGGTTGCGGAAACGCAACAATAGGTGCACTTGCAGCCAAAAATAAATTACTTTGGTTACTGGGGAAAAGACACCAAAGATGGCTGCACGCGGCAACAACGAAGGAAATTTGCACAAGGTCGATTAAAACCGCAAGAAACGTAGAAACAGAAATAAGACAAAGACAAATCGTATAACACAAGAGATTACGATTCCAGCCTGTCGACAGATGAGATGAACAAGACAATTAAGGAAGTCAATCGAACATGAAGACGCACTATGTAACAGTTGACCCTTCCCTAAGATTTAAAAGTATTCACTGAAAAGTGGAGTTGGAAGACATGGGTCTCGTAGCCACCGAACGAGTGCCTTAAAAAAGATTATCGAAGGTGATTATCTTTGAGGAAAGGAATCATTGAAACTTCGCGCTGTATATTCGATAAATCAGGCCAAATTCTTTAATATGCAGATGATATCATGCTTCTTGGCCGAAGACCTAGCGACCTCAAGAAGAGTTTCATACCGCTCAATCGCTACGCAAGAAGACGTGGTTTGGAGGTGAATAGACGTAAAACCAAATTTGATGAGATATTCCAAACAACCCAGCAATATCTCCATGGCAAATCTCGAAACTGGCGATCATAATTTTGGTAGCGTCGAGAACTTTAAATTCCTCGGGTCATTTATAACATCGTTGAATGATATGCAGGCAGAAATAGAAGCTCGAATCGCTGCCGGACAACGAGTTTTATTCCAATCAAAATTATTGCTATTTAAACATTTATCGCAGTCGAATTTTTTCAAGCTCGAACTTTATAAAGCACTCAACATACCTGTGCTGGCTTTCGGAAGCGAGAGCTGAACCATGACCTCTAACGATTGCAGATTGTTATCTACATTCGAAAGGAAGGTCATCCGTTCTATTTTGGTCCTAATTAATTTAGGATATTATCGTCTCTACAATAACGAATGATTAACAAAGTGTTCCATCAACAACCAACCCGAGTGCTCGTATACGAAGAGTCCGACTGCGTTGGCGTGATGACGTCGAACAAGACCTACACGTATTAGGATGTCGAACGAACAAGACCTACTCGTATTAGGATGTCGAACTGGAGGACAAGAGCGATGGACACAGACGGATGGAGGACCATAGTGCGGGCGGCAAAATCCCTTCATGAGATATGAAAACTAGAGAGAGAGAAAAAATTATATTTGATGTTAGCTCTGACCTTGACGGTGACATGGTCAGAAATTGCTTAATTAATCAAAATCACCTGGATCAAAAATATTTTAAGAAACCGCTCACTGGGTGGTACAAGTTGTACCGGCAACGAAAAACATGTTGCTAAAGTGTGGTAGACTGCACGTGGACTGGCGCTTTAGTTCATATTGCAAAGAATTGTAGGGCATGCTCAAAGACCTGTTCTCCCTTTATACAACATGATCATTGTTATAAGGGTTGACCAAATAAAGACAAACGTGCCAGTTGCGCAAACTGCAAAAACCAAACGATCACCAAGTAGGTCGCGTTTCAAGGTCGCTACGTATTGCACACTCAACATGCAGGGTGCCAAAATAGTTGGATCAAAAATATGTGAACGCGAAGAACCACACTCGGCCAATGGTCAAATCAGCAGCATGCCTTCTACAACCAGAGTACCGACAGACTGCTCTGAGAATCCCAAGGCTATAATTACCATTGTTGGCATGAACATAGTGAAACTAAGTCAGTTTGTGATAGCCACTACACATGAGTTGAAATTCAGTCGAAAGTTGGTTCATTCTACCTATTTTCAATATATGCCTGATACGGTGAACCTATCGAGTAGAACATCTGTGCAAAGTCAAAACAATCCTAGTCTCTTTATTGGGTCAACTGCTAAACGTTATGTTTAGTGGAGACTTCAATGCTAGAAGTAAAATGTGGCATGATCGTTTAACAGACGAAAACCGAAGAAAAAGACCAAATAGACACCAACTAGTGACCTTTTCATTCAGGTATTGTTGAAGGTCATATTAGCCGGGTATCCTTCAATATCGCGTTTATTCCTAAAGCATTTTCAAAATTGTTTTGTGTGTACTTTGATTTTTTCTTGAATTTGATCAAGACAACCGAATACGACCTGTATTTTGATTTGAAATAAATTTCAAATTCGTTACTATGTTTTAGAAACATAGTTTTGTCCGCTTCTAACCCGCTTTTTAACATTTTGACGTACGCTTTCAACTTCCGATTTTTTAAGTTAACTAGTCTATCAGCGAACCACTGGGAATGAGCATTTTGTTGTTTACAGTACATAGGTACATAAAGTTCAAAGCCATGCAGCATAATGACATTAAATTTGTCCTACACTCCAATCAATCAATCAATCAATCAATGTTATTACGATGGGTGATGAAAATGAATACAATTATGACCTCCCTGTTCGAGTGCTGAACTTATTGGCCGACTCAACTTCCACGTCACTAATATAGGCTGGATAGTATAGATGGTTCTACGTAATTCGGGCTTAAGGCCGTACGTCCTCGATTTGGCTACTATACGTAAAGTAGGATGTGAAAAGCGAACTGCTGAAGTGTTGGAGTGATTCGGCCCAGAACAGATTGCAGAGATAAAAAACAAACAACCACCATACACATTTACAGCAAGAAATAGAGCAGCAGTTCAAGTACGATATCTCTATGGTATAATATAACCTCCATGTTCCGAAACAAATTATCGGTTTTGAATTCTTGATTGATTCTTATTACTTACAAATAAGGGAACTTCGAACATTTTTCGGTAGGCCTGTAATTCTTATTTATGGGTGCAAATGATTGACAGCCTCCACGAAGTATTCTCGGATACGGGTGCACTCTGGGCAATGTATTGTAACATGAACGGTTGTGATAAGCAATCCCCTCAAAAAATCAAGCATTAAAACAAAAAATTGAAGACATGGAACTTCTAATCTCCAATCTTCAACGCGAGATTAAGTGCCTGAAAACAGATAAAACAAATTCAAAAATGGAAAACAAAACCAAAAGCAAAAAAGCGTCCACCCTAAAAGGGACAAGTCACAGAAGACAAAATACTCAACGGACGAGGAAGAGTTAGATAAACTAACCGTGTGTTGAAGAACGGAAAAGCCAAGCAAGATAAGAGAAATTAAAAAAGAACAGCTGAGTCCTCACCAGAGGTAGAAAAATCACCTACCGGCAACCAGCTCAACAAAATGACAGACAGCCAAAGGTAAAAGCCCCACCACCGATTTTTATAGTAGGAAACTACTCAGAAATTCAAAGTGTAATGACTTAATGAGTAATGTTACGGAACAAGAGCATAGAATTACTGCTCTGAACAATAATGTATGGAAGATTAACACTTCAAATCCAAACGCATACAGAAACTTGTCAATGAAGCTGAATACGGAAAAATAATCAGTGGTATACATACCAGAATAAAAACGACCGTCCCATCAAGGTCATGGCAAGAGGCCTACATTCAACCTGTGAAAGTAATTCAATAACGGAGGATCTAGAAAATAAAGGATTTAAAATCCTTGATGCCGTAAATATTATTAAAAAAGTAAGATATAGCGGAGAGAACCGACTAGAAGCCGTTTCAAAAAGTGGACTTCCCCTATTCATGCTAACGTTTGATAAATCCGAGCACACAGAAAAAATGTACAATTTAACTGGCATACTCAACATGCGAGTAAAGATCTGTTAACAGAAGCAGTCCAAGAATAGTATAATGTAGAAAATGCCAAGGCTTTAACCATACGTAACGATATTGCGTGCGCGAACCAAGATGTGTCAAATGTGCTGGAAAGCACCCAACACAAACTTGCAAATTATCTAAATAAGAACCAGCAAAAACTATAAATTGTGATGGGCGGCATCCAGCCAGCTACCGAGGATGTGAGGTATCCCTCCTCTTAGTCATCCAAACAAGGATCGAGCAAGAAATGAAGCATCTATGCGTAGGGAGAATTATTCATATGCACAGGCCTCTTAAAATGCGAAAGAAAACGTCACCAACGGTAGCGAAAATTTCAAAAATACTGTCCAAGCAATTTTAAGTAGCCATGAGGGACAGAATAAAGTAAATAAGTTAATTTTGGATCGACTCAATCTGCTGGAAATATCATGTTCCAAAATAGCTAAAAATAAATAACGTCGGCAATTTATAGTTCAACCTATAATTCCATAGCAGAAACCAGACATCAAAACTATTCATTAAGAATAGCCATGTGGAATGCAAAAGAAGAATTAGAACTATTTTTAAATACTGAGAAAATTGATATATGAGCTATCCGAATATACAATATGTGTTACCAGAAACACATTTTACCAGCAGCTCCTATGTATCAATCCGGAAATATATTTGGCAAGAGAAGGGTCAGCTAGATTTATTCCCCCACACACGGTATAACCTAAAGAAAGAAGACTACATTAACTTGTTCCAAAAATTAAGAAGTATCTTCGTTATCGGAGGTGACTGTAATGCAAAAAAATACTTTCTGGGGTTCAAGATCAACCTCTCTAAAGGGCAAAGAATTACTTGCATCTGGCCAATACTCAAACTGTAAATTTTACTCTGGAGGGAAGCCAACGTACTGGCCAACTGATCCTTTAACAAAATCCCAGACCTTATAGATTTCTACATCACTAAAGGCATATTGGAACGCTACATCTTCTTAGAAAATGATGAAAGTCTAATATCTGATCATTCTCCTGTTATTATGACGGTTATAGTGAAAATGTAATAGAAAACACAAATTCACCACAGCTCACAAACAACCAAACAAATTAGGAATTGTTTAAGCAGTTAGTAGAGGAAAAAATGGAACTTCGAGTGTCAATCAAAAGTGAAAATGAAATATAACAGGAACTAGACAAGCTCCTTGATGTCATACAATGGCCGGGTTGGAAATGCACCCCAAATTATCATCCAGGAAAGAAAACTCCATTATTTACCCAATAGAAGTAAGAAAACTAGTGCAGGAAAAACGAAAAGCCCGAAAAAATGGCGGAATACGCGTGCGCCGCAAGATAAAACCACCCTAAACAACTTGTGCATCAAACTTAAGGCACTCATAAATGCAGTGAAAAACGAAACAATTGGAAAACACCGACTATTCGCTCTGAAAAGCAACAAAATGGTTAAAACGACCAAAAAAGCAAATCCCCCTAATCAAAACAAACGATGGGAAATGGGCTAGTAATGCGAAAGATAAAGCTGACCTGTTTGCTGAACATCTTGAAGAAACATTTCAACCTCTAGGTCGGCTAACCAGTTACGAAAACAATGCCGATACGCATCCTATTAAAGTTAGCCGACTCTAGTCGAAAACTGTCGGTAATGCAGTTTCAAACTAATCAAACGAAATTAACAGTCGATTTTTGTCGGTAGCATCCGAGCCGAAAAGTGCCGATAATGCAGATATCAATTTTATGTCGGAATGTAATTATTTATATAGCAAAAGTTTATTTTGTTCTTCCTAAAAACCAACTAAAAAATTTTCATTCGAAACAATTAAAATTAATACACAAAACCCAATTTCTCTAAGTGTTGTATTACATGTTTGGAGTTAAAGCGTGAAATGCATTTATAATTACATGTTCGGAGAATTTTTTAAATGGCACGTCATCTAATAATTATTATCATTTAAAAGATGGATTTTTATGTTGGAAGTCCGGGAAAACTCGATGGAATATATTGCACACACAAAATTTGAAAATTTCTAAAAATTGACCGTTTAAAGTGGCATGGCTGGAAATAAATTCAAATGAAAGGTCTTACTGATGCTCTCTCTCTCTCTCTGGCATTATATCCCATTAAGGGATTTGGCGGCCTCACATGAGGTTTCATAATCATATTTTCATTTCGGATAATGAGTGATTAATTCATTGATCCTAAACCAGCCATGAAATTTTTACCTTGTCACCACCGGGAATCGAACCCAGGACCTCCGGTCGCTGGAGCAAGCATGCAACCACTTTGCCACCGGGGCGGCGACTGATGCTGAACTTACTGATGCTCACACCTGGAAAAAATTTCAGGTCGATTTCTATGTTGGAAGTCCGGGAAAACTTGATTGAATATATTTCACACACAAAATTTGAAAATTTCAAATGCAGATTAAATATTGAATATGATGCAGATAATGCAGATCAAATATTGAAAAGATTAAAAGACAGCCGATTAATCTGGACAATGCAGATACAATTTTTATGACGGAAAATAATTTTTTTATTATAACATCCAACATAGAAATCGACCTGAATTTTTTCCAGGTGTGAGCATCAATAAGAGATTTCATTTGAATCTATTTCCAGCCATGACACTTTAAACGGTAAGTTTTTAGAAATTTTCGAATTTTGTGTGTGCGATTTATTTATAGAAATTTTCGGACTCTTCACATGGAAATTGACCTGAAATTTTTGGTGTTTTGCTTAATATATACCATTGAGTTTTCTCCTTATTAAAATATTTTTTTAATTAAAGTTTTAATGCATTTAATAAAAAAATTAATTTTGAATAATATACGTTAATGAACCGAAATAAACATTTTTGATTTAAAAAGTAATAACTGTTTAACACCAAAATTACGAATCTGCCGTACCGACCTTTACAGGCGAAGAATACACGTTTTTTGAACCTGCATTATCGACCTTTTTCGGCTGATACATTTTTTGTTATTACAACCGACTCCGCGCTATCGACATTTTTCGGCTGGAGCGATTTGGCTAACTTTAACATAGTATCCGGTACGCCTAGAATATCTGACTTCGAAGATACCAGGCCAGTATCATTGAAAGAACTCAAAGTTGAAATTAAGAGAATAAAAGCCAAGAAAGCTCCTGGTTACGATCTGATAACAGGGCAAATAATAAAGGAGCTACCTTAAAAAGGCACCCGTAAATTGTTGCACATAATCAATGCGATCCTTAGGAAAAACATGTGCCAATGCCATGGAAAGTAGCAGAAGTAATATACTGATTCCGAAACAGGGCAAGCCACCGAATGATAGAAAATCTTACCGGTCAATTTCACTTCTACTAACACTAGCGAAATTGGTTGATAGACTAGTCGCTCAACAGTACTGTTGCTCAAAAGATTGGAAAGAATCATAGAACAAAGAAACCTTGTCCCAGAATAGCAGTTTGGTTTCACAGAGAAATACGAGTACTGTCATTGAGAATACATTGAGAGGAAAAAGTTTACTCTACTAGTATCTTCTTAGATGTGGCGCGGGCCTTCGATAAGGTGTGGCACAGAGGTTTACTCTTCAAACTACATACAGATTTACCAAAATAATATTATGCGATTTTAAAATCATTCATAGAGAATCGCCACTTACGGGTGAAATATATATATTCCGAACAAAAAAGATTTTGGCAGGAGTCCCGCAGCGTAGTGTTTTGGGACCTATTCTTTACCTGCTCTAGGAGGTTAACCTAAATTAAACAATGTTACCGTTGCAACATTTGCTGGATATATTGCAGTTCAGATGAGACACTATCGCGGAATCAACGGAACTTCAAGAAGCATGTGACAAATTCATAAAATGGACAAAAATGTGGCGTATCGGGCTCAATGAATCTAAGTCTAAAAGTCAGTTACAAACCTGTAATCATTAATGGTCAGCAGATACCGTATGCAAATAATGCTAAATATCTAGAGATGACCTTAGATACCAAGCTCAGATGGAAAGAGCACGTTAAAAAGAAAAACGAAGAACTTAATATCAAATATTGAAAAATGTATTGGCTGCTCAGAAAAAATTCGGAATTGTCAACTGAAAATAAATTGCTATTATATCAACAGGTGCTAAAGCCTGTATACTGTACTAAGAAAACCATCACCAAAATGATACAAACTTTTCAAAACAAAGTGCTGCGTGGTAGAGTTAACGCTCCGTGGTACATTAGGAATGACCTTCGTAGGGACTTAAATATCCAGACGGTTCAAGAAGAAATAAAAAAATTTGAAATAATTCAATGGCAACGTATTTAACAACACGTAAATGGAGAGCTTCGTGGTAGCCTATAAATGGAGTTGACCAATGGGCGTCTTTTCATTCACAAGTGACTAAATTAAGAAAGAAAAATTACTAGATGAATTGTATTCAGTTGTGATAATTTAAATAAAATAAAAAAAATAAGAATAATTCCTGATTAGGCTACAGTAATAAAGATTACATAATTTAAATTGTGTGCTTTGTACGCACCTAATATTAAATACATAAAATCTCAAGAAAGAAGCCATATTGGTATATAGTACTTTGTAGAATAATGTTTACATCCGTCAAAAACATGCATTATTGCAGAATCGGTCGATCGAAACTAGTTGGTTTCGGTATACCTTCAGACACAAAAGAATTTAATTATCTCACATTACATCAGTTCCATACTTCCTACCATAATTTTTTAATGTCATTTTTTAGTCATTTCAAAATTATTAAATTCTCAATTAAGATATTTTTTTTGGGAGGAAATGAGTGAAATTAATCTACATATGAGTATTCGACCCGCAGGCAGGGTAAGTGGGCGAGCAATTAAAATGTAATAATGTCTATTCTATCCGCGGCTAGAACAGGGTTATGTTAAAGCATACGTATACACTGCA
Organism: Nephrotoma appendiculata; assembly: GCA_947310385.1. Taxonomy (NCBI): domain Eukaryota; kingdom Metazoa; phylum Arthropoda; class Insecta; order Diptera; family Tipulidae; genus Nephrotoma; species Nephrotoma appendiculata. Next base: position 146,966,531 of record OX371224.1, read on the forward strand.
GACACCTAAAACCGCAATAACAACAACACCATATGTCTCCAAAATATTTATGTAATAGGTAAATTGGTAAGGCCTATTAATCAATTTAATTCAATTTGAAATTGAAAAATAAATTTAAATCAAATTAATTAATTAGACGATAAATGTATTTTTAAATTAAAGGAAATAAATTTATATCTAACTTAATGGTTTTCGTCGATCTCCAATCTAATTTCACTTCAAACAGATTATATGAGGTATTTACGATGATTTATGATGCTTTTTTACTGATTAGCATATTTTGCACACTGTGCGCGCGCGGGACACTAAAAAATCAAGATCATCTTGCCCGTTGCATTTATAAATTGTGCAACGTGCTATTTTCTACATATAGGTACACAAACGCACACACACACATACAAAATATAGACAAGGGAAATTATAATTTATAAATAATAACTAATAATATGTAGTTAAGTAGAAATAGTTTAGAGATGTACCTACACTATCCAGCATCTCTGTGTATCTATACATCAGGTTTTAATATACTTACATCTTTTTCCCAGTTCAGTATGTACGTAATGGGTCGTTCGCTTGGAAAATCTAATTCACAATTAAACACAATATGAGAACCAACTTGTGCCTCTAAATATGTTGGCTCCGCAGGGCGTTCAAGGTATGCATAATTAGCTTTTATATAGGATACGTTTATAACAATTATTATAAATAATATAAATTGATTAAATTTGTTTAACATTTTGCTTGGCTCCTAGTAATCACATTACAACATTAGGGCCAAAACACTTGAGCACGTATTTCAATTTTAACACACACACACACTTGTAATCGTTTTCGAATTTTAAATCATCGATCGATTCGGTATCCGCACATAAAAAGTTTTTTTTCTTGTCTGTTTGAAGGTGACGTGACGCACATAAATAAAACTGTTACACTTAAACAAATTTTGAATTACACAAGTTACTTTTTGATTCTCTCGTTACGGATGCTTAATATCAACTGATGATTTTGAATAAAATATAAACAAAATAACGAGCAATGTTTAATAAAGTATACGTTGATAACAATAGAGATGTTATTATGATGTTGGGGAGCAATGAAAAATGTTTTGTAGAAATATACTCTTTCATCAGTAGAAATTAATGTTACGGTGCATGAACACTTTGTATGGTTACGTCATACAAAGTGGGTGAACGTCAAGAGAAACAGAAATTAAAAGTTCGCTTTTTATCTTGGCGCTACTGCAGAACAAATATATCTTTCAAGTAAGGTAGTTTAATATTTTTGACTGCAATACCTTTTATCATAACTTTCAAACAAAAACGTAAAAGTTACGATTAAAATTTGTTCGCCTGGATTATATTTGAGTGTTTAATGGATATAGGAAAACTTACACGAAATTTATAATAAACGTGCTTTACCGTAGGTTGAGAAAAATAACCCTCAGATCAGTCTAATTGGAGAGATTCATTAGAGATAAATTCTTTAGAGATTAAGCCGTAATGCAAGAGTACCTCAAATGTAGATGTGTGCCGTTTAGACATAAAACGTTAAATCAAATTTTATTTCACCGATTCTAGAGATGTTCACGGGGTCTCATCCATATGGTTAGATAGATCAGTGACGTTACTTTCGTTAATTTCAAAACAATAAAAAAAAGAATTTCCTGTGTTGATTGAACACTGTTTTTGGTGGAAAAAATACCGTTCAAGGAAAGCAGTTGCTTGATAAGTGTTATCCGAACTCTGCACCTGGAAAATCAACCATCATTGACTGTTATGCTGAATTTAAACGAGGTCGTTTATCGACGGTGGAATTAACACGTGGTAACCACCGATGATGCACCACGGTCTAGACTCCCAAAAGAGGCTGTGACTCCAGAAAACATAAAAAGTCCAGGAACATAAAGTGAAGTTGCGTGAGATAGCTGACATTGTAAAGATATCAGTGAGACGTGTTGGTCATATTTAGTACGAACATTTATCCATGAGAAACCTGTGTTTGAATTGGGTACCGCGTTTGCTCACAATGGATCAAAAACGAGAACACGTCGATGATTCCGTGCGCTGGGAAAGAGGTTTGGTTTCAATGAAGGAGTGATTGCTGAAACTGAAACTAATTTTGAAGACAAAGATAAATCTTTCTACAAAAAGGCATCTAAATGATAGAGAGGCGTTTGACTGATTGTATCACTCTAGGAGGAAATTATGATGAATAAAATGTATTTTTCCCAAAAAAAAAAATGTGTTTTCTTTGTTAGATCGGGAAGTGTTCAGACGATGTGTTAAATAAAAAACAATACACAGTGTTAATAAGTATTTTATTATATATCTTAATAATGTTTATAACTTCAAATTAGAATTAGAAACTATATTTTAAATTCAATATATATAAAAATTTATAATAATTATGGTATATGCTCCTAGTTTCAGTATTAGGTGCTACATAAATTTCAAAATTTCTCATAAATAATTTGTGTTGGGTTCACCCTTGTACTGTTTGGAATCATTCGGACTGTTGTGCGCAGATCATCGTGTTCTTCCCATAGTCCGCTAGGTACGATGTAACTTTTATAATGCTTAATTGTATTATCATAATGGATATATGAAAGAGATTACGTGAACATTACCGTTATATCCGGTAAACGTAAAAAAGTCTCTGCACAATTTAAAAATCATCATAATTAGATCCTATTCACTACAGTCATAAGGTTTTAGCTGATCTATCTTAACTTGTGGATGAGACCCCATGAACATCTCTAGGATCGGTGAAATATACTTTGAAAATTTATTCAAATTATTTGATGAAACTTCTAAATCGTGTATGGCATAGTAAATATCATCATAACCGAACCCTGTCTATAACTATTGAAAGTCGAAACCTTGAACTATCCAAAAGTGTAAACGTGAGCCCGTGAACATCTCTAGAATTTCTATTTGATTATTATTACTTTCTATTATTTGATTTCTATTATTTGATTATTAAACCGGGTTCGTCGCTTGTTTGGGAATGTCAATGGGGTAAAAATACTATTGCAGAAAATACCAAAATTTCCAATTGAGAATGAATGAGAAATAAATGTAAAATGAAGAAGTTTTAAATTTTGAAAAACAAGATGAAAATCATCATTCGTGTCCCATTTTCACAATATTGATAGAAAACTTTCTGACCTATTCGAATATATGAAAGAGATTACGTGAACATTTCTGATATATGGGATAAAACCGTAAACGTAAAAAAAAATCTCTGCACAAGTTAAAAATCATCATAATTACATCCCATTCACTACACTCATAGGGTTTTAGCTGATCTATCTAACCATGTGGATGAGACCCCGTGAACATCTCTAGGATCGGTGAAATAAAATTTGAAAATTTATTCAAATTCATGGAATTTCTATGTAGCCCGTGTGGCACTGTAAATATCATCATAAACTATCCATTTCCATTTCAGTGTTAGAACTTTGTCTACGTTATCCTAAAATACATTTTTAAAACTGTGAACGTCTCTAGAATCGGTAATAGAAAAATTAGAAAATAGATTGATATCAAAAACCATAGTTGTTTAAAAACAAGCTGGACTAGTTAAAATTCATCATAATTAAATCTTGTGCACCACACACATAGGGTTTTTATTTACCTATTCGATCATATAGGTGAGACTCCGTGAACATCTCTAGGATCGGAGATATAAAAGTAGAAACATTGTCTAACAATAGCCTTCTTTAGAATTAAAAAAAGTTTAGTAAATGGATTAACGATTTTGTCGTGTTTATTTCAAATCGTTAGAAAATTCTTTGATCTTTACGGCGACACTATTAGGGATTTAGGGACTTCTCTAATATAAATGTTAAAGATTATCTAGAAAATTTCAATTTCACCACAAAACAAATCCCATTGGAATATTTTTAAAACACAGTGTAAATTTTTGGTATTATTTTTGGTATGTATTTCACAATCATGAATTATTGATTTGCTTAGTTATTTCAAAAAATTTCTGCTGCTTTCAAAAATGTCAGCAGAAAAATTTCCTTTTTGTGATAGTGATGCCTCTAGCGATGAATAGCAAAACACAGTTTTGCTAATGGAATTTTTCTGTTATCTTTTAAGCATCCCTTCAAATGCATTGGATTTTCATGAAAGTGACTCCCAGTGCGAAGATGATAGCGTGCCACATCTGAAAAATATTCATCTTAATCCGACACTTTAGTAGAATGTCCTGTGGAAACGATCAATCATAAATAGAACTAGTGACTTTCGAGTTTCGGAGCTTAAAATTCAATTGTGCTCCTCAGACGAATTTAAGTTGTATGAAACTGCGCCACATCTAAAAAACATTCGACCTAATTCGACGGTTTTATAAAATGAGTTTTGAAAGCGACCAAGCAGAATGAGTAGTTATATGATTTCTAGAGCCTAAAACTTAATTAGTATGAAGATGCTCGTGTGTTACCTTGTTTGGCAATACCTATTTTCTTTTACGAAGAATGAATACATAGTTCTCAAATACACGACACTTACGATTTCTAAAGTGAAAAATTACACTTATGGTAAAACTCGTTTTTATAATCAAAAAACATTATCCATGCTTAAATATCAGACAACAAACGAGGTGTCCCCCCACTCTTGTCGGTTGAAAATTTAATTTATAAATGTATATTTAAATCGTTTAGTTCTTGGCCGTATTTTGTAAATATTAAACTTTTCAGCGTCATTGGTAAAACATAAAAAGCTACCATTCAAGCTGCCTCTTCCGGTACACAGATTTCCACCGTAATTTCGCAAGGGTATTCCAATTAATGGAAAAAGTTTAAGTATGAAGTTACATTCTGAATAGTTGTACCATTTAGCATGATGTGAAGGGTATCGTATTCGAATACAAAAAAAAATTTTAATTGAAACAAAAAGAATTAAAAATAAAATGAAAATTCTAGTAAATAAAATAGAAAGAAAAAATACCGTCCACAACATGCTCGCTATAGATTTGACCTACTCAGGGACTCAAGCGGTTGTTGTGCGGCTAGGCGTCCGGGAGTTGGGTGGGGTTAAGGGTGCGAGTAGGCCAGGTTTAACCGCTATAAATTAGGAAATATACCTTCTTTCCCGGCACTCACCCTAATTCATCCTAAATTTACGATATACATTGATCTCATATTTTTTAATTAAATTAATAATGCCATAAAAATTATATATGAAAAATTATATATTGAATATGAACAGTGAACATAAAAATTGTTTATTAATGCTATTGAATATGAACAAGCATTAATAAACATTTTTATTATTCCATTAAAAAAAAATTAATATTTTAATTTTAAAGATTTTTTTCTGTAATTAATGTGAGGTGTACCTAGTGTACTTAATAAAACTGACAACAACAAAAATTATATAAAAAAACAATTCTTACTGTCGATGGTTGTTGTTGTGTGATGCGTATTGAAAGTGTGTTGAATGATGGGTGTTGAGACTCGATTTGAGATATGTATTTATGAACGTTCAATATTTTTCAAGCTTTTTTTGATTATGTAATGATTATTATTTTTATAATTTTCGCTATTTTTTAAATTATCTTGCTTTATTAATGTAATTACGACGTATTTTTAACATATACTCGTATACATAAAAAAAATTGGTTGTTATCACGAATTTGCGTTATGGCGGTGATTTTCTATTATTACATTACACAATTCACCTTCTTTGAGTGTTATAGTTATATAGTAATATAGGTATTAATTTAGTTATAAACGAGTTAAATCTTTCATTTCGTTTTGGCTCGATCGCACTAAAATAATTCGTCCACTCACACACTCAAAAAAATAATTCTGTTTTTTTACAAATTTTACATCGTAATTTTTTTTTCGTAAATTTAACAAAATTTTTGTAAGGTTTCACAAAGTTTTCATTGTAGATTTATCAAAGCGTTCGTAAATAAAACAAATTTCAATTTCGTAATTCTGGTTTCTGTACAAATTCACTTTTACAAAGAAATTTAGTATTATTTGCGGGAGAATTTGTAACATACTTTTACAAGTTTCTCTGTAAAAATAACGGAGTGTACCTGATTAATTTTTAGCGTTACAAAAAATTGTAGTATTTTGGCAAACTTTGCATCGTAAAAAACAACTTGTAAATTTAACAATATTTTCGTTAATTTAACACCAGCTTCGTAAGGCGTTGATTGTAGGATTAACGGATAATCCGTAAATAGAACAAATTTTACTACTTAATTTCAATTTCTTTGCAAAGCCAAATTAACATTGAAATATATATATGTGATATTTACAAAGTTCTTATTGGTTTTCGCATTTTAAGGTTTAAGGAGCTTCTAAATGTATTATAGTTAATATTCCTGTCGTTTTTAATGAATTAAACAATTTTATTTATTACGCACTTAATTTTTAAGATATATAAATATAATAGAGTAATCTTCGCTTTGTATGACGAACATTTAATTATTTCACTTAGGAGCAGCGGTCCAGTATTAGTTATTCAGAAAGGCCTTCCCTGACTTATTTTCATTCCAAAGATTGCCAGAGAAATATATCTTTTGAGTATATTTTCTTATAAATTAATTGAAGGAAATGCAGAAAGATATTTTTAGAAAAAATTTTATGATGGTGTAGTGGCGTCCATTTTTACAAATTTAATTGTAAGAAAATAGGAACAACTTGTATACTTTACAAATATAATTTGAGTTTCATTTTTAATTACAAGTGTAATCGTAAAGTGACGTTAATGCTCCGTAAAATAAACAGCATGTTTTGTAACGTTACTCAATTCTTTGTAATTTTTACGAATATTTTCGTTATTAAAACAATAATATTTGTAAGTTTTACAAAATTGTTTCGTAAAATTAGTACCAGTAATCGAAGATTGAACATGTTTAAACGAAATTATTCATTGTGGTTTGAGCTTATAAAGAGTGCAGTGTGTTTTTAAAAGTATGGATAATAGTGCAAAAAATATGAAAATAAAATACGAGGAAGTAGTGATTTTTTTTCTAAAAAACCGTAATTTATATAAAACGGAATTATTTAATGGTAAAAAAGGTTAGTTTTAAAATAAAATATTATTATTTAAAATTTACTACAACTAATTGTAATTAGTACATGTAACGGTAGCTTTGTTGGTTGTTTTGTGCATTATATATATATATATATATATATATACATATATATATATATATATATATATATATATATATATATATATATATATATATATATATATATATATATATATATATATATATATATATATATAACTCAATGTCAACTAAACAACATAAATAATATATTTAGCGTTTTGCATATATATTTGAAAATGTAAATAATCAGTAAGTACATTTGCCTGAAATATCTGAAGGATAAAAATTTCCTATTAATAATCAAATAACAGAAAATAGCAAAATGGCATACCAATTTTCAATGAAAGCAATTGTAAGGTGTAATATTTCTTTTACAATTTCAGTTTAAAAAAATAATTGAAAGAGGACCTCCTAGAACATGCAATTAGATTAGGCGATTATTATAGTTTTCTATTACAACATTAGAAAATAACCAGAATTTTTTTTATTTTATTCAGGAAAATCCATTTTTAAACATACCCATATAATAACTGCAATTTTTTTCTAATAATTATTTTTAGAGAACGTATTTTACAACTCGAAAATTCAGAAGATCATCAACCGGCCAACTTGATAACAGATTTGATTATATTTTCCGAAGCAAATTGATAATTTGTCCAACGGAGACTGTTTAAAAATAAAAACAGAACTCAAAAATCTTCGAAGTCCTAGAGAGCTGGTAAATGAAAAATGGAAAGCAATATCCTCGCTAAGAGTGAAATACTTTCTCACTAATAACGGTAAAACAATATTGAATATGTTTAATGATTGGCCTATACTTTGTTACGACTGTGTTGTCGTCAACAATACCAGAATTTCATTTTTTATTGATTACATCCCCATTCTTTGTAAATTTTTGTGTTTATTTCCCTCGGTTGTTTTGCGTCCGGGTTTGTTTGCGTCCGGGTGTAGTTTGGCGTCTACACGCGGTAAATGGTGAATGTATTCTTGTGTTTTTTTTTTCTTTGTTTGGTTGGTAATGGAACGAGAATGGGAGAGAGAGCGAGACCAGGGTGCATCGAGTGTGAGTGTAAAGCAAAACATTCCATAAGAATGTTTTTTTTATATGCGTCGCTTTTACATCAATGCAAATTGATGTAAAAGAGAGACAGAGAAGAAAGATATTCTTCTGGAATGTTTTTGCACGTCGTTTGTGCGGCGGGAGAATTTTTTTTTGATGATGAAAAAAAAGAGTTGTGATTTTGGTAAAGTAAAGTCGAGTAGTAATTTTTGGTGAGGAAAAGTCAAGTTTTTTTTTCTCTTGAATAAAAATAAAAGTTTTGTTTTGATTTTTTTTTAATAAAAAAAAAAAGGTGTTTGTGAAAATATAATTGGAAAAAATAAAATAAAGTTTATGATTATAGAAACGAACGTTTATCACTTTATCAAATCTGAGTCGTTAAAATTTTTTTCTCTACATTTTGATGTGGCCGTGTTTTCATTAATCGTTAGTATTTCGCTGTAAATTATCAAGGATTTTGTGCCAAAAGAGCATAAATATAAAACCACAAGTTAGTGAAAAATACTCAGCTCAATTTCACGTAGGTGCGCATATTAGTAATTTATATCAAATCACACAAGTTATATCTTAATTGGAAAATACGAGTTTTGATAAGCTGGATAAAGCGGAGGTACAGAGTGACCAAACTCGAGGGCAACCGTTGGTACGGTGCATCCAAAGATAGTGTGTTGTTCTTGTGGTGATAACGGGTGGTCAGTTGAGGCCACTTCAGTTAATATTTGGTATCGGGGAAGGGCCCCGCAACATAACGGGTGGCCAGGTGAGGCTACTCCACTTTATTTACGGATTTTGGCAAGACAATGCCCTATATTTTTTGATCGTGATTTTGGCGGGCAGTCGAGGCCAAAATATTTATCGGCATCAAGCCGCAACGGAACGGTGGCCAACCGGCTATTTTATTTTTATCGGTGGTCTGCCGCAACGGAACGGTGGCCAACTGGCTATTGTATTTTTATCGGTGGTCTGCCGCAACGGAACGGCGCCAAGGCCGCAACAGTTTTTTTTATAATTAATTAAGGTACCATTTTTTTTATTTTTTTTATTTTTTAATTTTTTTTTGGATTTCATTTTTTTCATATTTTTACATTATATTAAAATTTAAATTTTGTAATCGAGCGCCGCAAGCGGGTGCCCGCTCGGTACGCATTGGTCTCTCTCTCTCTCTCGCTTCTCTCTTGATCTCTCCCTTTTTTTTGCGGGAAGTTGTGTTTCCTTATTTTTGTATGTGTCTAAATTGATCTTAAAATGAATTACTAATTTTCGGGTTTGGTGTGATGGGAGCGGAGACTCCCTCTGTGTCGGCGTGTTGATTGCGGTCCCTTGGTGCCCGCATCCAATTTCGTAACCAGGGCTAGTCCCCGTTTGAATTCGAATGGATGCGCGCACCAAGGCACCGTTCTCGGTTTATAATTTTGTTGTGTTCGTTCCTCAAGTTCCGGCCGACGAATTTCGGCAGAACTCCGGTCTATTTATTATTTGCGTTTTCCCCAACTTTCTGTTAATCACGGTGTAGGCCAGAAGCCATGCATGCCTCAAACCCCACGACCCTTCGCACTTCTCGCTGAGAACGTAGCCGGCAAAGATCACCGTGGAGGCCTCTGCATGCGCTTAGTGAAAATCTGCAAGTTGGCAGTAGCCAGCTTGTAATAACTTATAAACTCGATTGTGCCAGAATTGGTAATATATGTATATTGAAATTCTAACATTATGTTTTAACACCTAACTTTACAGGTCGAAATAGATTTTAACTCTGCATAGCCTGGGAAATACATCGATGGAGTAATGCAAAGGAGCCTAATTAATGAACAAACAACTGGATATAAGTTCAGGTAATACTTATTGTTTACTTCACTTTATTGAAATTATGTAAATTTATTATCATTTAATTAAAAATCAAAGCGGCCAAACTGTACAGTGGTAACCGCTTTGGCGTTTAAATCAGGAAGTACCAATTAAGTAATTACCGTTTTCTTTTAAAAATTAATTCTTTTAACTAGCCTCTTAGCTAGTCATCAAAAATAATAGTAGAGTAGAAAAAATACAATGGGGCCGATTTGAAACCCAGAATTGACCCTAATAGCTACACAAGATCACATCCAATATAAAAAAAATTATCAAAATACTAACCAACAATTATTTCTATTTCAGATAGATTCTACATAAATATTCTAATTTCTTGTGTAGTACCGCCTTCCGTGAAAAATAATTTAAAGTTCAATGGCGTGAGTTGAGTTACAGTAAATCATCCATAAAAGATAGCCAGGCATTGGTCATCCGTACCCATCTATTGAGTCCGTTCATCCATCGACGCCATTCGAGCTGCCTAAAGCGATAAAACGAACAAATGATATTTGGATGGAACAAATCATTAAGTTACAACCAATATTGTTTGGTATTGAAAGTGAAATGAACGTGCATTGCTCGTACTCATTGATGATCAGAAATGTACTTGTGGGAGTTTTTAAAAGAGTTTGGATAAGATATTAAAAACCTATCAAGCTGTTCAACTTGAGTACAATGTAGGGATATTTATTTAACGATATTTGGGAAATAAATACGAAATACGATCAAGATGTGCCAAGTGTAATTACGATCTACATAATAAAATTGTAATCGAAATTAAATAGTTTGTATATTGTATATAAAACAAATGAATTAAAATAGTTTTTAAAACTATTTGATTATCAAAATTTCAAATGACAATAAAAAATGAAGCGATTCTTGAAATTTAATTTATCTAATATGATTATAATTATTAATAAATGATTAAAAATAATTAAAAAAATATTAATGATAAGAAAGGCTAGTTTAATACTTTTATTTATTAAAGATTTGTAACTTTTGTATTGCAGACTTTTGTATTTTATGTTGAAATATGAAACAATAAAAAAATTTAATTAAAATAAATTTTAAATTTGTAATATTTATGTTTATTTCAGGATTTATATATATATATATATATATATATATATATATATATATACAATATATATATATATATATATTATATATAATATCTATATATGTATATATATATATAATATCTATATATATATATATATATATATATATATATATATATATATATATATATATATATATATATATATATCAACCAATAAATGTAAATACAACAGCTTGCCTTTGTAATTTTTACAAACTAGCTTCGTACAGTTAACTGTTCTAGTTGTTAAATCAACAAATGTGACTTGTAAATTTTACAAATTGTATTGTAAATTCTACAATCTGCTTTGATAACTGCACAACCACGTTTTATAGATTTAACAAAAAAAAAATTTAATTGTACAAATATATTTGTAAAAATAATATTTAGTTTACATTATTGGTTTGTAAATATTACAATAGTTTATGTATACTGAACGACATGTTTTGTACCAGATTTTACGAAACACGAGGACACATTTTACAAAATATCTCGAAATTTCTTGTAATTAAAAATGGTTGTAAAATTAACAAATTAAAAAATGCTATATTTACGAAATGCAGCGTTGGCTGAAAACGTACAGTTTTTTTTGTTGATTTTACAGTGTTTTTTGTTAAAATCGCTGGATTTTTTTAAAGTGCACAAAAAAAATGCCTCTAACTACCAAGTTAGTATCTTAATGGCCACTAACTCACAAACTCAGTGTTATTTTTTTTTGTACTTTTCATTATATTCTTCACAGCGGTCTTATTTTTAATTACTTCATAAAATAATTTTTCTTTTTAGACAAGTATTATAACTAATGATAAAATTCTGAACTTTCTTATCACTTTAATACTAATCTTTTTTAAATTTCTCACAATATTTTTACTTTTAGTTTTTATGAGAAGTGAGTTATCACTGAGAACCTATTTTTCTTAATTAATTTTATGTTCTTTTTTATAGAATAAAAGAAATAAAGAAAAAATGATTTGAAGGCAATTAAGTTTTAGCTATGATTTTGTGCATAGCTAAAACTTAATTGCCTTCAAATTATTTTTTTTCATCATCCCCGAAAAAAAAATCGCGAAAAAAACTAAAAATCAATTTTTGCTGTTATTTTTTCCTGCTGTATCGACCACTCGATATTCTTTCAAGATTGATCGACGTAAATTATCGATCGATCCATATTTTACTTTTACGATCACTCTCAATTACTGATTCCAACAACACAATATCGTAGTCAACATTTAGGGATTATAAATGACAATTTTCTGACTTACACTGACACAACGTACTACAGGCGGTTCACATACAAAAAAACTGTACAGATGCCGAATTTTGGTGAAATAAAGTTTTTTTTTATCAAAACTTGTCATTTCCGGTAAAATTTAAATAATTATCTGAACCTATTTTGCATGAAATTATATTTACATTTTTGACTGCTTTTTACGAGGGTTGCCTTTTATATTTCGGGATTGGACAACCCGAGTGTTGCAATCTGGCAACTGGCAGCTCTATCGTAAAGTTTGACATTTTTGAGATTATACGTACTCAGAACGTTTTGACATTCGAGCGCTATTTGTGTTGTTTACAGTACTCATTAACTCAACATCTCGGCGAAAAAATGGAATTAAATCGTGAACATTTTCGTGCAATTATTTTTTACAACTTTCGACGTGGATTAAGGCAGCAAGAGTGCATGGATGAACTTAATTCAACTTTTGGCGATGAAGCTCCATCAAGGACCAGTGTTTATCGATGGTATGGTGAATTCAATCGCGGTCGTAGTTCACTCCAAGACGAATTTCGTGAAGGTCGTCCAGAATCAGTTGTTGTTCCGGAAACCATTGATGCTGTTCGCAAACTGATACTGCAAGATCGTCATGAGACATATCGTGAGATTGAGACAACCTTAGGCATTAGTGGGACCAGCATACATTCAATATTGCATAAACATTTGAATGCCAAAAAAATTTGTTCGTGTTGGATCCCACACAATTTGTCAATCGCTCAAAAAAAGGCTCGTGTCGATTGGTCGAAAGAAAAGCTCAAAAAATACGATCGCGGTGCTTCAAAACACGTCTATGACATAGTGACAGGTGATGAATCGTGGATTCACGCGTATGAGCCCGAAAGTAAACAGCAGTCGACTGTATGGGTGTTTCAAGATGAGCCGAATCCAACAAAAGTTGTTCGCGCACGAAGCACTTGCAAGCAAATGATCGCCTGTTTTTTCGGAAAAAATGGACATGTCGCAACCGTACCACTAGAACAACGTAGAACAGTCAATTCTGAGTGGTACACAACCATTTGTTTGCCAGTTGTCTTCCAAGAAATCAGGAAAACCAACTGCCGAAGACGGATCACTCTTCACCACGACAATGCGAGCTCTCACACATCGGCTCAAACAACTGCATTTTTGAGCACTCAAAACATCGATGATGAGTCATCCGCCGTATAGTCCTGACTTGTCACCAAATGACTTCTTTGTATTCCCGTACGTAAAAACTAACTGAGAAGTCAACGTTTCTCGACACCTGAAGAAGCGGTTACTGCGTTCAAAATGCATGTTTTGGAGATACCTCAATCAGAGTGGAAAAAGTGCTTCGACAATTGGTTCAAATGCATGCAAAAGTATATAGATCTTCATGGGGAATAGTTTGAAAAACAATAAAGCGATTTTCGATGATTAATATTTGTTTTTGTTCTATAAAACCGAAATATAAAAGGCCGGAATTCCGGAAAATACAAGAAAGTTTAATATTTTATTGTTACGGTTTCGATCTACTTATTTTTCTTTGTAAAGTAAAATATTTAGTAACATCGCCTATTAACCACTTACGTGACGGTTTTTTTTACATTTCTTTAGAAAATAATTACCATATAATCTGAATTCAATGTTTTTTTTTGTTCAATTTTTTTCAAGTCACAAAACAAACTTTGCCCGATCAAGACTCGGGCAAATCAAAAAATAATTGAACTACTCCCTCGAGTCACGGGTAAATAACACAAGTGGTTAAAAAACAGCATTATGGACGATTTACATGTTCCAATTTGTTTTCCAACAAATTTTTTACTGAAAAAATAGAGCTGCACGCATATAAAAACAGTAACTAGTTAAAAAGAGTTCAGCAATATGTAAAAAATGGCGGTTATTTTGACAGTTCAAAGAGCTTGCGTTTAAATTACATAACGAACAAAATCGAATTGCTAGGAAAAATAAAATATTTACTTACCGCTCATGATTGCTCTTTTTGTTTAAATTATGTTTATGGTTATTTTGGTTTATTTGAAACCCATTTTATTTTCCTGGAATTTGTTTCGTGCTGCTCAAAAGAAAATTGTAATATACTTAACCCTTCATTGTTTTACTGGGAAAAAAATAACGTGCAATATTCTTGCTAAACCGTCGAAAAGTCTGCATGATTCAGAGCGTCAAATCAGAAATGAAATTTTTCGATGAACAGACTCTCGGGCAACTATTTTGCAAGCTGCTTACCGACATCTACTACCCGATCACTACTGTTGTTGATTCCGAACCGGCGTCTTCCGTTTATGTCAATTTCTACACTAAATTACGATCGCGATTAGGCGATGCGGTTCTTAGCGACCTATGCTTTTCGCAAAGCATATTTTGCAGGACTACAAATTTCAAAAAACTGCCTATTTACCTTAATTTTAAGTTTTTTGATCAATGTGATTTTTTTACTGAATTGTCTGAATTGATGAATACATTTTTTGATTAATATTTTAAGTTTTTGTTTTCTCAATACCAGAATATATTCGGAATTGGAAATTTTCTATTTTCGAAATTCCGGAATAGTAAATTCAACAAAAATTTGCAATCCTTATATACAATCTTTATGTATTAATCTTTTTTTCCGAAAATACGAGGGTATATCAAAAAGTCTTGCAATATCATATGAAAAAAAAGAGTGAGTGAGACAACAATATATTTTTCAAAACCATTTTTTGTCGCGATGAAACTTCTAGAAGAACATTTCGATGTAAATTTTACAGTTCGTTTGTTTTTGTCAATTTAGTAACACGTGTTTTGAATTTTTCTTAAAATGAATGAAATTGAATATCGCGCCATTATTAAATTTTTCTGTAAAGATGGACGAAATGCAATTTATATATTCAACTATATATCAAAAGTTTACGGCGAATCTGCACCATCATATGCCACAGTAACAAGGTGGGTAAAATTATTCAAAAGTGGTCGGGAGTCATTAGTAGACGACAACCCCTCGGGTCGGCCAGCAGATGCTATTAGCCATGAAAACGTAATTTTGGCCGAATCTATTGTATCGGAGGACCGGCGTATTTCTGTTCCAGGGTTAGCGTGGAAACTTTCCCTTTCAAACGGTACCACATATACTATATTACATGACCACCTTCACATGTCGAAAGTAAGTGCGCGATGGGTTCCCCGTTTGTTGAATGCAGAACAAAAAAAAATGCGTGTTCAAACTTCAAAGGCGATTTTCGATATGTACAAAGAAGATCCAGAAAATTTCTTGGATAACATAATAACAGGCGATGAAACATGGCTTCATCACTGGGATCCGGAATCCAAACAAGAATCGATGCAATGGATTAAACGTAGTGAACCACCACCAAAGAAATTCAGAACTCAACCGTCTGCTGTTAAGGTTTTGGCAACAATTTTTTGGGATTCTGAAGGAATTTTGATAATCGATTATATGCCACCGAAAACCACAATCATAGGCATATATTACGCAGAGGTTTTCCGAAAATTGAAAAAAGCGATCCGGGAAAAACGGCCAAGGAAAGTTAGGAAAAAAATCTTGCTTCTTCACGACAATGCACCAGTGCACAAGGTTAATATTGCTCAAGCTGCATTAAAAGACTGCGGCTTCGTGGAAATTCCGTATCCACCGTACAATCTAGACTTGGCACCCAGTGACTAGTTTCTGTTTCCCAATTTGAAAAAAATACTAGGGGGCCGGAAATTTTCCAGTGACTATGAAGTACAGTCTGTTGTAAATTAATATTTTATGGAGCAAAAGAAATCTTTTTTTTTAGAGGGTTTAGGCAAGTTAATTGATCGATATGACAAATGTATAAACCTTAAAGGAGATGATGTCGAAAAATAAAAATATGGCTGTCTCACTCACTCTTTTTTTTCATATGATATTGCAAGACTTTTTGATTTGCCCTCGTACTATATACTTTCCAAAATATTTGCAAAAAACGAAAAATCTCAAAAACTGTCACTTCCGGCAGACTGATTTCAAGCTACAGATATTTAGTCTGCATGGAGTCATAAACGCTTGCATACACAGAGAAATGTATCTGTGCTGTCAACATTTTTCATGATTATGTACTTTACATTATTTTACTACGTAAAAAAGAACATTCGTTTTAATCCGACGCTTTTATAAAATGGTCTGTGAGTGTGACCAATCATAAGTGTTTTTAGGAATTTCAAAGCTTAAAATTCTATTGAGGCTGGAAGTCTTTCAACAAAACACATTTATAAAGAATTTTTTATTTCGAGGTATAGAATCTTAAGTTGGCAACACATTTTTCCGAAACTGCCGATTTGACAGTTGACCAAGGGAATCCAAATTAATCGATTCGTCATCGTGCACAACAATTGGAACTTGATCCAACATTTTTATGAATGATTTTACGTAAGGGTCTTAATTTACATGCTAACTTAATTTACAAGGTTGTCGCTCTCGTTAGCTTAAAAAATAGAGTGCTTGCTTTGCTATTCGGAGGTTCCGGGTTCGATTCCTGGTGGTGACCAGTAAGAAAGTTACGACTGGGTGTTTTTAACCATAGTACTTACGGCTTTGTCCTTAATATTTAAGAAAAAAAGTTACAAGATTCAACTTGTACAGCAATTAAATATCCGACCATCGTTGGTGCCGCCAATTCAGTGTATGAGCCGCATCCAATATTGACATCGATGCAAACTTTCCATACAAATTTTTCTTATTTTTAGTTGAATGGCTATACCAACAATTAGAATTGTCGCATTTGGAGTGAAGATCACCCACGAGCCCTTGTTCAAAAACTATTACATCGCAAAAAGTTACCGTTTGGCGTGTTTTATGAGCCGAATGAATCATTGGACCATATGTGTTCAAAAGTGATGCTGATGAAAACGTTACAATCTGCGGAGACCGGTATATAGAGATATGATTACTAATTGGGGCCACATGCCATTTAGTTCGCGATACCACTAATTTACTAAAAAAAAAACATTTGATGAACGATTAATATCGATAAATGGACCTATCAACAGCGCCCGTGTGATTTAACGCCGCTGGACTCTTCTCTCTCTCCGATAAGCCAGAGATTATTGAACACTTCAAAGCCAATATTCAACGCGTTAGTACCACGCCGCGCCCTGGGGGTTCGAAATCATCATCCTCGAAATCATATTCAAACAATAATGGCATACAATTATTTTTCAATTAAAGTCACATTCATAGCCATTAAAATAATTTTGCTGCGTTTTATTTAAATTCAAAATTGTATACCACGAAATGAAACGCCCTTTACGTATATTGTAAGCTCTAATGAACAAATAATATTTGCTGCATAAGGAGCGAACATTTGAGAAAGGAACATAAGAGTTCATGCTACTTGCCGCAAGAGGCATAACTATCACAAAAGAGATCTTTTAATGTTATTTTATAACCATAGTTGGAAACTTAAAATGTTATGCAAACTCGGCCATTTACTTACGAATAATGATGAGATTTTGTTTGTAGTATTGGATAGGAATTCAGGAATTCTAAAACGAGTTTCGGACAATAAACTGTAATCTGTCTATGCTGGACCATACTCCACCATCATCAATGATGATGGTATTTGGATTCTAAGGATTAAATTTATATTCAAACAAAAAATTTAGAGAGAGATAGATCTGGTACCTTTCGTTGCTGCACGATTTCAGTGGATTCTAAGACGAATTTTGATGGAAATTCTAAAATTTAAAAAATGCTGGATATAGAGAACTCTAGTTTTTGTAGTTCTATTATGCATTTTGAACGAAGTTCTGGAATTGTCTAATTTTTCGCGGGAAGAATAGTGAGATAATACTAGGTCCATCTAATAGATAAACACGTTGGTTTTGTTTAAATTTAGCGTTTAGGGTGTTTAGGGCAGTCAAATTTGGTGAGGCCTATGGTAATTTTAAATGTTATTGTATATACGGTGCAACTTAATAAATAATCGCCATTTCAGTTATTTAGGCCGTAGGGGTGTAAAAACCCGGTGGCAAAGTGGATCCGGGTTCGATTCCCGGTGAACAAGGAAAAACATTTCACGGCTGGTTTAGCAACAATGAATTAATCACTCATTATCCGAAATGAAAATATGATTATGATACCTCATTTGAGGCGGCCAAATCTCTTGATGGGATATACTGCCAGAGAAAGAGAGGTGTGAAGACTAAGGGACTGTCTTGAAATTTTTTACATTCACAGTTTTAGTAATTAGCTAACATGACAATAGTGCGAGATCGATGGCAATTTTGCGGAACTATATTTTTTTAACACAACTATAGATTTGTTAATAAATAAGCTGAATTCAAATAATTCTCAATTTTAACTAAATTAACTTAAATGATTAAATTTGATTAATGAAATTCTTAAAGGATTAAATAATTATTTATTAAATTTGGACATCATTATTACAAAAAGAATTAAAACATTTGCCGAGGATGTTATTATGGTTGCGCAAGTAGCTCGACCATAATATAAATGGGAATTGGGCGTTTTCATAATTTTGCGAAAATTATAATCTCCTGGCGTAATATCAATAATGATATTAAAAACGACGCGAGCAGTTGTGAAACGTGAGTTGGACACAGGTCCTTGTATTCTTAGCAGCATTTACTACCACATAATATTATAAATATTTCATTGGCTTAAAGTGTATTTTTAATTTTTTTTATTTTATCAAAACCATTTATTTGATAATTGTGGATTATTATTCCAAATATATCGAAATAGCTCAGCCCAACAAAGGATATTTACAGTTTTGGCACCCTGGAACGTTGGAATCTCACCCAAAATACGACTACATAGTGCTAATTTCCCTCATTCGAACAACATGATATTATAATCATTCGAACAACATGATAGAAAGCGCCATCTAGATAATCCACAAAATGTTCTGCTCTCATTAAGACCCATATGTTGATGTATACGACAGCGGAAATTTTCCAGTGGAAAATAAGAGATTACGTTACTCGCCACAATAAGCAGCACTATTACAAAAAAGAATTTCTATATTTTGATTTTTTGTGGTCAAATAATTAAGTTACAGATTATCACTAATATCACGAAAACTCTCACAGGTAATCAATCACAATATAAACCTGCGATGCAAATTTCATAATTATTAGAAGAATTAGCCGAGCTCTCTCCAGCTCAAAATCCACTTCAATTAGTAGAATGCACAGATATCATATTTTCATCTAAAATTTATGTTTCAATCCAAAATCAATAACGATTGGTTGTGAAATGGCCAAGTTTAGTCCAGCATGAATTAACAGATCCTAGAATTTTGTCCAAAATTTACTTTACAATCCCTTACCAATATTGCTAAGTGAATTTCATAGTTATTTGTTAAGAAATGTCTGAGAAAGATGAATCATTTAAAAATTTTAAAATTCCATGCAACAAGTCCTTTAATTCGGTGATCAATCAATTTATCATTTTAAGGAACAATTTAAATATTTTATTCCGCTGGAATGTTTTTTTTTGTCATAAATGAGGTCCAAAATGAAAAAACAATTCCGCTGGTTATAAAATAACAACATAAATTATTTTCTGCGATAGTGCTGCCACTTGTGGCGAGTAGCGAACAAGAATTTATATCCTATTTCTGAGGTTTCGATGTCACGAACAATAAAAACAAGACTTACAACTTGTTAAACCAACAGTAATTCATTTACACAAATTTAACAACTATCTGAGGTTCAATAACAGAAATTACAGTGATCTTCAAGCATACTGCCCTAGTTATGCTGCGTCTCGTCTTAGAACAATTACTTAATACGTTGAATCAATTCTAGAATAGCGGTTAATACATCGACAGACATTCGGCTAGAAAGATAGTTCCAACATAGTAAAAGAGTCACAGCAAGAGAACATCCGAGGGTATTTCTAGATATTTCTCGAGCTTTTAACTATATGTGATTAACCTTCATTAATCAGTACTTTTGACAGTTCAGCTATTGTGTGTCACCGCACGACACGTAATATCAATATGCGGATGATGTCCAAGCATTCGCAAACAACAAGTTCCAAGCACAATATCTCTACGTTTGAAGGCCTGCCGTAACCGTACGACGTTCGTTTGCTGCACTGTACAAATATGCCCTCATAAATAATTATAGTGCGCATATCGCACATAACGTAGACAAATTGATTGGAGACATTTTATTTCCTGCTATTTTACTGGAAAAGTAACTCGTAAATTATTAATTTACATAACACACGAGATTAATACAAAAATATTGTTTTATTTCGTAATTCGCGTATGATATACGCGAGCATACGAGACAGCGATCATATTATATCATATTAATGTGGTTGGAATCTTTGGAAATTGTGCGAGCAAAATTCTTAAAAAATTAACAAGACACCAAATGTATAATAATGCATGCATTGAGTGCGCATTTATACAGAAGCCAAGGAAATATAAATAAAATTTATAAAGCATTTTGTTAAATTAGGCAACAAATTTTTAAGATGCGCCGCCCCCACAAATAGTGTAGAATATACGAAATCATCTTTAATACTCTCAAACCATTAACAATAACAGAAAACAAGTCTGTGAACTTTAATTACCGTTCTAAATTCTAAATGTTGCTTAACGAGTAAAAAAAACTTCATTCATTCAAAAAAATCATCTGTAATGTCTACAGACGAGTTATATTCGACCATAGATATACGAATAGTTTTATATAACTATTTCTACATTTAATTAAATTAATTAATTTTAATTTAATTCACACCTACTAAATTACTAATTTGTAGTATTACATTATGTTGTGCGCGATGTGAGAATGCAAATAAATTAATCTCATTTGACCTATACCATTGAGCTCTACCAATTTAATCTTTTCATTATGTTTCATACAAGTCATTCATAAATAAATGCCAGTGGTGACCAACCTATTGCAATACCTCGTCGCGTTGTTTGTGCAGGCTTGGTTTCAGTCAACCAGGCGTAGCCAAAATCTTACATTTCACTTTCACCACAAATACCATTTTTTTTAGCTTGTTTAGTACGGGAGGACTTTAAATAATTAAAGTGAGTGATGGCTTAGTTCCAACACAAAAAACAGATCATTTACAACAAAAATTGTAGAGTTAGGAGCTATTTATGAGCTTGCTATCGGAGATAACTTGAATTTTTGAGATTACCCTTACAACCAAAAATCACATTTTAGTGGTGGAGACCTTTGTGAATTTAGCCCGTAAAATCATCCCGTAAAATGATTAGAGTTAAGTATGGCAACACCATTATATATTAAAGAAATTATAATGAAACTATAACTATCACGATATAAAAATATAACGATAGTAAAAAAAAATTATTATGAAAAATAATACACGAAATGGCGGCCATTATAAATAAAAACCGATTAACAAATTTTAACTTGCGCTATATATAGCTATAATGTATAGCTGACATGATGACAAAATAAAAAATTACATAATTTGTATATGAACGAGTGGGTTTGTTTATATAATAAGTCATAATTAAATTTGTAAACAAACACAATGTCACAAAAATTTGGTTTCTTCTAAAAATTGTCCAAATTCCAGATTAATTAATATTTAATGTAAACACTTACTAATATAAATTACTGTGTACTTCAAAGTACTGTAGTACAGGGATTGACCTGTTTATACAACAAGTGGAAAAATAATTCTATGATTTAGAGCTCCGCTATAGCCATCTGAGTTCCTAGTAGATGTCCATTACCAGAAACTGGACTATATAGGTTTTGTAGTTCAGAGATTGGCCACCTTGTTACAGTTAGCCGAAAGTTTCCAGCCGAAAGATGGTAATGCAGATAGTGTCTTTGCTATCCCAGCAGAAAATATAAATTGTAGCCGAAAGTTACATTACTTGATATACCTAGTTCTACATATATTATTAATACTATGTTTATTGGTTAGGTCATAATCCAAATCCCCGAAACTTGGGTCAAGTCGTAAAAGGATGAGGGAATGTAATTTAGTATAATGTAACAGAAAGTTCGAATTTTAATTATTAAAATGTTCTGTTAATTTTGAGTAACCCATTTTACCATCGATCCCACGATGTTTATTAGAAAGAACATAGGCTTAGGTAGGCCCACGCGAAATTTGGATCAAGTCTGAAGGAGATAGGGGCGTATAATTTAGTATAATGTACCAGAAAGTCCGAAATTTTCGAAACTTAATTAATAAAATGTTCTATTAATTTTGAGTAACCCATTTTACCATCGATCCCACGATGATTATTAAAAAGGTCATGTGCTAAGGTAGGCCCACGCGAAATTTGATCAAGTCTGAAGGGGATACGGGGGTATAATTTAGTATAATGTTCCAGAAAGTACGAAATTTTCGAAACTTAATTAATAAAATGTTCTATTAATTTTGAGTAACCCATTTTACCATCGATCCCACGATAATTATTAAAAAAGTCATGGGCTAAGGTAGGCCCACGTGAAATTTGGATCAAGTCTGAAGGGGATAGGGGGGTATAATTTAGTATAATGTACCAGAAAGTCCGAAATTTTCGAAACTTAATTAATAAAATGTTCTATTAATTTTGAGTAACCCATTTTACCATCGATCCCATGATGTTTATTAGAAATGTCATGGGCTTAGGTAGGCCCACGCGAAATTTGGATCAAGTCTGAAGGGGATAGGGGCATAATTTAGTATAATGTGCCAGAAAGTCCGAAATTTTCAAAACTTAATTTATAAAATGTTCTATTAATTTTGAGTAACCCATTTTACCATCGATCCCACGATGTTTATTAGACAGGTCATGGGCTTAGGTAGACCCACGCGAAATTTGGATCAAGTCTGAAGGGGATAAGGGGGTATAATTTAGTATAATGTGGTATATTATACTAAATTATACCCCCTATCCCCTTCAGACTTGATCCAAATTTCGCGTGGGCCTACCTTAGCCCATGACCTTTTTAATAACCATCGTGGGATCGATGGTAAAATGGGTTACTCAAAATTAACAGAACATTTTATTAATTAAGTTTCAAAAATTTCGGACTTTCTGGTACATTATACTAAATTATACCCCCTATCCCCTTCAAACTTGATCCAAATTTCGCGTGGGCCCTACCTGAGCCCATGACCTTTCTAATAATCATCGTGGGATCGATGGTAAAATGGGTTACTCAAAATTAACAAAACAATTTTTACTTAAGTTTCGAAAATTTCGGACTTTCTGGCACATTATACTAAATTATGCCCCTATCCCCTTCAGACTTGATCCAAATTTCGCGTGGGCCTACCTAAGCCCATGACCTTTCTAATAAACATCATGGGATCGATGGTAAAATGGGTTACTCAAAATTAATAGAACATTTTATTAATTAAGTTTCGAAAATTTCGGACTTTCTGGTACATTATACTAAATTATACCCCCTATCCCCTTCAAACTTGATCCAAATTTCGCGTGGGCCCTACCTGAGCCCATGACCTTTCTAATTCGTGGGATCGATGGTAAAATGGGTTACTCAAAATTAACAAAACATTTTATTAATTAAGTTTCGAAAATATCGGACTTTCTGGTACATTATACTAAATTATACCCCCTATCCCCTTCAGACTTGATCAAAATTTTGCGTGGGCCTACCTTAGCCTATGATCTTTCTAATAAACATCGTGGGATCGATGGTAAAATGGGTTACTCAAAATTAACAAAACATTTTTTACTTAAGTTTCGAAAATTTCGGACTTTCTGGCACATTATACTAAATTATGCCCCTATCCCCTTCAGACTTGATCCAAATTTCGCGTGGGCCTACCTTAGCCCATGGCCTTTCTAATAAACATCATGGGATCGATGGTAAAATGGGTTACTCAAAATTAATAGAACATTTTATTAATTAAGTTTCGAAAATTTCAGACATTCTGGTACATTATTATACTAAATTATACCCCCCTATCCCCTTCAGACTTGATCCAAATTTTGCGTGGGCCTACCTAAGCCTATGATCTTTCTAATAAACATCGTGGGATCGATGGTAAAATGGGTTACTCAAAATTAACAGAACATTTTATTAATTAAGTTTCGACAATTTCGGACTTTCTGGTACATTATACTAAATTATACCCCCTATCCCCTTCAAACTTGATCCAAATTTCGCGTGGGCCCTACCTGAGCCCATGACCTTTCTAATTCGTGGGATCGATGGTAAAATGGGTTACTCAAAATTAACAGAACATTTTATTAATTAAGTTTCGACAATTTCGGACTTTCTGGTACATTATACTAAATTATACCCCCCTATCCCCTTCAAACTTGATCCAAATTTCGCGTGGGCCCTACCTGAGCCCATGACCTTTCTAATAATCATCGTGGGATCGATGGTAAAATGGGTTACTCAAAATTAACAAAACATTTTATTAATTTAGTTTCGAAAATATCGGACTTTCTGGTACATTATACTAAATTATACCCCCCTATCCCCTTCCGACTTGATCCAAATTTTGCGTGGGCCTACCTAAGCCTATGACCTTTCTAATAAACATCGTGGGATCGATGGTAAAATGGGTTACTCAAAATTAACAAAACATTTTTTACTTAAGTTTCGAAAATTTCGGACTTTCTGGCACATTATACTAAACTAGTGGGAACCCGTCAAAACTGACGGAATTAACTTTTTTCGCTTGACTCCCAATACCTAATTACCGCTTTGAAAAATTTTAAAGAAAAATAAATATTTGTTTAGGATAAGAGTAATTTCAAAAAATAGGCATATTTATTTATTTAGTTCAGGATTTCTTTAATAACAATGTTTCTTGTAAATATTCTCGAGTTCTTAAGTAAATCTCCTTGATAATCGGTATTTTTAACTAACACTTTTAAATTTTCATGATATCTTCCTCGAGTTAAAGCGACATATAACTGTCCATGAGCGAAAACTGACTCAGGAAGATATACACCGACATGATCAAAAGACTGGCCTTGACTCTTGTTGATTGTTATAGCAAAAGCCAACATCAATGGAAATTGGCGACGCTTCATTCTGAATGGCAAAGTATTCTCGCTCGGCTCCAAATCAATTCTAGGAATGCAAATTTCTTCTCCTTTATTACTTCCTGTGATAATTTCTGCTTTTATGCAGTTTCGATGAAGACTCCTGACTATTAATCGAGTTCCATTCAACAAACCCTTTTTTGGGTTTAGATTTCGAAGAAGCATGATAAATGCACCAACTTTTAATTTCAGGATATGTGGCGGCATTCCCGATGGACATTGTCCGTGTAAAAATTCAACGGGGAAATCAATGGAATCATTTGGATCGTCTGAAATCATAGAATCAATGCTCATATAGACAGTTTCATTTCCTGCAATAAGTTCCAGCATTTTGAAATTGAGTGCTGTGGCATCGATGTTTTTTGGTGTGAGAATGACTTTGTTGGCAGTTTCAGCAACTTCATCAGGACTCGATGTTCTTATTGAACTGCCAAATATTGAGCTAATAATTTGTTCCTTTTCCACCATTGCATCAGGTATTTCAACCAATTCTGGATCCAAATCGTCACAATCGTTTGTTAAGTTACCATCACCTAAACGCAACACCCATTTATTAAATTCATGTTGTCCTGCTGAGCGCATGTTGGTAATTAAACTGCGTTGTTTGACGTGACGCCACAGTGGAGAATTTTTGACGCACAATTCAATGATGTCAGTTACAGTACCTCTTGGCACTACATTTGATGTTTGACGAAAGTCACCTCCCAATATCAGTACTTTTCCTCCAAATGGTCGAACGTCGTTCATAATTTCTCTAAGTAACAGGTCTATTACTCGAAGCGAATGAGTGGAAAGCATAGATGCTTCGTCGATTATCAGCAGAGACGCTTTCTTTAATTTGTTAGACTCAAGTGATGGAATTTTCATGTTTGAAACTGATGTTTCATTTGCCGAGAGTGGAATTTTGAATCCACTATGTGCTGTCCGACCGCCTGCCAACAAATCCGCTGCAATTCCTGTGGTGGCGAATGCTTGAACTTTTTGTCCTTTTCCTCTTACATAGCACATTAGTGTATTGTAAAGGTATGTTTTGCCTGCGCCTCCGGGGCCATCAATAAAAAAGAAGCGTGATTCAGCATTTAAATCATCAAACGAAGCTGATATCTCATCAAATATTTGATGCTGTAAAGGATTGAGTGTAGCGATTAGACGATTGGCTCTCTCTGCTTGTTCAGCAATATCGAAAACATGTTCGACATTGTGGATCGGACCGGGTTCAGGCAAATTGAAGTCACTACATTTCATGCCATGCATTCGCAGCACTGCTTCAATATCTTGCAGTGCTTTCTTTTCTGCTATAAAACCATCATAGTTTCGGATGTAATCGGCCAGTAAGAACTCCTTATACTTGTCAAATAGATCAACTGGATGTTGCGGCGAATTGAAAACGCATATCAGTGCAAATGTCAAACGAATTTGTGGTGGCATACAAACACTGCAAGCTTCATCCAAGCACCTCTCCCATTCCGAATCATCTTCAAGTAGATTTAACTTTATAGCCGCACCTTTAAATGATTCTTCCACAATTCCGTTAACTTTTTTTAGATCAGCAAAGCTTTGCGCACCTCGAATATGTTGCAACAGTAATCTAAGATAGAAACGTTCTTGGTCTTTGGGACTGACGGCATAATAACGGGTGATGACTTTGTCTCCTCCTCTTTGTCGAACTTTCCAAATACTACGTGTTTTATCAAACACAAAATATTCAGGAATTTCTGAGTACAAATATCGCCTTGCATTTTCATCAGTCTTATTTAATTTGAACCATGCTGTCAAATGTGTCAAACGATTCTCAGCTCTCTCAATTGCTTGTTGCTCTTGTCCGTCTTGAAAATATACCATCTGCTCATCAGGAAGGTGAACTGCAAGGCGATAAACGGTGTGTGAGCGATCGTGCATCGGATTCTCAAGAAGCCGCCAAATTGCTTCTGGAGCGCAAACGTATCGTGCATCAAGAAATTGTCTGATTTCATTGTGAACAATTGTGCCATCACTTGAATTTAATTCCATTGAAGCGCAGTCATAACCTTTGTAGATGTATTTGAAAATATACTTTATGGCCTTAACTGATTGACATGATTCTACGTTGATATGGCAGTTGTATTTGCGTGTAAGAAATTTGTTGTATGGCACAACGAATCGATTGTCGACAATCCGATCTCCCAATTGAACTTCTACATCTTGAAGTCTTCGATAAATAGGATAGCCATTTACTTCTGTGACAGTATGGTGAGAAAATTGCTTAGGAAATTTTTTGGTGCATTCATTATTTTCCATACATGGTGCATTAGGATTTTGATCACAGCACGGACCATGAATCATTGTACGAACGACTGTTTCATGCAATTCTGGCTCACGATGATGATCAGGAATCTCAGCGCAGATAAAGCGGTCAATCTTTTCAGCTGTATCAATCTTACATTCATCAGTTAGAATGAAAAGCAGATGTGCGTGTGGTAGTCCACGTTTTTGAAATTCTATTGTGTAAACAAATGCTTTTACAATTCCAAAAACTCCCTTTTTGGTGATATCTTCAATAAGTGCTTTTAACTTGATGCTGAATACACGCGCTATTAGATCCGGTCTGTCACTTGGTTGTTGGGCTTCAAAAAGATTATCGCGAATTTCAGGCCAATTTGGATTGCAAGTCATTGTAATAAAAAGGTCAGGTTTTCCAAATTTAGCCACAATCGCCATTGCATCGTGGTACTTCTCTCTCATGTTTCGTGGTGAACCTTGAAAAGATGATGGAAGAATAACTGAGCGACCAACAGTTTTTCCTAGTCTAATAGCTGCGTCGTTCAAATGATCCATTAGTCCTCGGTACTGTTCTACACGCAAACGTCCCTGCTGATTCCGAACGAAATTAAGATTATTCGCCTCGACTTGAAGGTGTGAATCAACAGCCCATTGTTGAAATAATTTTCCACCATGTAATATCGGATTGAAGCGACCAACTCTGACAGCTATTTGAGCGACTTTCCACTGCAGAAGCGTTATTTGTGTTCTCACTCTACCAGGACGATTGTCGAGATTAATTTGCATTTTCGGTTGCCAACCTGCTTCACCGTAAGGATAAAATAGAACATATATCATGGGATCTAAGTGAGGGCTCATAATATTTAAATTGATCAACGGTTGTGCTGCATCTCGTGGATATACTCGAAAATCTCGCTGAAAAGGAGGTTCACCATCAGCAGAGCGAAAGATCATTGCGACTTCATCGACGGTTGGTAAATTGTAACGTCGTCTGTCAGTGTTGCGATCACGTCGAAATACCATATTTACAACTGGTGTCGAATGATTATTAGTAGCAGCTCGGTGTTGCTCCTCTTGTTCTACTTCACCAAGCATGCGATAAGCTTTTGCGTAAACGTTGTGTTGTCGAATTAAGCGGTCTAAATTCTGAACAATACTGACGTTAAGTCGTTGATTTGCCGGATGTTGCATCCGATCAACATTTGCCATTGCGGAATCGACGACGTAAAATTGAGCGTATTGACGCTTTGCACCATCTTCAGGATGCATGTGTCCAGTGCGATGATAAATTTGTCCGTGCACACGAAATACATATGGACCACGTCCAACTAAGTTATCGATTTGTGCGCCCATGGATGCAAAAGCTACGGCTGAATTATATGAGCGGATATTTTCTTGAAAATTGCGATACTGAGGATGTGCTGGATTACTTAAAAGCTCCTGGAGATATGACGGAAACATACATCCTTGCTGTCCATCTGATTCTAACAAAACCGTACCTTTGTGGCAGCAGTATTTAAATGTACCGTCTGTTGACTTTTCCGCGAGAAAATTCAGAGATAGACAATGAATGCATTCTTGGTCCATAGAGCCACAACTGTGAATAGTCACTTCACTTTCATTGAATGTGGCATGAGTAGGAACCACTGGAAATCGTTGATTTCTCAATCGTTGCCTTTGTATAGATGAAAGTTGACGACGTGCTGCCGCCTGCTCTTCAGATTCTTGAGCTTGTCGCGTGGCTCTTGATTGATGAACTTGGTCAACTGCTTGCTGACGACGTGCTGCAGCCTGCTCTTCAGATTCTTCGGCTTGTTGTCTGGTTCTTGATTGCTGCCTCTGTTGAGAAGCTTGAAAGAGACGTGCTGCAGTCTGCTCCTCCGATTCTTTAGCTCTTTGAATCGATCTTGACAGTCGAACTTGATCAGTAATTTGCGCTCTACGTTCTTTAGCTTCTTCAGGGTCCTCATGTGCACGCCGCTGATGTTTGTATTTTGTATTCCGTTGTGCCAAGCGCTGTAGCGTATCTTGACTTTGACGATCTCTCCATCTTTGCTGTCGCTCACGATTCATACGCAATTTACGTTCTTCTCGACTTTCACTATTCATTCTGTGATAAAATTTTCGTAAATAGTTTTTTTACTATACTCACTTATAGTATTGTGCTTTTTGATAATGGTGATGATGATAATTCCAAGTTCGTTCAAAGAAACGATAATAATTAAGTCTAAAATATCAATCAATCTTTTTATAAATCTTTTACACATTTGAATATTTACAAACTTACTTTGAAATAAGGAATATAAAGATTGACTTTTAAATTTAAATAAAAATTAATTGTTCAAGAGAAAAAATAGACGCAATCAATCTAATAGTATTATAGTAAACTTTAAGTAAAAAAGTAAATTTCATAACGGGTTTCATAACGTTAACAGACAACGGTCGTACTAATTATATATTATGTTGATAGTTTATATAAAAAAAAACATCTTAGTAAGCATCGAGAAACAGACAACGGTGTTCATATAGTTTATATAAAAAACAAAACATCATAGCAATCCTCGAGAACGATGTCGATAGCGTCATAGCGTTATATCCATACAGACAAACAGACAACGGTAATTATATTATTTGATTATACGCCCCTATCTCCTTCAGACTTGATCCAAATTTCGCGTGGGCCTACCTAAGCCCATGGCCTTTCTAATAAACATCATGGGATCGATGGTAAAATGGGTTACTCAAAATTAATAGAACATTTTATTAATTAAGTTTCGAAAATTTCGGACTTTATGGTACATTATTATACTAAATTATACCCCCCTATCCCCTTCAGACTTGATCCAAATTTTGCGTGGGCCTACCTAAGCCTATGATCTTTCTAATAAACATCGTGGGATCGATGGTAAAATGGGTTACTCAAAATTAACAGAACATTTTATTAATTAAGTTTCAAAAATTTCGGACTTTCTGGTACATTATACTAAATGATACCCCCCTATCCCCTTCAAACTTGATCCAAATTTCGCGTGGGCCTACCTGAGCACATGACCTTTCTAATAATCATCGTGGGATCGATGGTAAAATGGGTTACTCAAAATTAACAAAACATTTTATTAATTAAGTTTCGAAAATTTCGGACTTTCTGGTACATTATACTAAATTATACCCCCCTATCCCCTTCAGACTTGATCCAAACTTTGCGTGGGCCTACCTAAGCCTATGACCTTTCTAATAAACATCGTGGGATCGATGGTAAAATGGGTTACTCAAAATTAACAAAACATTTTTTACTTAAGTTTCGAAAATTTCGGACTTTCTGGCACATTATACTAAATTATACGCCCCTATCCCCTTCAGACTTGATCCAAATTTCGCGTGGGCCTACCTAAGCCCATGGCCTTTAATAAACATCGTGGGATCGATGGTAAAATGGGTTACTCAAAATTAATAGAACATTTTATTAATTAAGTTTCGACAATTTCGGACTTTCTGGCACATTATACTAAATTATACCCCCTTATCCCCTTCAGACTTGATCCAAATTTCGCGTGGGCCTACCTAAGCCCATGATCTTTCTAATAAACATCGTGGGATTGATGGTAAAATGGGTTACTCAAAATTAATAGAACATTTTATTAATTAAATTTCGAAAATTTCGAACTTTCTGTTACTTTATACTAAATTACATTCCCTCATCCTTTTACGACTTGACCCAAGTTTCGGGGATCTGAATTATGACCTAACAAATAAACATAGTATTAATAATATATGTAGAACTAGGTATATCAAGTAATGTAACTTTCGGCTACAATTTACATTTTCTGCTGGGATAGCAAAGACACTATCTGCATTACCATCTTTCGGCTGGAAACTTTCGGCTAACTTTAACAAGGTGGCCAATCCCTGAACTACAAAACCTATATAGTCCGGTTTCTGGTAATGGACATCTACTAGGAATTCAGACGGCTATAGCGGAGCTCTAAATCATAGAATTATTTTGCCTCTTGTCATTTAAATTTAAACGACTATAGCGAGGCTCTAAATCATAGAATTTTTTTGCCTCTTATTATTTAAACAGGCCAATCCCTGAACTACAAAACCTATATATAGTCCGGTTTCTGGTAATGGACATCTACTAAGAATTCAGACGGCTATAGCGGAGCTCTAAATCATAGAAGTTTTTTGCCACTTATATTATTATTTTGGTTTGTTTTTTGTTTTCCTACTCCTGTACTTAATTTTCCTATATTATTAACTTTATATATCATTTCATGTTTTTTTGATAATATTTTGTTTTCAAAAATTATTTATTTTCTTGTTAGAAAATTTATTGTGACATAATCTTTTCCGGGTTGGCATCAGTTTTCAATACAAATTGTTTATAAATTTTTATGAATTGATATAGTAAAAAACTGTCATGACCTTTTTTTTCCGGGATGACATTCAAAAATATCGTGATATTTGTATGTTAGTGTTGCCATCGCATTTTTCCGGGATCGTTTACGGGCTAACTTCACAGACATGTGGTGGAGCTAGTCCACTCAAACTCTAAAACAAACCGCCGACATTTACACTATTGTGGAATAGGCAGGCTCTAGGAATGCTGGTTCTTCTGCGGTCACCAAACCAGAAGTGGCAGTTAAAAACCACGCTGTTATATGCTAATTATGTCGCTGACTATGGTGTGAGGAAGGTGGCTGTATTGAAAAATAATCCGGATATTTTGCTGGGTGAAGCAAAGTGTGACGCTTTCTGTATGGAATTGCACCGTAGGGTGTTCGACTTTGTAAAAATGTCAAACTTTATTCCGCTTTTGGTAGGATGCTTTCTAACAGATAATATCTTTAGCTGCAAATGTGCTAACTATGAGACGTATAAGTGGTTCTGTGTTGAAGTATCCAAAATCACAAACAACATCTCTCTCGGTGTGTGATGTTCCGAGGCCTTTGCTAGTTTATACTTGAGTCCCTGGTGTTTCAGAGGATCCCAGTAATAGTATTAACCAAAATTGGCCTAACCGACCAAATCGCACACGATAGGGGCAGGATGTAAAAGGGAATGACCCCCTGTGGGAGTGCACAATTCATATGGGTCGAACCATCTTCTATATCAGTATTATGGTGGCTGGCGTGGATCTATGCAATGAGCAGATTGTTCTACGTAAATCGGACCTATAGCCGTATGTACGTCCTTGATTTGATAAGCAATGCGTAGGATAGGACGTGAAAAGCGAACCGCGAAAGGTGTGGGACTGCTTCGGCCCCACAAAAGATTTCATAGCCTAAAACATAAAAATGTGTTGACCAAAAAATGGAAGGTTGCCGACTACAAATGTGAGGCCAAACGTCAAGCAATTGTTTTCCATTTGGACCTGAAATATTTCGAGACTATTACCGGTTCCAGGCTCTCAGTAAAATACGTCTTGGACAGGATTTTCTTTCGCATCATCTCAGATCCATAGATCGTGTCTACGTAGGTCTTTCGTCGTTTGCTAGTATGCAGATCAACTTGCATCATAGCAAGCTAGCTTCTTTTGCGCTTAAGATGCTTGCTGCCTCGTATACAGATTAATATCTAATTCATGAACCTTATTTTTCTTGGTGGTTCTGTTTTTGGATTTGACCTAAGGGTTTTTTAAGCCTGATATAACTTGAAATTGTAAAAAATAAAACAAAAAATTAAATTTTTATGAATAATATACTGTGGCAGATCTCAGTATACTCTGGCAGAATAGACTCACGCTTGAACAAAGCTACGAAATTATTAAAACTTACTCTGAAAATTAGTTTTGTTTGAAAATATGGATGACATTGATCCGGGCGAGATGTGGTTTCCACAGGGTGGATCTACGTGCCATACGGCAACCGCAACCATCGACTTACTAAAATCAAAATGTGGCGATAAACCAGCAACAATTTACGCTTTGGAGGCCAGCATTGTTCATGTTATTCTTGACATACGGCCGGCAGTGCTCAAAAAGTGGCCCAAAATTGGACGTCTAGAATGCGTTTCGTCAAGAACAGCCGCGGTGCCCATATGCCGGAAATCATTTTCAAATGTTAATGCCATGTATTGATCTTTCGAAATAAAAAAAAAGTTTTGATTATAATTTAATTGTTTGTGTTATTTTTTACAATTTCAAATTCTATGGGGCTTAAAAAACACCCGTTACTTGTTGGCAGAATCCTTTGTAAGGATTCTGCTGTTAAAACTAGAGGTTGCATTTTTATTTCCCATAATATGCTCGTTGCCATCGAATCTCCGAATTCATGCAAAACACTGGTGATAGCGTCTGTTTATCTACCTTATGACTATTTCACTTCCGGTGGAGTAATAACAGGCATTTAACTCTGGCTGAGATGCTAATGCTCTTCACTCTTTATGAAGTAGCTCGATATTAACAATAGAGGATTGTCCCTGTTAACTAGATCTAAGTACTTCTGAGCTTGAAATTCTCAATGGAGGTTGTGAGCCGACTTTCATCAATTCTGATAGGAGAGAAGTAAATTGATGCTAGCTTGTGTTTTATGTCTATTATAGATTTAGCCTGTAACTGGAGAGTGACGAATTACATCCTCACTTCAGATCACAGATGTATCTCTTTCAAATTAAACCTTGAAAGGCCATCTCTCAAAGCTTACTGCAATAAAAGTTAACCGACTGGGATTCATTCTCTCTCGAGCTCGGACTTCGGTTTCGACACTAAACAGCTAGCATCGTCATTTGCGGAAGCAATTACACTAGTATTTGAAAAATCTTCTCCTCTTATTACCAAACAAAAGACTCAGAATAAACATTTTTGGTCTTTAAAAACTAAAGAAAATTACAAGGAAACTCATAAATAAAGCTAACTCTTAAGATCGGTTGGGTTAAATTTTAGTAGCTCAAAAAGAATAACCGCAGAACTTCTTGGAATACATTCTGTGAAGATGTGAAGAAACTAATAATCTTTCTGGTATTACCAGAGAACCCCCATCATTCTGTACTCAACCTTTCTGAAAGTTTTGGAAAGGATTGTTGAAAGATTTATTAGATATCACTTCTTTACACTCTCTCCGCTCAGCAAAACACAGCATTCTTACAGAGTGAGTACGTAGAGCGAATGCTTTTGACAGCACGTCGTTTTCTACCATAACTGATGCTTGTGTAAGGTTTGGACTTGTCCAGACCATAATAACCTGGATTAAACCCATGCTTGCTGTTTTGTCACCTCTTTTTTGGCTTATAGTTATTGATTAATTACTAATCAAACTGTAGTAATCTGGCTTTATTGCCCATAGCTATGCTGAGGACTTGGTCTTAACAGTTTCGGGTGTTTAAACTTTTTATTTGACTTAGTGGTTCGTTGAGAAGGATTTGCACGTTAATACGTCTAACACCAGTTTACTGGTCTTTACAATGCGAAGAAATATTGGCAAAGTGGCTGCTTATTCTGTATTTAGAGAAACCATTACTAGAGCGGATGTCGTTAAACATCTTGGTGTTATCTTGGACCGTAAACTTTCCTGAAAATTTCACCTTGAAAGCAATTTCAGTAGAAAGCTACTGTCGTATTTTGGCAATGTAGAAGAGCATTTGGTAAATCTTGGGGACTGACTTCAAAAATGCGGATTTTCATTTATAAATCGCTGGTTTTACCTATAGTATCGTACACTTCTATTGATTGGTGGGTTAAGGTCCTACGCCTTCAGCTCAAATCCTTGTCTTGCAGACCACCTTGTTTCTGACCCCGCTGTAAACTTTCATTTTAAGGATAGCTTATTCCAGTGTTTTTCGACTGAAGTGCATTGGAGCCTGGATAACTATCAGCTCGATTGTGGGGCATAGACAAATTTTTACTTACTACACCTTAACCACCTCACCAGAAATCGACATGGTTAACGACAAATTGTTGCCTGCATTTTGCTTCGACAGTTCCTTCTCGGTAGTTTACCCATCGAGGGACTTATGGTTACCCCAGAATTTTAACAACCAGGCTTTGGAACCTACTGCCCTTCACTTGATTTTAGATCAACTGGTAGTTTAGGTACATGCTGCACAGTGTTTCAGGCAGAGATGATAACATTCACAACTTGTGCGATTGATGCTTCTCAGTTTTAACAATAACGTTACAGTCATGTGAGTTCCGACTCATTGTTGTATTGAAGGTACCGAACCAGCAACTCTTCATCAGCACCTTGAATACTTCATCAGCAAAGCTCAAATGGCTTGTTAGTCGAATTTGTCGGACTGATAGCACTTTAAAATGCTGGTCGTTCACGGACCATGGCCGCTTCAATGGCCATCTCCAACGAACGGGATTTGTTCACGACTCCCTATGTGACGACTGCCTCGAAGAGGACGATAACCACAACTCTCTGAAGAAGCATCCAAGCAAATCAAATAACGAACGAAGAAAACACATACACGCTCAAAATTAATCACTTTCCGTGTCGTTGCGCGGTTTTCATCGAACTTTTCCATGGAAATCGAAGTCTTAGTATTGCCGAGTATAACTCAGCTAGTGCCTGAGCAATATTTCGGCAGTCAAAGATGGAGGTATTTAAAAAATCTACTGTGGGCTATTCAATTTATAAGCAACATGAGTGATATCAATCACAAGTTGTAAAAGCAAATCAACGCAGACCAAACTCCCAACAAACGGAGCTAGGAACAACTCAGAATCAAATCAATGGTTACCTTGTTAGACATTGAAAACCAGATCAAACGGTTCTGGGAAGTGAAAGAAATACAACCTGGGGAGTTTATGAGCAGCATTATCAGCAGAATTACCGACGGCCGATTTCTGATACGAATTCTGTTCCAACAAAACATACCATCAATTGGGGCATCCAAGCAGCAAGCCTATATTCATTCTCCTAGAACGACGTTTCTTAGTTGCCCGTGAATTTTTCAAGGGATATCGAGAGTGTATGGAAGGGTATTCTGGCAAAACGGAGTCGTCAAAACAACTATTACTATACAACAAAGTTAAGAGTAGTATTTTTGATGCATCTCCTTAAAAAAGATAAAAACATTAACTTAATTAAAAATCAAATAGAGGGCCCCAAATTATAAGAAGGTCTGATGTCAATTATAGTTCAGTGCTATACGCAGCGGATATAGAAGATATGTACAGACAGATAAAAGTAAATGTTGATGACCTATACGACGTACGTAACAACCGATGAGAAGATGAAGTTCCCAATTATAATAATGAGTGATTTTTACGTAGATGACTTATAATCAGGAAGCTGCTTCCTGATACCTCCTGACCTAGAAGAAGCTCAAAAGATATAGAAGTTGCCGATTCAGATTCTCGTTCTTTCGACCCTATAGGGTATACCATATGGTATACCATATTTAACACTTTAACTCAGTATACCTAACAATCGTTCAATTCGGACGTGTTTTTCATTATTTTATAACTTTTAATCTTTAAATTGCTTTTACCAAAATTCATGACGAGTTTTAATTTTTTTTTTTTAAATTGATCATTCACGTGCTAGTTTTCAGTGTTGTTGAACTGAGTTCTTAGTGTTTTAGTGACCATTTATTAAAAAATTTAAAATATGTGTGAAAAAAATTGCTGCATTTGCAAGACTGATGGTGTGTTTGATAATTTTTTTGTCTGTAAAGGAATTTTTTGTGATCATATAGCGCATTATACATGTGCTGGCATTAAATCTAGATCATTAACTACCTTTAAAAAGGCGATTATAAATGCAAACGAGATTTCATGGTTCTGCCCTGATTGTGATCGAAATGTGCAAGTTCTATTTCATAAAATCGAGGAACTTTCGAATAAGATCGATAAGTTAGATTCTGTGTTAAACCCCCAATTAAATAGTATTCAACTAAATCGTGATATAGTGACCACTGACAACCATGTCAGCAATATTAATGAACGACCAGTAACGCGATCGCGCGGGAAGTTATCTACACCAGAGGTTAATAATAAACAAGCAGGAGTTATAAATATGGGGTTACCCCAAGATGATACCGTGGTGAATAACGCCATTATTGTTATTCCACCACCACAAATTTCGACGTCATCTTTGACTGCATCAACATCAAATTCGGATTGTTCGTCCTTGCCGATTGGTACAAACCACATTAACTCAATCAGCGTTGTTAAACCAAGACGATGGATTTTTATTAGTAGGATACACTCATCTGTTACTGATGAACTATTCAAAGGCTTTTTAAATGATAATTTCCAGCTTACAACGGTTAATGCAATCAGAATGGTTCCAAAGGTTAAAAACGGAGGCCAGTATGAATATGTATCCTATCGTTTCAGTGTTGAAGACGAAATATCTACCACCATATTAAACTCTAAACTTTGGCCGTCTGGCATATTCATTAAAGAGTTTGAATTTGCTCGAAAAAGTAATTATTTTCGCTTTTCGGGGCCAACCAGACAAACCACTTGACTGCTAGCAAAGATCTAAAAAATACCACTACCTACGGCACTAATGGTGTACTCTCTACTATTGTCCGTACGGCGGATAAATCATGATATTTAACACAACCAGTAACCTCTACTAAATTAATTGATGCACTTTGTGATGTTAATGGCGGCTTAATGTACTTTTCATGCACCAAAGAATATATAAACGATCGTTATCAGAAGAGCAATGGCAAATCCAATCACGTTGAAACTCAGACTGAGGAGGAAGCTGTGTCAACACAATCAACGAACAAATCATTCCTCAAATGTATAAAAACCAAGTTACTTCCAAAAATGGGCGGCAAATCTATCTATCATGAGGATTTCACAAATGGATATGATTTCATTCAACGGATTCCTCCTCAATCATTTGATTATGCTGTACCTCAAATTACCACTTGGATTAAGAGGAATTATTTACCATGTTCTTCTGTTACGATTTGCGCATCTATGCAAGCCAAATTAGACAAATGTCAAATTAAAGAATTCTTAACAAAAAAAGAACTGAAACTGATAAACTGCTATTCCAAATCTATAAACATGGTTACAAAAGTATACTTAATTGAAGGTAAATCCGTTATAGTTGTCTCACATCAAGATAAAATCAACTGCACTGACTTAATCTATGTGTTAGATACATTAAAGTCATATTTACAACATAAGCAGGAATCATTTGTCATCACGCTTGACATCAATTGCTTCGTAGATAAACTTAAACTTCTAAATATACCGTTTAACATGTCAACATCTTTTGAAAGAGCTTTGTCGTCTCGTTGGATCACTGGTGAGCCTTCCAGATTTTTGAAGTCTGCCATTAAGAATAATGTGCCAGTTTCATCTCCTTCATACTATGCTGATACTAGCGCAGATTCCTACTATAAGAACTCTGTTATGGAACTAATGATTTATATTAAACATTCTGACAGTATCATTAAAAGTCACCTCCAACACTACTACAGCAAATACAGCCATTTGATGCCGTTCGCCTCCTCATCTTTATTATCATTGCACATCTTCGTATTTGACAATCTAAACAACAAATATCTTGAGGAACCTACAATTATTCATCAGTTTGGTTTTGATGGCGGATCACCTAGTTAAATATTGTGAGTACACAAACTCTTTTTTGACATCGCAAAGATATATTTTCTGCTCCGCTGGCACTGAAATTATGCTCGATCTCCTGACACATTCAAATTTACAACATATTTATGCAATAGACAACATCATGCGACCTATCGTTACTGGTGTCCAGGGTGTTCCAGGCTGTGGAAAATCTACATGGATCATAAACAATCACAAACTAGGCTATGATCTGGTCTTATGTGCCACTAAGGAAGGTCTTGCTGATCTCAAATCTAAAGTTGCCACCCGTTGTATTAAGGAGCAAATGGATTTCAACAAAATTGAACTTAACTATAAAACGATTGCTTCATACCTAATTAATGGAACCCGACGTTATGACTCAGTGTTTATTGATGAATATATGATGATACATGCAGGTTATATTGGACTGGTGGCCATGCTCAGTAAATGATCAAAAATATATCTTCTTGGGGATAAAAATCAAATTCCATTCATCGACAGATTGCACCATGTTAATATTCAATTTTACGATGCTAATAAATTTATTACGAATTCAGATCAGCTAAACATTACATACATTTAGATGTCCTGTTGATGTTACATTAGCACTAAAAGAATATTATCCTGATATCAGTACCAAAAACCCTATAGAGGTATCAATGGGATTCTTCAAACTACCACCTGATTTATCATCCTTGCCTGTAATTAATAATACATATTCTCTAACTTTTACCAAGGCAGATAAGCGCTTATTAATGGACCGGCTTACCATACCATCTTCTAGTAAAGTCTTAACTATTCATGAGGCACAAGGACTAACGTCACCAAATGTTATATGCGTCAGAACAAACACTCATCCGATTAAACTTTTCAGTAGTTTACCACACGCAATAGTTGCAATATCGAGGCACACGTGTTCATTTAAATATTTCGAACCTGTAGCAGATGATTTACTCCATTCGTTAGTGATGAAGGCGCGCCATTTTAACAACAGTTGTCCTGCTATTTATGAATAACCAAATACTACCAAACCATCCACAAAACCGTGTAAAAATTCAGGCAAAGATGTGAGTACAATTTATTATCAGAATGTAAATAAAATGGCATCAAAAGCATCCAAATTCTATCAATTTGTTCATCAAACAAACTACCCTATATATGTAATTGGGGAAAGTAATCTCAACCCATAGTATATTCATAGTACAGAATTCTTTGGGCAGAATTATATTGTTTACAGATGTGATCGCACTCCTGAAACAAGTACGAAGGAGGCAGGCGGTGGCGTATTGATAGCTGTACATTCTAATCTAAAAAGTTCTCCTGTTACATTAGTTCCATCAAGACTTAAGCAGATTTGTGCGAAGATAAAAATAGGCAAACGATATTTATTTATATATATAGTGTATATACCGCCTCGGTCAAATTGCGACTGCTACGCCAGTATCGATACAATTGATGAAGTCTTTAAAACATCTAATTCATCGGATCTTGTTCTTATACTGGGCGACTTCAATCTTCCGAATATCAACTGGAAACATGACATGGAGTTTAACTGCATTCTTCCATGTAATATCAATAGCGATGCAGAGTCCCTATTCGTCGATGCCATGCTTGGTTTTAACCTCAACCAAATTAATATGATTGCTAATAGCATCGATAGGTTTCTGGATCTGGTATTCACTACTGAGGAGGATGCTTTCAAAGTAACTGAGTCAATGAATCCATTTGTTGTAAACGATATCAACCACAAACCTTTGGACATTGTATTTGATACAACCTACTGTAACCGGAAGAAATCTGAGCACCTTCCAAGAATGAAATTCAACTTCAAGAAGGCAAATTACGCCGGTCTGCAGAATTATTTAGAAGCAGCAAATTGGAATCTAACTTTAAATCTTGACAATGTTAACGATTTTCGTTGATACATTTTATGACTTCATTTACCAAGGCTTTGAACTCCATGTGCCGTTTTACAATAAAGCACCGAAAACTCATCCTCCGTGGTTCGATGACCTGCTAACCAATTTAAAAAACCGAAAATGTAAAGCATATACTAAAACGATGATATCTCGATTGGAACCCGACAAGCTAGCTTTTTTACAGCGCAGTGATGAATTTGACGTCTATTTCAATTTTAAGTACAGGTCTTACCTTGCAAGTATTGAAACAAAAATTAAATTAAATCCTAAAGAATTTTGGAAATACTTTCGATCCAAACGGGAAATCGAGGGATATCCATCCAATATGACTTATAATAACACCAGCTCTTCGGACGCAAAAGTGATAGCAGACATGTTTGCAGCATTTTTCTAATCAGTATATAGCCCTTGTGATAATATAGAATACACTGATAAAATAGGCAACAGCAATACTTCTATTATTACCCCTGTCATACATGAAGAGAATGTTATATCAGCCTTAAAAGAATTTGGAGATGGATGTGGACCGGATGATATACCCGCATTTATATTAAAAAGGTTTGCGAGAAGCTTCACAAATCCACTTTGCAAACTCTTCAACCAATCGATAACCACAGCCGTGATCCCTGATAAATGGAAAATTTCGAAAATAACACCTATCTTTAAATCGGGTAAGAGAGAGGATGTCTCATGTTATAGAGGAATTTCAACATCATCGTCAATTCCTAAATTATTTGAGCTGATTGTGTGCAATGCTTTTAAATCTACATTGATACGTCACATCTCTACTTACCAACACGGGTTCATGCCTGGAAGATCGACATCTACCAATCTGGTCGAATTTACCTACACAGTGTTAAATGAGGTAGAAAATCATCATCAAGTAGATGTAGCGTATATAGATTTTAGCAAGGTGTTCGACTCTATATGCCACCTCAAAGCACTCCAAAGTCTGCGCGAATTCAGGTTTTCAACAGAATTTATTAATTGGTTCAAATCGTATCTGACAAACCGACTGCAATATGTATTAATTGGGAATGAGAAATCCAATGTTATCAAAGTGACCTCTGGTGTCCCTCAAGGATCGCATATTGGACCTTGGATTTTTATTGTGTTCATCGATAGAATAGCCAAGATAATCAAACACTCAAATGTTCTAATATTTGCTGATGATGTAAAAAAATTTCACACAGTTAAACATCAGCATGATGTTGATAAACTGCAGGATGACCTCAACAGACTTAGTGAGTGGTGTGTCCGAAATTCATT
Organism: Nephrotoma appendiculata; assembly: GCA_947310385.1. NCBI lineage: Eukaryota > Metazoa > Arthropoda > Insecta > Diptera > Tipulidae > Nephrotoma > Nephrotoma appendiculata. Next base: position 147,008,848 of record OX371224.1, read on the forward strand.
ACACCTCAATATTACCAAATGTAAAATGATGTCGTTTCATCGGAAAAAATATCCAATAACTTCGGCATATAAAATAAATGGTGCGGAAGTTCCAAGAGTACGTGAGATTATTGATTTAGGAGTCACATTTGTTGAAAACGTTAGTTTTAACCGTCATATAGATAATTGTATTGCTAAAGCTAACTCCATGTTTGGCTTTGTCAAGCGGTGGACTGGGGACTGATGTGCACTCTGTGCACTTGAACAGAATCGAAAGCATACAAAAAAAATTTCTTATATTCCTGTTGAAGAAAACTGGCTGGAATTATGATTACAACATACCATTCTACGAAAATGTGGCTCGTCTACCTCCTTACTCTTCAAGGTGCAAAGAATATAACATGTGCACGCTTGAAAACAGGCGTCTACTTCTAGATGCCGCTTTTATCGGAAATGTCCTTCTTGGCCACATTGATTCATCCTTCATCCTGGAAAACATATCCATAAATGTCCCAAGCAGAACTTTGCGTAATCATCAATTTTTGGCGCTTGAACACCATCCAACCAACTATGGCGACAACAATCCCATTAATCGATCTGCAAAATCTTTCAATGCCGTAATTGATCAATTTGATTTTAATTTATCAAAAACCAGTTTTAAAAAAAAGTTAAAATCGTATTTTCCAAATTTTTAATAAGTCCTTTGACAGTTTCATATTTGAAGTACTAATTGTTAATTTAAATAATTGTTTTATTTATAATTCTTATTTATTTACAATCTAAGTGTAAAAAAAAGATTAATTTTTTTTATTTTCTATTTTTAAAATTCTATTTTTAGATTTAATTTTTTTTTTCTCTTTTTTGTTAATATATTTTATATTTTACTTTTGTTAATTTGAAATCATAATTGCAATGTACTAAATCGATTTCCTTTAATATTTAAATAAATAAATTAACGACGATGCTGTAAAAACATTGCTTTGGAACCCTGTCACAGATACCTTTGAGTTTAAGGTGAACCTCTACGATAAAAAAGAGATTATGACCAAACGATAAATGTTATTTCCGTTATCATCCAAGGTATTCGATCCATTGCGATGACTATCTCCAAACTTAATACAAGCCAAAATCTTAATGTAAAAACCCTTTGGATCTCTAACACACCTGTGATTAGAAAGTACCAGCATCGAAAACAAATGCCGTCAACATTATGTTTTTCTTCCCAACCTAACGAAGATAAAAATTCCAAGGTGGATTAACTTCAATTCTAATTAAAGTTGAATGGCATGGATAGAGAGATTTTAATGGATTTTGTAATGCTTCAGAAGTGGCTTACTCAGCTATGATGGATTTTTAAATAAGGCAAATTTGTTCACATCAAACACACTAGTGGAACCTAAAGTAGTCAAATTAACGTTACCAAGACTAGAATTATGTGGGGTCAGTTTATTTGAAGATGAAAGTCGATGGAATACCAAAATACTTTTGGACGGATTCCATGATAATCTTAGAATGGGTAAAAAACAAGCCTCATATTCTCGGGGATCCAGAAGATAACTGCTCCATCTCAGTGTTTGTATGTCAAATCATTCGACAACAATCACTCGACAATCGGATCGTTCGTGGAACGGATTTCAACACGATTTTGAGACAGCAATCTTACTAGTACCAATGATATTAGAAGAAGCGCCATATAATTTGGAGCTGAAACAACATATAATTGGGGCCACTACAGTAACATAAAGGAAATTTATTGAAAATATATATCTAAAGGCGCTTCAATTGCAATACAATCAAACAGATTATGATCTATGTGCGTTGGTGGTCGACTTCACAACACAACCTATCACGCTTGGAAGGCGATTTTTAAGAACTATGGAGCCGATTATACGGGACCTCTTCTGGATTCGCAAAACAAAGTACAGATCATTTGGCACACAAAGGTTATTTAGCGATACTTCTTTGTATGACAACATTGACAACCAAGGCCATACACATTGAGCCAGTCAGTGATCGATAACTAGCGAAGCATTCAATGCGGCCTGTAAAAAAATCACTGCTTGTAAAGGATTGAGCTTTGATTTGTACAGCGAAAATGGTGCGAATTACTTTGAATGCAAATAGGCTACACTGATTCCTAAATCAAATAAGAAAATTGTTCAACTATTGGCAAATAATGGAAAACACACCATTTTGGAGAACAGTTAAGTCAATGAAAAGAATACACGTTTGAAAAACAATCGACGGTCATTTCACTAGATGAGGATTGCTTAAATTCGCGCCCACTCACACGACTAACCATCAATCCCACAGATGTCAAACTTTTAACTCCTGGAAAGTTCTGAAACGGTGCACCATTATTAAGAAAGAAACATTCACGGCATAATACGATGAAAGCTGGTACAAAAAATTAAATAAAACTTTTGGAGAGGATCACATAGCGAGTACTTGAATCCATTTAGACATCGAAAGAAATAGCCAGATGAACAACCAAACATAAAGGTAGGGGATCTCGTACTCATCACGGAGGACAAGGTTCTTCTAGTTCACGTCATGGTCAAGGGGCATTCTAATAAATCCGCAATAAATCTACTGCAAACAGAAGCATGATATTAGGACAACATCAGTTCTATAGAACACTACATCAATCATTTAAATAATTATTGTCAAACTGGGTGGAAGAAGGAGCCCTTCTCATGTCAACAAGGAGCACGTACCGATGAAACGTGACAGGGGATAGAATAGGATAATGGTGAGTCGGTAACACTTTCAGTATCATAAATCAGAGGAAGGCCTCACACATAGAAAACCAACTGGAAAAGGCAGAACCATGATTTTTTGTAGATACAGTAATTAAAAATTTTCCAAATACACTGTTGCTGAGGAAATAATGTTAATTATGAACTATATATACGGCCTCTACCAATTTCGTTCACCGCTCTACATTCCTTGTACAAAAAATAAATTTGCTTATAATTCATGTTAAAAGCGATTATGAAAGGGTTTTATTCGGGATAATCAAATTTCAGAACCTGGCTATCAATTTAGGTTAAAATATTTGCTCTACACTATGAACCGAATTTGAAAATAATCGGTTAAGAACCAGCCGAGTTTCATTGAGAATCATCATATTCCAGAACCTGTTCTGTTTTAACCCTTTCGCTACGGATCTATAATTTCCACTGATTCTCAATTTTCGGAACATAATCACTTTAACACATTTGGAGGGAACTTCATGGTATAGGTAGGGGTATGGAACAATTTGTACCAATCGTATTTTTATGTGGTACAATAGTGACCAGCAGTGCTGTAAGTATAGAAAACTCACAAAAACCACCAGTTTACCACATAAAAATACGATTGGTACAAATATGTACCATACCCCATACCTATACAATGAGGTTCCCCCCAAATGTGTTTAAGTGATTATGTTTAGATAGATAGTAGATCATCATATAGCAGCAAAAATATCCGTAATGAGAGGGTTTTAATTTATAAAAATGTTTGTTGTCACTATCGAGTTTGGTACTAAACTTAATTGCACGATGAGAAAAAAATGTGACAATTCCCATAAATTACCGTTATAGAACGGACTGGGACATTGCTATGCCATTTAGAGCAAGGAGTGCAGTTTTAAACACCTAGTGGTACAAATGTGTACCAGCCGTATTCTAAGGATATGGTACAAATGTGTACCATTCTGTATCGAAAGGGTTGAAACAGAATTACACCTCATTTTGAAAGAGCTTTGTTCAAAGTTCGTATCAAAGCGCCAATTTCCCTCCAACTTCCCAATTTTATTTTTTCCGTGGAATTGGTAAAATATTTGGAGAAAAAAATTTCTAACTGATACAAAAACGTTCCAAATTCCCAATTGCCTAAAAACGCAAGAATAGAGCCATAAAAAGCGTATTCTGGAACTTCATGTAAAATTTATGATTATAATCAAAATCCTGTTCCTACATACACACAAAATTTGGACACGGTCGGTTAAGCCATAGTAAAATTCTACTCACCAAGGTCAAGTTCCAAAAATCATTACGGTTCGTGTTGAAATTTAAAATTTGATAAAATTTCATAACATGGTTCATCACTTAATTTTTAAATCTCAATTTAATCTAAATTTTATTTGTTAACAAAAGATGTGAAGTTATCCCACGATTCTACCTCATAAAATAAAAAAATATCATCAGGCAACACTAACCAATAAAAGATCCCATTTATTCTTGTATTTTTTTAAAAATCACGTTAAATGTTAAATACAATTCGTTACTTTTAAATTATGAGAACTTTAGCCGCATCGAACATTAGGCACGATAATGGTACTTGGCACATCAAAAGTATAAATTTGTCGGACTAAGGCTATGCGGCTTTGAGAACGTCACACTCAGGCCTTATTTTTAGAAACGTTAGAAAAAATCGTTCCGTGGCATCTTTGTGAAATTGAGCCGTGGGTCAGATATATCCATACAACTCTTATTTGACCTAAAATTAAATTTAAAATTCGCACGTTACCAGTACAAATTTATTGGAATAAGACTACGTGGCTTTGAGATCATTGCACTCAGCCCTTATTTTTATAAAACTAAGAAAAAAAATATGTTCCGCTGTAACTTTGCGAAATTGGGCTATCGGCCAGGTATACCCATGTCTGGTGTAAAAAACAAGTTTTACTAATCAGGTACTTTTCAAAAATCATTGTGTGTCTAAGTGCCGTTTAATTATTTTATCGCCCTAAATTTAAATGTAATTTTAGTTCAAAAACGAGTTGTATGGACATATTTTGTCACGGAACGATTTTTTCTAACCTTTCTAAAAGTAAGACAGGAGTGTGACGATCTCAAAACCATTTAGCCTTTATCAGACAAATTTATACTTTTGACGTGCCAAGTACCTTTATCATGTTCTATTGAAATAACGGTTCCATGGCTAAAATTCTCATAATTTAAAATTATCGAATTGTAGTTAACTTGATGTTTAATAAATTCTGGGTTGGGCTAACTTCACACAAACGCAAATAGGATTTTTATTGGTAAGTGTTGCCTGATGAATTTTTTGTATTTTCTGGGATAGAATTGTGGGATAACAGACGTTAAGAAAAGGCCAAATTCCAAAATATCTTCGAAATTCGACCAACATCTGTTTAAAAACTGCCATATCACGTTTAGTAGCTTGGTAATATTTTCTAGAAATTCTTCCAAAATGCATGCTGTAATACTAAACTCCTGTCTTAAACACAGGAGTAGGCATCCTATCTAAGGTTACATAATCAATTTAATTTTGTATTAATGAATGATTGGTGCATTTTTACCAGGGCTGCTGGAGGGACATACTGCTTTGGGAGGAATCCGAATAATCGCGTTTCATTCCGTTTTGCAATTATTTCTTTGCAGTTCCCATGTGGCCACCCAAATTTGTACAAGTCAATGAAACCACCCAAAATTTGCCTTACTTTGTGTATCGAGATATTAATATTTGATAATATTATCATTAATTCAGAACGTTGATCATATATCCCGATTCCTAAAAGTATAACCGAGAATATAAAGGTTGAGTAGCACTGGTATAATATAACAACTACAACTGCGTACATACGAGTATCTTTAAGATGATCGTATTAGAATTTGTATGTGCGAATATTATCTTATTAAAATAAATTAACATAATCACAATAATAATTTACATGTTGAAAAATAAAACAATGTTTGTGTTCTAAGTACCAAGCAAATAATTCACAATGTGCGATGAGCAATTATTTTGTTTGTGCGAGTTTCGATCAAATTTCGAAACAGCTGCTGGCTACGATTATTACGATCTGCATCGTAAAAAATTACGCTCAATTTATGGATGGTAGTTTGCGGAAAGTAAGGGAATACAAGAACGTACTCGTATTATATTTTTTATAATTATAAACAATTAAATTTGTAACTTAATAATTTATCTGGGTTTTATTGGTTATTGTGATCTGGCAATGTAAATCGTTTGTTTAATAAATGCTATATGGCCTGATCGAATAACTGCTGAGCAGTGAAAATATTTATTTGTCAGTAAAAATGTTGTAACTCCGTGTTTCCGCCAAACGAACAAAACAAAAAAATGAAAGGGGTTCAAGTTTCATCTAAACCCTAAATCGCAATGCTCTCGAAGGCTAAAAATTAAAAATCACTTATGTCATCGCTAATTACGAGAAGTCGATGGTTATCCAAACACTGCAGTTCCTTGCGGAGTACGTGCATTTTGGGTGTGTGATATTAGAGGCGATGGAAAAATTTGAATTAGCTGTATTTTGTTGAGAAATAAAACATTTTTGCTTTAGCTGAATCAGCGCTATTCAGCTATTTCAACTAATGCAAATCTGCATTATCATTCAGCCAAAGCAAAATTTTAAAATGCTTTAGTTTTTGCTTTAGCCATGGTGGTGTTGTTGTAATTGTCTCAACAAAATACAGCTATTATGTTTCGCGATATACAGTAAACCCTCGATTTAACGGACCCCGATTTATTGGTAACGGATGCTCGATTTAACGGACCCTCGATTTAACGGACCCTAGATTTAACGGACAATTTTCCATTTGTCCGTTACCGATTATGAAGGATGGAGATCAATTCTTAACCAATTATGATGGAATTTGGTTTGTTGGATGAAAATAGGATTCTTAAACGGTTTTTGGAAGAAATTCTGGAATATGGCCACCTGGGAAGGAGCTCGTCTAATTCTTAACCGATTATGATGAGATTGGATATGCCGGATGGAAATGAGATTATTAAATGATTTTTGAAAAATTTCTAAAATATGGGTCTAACCCGGAGCCCCAAGTGACTTATTTCTTAAGCTACAAGCTGCGCTCGGACGACAGCACACACACCATTATTCTTCCACCACCAATAAAATTTGTCTACCGCCGAAAAGTCATCAACACTCGTGAAAAAAAAAATTAAAAAGTTGTTTAGTTATAGCCCTATTCCATTCAAAAATACGAGATTTTGTACAAAATTAAAAAGAGACGGAAATAAACCATTTCTATTTGTGAGAAAGGTGTTTCCGATTTTTTTTTTGTTTTTGTTGAGTTCCTATAATTTTTCCTTGAAAAATATCAAGCTGAGTATTTTTTATGGCACCAAATATAAAAATCAAAAATAAAAACCCCCCACTCTCTTTTTAATTTATTTTTTTGAAAATTTTTATGGTGTACAGATATACGACGACGTGACTTTAGAACTTAACTTTAAACTTTTAGAAAATAACTTTAATAAATAGATTCGTGTGGTGGTGCATTTTATTGTGATTAAATATAAACATTTAGAAATATAGAATATAAAAAAAAATTTAATTTCTACCGGTTGTACCGATTGAAAGTTCATTCCACCAGTTCTACGTTTCCATAGAACCACCATATTTTTATGGTGACTTCGTTGCTTTAAGTAGTTGACTACAAAGAAACACCCTACCCCAGTTCACGTTGCGCTTTAAACAAAATATATTACACAATTGGCAGATACATATTTTATTAAAAATCATTCATACATTCCATAGATTAACAAAAAAGAGCAAGCATTAATAATATTCATCAAATCTCCAATTTATATGACTTATAACAACTCGAGCTTTGGAGCGTTCATTTGAATCAATATTAAAATTTAGAAGCCACGCTAATAAAATTTCAAAATCATCAATAGATAGCTTCCCCCGGTGCAGCCGAAGCGATTTAAATAAATAGGATGCTAATGATTTAATCTCGGCAAAGGATACTTTAACATGCCATAAAATGTTGGACATCAATTCAGGATATTTATCCGAAATATTATAAAGAAGATCACGAACTATTTTATAGCATATATCTTTGGTCGGCTGATTAATGAATCCAATCTAAGAATAAAATAATAGAAAATTTAATTAGTAGGAATAGGAAGGAACTAAGAAGCAATTTAAATTTCTACCTCAAATATCTTTGATACAGTCCTTATGAATTCCCGGTTAAACTCGTTGAAAATGCAAACAACTTGAATGAGTTACGCTGTGGAGAAAAGTTTTTCGTCGATATAGTATTCAGAATTTTTTATTGTGGCTTACATTAATATGTGCATTAAATTTTCAAATGGTATTTGATTAAGTAATGCTACCTAAGTCCTACTCCTACGCATTTACTAATAGTTGTAATGCCTTCTTCTTCATCCGAATCAATAATTGTCCAAACGTCATCTTTCACAGAGTGAATAGCATGTTCCAGCTTTAGCTGTTTCAGAAATTCATTACGCTGTTTAATTGGTAAGAAGGATTACTCGAAAAAGGTGTTCTGAGGTCTGTAATAAATAAATCTGGAATTTAACTCATAGATGCCAAGCATAGGTAGGTGTTCCTCTCGGAGATCTAAGTATGTATATGAAATAGTAAAAACATATGATCTTGTCATGTTGCCACACTTATATGTAAACTAATTAATTTCTTTTTGCCAATTCTTTAAATTTTTCCAAAATGTTTTATCCGATTAAAATATAAAAGTAGGTACATATTGAAACCGAGCAACGCAATTACACGGCGGTTCGGAAGTTGGTTCATCATTCGATGTGTTAATCGCTATTGCCGCTGAAGAATTAATATTTCGAGATTCTTGACATTGTGTTAGGAGCTCCCTTATGTTTTTTCAATGTGAAGTGCATGTTTTCTCAATTAAGCCTTTAAAATTCAAAGAATCACGTATGCTTCTTCATCCAAATATAATAATCTAGAATTAAAATAAATAAACGTTGTATTTAAATTGAATATAGAAAGGACAAAAAAATACATTGAAATAAAAATGTAATCCAGGATTATAACTCTGGGAACTTACGTGGACTTGCATCAGAAGTACAGGAGGTCAACCCAGTGGCGATATGAACTTTTAACTTTACGCAATGAGTTTTCATTCAGCTTAATATTATTGTGCAGTTTCCAATTCAGCAAATTAATTCCTAAACATTACTCGACTTTTTGAATATTTCTTAAGAAATTAAAATATGAACGAATTAATAAAATTCGATATTAAAAATAATAAAGTTAAATAATAAACAATATAACTTGTGGTTCCCTGTATAATGTGAAGCAGCTGATTTTGACGCCTCACAAGCGAAAATCGTTAAGAGCAATATTTACACTTAATTTTAATTTATATTTATTGTTTAAACGGTAACAAATCAACTATATATATTATAAATTACACAAATATTTAGTTTATGATTATTAAAAAATACGTTTTATTTTAAAAAATTATCTTCACTTTAGGTTTATCTATTGTGGCCATTTTGGTTTATTGGCTATTTTCATCGAATGCAGATAGCGTTGGTTTCTACGTCTACAAGGGGGACGAGAATTGTCAAATCCATTGTTGTGACAGTTTTAATCCCCCTTGCTTCATAGCAAACTATGATTCAAATTTTGTTCACCAGATGTCAGCTACTTTATTGCAAATCGCGAACTTTTTGATTTTTATAGGTTATACCGGAACTTGTCAAAATTTCCTCCTCACATGTTTTATAGCAAGCACTTTTACGTATTTCTCCAAATTAATAAAACTAAAATAAAACAAGACTATTTCCGCCATTTCAAAAATAATATTTATTTTTTTAAATAATTTATAGTGTGTAAAAAACGTCGTTAATTATTAAAAACTACGATTTTTCATTGTATTTAAATAATTTTTAGGTTATGTTTGTATCGTAGTCGAAAAATTCCCCTACATGTTGTACTATAAAAAAAATGTGTCTCACTCACTCTCATGTAGATATTTTATTCTTGTCTCTTTTTAATTTTGTACAAAATTTCGTATTTTCGAATGGAATAGGGCCATTACTTCACTGAAATATACGAGTAGAAGAAATAAATAATTTTCGTATGACTGTACCAGAAAAAAATGTATTTAGTTTTTTGTTCTAAATAAAGATTTATGGGGTATGTATTTACATGTAGAAAATTGTTTTCTTCTACAAATTTTTGCAGGTAGATAAGAAGAATCCGCTATATATAAAAATATTCAATATGCCACAAAGAAATAACATACATATATAGTAATGGTGTATTTTTTTTTATAGGATCATTACTAATTTATTTTTAATGAATTCAAATGCGAAATTTACATTTTTATCTACGGCGTCTGTTTTAATCATGAGAATACTCGGTATCGAATATATTTTATGGCAACATTTATTTTTAGTGCGACATGTTATAGTGGTTTTTGCTGTATACTGGCTTAAAAATATTCTGCAAAATTTTGTTGGGATATATTTCTTTCCTTGTTTCTCATGTGCAATAAGTCAGTATTATATCTTTTTCATTTCGCAGAAGAAAAATGTTGGTCGCAAGTAAATGGGGAATTATACATTTTTCTTCTGCAAAATTTTGTAGGTAAATAAGAAGCATCCGCTATATAAAAATATTTATTGTGCGAGAAAGAAAGAAATATATATAGTAATGCCATAAATTTTTTTATAGGATAATTATTAATTTATTTTTAATTAATTCAAATGTAAAATTTATATTTTTATCTATAGCGTCTGTTTTTATTATGAATCCTTAACAATTATAAATATGAAATATTTTTTTTTGTGTAATGCCTTAATTCCATAGAAAAAATTTACTGACAGTATTTTTTTTTACTGATAATACGGAAAAAAAAAATTAAAATTCCATAAGAGTGACAAAGAACAGAAATACTTTTTATTTCGTTTTTATAGTAAAATTTTATGGTTTTACATTCTGGCATAACCTAAAAATTTCATAAAACTTTTAATTTGTACATTTTCGTACATACCGATTTTTTTTTTATATATATATTTTAAAATTTTAATTTTTATATAAGTGCACAGAAAATCACTAACGTTAACAAATTTCAACACGAAAAAAAACAAATCGACATTCGACTATAACAAAACGCAATTATAGAAGAAAAAAAATCTTGACATGTTAGTCGTTGTCACTAGATTTGAAAATAAAAACGGCATGTATTACATCATCGAGCAATAAATATACATATAGATTGCCAATAGTAAAATAGATTAACCTCGGAAAGTCTACATAAGTCCTTTTATGTATATTTTGCTTTATGATCACATTTAGTCAAGACACAATTTTATATGGAGACATTTCTGTGTAGTCGTTCTTATTCGAACAAGTCACGTCGCGAGGTTACTTAGGCTATTTTCCAAACACTGACTTATTTGTGAACATCGACTTTTTCAAATAAGTCACCTCGCGATAAGACTGTTTGTCAAGTTGTTTGTCATTCCGAATAATAACATTTTGGACAGGTTGAATAGGTGGCGTATCCCGTGAAATGGATTTGCTTTATGAACGGGTTATAGGACGGGTAGTTATTCTGCTGTTATTAATATTTTTTGAGTGTTTTCTGACACTGTTGCACAGCTGTTGCAATAATAACAATGGAACTGTTCACACACTTTTTCAAAATTTTCTATTATAGTGTCTATAAATCATAAGACACACTCACATTATTTATGTAGAGTGAGAGTTGTTTTTCATCAAATTTAAGTTTTATATGGGCAAATCGCAAAACATATCACAGAAGCTTTGTTTTCTAATGATAACCTTGTATTCGATGGATGGCATGGAAATGTAAGCAATTTGGAGTAAGCAAATATCCTTCTAGATTGGTTGAATTCAGGTAAACAAATTCATATTGTTAAACATAAATAAACAACACAATTTTAATTGCTTGGGTGGGATACGGAGAAAGTGGGCGATGGTATAGAAATGTGGTGTAGTCAAATACTGTTTTTAGAGAATAACTAAAAAAATAAATTGGTTGTTATTTACTCGTACATGAATGAACAGCGATAATCATTAATCATAAACATAGAGACTACAATTACCTCGGTTGATAAACCACTTTTTTTTTTTTTTTTTTTTTTTGTAAATATATTTACTTCATGTATCAAAACATTCTCATTTTATAACATGCGAAATTAAGATTATACACAAAATTTTCATACGAAGCTGAAAAATACGAAGGGAAATTTTTATGAATTTGTTATGAAATATACATACGAGAGATAAGATAAGAATACATACTTCAATTTCTTCATTCATTCATTCAAACAACTTGTTCACCAATCATATTGCTCATATCGAAAGAAACGGCCATTTAAGAGCAAAATGATTGATGGAAAAAGTCGAAAAGTTTTAATGAACGAATGAACGAAAATATTGAAGTATGAATACGGCCAGCACAAGAAATCCGCAAGAGCACCAGATTCTTAATCTTCGACACATTGGTAATATAAATCATCCCAAAATTTAATAATTCAGATGAGCCAATTTAAGCAGACCAAATTTGCAGACGAGGACACCACTAGCATTGGATCAATACCATTAAATGAAACTTGTTTATTTATTTAACTTTGTTTCGGAAACAAGACATTTTAAAATAAAATGTTTAATTATAACAGCAATTCTACTGGTCACGCAAACGGATCCGAGAAAATCGCCGTCTTCTTTCAATTATATCGAAGAAAACATCGTCACCTCTACAACCTGCGGTGATCAATTTTTTCGGATAATAATAAAATTTGTGTAACGGAAAGTTGTGTTCATGCGGCTAGTAATATTCTTCGTTCGATTGATCTGATCCAAGCGTTGTCAGAGAAGAACGTTTACGAATCTACTAATTCTTATACGTGATCGCGTAGACATTTTGTCGATAACGTTGATAACTACTTGTACCTCATGCCAGTAGTGATCAAATGATGCACATATTTTAAACGTTTTCCATTCTATGCCATTAAAAACTTTCAAGCAGCACGGCTTAAAATTCGCTTCTTTCGGCTTGCCTACTACGCAATCCACGGAAATCCACGATATATATGACGAACTAATTTCTCGATGCTTCTACTTTGAGGGCGCTTGTGGCAGACAGTTGATCGAACCATTGGTGAAACCAATTAACAACGAAAACAATTTATGCTCAACGACAGTCGATTAAACGACCGATCGTTGGATTTGTAAAACTCTAGGATTATATTAATCTAAACGACTTTTTGCATTTAATTTTGCCAAAATATAAAGTACCAAAAAATTAAGTAGATTCTATTTTATGTCTTTCTCTTTAGATAAAAAAAGATATATTTTTATCCAAATAATATGTTCCAATAGAATTTGGCAAAATGAAAGTCCTAAATAAGCAACGAACCTGATTTTATTGAATTAATACAATTTTTATTTTATTTTTTCGAAATAAAAAATGATCCATTGGTGACCGAACGCAGACATGAGTTGACAAATCCTGATCTAACCTTTACCTAACGAAATTTGATAAAAACGATATGATTTTCTTGCAATGATCCGCTTTTTTAGCATCCCATCTAAAGGTTTTTGACAAAATTGATGATTGAATTCGTTTGGTTAGGATTGATTGCTAGTTTTTATTGTTTGGTCACTAACGATTAAACGGTAAATAAATAATGAAAAAGCAAAAATAAAATTTCCCGGGTAGCACCGCATTGCAAGAAAATCATATCGTAATCGTTAGGTCAGGATTCACAAAACATTTTGGTGTTTGGTCACCAATGGTTCAGTTTTTTTTGCGAAAAAACAAGATCTAAATTGTATTAATTCAATCAAATCAGGTTCGTCACTTATAATTTGAGAATTTCATTTTACAAATTAATAAAAAACCTAATTGGAATATACCATTTAGATAAAAATATTCCTTTTATCAAAGAATTGTATCTAAAGTGGAAGACATAAGATATAATCAATTCAAGATTTTAGTTCTTCATATAACTCGTTGAGGATTGGTCAGCCCTACATAATGATTTATTGCGAGAATTCGTTAAAAACTCACACTGAGAAAAATTGGGATTTTGTTTCAAAGAAATAACGTCTTTATATTAATATCCTTTAACTGAAAGAAAATTTAGTTTCAAAACAAATAAATTCTTTGTTTCATATTAACAGCAATATGTTCGAAAATATCAGCGTAAATAATAAAATCCTTTGGTTCAATTGTTTTTATATTTTAACATAAATTATTTTGCATTATGATATTTAAAAGGATAAAAATCTTTTAAATCAAATGATAGTCATAGCTGAAAAAACAAGAAATCCTTTAAAACAAAGATATTTGGTTTTGTTTTAAATGATTTGATACTTGTTTGACAATTTTTAGTACATGTTCCAAAATACATACACAAAAATTGATTTGAGCATGCGCTGAAAATGTCACGAGCCGTTTGTCATTTGATTTTTGGCATGAGCAAAATATATATAGAATTATAGATAGAAATTTTTTTTAAAGTTTTAAAGAATTTATAATCATCCCTATCAAAGGAATGGATAAGTTTTTAATCGGTTATAAAAGAAAAATAAATAATAATGAAGATACCGATGCTAGTACCAGTAAAGATAGTGGGAATAAAAAATACGCAAGTGAACAAGGAAGTAACACCCCCAAGTCAAGAAAATACGATTCATCATATTTATCATTAGGATTCACGAGTGTTCTGGTAAACGATTTGGAAAAACCAATGTGTGTGGTTTATATTATGAAAGTTTTGTCTGTTGAGAGTATGAAACCAAGTAAATTAAGACGTCATCTTGAAACTATGCATTTTGAATATATTGATAAATCCATAGATTTTTTTTTGTCCAAAGAAGACTAGCAAAGATTAATAAAAGAAAACAAACATTTAAAAAAACAGTTTCTGTGCCATCAAAAGCACTGTTTGCATCATACCAAGTTTCCTATAGAATTGCCAAATGTAAAAAAACCCCATTCAATAGGTGAAACGCTAGTACTACCAGCAGCTATTGATATGGTTGAAACAATGTTTGGAGAATCATATGCACAGCAGTTGCGAAATATACCGCTCGCTGATAATACTGTTGGTAGAAGAATTGCTGATATATCTGAAGATCGTTGCGATCAGCTAGTTTATCAACTGCATACTTCAAAATTCGCTATACAAGTACATGAGGCTAAAGATGCTCATTTAATTGCATATGTTCGATATGTTAAAGAAAATAATGAAAAAGAAGATATATTATTTTGCAAACCTATTTTGGGCAAAGCCACGTCTATGGAAATTTTTAATATAAAAGACAATTTTTTTGTTGAGAACGATTTAAAATGGGATAATTGCATTGGACTCTGTACTGATGGTGCACAAGCAATACCAGGGCGCAAAGCAGCTCTTCGAGCGTTGGTTAATAAAAATAAATCACCTAAACTTATATGGACGCACTGCATGCTTGATAGAGCAGCTCTTGTATCAAAAAATACGAGTGAGGAATTTAATAACATATTTCATATTGTTACAAAAGTTGTAAACTATATCAAAAACAGTTCTTTGAAAGCGAGATTATTTGGAAAGTTGTGTGAAGATATGGGAGCTGAATATAAATCACTCTTGTACTATTGTGAAGTACGTTGGCTATCTCGTTCAAAATTTGTTCAACGAGTGTTCGAACTTAAAGACGAAATTGCGATCTTTCTTGCTGAAAATCACAAAGATGAGGCATCTTCCTTTCGCAACGATAACTTTATTCTTAAACTTGCTTATTTAGTTGAAATTTTTAAAAAAGTAATCGAATTAAATAAATCAATGCAAGGTCCACAAATGCATGCGCTGTTTCAAAAAGACAAAGTCACAGCAATCATTAAAAGATTGGAGCTATGGATATCCAATTTAGAAAAGGATATATATGACATGTTTCCAATTTTAAATGATGCCGGTACCAGAAACAATATTAAAGCAAACAAAAATCTTTTTATAGAACATTTGCAAAGTTTACTAAAACATTTTTCACATTATTTCGACGATATTGATTTTACCAAGTTTGCATGGATCAAAAATCCATTTTTGATAACCAACTTGATGCATTTGAATTGACAATTTTAGAAAAAGAACAACTGATTGAAATATCTTGCGATACTTCATTGCAACAGGAATTTGATAGTAAAACTTTAATTCAGTTTTGGGTAGAACGAAAAAAAGATTATATTACTTTGTCGGACAGAGCTATAATAGTGCTGTTACCATTCGTAACATCATATTTATGCGAAACCGGATTTTCTGCTTTAGCAGCCATGAAATCGAAATATCGAAATCATTTAGTAGTGGAAAAAGAACTTCCGGTGGCTATTTCAACAATAACACCACGATTTGAGAAACTTTGTGCGAACAAACAAGCTCATCCACAACATTAAATTTTTTTCTATAAATATACATACTGAATTTTATTAATTTTTGTTTAGTTTTATTCTATGAATACATTTCTTTTACAACTTGAAACTGTGCTTATATTATTTTATTGTTTTATCTAATAAGGGGGCCGCCAATTTTTAATTTTATCTTATGTGGGTCTCAGTATCAGAAAGTTTGGAAACCGCTGCTCTAAGTTCTCATTCCGGTAAACACTCAATATATGGAATGTACTACACCTTCCCAACTATACCTCAATTTCAAACCTCAAAATTAAACAACATTTTCGTTGCTGGGTTTGTAAAATCTACAGACATGAAGGAATTTGGAAATAACCATTCTCTAAAACCATTAATTGATATAATAAAAGCAGTAGAAAAAGATGGTTTAGAATTGAAAACTAAAAATTCAACTATTCAAGTACATTTTGTTTTGGGACAAATTCTAGGCGATAACTTGTGATTAAATACTATTTTAGGATATACATCTTATTTTTGTCGATTTTGCAAATGAAATAAACAACAAACTGATGTAACAAAGTTTCCCAATTTTTTAAGAAGTAAAGAAAATGTTAATAGTGACTTAGCTTTATCGAATATTCAGGAAACAGGAATTAAGGAGAACTCTATTTTTAATGAAATTCCATCATTTCATATCACAGATAATGTCGCATGCGATATTATGCATGACCTGTTTTTGAGAATTTGCAAATATAATCTTCGAAGTATATTGGAGTACTTTATTTATCAAATGAAATATACAACTCTCGAAAATTTTAATTATAAAAATCAAATGTCTAACTACGGTGATATAGAAATTGGTAACGTAAGTGAACCTATTCAAACTAATCATATAAAAACTGGAAATTTTACAATGAGTGGGAGAGAAATGTGGACTTTGTACAATTTCTTGCCATTAATAATTGGTTCTGACATACCTTCCACTGACGAAGTTTACAAATTTCTACTTATTTTTATTAAATTAATTGATATGTATGTTCAGTATCACTACAATGAAAATAATTTAAAAGTTTAAATTTGTTGTATTATTTTGTTGTCAAAAATAGAAATACCAAGCACTCTTATCTGTTTACTAATTTGGAAAACATTAAACAATACACAAACAGAGGCAGATACTCGATCGGCTAGTAAGCAAGCAATTTGCTAATCGAAATCCTGACTACTCAATCAATTATACCAAGGAAATTTAAAATTCAAATTAAATTTTTCATAAAATTTTTGTTTATTTTTGCGATGTTACAGTAAAATTTACGGCTTCAAAAATTAAACAGCAAATTTTTGTGTTGATCTACTGTGCAATCGCAAAAAAAAAACAAAATGCTTATTGAAAATATAACTTGAAATTTAAATTTCCTTGGTAAAATTGATTGAGTAGTCAGGATTTTGGCTAGCAAATTGCTTGCTTGCTAACCAATCGAGTATCTAACATATTCATATTGTTAAAATAAATAAACAAAACAATTGTAGTTGCTGGGGTGGGATACGGTGAAAGTGGGTGCTGGTATAGAAATGTGGTGTAGTCAAAGCTGTTTTTAGAGAATAACTAAAAAAAAATTGGTTGTTATTTACTCGTACATGAATGCACAGAGATAATCATTAATCATAAACATAGAGACCACAATTAGACCTATTTTATCAACCGTTATTTTTTTGTAAATATGTATCAATAACGTTTTCTCATTTCCTAACTGCTTTCAGAGTTTATTGCCAGAATTATTTGTTCCATAATATAATTTCATACAAGGCCGAAAAAAAGGAAGGAAAATTTTTATGAAACACACATTCGAGAGATAGCAATATGATTGGTCGAAAAAGTTGTTTGAATGAATCAATGAACGAAAATATTGAAGTATGAATGCGGCCTAAGAGTAAGAGATCCGTAAAAGCACAAGATTCTTAATCTTCTTCACCTTGGTAATATAAATCGTCCTAAAATTTAATAATTCAGATGACCCTATATAAGCCAACCAAATTTGCAGACGTGGATACAAGTACATTGGCTCAATACCATTAAATGAAATACGATCGAGTGCAGGCATGCATTTGCGGTGCCATACATCACAGTAAATGATGATCATTTTAAATTTATTTATGTGTATGTGGGTGTCTAATTATTTTTCTTTTTGTATTTAGGGAACTTTGTTTCGGAAACAAGACATTTTAAAATAAAATGTTTAATTATAACAGCAATTTTCCTGGCCACAGAAATGGATCCGAGAATATTACCATCCTTGGTATCAATTATATCGAAGAAAACGTCGTTACCTCTGCAACCTGCAATTTTTTCGGATAACGATATAATTTGTGTAACGGTAAATTGTGTCCATGCGGCTAGTAATATTCTTCGTTCGATTGATTGGAGCGTTGTCAGAGAAGGGCGTTTAATACTCGTAGAAACACCGATTTCTCGTAGATAACGTCGACAACTACTTGTAACTCATGCCATTATAGTGTACATATTTTGAACTTTTTCCATTAAATGTCATTGGAGACATTTTTAAGCAGCACGGCTTAAAATGCGCTTCAGAGCGGAAGAAGAACTGTTCACAGTGGTTTCAATAAGACTGCTGCATCAAATCAAACTATTTGTTGTACTTCAAAAATATAACGCTAATGGTTTACATGTGAAGTGAAGGCATACAAAATCCTCACGAAATGATTGAGAATGCAAATTTTATTTAAGTGAAACTCCTGATGGACCATCAAGCGATGAGGAATTGTCCAACCAAAATAATCGTCGCTACAACAAACGCTCAGGCCTTAGAACTGGAGCGAGAGATAATACGTCGCTTGCCGGATGACCCTAAATCTTCTACAGTTCCGATAGAGTCGTTTCTGATGGTCCAAACGATGTACTCAATTTTCAGTTGGAATTTCTAAATGAGCGAACTCCTTCAGGAACTCCTCTTCATACTCTACTGGTCAAAAATGGTCAACTATGTTTGGTCAGTTTTTATCAGGTTCGTTGCTTATTTAGGAATTTCATTTTACAAAAATTAACAATAAATCCAATTGGAACATACCATTCAGATAAAAATATTTCGTTTATCAAAGAATTGTATCTAAAGTGGAATACATTACATATAATCAATTCAATTTTTTGGTTCTTCATAACTCGTTGAGAACTGGTCACTATAGTTGATCTCGTTTGGTCAGCTCTAACTAATGATTTATTGTGAAAATTCGTTAATAACTCACCATTTCCGCACGATTCGAAGTGTTTGCTTCTGAAAAAATGACCGATGCTAATAATTTTATAAATCCAACGATCAGAATCGTTTGGTTGACTGTCATTAAGGATTGGTCAGTGAAAAATCGTATGGAAATGATGAGTTTTTAACGAATTTTCGCAATAAATCATTATGTAGGGTTGATCAAACGAAATCAACTAGTGACCAATCCTCAACGAGTTATGAAAAGTTAAAAAATTGAATTGATTATATGTTATGTCTTCCACTTTAGATATAATTTTTTGGTAAAAGGATTATTTTTATCTAAATGGTATATTCCAATTGGATTTTTAATTAATTTAGTACATAGAAATTCTCAAATTATAAGCGACGAACCTGATTTTATTGAATTAATAAAATTTTGATTTTGTTTTTTTTCGCAATAAAAACTTGCCCATTGGTGACCAAACGCCAAAATGTGTTGATCAATCCTGACCAAACGATGACCAAACGAATTCACTCATCATATTTTACTAAAACCTTCGACTTTAGAGTCGAACAGATGTTTTTGTTTCTTTTTATATTTTTATTAAATTTTAATTAAATTAAATTCATTTTTGGAATTATTTTTTTTTTATAAACAGGGATGAAGTTTGTGGGTGTTTGTCATCATAGATTAGATCGAACAAAAAAAAAGTTGCAATGCATAATCTACAAAAAAATAAAATTTAGTGAAGCACGATCGTTGGGGATATTTAACATCTCTCAAGTTTCGAAGGTCACAAAATCGCATGGAATGGAAAGATCAAAGGACAGAGCGCAACTTTTCTGGATAATTTTAAACTGCTATCCTCATTACATCTGAGCTTACATGCTCAAAATGGGGTGTGGGGTTAAACAATTATTGTAAATTTTTTATGGTTGTACTAAGTACATGGATAAATAAATAAGTAAATAAATAAACCTTTCAATGGGGTGGTAAAAAGGCGGAGCCAATGTGAACAGCTGCTTCAAAAATTAATTATGGTTTACCAACAAAATAATAGAATTGTGACGTTTAATTAAAATTTATAAATGATATGAAATTAATAAAACTTGATAACAAAATAAGTTTAATGTAATGTAATGATAATATAACCAGATGGAATAACTTTATGTTTGCCGCATGACATTGCTTTGCAACATATTCAATTAAAAAGAATTTACCAAACACAACCAATAATCACTTATTAGAGTAGGGAAATCCGAGTTGAAGAGCCAACCAAAACCATTCATATACAGATACACAAAAGTAGAAAACAATTTTTTTTTTAACGACCAACCACAAATACGCTTATTGGTTGATGCCTTAAAGGAATTGCGCCGAAAACCTTTTTCCTAAACAACCAACAATTTTAACGCAGTTATGGCAAAAAAATCAGAAAGGTATTTAAAGGAACCGCATTAGAGATATTTACTTAGTAGTACATCAGACGTGAAGTTTACTTGTTCCTTTAAAAAGCAGAAATAATAATTTATTTATTTTTTGTCACAGAGTGATTGTATTGTGAACCTTTTTTTTTATTGTTACATTAATACAGTGAGTTTTAATTTATCCTTATTTAAAACTTTAGTGCAAGTATGTATTAAAATCAAAATTTGTTAAATCATTTTATTTGTTAAATGGTCAACGTGACCAATTTCATATTAGTTAAATTGCAATTAATATAAATTTGGTGACTTTAATTTAATAACAATAAATTGTGGCCGTACTACAAATAGAAACAAGTAATAATTTTATAAATTTTTGGGGTTTTTTTTTGCGGCGAGGCCAGATTTGGTGTAAAATAAGTGCTTCAGATTTTCCTCAAAGAGTTCTCTTTGAAGCTCATAAATTAAAAATAGACACAGTGTTGGTTGTGACAAGAATATTTATTTAAATTTCTGGTTTCTGATTGTTAGACGATTTAATTTTATTTATAAACGTATCTTATGTAACGACAATTGTCGTAATTAGTTTCTGTTGGGGCTCTGTAGTAATTAAAATTGTATATTCTATTCTGTACTCGTAAGAATGATAAGCTAAGATCAACAAGCGGGAAAGGTAAAGTCACTCGTACTAGTAGTAGGGGAAATTTTTAAGCTAAACTCTTTTACAAAATGGTGTGATCAATTTTGTTATAAAATTCAATTGAAAATAAATCTAACACATAAAAAAATATAGATTATTAATATTTATATCTATATAGGGTGTACTGGTTTGGAATGCTAGTCCGTTACGGTGTAATTTTTTGCTTCATTCTGAGAAAATATCGAATTGTTACAGGAAAAGGTTTGCAGAATTTTGCCATCACTGTGTTAGAAGATGTAGCAAAATTTTAGTGAAAAAAATTAAGTTGTGGCTTCATCATTTTTTAATTTACTAACAAAAATAAAAGTTTTCTTTAAAATTGCGTCCTGAGAATACGTTGACATTTATTCTAATTTTTAATTTTTTCAAGCATCTTATCAAACAAATTAGAGTTGAGGGATATATGATGACAATCACCCGACTTTCCTTCCCGACTTCGTATTCTCATAATTTGAGTATTCTCATTTTTTGTGAACCAAATTTTTAAAATCCTTCTTCCATTCGAGTTTTTAGACAGAATGAACCAAGGAATCAACCCCTAACGGTATAACATCCCAAACTACACCTTGTATAATTTCTCATAATTTGTCTACGTATGTTGATTTTCAGTATAAAGAATTTCAATTTTTCTACTAGGGTAGGTATCTTTAATACAGATACCTACCCTAGTAGAAAAATTGAAATTAGGTAGGTAGGATATTTTGTGACTACAAAAGAGCTTTAGTTTGAATGGCAGTTTGAAAAACTCAAAATCGTAATACAAGGGCTGAATAAATCAAGTAGTGATGAAATTATTTCAGGGCGCCATTTTAAATTATTTTCTAGTTAATCTAATGTTAAATTTATATTTGTACTTTATATACTTACAGAAAACAATTCACGGAACATTAACTTTCTTGAAATACAATACTATACCACAATGTCGTCATCGAGTGAAAATCACAAAAATTTATCGAACAATTATGACTATACCAGCTACAAGCAGAACGCTGACGCGAATGCTGCAACATTGGACTTTTCACCTATCTATGATTTAGATGAATTGCTCTTTGTCAGATGGATGTATAGCGGTGTTATTGTGGTTTTGTTATAATTAATAACACTCACTATATTTATGTTTTTTATAAATTATTACTTATTTATTATTCTTTAACATATAATATTTTACTATAAATATTATTCATAATATTAGTTCATAAATATGGTGTTAAAGATTGTTCGCAGCACTTTCACTTTGTTAGATGAGACTGTGTCTCCTTTAATTTCTAAAACTCGACTGTATTTTCGTTTGTCATTCCGTATAATGAAATTGAAATCTCGATATTTATCGGTAATCGATAAATATCGAGATTCGCGAATGTAGGTGGCGAAATAGCTCTATTCAGCAAAACGAGGAGTGCCACGAAGTGAAAAGGATTTTGATCCGCTACAGATGTTTGACGAAAGTAGTACAGTAAATTATTTATCTTACCGAACCATAGAGGAACACTTATGGTTGAGAAGCCAGAACAATATTCGGAAAATAATAGATGTTAGATGTATAGTCATGTCACCAATTGAAGAAGGCTTCATAAATACCGAAGAGGAGGAAAAGGGCGCCGATAACGTAATAGTGGGAAAAGAAATAGAAATGTTTGTAATAGACATTAGCGACGATGCGTATGTTGGAGAAAACAAAGAAAGGATAGATTTGGATTACTTTAACAATAGATGCTTTTAGAAAACCCAGTAGGTATTATACTTGTGGTTCCTCGTCATCCGTTCTCATCAGTTAGAGCCAAAATATTTAATTTTATATTAAATTATATTGTAATTTAGGAGTATATGTTAAGACGTTTTATTAGACGTTACACGTCCAATAAAATGTTAAATATTAGGAATTACATTGAAGTTATGAATGTACATATAATATACATAAAACTTACATATAATCGTAAATAATGTAAGACCAAATATAAAATTAAATATTTTGGTTCTAACTGCAAAGAACGGACGACAAGGATCCACAAGAATAATTCCTACTGGGTTTTCTATAATAGTCGTTCATTCTACCCAAAAACATTTATTGCTTAAAGTAATCCTTATCCATCTTTTCTTTGCTTTCCCCCAAATTCTTATCATCGCTAATGTCCTATGCAAACTTTCTGTTTCTTCGACCACTATTCCGTTATCGTCGCCCTTATTCTCCTCGTCGGTATTTGTCACGAAATTCTTCAATTGCTCAGATAAATACATCTACATAAGTCATTATTTTCCGAATATCGTTCTGGTTTCTCAGCCATCCGTATTCATCTACTCGAAATTCGAGGATTAAAAATAAATTTTCATTCGGTGTTTTTTTAGATGGTTCTATATGGCAAGCACTCCAATTCCGTTGAGGTTAAAACTTTTCTCAAAAGCTTTCCAATGTGCCGTATTAAAAATAAAAGAAGATTTGTGAAAAAAATCGAACGGACATCGCACATACAATTTTTTTGTTGCATTATTGGAATCAGAGACCTTCACAATGTCAAAAAAAAAAGGTTTTGGACCAGGATTATTAATCATCATTTTAACAACTGCACATTGCACAACTCACTAAATTAATATATAAATTTATTTGAATAATTTTAAAAGCATCTTTCACTTACATATGTTAAAATTATTGAATTTATGAAATCTAACCTAAAAACTAAATTGGATTGTGTACGGTCATGGACGAATTATTTAATGACATACAAAGCCGAATACATTTCTCCATCATGTTGTTTGTTGCTGTAAAAAATCATTAAAACCCTGGATGTGTAGTGGTACAAATTTAAAATAAACGTGTAAGAAATAAAATATTGTTTATTCTATAAATAGTGACATATCCCTTTATCAACCAAGAAAACAAAAAAAATGACTCAGTTTTAGTCCAACCCACACAAATGTGTGACTAAAAAACCATAGTATGAAATGGCGTTGTTGATAAAAAATTTCGCTTTATTTGAAGTAAAACCAACACAATTGTGTGTATAGATATGGTGTTTTTTTTCGGACGAAAATAAGTTAAAAAGGAATTCATAAATGTGTAAGTTGGTTCAAAAAACATACAAAACTAAATTTTTACCATGGTACTTTTGCCCTACCCGCACAATTGTGTTAGTAAATCACTAAAGGGATATACATCCATACACATTTTGTTTTTATTATTTTGCTTTCATACATTTTGTTTTTGAGTGTATTTATATTTTTGTCGTTTACTTTTTCCCCTGATATAATCGTGAGGGAATATAAAATTGATATGCCGTATGATGATCTACAATCTACATAATATTTTCTATTTCGTAATTTACACGAGCTGTGTTTTGTAGGAATAGAATAAACGCACACACACATACCAAAGATCGCGCGTTGCATAATTTTTTTTATTTCGTTTTCCAAAATTGTGTTTATTTATAAAGCGCTATGTCAATCGAATTATTGAGTGCTTAAAGCTGCACCAACCAAATTGCCCGCCTCAATGAAATCTGTACGATAATTTGTTAGACATTAATTACAATTTATTACAACAAATCCCGATTGTATTACAGTTGCCGTTTTACAGGAACGAGTGGTCGATCTAGCTTACAAATAAACTTGCATCGCCAAAACTATAACTTTATATGTAGTTATGATATCGGGATAGTTTTTGGAGCTGAATTTATTACAAATTAATTACATTGAATAATTTAGTTCAAGACCACCCCTTTAACATGCCTAAGCGTAAATTTCATCCCGATTGTTTATTTCATAAACGCCAATTTAACCAAATTTAATAAGGTTTTTACACCAGACTGCCACCAGATCTTGGACCAAATGTTGCTCCAAAGCCTTTTCGGTAGGTAGGTCGACCTTATCCACGTGTGTAATAAATTATTTTTGTATAATATTAGACGGAATATGCATAAGAAGATATAGGTTTCAAATTACGATATATAGGTTGGTTTTGCCACATTTAAGAGTTTATTACACCAGAGTCACTATTCTGGCTTTCCCTGGGAATAGGGAATTCGGAAAAATATTTTCATAGCATTTTTGTCTAAAATGAATTTTTAGACTGAAGGAACAAGTTTTGTGCAAAAATTTTTAAAACAAACCTAATTGGGAAACTTTTGTTCCACAAAATTTTTATAGGGAATAATAGTTTCCCATTTAACTTTGTTTCTAAAATATTTACACCAAACTTATTCCCTCAGTAGGCCAGAAAACTACAATTTAAACAAAAATGTTATGAAAATATTTTCGCCAATTCGCTATTCCTGTAGGAAAAGCTCAAATAGGCCTACATTGGTACTATTCTGGTGATTCCCCGGGAACAGGGGAGGAAGAATTTATTTGTAATTTTTATTTAAACATTTTTTTCTGGCATACTGAGATAAAAAGTATGTATTAATTTTTTTGAAAACAAAATTAAATGGGTAATAATTTTCCCTGCCAATTTAGGTATGGAACTATAATTCCCATTTTATAAATGTATACATCAAGCTTTACTCCTCAGTAGGCCGGAAAAAAGTTTCAACTAAAATTACATATAAATTCTTTCCTCAGCTCCCTATTCCCGGGAAATTACCACAATAGTGCCAAACCACCACCAGATATTGGATCAAATGATACTTCATTAACCTGGTGAAGGGAAATCAACATGGTTAGGGGGGTAACAAATTATCTTTGTATCAGGTTAGACGGCTTTAAAGGTAAAGGCTACATATATGTAATTTAAAGGACAACTTTACCATATTTAATAATTTATTACATCAGACAGCCACCAGATATTAGTTCTGTTGAAACTTGGTGGTAGTTGTGAACAACGTTCCCTCTAATTATTCAATTTCGTGCACGGCATAACTGCATTGTGAGCAAGTATTTTAAATTTAGCAAATTTCGAGCAAAATTTAACAAAATTACAATACAATAATTTTTTTTAATATTAAAAAAAAAAAAAAATTTAAAAAAACTTTTAAGTGATAAAATTTTCAATTGCCCCATTTTTCCCCTTTTTAAAAATCACTGTCAGCTTTTGCTTCAAATTTTACAAAGTATATCACTTGTTTCAATTTGGTAACTAAAAATTTCAATTAATTTAACTTTTTGTTTGATTGGTGATAACGGGATTTCTGTTTCATTCTGTTTCACCATTCTACTATACTGCATATTTTGAAGATGTCTTGTTTGTGGAGCTTGAGCTTACATTCAATTTTCGTTTTGTCATTACAGTAAAAGTGTTTATAAATTGTTTAAAAAATATCATATGTTATAAAACATCACCAGAGCTCGATTCTGGTTTTCCTATAGGGAAAGGAATTAGGAAAAATATTTACATAGAGTTTTTGTTAAAAATATCATTTTCTGGCCTACTGAGAAATCATGTTTGATCTAAAATTTTATAATTTAGGAAATATTTTTTTCGTATCGAAATTGGATAGGAAAAATATTCCCAATTTAATTTTGTTTTGAAAAAATTTACAACTGTTTACCATAGTATGCAAAAAAAAACATTTAGTGACAAAAATACTATGAAAATATTTTTCCTAATTTGTTTTCCTATAGGAAAACCAGAATGTTATTGCACATCATATAAAAAATTTTGAACAGTTTGGGTTTACTAATATTTAAACTTTGTGTCTAAATTGAAAACAAAATGTTACCAATATTGTAGATGGGCAGGGGCACACTAAAAATTATGATGGGCAAAATACAACATATATCTGGCGGCCGCCCGTATGCCCAGCTTAGCGGGAACATAGGTTGTGAAGGGCAGGTCAACTTTATCGAGGTGTGTAATAAATTATTTATGGGTCAGTTTACACGGAATTTGATTCAAAAGCTAAAGGCTACAAACGGGTTACCCACGAAATCCATTATGTCACGATCCTTTTTGACAAAATTCGTTTTGACAAAATCCGTTTTTGACATAATCATCTTTTGACAAAATCCATCCTTTTCAAAATCCATTTATGATAAAATCCATTTTTGACAAAATCCATTTCTGTCAAAATTTATTTTTGTCAAAATCCCTTTTGTCAAAATCCATGAAAATACCATCGAATCCATCGGCTTGTAAAAAATAACAAAAACGATGGATTCGATGGTTTTTTCATGGATTCTTGGATTTTTTTTCCATGGAAATACGAAATTTATTTTATTTGTACGATCATGAGTTTAGTGACATTATACTAGAGGATTTTGACAACAGCGGATTGTGTCATAAATGGATATAGTCAAAATTGGAAAATAACAAAAAAGGGTTTCAACATTCATGGGTTTCAACATCAAAGGATTTTGTCAAATGAGGATTTTTATAAAAAACTACGGATTTTAGCAAAATGGATTTTGGAAAGATGGATAACGGGGGGATCCCGCTACAAACTTGTAATTTAAAGGTCGATTTTACCACCATTAATAAATTATTACACCAGACCACTACCAGATATTGAGTCTTATATGTTAATCCATGGCTTGTGAATGGTAGGTCAACCTTATCCAAGTGCGTAATAAATTATTGTTGTGTCAGGTTACACGGAACTGTAAAGGCTTCAAATATGTGATTTAAAGTTTGATTTACCACATTTAATAAATTATTACACCAGTCCGCCACTAGATATTGGGTCAAATGTTACTCCGTGGTCGTTGTGAAGGGCAGGTCAACTTTATTCAGGTGTGTAAATAATTATTTTGTAGTCATATTACACGGAATTGGCTCAGAATGGTAAAGGCTTCGAATGTGTAATTTATTACACCAGTCAAATGTTAAGTCCTTTACCATTTTGGTGGGCAGATCAATATTATCCAGGTATGTAATAAATTGTATTTGTGTCAGGATACGCGAAATGGGCTTCAAAGTGCAAAGACCTGAAATAGGTAATTTAAAGGTCGATTTTATACCACATTTAATAATTTATTACACCAAACCACAACTAGATATTCACAAGGTCCATGCGGAGTAATCATTTTACCTAATATCTGGTGGCGGTCTAGTGTACTAAATTATTAAATGTGGTAAAATCGTCTTTAAAATTACATATTTGAAGCTTTTAACTTCTGAAGCCAACTTCGTATAACCTGACCCAAAATTAATTCATTACACACCTGGATAAGGTGGACCTGCCCTCCACAAGGTAAATAGAGAAGGATTTTATACAATTTCTAGTGGCGGTCTGGCGTAAAAAAATATTAAATGTGGTAAAATCGATATTTGATCATATTTGAAGCCTTTACACTCTGAAGCCAATTCCGTTTAACACGCTAACCTGATACAAAGATAATGTATTACCTGCCTGTGGCACTATTCTGGTAATTCCCTGGGAATAGTGAGGGAAAGAATTTATATGTAATTTATAATTTTAAAAAAAAATTCTGGCATAGGTACGGAGGTAAAAAACTAGAGTTAATTTTTTTTGAAAACAAAATTAATTTGGGAGAAATTTTCCCTGAAAATTTAGATATGGAAAAATTATTCCCAATTTATAAATATTTACACCAAACTTTTTTCTTCAGTAGGCTGGAAAAATAATATTTGGACAAAAATTATATATAAAATCTATTCCCGGGGAATTACCAGAATAGTACCTCTGAATAAGGTAAATTTTCCCTTTACTAAGTTACCGAGGTAACATTTGACCCAATATCTGGTGGCAGTGTGGTGTAATAAATACTTAAATGTGGCTTTGCCAACCTATATATTGCAATTTGAAACCTACATCTTCTTATGTCTAGTCCGTCTAATATTATACAAAAATAATTTATTACATACCAGCATAAGATTGACCTACCCAACCGACAAGGCTTTGGAGCAACATTTGGTCCAAAATCTGGTGGCAGTCTGATGTAAAAACCTTATTAAAGTTGGTGAAATTGGCGTTTATGAAATAAACAATCGTTTTGGGATGAAATTTACGCTTAGGCATGTTATAGGGAAGGTCTTGAACTAACTTATTCAATGTAATTAATTTGTAATAAATTCTGGTCCAAGAACAATCACGATATCATAGCTACATATAAAGTTACAATTTTGGCGGTGCAAGTTTAAGTGTAAGCTAAACGGACCACTCGTTTCTGGAAAATGGCAATTGTCATAAAATCGAGATTTGTTGTATTAAATGTCTAACAAATTATCGTACAGATTTCATTGAGGCGGGCTAATTTGGTCGGTGCAGGTTTAAAACAATGAATTATTGAGTAATTTACGTAAAGCGGTTGGTTAGAAAATAATCATATCTCTACTTATATTCAATTACTTCGAATTTGCGATCTGCAGAAGAAACGGTTGTACTAAACCGTTAAAATTTTCTTCTATAAATTAACATATACTTGACATTCAGAAGTCCTACGCGGATCAATCAATATTTTTTGGGAAAGATGTTTTCAACAAAACATGTTCTGTTGTTCTTCAACGGGTGCCTACTCCTATAGTACACCTATTTTTGTTTCAGTATTTATAATTTTCTAATACCCTAGACAGACACAAAAGTTATCGCGATTTCTTCCAATCGCGATTACATGTCAAACAAATAAAATCGCGATTTTATAATTATGGTGCGACAGACACAAACCCGATTTTGTAAATCTGCAAACGTTCAAATTCATATTTAATTAATGAAATAAAGCAATTTCAATGCGTATTTGATGATTTTGAATTACATCGAATCAGTTACAATAAGTTAATAAAAACTATATTTATAAATAATTTTTGTGACAGTTTAAAAATTTTAAAATTTAATTTACAATCTAACAATTTTTCTGTATACATTCAATGAAAATGACTTATGTTCCCCAGCCCCATACAATCGTACTGATTTTTTTTATATTTCACATTTATCTTCTTCCTACAACCCGATTGTAGTAATCTTGTTCTATAAACGCAATAATCCTGTTTTGCCAAAATCGTGTGCTGACAGACTGAAAAAATAACTACGTAATCTTGAATTCGCGATTAGCTAGTTTGTCTCTGTCTAGGGTATAAGACTCTTTAAATAATCAGTTTTTAAACGACAAATGTGGGTAGCGACAATTTACCACAGCAAACGAAAAATTTATATTAGAAAATAAATTGATTAGTTTTAAGATAGGTTAAAAGCTGTTTGTAATCAGCGACCGAATAGTTAAAAAGTCAAAAAAATTATTATATGTATAAACGTTAATATTTAAGCTGCCAACACAGGTGTTTCCATCGAATTTGCGGCGTCTATAGCCGGTTACAACATACTTATGGTGTCTGTAAAATCAAAAATTAAGAACATAAGTTAATGAAAAAATTAATTGTTTGATTAATAATCATAATCTCAAATTTAGATAATTTTATGGGTATATAAATTAATAAATATAGTGTTCACTGGCAACTTAATCAGCCTTATTTAGTATATTAACAAAGTTAGTTTCGAAATCTATTCAATTTTAATTGATTCAAAATATCTAAATATGTAATATAAAGAAAATTAATAAATTTGTCTTTTATTGTTCTGATCGTGGAACGTACAATCGTATATTTCCGTGAGCATATAAAATTTTGTATTATCCTGCAAATACGAATTTCTATTTATCGGTAAAAAATATAAATAAAGAATTAATAGAGAAATACATGTGAAAGATAATGCATAAAAATAAAAGGTGTTTGTATGTATATGTAACCATTTATAGAATAAACAGAATCTACTTAAATATAAGTCCTGCTAACTCCACACATATAAAATAAACAATAACTAAGTAAAGATGTATTGGAATTTTTTTTTCCATAGTAATTTTTTTTTAAATAACTAAGTATAAATGTGTTGGTGCAGAAACATAAAAAATGAGCAAAAAAAAATTCAAATTTACGTTGCATTGTTAGTGTAACCAACACACTCTTTGTTAGTTTTCTTTAAATAGGTATCTGTCAATGAGAGAGTAAGCAGGACTTATATTTAAGTAGATTCTGGAATAAACAACGTTTTATTTTTTATACGTTTATTAGAAATTTGCACCACTACATATCCAGGGTTGTAATGATTTTTTACAGCAACAAACAACATAATGGAGAGATGTATTCGGCTTTATAAATCTTATTAAATATAATTCATCTATGGTACGGTGTTTAAAAAACTTGTATTCTATTATTAAATGTTTATTATAATAAATTAATCAAAATACATAAAAATCTAATCTGTTTTATTCATAAAATTTGTAAGCTGAAATTAAAAGGGACCATTACATGATCAATAGTTGCTGTGTTTTAATATTGGAGCACTATCCGGCGCCGAAGGGAAGGGGCTACTGAAACTGCTGCAGCCATTATTCACTATGGTGCTTGAAAAAAATTTCGCAAACATTTTAAAACCCAAACAAATTGCGAAATAAGTAATAAATTAGATAAATTTAACAAAAATATTTTATTAATATTTAGTTGTACACAGTAATAAATATAGTGAATAAGTTTTTAAGTTTAGAATTTGAGTGCTGTCGAAGATTTGCTTTATATATTCGTAGAATATCAACTCGCATTTCAAACTTAATCGTTACATTAAGCAATTCGGTTACTGGTCATTGTAAATATGTCAAAAATAGCCAAGTAATTGGTGCCTCATTGGAAGCATCGAGTAAACTTTATGTTTACCGGGCCGATATCGTACACAACGAAGTGATTTGAATATCTGATGGTTTATCTCGTAAGAATGTCGGCGGTAAAGGAAATGAGAATGAAGGGGAACCGAAAAGGATAGTTCAAGTGCTGTGGGTAGTAATGATGTGCAGGATCCAAAAGCAAAGACCAAGGCTAAAGCAAAAATGCGACGTCTACAAAGTTCAACCGTAACAAAATGTAAAGGAACGATAAATGGTAAACTAGATAAGGTATTTTTCTTGGATCCCGTACTTGCCGATATAAAATCGAATTTAAGTGATATAAATAGTTCGAATCAAGCTTTTCTAAATACGCTGGAATCGAATAATTCGGAAATTTCGCTCTATAACGATCTTTTTAATTTCAGAATGCTGGAATCAACCGCAGGTGAAAGTAACATAAATATAGATGACAACGATAGTGATAATGGGTTTATGGGTGTGAAAATGTCGAAACGGTGTTACGCCCATTCATGCTATAATTCGCAACTTAAAAACCGTATGATCCATTATTTCGCCTTTCCAAAGAATGAAGATTAGTAAGTTCCATTGAATTGTTTCGATCCTGTAGGTAGATGGAGGATTTTAATTCAATGTACTATTCTTTTCTAGCGCTCGGAAATGGGCAGTCAAGATCCGCCACTTAATTCGAGACCCAAGAAAGCACTGTGGCGCGTAACTGTACGAACCCCAACAATTGTTCAAATTCGTCGAAACCTGAGGACGAACTCGAAGAGCGCCTTGAAGAAGATGGCGATCCACCAAATGAACAACTCACATGCTTCGATAAGTATTTTATAAAAAATGAAGATTCTCAAACTTCGACCCAAGCCGAATGTTTTCTGGATGAACAAGACGAAATTGATCAGTTTCCATGTCGTCTATGTGCAAATGAATTTTTCGGAGAGCAATTACTATTTTTCCACAAGGATGCTCACCTGATCGAACTAATAAATAATGTTACCGCGATCCGCCATCAAGTCCGTCGATTACTTACCACAACAAATATGTATACCATGCCTAAAAGGGTTCATCAATGTGCGAAATTAACGATTTCGACGCGGTTCAGTAAAAACTAATGAACAGTTGAAATTGTGTTTTATACAAAATATTTTTGGTTTGTAAACACAATTTATTAAAGTTTTTCTTATTTGTCACGATTTTATTATGTATTTAAAATCCATATAAAAATGAAAAAATTAAATAAAAATAATTAAATTAAATTATGCAATTAAAATCTTATTTTTATAAAACGGCAATTTAGTTGGTACTTTATATTTAACATGTTTTACCTCGACTGTAACGCCCAAGCAACCCTCGAGATGATTTTCCAATTCATTACAGATCATTCGAGTATGACACAGGGCGCATTGAATCATATTATTTTCCGTTACGCATATAACATAATTGTTCCGGGACGTTCATGTTGTTTGACACCGACGTAGAAGCGTATCCTCACCAAATAAATCATCCATAACATTTTTATCGATTAATTCGTTGGTATCTCCCGTAATCGTGTCATCGAAGTCACCGTCGATTAAATCAATTTCATCATCATCTGTTTCTTCATCTTCACAATAATCATTGGTACTATGTTTAATTTCCTACAGTAGATCGTCTTGCATTTCTTGAATCGTTTGATTTCTACCGTCTCTTGTGCTGCGCGTTTTCTTTTGTTCATCATCACTATCCAACAAATCGACAACCTGATATACTTCCTAAAACTAAATCATCATCGTCATTTTCTTCAACTAATTTTGGTCGCTCGTGGTCGAAATCTGGTTAGTTTGCGGAACTTTATCGCCAAATCGTTTCGACCACAAGTCGCAAACTGTGTGATTAACATTATCATCTGGCTTAGCGACAGGTGAATCAGAAAGACTTCTACCTTTCGCAAAAAAAGGTTGAATTGCTGGGGATGATTTAGGAGTAGAATGTGGAATATCTTCACTAGTCGGCAAATCTGTAATACGAACTACATTGGTTAAGTTGCCACCCGGTCGATCAGAATAATTAGGATGTTTAGTTTTTGTACTAGTTTGGCCTTTTTGGGTCGCGCTAGCTTGATTTGTCGGGAAAATTTTTCGTATGTCTCGCACATTATTTGCTTTAACTTCGCGCTGTGATAAAGCGGGAGTTCGTTGTGGAGCTTTTCGTTTTTATGAATTTTGAGGTTCTTTAATTTTTTCAAAAGCTCCGCTGCACGAATCAACATGTGCTATCCACCAAGTATCGTGTGGCCCAGGAGCTCGATTATGAACCCTCTTAACATATCCATAAAATGGTGTACGATGCTGACAAATACCATTACAACGCCACCAGTGAGTTTTGTAATTATTTACTTCATCATAGATTAATTCCCTGCATTATTTGTTTAAAATTTGGCCCATGTCCTTCGTTCCCTTCCCGTATACCCCGAATAAACAAATACGCATGAATCATTTCGTGTAGAAGTTTCAATCAAATCTTTCCGCGGTCTCAATTTTAACAAGGGTTCACATAATCGAATTGTGCACTGCATACCAAAATTATTTTTGTGCGAATAGCATATCCCAGCACAACTATACATGCGTGTGCTCCATTCTAGTGAAACATACTGCAGTTTGCCCTAAAAAAATCGCAAATCAAATGCTCTAAACATTGTGAATTACGTATTAAAAAATATTATATTAAATTATTAAAAATTTATAATTTTTTTTCTGTTTTTTTTTAACAAAAAATTGGCATACGTCAAAATTTGTAGAATGAATGAAGTTTGCTTTGATTTAAGGGTTGTACAAAACAAGGGAAATTTAAAGTTTCCCCCTGAAATGGATAGTGCTCCCGATAGCGGCTCTCGATAAATAGGTAGAGCAAGAAATTTTTTTATCGATTTTTAACTAAAAAGTTGAATGAAAAATTTTAGTTTAGAGTTAAATAAATTAATTATATGCAATAATAGCGCACTAAATATAAGTTTTGACATGGAAAATTGGCTGCTCCAGATACAGCTATCGGGCGCTAATAAAAAACACAGCAAGTAATGTCATTAGTTGCTTTCCAATCGCACACCGCAAGTACTTGTAAGCACTAATGGTTTTTGTCTCCGATAAATTAACTACTCGCAGCTGCTCTACGTATTTTTGATGAGTAGCTACAAGCAGTTACGATAAATTTATCCGCTAGGGTTAATTTCTTAAAATATGTGAAAACTAAATTTTTGTTTTGCTATATGAGTGATTGTATTTTGTCTTTATTTAATTTAAATTTAAATAAATTAAATTTTTTTATCAACTCATCTGTGCCAATAAAAATATTTGAAGAAATCGTATTGATTATTTATTTATAGGTTATGATTTACTCATGTAAATTTTTTTTATGTTCCTAACGACCATTTGGCCGAGACACATTACTAATGCTTCTAAGTGCTTGCGGGGTGCGATTGGAAAGCAAGTAATACCTCCATCATTATTCCGTCAGTATTTTTTAACATTACACGATCATTCCAAACCATCATTATTTTCATCATTACTATGCGGAATTGACAGAAGATAAATAGTTAAGACGTAGTTTTTATTTGTGGGTGTCCTTCAAGTTGAAAAAAATATTAAATTATTTAGTTATATTTAATTAAATTGTTTTTGTTCGCGAATGATGAGTGCTAAGAAGAAAGCTTGTATTGCTATTATATTAGATCTTTCTGTAAACAAAAATGTCTGGCGTCCCCAGCGTCGACGGGATGGCTACAGAAACGCAACAAATATTCTCACGTTTCATTATTAAAAGAAATTGGAACAACCGAGGTAGTAGATTTTAACAACTATGTACTTCCGGATGGACGGTGAAACTTTTCGAGAGTTACTAGGGATGGTTGGACTATACATTCGAAGGCAAGACACGAATATGCGCGGTAGCATATCAGTTAATGAAAGATTAGCCTTAACATTAAGGTACTTGGCAACAAGAAGGAGTTTTGAAGATATAAAATTTTCAGCTGTTATATGCTCAGCAGCAATTAGTCAGATTATTCTTGAAATATGGGAAGTGTTTATATATGTACTACAATCGTACATGAAAGTAAGTCTAAATAGACATACATATAATATTTTATTTTTAATTGATGTTAAATTTTCAGTTTCCGACAATACCAGATGAATGGACTAAAATTTCCGAAGACTTCTGTAAATTTCATCATAATACTTTGGGGTCAATTGATGGTAAACATAACTATTTATTAAAAAACCGGCAAATTCGGGTTCCTTGTACTATAACTATAAGGGATTTTATAATATAGTTTTGTTGGCGGTTGTGAATGCAAGGAAAGGAATGGAAAAATATCGGATGGAGGAGTTTTGTATTATTCCAAATCTTGTGAATTAATGCCAAACAGAAATTTAAATTCAACAAAACCTGTTGCTTTACCAAATACGAATGATGTTTATCCATATGAGTTTGTCGCGGACGAGGCGTTTGCCTTAAATATCAATTTAATTAAACCATATTCACCAAAGACATTAAACCAGGAGCGACACGATTTCGACAAACGGTTGTCAAGAGCCCGAGTTGTTGTGGAAAACGCGTTTGCAATATTGGCATCCAGATTTGACGTGTTCCAAAAAGCGATAAACCTTGAACCAAAAAAAGCTGAAACCATAACCATGGTGTGTTGTTGTTATTTGCACAACTTATTAGCTAAGCAAAATAATAATTCGTACATGCCTTCAAATGAAAAAAATGCAAATAATTTGGTTCAGGTTCAAAGCACTCAAAGCAGAAACAGTTCATTAATAGCAAAGTGAATAGAGACCAATTGTGTCATTACTATAATAATGAAGGAAAATTGGGATTATAGACAATTTTTAATCATGTATCCTATTATTTATAATTATTAAAATAAAATACAATTATATTATAAAATTAAAATTATTTATTTTAATTTATGGTTTGGTTCAAATGTTTGGAAAAACAAGGAAATTGGGTTCTGAGGTTGATCTAAGGGTGACTGTTGAGGTGATTCTAATTCAAAACTTGCAGATGATGATGACTGGTGTGTTTTTGAGGTACTGCTGGGCGGGATTGCTGTTGTTCTCCAAGGGTTCTCATTTAGTTTCCCTAGTCAAGCCTCGAATAGCACTTCATTTATTGCACGCTTAGCAAAGATTCTTTTTTGTGGCTTTAAAGTCGTGAGCGTTTCACTCCACGCAATGGCAATAGTAAAGGCACATTTTCAGCCGTACTATTAGACTGTTGATGGTACATTGGACCGTTTGGCTCGTTGAGGAGCTGGTGGAGATATTATACTCGAACGGGAAGTATGCAGAGATAGTAGTAGAACTTACAGGTTTTTCATACATGCCTAAAAAAATTAAAGCATAAAAAACCCATTAAGTAGGTTTGTATACTTTATTAATGTTGCACCTCGAACTCTTCGAATCCATTAGTTTTCTTAATTCTTTTCATTAATTTGACCTTAGTGTATTTATTTTACGATTTCATCCATCTTTCATTTTCCTATATATAGGAAGAAGTTTATCCAACGCACTATCTCTTTCAACCTTTTTCATATTCCCCAGGTGTATGGGGTACCATAACTGCGGAAGTGTTTCATACACCTGTATTAGGTTTTCCAAATCATTATTCAGTTCCAAGTTGGAATCTGTATCAGTATTTAATTCAGATGCAAGTCGCCATCATTACAAAATAAAATATTCAAGTGTGCAGAAAAAAAAGGTAAGAAAAAAAAAAATAAGATCCGAATCGATTATAGAAGGCCTGCTAACTTTACATCGACTGCAATCATCTACCCCAAAAAAAAACGTTTAGTTAAGCATATTTATGACGTTCTCGTATTATTTACACCCAACAAAAATCAACCAAAAAAAAAATCCCGAATCAAACCAAATGCGTTCTTATTTAACCGACTGTAACTTCTAATCAAAATAATGAATGAAAGCAATCATGGAAAAGAAACAATTTCTTCACAAAAAAAAATGAACTTAAAATACTATAGCAAAACGAATATAAAAAAAAAATATGTACACGATTTATAAATGTGGAACGTTATAAACTTCCTAAAAGAAATAACGGAATGGTTATATATTAAAAAAAATTTGTACGTCACCGATTTTGAATGATGATTGTATAATGGTGTCCTTCATCTCATTCTTTGATTGCAGCTGATGACTCCAGGGACATGTCAATTCTCCACTAAGGCTCTGGATGAATTAAATATGTGGCACATAGGTTGCCTCGCGTTCGATTTAGGTATACTGGTAATATGTGTATTCGCAGAGACAGGATTCATAAACAGTAATCCGTGCAAACTTCACTTCGCCCGATGATACATGAACATATGACTCGTTATATATATATCAGAACACAAACGATACGAATAATATAGCTAAACTCTGTGGTCGGGATTAGGCACTGCACAATAAACCGCCACTATTTTATCACAATCAATATTAAGTTCGTTCGCCGCGAATAACGTTTAGCCTACACCCTTCTGCTACTTGCCAAGGTGAAATCTCCCGAATAGTCGGAAATTAAACACTATTTTTTTTTTGCTATGGATTTTAGTTCTAGCTCACTTTGGTAGAATTTTTGTACAAGCCCCACTCAACATTAAATTATTTTTTTTTCTTTTTTTTTTGATTAACAATTTCCACAACTTTTTATTTTTTTTTTATTTTTTTTTATTTTAATTTAAATAATTGATTAAAACTATATCACAGTAGATTTTGTTTTTTTTCACATTCAACTTTCACTTTCATATCGTTTTTCTTTAGCAAAAATTGTAATTCCCCCGCATTTTGTTTGTTTCGTTATTTATACCTTTTAAGATTCGTTGTTGACGTTTCAAAAGGTAAACCGGATAATAACTAAGGGTAGTACAACTTATATCACCGCGTACCAAATCGAACAGACGGATATAACCAAAATTTGTTACAATTTGATTCATCAAGATATCCTACATCGTCAGATAAATAGGTTACCTCAATATTTTCAGTAACCCAGTCGTCATCCGTTTTGATTTTTAGAGCAATTTTCAAAATGTTTAAACAAAATTAATTTTTTTAAACACTTAAAACACTTTTACTAAACACCTTTAAGAAATGAAATTAATAAAAAAATCCGGTTTTTTAATGCTAAAAATCCCGAATAAAATGCCTAACGCCCCAAACACCCCAATGAAAAAAGAAACATTTCTGAATAAATTTTAAAAAGTGACATAATGTATCGAAGAGCAACAACCAGCTGGAATGATGTAAAAAATTAATGATGGAAACCCTACACGATC
Organism: Nephrotoma appendiculata; assembly: GCA_947310385.1. Lineage (NCBI taxonomy): Eukaryota > Metazoa > Arthropoda > Insecta > Diptera > Tipulidae > Nephrotoma > Nephrotoma appendiculata. Next base: position 147,048,190 of record OX371224.1, read on the forward strand.
AGTATTATTGACATTATTTTCATCAACCTTCGGTAATAATGTAGTAAAATCAGAAAATCTGGATTTTCATCATTATCGAACATCATTCATCATTACTTCGCATTCGTTGGTATTGACATTAATACTGATTGTGTAATGGGCGCTAAAGAATAATAAGTTGTTTTAATCCTGGTTACGCCATCTTTTGTAAATCCCACAAAACTTATTTGTACTCCCAATATTTTGGTTTTTTTCTGATCCCTGCTTTAGTGGAGAGTGAAGTTATTGGTTGTTTTATGGAATTAACTCCTAGACCATCATTTATGCTCTTATATTGCAAGTACCTCAAAAATACAAATTTTCGCTTGGTTCGAAATGTACTAGATGTAAATATTGGTTCGAAACGTACTAGATGTAAATATTGAATTTTTTCGCTATTTGTATCAAATCAAGAATTCACTATACATATGATTAATACCCCTATTCCCCAAGTCGCATCACTTCAAGTGATGTGACTATTCATCTGCTTGGTTACGAGATCATTAAATCGAAACTTACAAAATAATTGTTCAATATAGTCGTTCTGGCTGTTTTTTAAATCTTAGTATGCTGCTTTATAAATATTTCCTTGCGACTGCTATCACTTCAAATGACAATTTCTATCACTTGAAATTTTGACGTGACAAATAAACAAAAAAGGATTCAAACTAATTCAGGCAACTTAGATTTAAAAAAATTCATTGAGAGTTTTGGACAAAATTATTTAGTAAATTTTGATTTTAAAATCTAGTAACCAGAAACATCCATAGTCAAGTCGCATGAAGTGATACGTCTAAGGGAATTCAGTATTTAATGTTTTAGGTCTAGCAGATAAGTAAAATAAGAAATAACTGTAATTCTCTTGTATTCCCATTTTTTGATCAAAATTCGGCCCCAGGTCTATCCCGGAGCTCCAAGTGACTTGTTTCCTAACCTACAAGCTGCGCTCGGAAAACAGAGATTTTCTTCGAGTGAGGAGGCCATCACCTTCGTAAACAACTATTTTGCAGAGAAAGATGCCGAGTATTATTTGGACGGGTTGAAGAGATTGGAGCATCGCTGGGAGAAGCGTATAGATTTATAAGGAGACTATATGCAGAGAAATAAAAATTAGTTTGAAGAAAAAATGTGTTGTACTTTTGTTAGGACGTTAGGACGGAAACTTTTCAGACAACCCTCGTATATGTATGGTGGAATTATATTTCACTACACAAAAATTGATTTTTTTCTAATTTCACGTATTTATTCACTATTTGTGACTGTTTAATTTAGAAAGTTAATAAAAATTCTTCCACCACTAATAAAACTTGTCGATTGCCGAGAAGCCAGCCATCAACACTCGTGAAAAAAAATTTAAAAAAAAAACGTTTTTTAGTTACTTCACTGAAATATAGATGTATAGCAGTATCACATTTTTATGGAGGAATATATTTCTCTCGGGCATATGGAGCGTATGCCAGAAGATAAACTACAATTTAACAAGCCACATTTCTACTTACCCCATCATGCTGTATATACGGCTTATAGTACCACTACGAAATTGCGGGTGGTTTTTGATGGGTCATGTAAGTCATCATCAAGTGCATCAATCAATGAAATTTTGTTACCTGGTCCTACTCTACAAGATGACCTTACAAGTATCCTGTTGCGCTTTCGTATTCATTCTATCGCTATATATTTGCAGATATAGAGAAAATGTATCGCCAAGTGAAGGTACAAGATGTAGATTGTGATTTTCAAAGAATCTCTAAAAGCGATTCGAACACTACCTACTGAAAATGGTAACATACATGAATTAGAATATCACATTAATTTGCCGAAGGAGGTTTCAAAATTAGAAAATGGATATCCAATGATCAAAATTTATTGCAAACCATACCAGTCGTTGATGGAGGTACTGATGAGTCGTTCTCGCTCGACGATGATCCGACATACTACAACACATTGGGCTTACAATGGAATCCGTTACGAGATTGCTTCAGTTTCAAGGTTAGTTTACATGAACATATTAAATTATCTAAACGAAGTTTATTATCCGAGGCATCTATATGGTATTTGACCCGCTGGGACTGTTAGCTCCTACTACCGTCAAATTCAAGATGTTATTTCAAGAAGTGTGGAAACGTAAGATTGATTGGGATCAAGAACTTCCTTGTGATATTGCTGAACATTGGACAGAAATTAAGTCATCATTAAAATTACAAATTAGTCAAGAAACATTACAAATTAGTCAATGTGTGAAAATAGTCCAGCCTGTTTCAATGGAACTGCATATATTTTGCGATGCTTTACAAAAGGCTTATGGTTCGCAGCAGCTTACTTAAGATCAACTGATTCATCGGGAAATAGCGAGGTACGCAATTGTTGCAAAAAGTCGAGTAGCACCCTTAGAAACAACGTCCCTATACCACAATTCAAGAAATTGTGCGCAGCTGTTTTCGGAACCAAATTATACAAGTATTTACAACCAGCACTTAACCTGTCTTATAATCTGTATGCCTGGACTGATTCGCAGATTGTTTTGGCTTGGTTGGCAGATCATCTTAGCAGATGGAAGAACTTCGTTGCTAATCGTACAGCTTATATCAGAAAACTATTATCAGAAGTTCATTGGCATCACATAATATCTAAGCTAAATCATGCAGATCACACGTCACGAGGATTGACTCCACGCCAATTATTAAGTAACACATTATGGTGGTCTGGTCCAGAATATTTGCAGTTAGAGAAATCGTGTTGGTCAATGAGTTCAAGGGATTTAGACAGTGATACTCCGGAACAAAGAAAGATGAAATTAATGTCAAACCATGCATCATTAGTTTGTGCATCAAGCACTGTAAAAGTAACTTCCAATATGTGTGAGCAACTATTCAATTATTATTCATCGGTACAAAAGATTTACCGAATTATAAGTTTTGTATGCCATTTCTATATTAACAAACTTTTATTCAGAAGAAACCATCGAAACGATCAAATCTTAAAATCTAACGCCGTTGATGCCCCTTCAATACTACCACCAAACGTGCTTGAAATTGCAATTGCTGAAAACATATGTGTTAGATGGGTGGAGTACGATGCATTCAAAGCCGAAGTCATATCATTACGTGAAAAAAATAGCGTATCGAAAGCCAGCAAACTAATAATCATCGACAAAAATCAAATCATGACAGTTGGTGGAAGGTTATCAATGTCGGATTGTGAGTTTGATGCAAACCATCCAATAATTTTGCCAAAGGATCACATTTATAGAAAACATTTGATTAAAAATTTGCACGAATTTCATTTACACGTCGGCGCCACCTCTCTAACTACAATTATTCGGCAAAAGTATTAGATTGTGGGCTGTAGATTGGGGGCTGGTGCATGTATGTGAAGATAGCCCAAACTCTATCCCCGAAAAATGCGATGGCAACACTAATTATTGCTATCATGACATTTTCTATTCTCAGCCCAAAAAATTACGACATTTTTACTCTCAGTCCCGAAAATATTTGCTACCATGATAGTTAAAAAAAGTCATGACAGTTGAAATTTTCGGGGCTGAGAGTAAACATAACACTAAGGCCCGTAAGTTTGAACAAGGAAAATTTTTCGAAAAATCCGTGGGTAAAAAAATCCATGAATTTTTCCATATGGTTTAAATTGGTAAGTTTAAACGACGATTAATCGGCGATGTTTTTTTCGAACATCGCACACATGGTTACCAACAAATGCTCGAAAAAAGAAAAAGTTACTAAATTTCTGATTTCATTTTGATATACGTAAAACAAAAGTAATAATTGTAAATAATTGTGTTTTCAATAGGAAAAAGCGGATAACCTCTATTTTATGAATAATAAATAAAAAATAATCCTAATATAAAACCCAGTCGTCAAAATATTTGTAAAATGTGTATCGATCATTGAAACCGGATAATAACAACAGTGAAATGGAAAATAGCAGAATCATTCCGACTGTAAGCCAATGTACCAAATTGGTATTTTATGTGTTTATTTTCACTGCGAGAACAGTTAAAAGATATACCGAAAAAAATTGATAAATCAGAAAATGATTTAAAAGTGTTGGATAAATTATTGGGGAGGTACTCAAACAATTGACTGAGGATAAATGTAAGTACCTCATATATGTCAGTGATTCAGTGAAACGATAATGTATGTTTATCTATATTTTTACAGTTATTGTGAAAGCAACAAACGGCCAGAATATGTTATTGGATGTCGACATCAATTAGAGATGACAAAATTAAAGGCACGAACTAGTGTAGCTCCTGATATATGAAGTGCTCGTTTATAATACGTGAAATGTCAAATGTGTGAAAAACTACGCTCGTGATCATCAACCGTGCATCATATTTATGAATGAAATTGATGCAATTGGAGGTCGTCGTTTTTCCGAAGGCACATCAGCCGATCATGAGAAATTCGTTGGAAAAGTTTAAAATGATTATGGCTACAAACTGTCCGGATACGCTAGATCCGACATTATTATATCCCGGACGCTTAGAACGTAAAATGGAAATTCTGCTTCCTAATGAACAGGTATGTTTTAAAAATTCATGTCCAACCTATCGTCAAACATGGTGAAATTAATTATGAAGCCATTGTTAAATTGTCGGATAATTTTAACGATGACGCTTTAATAAATGTTCGTGCAGAGGCGGGGCGCTGTTGTTCGAGCAGAATGGAAATACCTGATTCAGGTAGACGATGCGAATCAGAATTTCGACTGATTATAAGGTGGAACCAGATTCCATGCATAGCCTGTGTAGGATTTATCATAATTTGATGATACGATCGAGTGGTGGTTTATGAATACAAGTAAAACTTCAACCAGTCAAAACTTAAGAGCTTAAGTTGTGCTCTATTTGGACCATTTAGGGGAGCGGTACGACCACCAAAATTTTAGAGGTCAGTTGTTTATTTGTGACGAGAGACATATATAATTTTGGTGATTGTAGCACTAACCGAAGTGGTGCAACCGGCGTGTAACTTAAGCTCTTAAGTCGTGACTGGTTTAGGTATAAGTCTTTCAATAAACAAATGGTAAAGTTTTTAACTAAACAATTTCGTTTTACTTTAGATTACTATTTATGTTGACATTCAAGCCAACCTTCATCAAAACATTTTGATCAAAATGAATTTTTGTCTCCAATCTAGATGCTGGCCAAAGGATTTACAATTTATAAGTAAAATTGGATAATTGTCGAAACAATTTATTAATAAAATTATTTTGTGCCACAAGTAAATTTCAATCAAGATATACCAATCTTGGTAACATTCTATTCCCGTATACCGTCTCATATCAATGCTACACGATGGTGAATTTTTCCAAGAAGACGTCGAGCCAGGAGCAACCAGTAAAATAATGCCATTCACTGTTGACGAATTAATTCTGGCACAAGGATTAAATTTACCACTAGATAAGTCAACAGATTTACATTTACAAAGAGGGGGACGATCTCCACGACTATTTCAACCTATGCAAGATTTTACTCGCGAAGTAATTGAAGATGGGCCAACATTATCGATCAAACAAATACGATCGATTACGATATTTGGACAAATCAAATAGTAAAAGTAAAATATGTATTTTAAAATTTGTATTTTCTATAAAGTAAGACAATTAATAAAAGTACACTGAAAGAAAAATAACTTATTTAGGTTATTTTATTATGTGCTCTCTGGATGAGCAAATATCATTATATAAACAGGTATCGCACAACGGAAATCTAGGTAGACATACAATTGACCAAAACCAACAAAGCTTTGTATTAATTTTATCCCACAATTCAAAAGATAAACATTTTTGCTCTACGAACAAATTTATCATAATCCAACTCACGGAAACTACGATTCCCGCACTCCCAATTTATATTATTGGGACATACATTTCCAATCGAACGGCAATGAAACGTGGCCTTCCTAAAATTATGTAAATAAAATAGTAAATTTGACATAAAGAATTGCACATCGTAAAATTTAGGTGCTTCTTCGAGAAAAACAATAACATTTTGTATAATAAAATAAAAAAAAAATAACAGAAAGTAAATAAAATCAAGTTAATTTGACAATGACAATTCGAAAAAAAATTCGGACGAAAAAATCATAGAAAAATAAAAATAATACATCGAAATCGGTGGATTTTTAAAATAACCATGGATTAAATAATCCTCGTTTAAACTTACCAAACCGAGGGTAAATCCTCGGTTGTGGATTAATCTTCATTCAAACTTACGGGCCTAAGATTTTTTTTAGAATTTTTCTTTGTATAGGAGTTGAGATATAGTCCATAGAAATCAGGAAATATTCGTTGGCCCAACTAGCGGCGCACATCGTTTGATAGGTGAATGTATAAGGAGCATGTTGTATGAATTTTTTTAGAATTTTTCTATGAATAGGAGTTGAGATATAGTCCATAGAAGTCAGGAAATATTCGTTGGCCCTATTAGCGCTGCACACCGTTTGATAGGTGAATGTTTAAGTAGCGTGTATAAATCTTTTTTAGATTTTTTCTATGTATAGTCCGTCTTGAGCGGAAGTCCACTTTCAGGTAGGAACATTGGCATAAATATGACTCATTTAAAAAGACGGCACATTAATAGCAAAAACAATAAATTTAAAGGTAATATAATATACTTGTATATAGATAAGTAGATGACGTAATACTATTATCTAACGGCAAGAAATAAATAACTTACAACCCATTATAAAAATTACCTTAGAAACAGAAAACAATAATCACATATGGACCCACCATTGAAAATGACAACCAGTGCAGAGAAAAAATTCATCAGCGTAGAATACAATAAAATGACTACAAAATAATAGAAAAGACTCAAAAAAAAATTCGGAAACATGACAACCTACAAAAACTGTAATAAATTAGAACAGAAACCCAATATTTACAACGCCTCAAAAAATAGACGCAGCAATATACACACTAACATGTGACGAATGCCCAAAATTTTACATCCGACAAACAGGTAGAAGTTTTCCAGAAAGGAACAAAGAACATATCAACGACATAATAAAAACAGAACAGAAAGAAAATTTTGCACTACATATTAAAAACGAAGAAATCACAAATACACTGACATAAATACAAAGTTAACAATATTATACAGAATCTCATATATACTCATATCATTTTAAAAGGTTTAAAAAAAGTGCCCAAGATGAATATTCCTGAAAACATTGATACATGCTCCTTAAACATTCAACTATCAAACGATGTGCACCGCTAGTTGGGCCAACGGATAGTTCCTGATTTCGATGGACTATATCTCAGTTTTTTTAAGTTCAAAAATCATAGAAATTTTAATCAAATAAGTCCCGACACTTTTATATATCATATACTGAAGTTATATACTATGTTACAATAGTTAACAGTAATTTTGTTGTTTATTGTAATCAATTGAGAATCTAAGAATGTTGTTCATGTTTTAAATGATGCGTCTAGTTTTATTTATACAATTTCTTAAACAAAATGTACAAACTAATTTTATTTTTTTTTATTTTTATATGTATATCAAGTTCTTGACTCTCAGCCCCGAAAATATTTACTGTTATGATAGCTACAACTATTACGACACAAACATTATTCTGGGCTGAGAGAAAAATGTTGCCTTTTTGTGAAGGAGGAAGATTCAAAGTAATTTTTGATTTTCGCTGTCAGTATATTTGTTGGAGAGTAGAATTTAGTTATTTTTATTTATTAACACATTTTATCAGAACTTTTTATTGTTTTTATTAAACTCATAACATTTTTTTATTATTTAGCTGTTATTCGAAAATATTTATACCCAAATTTAGATTTATTTCTATAATTGTTAATTAAATGTCGCAATAGTATACATAAACTTGTATAGTATTGCCATAAGCAACTTTTTCGATTTTCGGGGATAGAAATTTGGGCTATCTTCACAAAGGTGGCTGGTGCGACGTCATATATTAAGATGTGTCAAATGTTTCAAGCTTCGAAAACATCAAAACGCTCAAATAATGGGCAATTTACCGGAATATATAGGGTTACCTGTGGTAGAGTTTTCATGCACATAGGGGTGGATTACGCAGGTCCAATCTGGATTCGTGATCTTTCTGGGCGTGAAAAGTAAAAACAAGTGAAAGGATATATAGCACTGTTCGTGTGTACTAGGGTCAAGCCATTCATATTGAGGTCGTGTCAAGCCTAACCACCGAAGCATTTGTTATGGCTTTACAAAGGTTTATTGCAAGAAGAGGTAAACCAGTTCAAATTTTATCAGACAATGGCAGTAACTTTGTAGGAGCACGGAAGGAGGTCGACAAATTATTTGACCTTTTTCAAATCTGAAGAACATTGCTCTTTTCCAATCGATCTGCACGTAGGATTAATTTTAAGTTATCTCTTTCATTTTGTCAATTATAACTGTTAGTTTTGAAAGACAGAACAAATATTGTAATTGAAATAATAAAATCAGTACGTTTTGTATTCTTGAACAAGACAGTCAAACACTTGTGTTGTGTCTGTTAATTCTATGCAACAATATATTTTCGAGTCAGCGATTTGGTTGATGTTTACCACTGCTGTTTATTACTGCGGTAATATTTCATTTATTTTGGTAGGCCGCTTCAACGACAAAATAATGATTCCTAAGACCACGAAACTGAAACCTAGCGTTGGTAGGTTAATTGGGGTTCATAAACGCTTATTGAGCGGTACAAACAATTCAATTTTAGGTGGAACGAAGTTTACCGGGCGATCTAGTACTAGTCTATAATATTAAGTTGTTTGTCGTTCCGAATAATAAGGTCTTGGGCAAGTTGAATTGGTGGCGTATCCCGTGAAATGGATTTGCTTTATGAACGGGTTATAGGACAGGTAGGTTATTGATTGACGGCAATTCGTCATGTTTGTACTCCCTTCTTCTGTTGATATCTTTCTTGGCGAGTAAAATATATCTTTCATGTTGTGCAAGCATTCGGCACAAAACCAATTAAGTTCCACTGTGTCCGTGGAATATTTTTCGAGTGTTTTCTGACTTAGCTGTTGCACAGTTGTACCCTCTGTCACACATAAATCCCACACTCGCCTACAATAATAATGGAACTGTTCACACTCTTTTCAAAATTTTCTATTATTGTGTCTATAGATCATGTGACACACACACACATTACTATGTATAGTGAGATTTGTTTTTCATCAATTTTAAGTTTTATATGGGCAAATCACAAAACACATCAAAGAAGCTTGGTTTTTATTTATTTATTTATTTATTTGTCATACAGCATGTCTATGCAATTGGTTATTTAACAATTAAAGCAATAATTAAAATTACAAAAAATTAAATAGGCCATGTACATTAAAAATTAAAGTTCTATCAAGATTAAAACAAAAAAATGGCACTAAAATCAAACGATTAACAATAATTTTAAATTACAATTTCTAATTACAATCATTTATTTATTAAGATGAGCAGGAACAACAGTGGTGGCACCAAGTCAAAACTCCAGAGTAGCGATTGTCATCTTAAAAGCATTGCGAGTAATGTGTAAATCAAAATACTCAGCAACGGTGTTGAGATCTCGTTGGATTCGCGTTGCATGACCTAGCATGGTAGCTATAGTTACGGTCGGTAGTTGGAGTACGAAGAAACTTGTGTGAGCGTAAAGCGCGTTGAGGAGCATGATCATTAGCACATGCACGCCTAGGCGGGTAAGGCGGGAGACTATAATCGTCGCGCTGTAAAGAAGGTAATTGTTTGAGAACAAATAATTGAAACTGTTTTTGTATATTCTCAATTCTCTTAGAGCGACAGTCATAGAACGGGGCCATATGACACTTGCGTACTCAAGCTGAGAACGAACGATAGAAGTGTACAGTGACTTAAAAGTCAGTGAGTCGTGAAAATCTTCAGAATTTCATTTAATAAATCCCAACATTGGATAGGCTTTACTAACAATCGCATCGGTGTGCGAGTTATACGTTAAATCAGAACTAAAAATAACCCCCAAATTATTAATCATATTTATTTATTTATTTATTATATTAACTCTATTCTAAATACGGAGAAAGAAATAATTAGTCACATCACTGCGGAATCCACTTTTATAGATTGGAATTTCATTTGATATTTTCCAAACATTAGGGAAAACGCCTTGTCCGAGACTCATGTTAAACAATTGGCATAAAGGTGCGACAAAACCAACTGTGCAAAGCTTCGATGCCTGCAACACATCAAGCTCAGAAAAAACAATTTTTTGTTTATCAGGGATAGGTCTCATTTGAGTTTGTGTGATATCCTTAACAAAAATGCTACTGAAGTAATCAGCAAAGAAATTGCAGATTGTTAATGGATTATCGGATTTTTGACCACCGAATTCCATAAACGATGGTAATCCGTTATTTTGATTCTTCAGTTTCACAAATCTCCAAAATTTCTTCGGGTTACAGCGTAAATCGACCTCTACATCAATCATTTAATTATTGTACAGGAACCGGTTAAGACAAGAGTACTACCTGCGCTGAAACTGAAACTGAGTAAAATCGAAAGTTAGACCAGTACGCCTATATCTCCTGTGAGCTTTATTAAGCAGGGCCTCCTCCAGTTGCTTGAGCTCTTCAATGAACCATGGGAAATGATGGGCGTGAGGCTTTTTTATTAACTTTTAGGGACAAATTTTCGTGCAGCAATATTTAACAACTCATTGAAGGGAACAACTGCAAAATTGATATCCATGTTTGATAAAACAACTGTCCAATCAACTTCAGCTAGAAAATTGTTTATAGAACCGTGGTCGGCATTCGCAAAATTAAAAACGGAGCAATTCTTAATGAAATTTATGTTATTTGAAAATCTGCAACGAATCTGGATTGAAACTGGGGTGTGATGAATACTCGAAGATTCGGCAAGGTCATCGCAGGGCTCAAGTTTATAAGATCGATTATTGTTGGTTCCGCAACTGTTTGGAATATTGTTAATCTGATAAGCGCCTATGTTTGCCATAAAATCACAGATTAAGGTGGAAAAATCGTTAGTATTAGCTGGAATGAAGATATTGTCGTCCATAATCCAGACTAACTCTGGAAAGTTGAAATCGCCAAAAATAATGAAGTCACATTGTCATTCATAAATGGTATTAAATTACTAGAAGTACTGTCAAGAAAATCGTGACAAAAAACCATAGTTGGATTAAGTGGAGCGCAACCTGTGCTAATTATTAAATGAAGTGTATTAATTTTTAATTTAACCGTAATAAATTCTATGCTTGGGTCAGAATATAAAAATACACACCAATAAGATTTTCGCACTGCAATAAGCACACTGCCTAATAAAATCGGCTGTAAGCCATGTTTCCGTTATGATTATAATATCGTAATTGGGTTCTAAAAAATATTGATAAGTTATTGATGAAACTGTTGCGACCAATGATGTTATTGCTATTGCTAGAATTAGATATACAGGAATAATAATTATTAGGGTTAGTATTATTAGAAAAATTTGATTGGTTAGTATTTGAACTGATAGACTTTAATTCAGAAATGTAACTTAAAATTGTCGACGATAATTTAAAAATTCTTTAACCAATACACCTGGAGGCCAAAGAGATGAATCCAGTAACAGATTAAATTCATTTTCGTGAACACCAATTTTAAATGATATATAATCACGATCATCATTACGTTTCATACGAACCAAAGCAGGTTTATCAATCTTGAATTTGTTTTTTATGTACAACAGCATATCATCCTTTCTAACGTCCTTGCAAAGACGAGAGACAAAAATCCATTTTAGCGGAACAACAGCACGCAGAGTTGCATCGAGACCACCACTACCAATAACAAATTTTGTTGAATCATTAATATCACGTGCTGATTGAGTAGATGCAATATTTTCAGTTGTTGATGTTGTATTATTCACGCTCTTAGATCTTGTTATCATTGGTGACGACCCTTCAACAGTATTTTGTGAATTTTTTGATTTGACTCTGGACGATGATTGCATTGATATTGGTTTTGTTATGTTCTCAATATTGTTATATAAATAAGTAGATTTCTCATCTAATGCAAGAAGAGTCGCAGATATGGTGTTTAATGTAACCGCAATATGATTATTTTTTTCGTTTTGCACATTATAAAAATCGGTACACTCACAACAGCGCCACAAAAAATTTGGAATAATGGATATAGCGTCGTACACATTTCTCTTTATACCCGTGCAACCAAAATGTATTGATTTATTGCATTCGCCAGAGCACGTAAAACGGTTATCAGATATAATCTCGTTACATTTGCAGCACAAAGACATTATCACAAATCGTAAGTCACAGACCAAAATATAGCACAATTTATTTACTGAACACACAGTTATGCACAAAAGTTGTTGGATATTAATAGTTCGATCAATGCACAATACTAATTATTAGCAAGACGCACTATTTCATTAATTATATAATTTGATTTTATAAAGTATAATTACACTATACAAAATTTATTTTATTTAATATTTATAATATTTTGATATCATAGAAATACGTCCGTTCACTTCAAATGGCGAATCGTTTTCTAATACTAAACTTGTATTCGATGGATGGCATGGAAATGTAAGCAATTTGGAGTAGGCATATATCCTTCTAGATTGGTTGAATTCAGGTAAACATATTCCTATTGTTAAAAATAAATAAACAAAACAATTTTAATTGCTTGGGTGGGATACGCGGAGAAAGTGGGCGATAGTATAGAAATGTGGTGTAGTCAAAGACTGTTTTTAAAGAATCACTAAAAGAACTAATTGGTTGTTATTTACTCGTACATGAATAAACAGAGATAATCATTAATCATAAACATAAAGACCACAATTATACCTATTTTATCAACCGTTATTTTTTTATAAATATACTTCATGTATCAATAACGTTTTCTCATGTTCTAACTGCTGTGAATTTAATGCAGAGTTTATAGCCGGAATTATTTGTTGCACAATATACTTTCATACGAGGCTGTAAAAAACGAAGGAAAATTTTTATGAAACAGACATACGAGAGATAAGATAAGAATAAGGCCGTATTCATACTTCAATTTCCTCGTTCATTCATTCATTCAAACAACTTTTTCACCAATCATATTGCTCATATTGAAAGAAATCGCCATTTTGGAGCAATATGATCGGTCGAAAAAGTTGTTTGAATTAATCAATGAACGAAAATATTGAGGTATATACGGCCTAAGAGTAAAAGATTCGTAAGAGCACAAGATTATTAATCTCTTAAAACGATGTACTCAATTTTTCGTTGGAATTTCTAAATGAGCGAACTCTTTCAGGAAATCCTCCTCACACTTTACTGCTTAAAAAAGGTCAATTATGTTTGGTCAGTTTTAATTAAGAAAAAACCAAAACAAAATTTTTATTAATTCAATAAAATCAGGTTCATCGCTTATTTAGGAATTTCATTTTACAAAAAAAAAAAAAAATCTAATTGGAATATTTCCATTTAGAAAAATATTACTTTTATCAAAGAATTGTAGCTGAAGTGAAAGAGAAAAGATATAATCAGTTCAATTTTTTAGTTCTTCATAACTCGTTGAGGATTGGTCATTAGTTGACTTCGTTTGGTCAGCTTTACATATAGTATAATGATTTATAAATTTAAATTCGTTAATAACTCACCATTATCGTACGGTTCGAAGTGTTCGGTTCTGGAAAAATGATCGATGCTAATAATTTAATAAATCCAATAATCGGAATCCTTTGGTCGACTGTCATTAATGATTGGTCAGTGAAGAATCGACATTGGCTGATTAATATAGACAACATTGAAACCTACTTCTAATTTTTCTTTTTTGTATTGTATTCACTAAATATGAGCTGGAATTTTAATTTTATTGTATGTATTATTTATTTATTCTTTTATGATAGTTTTTAATTTATTATTTTTATTTGTACACTTTTGGCAACCTAAATTTCATGATTTTTTTCTTTCTTGCTCCCTCACAGGTTCTATAAACCTATTAGGAGCTCTAACTTTATTAGAAATAGTTTATGATTTGTATTAATGTATGTAACCTGTTTTTTTCTAAATAAAGAGAATAATAATAATAATAATAATCGTATGGAAATGACGAGTTTTTAACGAATTTTCGCTAATCCTCAACGATCAATCTTTAATGACAATTGACCAAACGATTCCGATAGTTGGATTTATCAAATTATTAGTATTGGTCAAGTTTCCGGACTCGAACAATTCGATTTGTGCGAAAAGATGAATTTTAAACGAATTTTCACAATAAATCATTATGTAGGGTTGATCAAACGAAATCAACTAGTGACCAATCCTCAACGAGTTATGGAGAACCAAAAAATTGAATTGACTATATCTTATGTATTCCACTTTAGATACAATTCTTTGATAACAGGAATATTGTTATCTAAATGGCATATTCCAATTAGATTTTTTATAAATTTTGTAAATATAAATTCCCAAATTATAAGCGACGAACTTGATTTTAGCCGTGTTTTCTTATTCGAGCACTATCCGGCGCCTAATGGCAATTTTCTATTGAAACTGCAGCTAATATTCACTGGTGTCGCTGTACCAAAAATAATGGATTAAATAGATACGAAATTTCAATATGAAAAAAATACCCATGTAGAAAATAATTTAATTTGTACAGCATTTGGTTTGTAATTTTTGACGAAAGAGAAGGTGTTATAATTGTACCTCTTTCTAACGCGTGCATTTTATAAAACAAAATAAAAACTATGGGCAAAAAAATCATTATCACAAAAATAAGATAAGAAAAGCTACAGAAGTTTTTATTTTTATGTTTTTGTCTTGTGAATGAAAAATTGTTGTAAATTTTAACTCAGTTAATTCATTTTTAAATTTAATTTAATTGACATAAGACTGAAATATAAAGTTTTTAAAAAGTTTTTAATTTAGTGTAATAATAAATATTGTTTTTGTTTTTGTACATATTAACTGAGATTTGCATTGGTTCAACAAAACTCAAATTGTTTTTTCTCTCATATACATAGACAAATGCAATGCATATTAAATCCTATCAAAGAAAAAAATACATAATTATGCACACTTTTGCTTGATGCATTTGGAATTCGTAAACCAGACAAAACAACAAAACAAAACTATTATGTACACAGTACAATTTTTCGAAAAAAATTCAAAAACCAAATTTATGTAGAACAATACGAAAATATTACAATTTTTATTTAACACATTGAGGAACACTTTCTAAATCTGTATGCTATTCAGGAACACAAATTTGAATGCTATAGAAGTCGTTTACGCGAACGTGTTAAAAAAAATAACATTACAATAAGCGCACGTTGTTTTTTTATCCCATATACACACAAAAATACAATGCACATGCGCATAGATCACACTAAAGTTAAATAAAATATGTATGTATATAATTATGTATATATGTATGTATATTTATGTACATGGACAGATTTCATTAAATTATTTAAAAAACAAAATACATATTTCATACATTCATGCTTTACGCATACGCAACCTACACAGGATAAAGCGAAACTGCTACTGTTTGGTTGTTTTACCTAGGCAATAAATATACATAAATGAAAAATTGCATGCGTTTATTCGTGTAATTTCGTATGATTGTAAATTTGTAAATAAATAAATATCGTTTGACTCCACCCCCGAGTCCGAATATTGTTGATTTCATACATGTTTGATCTTCGTATGATTTTAAAATAGATGATCGGCTAGTTTTTATTTTGTTTTATAAAATGCACGCGTTAGAAAGAGGTACAATTATAACACATTCTCTTTCGTCAAAAATTACAAACCAAATGCTGTACAAATTAAATTATTTTCTACATGGGTATTTTTTTCATATTGAAATTCCGTATCTATTTAATCCATTTTTTTTGGCTGTACTATAAAAATTAAAACTAAATTCATCAATAAAACAAACATTTTTTTACCTTAAATATACTAATTGACATTTATTTTGGCATGACGTTATAAACTAGAATTCATCTTGCTGCGTTTTAAATTTTTATTATAAGATTAAATTTCTAATGGTTTCAGGGGTTTACAAAATAAAGGCCTTTTCAAATTTCCCATTGAAATGGATAGGGCTCCCGATAGCGGCTCCCGATAAATAGGTAGAGTAAAATATAGTTATATCGATTTTTAACTAAAAAGTTGAATGAAAAATCTTAGTTTAGAGTTAAATAAATTAATTATTGGAAATTGGGTGCTCCGGATAAATCTATCGGGCACTAATAAAAAATACGAGTTTTATTGAATTAATACAATTTTGATTTTGTTTTTATCGCAATAAAAATCGACTCATTGGTGACCAAACGCCAAAATATATTGACCAATCCTGACCAAACGAATTCACTCATTGTTTACTAAAGCCTTCGACTTTATGGCCTAAACAAACTCGACGCGTGGGACGTGCGTATTTCGCGTCTTGCTGTCAAATCAAAGTAAAAAATATGAAACTTTATGAACGAATATATCGGGACGCACGATATGCGATGTGGGATCACCCTGTAAAATAGTCAAACCAAATATTATATTTTAATGTATTAAAATCCGTTAATTACGTTTTGGTTTAGTATTGGTCATTTTAGATCATATAAAATAAAAGCCGATAGTAAAGTTTTGGGTTATAACAAGTTAATCAGTCGGGAAATAAATAGCCAAATTATAAGATAAAATAAATTGTTTTTCTTGCTTAGTGAAATTATAAATAAAATCCTACAATTGGGGGCTCAACCGGGATTACACTCCAAAGTTTGTGATTAAGGTGTTTTTCATAAATATTTAAGGCGGGAGTTGGCGAATCGTAAGGCGTACGTTCGCAAAAATACTGCAGAAGAGCGGTAAAAATCGATACGGAATTGTATTTGTATGGTGTTATGCAAACCGTGTTTTAAAAACAAAAATTATTTTGAAAAATTAAGGTGTATAATTGTGGTGAACATTCCAAGCAGTGATTTTAATTTTAAAAATTAAATTGTGAAAGAATTCAGGTGACAACCTAATAATTTGACTTTGTTACACATGTTTGTATTGATCAACTCATTAATCGAAAGTGTTGATACAGTTTTGTTCGAGTACTGCGGTTAAAAGAAAACGGTAAATTTGTGCTGTTTTGCATCGAACTCCGAATTATAAGATTATTGTGACACTGTTATATGGTATTTTGTAATAATTAAGTGTCGTGCACCGCAAATAGTGAACACCAAAAATGGGCAAAAATAAAAACAAAAAACAAGATGACAGTGCTCTAAGTGACTCTGTAAGACAAAATAGCGGTTTAGAAGTAATATTTATCGTGATATGATCGAACAATTTCGACTCCGTTTAGACAATGACATTTTCTTAAGTCGGAATAACTCTACAACGCAGAATTCTATAGCCGAGGACAACAACCAAAGCCGTGAGCAAGCTAATCAAAAGGATGAGTTGATTAAAAAGGAATTAAAACTCAACAACAAGGAAGTTAAACTTTTGAAACGCGAAAATGAACTTCTTCGACGAACTCCTCAAGTGCCCGGCCATGTAAACAATCCTGAAACGACTAACAGTGGATCAGTATTTCCATTCAGTGATATAGAAGGTTCTTTAAATTCATTCAGTGGAGATGATGATTATGCGGTCGAAAAATGGATTGAGGATGTGAATGAGGCTTCTGTTGGTGTTGGGTGGAACGATGCGCAAAAAGTTGTGTATACTAAAAAATTATTGAGTGGTACAGCGAAACAAAGCTTGCACACAACAAAAGATGTCGGTACGTGGGACAAGCTGGTACTATTTCTAAGAACAGAGTTTAGGAGAGACACAACTAGTTCGAAAGTACATAAAAAAATGAGAGACCGTAAAATATTACCAAAAGAAACTTATCGTAGCTACTTGTTAACATTGCAAGAAATCGCACTTGCCGCAAACATCGATGATGCGTCAATAATCGACTATTGCATTTCCGGGATTAATGACGTCATGGCAAATAAAAGTATTTTACTTGGTGCTAGAGACGTGGTCGATTTAAAAAAAAAATTGGATTTGTATGCTGACATGAAAGAGAGGGAGTTGGCTGTTGAAGGTGCGACTAAGCCAAAACACGAAATTCAGAAGACAGCATCAAGTAAACGTCGAATCACAAGATACTTTAATTGTGGTGGTGTAGGACACCGAGGAAATCAATGCAGAAATAAAGCAAAAGGACCGCGATGTTACAAATGTGGTAATTTTGGTCATATTGCGCCAAATTGTTCAAAGGAAATGGCCGAGAAAAAAGAAAACGTTTGCGCGGTAATCAATGAAAACAATTTCAGACAATGGATCAGATTTGAACTTTATGACTCATAAAAAATATTCATTGCTTGGTGCCCCAGATTTTGAGAATCACACAACAACGTTCAGTGGAGCCGGTTCAAGAAATTTAAAGACTTTAGGACGCTTTTCTACTAGTGTTCTGATTGATGGCGACGTGTATTGTACAAAATTTCATATTGTTGCTGATGATCTACTACCGGTGGACATTATTTTGGGCAAGCAGTTAATAAGCCAAACAATTACGATTTTAACTCCGGAAACTATTTTGATGAGAAAATTTATTCCTGACAACTATGCTATGATGATCGAACATGGAGACTTATCACTAAATATTGGAGTTATTGCGCATATGTATGTAAAGGGGATCAAGAATATGGTTATAAATTATAGCCCTAAAGTCGCTCAACCATCGGAGGACGTAGTAATGAAGATTGTGTTAACTCAGGAGACACCAATAGCACTAAACTGTCGTCGACTTTCACCATTGGAGCTAAATTTAGTTAGAGACCAAATCGATGAGTGGATTCAGGAAAACATTGTTCGGCCAAGTAAATCAGATTATGCTAGTCCAATTGTATTGTGCAATAAGAAGGATGGTACAAAAAGACTTTGCGTTGATTATAGCCGTCTAAATCAAGTGGTAGTTAAAGATCGATACCCGCTGCCATGCATCGACGATCAAATTGACCAACTTCAAGGCGCTGAGATTTTTTCCACCTTAGATTTGCGAAATGGTTTTTTCCATGTCCCTGTAGCTCCGGAATCAATTAAATACACTGCGTTTATAACACCAGTTGGTTTGTACGAGTTCCTGCCGGCTCCATTTGAGCTCTGTAATTCTCCAGCGGTATTCCAGCGATATATATACAAGATTTTTGCTCCACTGTGTATTAGGAAACCAGTTTGTGTTTTATATGGACGATATAGTGATACATGCCAGCACTCCAGAGGAAGGAATAGAACGACTACAGGAGGTTCTCAAGGTGGCCGAAGAAAATGGCTTACAAATCAAATGGAGCAAGTGTCAGTTTCTACACTCAACTATTGAATATTTGGGGTATGAGGTTGGAAAAGGCACTGTTAAACCATCTACGAGAAAAAGGGAGGCGACGAGAAAATTTCCAAGGCCGAGGACACTGATCTATATACATGGATACGACATGAATGTCAGAAACCATATAAAACAACTGCAAAAAATGGGAGCACTTTTTTTATAGTCATATCGCTCGTTTATATACACCTCTTGCTTTAAAAAAATATTTCCGAAAGATAGGATCGTATTGAGGATAGATTTAATTTCGAAAATTTCTGAAATTGGTTTTTTATTATTATAATCAATGAACAAATAATAATATTCAAATGATTTAAATTATAAATCATATTTTATTCATTTAATTCATGTGGTACCGTTTTTGTATGCAAATTTCTTCTTGCGATTTCCCTTGATATTTCAAATGCGCACCTGCAAATATTTCGAATAAAAAAAAGAGTTCGTGTCGTCAAAACGTCAAACGTCAAAAACTCATAGGAACCAGTTTTCTGTTTACATTATTTGAATTTCGAAAATTCGGATTCAAGAAAAAAAAGAAAATTTTTCTGTCTCTGTCACAAACGTAGAACTATTTTTTCACTACCATATAGTTTTTGTCAAGTCGTATCCATGTATATAGATCAGTGGCCGAGGAATATTAAGAACTTGCAAAGCTTCCTGGGATTAACGAGCTACTTCCGAAAGTTTGTGGAGGGCCACGCTATTATCGCTAAACCGTTAACGGACATGCTGAGAAAGGGAAACGATTTCAGATTCTCTGACAAGGAGGAATACGCATTCATGCAGTTAAAAAATAAGCTGATCGATGATCCTGTTTTGAAAATTTATACGATGGCAGCCGATACCGAACTTCATACGGACGCTTGCAAAGTCGGAATCGGTGCAATTTTGCTACAAAAATCAGATGAAGACAATAGCTTTCACCCCGTCTTCTATTTTAGCAAAAAAACGACGAAAGCAGAGGAAAATTACTCAAGTTACGAGTTGGAGGTGTTGGCGATTATCAGGGCGCTGAAAAAATTCCTAGTTTATTTACTAGGATTAACCTTTACCATTGCAACTGATTGTGCGGCTTTTAAAGCCACTATGGAAAAACGGGAGTTGACATCGAGAATTGCTGGGTGGGCCCTACAGCTTCAAGAATTCGATTTCAAATTAGAGCATCGCCCAGGAAGCCGAATGCGCCATGTCGATGGATTAAGTCGAAATCCGGTATTATTGACAATCCAAAGCAACCTAATTACTAGAATCAGAGCGGCGCAACGAGAAGATCATTCTTTGAAACCCATATTCGA
Organism: Nephrotoma appendiculata; assembly: GCA_947310385.1. Lineage (NCBI taxonomy): Eukaryota > Metazoa > Arthropoda > Insecta > Diptera > Tipulidae > Nephrotoma > Nephrotoma appendiculata. The sequence goes on from OX371224.1 coordinate 147,068,868, forward strand.
GCTACTAAAGTCAGGTGAGTTTGATGATTTCTTATTAATAATCGTCTTCTATTCAAGATGGTCCAAGGGAGCTTGTCATTAGTCGTACCACGGGCTATGGAAAGGGAAGTAATAGTAGCTTACCACGAACAAGGACATTTCGCTGTGAGAAAGACCACGGAATTGATTCAACGCGAGTACTTCATTCCTAATTTATCGTCAAAAGTTCAGAAGGCAATAAAAAATTGCATCAGTTGCATAGTGGCAGAGAAAAAGGCGGGTAAAAGAGATGGTTTGCTAAATCCTTTACCAAAAGGCGACACCCCTCTAGTCACGTACCATGTTGATCATTTGGGAAATCTGTCTACTACTAAAAAACAATACAAGTACGTCATGTGTGTGATTGATGGATTTTCCAAATTTACTTGGCTGTACCCTACGAAATCCGTTACTACGAGGGAGACTCTGCAAAAGCTTGAGATACAGAAGGCAGTGTTCGGTAGTCCTGAGCATATTATCACGGACAGAGGAACGGCGTTCACATCAGCAGAATTTGCAGAATATTGCAGAGTCGAAAATATTTTGCATTCAACCATCACCACAGGCGCGCCAACCGGAAATGGGCAAGTAGAGCGTGTTAATCGCTTGATCATTCCAGTCCTGACAAAACTTACCTTAAACGGCGAATCAAACTGGTACAAATATGTTGATCAATTACAGAGGTACCTGAATAATTCTTTTCATCGAAGCATAGCGATGAGTCCATTCGAGCTGCTAATGGGAGTTAAGATGAGATGTTCCGAAAATATAACCTGAAAGAAATCATCGAACAAGAAGAAGCCATATTATTTAACGAAGAGCGACAACATCTACGTGACGAAGCCAAGCTGAATATACTCAAAGTGCAAGACGAGAACAGGAAAGATTATAACAGGCGACGGAAGCAGGCGTATCTTTACAAGGTAGGAGACGTTGTTGCAGTTAAAAGGACACAATTTGGAAATGTCTCTAAAATCCAGCCGAAGTATTTGGGTCCATATGAGGTTGTGAAAGCGAAGGAGAAAGACCGCTACGATGTACGAAAAGTTGGAAGTTCAGAGGATTCTATTCTAACGTCTACTACAGCCGAATTCATGAAACTTTACTACGATGGTATATCTGATGATGATAACGATCACGAAGACGAAAACTTAGACTCATCCGGGCCGGATGAGGCAGCAGGAGGGCCGTGTGGGATCACCCTGTAAAATAGTCAAACCAAATATTATATTTTAATGTATTAAAATCCGTTAATTACGTTTTGGTTTAGTATTGGTCATTTTAGATCATATAAAATAAAAGCCGAAAGTAAAGTTTTGGGTTATAACAAGTTAATCAGTCGGGAAATAAATAGCCAAATTATAAGATAAAATAAATTGTATTTCTTGCTTAGTGAAATTATAAATAAAATCCTACATGCGATTATGGTTTCTGCAGAGTTGAAAGTGTCTTGAGTTGAAGTTAGCATTCATGGAAACAGGGTAGAATTGAGTTTTCGTTAAATTATTTTGAACTCGACAAAACTAGTACGATTGAGTAGAGTTGCGATTCAATAGGGCGGCAACGAAAATATTTCGGTACAATTGTGACACGAATATTCAAAGTGGTAAAATTCAAAATGGCAGCACGGATATTTTGGTCTGAAGAACAATGTGAATTATTATTAAATTTAATAGAGGAAAAAATATATTAAAATTAATTTATGGCAGAAAATATCGCAAAAAAATTTTTAAAATTGTGTTTGCAAATTACAGGACAAACGAGTTAGAACTATTGCAGAAACGAGCTCTAAAAAGCGTCATTTATGCTCCCATACGTTATCCAACGCAAAAGCTGTTTGAACAATTTCAATCTCTCCATTTCCTAATCGATCGAGAGCTAATAATCCTAATATACAAAATAGTAAATAATCAGATAAATCACAGTTTTCAATTGATCAAAATACATGATCGTCATAGATATGAAACAAGAAGAAGGTCAAATTTTGTAATTGATTCCTTTACATATCAAACCCATCCAATAATAACATGTTGTATCGGGGTCTTAATAAATTCAATTCATTTCCATCTAATATTAAATATATTGAATCTCTGAAAATGTTTAAAATCAAACTGACAGAACATTTGAAGGGTCAAAATAGTTAGCGAATCTGTATTGAGGACTTATCAGCAATGTCATAAAATCATGAATGAATGTAAATTAATTGTTTCATTTTAATATTATAGTAACCAATATTGTATAAAATGTAATAATTTTGAAGTAAGTTTTTAAACTGAGTTCTTGAAAGTTCACAGAAAATAATTTATTGTGAAGTTGCGCTACAACCAGCATTGGTTCGAGCGACTGAATATTTAATGTAGATATGAATTTATAGTTATAATGAATTGTTACATGATTTTGTCTAATAAAAATGAATAAATATAAAAAAAAAATTGAAAAATACTTGGGGAAAGGTTTGTAGATTTTTACAACAACTGCACTTCAGATGCTCCTTCCGGTTGTTTAGAACATTAGATGGGATTTTCTGCAACGAAATAGATGGTTTTCTGTATGTTTGCCATTGTGAAACACCGAAATATTACCGACGTGATTTTAGACTATAAATGTGAATAGTAGTTGTCAACCCATATCATAAAAACTAATCAAAACGGTTAAATATTCAAACAATTTTAATACTAGTGAAACTAACATTTTATTCTAGATTAAAATATTTTCACCAATTATTGTAACATAAATTCAACACATTATGTAAAATATTTGTTTTAAAGCTATTGCACGAACCAGTATCTAAATAAAGCTTTAAGCAGAATCCGCTAGACGTCAAGTTACGTCAATCACAAAAAACCTTACAAAGTGTTTCGCGCGTCTTTGACATGTTACACGCGTCTCAAAAATAAATAATTAAATTCATTTTTGGAATTATGTTTTTATTTTATAAACACGGATGAATTTTGTGGGTATTTGCATCGAGCAATAAATATATAAGAGAAATCAAGTAGTGCAAATTTTATAAGCAGGTTTTTCCGAGGTTAATCTTATTTTATAGTTTTAATATATTTATATATACAAATTTAATTTTTTTCTACATTTAATCCATACATACGTATCTTATAAACATATCGGCATAGTTAATTTATAGTTTATTGTTCTTGTTAGGCTTATACAGGTTGTGTAAAGTAAGATAGATTAACCTCGGAAACTCTACATGAGTCCTCTTATGTATATTTTGCTTTATGGTATTTGTCATCATAGATTAAATCGAAGCAACAAAAAAATTGCGATGCATAATTGGATGGACATATTTTACATCTCAGAAGTTTCGAAGAAAAATCTCATGATATGTAATTTGCTCAAAGTCGGGTGTGAAGTTAAACAAATTATTGTAAATTTTTTAAGGTTATTGACTGTGTGCCAAAGTTAAGATAAAACTCAATTTTAGGTAAATTTTTCGGTAAATTCAATTATTTTTCAAAAACTCAATGGCAAACTGATCGAAAAATCTGTCCATAAACCGGATTTTACCGTGGTACTCGATTTAAGTACATAATAAATAAATAAGTAAATAAATAAACTTTTAGATGGGGTGCTAAAAAGGCGGAGCCAATGTGTACAGTTCAAAAATGGTTCTAAAATGGTTCCAAAATTAATTGAGGGGTGGGATTAACAAAATAATAGATTTGTGACGTTTAACTAAAATTTATAAATGATTTGAAATTAATAAAATTTGATAACAAAATAAATTTAATATAATGTAATTATAATATAACCAGATAGAATAATTTTATGTTTGCTGAAAAATTAAAAAAAATTACAAAACACTACCAATAATCACTTATTAGAGTAGGGAAATCAGAGTTGAACAGCCAACCAAAACAAATATAAATCAAAAAAAATTCACACTAAAATGACCAGTTAGGCAGTAACATGTTTTGATGTATGTTTACGCCTCCACAGGCGTGTGAAATCACCCCTGTACATTTTCCATCGAAGGATTTATGATACACGAAAAGCATCGCGTAACGTATCCAACAAAATTTTTTTTTTAACGACCAACCACAAATACGCTTATTGTTTGATGCCTTAAAGGAATTGCGCCGAAAACCTTTTTTCAAAACAACCAACAATTTTAACGCAGTTATGACAAAGAAATCAGAAAGGTATTTAAAGGAATTGCATTAAAGATATTTAATTACTAGTACATCAGTCGTTAAGTTTACTTGTTCCTTTAAAAAGCAGATATAATAAATTACTTTTTTTTATCACAGAGTGATTTTATTGTGAACCAAAATTGTGACATTAATACAGTGAGTTTTAATTTATCCTTATATAAAACGTTAGTGCAAGTATGTATTAAAATTAAAATTTTTTTAATCATTTTATTTGTTAAATGGTCAACGTGACCAATTTCATATTAGTTAAATTGAAATTAATATAAATTTGGTGACTTTAACTTAATAACAATAAATTGCGGCCGTAGTACAAATATAAACAAACAAGTAATAATTTTATAAATTTTTTTTGGGGGTGAATCCAGATTTGGTGTAAAATAAGTGCTTTAGATTCTTCTCAAAGAGTTCTCTTTGAAGCTCATAAATTAAAATATAAAAACTGTTGGTTGTGAAAAGAATATTTATTTAAATTTCTGGTTTCTGATGGTTGGAAAATTTAATTTTATGTAACGACAATTTTCGAATTTAGTTTCTGTTGGGGCTCTGTAGGAATTAAAATTTTATATTCTGTCATTAAATAATTACTGTTGACTCGTACCAATGATAAACCAAGATCAACAAGCGGAAAATGTAATCATTCGTAGGGGAAATTTTTAAGCTAAAATCTTTTACAAAATAGTGGGATCAATTTTATTTTAAAATTCAATTGAAAATATATCTAGCACTCAATGCTAGTCCGTTATGAGAAAATATCGAATTGTTCCAGCAAAATATTTGCAGAATTTTGCCATCACTGTGTTAGAAGATGTAGAAAAAATTTTAGTGAAAAAAATTAAGTTGTGGCTCCAGCATTTTTTAATTTACTAACAAAAATAAAAGTTTTCTTTAAAATTGCGTCCTGAAAATGCGTTTACATTTATTTTAACTAGTGCTCGCCCAGTGGTCAAAATTCGACCATAAACATTATTGAATATTTGAGGAGTATATGAATTTGCAAGTTTCGAACATATTTTTTTCTACTTTTATACATTTCTTATATCTGAGACTGAACAATATTCTTTGTAAGAATTTTATTATTATTAAATAAGTTTCCTTCACCATTGTCATTAGAAATATAAAATGTCAAACTATCAAAAGAACGAACTCTACTTGCAGCAACATAAACCTAATTGTCGATGCAAAAACACTGGACGTAGTAATAATATACCAACTTTATCAAAAGTTTAACCTTGTGATCATAGCAAATGCAGGTATACTGGGAACTGTGTTCTTTGAAATTGAAATATGGAAGCATTATCCCAGAAAATGTTAAATTAATTCTTGGAATCAATATTCTTTTATTTATAGCAGTTCCCGTTAATACTTCACAGAGTCAATCGTATTGCGATGCAAGCATTTCACTCTTATTCGTGTTCCAGTCACTAACGCTTATGCAGTATATTTAAGTTACGAATGAGCATAATTATAGAATTGGCTTTTAGCTTCAATTTATGATGTGGCATTCCGCTAACATTCAAAATTTAATGGGATAATCATTCACATTTAAATCATTTTGACCAGATATAATTTTATCAAAGCTAGTAAATTTGTTGGTCTCCTGATAAACGATTAAGCACAACGTCATTAATAAAACCGCAATCATCTTTTGTTGGTGTTTAAATAATTGTTTTAATAATTTGTCCAGATAATATAGTTTCACGAATATTACCATAGATACCATCAATTATTTAAAGTGTTTTTTTCTTGGCGTTTAATAGACAAAATTTTGACTATTAAAAGCCGTGAAAAAAACACTTTAAATAAAAATTAAATATAGACGTATTTCAAGCTTCACAAATATCAGTTATGTTATCAATAATTCCAATAATTTGCAATGGCAATTCTATAATTAATATCTTTGCCGAACTCAAAGTAATTTCATAATTCACCATTCCCAAGTTTATTCACAAATTGTATTCACAAATTAAATTGATTCCAGCTAACCGTACAATTTTCAATCAAAGTAGCGCGTGTCCCGTGTGGAACAACTGGTAAAATTTGTCTAAAATCTCCACTCAATAAAATGGCTTTACTACCAAATGGTGTATTTTTTTAAATGGATCGTTTACTAAATCCTTTAAAAATTAATCTTTAATTTTAGATACATTCTTTGGGCACATAGATATTTCATCTATCAAAATCCAATCTACTGAATTAATATAACGTCCTGTTGAACTATTTGGCGTAATATTTGGAACTGAATTCTCTAATACTGGAATTGGCAATTTGAACGCATTATTTAATGTTCTACCACCAATCAAAACTGTTGCAGCAACACAACTGAAAGCAGTTCCTATATAACGAAGGTTCAACGATACATAACTTAATGTATACAATTCAGATCTTAAATTTAGTTGATTTTGTTTAATGAAATGCAAACGTGAGCCCTCAATACGAACACACACATCAACTATCTACTGCAAAAATAATTTTTGGCAATGATGCAGATAACTAAAATCAACTCTAACAGCAAGTCGATATGCAACATATCGTAGCATTGTAACTCGATTTCTGGGCGCAACAACATTAGATGTACTTGCTATGTTATGATTTATATTATTGTGCCATCCAGTATCACCATTGGGGAATAAAAGAGGATACGCTAATGGATCTAAAGAACTATCTAAAACAGAAATGTTGCGGGCGGTAGAATTAACTTTATTGAATGCATCAATTTTCCTTTCAAAAGCGTCATTAAATCTTCTAATATCTAAATCTCTTAATAACCATAGACACATCCTTACAAATGTTAACATCTCTATTGTACAAAAGAATTAACTCTATGTAATTCAATCGCAATTTCCCGCATGATTGATTAGTACATCGCATATTTCCATTTTCACGTAACCACAAATTAATCGCAGTATCAATATCGTAAAAGTACAACTACGCATAGCACGGACTCCTACCATATTCAGTTACCAAAGCACCTGCACGATGATAAAGCACAACATGAATTTTGAAATGATAGACCCCTGCATATAATTTGTATCAATTTTTGCTTCTGATTTTGCGAATGCTGAATTATATTCATGAATATTTTCAAAAAACTTCTTTGAATTACGTTTTTCAAGAGAATTATATGAATTCAATCGATTGAACAAATTTTAAAAAAAAACATTTCCAGACATTGTCAAGAAAGAAACTTTCCCTTTATGGCAACATGATTGTTGAAGAAGATGAATCGTTTTGAGTTATTTCAGACTGAAAATGGTTAGCATTACAAAAACGACATATTAAATCCATTGATCCACAATTATTACTAATAAAACTCCTTTGAATAATAATCAAGGCACTTTTAAAATTATCCGGAAAAATGCCTTAATCATTTACCTTATTTTCGTTATCATTTTGCCGATAATCTGTGTTGTTGCTTCTACGTCTATTTGAGCTTTTATTGACATTTATTTCATTATCTCTACGTATATTTGAATTATTGTTACTGGTTATATTTCGCAAAAGATAATGATTCCTATTCTGTTGCCTTTCTGTTGCCTTTCGGTTTGACCAGGTAATGAACGACGACGAGACATATTCAATAAGCAAACTCAAATAACGTTCTGTTCCTGATAAAAATAAAATAAAAATAAAAATGTTCATGCCACTCTAAAATTAGAAATGCAAACACTCACTTTGAATTAAATTACGAGAGTTCAAACCGCTAAGAGTTACTTTGAATTTCACGTCGGACAAACGTGTTTGTTTATATACTTGATTATTTTTCTCTAAAATAGTTTAGAATTATTCATGAAACAATTTAACTAAAAACATGAATGGATTAATTACTAATGGCTGTACTTATTAGTGGAACATGGGTGGATATTGAACAGCGATAGCGATATGCGGGTGCACCAGAAATGCAATCACCTTTTGAATTATTTTGAGCTGCACGTCTCATACAAATTACCTCTTATGCTGACAATGCGGTGTGTGGTTCACAAATTTGCTGTTGTTATATGTTAAAAAAAATAAATGAGTAAACTAATGCAAATCAACAAACTTATAAAATTTTGATTCGAAGCACAATAACACGCCACTCACTTTATATTATATTGGACATTGAAAAGAGTAAAATCAAAGGCTGCTAAAATTTTATTTGAAACTCAATGTATTTATATTTTTTAATCGATAAAATTTACAATTGGTTTCTACCGTTTCCAAATTTTTTTTTATTGATACATAGCACTAAAGCTCGTCAATATCTATCAAACAAAAGAAGAAAAAGGAAAATCGGTTAACAAACGGAGAAGAAAATGGTACTGAACTGTTTTGTCTTTACCTATTTATATATAGATTCATAATTTTTTCAAGCGTCTACTATAGTAGAGCTATGTTAAGGCTTAACCTACCTTAGGTTTACTAATTTTGATTTTAGCCTTACTGATTTTGAACGAATAAAATTTACTGTCACAGATTCCGTATGTTTCGGTTATTTTGAGTTAGTGTTGTAATTTTGAGAATACCCAAGTATAACAAAATGGAACTCATTTTGACAGTTCCAATTTTCGTTAAATTTTTGAGATATTTCATGGAAGACATGGAACTCGCATAGTATCCAGTTCGTTGAGTTACGGGTTTTTGTTCCACATTTCATAGTAAAACTTGTAATAAAATGGAACTTGACCGTGGAACTTAGTTCCAACAATTGTTCAATAAAAATCGAAATAAGTTGGAAGTAGTGATACTTGGGTAGGGAGAGTTAAGTTGTTGCAATACGACATCTTATTTATCTCCGCTTTCCATGGGCAACCTACCGTTAGTTTCTTGCTAAACATGCTATAACCATTGCCTATAATCATTTTCATTTTTATTACGAATAAAGATGAGAATTTTCATTTATTTTACAAATTAAACAGATTGATATGATGAAAATCACCCAACTTTCCTTCCCGACTTCGAATTCTCATAATTTCTTTGTCGGGGTTTTCCTAAATTAATAAAAAATATCAAAAAATTAATTTCCTGTTTGGAAAGCTTGATAAAAAATATGTGATCTGATTTTGTTACTAATTTAATTTAAAATCTTTTTTTAACCAATGTTTTTGCAAATGCTACACTTTCTTAAATATTTCTTAAAGTGAATCAGATCCTGTAGAATCTTTCAATCTCAGTGGAGTTTGGTGTAGAGTAATCAACTTTTGGTTAAAAACACCCGAACCGCTTTTGTTGCAAATTAAACACAGTTTTGTTTTTCGTAATTTCTTTTTCCTTTATTAATTACAACTGAAACTGTGCTCATTTAGCAATTTATCTTTGATATTTTTACAAATTTTAACAGTAACGCTTGCGTTTGCATTAGAATACACTACTTAACCGTTTGAGTCCCAAGCAGCGCACGATCTCGCTATTGAGATTTTATGTCGAGGTAACCCAGCATATTTCGAATATTGTCGACAACCGACGGTGCGTTACCGATTGTCGAAACCACACGCTCAGATTTACTGAAGCAAGTACATCACACAGCTCCTTTTAATGTAAATAGTACATTTTACGATAGGTTTGTCTCAATAGATTGCCTTTTCATCTCATTCATTTCATCTTCCTCTCTCATTTAGAAAAAGCGCAGTTGCGCTTTTTTGGATTCTTCGGCAGTGTTTTTTCAATACCCCCTGGGACTTAAACGGTGAAATACATGTATTCCGCATAGAACGCGTTTTTCCGCAAGTTGTCTCTATTTCTAAAAAAATGCACCGCTACAGAATGAGCAATACAAAAATAAATAAAAATTGTGAATTGATACTAACTTCACGCCGGAATATCATTTTTTTTTAACAGTAACTCAAAATAAAACATGGAGGAAAATTCATTGAATTAAAAGCGAGAAAAAGCGTCAATGCTATAAAAATATATATTTAAGGTATAAGACATTCTAAATTGATCTTGGTCATTGTTTTTAATTATTAAAAAAAGTTTTGAAAAAATTCCGTGCATTTTTTTTTTCATTTTTTGTGTAAATCTTCCTGGTCCAAATCCGTATTTGATTTTCTCTGCTGATTTTGTAGAGTTTTTATCAATTTTTTGTAAGTTAAAAGCACAGACACAATAATGTTATTTTTTTAAATGATCGTATTTAATTAGACTCGTTTCTAATGAGATTCTTTAACATTGATAAATCAACTCCACCAACTCGATATTTATAAACCACAATATGGTTTAGTTGCGTTTCAGCTTGCCTACCAGCATGCGGAAATTCCGCACGTCTGTCGTTAACAAAGGTTTGTTTAATTTAGTTGTTCGAAATGGAGCGTCAGTGCGTCACACTTAAATCGAGATGCGTAAATTAATAACCGATCAATAAAAAAAACGGAAAAAGTCGAAGGAAAATTGCAAAAATTGTTAGTAAGTACAACAAATGAAAATATCATTAAACGGTTCAATAACGACAAAAGAATTCTTAATAAAGTAAAAATAAGTCCGAAACAAGTGTTTACTGAACGTGATGAATATTGGATTGCCAACAAATCCAAAAATATTCCACAACTGAGCGCGCCGAAACTTCGGGATATATAGTGGAACAATATCTGAAAATCAACTGTTATGCTGAGACAGTTCAAAGAGTTCTACACAGAGCAGATTGACCTGGTAGAATTGCACGAAAGAAGCCTTTCGCTATAGGCAAAAAAAAATAAAAAGATTAAATGGGAGCTCGCCCACAATTACGCAACAAAGGATTTTTCATACGGGAAAAACGTTTTATTCACAGATGAAAGTAAATATAATCGTTTTGGGTCTGATGGAAGAGTCAACGTTTGGAGAAAATCTAATGAAGATATGATCCCACAGAAATCTGCGTCCCACCATTAAACACCGTGGCGGTGCTGTGGTGGTTTTAAATGCTTGTTCAGCAGCTGAAGTTGGTGAACTGCAATTTTTTGGTGGAAATATGGATATTTAAATAATTCCTCTAATAAATTGCATTTCGCCAACTTCTTTACATCAATACCTAAATATTTTAAAAGTAAACTTTAAAAAAGACGGTGGATAATTAGATAAGGCTCGATTCACTTCTATCAACTATCCGAAACACACGGCTGGAGTTGTAATAGAATGGCTGCTGTATAATTGTCCACAAGTGATCAAAACACCATCACAATCGTTGAATTTCAATATTATTGAACATTTATGGCAAAAGCTCGAGAATGAAATTCTAAAATATAACGTGTTAAAAATAGAGTTAAATCCTGTAGAGTTGAAATGACGTTTTCCCCCATATAAAATTTGCGATTTCATTTGAGACACGTTAGAGCAGGATGGTTATATAAAAAATGCATATGGTGGTCTCAGATGCCAAAGAAAAAGCTAACCGAACAAGTTTTTGTTGTTGTAAAAAGTAACGCGCTAAATTTTGTGTTCTTAAAAAATCGTGATATTATTAATTAAAATAAATAAAATATTATAAAATAGTTAGTGGATCATGCATTAGTGCATCGTTTGTTAATAAACATTGAAAATTTTGAACATTCAGAAAAATCTAATAAACGAATTTTGATGTTTGTTGTTGAACTTTTTCGTTTTGTAAACATAATAGAATCATATGTTATATTACAGTATCGCATTTTTCTTATTACTACGTTGATATTCTACGTGCTATTCTTTTCATAATTACTTTTTATTTTGGAATACGATAAGTACAATTTTTTACCGAAAATAAAAACAATTAATGCGTTCTATTTTGGAATAAAAATAATTTTGAATTTGTGTAGTTTTTAATTTCGATCGAACAGATTCTAAATACGACCCGTTGATTTATATGCTTTCTCTTTCACCCTTCGAATTTGACTCACTTGACAGCTGCTTTCATGCATTCTTTTTAATTTATTCTAATTCTATGGTTTCAAATAAAAATGAGTTGAAAACGGTATTATGGGAGGAGTGGAATAAGATTAGCTATGATTATACCAAGAAGCTTGTTGTATCAATTCCTAATCGCATAAAATTGGTTTTGGATTTCCAACAAAATTCTATGTTAGAAGCTAACATTCGATGGGCTATTTTCATTGTGAGCTGCAATTTATTCTCTTTTTATTTATCTGCTATTTGTTGTTATAATTGTTATTGAATTGTTATAATTTTGACGTGAATAAGTCTTTATATTTGCTTTCATAGGGAGGAAAGGCAATCCAAAAAAAACTGATGATAACGAAATATGTAGAGTAGATACAGTTTGACGCTGCAGCTATTTACCTATAATCTACATCCAAAATTTAATTACACCTCTCGATAGCTAAAGGATCAAAGACTTTGTTACGATGAGTGGGGCCTGTGACGCATCGCTTGCAGGGGAGAGGGAAGCACCGCCATTTTAATGTTTTCCGTTCGTATTGAACTCGGTATTTTCTTCATCGATTAGGATGAAATTTGGTATGTTAGATGGAAATATGATTCTTAAATGATTTTTGAATGAAGTTCTGGAATATGGCCACCTGCGGCGGAACTTGATGGATAAAAATAGGATTCTTAACTAATTTTTGGAAGTAGTGTTGGAATATGGCCACCTGGGGCAGAACTCGGTAAATTCATAACCGTTTATGATGGGATTGGATATGTTGGTCGGAAATGAGATACTTAAATGGTTTTTGGAAGAAGTTCTGGAATATAGCTACCTGAGACGGAACTCGGCCATTTCCTAACCGATTATGATGGGATTGGGTAGGTTGGATGGAAATGGGATTCTTAAGACGTTCGTCCCTCAAACGTTTTTTTAATTTTCGGGAAAAACTCTTGTATTAATAATTTCATGACACTTATATGTATCATGAGTTTGTGGAAAGCTGGCAGGTCACATATATGTGACATGAATTTTGGGTTGCAAATACAACCAAAATTATTTTATTAGAAATATTTCTTAATACACATTTTTCACAGTTTTTGTTTATCATGCTAAACAGCTTAATTTAGTTTTGTTTGTATAAATTTAAGAAACCAAAGTCTTACCAATAAATATTTATACAAAATGACGGCATCCTCATTTCTCCAATAATTCTCCAAAAGTTTCAGCATCCGCCTATATTTTGAATTTTATTTATTTTCACATAACACTAGACACTTTCCTGTTAAAGTGACAACAGGCAGAGATAAAAACTCATTTAATGTAGCATAGATTAAATTCCTTTAACAAAAAGGAAACATTACTATGCGAATTCTTTAATTAATGGGAACTACTCTTAGATGGTTTAAGTAATTGGTTGGCATTATAGGAGTAATTCCTATATTACTCCATAAACGAATTATTTAATAAGACATATAAAGCCGAATACATCTCTCCGGCATGTTGTTTGTTGCTGTAACTGTTTAATTTTGTTTCGAAAAACGTTTTCTCCCTACTTAATTATTTTTCAGCGAAGACAATACAAGCTATTGCGAATTAAAATAAATGAAGTTACCAGAGTAACTAAAATTTGAAAATGTATATTTTTTAAATGATCTATATTTGATCTTCTTCAGGAAAAAAAATAAAATTAATTCGTTGAATAATAATAGGAATGTAATATTTTTTATCTTTAAACTTTTTTTATCTTCATGACGAGTATACTCGACATTATGCGAAAAATTTTCGTTTTGCTTTGACGAGTATACTCGACATAAACAGTTAAAAGGATAAATAGTGACATATATAGTACATTCATAGGGTCTGTTTAGAGACGATGAGTATTTCAACAATCATAATTCAACATTTGCGTTCACACGATAAAACGTAGCTGATGTTATTTACTTATGTATGTGTAAAATTATTTTCATTTCATATGAATTTCTTCGGAGAAGCATCGTAAAAGCGGTTGTCAAATTATGCGTATATTTTTTTAGTTGTGCTATAAAATATGTTTTTTTTATGTAATTTACATTAACGATAATTTTTAAAATAAACTGTTGTTAAAAAAGTAAATAATAATAAAAATTATTTTAATTTTTTTGTGAAAATAATTATAATAAACCACTTTTTTATCAATTATAGTCAATATTTAATTAAATGCACACAAATTATTTCATAGCAACACTAAAAAAACTGAAACAAATTGACAGCTACTTAGCTATTTTGATAAATACTTTTTACACAATGCACAGCAATGCTTTATGCTTGAAACAGACGTGCGGAATTTCCGCATGCGGATACGCAAGCGGAAACGCAAGTTAATACATGGGCGTATTTTTCAGACATTGCGTTATTATTTTTCAGTAGAGTTTTTGATAAACAATATACAATTTGTTTTTGAATTTCTGTCAAAACATTGAAAAGCCATCATGATGTTAATATTAATTCATGTTATGTTTTTTTTGTTGTGTAGTCAACACTGCTGCGGTGCGTTTTTTTAGAAATAGAGACAACTTGCGGAAAAACGCATCCTATGCGGAATACATGTATTTCATTTCATTTAAAGTAGCGTTTTCTAATTTAAACGCAAGCGTCTTTTCGTACGTCTGTTTTCATCATTACAATAATTAATAATTATAGTTTATAAAATTTGTTTTTATATTTTTTATAAAAAATAAATTGATAGTTAGGAATTATATAATTATGTTATACGAAAAAAATAAAAATTATTTTTTTGTTGAAAACCCAACTCAACTAAATATTTATTTTTTATGTACGGTAGATAGATGCTTTCATGTTTTGCGAACGAAAGACAAATTGGAAATAAAACCTGTTTTCAGAAAAAAAAAATTGGACCGAAATTTTTTTTTAAATCTTTTTGTTTGTGTTAGTAAATTACAATTCGTTCAACACCTAAAATTCGAGTGAAAAAGTACACAAAAATTTTTTTTAGATTATAGGCAAGGGGGAAAGGAACGAAGAAATTTGTGTTGAATTCAACACTCGTGTAAACAGGCTGATACACATTTTGTTTTTATTATTTTGCTTGCATTGGCTGGTGCTACACGAGATTTTAATTTCTGGTTTCAAACTAAGTCGTAATAGATTTTTTATTGTTAATTTAAACCTTGATATTAAATGAAAACACGAAATTTTTTTGTATTGTTTTATTCTGTTCTCTCGAAAATAAAATTTAAACAAAAATCTACATCTCAAAAATGCCCTTAAATTTTTTTATTTTCATTTCTATTTTTGTCATTTCGGATTCACGGACAAAAATTTTATGTCGCACAATTTTTGTCCGTGAATCCAAAATGACAAAAATAGAAATGAAAATAAAAAAATTTAAGGGCATTTTTGAGATGTAGATTTTTGTTTAAATTTTATTTTCGAGAGAACAGAATAAAACAATACAAAAAAATTTGGTGTTTTCATTTAATATAAAGGTTTAAATTAACAATCAAAAATCTATTACGACTTAGTTTGAAACTGGTAGCAATTCTTAATTAGTGTGTCAATATTTTTTCTTGTTAAGTTTGTATGGACTAGAATGAAGGTAGTCAATAACTTCTCTAGTTTTACTTGACGCATCCGTTATTCTTCTATCTTGGCTCTTCGATGTATTTTCCAGTGTTCCTAGTCTCTGTTCTTGTTGTTTCAGTAGCTCGCCCATAGATTCTAGTCTTTGGTCCTGCCCAGCCAGATGCAATTTGATAGAGTTTAGCTTCTGAAGTATTTCTTGCAGGACATGGGTTTCCTGGCTCGGAGCGTTCCTGATATTTTCGTTCTGCTTAGCCATTTGTGCATATGATATGCCTTCTCTTACTTTGCCGCTATTTAGGGGGATTTGTTTTGAGTAGGATTGCATCCTAGGTTGAGAAATCTGTTTTGATTGATTTCTCTTGTTGTCTCTCATTCTTTGCAGCTCTTTCGCTACCTCGCACCCTCTGTAATTTGCTAGGTGATGATTACCACAGTGTATGCATTTCACTGGTTCATTCTTACTTTTATTCCATTCTTTTGTTAGATGTTTCCCACCGCACTTTACGCATCTGGGCTCCCTATTACAGTATTTGCGTGTGTGGTTATACGCCTGATAATTGTAACATTGTGGCATTCTACAAGGGTTCTTTTTTAATGCTTTAATCTTAACTTTCATATTAAGGATTGCTTTGATTCCATATACCCTATCAATGCTCTCAGCGTTTTCAAATGTTAGCATGAAAAGTGGGAGGCCAACTTTGGTTGTTTCTCGTTCACCGTTTGCGTTTATAGTAATCTTTCTCTTTAATATGTTTACAGCGTTTAGTATTTTGAATCCTTTCTGGCGAAGTTCCTCAATTATTTCTTCGTTGGGACATGTATGATGTAGCCCTCTGGCCATGACTTTAATTAGTTGCTCAGCTTTGTTTTCATAGGTGAACCATTCGATGTTTTGAGCGGTGATTGCATTTGATAACATTCTGTAGGTTTCTGAGTCAAGTGCATTCACTTTCCAAACGTTATTGTTTAGTGCAGTGACTTTATTTTTATCGTTTGGAACTAACTTCACTATTTTTTTAATTGTTTCGTATTCACTAACATTAAGTATGTTAAAGTTTGAACTTTTCTCTATTTTTCTGTAGAAAACCGTTAAAAAAGCTTCATTATTTTCAATGGGAAATTTAAATTTGTTAACCCAATATTTTAAGTTTAGTGGAAAAAAGCACGAACAGGGAGGCTCTATTAATCTAGATGACTCTTTGTGTTTTTTATTGAATGGTAGCGTTGCTGATGTAAATTATATGAATACGTGCGCTTTTGATTCATTTACATGCTGCATTTTGAATTTAGGAATTTTTAAAACACTGATGATCCATGATGACTTCGCTAACTTAATAAACGCTTTGCGGACTAGGAACGTCATGTTAGCTCAAAACTATCGATTTTTGACACTTACTAACTTGTTCGGATTAAATCGAGATTGCACAACGAATATATTGACGGTATCAGATTTTGTGTTAAAATCACAAAAAATTTACAGTGCACAAACTACAGAACAGTGCACGACATGTAACAACACATTCATAGATATGTTTCACTATTTACCAATCGACCATTTTAAAGTGGAAAGTCTAGGTTTAAAAAGATTGAATGAGTGCTTGGAAAAAGACGATC
Source organism: Nephrotoma appendiculata (assembly GCA_947310385.1). Lineage (NCBI taxonomy): Eukaryota > Metazoa > Arthropoda > Insecta > Diptera > Tipulidae > Nephrotoma > Nephrotoma appendiculata. The sequence continues at coordinate 147,086,061 of OX371224.1, forward strand.
TCACAATTTGCCGTAGCTGCAACCATAATACTTCCAATCGGAGCATGAGCACAAATAATGTAATTTTTGTTTATGTTGAGCCGATTTTCAAGCCGAAAATAACTGTCGCAATCACCAAAATTCCCACCAAAGTTGTAATATTGCAAAATACTTACAAAATAAATTCCTTTGTAAATTATTTACCTAACATATTGCATTATGTGAGCTACTGTTATCGGAATGACTGCTGGGATATTTATGATGATGTAAATGAAATCGTGATTAAAAAAAGAGCATTAAGTTCAGTAAAAGTTATTCCTCATATCTTAGTATATGAAAGGATAGAAACAAATCCGGATAAAAATAGAGACAACTCTTACTAAACCTTTTAAGTTTTCTGTTTAAAAACTATGAATTTGAAATTGAAAGGAAATACAAAAATAAATTGAAAAAATCAAAAAAAAAATACAAATTCCAAAAATAAATAAAAAAATTAACAAAAATACAAAAAAAACATAAACAACCCACCCAAGATTACAGCCTTGACGAGGCGGTGTGGCTTAAATATAGCAATGACAGAAGCGGCGCAGATGGAAATACACTAACTGAGAAAACGTTTCTAGAGCTATTAAACTAATGGTAATCAGCATCACGTGAAAACATTTTTTTTTATATTTTGCGAAAAGTGACGTATGGATCTCAAAACCATATAGCTCTGATCCGACAAATTAATACTTTTTACATGTCAAATTAAAATATTATATTGGGTCCAAAACTATTACATGTAAATATTTTGTTTGGAGCCTAATTTCACTTGGTAGGATTTTTTCGCCTTTTCCTAAATGTGGGATATGTGGTTTTCCGTCTTTGGATATATGACCATGACATAAAAGGGACAGACAGCCAAGACAATAAACAGGCTAATCAAAAACTAAGAGTTATATAAACACTAAAATAATATTCTTTACCCCTAAACAGCAACAATATGGCCACAACATCATTCACAAAGGCCCATCTTGAGATGATGCGACACCTACGAAACAAGATTACTGAAGAATCAAAAAAAAAGAAATACCAAAGATTTCCGGCATATTAAAGAAAAAACAACCGCATTTCTACCAGAACATGTCACTACTTGGTACCATTTAAAATATCCAGAACAGAGGATAAAAGCTGAAGAGGCGGAAAAATTAAACCAAAGAAAATACAATTGGCTTGCGAGGAACAAAAAACCCGTTTACCCATGACCAACATGGGGCGAGGAAAAATGTCCCAACTAGAGAGACAAGAATTCTAAACATAGTCTCAAAAATAAAATAGCTTTTTCTTCGGTGAATACATAAATCTAACACTAAAGAAGAACAAGCCTATTCAAAATTCATTATTCCTAACAACTAACCTTAATTAAGAAATATTTTTGTTATATATTATTATTAGTATTAGTATTAGCATGCAAGAAAACAAAATCAAATTTAAATCCTCAATCTCAAACGTCCCTGAAGCTAGCAGAACCCATACAACAGAACATTACAAGATAGTAAGGATAATTATAGGTTAATTAAATGACGCATTAAACAATTTTGGGCTCCATCCCTTCCAACTAAAACGCGGGGGCTGCTAGCTTTACAAAAAGTTAGCAGAACCCATATCAAAAACTGATTTAAAAACAATTGGAAAATTATAGGTTAATTTTAGGCTAATTAAATGCCCTATTTAAATTTTTTTATTCTGCTCGATTTAGAAAATGCAACAGGCGTTATCATTTCAAAGCTAGCAGAACCCAAATCGAAAATCGGACCAAAACCGAAATTAGAACGCAAAACAAGATCTATTGATAAACTATTAATTTTAGGTTCACTATGGGCAAATCAATCAAAAACTCGTGCATTTGAGTGGTACTATGCATTGAAAAGCGGTCGAGTTGCGGTGGAAGGTTTGCCTCACCCTGGTCGGCCTCAACTGAAGTTAACATCAATAAAGTGAGGGAAATATTGACAGAAAATCATCATGAGAGAGTTTGAGAGAGATAGCCGCTCCACTTTCTATGACTCACAAAAAAATGCGTACCATTGTACACGTTTGTTTGGGCTTAGCACGCGTTGCCGTCCGACTAGTTCCGAAAGACCTGAATTTTCTTAAAAAGCTCAATCGCACAAAGGTCGCTGAAGGCAAGGTAGAACGAGTCAATTCCAACCCCACATTCACGAAACTCATTATAACAGGTGATGAGACATGGGCTTACGAGTTTGACATGCAAACTAGTCAACAGCTTCGACTGAGCTTAAACCGGAAAAAGCACGTCAAAGTCGAACAAAAGTCAAGTTAAATTGTTGAATGTTTTCTTTGATTATCGCGGTACACTCTTGAAATTTTTAACAGATATGCGGCGTTTAAGAGAGCAAACTGATCTTGTTTTGCGTTCTAATTTCGGTTTTGGTACGATTTTCGATTTGGGTTCTGCTAGCTTTGAAATGATAAAGCCTTTCGCATTTTCTAGATCGAGCAGAATAAAAAAATTTATATAAGGCATTTAATTAGCCTAAAATTAACCTTTAATTTTCCAATTGTTGTTTTTGATATGGGTTCTGCTAACTTTTTCTAAAGAACTAGCAGAACCCGCGTTTTAGTTGGAAGGGATGGAGCTCAAAAATTTTTAATGCGGCATTTAATTAGCTTATAATCAGCCTATAATTATCCATACTATCTTGTAATGTTCTGGGGTATGGGTTCTGCTAGCTTAAGGGACAAAATCTGAAAAGTATATAACCATAAAATTCATCAATCTACAAAAATTTAAGAATTAGTAATGTAAATAATAGACAGCCTAAGCATATAAAGATTCAAATCATTAAGCATTTATATTAACATAATTTGCATTTTACACATAAGACAAAATCTAAAAAAAAAAAAAATAATCATAGAATTACGAATTAAATTAAGACATTAGCTTTGTCTTGACACGATAATTAATTGGAGCATAATTTGCATTATCATATCAGTATAATATTACACAGTAAATATAAAATTCGGACATAATTTGATCATTTTTAGTACAATTTAGTACTATAATTAATTATCCAAAACATCCATAATTAATTGGAACATACTTTTACTTCTCGGAAAATGCGGTTGCTTCGCAGCAATCTATATGTCAAATAAGTGAATAACATGAATGTTTTTACACAGACAAAATAAAAAGAGAAATATATCCCTTTTTCAACCAAGAAAAAAAATTGGTCCAACTGAGTAAAAAACCATAGTATTTCTTTCCTGACCCGCATACACAATTGTGTATGTAAATTTCGATTACGACAAACGAAGATGTCAAACATAGAATTAGGTGGTAATTGAAAACCAGTGTACACATTTGTGTAAACCACCTAATTTTGTTTTATTAATTTGATTGATTGATTGATTAGAATGTACGGCCAAGACTAAGCAAGGATCCCGGATACGCCGGGCCAACCGTACACCCCTTTTACATATAACAAGATGGAGGGATAGGAAAGGTTGTTAGGTATGATAGACTTGACCCGGTTACAGACACCTAAGTAGTCAATAGTTAGTAAAGCACAAGACGGCACAATTATTATTGTTTTTCGGGATATAAATAATCAGCAATCAACATCCTAAAAAGTAATTGATTAACTAGTAAATGTCCTAAAATAAAATTTCATTATTATGAGTGATGAAATTTTATTTAATACCATTTCCTCATATCAATTTACAATAACGCAACACCAGGCCCGCCACACACCTTTATTATAGCATCTTAAAAAAATTGATAATCAATAATGTTGGCATCTTAATGGTAAATTTCCTGAAATAAAATGTCATTATTATGCGTTAGAGAATCATTATTTTGTACGATATAATTAAATTATTCTTGAATAGAATAAATGTAATGTAATGATTATTATAACTAAATTAATTATAATTTGATTGTCGTAAAACAAATAAAATAAAATAAACCGAATCCAAATATTGTAGTATCAAACGGATGGATCCCCTCATCGACGGATAACCTTACCATCCCTAATAAACCAATATGTTTATTAATAAAAAAAAATGAAAAAAAGACATCTGGTTTCAAAAATAGCTAATCTGGAATCTATAAGGTAATATATCAATAATGAAATGTGTCACAGGTTAAGAATCCCCAACACCTAAACAAATTAACCCATTACAATTTATTCCCAATCAGAATTAAATAAAACTATTAAGCTAATCAGGAATCTGTAAGATGACAGAATTAGAAATAAGCAGCTATTAGAAAATAATCTAATTAGAGAAGTGTTGTCTGATTATAAATTTTATTGTGTAGCCTCCAAGCCAAAAATTAAGTCAACCCATAAAGTTTACCTCCACCGACACTTCAATGTTACATACAACCATAGTCATTTAATCTATTAAAATAATATTAGTAAACCAATTGTCGTGAGACAAATTAAATCTTAAATATACAATTAAATTAAATTAAAGTAAGAAAAATTACAATTAAATTGTAATTACAATTCGACCTATAATTAAAAATTTGTTATCTGGTTAATAGTGGAAATCTATTATAATCCTAGCGACGGCAATTGTCACTTCAATGCAATTCTTGAACCAAACTAACTTCGATCTGAAACCATAAATGGCGGTTAACAAACACAATCGATTTGGAAGCTTTATACCTATTGAAAGAGCTTATAAGGAAGGAAATTCTTAATTACAAAATATATATCTAAACCAACTCAACCCGCCACCCGGGATTAAAACGTTTATGTACAAATTATAATTTATTAATTTCTAATAATAAAACTCAGGGGGCCTACTATGGAAATCGAACGTCGGCGTCCCCTGCTCGCACCTAATTTTGTTTTATTAATTTGTTAACCAATTATTATGCTTTTTTCAAAAAGAATTCCGATTTAACTAAGATCCGTTAAAATACAGAAGACATTACAACCTGTCATTATTTACATACACAGTTGTGTATGTTGAACTGAAATTGAACCAAAAAAAAATTTTTTTGAACTCGAAAGGGGTATGTAATGGCGTTGTTGATAAAAAATGTCGCTTGATTTGAAGTAAAACCAACACAATTATGTGTATAGATATAGTGTTTTTTTTCGGACGAAAATAAGTTAAAAAGGAATTCACAAATGTGTAAGTTGGTTGAAAACACATATAAAACTAAATTTTTGACATGGTACATGGTGTTAGTAAAACACAAAAGTGATATAAAGTATAAATAAAAGTTAGCACAATAAAAAAGAGGAAATTCAGTAGTTTACATTCACCATCAAGACGAAAAATCCAATTTATGATCATACAATTATTTTTTAGAACTATAATTAGTTTTATCGTCAAGACAAGGCTATTGTCACCTAAAAACATATAACCATAAATATCATAATTTGTTAATAAATTCCCAAAGAAGTTAAATGTACAGAATGAGCCTAAGCAACTGTCAAGTGTCACAAATTCGGAGGGTAAAAGAGAAAGCATCTAAATCAACGGGATTACAACAACAACAAAAATCTATAAGCGCCCCACGCCACAACCAAAATTGTTTTCTTAATTTTGTCTGATTTATAACTTAAATTCAGGATAAATTTATCACAAATCACTTGTTTCTTAGCACAATTTACATTTTATTTTATATAAACACTTGGTAAACTAGCTGGTGGTAAAATATTCCTTCTTGAAATTTTTTAGGCGTATTTTCGCATTTTTTCACGATACACTTCATTTTGTACAAAAGTCTGTATTTTTTGTTATCACATAATACACCACTATATAAACAAATAACTATTTCATAAAGTTTGTATTATTTTGATGAATTATAATTGATAATTTTAAAAATTTATAATTTATTTTTAAAGCGCAAAATTAACACGTCACTTCATACAACAACACAAACCGGTTTGACGGGAGCTTATATAGAAATATGAGTAAACCATATGGATTTTTTATATAACCATCCTATTCTGGCTTGTGACAGATGAAATAGCAAATATTGCCACCTATTCCTCAGTATTTTAACTTCCTTGTAAATTCCATATTACTAGACATATGAAAAGATTTTTTTTCACACTAAAGCAAATCTATATTAAAATTAAAATATACCCTGATAGCCTGAGTTCAGCCAATGCCTTCTAAACTACTGGCCGCTTACACCAAATGATGACGACACGCTAAGTCGACGTTGTTGTTGCTTTCTCTAGTTGCTTTGTTAGTGTAAATATGTTAAAATTATTATTGCGCAGTCTCGGTTTAGACTTAAATTGACGTAATGTGTGAAAAATGAGAGTAGTAAAAGGCCAGTAGTTTAGAAGGCATTGGTTCAGCGGTACTACTACATATACAGTAAACCTATCTCTAGACGTACAGTGAATCACAGCTTATTTGATCCAGTCCCATTTTATGAACAAAATTGTAAATATCTCGCGATGTCTTATTTTTTTTTGAAAAAAACTAAATGTAATATGAAAGCTATATTGATTTTTATTATAAAACACAAAAAATAAAATTAAAATTCTAATGCATATCAAAATTACATTAAAATGTTCATTATTTCAACTCAAAACCACCGCACAGCTTAAATGATCCACTACCACAAACATACTTATACTATCAAATTTCGTCAAATTACTCTTGTTAGTTTTCGTTTTTATGGCATTATATTGTTGTTGGTATCGATATAATGCATAGGAAACAAAACGTAGTAAAACAAAACAAAAATAAAAAAAAACGACGAGATTGTATCAGAGACACGATCCATTAACGTAGGACAACGTGATAATCAGACAAGTTAATTTATACATTTAATTGAAACCAAAAAAAATTTAGAATTAAAACTAGGTACTACTCGTATTTAGTAAAAACGACACAATACACATCACTCAAATTAAAAACGACATATTACACATCACTCAAATTAAAAATGATTTTTATTCTTTTTTATTTCAAAATTATATTTATATAAAAAAAATTAACATATTCTGCTACGTTATTGCAAATATAGGTCTATGATAGGAAAAATAAGTTATGAAATTCCTACATGAAACATTATCCACATTTCTGACAAATATAATATCTAAACAACTGTCACTCAGGGTGGTTGTATCTGCGCTGGAAACCTACCTCAAATTGAATTTTTCTTGCATGAAGTCGATGAATTGATGATTTTCTTCCTTTCTAATATTACAGTTAAAGTCACCACATAGCATAATCGGAATCGTGTCTTGATGTTTCTCGTTGATAGATGATGTACCTTTCAGCGTATAACATAGCAAACGTTGCAGCAAGAAGCATCGCATATCAGATTGAGTCGTATTGGGCGAGATATAAACAGAGAATACAACTGGTTTGTGATTGTTGATGACCACTGCTGCTCCACAGATATCACCGAACCTGTCAAAATTAATGTCAACATTCGCGAACATGTATGGCACAACCATAGTGATAGTACCGTTCTTTTCATATATAGCAACACCGCCTGCTCTTTCGGTGTCTCTCTTAAACTTAGTTATGCAGTTAAATCCATTTATATTTATTGTCGCATCGTTGTCAAGCCACGTTTCGCTAATAACCAACAAATCTGCTCTCAGTAGAACATCGTCGCTCTCCAGATCTCCACTATGTGCCAACAAACTCTGAACGTTGAGAGTCACGAGTCTCAGATTAGAGGCTCCGTCGATGGATTCTCTTATATTGTCGCAGACGGTTTTCAGCCTATGGTTGTTCAATCGTTTTAGTTCCGATTGCAACTCTCTAATTTTTGGTGCGATACTACCCTTGCCGTGATGGAACTGGAAATCGTTTGCTGCGTTGGTGAGGTAAAGGCCGTCCATCGAAGTGACACGCGATAAACCGACGTAAAGAAGTTGTTGGTCTTGTGTTTTATTGTACTCAAAAACGATCTGTTTAAATGTGCCTCCCTGCTACTTGTGAATCGTGAGTACGCACGCTGGTACCAACGAGAATTGAGAGCGACGGCACTTTATGTGGGAACTCAACGTAATAGTGGTGTTTCTTTTTACAATCGGCGTTCAGTCCTGCCGCAATACGCCCTGCTTCGAGAAAACGAGAGGTCTCGATTTTATTCGCAGTTTGCAACTGATATACTCATTCTAAAAATGAAGCCATATCCTTTTCAAAATGTCGTCTTCAAACTCTAGATGCTTGAGCTCACCAATTGCGCCATTTACAATTCCATTTACAACATCTATATTAGTCGTGATCATAAAAGGCATTCCGACACACAGCTTTAATAGATACGTCAAACCTCCTGTCTCGATAACATTCATTTTATGCACCTTATTCCGCGCACTTGTCAACTGCTCCTGATTTCTGTAGCCAGTATAAATATCTTCTGCCTTGCTTTCTAATGAAGCGTTGTACGCCTGCATGTTGTAATTATCCACATCAATGTTGCGGTGGAATAGTCTAACAGCGCTCGGTACGTTTTGTCGACACCATTCAGTTGTTCTAAATCTGAGGTTGATTAAATCGATCTCCTCACGTGAAAGTACGTCACCGTTCCCAATTTTGGTGAGTATAGTAGAAAATAACTAGTATAACGTAAAAATATTATAATAAAAGAAAGAATAAATAAAACAAAATAAAAATACCACATCACTTTAAAATACCACAATAAAAATAAAAAAATACCACATCACAAAAAAAATACCACATCACAAAAATACCACACAGGCTCGTCAAAATTACCAGTGATGTCAGCCATACGCGAGTTTATCTTGTTGAGTATATCGGCACCAATCATGCTCACTTCGTCGATCAATATGACATTAACAAAAGCATTTCTGTACGCATGCAACGTTTCTTGAGCTAGGCCGCTGTGTTGATCCCTTCTTCTCGATAATGCTATCCGAAAAGCTGAATGGACTGTCGTACCGTTGATGCAACTGCCGCCTTACCGGTAGATGCACAAGCCATGTAAGCATTGGTGTTGGCTCTGTGTGTTTGCGTGAATCGGTTATAGGTCTCCATCAGTAGTTTAAGGGTAAATGTTTTACCGCAACCTGCGGGGCCGGTGAAAAATATTTGAAGTGGTACCCTTTGCTCGGGTATGTGCATCCCATAAATTGCATGTAAAATTAGATCTCGCTGTTCGGGGTTAGTTTTTCGCATCAGTTGACAATACTCTGCCTTTGGCATCACACTAGTTCTTTGCCGGACTATTGAAGTAATACTGGAAACGGCCGTGATTTGTTCTATATCATCATTGTTTCGCCCTCAAGTGCCACACTTCTCACGAACTGCATTCTATTAAACTCAGCCTCGCGTTCAAACTCGTTCTCCAACTCATCGCTTATTTTATTATATATTTCGATCGTCTTTTCGAGATCCATTTCGTACTCGTACTCCCTGCGCTTTCGTAATAACGCTTCTTTATGCTCGGTAAAAATTTATTATGGTCTAAAATGTCCACTAATTCATTTCGGAATGGCATATATAGCAACACCATCTCGCACTTGTAGTCGGCAAGTTGATCCATTTCATATCCACGAAATCTTAGAACTCTGGCCCTATCACGCTTTCTATATTCATTTGGTCTGCTCCTTAATTGTCTGAACCCAGCAACAAAATCCGCCAAGCAAACGTTATCTAAATCGCAGCCGTCAGTGCTAACTCGTAACTCGTACTTTTGAATGATATTGAGAGTCCATACGTCTGTAGAGTCTTCTTCTAAACCCTCATTATCCATCTGCTGATGTCTCTTGTGCGACTTAGTCCTTTCATGCGGCCTCTTGTGAGCTCATCTCCACAGCATTCAACATTTTAATGCTGATTTTCTTTAGCAGCGCTGTATAGTCTTGGTCGGGATAATCATCCTGCAATTGTATGAGGTCCCGGTGCAAATTGCTTATGCCTCGATTCGTCTTGTTGACATATTCAACAACGTAAGATGCGCAAGAATACTCATCTGAGATGAACGGAAGATCCATATTTGATTCCAAAACGCTAGCAATCCATGGATTAAATATATTAGTCCACAGCTCGGTCATCCCGCGGCGAAACATTACAGTTGGCCTGCGAATCGACGCACGCACTACATTGATATAGTAGTCTGTTGTCAAGTTGTTATCGATCAGAAATTCATCAAAAGTGTCATAATGCTTGATTTCCAGAGCCTCGCGTAGCTTGCTCGACTGCTTAACCAATTCATGTCGGCGGCCGTCCTCTTTTGTAAGCGGCAATAGAACCCGTGTTTGGTCCATCGCCCAATACGGAATGTTAAAGCGGCAGCTGTTCTCTGACTTTTTGTAGCACGTAAACGTATGCTTATGAACCTGATTTGAATACGTCAAGGGCAAATCATCGACTGAGACCGAACATAGGTCCGTGATTAGTTTCACAGTCAGTGGCATGTTTTCGCTGACCGTTTCGCGTTGATCGTTATTAAGCCACAGAAGAATGTGCGCGTGTGGACTGCCACGATGTTGAAATTTAATTCGCGTGAAGTGGTCGATAACGTGATATTTTCCGAATGGATTCTGGGCAGCATTCGAATTTGAAATGAGACGTATTATAATATAAACCAATTTATTAAAATAAACGCAGCAGGTCACTGGGTCTTCGTTCACTAGGGTCGATCGTCTCAGCGCATCTAGCTCTACCATGGGATCCTGTAATTCAACGCCACCGTAATCCTTGCTCAGTTTGTAAATAATTTTAAGCAAGTTTGGCCATAAGATTTCATTTGCACTCATAGTTAAGAACATTGTGGGCTTTCCGACCTGCCTGATCATAGCAAATAGATCTCTTTTTCGAGCACTCCAATACTGAACTGAATTCGGAACTGATTTTAAAAAAGATAAATTTTTCTCCACGCATTCATGAAGGAAAGTTCTATCCTCAATCATTCGACGAGTTACGTTCCTGGTCGAACCGAGACATTTGAATGTTGAATACAATCCCTCTGTTACCCGCAAACGAAGAATCTTCATAGCCATATACAAAACGTGACTCGGAGTCATACCGCGTCTGTCTCGCCGACATATTTCACTAGTAGCCATCATAAATGGAGTGACGCGCACTTGTTGTTTAAACGATCTAGGATGGCCGAAATAAATGGCTGGGAAAGACAGTTCCTCAGCGTAATCATCATAAATGATTGAAAGCGGTTGCCTATTTTGACCCGGTGCGATCTCCAAACATTTGCTTTCATTCCATAGCATAGTTTGCTGTTGTCCAATAAGAAATTCAACTTCGTTGTTTGCTTCTATGTTCTCCAAATCAATAAGTTCATCGCCATTTCTAGCCTGCGATAAGAATACCCAATTTACACGGATATCAAATCGTCGGTATAATGGTGTGCCTTCCAGGTACTGTAGCCACTTTTTTAAAGTAATTTTCTTCACAAATCCAGAGAGGTATATGGAAAATGGATTAAATGCTTCTTTATACTAACATTAAATGCACAATCATCGTCTACCTGCCGTGGCAACTGTTTCACCATATTATCAACATTTACGGGTACGTTTATAATTTGTCCGATTATTTTATAACTATACCAGTATGTTGTCTCAATCGACGTATTTGCATAAAAAGGAGCCGGGGAGAAATCAAACGTTCGCTAATCGGATCGAGCGGAGGCAAGTGTGATGGGTAAGTAGTGCACAATTTGAAGTTGGAAATGTGCTCTTCAGGAAACTCTGTCTGCAGTAACTGGATTTCTTTAGATAAAACAGGTTTCAAATCGCTCTTAAACCATAGTCTGTCACAAATGCTACAAACATGTCCAAGCTCGTTGTTGATAAATAATTTCTGGAATTTGGCGGTGGCGAGTAAATACCTACGTTGATAATCAGAGGAACGGGTGTAGCAATCCTCCGTAGGTTCGACTAGTATTGATTGGTGCGGCCGGTGCGCAATTGTTACATTGAGACCTACGTTTTCTTTATGTAGATCCGACTGTCTAATCTTCTTTCGGGCTCTGTACTCTCGGATCCGCTGGACATTGGTTTTTGGTGCACGTGTCGTAATTGCGAAATTTTTCGAAGCAGTAGTTGTCTTGCTTTCTACCAGCCCGTTAAACTGCGCCCTTTGGCGCGCTCTATACGCTTGCGACCGCCTGACAGAAGTCTTTGGCGCCTGATTCGTCAATGAAATATCTAGTCTGGATGTGTCTACCTCTAATTCAATTGTCGGGCTGAAATGAAGTCTAGCTCGGGAAGTAGACGGCTGAGGTTCGGAAACATTGCCGGGTTCTCTTATCTCTCTCATTGGGCACAGTTCCTTGAACTTTCGTTTCCGCTCGTTAATGATATTTTGATGTTGCTTCGGTAATTTAAAATCTGCTTCGGATGAGTCCATTTCTTCTAGCGACTCGTTCAACTGCGGTTTAGCGCGAGAAGTTGATGGTTGGGGCTCGCGACCGAAGCTCATGAATGAAGAATTAATTTTTGTAATTTTGGAGAAAGTTTGTATAGGAAAATACAAAACTTAATAATAAAAAAAAATTTGGAGAAAGTTAGTACGAAAATAGAAAACTTAAGAACAAAAACATTAGACTAATTACCGATTCCTTATTCCAGTTTTCAAAATAAATTTTAATGATCCAATGAATTTTAATTTTCGCGCTTCGCTCTATTAGTAACAAACACCACTAAGGCTGCGGGCCAATAGTCGGGTAAATCGTTTACTACAGTAAAAAATGGATTTAGAACAGATTTTTCGATCAGTTTGCCATAGAATTTTTGAAAATAAATGAATTTACCGAAAAATTTACTTAGAATTGACTTTTACCTGACTATTGGCCCGCAGCCTAAATACGAAACAATATACAAACCGAAAGTTTTAAATTTTATACAGTAACCCATGCTTTTATATTCATGATAATAGAACAAAACATTTATTTTGATGTCGATTTGGTTATTTTGATGTTACTGTATGTGTAATCGAAGAATAGCTATATCAAATTATTAAATCAAATTAATTTCCGATCATTTGGAAACTTTGAAGACCTTTAACTCTAAAATCCAACTATTTTTGGAATTGACCTTTGCGGTTATATACTTTTCTAGAAAAGCAAAGCTTATACAGCATAAAAAAACTTAAAATCTACACAATATTTATATGTAAGAGAATAAATTTTTTTTAGAATTTTTATTTATTTTTTTTGACTATGAAACAATATGGCGTGCGGTGGTTTGATCAAGTTCATTACTGCTTACATAAAACTCAAATAAAAATATGTATTTATAGGTTTTTCTTTTAAGTTTTTTTAATCCACAAATTAATTTTTAATTTTATTTGTTTTTTACCGTTTATAAAACCTTACAATATTTCATCAAGGGATTATTTACTTTAATAACATAAATACGTATTTCCGTGACGTGACGTCATCATTTTCGTTACACATTAAAATTTAGATTTGTACCCCATATAACGAAAACAAAGACGTAGTCCTACGTCAAAACCAAGAAAAATATTTCCATTACGAGACAACAAAAATAACAAATTTTAGTTTCACGATACAGTTAAACAAATTGGATACAGTGTGAAAGGAAAGTTTCTGAGCATCCGTCTCTAAATGTACTAATGGTGATATAGGTAGTCGATGCTTCCAATTTATCGAAATTGTTGTGTGAACCACCATCATATTCCTAGTCATACACAAGCGACTTTGATGCTACAAAGATGTTGTGAGGTAACACAGTAATGCGATTACACACTAATGCGATTACACCCTGCAATCGAAGTTCCTATATTTTGCTAAATTAGTATTTGTTGATTAGTTCCGTGTAAGACAAAACAAAAAACAAGAAAAAAAATAAAAACCATCAAAATAAGATATCGCGAAATATTTACAATTGTGTTCATAAAATGCGACTGGATCAAACAAGCTGTGAGTCACTGTATATCTAAATACAAGGTACGCCTGATGCTGAGTTCACGGAACGGGATTATTTTTTATCCAACTCGTTAGCCAATCAAATCTTTCATATACAACTAAACCCCGCCCAATTTAATCCAGCTTTAGTTGAAATATTTCCATCTTTTGAGCAAATAATCAAGTCGTACCAACATAGTAACAAAAATAACCGGAAGTATGAGCAACATTTTTGCTCAAATATTTGTTGTTGTTGTTTATTTATGACATTTTTGGAATGAATTTCGCATTAAATAATTTAATTTAAAGTTAATATGTATATAAAATAAATGGAATAGATATGCGAGATGCATTTAAGTAAAGCAATTAGGATGAGAAACAAAAATTTTATTTTGCTGCAACTGTTGGATATGCAACTCTTTGATACGAAATTATTTGTTAATTTGTAAATTGTGATGTGTGTATAAAACCGAATATTGTGTATTTGTAATCCCCAGACATAGGTTTATTCGATTAAATTAAAATAAAGTCCCAACTATTTGAAAACAAAGCAGAAATTGTGAACAAAAAATACAAAAATCAGAAAACATATCGCACATCCTCTTAAAACCTGTCAACACAAAAAAAAACAGTTTCGAGATAAATGCATTTTAATTTTTTTTTAATTGCTAACGCTACTGTGATGCTGAAATTATTCATTATTAGCTTTATAAAATAAATAATATCAGCATCACAGTAGCGTTAGTAATTTAAAATGCATTTATCTCAAAACTGTTTTTTTGTGTTATGACATTTTTTTACAGGATGTGCGATATGACTTACATGACAACCATAGACAAATTTTTTGAGCAAAAGTTGGTAGAAAAAAGTCAGCTTTTTTTTTATCTCGTTCCGTGAACCCACACTGAATCAGCAGTACGGAATCCATGCTTAATATTCGAAGCATGAGTACATATTTATTTTATATTTGTCTCTTTTCATTTTTAATATCTACTGTTCATCACTGATCCAGTGGTTATTCAGCATATTAAAATTGTTATCCAAGCGTGCTATGAATTAGATGTTATGTGATTTAAAAATTAAAATTTATAATTCGTAAAATTTAAAAATAATAAGTAACGAGTTAAAATTGAAAAAATTAACAGCAAGAAAATAAAAGTGTTTGAAAGGTGTTATATTACAATATTATATGTTTAATTTCACTCTATGTTATTAACGAGCATGAAGTTTCTGGCAACTTTCTGGCAAACCCCTATAAATCATATTAAACTTCTAACAAACGTTATAAATGTAAATAAATCCTGACAAATGCAAATTGACGTAATGAAACGAAACCAATTGATTTACAGAAGTTCTGTAGACCATATTCTGAGTTGAAATGCAAATAAAAAATAATCTAATTAATCAAAACTGCCATTAACTAATTTAATATCAGTATCGTCTAAAAAATTATAGCGTAAAGGTAAAAATATGATGATTGATTATATCATTAAACAATGAATTAATAATGCAATTTAGGAAAGTTTACACAAACAGCCACCGTATACAAATTAACCATAAAGGTCTAGGCCGCAAACAAAAAAATAATTTAGGTATAAAAAATATACGAACGTTGGCTTGCCTGCTATAGCGGGCTCAGCAAACGTTTTCTCGATATTCGAATATTCGATTAACTATATACTAAGGGACATTAGACATTGGGATTGACATTTCAATGTTTCCGTTTCGTGATTGTGTGATCTGTTGTTGCCCAAAACAAAATCAAAAGTTAAGCTAGGTTAGACAATGGCGTTCCGATATGAATGAATGGCATATTCGAAATGAGAATGCAATTTTTTTTTTTTTTTTTTTTTTAACAATTTTGTTTATTTATTGAATCTTTCAAACATAAAAATAACAATAAGTTTTCAAATCTTAATAACTAGAGTAATTATGTAAATGTGTGGGAGCAGAATCTACTTCTTTTCAATAAGTAAACTTAATAATTTTATAATTTATGCTATTACAGCCATCGTTTTCTTCTTTAATCGCGAAGACGTAGGTATATCTTGTAGGTTTCGCGGCAGCAAATTCGGATGGGATACCAGTTTCCCTGCATAGCTGATCCGCATCTTTTGTAATTCGTCTTTGATAGTTAGGATGCTAAGCTCCTTATGTATATTTTTGTTTGTTACGAACCAGGGTGCTCCTGTAATCATACTCAGAATTTTTGACAGCGTTCGTTGGACAATATCGATATTCGAATTTGAGGTTGATTGCCATAATTAACACCCATACGATCAAATTTTTTAATCATTGTATTATACAAAAGAAGTTTGTATTCTACGTCAATAGTTGAATATTTCCCCATCAACCAATGCATTTTATCAATTTTTAATTTGATATGGACTTGTTTCGAGGGATTGGTATTCCGTTCATTGTGACAGGCGGACAAGTAAGCTTATTTTTAATGTTACATGTGTCGATTTCTCTTCATTGACCTTTATCTTCCATTTCTTTAGCCATATTTCGATGTCATGAATATATTGTTGCAGAATTTCGGACTCCGTTTCTGGATTTTTATGGCTACATACGATTGCCGTAGCATCTGCGAAAGTAGACGTCAGAATTTGCGAAGACGTTGGTAGATCTGAAGTGAAAATTAAATATAACCTTGGGCCAATCACACTATCTTGAGGTACTCTAGCCAGAATATTTTTCTCGTTCGATTAAGAGGTGTTGTATTTGACATAATATCTGCGATTTGACAAATACGACTTCATAAGTTTTGTAAATTTCTGGCAATTTAAGATTAATTCTATGAAGCAGATCCTCGTGCCATACTTTATCGAAAGCTTGGGCAATATCCAAGAAGACGGCGGAAAAGTATTTTTTCTCTTCGTATGCTGACCTTATTTCTGTAGCTACTCGGTGCACTTGCTCTATGGTTCCGTGCTCGGCTCTGAAACCAAATTGATGACTAGGGATGATATTTCGTAGTTCCGGTTTAATAGTATCGATAATAGTTTTTCGAATACTTTCGAGACGATTGGTAGTAGGGTTATTGGTCTATATGACGAGACTTTGGTAGGATCCTTGCCAGGCTTCGGGATCATTTTTATAGTTGATAATTTCCAGCACTCAGGGATATATCCTGATTCGTAAAATGAATTGAGTGTTTGAGCCAGTCGTCCAAAGGCACACTTAGGCAGTTGTTTAAGCATTCACTTGTAATTCGATCATTCCCCGGGAGCTTACTTTAATTGAATTAGATGTGCAATAATAAACTTTACCAGTGGTTTCTTTATCTTAAATTTCCTCACAGGTCTGATTGCTATATTTTCTGTTTGAACCACCGATAATCCAAGATTTGGAGTGAATACACTTTCAAGGTGATCAACAAAGGCTTGAGCTTTTTCCTCGTCACTTCTAGCCCATTCACCGTTAGAAAGACGAATTGGCGGATTTGGTTGCTGAGGCCGTTTAAGGTATTTAGTGGCCTTCCATAATGAATTGTTTGTGTCCGAATAGGGAGATGATTTTGCATATAATCCATGTTGTTTTTTTGTAGTAGGCTTTGTAGTTTTCTTTTTGCCTGATTAAAGTTATGTTTAGCGTCTGGCGATCGATTAATTTACCAGATGCGTCTTAAGCGACGTTTCCCTGTTAACATTTTTTCTATTTCCGCGGATGATATGGTGTGTCTTGTATGTTTGCTCTTTGGTTTAGGCGAGGCCGAAATAGCTGTTTTGACTAGTAGATTATTAAAGTTTTCCATAGCAATGTTTATATCGTTAGTCGTCTGCAGTGTAGACGTTAGGTCGATATGTGAACTGATGTACACCTTGAATTTCAACCAGTTAGTGAAAGTGTTCGTTAGATATAGTTATTCGTAGAACATGGCTTTTGGTCGGCCAAGTAATGTTGTAAGACCGGAGAGTGGTCAGGAAATAATTTTAAAAGTGGTTTAGCTTGGATTATTTCTCCATTTATTTTACTTGTGACTACAAAATCAAGGACGTCGGGGATTTCTCGACGATCAGTAGGCCAATAAGTTGGATGGCCACATGACGCAACATCGTAGTGGTTTTCTTGAATAACATTCATTAATTGACGTCCCCTTGGAGTAGTCAATCTTAAACCCCATTAGGTATGTTGGGGTTGTAGATATCTGCCGAAACGTTATTGTTTGGAGGGCAATATATTGAAGCGATGACTAAGCTTTCTTTGTCGAGGTCCACACACACAGAGGTTGCTTGAATTTCCTGAGTGCTATTTTCATTTAGAACATAATGGCAAATCCACTTTCTTATAATAATAGCAGTTCCTCCTCCACTTCTGCCCAAGGGATGTTTTGTATCATAAACTTCGTAACCATTAATTCTGAAATTGTGTTTAGTCGGTTAAGTGGGTTTCAGAAACTAACATAAGATCAATTTCGTGTTTAGTTAGGAAATGTTCTAATTCAAGTTTGTGTTGGCTTATACCGTTTGCGTTCCAGTGGCATATCTTCAGATAGTTTATCGGAGACATTCTAGTTTTTGGATCATAGTGTTTTGATTTTGTAGCATTGCTTCTAGCATATTTTGCATTGTTGTCATTATTCATCATCATTTGCATGCAGTTATTCAGGGTAGGTTCAACATTTGAGGATTCACCTTGAAGAACATTTGCGTATGTTGGTTTGCTGGCTGGTGTTCTGGACGAACGAGAGTCATTTGGCGTATGCGGAGGTATATTATTCTGCGCTTCTGCTGTAGTTTTATACTGCCTCCTGGGACGTGACAACTGACTAATATTTATGTAAACTGGGCATCCTCGGTAGTTTGCAGTGTGGTTTCCACCGCAGTTGCTGCTTTTCCTGTCAGTTGAAGAGTTCTTTGTTTTTGGGCAACTTTTGGTTTGGTGTAGTTCCCCGTATACGACGCACACTGATATCAACTTGCAATATGTCCTTGAGTGACCATATTCTTGACAGTTTAAACACTGTATTAGTTCGAACCTTTTATTTGGTTCTTCAATAGTTATGCGTCTGTGTATGAAGTACTTTAGTTTATATATTGGATGAACTTCCCCCTTTTTCAAAATGCTTTCGGATGGATCCAGTACAACTTTGAAAATTGGTTGTGGTTGCTTCAAGCGGTGTATTTTGCCTCGACGCAAATTTGTTACGTCATATGTTTTTCCATTTTTAGCACGCTTGATTTGAGTTCTTGCATCACTTTGATGCGTATAATGTATTTAAAATAACGGTAAAAGGTCGGGAAACACCGAACTTGACGAGACCACTTGTCCTCTACGTATTTTGGGGCGCTGATTACGAAAATGAGGGTTAAAACTAGCAGCAATGGTTGGAACACCCCTAAATAAGGGTGTTTTTCGACTGTACTTGTTGTTTTGCAAACTAACTCGTCTCATATGTTTTTGGGGCGCTGATTATGAAAATGGTGGTAAAAATTTGCAGCAATGGTTGGAACACGCCTAAAATTGCAAAAAACACTCCTAAATAGGGGTGTTTTTGACTGTACTTGTTGTTTTGCAAACTAAGCCATCTTATATGTTTTTTGGGGCGCTGATTACGAAAATGGGGGTTAAAACTAGCAGCAATGGTTGAACCACCCCTAAAATTGCAAAAAACGCCCCTAAATAGTTTCTGATACTCATATTTTTTAGTCTTTATTTAAAGTGATCATCCGAAAACAAGAGTTAACAAGTCGGGTGTTGGCTACAACATATTCCCCTACTTTTTTCTATATAATCTACTTATTATTATTGTGATATAGCACTATAAATTCTTAAACTAATTTTATTTTATTCTTAATGGTTTTACAGAGACCTAGATTGAATTCATTAAACTGTCTTCAGCCGCGCGTTAAAAAATTAACATCATTGGATTTAATGGAGGATTCTGTACATGTCGATTTCGAAAGCTCTTTAACGCCTGAACCTTCATCGATTGGCACCAAATTTTTTAGTCTTAAATGTTTTGACATAGCGTTTGAAACGATTCCTGAAGAGGATAGTGAAGATGAGAAAAGCGACCCAGTAAATGAATATATTCCAGTAGTGGATTATGTGGGCGATGAACATAAGTTATCTGACGGAATTTGGGAGAAAAAAACAATAACCCAGGAGGAGGAGAAAGCAGAAATTAAGATCATTTATATTTTGGTAACGCAATCAGAAATGGCTCAAGTTCAGGAAAAACATGATTGGGATGGAAAGGAAATTAAGATGCTCGACTGTCTCAAAGAAAATGCAATGGAGGAAATAGGAAAAGACGAGGTAAATGAGGGTGCATGCGCTAATATTATTTGTGACAGCCATGGCCCTTCAACAGCAGGTGTACTTTAAACTCATTTGATCTAGGTCTGATAAATTTACTTGTTTAATATTGATATGTCTGTATGAAATATGGAACTGAAATAAATTTATAAATATTGGATTTGACATCAAAATACACAAATAAATAAATAAATAGTTAATAATGTTTCAATTGTGTTGCTAAGAATCCACTAGCTTTTTTGGGACTTCTGCAAATTTAAGACATATAGGTAAGCGTATTACATATGTAGATTACATTTTCATAATATCTCACTATAATACATTTTACTTCAATAAATCATGTGAATATGGAAATGTCATTAGGTACGGCTTGAAGAACCAAACAAATATTTTTTTTTAAATTAATATGATATTTAATAAATAAAAACAATCACAAACCTTTAATAGATTTGACGATGGGTTTTAATGGATTCATTAAATCCAATTGAGTTAGATGGCCACGTTGCAAGGTCTCCACAACAACAGGTGATTAATAAAGGGTTCAATCAACAACCAGCCGGTGTGTGCCGTAGAAGAATACCCTGACTGCGCTGGCGTGACAACGCCGAACAAGACCTATGCATAATAGGATGTCAAAACTGAAGTTCAGGATCGATGGATTATGACGGATGGTGGACGCTATAGTGAAGGTGGCAAAATCCATTCATGGGATGTGAAAGCTAGAGAAAGAAAAAGATTACTTTATTGAATGGGAGTTGAAAGATCTTTTAGGATTTTCAAGCGATGCTAATAAACATGTATTTCTATTTTCTATATCAATGTATAGTTGATTTCTTGCTAAACATGTTATTACCATTACATATAATCATTTTGAACCGGAATGACTGATGATTGGAGCTAGCTGCAGTCAATATACAACAAGCTACAAGTACTTCACTCCATTGCTACCACTACCAGCAATATTAGTAGCAACTGCCGAGGCGTTACGAAATTTGCCGACACCGCGAAATAAATGCTATACAACATAGAACCGCTGCATATAATCTCCCCGTTCAAGTCATTTGTGGCGTTCATTCTAATCAAAAAATGAATTTAGAATCAGCTAATGCTTTATCAAAGAACATTATTTAATTAAAGAGAAATACCAAAAATATCACAGCGTTTCGATTTCATGGAGCGAAGCTTCCTGCGAACATCTACATCACCAACCATATGCCACCATACAAATCGCCACGATCAGAACCCACTGTTGGGGGGTCCACTATTCCTGAAAATATCAACCTTAGATGGAGCAAGGTTAGTGAATGCCTGGCCTATACGTACGTTGCCCAAGTTGAAAAAGGTAAACAGTAGATTTACCATTTTCAAATTGTCAGTGAAGATTGACATCATGTATTCTTTACAATGAGCGTCATCATACACTTCTGCATTGCAATAATGCAGCGTCTTCAAGCATAGGTAAAACTCAAATTCCATTATTCAACCTACAACGAACTGTTGGTTGACTAATGGAGTTTGCGTGAACTTGCGTGGTGTTTGGCTGAAGAAAGAAACTACCGGCACTGGACAAGCTTGTTACTTTAAAGGCCTTAATTATTAATATGAAAAGATTTAATTTCGGTAATTAAAATTATTTTTCACAATAATAAAAACGTTTATTTTTATAATATTGTTAGAATTTCGGGCGTTCGATATGGATTCAAACATAATTTTCCAAATTAAACAATCACCGATTTAAGTTACAAACTTTATTTTCCAACATCTGTAATTTCCACAGCAATTCAATGATTTCACTCGTTCACTGCAGTGCTCACTAATTCTCTTTAACTGTTCACATTTAGCACGATTTCCTTTTCACTTTTTAACTTGCATTGTTCACTGGTTAAATGGTTATTCCCCTCCACTTTGAATGACTTTTTTAAATCTAATTCCCAATCGGTATTGGAGGAATACTTGATCCGACAACATCGGTGATGGGAAGAATAATATTCGCTTAATAAAATTATAGTCTTCAAACTGGGTTCGAACTCTTGAACTTTGAGTTGATAACATTGACGGTATAAAATTTACCATTCGACCACCGAGTGATATGTTTGTGTAGAGTAGAATTCGTAACAATATAATAATTAAATATTTGGTCATAATCCCAGTATGAAATTTTTCCACTGTGTGGAAAAAACTGTTTTAATTCCATTCTAAATTCCGTACTACAAAATATCAACGACACAAAAATATCGATTTTGGAGAAAAATAATTGTCTCTCTTTCTCTTTCGCGGTAATATTATTTTAGTTTTATAAGTTTCGATTATATCTTTTATTTTCAGTTTCTTCTGACAAGTCGACGTTAGTTTTTTTTTTCTTCTTTAAAGTGTTTGTGTTTCATTATAATGTTTTTCTATTTGTTAAAGTAAATAATTTTAAATTTAAGTATATGATAATAATTATTAACTTATTTAGTGATCGCGATGTACAAATTTGGACTAAAAAGGTAATAGAGATCTATCTCACAATGGCGTCGTCGCGAAATACATATACGTTGTAAATTTTCAATGCATTTTTTTTCAAGATCTCAATATGCTGAAGATTAATAATCGGGTAGCACGTGGCGGATGCAATACAAACACAATTTATAAAATTTAAATATATAAATAAATTTTCTATGTATGTTTAATTAAAAAAAAAATAATAATTACCTTCACAAAAACAAATGATCATAAAATCTTTTATTTGGAATTCAAGTTTTATGTGAAAAATACTAACCAAATCTGCTCTTTTTTGCGCAGGAACGTATTGGGAATGAGTATAGAAAAGTGATGGAAACATCCCGAGTTTCCGATGAAATTCGACCTTCTTTTCAATTAAATTTTTTCTCTTTTTAGTTGGGATTCACACCCACACTGGAATTTTTGTGACACTTTTCTTTGACGAGCACTTTTCTTTGAAGAGTGTGGTTTTTGAACGCGAATATAAACGGAACTCCGTCGGCATTGCATATTGGGATAATAACAAATGACCTTGTTAAAGAACCCGAAAGTTGCCAGCCGAAAGATAATGCAGATAGTGCCTTGACTATTTCAGCCAAAAGTTTAACTCTCTTTATACTCTCGCTCCTATCGATTTTTAAATTCCTATAAACTGAAATAATTTCTCCTTCACCCGAATGATATAACCCGATCCTAAATTCGTAAATTCTTAAGTTCATGACTGATTTTTGCTGTATTCAAGACACTATCTGCATTATCTTTCGGCTAACTTTAACAGTATATTAAATGTTTTATTGCTTGATATTGAACAAAAAAGTTTGAATAATAAAAACCGCATCAACCAGAATATCAAACACATCATCAAACAACAAATCAACAAGAATATCAGCCCTCAAAGTAGACAGGTTTCTAAACCCACTTCCGAACCAACAGCAACAACAATAGATCGAACGGCATCACAAAATTGCTATTGCCCACTTTATCAGGTGTTCGACGGAGTGCGCGCCCATGTAGAGCGCCGTTACGGTTGGACTTGCAATACCAGCACTCAACTGTAGTACACACTCCTTATATATGGCAGATTGTCACTAATGAAATTCTCTCTATACTGTCAAACAAGCAACACGCATTTTATACGTAATATTTAAATTAAACTAAATACGCCTTATTCGAGAACATCTTGTTTTTTCCGACTTCATCATCTATAAAAGACCCCAAAATAAAGGCATCAAATATGTATTATACCAGGATTCAGGTTCTATAATCAATAATAATCCTAATCCAATATTCCAGGCAACATAATGCAGCAACTTGATGACCGATAGTCTAATTATTAAAATAGATAAACAAAATTAACAAAACAATTTGAATAAAAATTTATGTTGGCTGCTCTTCAAATGGGATTCTAGCTAATAGGGAGTAGGCACAATCATGAAACTTCGTCAGTATATTCAGTACATGCAGTTTAAGTGATTTCATTACACCCAGAAAAATAACGTTTTTAATTCCGATTTTAATAACTTTCACTTATTGAATCGTATTTTTCGAAAATCAGCAATAAAATTGTTTAATGAATAACTTAGTTTTAAGTTTAACAAAAACATGTATTCTATCAATAAAATAAAATAATTTTACTAATAAATACACTTATTGTAATGACAATGTATTAGTTATCAAGTCTAAACTTACTAAACTTATTGATCGGACAATGCTCGTTGTTAAAATAAACATTACGACTTGATTAAATTACTAATTCAATAACTAAAGTTATTACATTTACAACGTGACTGTTCTCGTTAATCATTAAAATTCGCTAAAGCATTATACTTATACTTTATATGTAAGTTCAAAAATTTTCGATATTTTTGTAGTTTGGTCACTGCAGATGAGACGACCGCATTTTTAATTTTTTTTTAAACTCCATCCACCAAGTTAGTGCCGCAATATTAGCAACACGACTCTGTAGAGATTTCTTTTTCAGGAAGGTTATAGTCTCTACACGGGCCTCGCACCCTCTATGGTAAATGCCCCCATTCAAGATGGTCTAGAACATATATAGTATATAATATATATATAATATTCAAAATGCGTTCCAACGTCTTGGTAACCTCACCTCAACCTCATCATATCAGGGTAGGTACCATCACCTCCCATATTATCCAGAATATCTTTTATTATGATTATTACGCTCTTTGTAGAAATTAATAATTTAATTTTTTGGAATAATAACTAAAGAACGTCCAATTTAAAACGTCAAGTTATTGAACGGAACTAAATACTTATTGATATAACAATTATTGTGTCGATTTAAAGGTAGTAAAATCAATAACTATAAAATTGTCACGGCAATAACTTCGTTTATTGGCCAAAAAAAACCTATGTTTTTTATTGATTTTACATATGAAAACTGTTATTTCAACAACTTTTTTCTCTGAGTGAGTGATTTAATTAACCCTGTAATGCATATACTTTAGGCGGGTATATGCGGACTTTACATTATCAAGAATTGCGCAAACGCATCTAATTTTTTCTTTATATTTTAAATTTGTTATTCTCTTTTATACTTCTCTCATCACAATAGTTTATTGTTTGTTGTTGTAATATGTACATTCGGGCCAAAAATAACAGTTAAATTCATCGTTTTCATTGAAAGTGAAGTTTTATTGTTTTATGCTAGTTCGCATATTTTAATTAATTATAAAACATATTTTCTGCAATTTTATAGGACTAAAAAAATTATTGGTAAGTAGTTTTGTCTTTATTTTCTCCGTTTTTGATGTTGGTATAATAAAAATTATTATGGGGTACTGTAGCGATTGCATTTTGTAATACCTGCCTATAGGCGAACTTGTGCATTACAACAAAATAAAAATAAAAATTTGTCAACTATTCTGAAGAAATGTTTACTGAAATTTCGGGTAAAAAAATAAATATATTGTGTTGTTTGTTTATAAATATGTGTGTAAACATAACTCCGCTCGCTATGTTTCATTCAATACATCTGTATTTTATTTAGATATGGCCTCTCGACAAGTGTACAATGTTTCTGAAATGACCGATGCGGAAATCGAAGAACTTATGAATTCAATACAATTCGATGTAGAAACAAGTGACGATGAGGATGACTGTAATTTGAACGATGATCAAATTTCATCAATACATACTGTGGTTACTGAAGATGATGTAATTGAAAATTCATTAACCGATGTGGTAACCAGAGAAATTACTGAGGTCACTATAGGTACATTGAGAGATGCCCACGAACAATCTGAGAATGAGCCATCAACACTTGCTCAAAGTAAAGATACAAGTCGAACCAGGAAAAAATATAGTCGGAGAAAGCGTATCCGATCACCAGAATTGGTAGAAGAACCAAACGGACCAATTATTTCCACAGCATCTAAATTTTCTGGAGATGTACTGTAAATAAAAAATGACAGTCGTGAATTCCAATCTATAATTTGAAAAAAAAACAAAACTTAACGTTGCATATTAACGACATAGTATTTCGAGGCGATAAAGAATTACCTCCAAAATTGAAAGAACTTAAAACCCCATATGATTGTTTCAAATATTTTGCGAATGATGATCTTGTTAAGCACATTACAGAACAATCAAATCTGTATGCCTGCCAAAAGAATATTGGGACAAAATTTAAAGTCGACTCCAACGACATGCGGAAATTTATAGGGGTCTTAGTCTTTATGTCTGTGTATCGCTACCCCAATACAAGGTCATTCTGGGGAAGACACTCATTTGAAGCGATCCGACAAGTGATGCCTGTACTTTAGGTTTGAAGAAATTTGTCGATATCTTCACTTCAACGATAATTCTCTTGCAGTCGATAAAGATCATCCAGATTTTGATAGGTTGTTCAAGGTTCGACCACTCACAGTACACTTTAACGAAATTTTTTGTTCAGTGCCAATGCTACCTAGGCTTTGCGTAAATGAGCAAATGTGCACACCTAATATGGTAGAAACTGTGTTGCGTCAATATATGCCGAACAAGCCACACAAATGGGGTTTTAAACTGTTTTCGTTTAGCGATTCCAGTAGCTTCTCGTACGCATTCGAAATTTATTGCGGTGCTGGGGATAATAAAATTTCCGAAGACGCACCTGATCTTGGGGCATCGTCGAACGTAGTTGTTAGCCTTTCAAAAAATATACCGAATTTCGTTAACCATATACTATATTTCGATAATTTTTACACGTCCATGGGCCTGTTAACATACTTACGTATCAGAGGGATATTTAGCTTGGGAACTGTCCGTCCAGATCGTGTGCCAAATTGTAAGCTGTCGAGTGATGCGGTCTTAAGTGGGGAAAAAGTTGAACGTGGATACTCTGAGGAGTATGTGGGCAATACTTATGGAGTCGACATCTCGTCAGTTTTATGGAAAGATACAAAAACAGTACGGCTTCTGTCGACCTATGTTGGCACGAAACCATTTGTTTCCAACAAAGACACCTTGCAACCACAGAAAGCTGCCAGATGGGATAAAAAAGAAAGAAAGCAGTGTGAAGTCGATTGTCCATACATAATAAAAGAGTACAACCGGCATATGGGGGGTGTCGATCTAATGAATGGATTATTAGGCCGTTACAATATACGGATGAAAACCCGAAAATGGTCAAACCGTAGATTTTATCATCTTATTGACGTAGCAGTTGTGAACGCTTATATTCTGTACCACAGAATAATTTCAAATCAAGAAAAAATTGAGCTTCCAGCATTTCGGACTAAAGTGGCTGAATCACTCTGTTCCAGCGGAATGACGGCAGAGAAGAAAAACGTTAGGCGACCATCTAATGCATCTCAAACACCTTCTCCAAAACCAGCCAACAGAGCATATCTCCCTACTGTAGATGGCCGTTACGATTGAGTAGGTCATTGGTGCATTTTTCGTGACCAATCAGGTAAACGGCAATGCAAGTTTCCAAAATGTAATTCAGAAACACAAGCATTTTGCGTGAAATGCAATATTAGTTTATGTAACTCACCGAATAAAACATGTTTTTATGAGTTCCACAATAACTAAATAAAAATATGATAAATCACAATTTGAATCGCTAATCGTCCTATATTTGTTTTGCAATGAATTTTGTTCCTATATTTATTTTGCAATGTCTTGTGAATAAAAGATATTAATTTGAAAATTTTGTTTTATTTCGTCGCACTGCATTACCCCGCCTAAAGGCGGACTTTGAATTTTCACATGTGGCTGAATGGATTGGCCT
Source organism: Nephrotoma appendiculata (assembly GCA_947310385.1). NCBI lineage: Eukaryota > Metazoa > Arthropoda > Insecta > Diptera > Tipulidae > Nephrotoma > Nephrotoma appendiculata. The sequence continues at coordinate 147,113,879 of OX371224.1, forward strand.
CAAAAATAAAGTTTGACTTTAAATTTGTCCTATTCAACACAATTTCAACCTAGTATGAATTTACCAGCTGGTAAAAAAATGCATGCATTAGAGGGTTGAAAGAAGGGAATACCAGAAATCATTCATAAAATGTATTTCAAAAATTTAACTTGTAAAAATAGTGTTGAATTTATTGTTTCTATCGCCAAATCTGACTAATTTGGAGTATGCCACCATGGTCTTTTCAGGTTATATATACATCTAGTTTCAACAATGTGACTAGTAAACTACGGCAGTTTTTTACATAGTTAGTCTACTTCAACAGATTTTGTATACATAACGACTGCAAATGGGCAGATATAGTCGTTCTAGGAAAAATCCTGGTCAATTCTGGAGAAGAACTTAACTTTTGGAATGCACAGTTTGGCACAATTAAACTAAACTAAAAATTGCACAATCAAACACTTCTCGTCAAAACAAGGAAACCGTGGCATTCCCAAAACCGTATTTCTGTCTTCACTCATCGTGTATATCAAAAGCAAATCGAAGTTTTTCAGTCCCAATACGATTTTGATATTTAACTTGGTTAAACTAACATCTATTTTACAAGTTATTGGGTGTATAACTTAGTTTTTTTTTGATTTTATAGGAGATGGCGTAACTTTAGTACTAAAGATTCTGTTTCAATGACACCAACGGCGTTTTAAAGTGTTGACATCCCACATTAAAATTTAGTTTGCCATTATTCGTGGAAGCGTAAACAGCATATTTTTAATCACATTTAAACATGTCGAATTTCGTACCAACAAAACAGCATTTGCGGGAAGCACATTTTTGCTTTAATCAAAAGAAAAAGCTGCTGAAAGTTTTCGTTTGCTTCAAGAAACTTATGGTGAACATGCACCAACTCAACAAAATTGCGAAAACTGGTTTAAACGATTCAAAAGTGGTGATTTTGATGTCAGTGACAAAGAAAGTTCTGGTTAACAAAAAATATTCGAAGATGAAGAATTGGAAGCATTATTGAAGGGAAACTCAGCTCAAACAGAAAAAGAACTTGCAAAACAGTTAAATGTCACTCAAGCAGCCATAAGCAAACGTTTACATGCCATAAAATTGATTCAAAAAGGAGGAAAATGGGTACCACATGAACTGACTAAGCCAACATTGAAAATCGTTTAATGGTTTGCAATTCTTTGCTTACAAAACACCGAAGATGGTATTTTTTGTCGCAAATTGTGACTGGCGATGAAAAGTGGATTTTCTACCATAACCGCGTAGATGCAAAAAACAATGGGTTCATCCAGGCGAACCATCCACATCAACAACAAAACGAAACATTCATGGTTGTAAGGTTATGTTGTGCATTTGCTGGGATCAGAAAGCGAATGGTGAACTATGAGCTGCTAAAACCGAACGAAACTATTACTGGTCAACGTTACTAATAACAATTGATAGATTTGAACCATGCATTGAACGAAAATCGTCCGATTCCAGTCAACAAACTGCGTAAAGTGATTTTGCTGCACGTCAATGCTCGACCAAGTACAATTTTTTTTTCGATGGAATCCATAAATTGCAAGAAATATGGTCAATAACGATAGAAAATATTTTGATTAAACTAAAATTTACCATTTCTAGAAATAAACGTGTTTTTCTGCAAAAAATCCAAAAAACTAAGTTATACTCCCAATAAATGAAAATACGATATTGTACTTCAAGAAAGGAAATTTTACCAAAAAAAAGACGAAAAAAAACTTTAAAAAAGAAGGGCTGTCTTTCACACAAAAGGACGGTTGGGAAAATAGTAAGAAACCCACAGTTGCTTCTTAACTAATGTAATAGGTAAATATGAGTTTTAGTGACCATCCCCAATGAACATTACTTAAACTTGGACGTACACAGTTAGTTGAGCAAAATTCAACTGTAGAACAAAATTTCTTTCGAGGGCTCATCATTGGGTGTTCTGTACCTATTTTATTTTTTCGGATTTTAAATGGTTGCACCTTTTTAATTTGTTTTATTACGTGTAAAACCGGCTTGCTGTGTTTCTAGTAGCGAAGACACAAACTAGTACAATTTTACAGTACATTTTATTACAATTTTTTGCGTCCAGGATAAAATAAAACTAATATTTTTTTTGTAAACTTGGTTTTTTTTATTAAATATTTTATTTTTTTTTAATTATTTCTGTGTTTTTGTTGTTTTTTTATAATTTTTAATTAATTAATTACACAAAAGAAAAAAATATTCTTTGTTTTATGTAAATAACATGTTTTATTGTTTTTTTTTTTCGTTTGTTAAATTTATATTAAATAGTATTAATATAATTTTAGAATTTATTTATTTATTTTTTCGTTTTCATTTTTTGTTTAATTATGGAAGATTAATATTAATTCAATAATTCATTACACGGGGATGGGGAGAGAGGAAACAAATTGAATCACTGGCCAATTCAAACGATTATATATTATTACTAGCCGATATTACCCAATGTTCAAAGCCAAACATGCTACGTGAAATGTTTCATTTTCGTGTCCTTTAACTGTGTTTAAATTATTAAATGATGTAGGTCCTTGCACATTAATTAACAATAAACGTAAACTGAAACATTCTTTTTGTTTTGGATGAATGGTGTAAATTCTGCCTAAAACATTTGACTTAAAAACGCCAGGATGTCCATCGACAGGTGTACCTCATTTTCGAAGTTCCCATTTTTTTTTATCCTACGCATAGTATGAAGGCATTTCTGAATACAGCAAATTACGCGTAAATGAATTTTGTTGTTGACATGTATTGAAAAATTCTGTAAAAGTAGTTTTTGGTGGAGAAGCAGCTCGCTGTGTAATATTTTGGTCTGTAAAATAGACACGTTGTCCATTTTGAAGATGTACCGCTAGATGAATTACTGCTGGAGTCCTTTCGTCTTGTCGCTCAATATTGAAAACTGCCATGTCAGTTCTTTTGTTGATATATTTGCAAATATATTTTATGGATTTTACGGATGAGCATAGTTCAACATTAATGTTTGCCTTAAATGTTTTTGATAAAAATGGCGAATAAGGCACAATCCATCTATTGTCAACTTCAAATTCATTTCTGTGAATATTTATCGTGAATGAGTTTAAGAGAAAGTTGAAAACATCAATTCCAGTAAACGTATGCATTGTAAAATCTTTAGGAAAACTTTTGGAACATTTACCATTAATCATACATGGTGAATTCATATTAAGTGCTCCACATGGAACCATATTGCATTTAACAATTTCAAACAATTCTGGATCCGTGTCTTCATCAGGAATTTCAGCGATTATTACGTTGTCCATATCGATTGATCTTATTTTATTGGTCAGCCAAATTAATATATGAGCATGAGGAAGTCCTCGTTTTTGCCATTCGATCGAATACATCCAACAATTCGTTTGCCCATACACATGATACTTTTTAATGAGATCCATTAAGGATTTTAGCTTTTGTTTAAAAACTCGTGCTATAATGTCGTATTGATCATTCGATTGTTGACCATGCTTTAATAATACTACAATATCGTTCCATTTTGGATTGCATGTGAATGTTATAAATAAATCGGGTGTTCCGTAATGATGAACGAAAGTCATAGCGTCTTGAATATACACTTGCATATGACGCGGACATTGACAGTCCGATGAAGGAAGAATAATGAAGGAAGAATAACAGTATTACCGATGTCATTGGCATTAATACTTCTGTCTACATTTGCATTTATTGCATCACGCAAGTGGATGTAATCATACGTTCGTAATTTTGACTGATTAAACCAAATGTATCATATACGTTCACTCTCGAGTTTCGATTTTGGCATACATATCAACAACATACTGATGGTATAAATATCTACATTTTAGAATGTTATGGCTTCAGTAGATCTAATCATTAGTCGATAACCGTAATAATTCAAAGCAGTAACTTTTATGGTCAATTCTGCGCCGGTGAATGGATTTGTTTGTTTTATGTTGATGTGATATCCATCATCACCTTCCCAACAAATGAAAGGGTATTGCAATGCGTCGTAAGAGCGATGAGTATCTTCAATTTTCTGAATGACGTTATTTCTACTTTTGTGTACTTATTTTCCTATTGTGGTGTAATTTTTTGGAACAATTGTATTAATTAACTTTTTTCCATTAAAAATTGTTGAATTGTATTAATGATTTCACGCTCTAGAATTACGGTTATACGATGTATTTCGCAACGTTCTTCAATTTGCTGTTCATTTGATCCAATAAGATAAGATAAGATATATACAACGCAGGGCAGCTGTTAGGCTGGTTACCTATAACGTACTTCATGCTAAGTATGCCCATGTCAAGATGAACACAGATTTGTTCGAACAACGCACCAACTGAATTACTTGAGCACATGCAACTACTGCTACTTCATTCGAATATCACCTAATTATTCGACGAAATCTGTTACATAAGACACGATTCGGTGACCGAACTGACTAGGAATCCTGAACCTGCGAGGGTCTCTAATACTACTGGAAAAGGATTTGTTAAATGTTCTAACTTATAAAGAACCTACATGAGCAAACTGTCGTTTTTCCACAATACAGTTCGGTGTTTTGTTCTCACAAGTGCACCATAACCATTTCTAAATTCCCTTGTTAGTAAAAAATTATTATAATATTTAGGTTAGTTTGTTAGTTGGGGCCATTTTTTGACTATCTTCCTTCTACTCACCATAAGGATGAGGAGGGTACATCACCCAAATCATTGTTTATGAATTGTTACATCCTTCTTTTGATTTTCGCTTTTGGAATTAAAGAAATTCACAAACATTCTTGAAACCCCAAACAAATTACCTCATATGACCATGAATTCCTATGAGATAATTCAACAAACAATATGTTTCACTTACATTACGTAAAGTAGAGTAAAAAACCAAACAAACTGCAACACATACAGTTATTTCCGAAACGATCGCAACAGACGGCTCAAATTCTCCCTCTGTGAAACCTCCATTATCTCCCAAGCGACCACTCGCCAACATCACCAATCAGTTAAGCCAATGCTTCACAAAGCCGTGATGAATCTATGAAAGATCACAAACGTACCGTGTAATCCTATACCTCAAAACATTAACAACATTCAGCAAGGAGACCAATTTGGACAAACAAAACCAAACCTCAGGAAAGGGTTCCATGCAACACTGCAAATTTGACTTCTTATATTAGTAATTAACAGCTACACCATATCCCCGCCGCCCCTGTGTAAATTGATCACACATACTGCTTCACTCGACAAAACCCAATGCAGTTCCAATGCATTATAGAGAAAAAGTGTACCCCCTTCCCAATCGGTAAAAATATAAATAGGTACAATAAATAAAGATGCCCATCGCAATCCCATCATCACCCAACATTCTCAAAAACAAGCCTATGAAACTGAACAAATTCAAATAAAACGTAAAAACTATCAAAAACAAACACTTTCAAAATCATCGGTCCCTATTCCTCGCACACGTAAAACATTCATATGCACGCAAAATGTCACATGCAAGGTTATGAACATCAGCAATACAATTCAAACGAAACCAAAGCATTACCGCATCGGGAAACGAAAAACAATATACATTATACAGACAAAATAAAATATCGTCATCGCTCGCAGTAGAAAAGCGTGCGTTAATTTTCCATGAAAATAACAAAAAACCGAGCTCACAGAACTACACACGTGTATCGTAAAACATCTGCACACACAAGCACAAAAAGTAAATATATGATGATATGATATCATATCATAGAGACTTACAGGCCAACTACAATGGTAATCCTAGGTATGTATAGCACATTCCTAGAATATACGCTATACAGTATTAAAATTCTGCATTTTACTATATTCCAAAATTATGCCTGCATCCTCGACATAAATGGTTTATGGGGATAGGATGTTAGTAACCTGGATACGATGTTAGTAAATAACCAGGATGATAAGCGCAGCAAAGATAATGTCTAACTACATTGATAGGTTAGTTAAGTTAGTTATTCTAAAAATATCACACCTAGGAGAAGAATGTCATCAGTCATATTACGACTGGAATGATTGGCATCTTGGGGTCATCTCATCTCATGCTGTATATTATAACCGCTTTGAAATGTAACACCATTTAACGCAAGGGATGTTTGTTCGTAAGGACCCGACAGCATATATTTATACATATGACGGCCTAAAAATTCTAATCTATAAGCTCAAATGCTAATCAAATTTCAGAACAATATCGTAAACGTTTTATTTAACTAGCTACCTTAAAAATCCATTCACTTTCAATTTAGAACAAAACTGTCTCGCCGAATTAAGTATGTAATATACATTTACTCATTCTTAAACAGAGAAGTAATATTAATAATAATATTAATTTATTATACATAAGTTCAATTGGAAATGGTAACGATAACATCATTCGATTACAAGAAGTATTTTGATGGTTCGTATGATTCGTTTGATTTGAGTTGAAGATGTAAAAACACATAAAACAAAATCATAAATAACTGGTGAAGAATCCTAATACAAAATGCTCATAGTTCCGAACGTTGAAAATATAAATGAATATACATTTCTGTATCCGTAGCCGAAAGGAATCACGTCAAAAATCCATTCTCGTATGTGCTTCGAACCAACCTAAACATTTGCAACAACTTATTTTCGTCAGAAAAAAAAAAAAAAAAAAAAACAAAAAAACCACAACTACACACAACTGTGTGGGCTGTACCTCAAATCAAGCGAAACCCCTTATCAAAAACGCCACTACACACTATGTCCCTTTACTCACACACCTGTGTGGTTCGGACTCAAATCAGGCAACAAAAAAAATCTTTTTTTGTAGAAAAAGGGATATGCGGATCTCTCTGTCAAACGATTCCCTCCTATAGACCATTTTCCTCAAACGTCAAAATAACATTATGACAGTTGAACGTGTATGGCAAACCATTAAAATAAAATTCGATTTTTTTTTTTTTATTCATAAATTCTCACAATGCTATTAAAATTTAACAGTATAATTGTTTGTGGTTATGTTTTAAACATTAAACTTTACTAGTTGTGTCATAAACTTTAAAATACAAATAAATTTTAGTTTGTTCTGGTCTGCCATACAGATACAGCCAGCTGTCAAATTTTTTTGAGGAAAATGGTCTATTGTCAGAAAACATAAGTAGATGTCGGAAACGAATCAAAATAATAGAAAAGAAACATAAACAGAGATAAATGTATACATACAGCAATTTATGAGCAAAATTTACGCACGAAACTAGTACAACAAGAACAATATTCTGTGATGAGAGGATATTACAGTCAAACTTGTCTAAGCTGAACTTCTATAAGTCGAACTATTCTTCTATATCTCGAAAACTCAAGCAAAATTGGTTTTTCATTTCCTTCACTCGAATTATCTCTACCTCAAACATTTTATTATTTTTGCAACTAGTGATTCGACTTATAGGAGTTTGACTGTATTTAAGCCGCACTACAACAAAATTTGTGATCGTAAAAAAAAACTTGAGAAAATATGTATAGTAAGTAATAGTAATGCACGATTTACATGTTCCAATTCTTTTTTTTCCAGTAAAAAATGAAGGGTTAAGTATATTATGATTTTCGTTTGCGAGAGGAGCACGAAACAAATTCCAGTAAAATAAAATTGGATTTGTTTCTTTTTAATTTGAGCCAATGTTGTTTATATATGGCTGACTCTTTTTAACTAGTAACTTTTTGTTATTTGCGTGCAGCTCTATTTTTCAGTAAAAAATTTGTTGAGAAAAAAAAAATGTAAATCGTGCATCAAAGCAGTGCACCCAGAATACTACAGGCCACACCGCTTTAAAAATTTTGCTATATGACGTCAATTTATGTCGACTGTTCTCCCCTTGGCTATTATAGGCAGCACTAAAATTAAAAAGATTGTTTTGATTTTTTTTGTGTTTGATGTCATATTGATAAGAAAAAAATTGTAAACAAACAAAAAAAAAATATTTTAATAATATGTTTTAAAATTCAATAAAAAGCTACTGGTAAAAGTAATAATTCATAATATTATTATAAAATTATGCATTCTAAACCGTGTAAAATATGTAAACACGCATAAAATGTGTACACATTTCGAACAATTAATGAGAAGACATAACCTCACTTTTAGCGCTCGTACAAAATTTTTTTCTTTATTTGTGTTTGCTTTCGTTTTTTCTTCTTATGAACATGACTGCCGTCTACAGTTCAAAGAATAAACTGCAGACACAAACTTAATGACACAGCAAGCAGTGTGGCCTGTAGCACTCTAGGTGCACCGATTAAAGCAAAACAGAATCAAAAGCAACACCAACACACGCAACCAAACTTTACACAACACCGAGCGTGTACATTCAGGGTCAAATCGAAATTGTAAATAAATATATGTATTATGTACACTCGTCCATACAAAATTCACCCATAATATTATGTGTATAGTGAATAGTCTCAGGTAAATACGTATGCATACAGTTTATATACTGTGTTCAAACACAAACGCATCTACAAGGAAACATACGTAAAATACATTAATTAATATAAAATCAAAAAACTTCTCTTTTAATTAAATCCTAAAGTTGCAGGTGCACACTTTGTTTATATACATTGTTCTTTATACATGTTACATAAAGAATCAAACATTAATGTGCATGTATGCATTCATGCAACGTTGCCGAATACATACGAAAATGATTATATATTATTATATAATATTACGCATGTATTCTACAAAATTGCACGTGCACTCTATACACAAATCAATATTTAAAAGATTATGTAAACACCACATCACTTAATTACATATTATGTAGTGTATTATATCAACAATACACTACAACACATATTTATTATTATTAATTGATTTATTTATTATTATTTATACACAAAATATTAAATTTTAATTAAGGAGGAACACAAAACACGACTACTCCTTATGAAATCTAAACTCTCACTCCAATTTGCTGTTCATTTGATCCAATAATAATATATTTGCAAAAATTTAGCATTTCAATATTGAGAATCAATATTGGTAATTTGTTTTGCGCCAAAAGATGCCATTTGGAAACATTGATTAAATTTCCTTATTTTTTACAAAAATAGCTTTGAATCACTTGATTCTCCTGTCATCTAGGATTTTAAAGGTTCAGATGGTGGATTTAAAATTGGTAAAACAACTTTACCTGAAATATTTGCGGTGTCGAAAAATATTCTGCATATATTACCACCTACTATCTTGAAAACAGCGCCACCTATCGAGTCCAAATTTCACAAAAACCCAAATAGTAACGAAACAAACCTATGGTTAAAATCTGAAGTTTCTAAGATGCTTCGTTGCTGGGAAACAAAAAAACCTATATATTTTAACAACAACGCCACCTAGCGAGTTGAAACAGACACCATTTTTACAGACCAAATTACAGACACCATTTTTATACATTAAAAATATAATTTAAATTAAAAATGTAGCCTCACGTGAGCTCCGAAAAAATTAAGAACTAAATTAAACACGTAAATTTGTTTTGTTGGATTCTCAAAAAACTAGCGACAAATGAATTTCCCACTTTCTGACGAAGCACCCAACCAAGACGTATTAGTCTCAAGGTGATCCGTTAAACTGTTTGATAGAAGTTGTGAACAATGGCGTTGATTCGATCAAAGCATGAAATTTCCCTGGCATTGGCTTAATCTGGAATAGCCGGGACCAACGGAGACACAAGATGCTACAGAGACGCAAATTGATTGTTTAGAATGAAAGCACGATGGCCCACAGCAGATCATTGGAGGCGCTAAAGACAAAACGTTGAAAGATCATCGTGATAATCAAAACATTTTTGGTGAAACCATGATTCGTTATTCCACGTTCAACTCCAGCTGATGTTCTAAGCGCGTGCTTGAAATTTGTGCCGGCATGTGAAGATCCGCCAACAGACGACTAATATGCAACTGTTTTTACAATCTTGTACGATCGGATTGACCACATTCCGCACTGATTTCTGCCAATTGACCGAATCGAACGAAGGCAGACCTCATTCGGCGTGTTTTTCCAAAGATAGTGCAAAATTAAAAAAAAACATAATTGGCTTAGCGAATTAGCCAAACTTTCGCAAAAAAACTACGATATCGATTATCTCAACTCGACCATTCAAAGTTTCATTCCAGAGCATTTGTTTTCCTTCAAATACGTTGATACAGTTATTAACCAGAATGAGTGCGAAGAGTAATCAACTATTCTACAGAATTATAGTAACATCAATCGACTTCGACTGTGCAATGGAACGAGGCGACGATTATCAAGGGAAAGTTCAAAGTATAGGATGTTTTGATTTCGCGCATCCCGATGATTCCAACGTACTTGCCATTCGAGTTCAAACGGTTTCAACTCTCCGTACGTCTGGCATTCGCGATAACCGTCAACAAATCACAAAACCAGTTGTTGAGAGTGTTACGTGCGGAATGGAAAATGTAGCACCAGTTTTCAATCACAATTAAAACACAACACCTTTATATATTTATTTCATTGTCCCTCGAATTTATCGCACAATCAGAACAAAATTATCACAATCAAACAAAATTATTGAACATCATTTATTTTAATTACAAAAGGTTTTTAATATTTTATTGTTTTATTAATATCATTACAATATAAGAAGGAAAAGAATTGCTCTTGTATACAAAAAAGAATACCGAGAGTATTTTGTATGCAACGCAAAATATTTTAATAATAATTTTATGATTCGATTTTTTATTAGTTTATGATTTAACAATATAGAAATAAAATAAAATAAATGTAATAAAATGCTGACCTTACTCGTATAGATCCCGAATCCAAAAGAAAGATAAATTTATAAACAGATATTACAAGATGTCGGGTCAGAGATTATAGCAATTAATTCTGGACTAGATTATTAAGTTTATAATGACATAGTATAAACCCAGTCAAGATGCTATAACCCCCTTCTTACGAGTGGTCACATAACACCTCCCTCCGTAGTCTTAAGATGCAATCTTAAGTCTGAACGGGTTCAGAAAGAACTTATGAGCTAATTTATTTAGGCTATGAAATTTTGAAATATAATTCAATTAATGTTGCTTTATTAACTAATTTCAGAATAGTATTTATTTTTAAAACTAAAATATTTATTAATAATAAGATTTACAAAATTTCATACAATAAAATTTTTTTTTTTGTTGCTTTCGTTTTGTTTATATCAATTAGAAGGTTACATACGAATTACGTGGATTCACGAAAAGGTTTTAATCGGTTGTTGTGAACAATTTTAAGTGAGTTTCCTATTTTAATTGATGTATTTTCGGGTGAAATTATTTGTTGAACTTCGTAGGGACCTAGCCAATATTGTGACAGTTTAGATTGTCTAGCTTCGTTTTTCAAACAAACCAAGTCTCCGATGTTGTATGTAACGGCCTTAGAGTTTTTGTCGTAGTAGGTTTTAGATTTCTCTTTAGATTCAATTAAGTTTTGTTTAGCAGTTTCGAAAGATTGTTGCAATTTGGATCTAAGATCATAATAATAGTCGTCATAGTTATAAACGATATCTCGAGAATGAGTAAGGGAACTAGGAATTTGTGGTTTACAACCGAAAACTAGTTCAAATGGCATAAATTTGGTGGACGAATGTGGAGTAGTATTATAACTAAACGTAGCAAAAGGAACCCATAAATCCCAATTTAGTGGGTGCTTATTGCTAAAATTTCGAAGATAGTCCACAAGACTTCTATGCGATCTTTCCAAGGATCCATTAGACTGCGGATGATATGCTGTTGTATTTAGTTTCTTTATTTTAAACAGTTTGGCGATTCTTTTAAATAATTCACTCATGAAATTAGAGCCTTGGTCAGTGAGAATGGAAGTTGGTATACCAAAAACACAGACAAAATTTTCGACGAACGCTTGAGCAACTGTCTCAGTCTCTTGATTTGGAATAGGCACGGCTAGTGAAAATTTAGTTAAATCATCTTGCATGGTTAACAAAAATTTATTATCTGAGTAGGATGAATTCAAAGGACCAACGATATCCAGAAACAGCTTTTCAAACGGGCGCGATGACGTATCAGTAATTTTCATGGGCATTTTATTAGGTAGACCTGATTTATTCAGTTGACAAGATTTGCAATTTTTTATCATTTTAGTAATTTGACTTAGCATATTTGGGAAACTATAGAATTTACGTAACCTATTATAAGTTCGATAAATTCCTTGATGACCTCCTGAGGCACTATTATGAAATTCGTCAATTACAGTTTCTATTTCAGATTGGTCTGTCAATTCGACGATATCTTCGTTAGAGGTAGACTTTTCGTTCTCTGACAAGTGACCTTCATCGTTAATAGAAGTTTGACGTAATTTTTGCGCTCTAGTTAGTACGTTGACGTTAGTATTTTCATCGGTTGGTTCTAATCGGATTCGACTCAAGCAATCAGCATTAGTATTAAGTTTACCAGCTTTATGTACGATTTTAAATTGGTATTCGTCTAATTTAATGCGCCAACGAGTGAGTTTTGAAGAAGGATTCGTTAAACTACATAGCCAAATCAATGGTTTATGATCAGTAACCACAATAAATTCTCTTCCATAGAGATATGGTCGAAAGTGATTAACAGCCCAAACCACAGAAAGAAGTTCCTTTTCTATCGCGGAATAATTTCTTTCTGCTTTATTCAAAACTCGGCTGGAAAAGGCAATTGGCATATCCATATCCTCTACTTCTTGTGATAATACAGAACCTATGGCGACATCACTAGCATCACAGGTAACCGTAAATTTTTTAGTGTAATCTGGTCGAATTAGTATTGGTGGAGAGCATAGCGTTTTCTTTAATTTATTAAAGCTTTCTTCGCAAAAGGCATCCCACTTGAAGACAACGTCTTTTTTTAAAAGCTGAGTTAAGGGTTTCGCAATGTCGGAAAAATGTGATATAAAACGGCGATAGTAGCCAGCGAAACCTAGAAACGATTTTACTTCACGAGTAGTTTTGGGAGTGGGGTAGTTTGTAACGGCGGTTATTTTGTTAGGATCAGGTTTAACTCCTTCAGGGGTTATAACATGTCCTAGATAGGTTATCTCTTTGCAGAGGAACTGACATTTAGTGGGATTAACTTTCAAATTATGTAGACGAAAGCAATCGAAGATTTCCTTTATTTTATTATTATGGTCAATTAGATTACAGCCGTAGACAACTACATCGTCGAGGTAAACAAAACATTTGATACCATTGAGACCACTTAGTACACAATTCATTAGGCGTTGAAAGGTCGCCGGCGCACCCTTCAAACCAAATGACATTCTTCTAAAATGGTAGTGTCCAAAAGGTGTACTAAATGCGGTTTTATTTCGATCTGTCTCATCTAATGGTACCTGGTGATAGCCGTCAGCTAGATCAATAGTACTGAATTATGAACTTTTTCCGAGTTGATCCAAAATATCAGTAATATTCGGTAGAGGAAAACTGTCGCCTATCGTGATATCGTTCAATTTTCGATAATCGACCACGATGCGCCATTTTTTCTCATCCGTATTTGATTTTTTTGGAACCACTAGAAGGGGGAAATTCCAAGGAGATTTGCTAGGCTCAATTACATCATTTTCGAGCATTTTAGAGATTTGCAAATCAATCTCATTTCTTTGCGATTGGGGTAACCGATATGGACGAACGTTGATGGGACTATTATTTGGATGAGTCGGAATTTTGTGGGTAGTAGTATCAGTAACCGTTAACTTGTCACCTGGCAGAAGAAAAATGTCATTGTATTCGCGACATACGAGTAGTTTTAAAATGGACGCTTTTTCTTCCGAATTCAAGTGATCATGGTTGATGGAATTTTCTAAATTTTCTAGTCGATTCTCTAAGTAATGATTCTGCGATTCAATTTGGTATACGTTATAGTTTTCTAATGGATATAGACTTAGAAAATAATTAGAACATTCATATGGCTCGTTCGTAGTATTTAAAATGCTTATACAGAATAAATTATTTTCGTTTTTAATTAAAGAATTGCCGATAAAAACGCCGGGCATTAATTCTTTTGAAGAGCACAAATACTCTGCGTTTTCTGTGCAACAAGATGAAAACTGAATTAATTTTTCAGATCTAGGTGCCACGAAATTTGACGGAGGCGGGCATAAATTTATAGAACAGGTGCCTGTCTCATGCGGAATTTTTATAAGGTGGTTCTCAAAATCTATATGACACTTAAATTTAGATAGAAAATCTTTACCTAAAATACCACAACATGCTATCGGGAAATCGTCTGTAACTATGTGAAATCGATGAGAGATTTGAAATGACTCAGATAAATTAAGTTTTACGTCGCACACGGCTAAAGTTTGAATGAATTTATCGGAGATGCCTTTTAGAGAGCATTTTAAATCAGGATAGCAAATTGTATTGGGTTCAACGAAAGTCCTTTTAATGAGACACACATCAGCTCCCGTATCGACTAATAGCAATAACGACTTCGTTTTGGCAACGTCAAGGTTTAATTTTACATATTTTTTATCTGCGATTGAATTAGTTATTAATATCGATTTAACGGTGGAACTGGATGTATTTAATGGTGATAATATATATTTATTTTGATCACGACACGTATCTAAATTTGATGAACTCGGCAAGTCGTGTCATTCTTGTTGAGTTCCCGAGAGTTTTCCGATTCGTCGTTGGTGTCGGCATTATACTTGTTAGCATTTGCCCTTTTTCGTTTGAAACAATAATTAATGCGATGACCTGGGCACTTACAATAGGCACAAATAATGACAGATTTGACTCTTTGGTTTTGTGAGTTTGGAGGAACTGTTTGACCTTTAAATGGAGTATTAAAGTTTCTAACTTGTACCGTGTTCGAAGGGCCAGGTTGTTGTGTACCTGATTGAGAAGCAAAATTAGGGTAACTAGTTTGATAGTTGTTATGTTGTCGAGGATTTCTGAGATAGCAAGAGGACGCAGTATGACCCATTTTACAACATAGTTGACACTTAATCAACTGTTTAGGAGGAGTTTGCGAATTGTATCTTTGTTTGTTTAGTTTCAACGCTAATTCTTCCTCGCAAGCCTTAGCTAATGACTCTTTGAAGTCTTGGAATCGACATGCCTTGACAATTAGGCGTATATTGTCGTGGAGGCCTTCTTGAAACGCGCGCAAGGCAGTTTTAGAATTTATACTTTTTATGATGTTGGCTGCTTTGATGCCTTCAACTCTTATGCAAGCCTCGTTTAATTTGGAGAGGATTTCCTGAACTCGACGAGCGTAATCTTTGACACATTCATCTCGTTTTTGTGCAATGTTTACGAGTTCTAACTGTAAATGTTCACTTGAATATAGTTCTGAGAATTCGTTTTTAAGTCGTTTTGTAACTCATCCCAAGACGTATATTCATTATACTTAAAGGTTTGTTCAAAGGCAATGTCAATTATTTTCGATTTTAGTAAATCTAGAAATACAGAAACGTCCTTTTCGGTGACGGTTTGGTGAACAGAGTTGCAACAAGCAAGGAAATGTTGGAGCTTTGAGGAGTCACCGTCAAAAGAAGGAATCAATTTTAGTGCAATTTCTAGTTTAAATGGCATGTTGTCGAATTGTTCGTTAAGATTTGAAGAACAACTTTCGACAGTACTATCGGAAGAAATACTTGCAGTATCAGAGTGTGTCGGATCACTGGACTTTTCGGAGGATTCTATTTCACAACCAATGACTACCGTTTCGGATTTTGGATTTTCTTGAAAATTACTATTCAAGTTTATGTTAGAGAAAATTTTTTTCTCCGCATCCGATCTTAACCGTACGCGCGTAGTTTCAGTCATATGAAATTTTGCAAAACTGGGGGAAATTTACACGCGCAAAGCTAACATTTGAATTATAAATTAAAATTTCACTAACCTTTACAAAAATTGTATGTTGATGCGATGGTGTTGGTAGTCTCTATACGAAGTGTTGAATATGTAGTCTCGTTCCAGATGGTGTTGTCCCAAAAGTAATTAAATAAATCCTTATAATGTTATATGTGGATGATGAGTCTTTGATGTACTGCTGCTGGATCTTCCCATGTGATTATAAGCCGTCATGTAATTTGTCGTAAATTGTGGATTTAAAGTTGAAATTTTTTTTTTTTTGTCCATTTAATCCCTCCGCTGCCACCAATTTGTTACGTGCGGTATGGAAAATGTAGCACCAGTTTTCAATCACAATTAAAACACAACACCTTTATATATTTATTTCATTGTCCCTCGAATTTATCGCACAATCAGAACAAAACTATCACAATCAAACAAAATTATTGAACATCATTTATTTTAATTACAAAAGGTTTTTAATATTTTATTGTTTTATTAATATCATTACAATATAAGAAGGAAAAGAATTGCTCTTGTATACAAAAAAGAATACCGAGAGTATTTTGTATGCAACGCAAAATATTTTAATAATAATTTTATGATTCGATTTTTTATTAGTTTATGATTTAACAATATAGAAATAAAATAAAATAAATGTAATAAAATGCTGACCTTACTCGTATAGATCCCGAATCCAAAAGAAAGATAAATTTATAAACAGATATTACAAGATGTCGGGTCAGAGATTATAGCAATTAATTCTGGACTAGATTATTAAGTTTATAATGACATAGTATAAACCCAGTCAAGATGCTAAAGGGGGTTACCCCTTCTTACGAGTGGTCACATAACAAGAGTTTGCGGGATTAACTTGGAGTTTCTATTTTTTGTGAATTGCCAACGGTATGTCGCGTGTTCGCATCAAAGCCATTATCTTTGTTTACGCACCGGAAAACAAAACGAAAACGTAGTTTACCACGACGCTTTGCATTGAACGCCAACCTTTTTCTTCTCCATATAAATAAAAGACATTGAATTCATTTGAATTACGAACGAGCTTTATTTAATCATCAAACGAAACGAAGCTTGATTGGGGTTCATAATCGCTTATGAAGAGTTAAAATCAAATCAATTTTAGATGGTACGAAGTTCACCGGGTGATCTAGTCTATAATAGTTATTTGCTTGTCATTCCGAACAATAACGTCTAGGGCAGGTTGAAGAGGTGGCGTATCCCGTGAAATAGATTGGCTTTGTGAACAGGTTATAGGACGAGTAGTTATTGATGGCACGGGCAATTCATCAGGCTTATTCTCCGAAGCCTTTTCGGCTGTTGTTTGCTTCCTTGCCGAGTAAAATAGATCGTTCATGTTGTGCAAGCATTCCGCACAAAACCAACTAAGTCCCACTGTGTCCATGGAATATTTTTTTTTTTTATGTTTTCAGACTTAGTTGCTGCAGGGTTGTCCTTTTCTCACACATAAACCCTTTACACGAGAAAACCATTCGTCTAGAATAACGGAACTGTCCACACACTTTTTCAAAAGTTTATATTAATGTCTATAGATAATGTGACACACGTACATATTATTTACGTAGAGTGAGAGTTGTTTTCCATCAATGTTAAGTTTTATATGGGCAAATCGCAAATCATATCACAGAAACTTTGTTTTCTAATGATAACATTGTATTCAATGGTTGGCATGGAAATAAAAGCAATTTGGAGTAAGCATTTATACGTATAGATTGGTTAACATATTCATATTGTTAAAATAAATAAACAAAACAATTTTCATTGCTTGGGTGGGATACGGAGAAAGTGTTCGATGGTATAAAAATGTGGTGTAGTCAAAGACTGTTTTTAGAGAGTAACTAAAAAAATAAATTGGTTGTTATTTACTCGTACATGAATGAACAGAGATAATCATTAATCATAAACATAGAGACCATCATTACCTCTTTATCAACCGTTTTTTTTTTAACTTTTTTGTAAATATACTTCATGTATCAATAACGTTTTCTCATTTTCTAACTGATGTTGAGTTTATTGCCAAAATTATTTGTTCCATAATATACTTTCATACAAGGCTGCAAAAGACGAAGGAAAATTTTTATGAATTTCTCAATGAACATTTATTATGAAATATACATACGATAGATAAGATAAGATTAAGGCCGTTTCATACTTCAATATTCTTCATACTTCAATTTCTTCGTTCATTCGTTCATTCAAACAATTTGTTCTTCAATCATATTGCTCATATTGAAAGAAATCGTCATATTGGAGCAAAATGATTGGTCGAAAAAGTTGTTTGAATAAATGAATGAACGAAAATATTGAAGTATGAATACGGCCTAAGTATTTTTGTTCATGTTTGTTGTCTGCCACTTAAGCCTGTATACGACTATACAATTTTTATATCCCTTTTCCGGCCCACGAACACAATTGTGTATGGAAAATCGTGTATGAAAGAGAATGTCATAGATTTATTTATTTTTGACGAACATACACATGTGTGCCTACATACTGATGTCATTTGTACTCAAATTTGGAGGGCCATTATTGGCCATCCCCAGAGATTGGGATACAAGTTTGGCTAGTATATAACTAAAACCACCAAATTATCAGCGACTTCCGGTTTTTTGTTATACGAATTTTAAAGTTCCAAGTGTTCAGATGTCATTATAACTCAAATTTGGGTGGCCATTATTGGCCATTCCCAGAGATCGTGATTCAGGTCTGGATAGTATATAAAGATGATCATTGAGTCACCATAGACTTTGGATATATTGCGACTAATTTTGATGATCTCTGTGTACTGATACCGATGATATCATTTTTACTCAAATTTGGATGGCCATTATCGGTCAATCAGGCATTTTGTACAAGAAGTTGGTCATTGAGTCACCTAACTAAACCATTTGAGACTTACAATATTTGACTTCTGATTTTTTTCATATAGAGTTTTATTTTCTAGGTGTTCCCATGTCATTTTAACTCAAGTGACTTGAATCATTGATTGGCACTCCCACGCGGGTCACTGCTTTTGCTTCAACTTGCATTGACCACTTTTTGGCTCCCCTTAAGTCTAATGATCTTTCAGATATAACAGCGTCGGCCTTGAACTTAAAAATATCTGACCACCATTTGATTGAGATATGCGGTTTAAGGTGTTTCAGATATTGTTAGCTTTAATTTGAACCAAAATTCCACGAGAAGAAGAAAGAAGCTCAATCTGTTGTTGTTACATGAACGGTTGGATCATTATGGATTAGGGAGTTCATTTTTCACATCGACAACCATCGAATATGCACCATAATTAATGTGGATATCAAAAAAGAAAAGGAAATTTATTATTCTAAACGTTTTTCAGTTAACCGCGGTGATATAAAAACAAACTGGATTTTAGTGAACTAAATTCTAACTCGTAAACCTAAAACGTCAAATCTAATTTAGTACAAAATGGAGAGTTTAATTATTATTTTACTAGTACTGCTAAGGACTTAGGTGCTAAATTTGACTCTAGCAACACGTCATCTAGTTTCAATTTGCCTTTTGATTTCGGTCCAACAACGTATTTTATGGCTCCGGTATCTATAGTTATGAAATTTTTTCTCTTTGTTGTGCACATTAAATACTCAATTGATAACGTTGGCCTGAGTAATTATATACTAAAAGCCATTGCTGGGCATATTAGTCCCGTTTTTGCACATTTTTCAACCTTTCCTTTAAAATAAAATATTAAGGACAAAGCCGTAACTACTATGGCTTGAAAATCTGAAAATGGACGCGAACATAGATAAATAACATATGACACGTTAAAAACACCCAGTCGCAACTTTTTTAATGGTCACTACCAGGAATCGAACCCGGGACCCCCGAATAACAGAGCAAGCATTCTACTTACTAAGCTAACGAGGGCGATAATAGCCTTCGATCTGAGAGATGTACCCGGCCGATTAAAAACAGCAACTATAATTTCCCTTTTCTAGAATGGTAGTGGCCTCGATAAAGGTAACTATAGACTTATTGGCTTGCAGCCTGTAATTCTAAAAGTTCTTGAAAAGGCAGTTAAATATAGGGTTTCCAGTTTTTTAGATGAGCCCAATATTGTTTTAAATATAAATGTAATTGAGTGGGTCTGACTGAGTGTAATTTCTCAGGTATTCCGTCCATGTCCTGTGGGACCACTCTAACGCTCCAGTCGTCTGTGGATGGTAGGCAGTTGTGTTTAATTTTTTAATTTTTAGAAGTTTACATACGTTTGTGAACAGATTGCTCATAAGGTTCGTCCCTTGATCGGATAGTATTTGTTGAGGGGTTCCAAAAACACATATTATTTGTTCTGCAAAAACTCGAGCTACGGTTTCCGCTTCCTGCTTTTTAAGAGGAAATGCGAGAGAAAACTTAGTGAGGTCGTCCTGAATGGTAAGTATATATTTGTTTTCTTGATACGACACTGGGAGAGGACCGACTATATCTAAAAATAACTTTTCGAATGCTTGAGACGCATGTTAAAGTTATTTGCATTGGAGTTTTGTTCAGTTTGTAGCATTTATTTTTTTGACACAATTCACATGATCTAATTATTTTTCTAATACAAGTATACATATTATTGAAATAATAATAATAGCTTTAAATAATAATCCGCTGTGCTGTTCGGAAAATACCTTAATGCCCACCTAATGGTTTAGAATGAAATTCTTCAATCACTTTATTAATTTCAGAATCGTCAGTGAGATGTATTATTTTGGAATTAGGCAAGTTTGTTTCAGAAGTTTCAATATTTTGAAGATTTTCAGCATTTGGCGTAATTTCGGATAGTTGTTTGCTTTTTGATCGCGTTATGACATTGACTTCTTTGGTAGATGATGGAAGTTCTGAAGGTTGATCGGGTACAATTACTATTCTGCTTAAAGCATCCGCATTTTGATTGTGATTTCCAGGTTTGTGGTAAACCTTATAATCAAAATTTTCCAATCTAATGCGCCACCTCATTAACCGAGAAGAATTATTATCTTATAATTATTAAGAATTATTTCTTAAATTACACAGCCATATCAACGGCTTATGATCTGTAATTATGGAAAAGTGGCGACCATATACATATGGCCGAAAATGTTCACAAGCCCATACTATCGCCAACAGAGCGCTCTACTAGCAAATGCAATTGGTAAATCAAAGTTGTTTATGTTTTGAGAGAGCACTCCACCGATTGCAATATCACTTGCATCAGTGGTTATAGTGAAAGGTAAGGAAAAATCAGGGTATTATAAATTCGGAGGATTTAGTAAACAATTTTTCAGTTTGGTGAAAGATTCATCGCAAACCGCATTCCAAATAAATGGTTGTTCCTTCTTTAATAAAATTGTAAGTGGTTTTGCTATTTCGGAAAATTGTTTAATAAAACGGCGGTAATAACCTGCCAGGCCGAAAAACGATTTAACTTCTTTCTGAGTGTTAGGTTGGGGATAATTTCGTATTGCTTCTATTTTCTTTTGATCTGGTTTAATTCCTTCTTCAGTGACTGTATGACCCAGGTATATGATTTCCTTAGATAAGAATTGGCATTTCTCGAGATTGACCTTCATTGATTTTGAAACAGTTGAAAACGGATTCTAATTTGTTGTTATGATCATCAAGATTATAACCAGTCACTATCACATCATCCAAGTAAACAATGCATTTAATCCCAATTAAACTACTTAGAATAGTATTCATAAAACGTTGAAACGTTGCCGGTGCACTTTTTAACCCGAACGGCATTCGCTTAAACTGAAAATGTCCTAAGTGAGTATTAAATGCAGTCTTCTCCCTGTCTTTAGGATTTAACAGAATTTGATGATAGCCCTTGGCAAGGTCTAACGTTGAAAAATATTTAGATTTACCAAGGTGGTCCAAGATATCACTTATGTTTGGTAAAGGAAATACGTCATTGACGTATTTTTTTGAAAATCCACTACGATTCTCCATTTCTTTTCTTCATTGTTAGGAGCTTTTTTAGGGACTACAATTAATGGAAAATTTCATGGGCTTTTACTTGGTTCAATTATGTCATCTTTCAACATTTCAGTTATCTGTTTGTTGATTTCAGCTTTCGTGGACTCTGGTAACCGGTATTGCTTGACATATATGGGCTCTACGTTATTACCAGTTCTAATTTTGTGCATCGTGACATCCGTTATAGCAAGCTTGTCACTAGACACATAGAATATTTCATTGTATTTCCGACACAGGTTTGTAATAGACTTTCGTTCTTCTTGGTTAAGATGGTCGGTTTTTATACAAGATTCGATAATTTGCAAACGATTGCTTATAACATTTGACCATGAATTTAACTGAATTACTTCAAATTCGTCTAGTTTTTTTAGCGGTAAATTAAGATTTTCTATTTCGAGTTCATAATCGTTTGTATTTACTATGCTTATAGTAACGAGATTGTTTTGTGATTTAATAATGGAATTCGCTATATACACTCCAGACATAATTTGAGATGATTGGCATACATAATCGACTTCGTTTGGAATATTGGAATATATTGAAGTTGTTTTTTCTGAACGAGCAGGAATTAGAACAGAATCATTAGAGTTTAATTTAAGTTGAATTGAAATATCGTTAAATAAGAGTTCAAAAACATAATTAGAAAAGTCTATCTTGCATTTGTACTTAAACAGAAAATCCTTACCAATAATACCAGCACATGAGATAGTAAACGAATTTGAAACGATTTGGAATGTGTGGTTTATGAAAAGGGTTTCCGATAGAATTATATTGCCTTCACAACTAATGCTAATGTCAGCCCCGGTGTCGACCAAAAAGAGAAACGATTTTGCATTCAATATGTCCAATTGTTGATCAATATATTTTTTATTGTGGTTGTGATTAGTCATGTTAATTGAATAAAGCATTAAATTTAGGTTGCAAGAATTATGAATTGAATCTGGATTAGGTTTATGATTGAAACAATTTGAATTAAGATTAGTAGACTGAATTAAAAAATTAGAATTATCATGATTATTTGCTAAACTATTAATGGTTGAATCTAGGAAACACTCTACTTTAAATTCTGGATCCGAACTGGAGTGTTTGCTGAAATTGCTGGAACGGATCCCGAAGCATTTCCCGAAGAAGATTGAATATTTTGTTTTGAAATTTCGTTCTGTTTGTTGGTGTTAACAAACTGGCGTTTTCTGCAAATACTGATATGATGACCAAGCGTCTTGCAGTAAGCAGAAATTAAAGTTTTCTGAACTATTCCGATTTCTGGTTTGTGACGTCCTGTTTCATTATACCTTTTAAATGACGTATGATTTGGTATAATTCCACTTGTAACTTGGTTTTTCGGATCTGGATAACGATTGTAACATTGTTCAGCATAATGCCCAACACGCTTGCATATTTGCACTTAACTTTATTTGTTTGATCATAAGAATGGAATGTATTACGTGTACTTAAAATAAGTTCTCTTCACAAGCTTTATTTATGGAATCCTGAAGTGTAGTAAAGCGGCAAGCTTTAATAATTAATTTGATTGGATCAATTAGGCCTTCTTAAAAAACTTTGAGCGCTGTCTTAGAATTTAGGTTTACAATGGTTTTTGAAACAGTCGTACCTTCACTACCTATACACACTTTATTCAATTCGGAAAGTAATTTTTCGACCCTAGTTGCATATGCTGTAACGTTCTCATTTCTTTGTTGCCCAATATTAATGAGCTCTATTTGTAATTGCTCTATGGATTTGGAACATTGAAATTTATTTTTTAATTCATCTTTCAATTCTTTCCATGTACCATAATCAGTATATTTCACTATGTCGTATGCTTTATATGAAAGTTTTGTTTTGATTAAATTGAGAAATTTTTCATATTCCGTGTGCAATAAATCTTTATATACCATATCACAACATAATAAAAATTTATGTAGACGATCTGTGCTACCATCAAAATCAGGAATGATTTTTAGAGCAACGTCTAAGTTTAAAACGGACATGGTTGTACGCGAAGATTTTTTTAGCTGTTTATCCACTTGAGATAAATCAGTAGATTGTATGCAGTGTTGTGCAATTGTATGTAAAAAACTGTTTTATACATTTTTTACGTAAAAAATGGTAATATACTTAAATTACTGTATAAAACGTATAATATTGTATAAAATCAAACGCGTATTTAAAAACCCTAGTAAAGTCGCAAACCTTAATACTCGTATACGAAACGTAAATTTGTATCATATTAATACATTTAATTTTATTCGATAAAAACTATATTAATAAAAGATGCTAAGTTAAATTAATATAAAATACGACATAAGCATAACTACAGAAGTCGTTATCCAAATATACACTTCGCAAATGCAATTACTGCGAGGAACACTGCGTAAAATATTCGTAACTAATTCAAAAACATCAATTCTTACGTATATAAAAAAAAAATTGGAAATATGATGTAAAATGAGAAATGGATTTGAAATTTTTGAATTTATTTATATTACTTCTAATTTATTAATTATAATTAAAAGTAAAATATTTGTAGAAAAATATAAACAAATTTTTTTTTTTCAAAGAAAATATGGTTTGTTTCTCAGCTACTAACTTATTTTTTAGAATAGAAAAACAAAATCCACAACACTATGGGATTGAAGTGTAAAACGATTAATCATCGAACTCATTCAATATTAATGCTATAACATTTTAATGTTATCGGTTACAAAAATTGTTTAGATGATTACGAGAAATCATTACCATCTTTCGACAAGATTATTTAACTTGACACAGACAGAGACGTCTGTAGTGCAATTTGTTCTCTATCGATTATTCCTTAAAATAAGAATTGCTTAAATTAAACAACTTTATACTGCTCTAATATTGTAGCAAAACGAAATAAAAAAATTGTTGCGCTAAGTGACGTGAGGAGAAAAATCCAAAAACTTAGGTGTCATTTGTTATTGTCAAATGTCAACACAAAAAAATAAAAATAAAAAACGAAATAGTAATATCGATTAATATTACGGAGTTTTCAGATAGGTTTGAATGAATTTCTTTAAGACAGCTATCGTAGTTAATCCCTAAGAGTCTGTTTGATAAAAATTTTCGACTAGGGAGGGACACGTTTCGAATGTGATCGAAGATTTAATAATTTCAGTGCAAACTTGGATAAGTTTGGGTGGCTTATCGCTGCAGTGCTCCAAAAATCTTGTGGATTTCTTATTTCTTTTGAGTATAAAGTATTTGATTTTCCACTTTCGTTTTTGTAAATGAGCCAATCCTCATTTCCTTGGCCATTTAAATTTGTTAAAACTGATTGATTTTATCCATTTGACTATCAATTAAAAGGTCGTTATCGTAATAAGGATGCACATAATAAGCTGGCGTTTTTCGAAAAATATTTGTAGTTTATCTCTAAATCTTACCTGCACTTTAAATGATAGCCACATAAAATCAGCATTCACTTAAGTAATTTTTCCACGTTGGAAAGTGTTTATAAGATTAAATATGGGATCAAACAATTCTTTTAAGTTTTGTACGCTTTCGATAAAATCTTTATCAAAAATAAATTTTGATATATTTGCCATAACTATTTTGGTGTCTGACAAATTTAATTGGGCACGGAAATTTGATGATTGAGGATTGGTACATTTACAAAAACAAAGTGGAATTTTCCAAACTTTATATTCAAAAGATTCCAGACATTTTTTGGAGCACTGCAGCGAAGCCACCCAAACGTATCCAACTTAGCACTGAAATTATTAAATCTTCCAGCATCGACAGCGCAAATTGAGCGGATATTTTCAAATCGAGGTCAAATTCCTTGCCTAATTCGAAATAGCCTGACATTTAATAGGTCTAAAAAATTAATTCATATAAACAATTTTTTGAAATAAAACGTATTATAAGCATAAGTAAACAAAATATTTATTTTTCAGTCAAAATTCTACTTAGTTAAGAAAATTAAAATATTCGAGCCAAAGAGCCATTGGTATAGTTTCATTTGACTTGTAATTTAATAAATAATAGAAAACTCTCTCGAAAACGGTTAGTAACATTTTAATATCTCGGGCCAAATTTTGATTTGCCGTATTCTTATAGCTAAGGCTAAGATGAGCGATACATTGAACAAGCATAGTTTTGAACTCCAACTCATTCATACGAAATATCATTTTCAAGCAAATTTGCACTATCCTTGATTCCTTGGCCGTAATAAAATCCTCTAGTTTTGGAGCTGGTGTATTTGGATCAGGTGGATATAATTATATTATTTTGATATAATATAATATTTAAATTTTTATATACCTGTTTTTATTTTTGTTTTTTTGTGTTGACATTTGATAATAACAAATGACACCTAAATTTTTGGATTTTTTCTCCTCACGTCACTTAGCACAACAATTTTTTTATTTCGTTTTGCTACAATATTAGAGCAGTATGAAGTTGTTTATTTTAAGCAATGTAATTCTTATTTTAAGCAATAATCGATAGAGCACAAATTGCACTACAGATGTCTCTATCTGTGTCAAGTTAAATAATCTTGTCGAAAGATGGTAATGATTTCTCGTAATCATCTAAACAATTTTTGTAACCGATAACATTAAAATGTTATAGCATTAATATTGAATGAGTTCGATGATTAATCGTTTTACACTTCAATCCCATAGTGTTGTGGATTTTGTTTTACTATTCTAAAAAATAAGTTAGTAGCTGAGAAACAAACCATATTTTTCTTTAAAAAAAAAAAATAATTTTATTTATATTTTTCTACAAATATTTTACTTTTAATTATAATTAATAAATTAGAAGAATTATAAATAAGTTCAATTCAATTCAATTATTTAAAGTTCAATTCTCATTTTACATCATACCTTTATCAAATTTTCTTTATATAGATACGTAAGAATTGAGATTATGAACTATAAGTAATTTTGATTTTTGTATTTTACATTTTGTAAAAAATTGTTATGTGTAAAATACGTATTTTACATGTAAAAAACCGAGTATATTACGTAACGTAAAAAACAGGCACAACACTGATTGTATGTCGAAACGAAAATAGTGAGAGTTACAACATGTCGGCCCAGGTAGCCTTAATTTGAAAATTTGCCGCAAGTGACTAATCACAGAAGGCCTGAATGTAGATCTAGTGGTTGCCACTCTCAGTGTTTTGACATCGAAGCAATTGACTCGTTTAAATATCTTGGTCACTTGGATACTAGTCTAAATTTGAAAACGCATGTTAATTCAGTCAACCAGTATCTGTCCTCAACCGCTAGAATTTTCTTCCTTAGTGATTGTCATACTCCTGTGCTTTCATCAATGACAATTGACCAAACGATTCCGATGCTGGACTTAACAAATAATTTGTATTGGTCAAGTTTCCAGACCTAAACACTTCGAATTGTGCGGAAAGATGAATTTTTAACGAATTTTCGCAATAAATCATTATGTAGTTTTGATCAAACGAGATCAACTAGTGACCAATCTTCAACGAGTTATAAAGAACCAAAAAGTTGAATTGATTATATCTTCTGTCTTCCACTTTAGATACAATTCTCTGAAAAAAGAAACCTTTTTATCTAAATGGTATATTCCAATTGGATTTTATATTAATTTTGTAAAATGAAATTCCCAAATAAGCGACGAACCTGATTTTATTGAAATAATACAATTTTGATTTTGTTCTGTCGTAATAAAACTGACCCATTGGTGACCAAATGTGTTGATTCTGACCTAACGATTACCTAACGAAATTTGAAGAAGACGATATGATTTTCTTGCAATGCGGTGATACCCGGGAAATTTAGAGGAGACTTTAGAGTCGAACAGATGTTTTTGTTTCTTTTTATATTTTTATTAAATTTTAATTAAATTAAATTCAGTTTTGAAATTATCACAGTGTCATCACTGATTAAATCGACGCAACAATAAAAATCTACAAAGAAGAAAATTTAGTAAAGCACGATCGACGGGGATATTTTACATCTCACAAGTTTCGAAGGTCATAAAAAATCGCATGGAGTGAAAAGATCAAAGGATAGTTCGTTTATAAAAATAATAATAATTGTGATAGTTAATGCTTCTGGTGAATTAATTCTGGAAATTTTTATTGATATAGACATTTACTGTTCTGATTACATTGGTTAATAATTATTTAGATATGGATTTAGATATCTCTTTAGCATTAAAAATGATTCCGGAGTTCGGTGGATCATCCGATAATTTGCACAGATTTTTGTCTTGTGGTGGCAAAGTGCATGATTCATTGAAAACTTCGGAAGTATCCAAATTTTTAAATTTAATTAAAGTTAAACTATTAGGAAAGGCATACGAAACAGTCAAATTTGAAGAATTTAAAAAGTGGAGCACACTCAAACAAGCCCTTAAAGCTCAGTTCACATCTAAGCGATCACTTGAATCAATTCAAATAGAATTAAATTCGATAAAACAGAAGCGATCGGAAGATATAAAAACATTCTCTAATCGTCTAGAAACCCTTCTTTATAACTTAAACGAAGTTTGTTTCTCTGAGCCAGGTATTGAATCTATAAAGGAAATAAAACATTTAAATGATAGGATGGCCCTAAGATGTTACCAAGAAGGTTTGCAAGACCCTATAAAATTAATTGTCAAAGCTTGTAGATTTTCAACCTTGAAAGAAACTATTTCTAAAGCTCTTGAAGAAGAATCAATTCAAAAGTACCCTTACAAAAGTACCCCTACAAAATAAAATAATACCCTCAAGTTTTGGGAATAGTTCAAGGTGTCAACTATGTAATAAAGTAGGCCATAAAGCCTTGACCTGTTTTAAATTAATACCAGGTTTCCATCGTCGATAGCATAATAGAATAATAGTATAATACTATTATACTATCAAGCCTAGCTGGTTTTCCATCGTACGGTTTGGATTAAGCCTGCTCGAATTGATCATTTGATAAAAAGGATATTATTAATTTATTTGACACATACTATATAAGAATAATATATAACGATAATCAGCCAACAAATTATTTCTCATTGCGGCGAGAAAATATTAAAAATGGTAATGGATAAGCTACGAAAATTAAATTTAGTTTTACACTGTTAAATTTATAACGTTAAAAATAATATTTGCTACGTATTATATTTTGATAGCTAGTATACTGAAATATTTTAATAAACTATTATACTATCAACTTTGGTTTTCCATCGTAATACTTTAATATTATAATACTATTATACTTGTATACTATGACGATGGAAACCCGGTATTAATAATTCGAGACGGAACCAATTTCCAACTCCAATCAAAATGATTCTGTAACTTATTTGTCTAAAACTATTAATTATTAATCTACATTCACTTGTGCCTATTGCCACAATAAAGGACATATTATTCAAAATTGTATAAAAAGGCAAGTAAATGACAAGCGCCGTTTTAACGAACAAAACAATAATTCTAATCCTTCAACTAGCTCGGGAAACGTTCAAGGATTCAAAGAGTTGGGTACTCCTCAAAGGATCTGAAATCATCGAAAGAGTACTCAAATTTAAAAAATTTGGAATTCTCAAATAATAATACAGCATCTAATTTAGTAACAACCAATTCTAATTTTTCCGAATTAATATTTGAAAATTCTTCTTTTAAATTAGAGCCAAATAAATCAGCACCATCTAATTGTCGTTTAAAGGAATGTTTAAATTTTAACATTTCCACTTTTCAACTTTATAATTCCAATTGTAATCCAAAAATGTTTTTGGAAGTAACCTTACCTAATAAACCAAAAAAAATATTATATTTTTTGATTGATTCTGAAGAAGACTTAAGTTTTTTAGTTAAAATAGAAAACTTAGATCCAGATGCATTTTATTACCCTGAATCTAAATGCCTAACTACAGGGATTTCAAACGAGTCATTTGAAACAATTGGCTCGACATTTTTAGAACTACATTTTTCTGATTTAAATTCATGTAAACAAAGCGTACAAGTGGTGTTTAATGAGTTTCCAATTCAATATTCCGGCATTTTGGGGAAAGATTTTCTAAATTTTTATAATTGTACATTGGATTTTTCATCAAGTAGTATTACACTATCTGTAAATAATGAATTATTAACGTATACTCTATCAACACTTCCTACAAAAGTAACGATTCCAGCTCGCTGTGAAATCTGTGTTCAAATAAACTATTCCTTGATAAATGATACAGAACAAATTTGTTATTCAAAAGAAATACTACCAGGAGTTTTCTTAACAAATTCAATTTTAAAAATTAAACATGGAAAAACGTTTGTTAGTTTAATAAATTCAATCGAGTATGATATTGACTTAGATGCAAATCTAAATATTGAAACTGAGCCGTTAGAGCATTTTCATATTTTTCGAATAAATTGTGATAACCTAAAAATTGAAAATCGTTTATCATTATTGGAATCTAATATAAATTTCAGTCATTTAAACAATGAAGAACAAAAACCTATTTTATTAATATGTCGATCGCTTAATGATATTTTTCTCCTCGAAGGTGATGATTGTCTGTAACAGATACTACTTCTCATTAAATTAATACGATACCAAATTCTAATCCTATTTTTTGTAAGCCATATAGACTACCTGAAGCTGTAAAACAAGAAGTAAATAAACAAGTGTCTGATATGAAGGTTGATGGAATATTTTAGATAAGTTGGGTCGTTCTCATTACTTTTCTACTATTGAACTTGCACACGTGTATCATCAGGTTCCAATAGATCCGAAGGATCGCGAAAAAACTGCATTTAGCACGGATAACGGACATTACCAGTTTACTCGTATGAGTATGCGGGACTTTGTAATGCACCGAGTACTTTCCAGAGGCTTATGAATAGTGTTTTGTGTGGTCTAAATGGATTAAAATGTTTAGTTTACTTGGATGATGTCGTGACGTGATATATGGACAAACACTTTTAGAACACAATCAAAATTTAGCTGATGTTTTTAGTAGTATACGAAAATATAACCTCTTAAAGTGAATCCAGAAAAGTGCCAATTTCTTTGTAAAGAAATCTACTATTTAGGACATTTGATAACGGAATCAGGTATTAAACCTGACCCTAAAAAAATTGAAGTTGTGAAACATTATCCAACACCAAAATCATCTCGAGACGTGAAATCATTTTTAGGCCTCGTTGTATATTATCGAAAATTATGTCCAAACTTTTCTAAAATCAGCAAACCTTTAACGGATCTTCTGAAAAAAGATGTCAATTTTGTATGGAATTTTTTCTGTAAAGAGGCATTTACAAAAATGAAGGAATTTTTGGTACAACCATCCCTACTACAATTTCCTGATTTTTCAAAAGAATTCACTCTTACTTGCGATGCTAGTGGTATGGCACTAAGTTCAGTTTTGTCACAAGAAAAATGTGGCGCTGACTTGCCTATTGCGTACGCAAGTCGTATATTGAATCAAGCTGAAAAATACTATTCTACAACAGAAAAAGAGTTGCTTGCCATAATTTGGGCGGCGGAACATTTCCGTCCGTACATCTACGGCAGAACGTTCAAAATAGTAAGTGACCATAAACCACTAATATGGTTGAGTAATATAAAAAATCCTTCATCAAAACTGACAAGATGGAGAATTCGGATGGAGAATGCGCTAAGTGTCGAATTGAGGTAGAAACGCCTGAGTGTAATATTTTAACTCGTTCTTTGTCTAAATTGTCTACTTCAGCTCTACAAAATAATATAACACCAAACCCGATTAACAAACCGGATGACGAAAATTATACTCATAATGCGTCAACAAATTCTGGAAATAAATCATCATCAAAACTTGAAATTAGCACTTCTTGTAATTTAGAAAATTCTATTCCCGAAAATAATGAAATCACTTATAATCAGTCCCAGAAAGAAATTGTTACACTAACGAATGAGGACGACATCGATACAATTATTAAAGGATATCACAATGGACCTCTTGGAGCACATCAAGAAATTTACAGAACCTTTAAAAGATTGCGAAATTTTTATTATTTTCCCAAAATGTTTGCTAAAATTGAAAACTATATTCGAAATTGTTCATATTGTCAAAGAAATAAAAGGTCAAGAAATATTAATATTCCGATGAAAATCACTAGCACGACGTCCAAACCATTTGAAAAAATATTTCTTGACATAGTTGGTCCTTTTTCATCCTCGCACAGAAACAATAAATATATACTTACAATTCAATGTGATTTGACGAAATTTTCTTGTGCTTTCCCATTACCAAATCAGGAAACTGAAACTATAGCCTCCGCCCTTGTCCAAAATTGTATTTGTATATTTGGTTGCCCAACTTCCATTTTAACAGATCACGAGTCTAGTTTTATGACGAAATTATTTAAACAAATTTGTAAAATTATGATCCTCTGGATTCGGATTCATAGTTACAATACGCCCCCACACACAGCCACTGAATTTATGCCGTGCGAACTCGTTTTAGGGCAAAAGCCAAATATACCAGACTCAATATCAAAAAATGTAGATCTTTAATATAATTATGGCGATTATTTTTATGATTTAAAGTTCAAGTTTCAACAATCACATAAGATTGCCCGCGAGAATCTCTTAAAATGCAAAGAAAAATCTAAGGAAAGTTATGATAAGAATTACAGAAGCAAAATATTTAACATTGGAGATAAAGTTTATCTTAGAAATGAAGCAAGAAAATCAAAACTAGATTCACTGTGGATAGGCCCCTACTTAGTTACGGATATTATTTCACCAGAAAATTGTAAAATTCTTATTGGAAAATCGGAAAAAATAATTCATACTAATCGTCTTAAATTATGTCATAATATTTAAATTACTATCTTTTAGTCATTGGGAAAAATTTGTTCTTAATCTATTAATTAATAATTAAATGAAATGGTAATAAAAAAAAATCTAAATTTAAATAAATACAATTTGATATTTTGCGAAAGAAAGGGTAAATGTAATTTTATTAGAATGGAAAGAAAACTTAAAATTTGTGTCGTACAACTTAGTTGTCAAGTACGTTTTTCCCACAT
Organism: Nephrotoma appendiculata; assembly: GCA_947310385.1. Taxonomy (NCBI): domain Eukaryota; kingdom Metazoa; phylum Arthropoda; class Insecta; order Diptera; family Tipulidae; genus Nephrotoma; species Nephrotoma appendiculata. Next base: position 147,146,740 of record OX371224.1, read on the forward strand.
AAGAGATTCCACAAAGTAACGTGGAAATCGAATGTTAGAAGAACGGAAAATCAAATCGATCACGTCATGGTGTCTAAGAGATACTCAACCTGCATATCTGACGTTAGATCTTACAGAAGTGCAGACATGGACAGCGATCATATGCTATTCATATTTAAGTATGAGTGCAAACTGTCGTCTACGTTTAACAGACAAGCACAAAAGACTGTTCGATGGAATATCGATGCTCTAAAAGACCAAGAATCACTGCAGAGTTACCAATCACCTGTCACTAATTATTTAGACCGGCCCCATAACGACGAAGAAGCCCCTCCTAACATCCAGGAGCAGTGGCACGCTATACAGTCAGCTATAACCACCACCTCGCAAAATACCATCGGAACACCAGAAGCACTCTAGCAGAATATCTACGCGCTAGGAAAGCCACGACTAAATACCTTCGACAAAAGAAGCGCGAACATATTAGATTATGCATCGAAAACATCAGCTTCCAAGCGGAACTAGGAAACTCAAGTGACTGTTTTGCTAACGCCAGGAATCTCACTAAAGACTTCCACGCAAGAAGTACAGCCATCAAAGACGGGAATGAAGAGCTGAGAACAAACTTGGCTGCTGTTCTCTTTAGGTCTTTATCGAATATCCCACAGCGGCAGTGGAGGAAATAGACGCAGCTATTAGTCGATTGAAAAACGGCAAGGCACCCGGTCTCGATAGAATCCCCGCAGAACTAATTAAATTCAGAGGCTCTACTCTTGCAAAAAGCTTATACAATCTTGTTTGTGTTTGGGACCAAGAAGAGTTGCCGGAGAACTGGAAGACCGCACTCATATGTCCGTTGCATAAAAAAGGCGACCATCTTAAATGTGAAAACTTTCGTGGCATAGCTCTATTGAACACTGCATACAAAGTGTTGGCTAATGTTGTACTTGCCAGACTCATCCCTTTCGCCGAAAACATCATTGGCGACTATCAGTGTGGTTTTCGTCCCAACCGATCGACCACTGACCAGTGTTTCACCATGAGGATGATGTTGGAAAAATGTTGGGAGTACAACATAACCATACATCAGCTATATATAGACTTCAGACAGGCGTATGACAGTATAAACCGCGACAACCTATGGGCCGCGCTCATATGCCTGGGAATCCCAGAGAAACTCGTTTCTCTGTGTAAATTAACAACATCCGGGTCTGTATGTAGAATCGTAATTGAAGGATCTGTGTCAGACCCCTTTGAAATAACATCTGGTGTTCGACAGGGTGATGCACTCGCGCCTTTGCTGTTCAATCTGGCGCTTGAGTACGTAGTGAGGAAAAGCAACATCGAAACCTCGCGCTGTATATTTAATAAGTCAGGCCAAATTCTTGGATATGCAGATGATATCGTGCTTCTTGGCCGAAGACCTAGCGATATCAAAGACAGTTTCATACCGCTCGATCGCTGCGCAAGAAGACTTGGTTTGGAGGTGAACAGCAGTAAAACCAAATATTTAGCAACACTTAGGAACATCTCTATGGCAAATTTCGGAATTGGCGACCACAATTTTGATATCGTCGAAAACTTAAAATACCTTGGGTCAGTTATAACATCGTTGAATGATATGCAGGCAAAAATAAAAGCCCGAATCGCAGTCGTGCATGCTCGCACTTTATAAAGCAACCTGTGCTGACTTTCGGAAGCGAGAGCTGGATCATGAAAGGAAGGTAATCCGTTCAATCTTTGGTCCAATTAAAGTTGCGAGCAACGAATATCGGATTCGTATGAATCACGAAATAAAGCAACTCCTCGGAAGCAGCGATATCATCGGATTCATCAAATCCAATCGAGTGAGATGAGGACGACCCCGACTACGCTGGCGTGACGATATCGAACAAGATCTACGAACATTAGAATGTCGAAACTGGAGGACGAGAGCGATGGACCGAGAGCGATGGACCGAGAGCGATGGATCGAGATGGGTAGAGGGTCTTAGTGCAGGCGGCGAAATCCCTTCATGGGATGTGAAACCCAGCGAGAGAGAGAGAGAGAATGTTTCGAATTCCAAACTGTTTTTTTTTTCTTTTCCAGCTACACTTTTTGATAATTTGTGTAACTACACATTTTGAGTCTAAACTTTTCGTTAAAATGTGTAGCTAGACACGATCCATACAAATTTGTCATCTATAAGTCAAAAATTCAAATCTAGAACGCTACTCGCCACAAGTGGCAGCACTATCACTAAAGAGAATTAATTTTGTTATGTAATTACCAGCGGAAATTTTTCATTCATTACGTACCATTTTTTTCACTAAATAAAATATCTCAGCGCAATAAAATATTGTGATCCTTAAAGTGGCAAATTGATTGATCGCCGAAGTAAAGGAACTCGGTATATGAAATCTTGAAATTTAACAATATTCTGTCTTTCCGGCATTTCTTTCACTAGTAACCAATACTTTTGTTTGAGGAAAATTCATGGACTAGAATTTTCACAAGATTTTTTTGATTTTCTGCGGCCATACAAGTTATTTTCAGTTTTTGGCCAATATCTCAAAAACTTCCACTAGTCTAATCCATGAATTTTCCCCAAATTTTCCATGTATTCTCAGTATGACCTAACTATTGGAAAACAACCGTATAGCAAGTATTGGTTGCTAGTGGAAGAAATGCCGGTAAGACGGAATATTGTTAAATTTCAAGAATTCATATACCGAGTTACTTTACTTCGGAGATCAATCAATTTGCCATTTTAAGGATCACTTTTAATATTTTATTCCGCTGAGATATTTTATTTAGTGAAAAAAGTGGTACGTAATGAATGAAAAATTTCCGCTGGTAATTACATAACAAAATTAATTCTCTTTAGTGATAGTGTTGCCACTTGCGGCGAGTAGCGTAATCTCTTATGTTCCGCTGTCAAAATTGCGCTATCTTATACATCATCATTTCTCAACAGATTTTATTTAAATTCGAGACATGCGATGGAAATGGGTTTCTAAAATGATCCAATTACAAAATCTTACATAACAAAATGGTGCAATTATTTTTTTTTTTGTAGGTGTCGTTAATAGATTCTATAATCTGCTCCTACGTCCCCCGAAGTTCAAATCTAAAGCCCCTCCGAGTGCCCCTATCGAAGCCGTCAGCTTCTACAATTATTGCATTTCAAAATATTGCAATTCATAATGTTGCAGCCTTGGTTTTTTCAAGTAAATTTTTGGGCAAGATCATTTTTGGGTCAGACTAATAAAAAATATTTTTCAAAATCAATACTTTAGAACTAGAAGAAAAGTAAACCGGAATTTTGAAAACTAGGATTTTGAAACTGGGATTTTGAAAACCGGGAATTTCGTAGTACACCCACAATTTATACTTTGGTATTTTGCAATCATACTGACAATTTTTAACATAATTTGATATTTAATTTTGTTGAATATTACACTGATACGCAATAATCATAATTATGTATGTACATTTTCCATCGAAGGATTAATGATACACGAAAAACATCGCGTAACGTATCCAACAAAATTATTTTTCAAACGACCATACCACAAATACGCTTATTGGTTGATGCCTTAAAGGAATTACGCCGAAACCCTTTTTCTAAAACAACCAATAATGTTAACGCAGTTATAACAAAGAAATCAGCAAGGTATTTAAAGGAACCGCATTAGAGATATTTACTTAGTAGTACATCAGACGTTAAGTTTACTTGTTCCTTTAAAAAGCAGAAATAATAATTTATTTTTTTTCTCACAGAGAGATTTTATTGTGAACTGATTTCACACAGAGAGATTTTATTGTGAATTGTTACATTAATACAGTGAGTTTTAATTTATCCTTATTTAAAACTTTAGTGCAAGTATGTATTAAAATTAAAATTTGTTAAACCATTTTATTTGTTAAAATGGTCAAAGTGACCGATTTCAGATTAGTTAAATTGAAATTAATATAAATTTGGTGACTTTAACCTAATAACAATAAATTGTGGCCGTAATACAAATAGAAACAACGAATAATTTTATAAATTTTTGGGGTTTTTTTGGGGCGAGTCCAGATTTGGTGTAAAATAAGTGCTTCAGATTTTTCTCAAAGAGTGCTCTTTGAAGCACATAAGTTAAAATATACAAGCTGTTGGTTGTGAAAAGAATATTTATTTAAATTTCTGCTTTCTGATTGTTGGAAAATTTAATTTTATTTATAAACGTGTCTTATGTAACGACAATTTTCGAATTCAGTTTCTGTTGGGGCTCTGTAGTAATTAAAATATTATATTTTGTCATTAAATAATTACTGTTGACTCGTAAGAATGATAAATCAAGATCAATAAGCGGATAAAGTAAAAACACATTCGCCGGGAAAATTTTTAACTGGACATATATGTAAATATTGGAAAACTAAAATCTTTTGCGAAATTGCTGGAATCGGTTTTGTTATAAAATTCAATTGAAAATATATCTAACACTTAAACAAAAAAAAAATAAAAATTATTCTTATTTATATATATATACAGGGTGTAGTTTGGAATGCTAGTCCGTATGGAAAAAATCTGCCGACATTAAAAATAAAAGTGAGAAAAAAATTTAGATCTGTGTAGAAAACAAAAAATGTTGTCAATAAAATTTTAATGAAAGAATAGTTGTGCTGGTGTAAGTGTAGTACTGCCATAATGTTGCTATAAAAAATGTAAACTATAGTATTTTTTATGGCAGCATTGTTCACACATCTACAAAAAATGTATGTAAAGTTAAAAAAAATTTCTCACACACTTACAAAATAAACCGTTTGCCATTTTTATAGTCAAATGACAATTTGTTTTCTATTTCGAATTTAAGTTTTGTAAACGGTTGTGGTTTTTTCTTTGATTTGTTGTTCTGTGTTAAAAACATAATAAATGTTTTAATAATAATAATTAAAAATAATTTAAATTAAATAATACTACTAGTATAATAAACAGTATAAAATTAACATAATAATAACGAATTGATATGGACAAATACGGTAAGTTTGATTGGCGTTTTTTTTATATTTTAGTTATTGACAATTGGCAATATACAAAAAGCGCCATTTTTTCAATAACGAGCGTCCTTTATATACAAATATTTAATTTTTAATAGATTTGCAATTTAAAATATTGGGATTTGTCACCAATCGCCAATCCAAAGGTATTAAAATTAAACGTTGGTCATAACTTTTTTATAATTTTAGGAGGAAAAAAAAATCAAGTGCTAGAGAACGTCCAGATTATTGAGTTGGACAGTAGCGGTAGTAGTGAAACACCGCAAAACTATTTGGCCACTTATCACGACGAGGATGATGAGTACGACAAAAATCCAAGTTCAAATGAAATTACCAGAACTACTGGGTATGTGGATGAATGTGAGCTTTTTCCAGAGTCGACTATCATGACACCCACAGCGGCACCCACACCAGCACCGACATTCGCGACTCCCACACTGACACTCACAGTCACGACACCCACACCCACTCCAGAAAACAACTTGGACCCGTATACAGGTTTTTGTAATCTTAATTTTAGAAATGTTTTTCGAGTATACGATTTAAATTTAAATTTTCAGAATTAATTGTAGATGCCGTACGAGCCAGACCACCACTATGGAACATCAAGGATGTTGATTTTCGAAACCAGGCGATGAAAAAAATATTGTGGGAAGAAGTTACCAGGGAATTAAGTAATAACTTTTGCTAAATCTAAACTAATTGATTTTAATTAAAAAAAATTCCTTATCCTATCTTAACAGATCTGGAGACAAACGAGGGAAACGTTTTGAGGGTTACAAAACATTGGGATACCGTAAAGGCCACACATATTCGTTCCAAAAAAAGGCCACCTAGTGGTGCTCCAGGAGGTAAAAAGGAATACAAACATAGTAAAATTTTGACATTTTTGGATGATGTGGGGGAGCCAAGAAGGTATGTTAGTATTTTTTATTTTTTAAGGTTATCCAAACTGAGCGTCTGAATTTTAAAAAGATTCCGTCTTACTAGCAATTGTCTTGCGTCATTAATTGCATCATGAGTTTTAATTTGGGTAATCTTTTATTTTGCCAGCTTGTATTAATTACCTTTTATTTTACCGTTTGCTTAGAGGTGTAGACATTTGTGGCGATATAGAGTCCAGTGAATTGGAAGACAGCGGACACCAATTTGAAGAAAGGAAAACTATAACCCCTAACAGACGAAAAAGTAAGTATATATTTATTATATATATATATATATATATATATATATATAGCGATTTCACACGAAAACGACCGGATTCTGTCCTCACCCCCTTCGATTTTGATAAAACTTGCAGAAGATGTTCTCTATGGTCCAGAAACACAAAAAACAATTTCTTTTTTTCTCTTCGACACTGTACTTTTGAACAGAGGCGCACGCCGTTTTTAGGATTTCGCAAAAAAGCAAATTTTTAAATACATGTAGCTCAAAAAATACTTAACCGATCTTAACAAATGAGATCTCAAATGAAAGGGTTTTAACGGTAGTTTTAGAAATAATTGTTATTAATTTTTTTTATTAATTGGTTGTGTGCGAAAAATGACGATTTTTCAAAAAAAATTGATTTTTCAGTACTTTTGACAACAACAACCAATTTGTTTATCATTTTTTACAAGTCTAATCATTTCCCAAACAGGTGCAAAAATAAAAAAATGGGTGTTATTTTTCGTTTTTATGATATAATTTTTTAAAAATTCCATACTACGCTTACTTTAATGCAAAAAACAGGGATCTAATTATAAAAATGGTTCTATCATAAAAGAAAACACCGATAACGGCAATTTTTAAACTTTTATAAACATGGGTTAACTCATAACTAAAAACAAATATTTTTATTACAATTTTATCAATTTAGTACTTTTTACTAAGTGTCTATTTTATTTTTATCTATTTATACCTATTTTTTTATTTATGAGATATAGAATATTAAATTATTCCCAGTTAAGTTAAATGGAAAATGGTTATGCAAATTTCAATTACCGATTGTCCATTTGTTTTAATATTTATTTTCTAATTTAAAACAAAGTTAATCTTCACAAAACGAAACATTTTTAATGTGTAGAGATGTCTTACCAATTGGAACAAAACTATGATATTGATGAGTACCTGGTACTTGTTTTATTGAGTTATACCGAATTTTTATTTTGCTTACCAAATATTATAACCTTTGGTACTATAAAACTGATAATTCACTTTTGACTAATTTTGAATAGCCCAAGAATACAGTTCATGTGGTGTGGTTATTTGATTTTCAAACGGCCTTTGCAAACTTGCTCTAGCGGCATTTTTTCTTAAGAACACCTCCTAATGCATCGCATAGTCCTTTTCCATGACAGGTTGCAAAGAAGTACCATTCTGTTTGTATGATAAAGTCTTCTTTAAAATTACACAAATTGTATAAAATGCATTCTGTTTTTATATTGTGTTCCAGATCCATCAGAAAAGAAACAAATCTTTTTAACATGACTTGTCTTCGCCTTTATAAAATCAACTAGGCCTTGAATAAATAATCTCACTGCTACATGATTGTGCTTGGTTGACTCCGAGATAGCTATCAAACTGGTGAATTCCAAATTACTATTATTGGAAGAATTTTCGTCCTTATTCGTATAGTAAACTGCTAAAGGATGTATGGCGCACTGAGCGTTGGACCAATGAAATCCTTGAACTGCATCTTAAACTATGAATGAGTAATTTTCCGAAAAATCACATATAACAACACATTGATCGTTTTCCAAATTAGATTTTCTATGTTTTAGGTACGCGGATTGTTGCTCTGCAATAAATGAATGTGGTAATATGTTTTGTTGTAGCTCACAAAATTTATCAAAATTCATCAAATCCAACGTTGATAAAATTGTTGTTTCTATTGTACACCGATGTGTTTGCTGCCATTGTTTATAAGTAATCTCATCTACATCATTTTCTAGTAATTTTGTTGATATTTCCTGATGTAAATTTATAGTTCCTGTGGCACTATTCTGGTTTTCCCTGGGAATAGGGAATTGGAAAAAATATTTTCATAGCATTTTTGTCTAAATTATATTTTTCCGCCCTACTGTCGAAATTAGTTGGGTGTAAATATTTTTGAAACACAGATATATTGGGAATTATATTTCCCTATAAACATTTTGTGGAACAAAAGTTTCCCAATCAACTTTGTTTCGAAAATATTTACACCAAATTAATTCCAACAGTAGGCCAGAAAAATATAATTTGGACAAAAATGCTAGAATATATTTTTCCCAATTCCCTATTCCCAGGAAAAACCAGAATAGTGCCACTGGGCAAGAAGTACATTCGTTTAAATAGCACGATGTTGTTGAATTTCCGCAAACAATCTGAGATATGAGGTCACGATAACTTTCTAATGAATGAGAAAGAAGAGATTTGTTTTTATGACGTTAAACATCAGTTTAATGTTTTGATGGTATATGCATACGCATATACAATGTGTGCCACTTAAATTTGCTAGAACGTAGTTATTGTTTCAAAATATCTTTTTCCAGCACACACTCTACTTATTTCATCGTCCTCATAGAAATTCTCTACGAATTCGGCTATTTCAGGATTAATGGTTTTCAATCCACATTTATTGTTCGGTGTTGACATTATGCCGTGATCCGCCTAAATCTGCTTTGCTCTATTTGCTGTATAATGTGACACGGTAAACTCCCGTTCAATTTTTCGAGCAGACCAGCTTTTTGGTAACGTTGTTAAAACCATGTACCTTTCATTCTGATTCTTACAATTTTCAAACTTATTTTTGAATTGTTGGATCATTTCATTCATGTCAGCACTAGTTGCGGCAACGGAACTGGAAGGCAGTTGAAATATATCTTCTGCTATTTTCGTTGAAACTTCTTGAAATTTTTTTGTCTTGTAACATTCAACTCTCATTTCTTTACGATTTATCGGTGAACTGCCAATGGACAACAAAGAATCGTTGAATGATGGAATATCTGGATTTCCCCTCTTCGGTTGCTATTGATAAACTTGATGATCTGCTGGCAGGTGAACAGTCTACATTCGAGTTAATCGTTTGTATTCCAGAGGGCCCTGGATCGTTAACACTTAATTTACTTGCACTATAAATGTTTAAATAACAACCACTGCATATATGTATTCACCCATATTAATGATAATTCCTTTCAAGCTAGCTAACTCAATTAAACTATTATGAGCTTTTCGACAGTTTGACTGTTTTTTGAATTTTTGGCACATAACACACTTAATATTCATACTGAATTCTTATTATTTGAAAATTTTACTTGATTTAACTTTAAACTCTGCCTTACGAATGACAAGTTCTTACAAATTTATCTTATTTATACAAAATTAGTTTTATGATTTTATTAACTAAAATTGACATACGCAAGTTTTTACTGTCCGGATAATAAAGATTTATTATAACCCATCACACTTACTTACGTGGTGAGTCGGTTGGTAATGATAGGTACCCCTCTTTTCAAAAAAAGGATCCTACCCAGTTCTATTCCCACTTAGGAGACTAATAAGTTGAGATAATAACAAAAAACGTAATAAATATTTGTATACCTAAAAACAACTTGAATTTTGTTACTTAGCCGATCGACTAATCGCATACGTGTAGCTTACGCCTATAAGCAACACGGACGATCATTTGATCAGTGATTACTGATATACCTGTCTTTGTTGTTTGTCTCCCTCTCTTTATTTTTATTTCTTGTTTCCTTATAATTACCTTTTCTTATTATAATAATCGACATTCCTATTTTTAGAAATTACTAGATACTCCTGATGATGATCAGGAGTATCTATTATGCAATTTTTCCCACATCGTAAAATCCGTCTCGCGTCGAATATTCATATTATGAAACTAAAAAAATCCAATCCGCGCGGATATTATACTATTATGAAATCAAAATCCGAGTTACCGGATTTTACGGCAAAATTCAATTGGCAAATCCGACAGCTAGTTAGGTGACGGATGTTGTAGTATACACACGAAAAATAGATCGTAGTTCATAATTTTTATACGTTATTTAATTATTTACAAATTTTAAGATGTAAGTGTCATATCTCTATTGAATTATTTTAATCACATTTAAATAAAATGGCAAGTATGTATATACTGAAAATTGATACATGTTTCATAATCAGTGTTACCAGATTGGAAGTTTAAACTGAATTTGCCAGTTTTTTTTGCCAAATTAAGTTTTTAAGTTTTTTTTTTCAGAGAATAAGTTTTTTCATATTCTTATTTCACTGACTCAAAATTGAGTAAATTTCTATAAAATAAATGGTATTTATATAAAGAAATAATTTTATTTTTAAATTATAACATGCACTGCACAGCACAGGCACTATATCTATATCAATATGCACAATGCACACTGTTACCAATTATTGACACTATATTTCGTGCTTGTAGGGAAAATTTTAATTTCCTGCATTCATATTCATCAATTCATGGCTTATTTATTTATGCAGTATTGTAAATGCCGCCAAATGTCAAAATCGTTTTATTAATCTAAACTATCTATAATGTAGCCCTCTGTAACACAGTGGGTAGAACGCTTGCTGTGTGTATAGAGGGTCTCGGGTTCGATTCCCGGTGGTAACAAAAGTTACGACTGGATACACATAAAATATAATATAATAATAATATTGATAAATACAAGGGGGATAGTTTGTGACCACGAACTTAACTTTAGGGATCACATCGATTATATTGTCAACAGAGCAAACTCATCGCTTGGATTTGTGAAACGTTGGTCTAAAGAATTTTTGAACCCTTATGTTACGAGGGCTCTATATATGACATTTGTTCGACCCCTTCTCGAGTATGCCAGTCAGGTTTGGTCCCCTTACCATGGAGTACCTCTGCGTGGACTGCCTTGGGTGGACGTTTATAATTTGCCTCCTTATCTCGACCGCTAGGAGCTTATTAACTTGAAGCCACTGGGTAAGCGACGATCTGTTGCCGACATCGTTTTCATACATCAACTCCTATCTGGCGGTGTAGATTCTTCAGCTCTGCTCGATAAGGTAAATCTTAATGTAAATGCTCGCGGTTTGAGAACGACACCAGCTTTTAGAATTGCCCCTCACAGAATGACCTACGGCCAGAACGAGCCTATGACAAGAATGCTGCGTGAGACTAATAAATATTTCGAACTTTTCGACTACCACATTAGCAAAGTCGCTATTAAGAGATTACTGTTTTCCACCGATCGATAAGGCAATTTTTATTTTATTTTTAGATTAATTTTATTTCTTTTATCTATTTTATCTATTTGACTTAAATACTCTACTGAGTATTTATAATTTCTAACATTTGTTTTTTTTGCGTCTCTTTTAATTTTATTTTTGCTTAACTTTGTTTTTATTTTGATTTTTTTTTTATTCTCTCTATTTTCCGCTTTTTTCCCCAGTTTTAAATTTGCTTGCTCTAAGCAAACCAGCGGTTGGTCTCTCCTTTTTTGCGGAGGGGTATCATTCTCCTAAATTCAGTATAAATAGTTTCATCCATTTCAATTTCCTAACCATAGCTCTTTAAATACATTTTTTATTTCGATTAATTGTTAATAATTTTATTTTTCCCGTTTTCTTTCTTTTTTTTTTAATTTAGTAATTTAGTACAATTGTCTGGTCATATACAGCTATAAGTGCTAGTCGACCTAAGCAAATGAAATAAAAAAAAAAATAAAAAACTATCTATAATAGTGTGTGTTACTGTGTTGGATATTTCGCAAAAAATAAAAGTAAATGGTTTATTAAAACCAAATGGAGCAGTATTTTAAAACAATCGGTAATTGTGTAATAAATATTTGTAATCTTAATACATAACAACATTCTAATTTTATAGATAAAAACTATAATAGCAGGGTGCCAAATTCTACACAGTTACATTCAAATGTGTCTCATTTTTCAAATGACAATGCTATACCAATATCGCCATCGCCAATGGAGTCAGATTCTTCAATTGATGATTTGGAGAACTTATCGTCAAATGTATGTTCATTTAGAGATCATTAATCATCTCAAATATATAGTAATTCTTATTTCATATGTTTATAGAAAAGAAAAAGAAATCCGTCATATTGTAAAAGTTGGGAAACGGACGATACACTGAAATTATGGTTAACGCAGAATCAAGAAAATCGCGCATTTTGCAAATATTGCAACTGCGAATTGAAGGCAGTTGGAGGCATCGGCGATTTGTATTTGCATGCTAAACGAAAAAAACATAGAGAATTTTAAAATGCAATAAAATTACAACAGAGCAGCTGTTTATTGAAAGGTTTCGGAAATATGAAAAATTTATCAAACCACAATAAGCAGGTTATGACGGCTGAGATCAGACTTAGTGGGTTCTGTGCTGAGCACAATATTTCGTTCCTCGCAATGGATCATATGATACCCATGCTCCAGTTCGCCATACCAGATTCTAGAATCTTAAGTGACGTTAAATGTGCCGCGCCAAAACCACAGCTATCGTAAAAAATGTAATTGGTGAAACGCAATTACAAGATTTAATCAATCTAATGAAAATTCAACCATTTTCAATATGCATTGATGAATCGTTAAATATTTCTACTGTCAAACTTTTAAGCATAGTTGTACGAATAGAATATTCTGGACATATTAGAAATTTTTTCTTTGCACTCGTCAAGGTTGAAAAATGTGATGCTGATTCATTACTTCATACGATTGTAGATCTTTTTCTATCGAAAGATATCGATTATAAAACATTTTTAATTGGATTTGCTGCTGATGGTGCAAGCGTTATGTCAGGAGTTAACCATTCCGTTGCTACACTTTTGAAAGCCGAGTGTCCGCATTTAATTATATTCAAATGTGTTTGCCACTCTTTCGCCCTTGCTGCCTATTATGCTTGTGCCACATTGCCGAAATTTGTAGAAAGTACCGCAAGAAGAATTTATAACTTTATTCAAAATAGTTTGAAACGCATAGGCTTATTCGCAAGCCTCCAAGTTCTCTTGGATTATAAACCAAGAAAAATGCTACATCCAGCTCAAACCAGATGGTTATCATTGGAGGCTACGGTTAACCAGTTACTTAGCCGCTTGTACGTGTTAAAGTTGTTTTTCGTGCATGAAGATCTGGAGAAATATGAAGCTACGGATAAACTAGTGGATTGTGTGCTAAATCCTTTATTTCAGATGTATCTGATGTTTTTAAAATGTATATTAAATGATATAAATAAACTCAATCGACTTTTTCAAAGTGAATCGCCACAAATACATCGTCTGAATTCTGATGTAAAGTCCCTCTACACAAAAATATTAGAGTACTTCATTAAAGATAAATACGTTGAGGATGTTGCCATGGACAAAATACCAATGAATAAAGAAGAGGTACTAAAAAATATTTCGGCTATCTACGTTGGTGCAGATGTTACTGCTTCAATCAGTATTTTGAACGATTCGCAACAAACTGAGTTTTTATATACGTGCCGAGAATTTTATATTGAACTTTGTAAGCAGCTCTTGAAGAGATTTAATTTAAGATTTAAGCGAAAATGAATCAATAATCCAATTGTGCCGGTTGTTTCCTAACTTGGTGGCTACACATGCGTACCAAGATATAGATGATGAATGGCGAGAAATACGCAGATTAGATTTTAAGAGTTACAAATTAAATGAGACTGATGGCGTCGAAAAATTTTGACCAAAGATATTTTTGATAAATCGAGGTGATGGGACTCCTGAGTTTCCAAGAATGCATAAACTAATAATGGCAATTTTAAGTATTCCTATTTCAACGGCAAACGTGGAACGGATATTTTCTCGAATTAATTATAATAAAACTAAAACAAGAAATAGATTAGATGATAGTACCTTAAGTGGTATACTATTATCGAAAGATTTTATATCGAAACGCAGTCAAAATTGTGTAAATTTTGAAGCCAGCCCAGAAATGTTTGCGTTATTTAAATCTAACATGTACGAGAAGTAGATGGAATATAAAATCGAATCGTATCGTATTTTGATTTATATTTATTATTATTTTGTGATATTTTTTCAAAATGAAATTTATTTTTTTTTTATTTAAATATGTATATGTTAATGTGATTAAATAAAACGTGAAGTTTTTTGCTGTGAGCATCCTGAGGGAAAAAGTTTTTTTTTCATTGCATATAAGTTTTTTAATCTGATCGGTCTGGTAACACTGTTCATAATACGAATATCCGCCGTGGATCGAATTTTACGACAACATATTTTCCGACGGTGTCGCATTTTCCAACCAATTCCATAATAGGCCCCAGATTTTTTTTTTTTATTTTTTTTTTTTTATTGTTAACTATCCGATCTGTTTTGGGGCTCAAGGCTCACCCTGCTCTTCCGCGGTTATGCTTTTTACGTCCTTACTTTACGCCTCTCGGCCAACTCGAGAACGTACGGCTATAGGACCAATTTAAGACCATCTGCACATTGCAAGCTCCATGCCAGCATATACTAGCATGGAAGGTGGGTCGGCCCATGGGTTTTGCACACCGACAGGGGGTCATAGATATGTTACATTTCACCACAGGTCGAAATCTGTTGATGAAATTTCACTTTGCATTCTGCCCCTATCGGGATTCGAGGCCCCCAGATATTATTTTTTGTGTTTCTGATACTTGTGTGATACTTTCTGAACATCATGACGATCTCATGCCTTTACTCTTGTAACCTGGTATGGTCCCAAGAACTTCCGCTCTAATTTTTCACCACTGCTAAACTGGGTTCGCTTGATAAGAAAATATTCTCCAACCACGTACTCTTTTGCTGGTTTTCGCTTTCGGTTGTACCCTCGTCGGTTTTCATTTTGAATGGCGTCAATATTTTGTTTCGCATCTTCACGAAGTTGTTCCCGGTCATCGACAAAAACATTCATCAAATCGTCATCCACAACCTGTTTAAGCTTAGTATCCTCAGGTGTACGCATTTTCACACCAAATAATATTTCGAGCGGTGATATTAAAATAGCTCGTTGTACCGAATTGTTTAGGTAGCGTTGCAGACTTTCTGTTTTCTTGTACGATTCTCCTGAGTTGTTAGAACATAATTTCGATAAAACTGGAATTATAATTCGAAATAGTCGTTCCACTTGACCGTTTCCGGTTGCAACACCGGTCGTAACCAATTAGAGGTCAACCCCCTCCTTATCACAGTACTCGAAGCCTCCCAAGTGGCCAACATGGTATATTTCCAGCGGACTATCTCCTTCAGGTATCGAATTTAAAAATCCTTCCTGCTTTCCCATCTTCCGTTCTGCGACAATACATCGAACGCAATTTTCAATGCAACCTATAATCTTTTCGGTGAGTTTTGGGATGTGAAATTGCCGCTTAATCAGTTCCTCTGTTTTACGAACAGCAAAAGGCCCTTGGTCGTGGTAGACTTTTATAATTTCACGTTCCAATTTTTCTACAAACAACTAGCAGCGGAGTTCCGCCTTGCATCTTAAATAAAACATAATTATTAACAAAGTAATCATGATACTTACCGATTTTCAGCAAATCAAAAATCGGCCGCAACTCAACATCTTCCTTCTGAGCTGCCCTAATTCGATGTAATATATCATTAACAAGTCACATGCCGCATTCTATACACTGGTCGATGTTCCGATTGAAAAAAACTCTTGTAATGCGAGCGCCCATCCTGCAAATCTCAAGTTTAGGTCCTACCGCTCCATCGTACCTTTAAGCGCTGCGCAGTCAGTTATAATTTTCAAGCTTAGACCGAGGAGGTAAACTCGTAATTTTTTGAGAGCGGCTACAATCGCTATTACTTCCAATTCATAACTGGTATATTTCTCCTGCCACTTGGAAGT
This sequence comes from Nephrotoma appendiculata, assembly GCA_947310385.1. Taxonomy (NCBI): domain Eukaryota; kingdom Metazoa; phylum Arthropoda; class Insecta; order Diptera; family Tipulidae; genus Nephrotoma; species Nephrotoma appendiculata. The sequence goes on from OX371224.1 coordinate 147,162,568, forward strand.
TTTTTTTTTAATAATAAAATATTGGATGCATTTTTTGATCGTCATCAGGCTTCTGCATCAATATTGCACCTAATTCCATCTTGCAGGCGTCGTGTGTAATTCTGTTTCTGCTCTCCTGGAGTATATCTTTAATACCGGGCTACTGGTCAAACATTTTTTTAATTTATAAAATGCAGCTTTTTGTTCTACACCAAATTTGAATCCAACATCTTTCCGCATACTATCGCTAAGTGGTCTTGCCAACAATACATAATTTTCCACAAATCTTCTAAAATATCCAGATAGTTCTAGGAAATTTTGAACTTCTGGAAAACTTGAAATCGCCCTAATTTTCTGTAAGAATGGTTAAATTTTCCTTTTCTCAATCAAATACCAAAAGTACTCAATTTTATGCCATACAACCTGACATTTGCTCCACTTGATATGTAACCCGTGTAACGGTACGACCTAATGCCAACTAATGTGGGATTTCGCGCAACAGTTTAGTGGGGTGTTTATCATACCGTTAACAGAAAAATTTCTCTGCAGTCCTATACATTGGTGACGTGCAGCACGTTTGCCGGCTAGGAACAGAAGGTGGGCGTAGATGTTGTCACCGACTACAGAGAGCAATGTTGTGCTGCAAGATTTGCATACCTAGATGAGCCTGGAACACAAAACAATGCCAATCATGGAACGCTTTGAAAATGCAATTACGTCATTGAGCCGAAACTATGTGTAGTAGAATGATTAAATAGAAGTAGATAACTCATCACGATTGAATTTAACAAAGGAAATAATTTAATATATAACACTACCAAGTCACAGTCATGTTTCTTCTCGATGGTCGGTTTGGTAGACCACGTGTGCGCTCCTCCCTCCACATGGCAATATCATGCACAACATTTTTGATATGCCCCTCAGTGCTGAATGGTGGATTAGCCCATACCACACAGATATATTTAATCACGCATCGCAATGTCCAAGCAAGCAGAAATGTAGAATGTTAAAATCGTGACAGAGAAATAAAAAAAAAACTCTCGAAATTCGTTAAACGGAATAATTATTGGTACATTTTTAACAGTATATAATATATCAGATTAACTTAACATGCAGAGAAAACAAAATGTATAGCAATATGACTTATCGGTTACTTAATATAAGATTTATCTTAATATCAAAGAATTAAGGTTTTAATCGGATTTGCGGTCCATTTTCTTAGCAATATAGTAATATTATTGTACACTCATAAACAACTTAAGGTTGCAAAAAGAAATATAGTATGCAAAAAAAACTGTATATAATAAATTATCATTGGCAAAAAAAAACAAAATGACATATATGATTCAATATAGCTTAAAATATAGAGTTATAGTACATTCATATGTATGAATGAAATATTTATACTAATTAGTACATAAAAATAAATATAAAGTTGCATTTATAATATAATAACATATAAAAATAACACTTAGCTCATATAGCGGTTCCAAAGGTGATGGCCGTGATTTACCGTTTGCGCGCTTCATGCAAATACCCAAAATCAGGAATCGCGTTTGTAAAACAATCTCCCTTTGCTGGAAATTACCAAAGAGAACCGTCCGCATATAAATACAAGGCCGTCTGCAGGTACTATTTTTGTTGGTGTAGTTTAGTTCATAAACGCCGGGGTTTTCACTGGAGAATGAATCAAATGGGCGGCGTCTCGCAAATATATGTATATATATATATATATATATATACAACGGAAAAAAAAATATGTCGCGGAAAAACCCGTTTAGCGTGGCCCCGGGCGTCTGGGTATTAGTTTAGAATATATTTCCCGTTTTATTCGTTATTTCACGTGGCTCTAATAAAAATAAAAGAAAACGGAAAAACTTTAACAAAGCTGTCTGAGAATAGCACGCAGACGTACAAACAAAAATTTACGTAATCCACAATAAGAAATTGGATTTACACTTTAAGCCCGAAATATAGACATACCTGTTTTCCCGCGACTATGCAAAACAAATGTTAGGCGACGGTTATACACCGCTTCACTGATTAATAATATATAATGTAATTGATAATATATATCAATTAATACCGACTAATTTAATATTTGTTGGCTATAACAACAATTCACTGGCACTTTTATGATATGCGTATTGTCAGTGCACGGCTCCAAAATAAAATGACCGATAAAGCAGTGTTATTATAAAAATGAGATGAACACACAAAAACAAAATTCATCGTCATCCAACGGACATCACCCTCTATGGAACGATATCTAAATTAATTGATTATACCAATAATGATTCGGTTCAACCAGGTACACAAAATAATTATATATTATACCAATTAACGCTTTCATGATAGTATTGTGTAATGTCTTCTATACAACATCTGCTAGCCTATACAAAATTATCATTCAGGTCGCTGGAACGTCAAAACCGTTACAATCGTGGGGCAGCCCCAGACCCTTGAGAAGGTCTCAAAAGCCGGGCATTCAACGTGAGATAATTATGCAATACAATATAGTATTCGAAACACGTACAAGTCACCACTAGGGAATATTGAAATTACTACAAGTAGAAATCATCGTTCACCTTATGTCCTTCGCATGGTATACTCCAAGATTCTTTCCAGTCTCATCCACTATTTCGTAAAGTACTGTCCCTATGCGTTTCTGAATCTTCGCTTTCACAAATTTTTGAGCCAATTTACTCGAAAAATTCTTTTGAGCGCAACTTTGCGTAAAGTTGCGGACGTAAACTGTTTCCCCTGGGCCAAATGTTCGCGGCCTACTTCGTAAATTATAGTTTGACGTATGCCGTTCGTGAGCTGTCTTGAGATTCCTTAATACGAGATTTTGGGCTATTGATAACCGATCTGTTCGAGAGAAAACTTCCACATTATTGCTATCCACTCCACTTAGTTTACGACTTAATTCAAACATAGAGCCGTGATTAATTTTGTGTTGGCCAAAGACTAAGTAATGTGGTGAAAATCCTGTAGAACTATGGACTACATTCCTTAATGCTCCAGCGATCTCGTCTAAATGTATGTCCCAGCTCTTGTGGTCTTCCTGTATATATGATCTAATTGCAGATATAATAGATCGGTTGACGCGTTCTGATATGTTCGACTGAGGAGCGTAGATTGCTGAAAATTGATGTTTCACTCCATATTTTTGGAGTAAGTTAGCCAATAGAACCGATTTAAACTGCGGCCCATTATCCGAAACTAAAACCTCGGGTACCCCATACAAATGGAAACATTTTCTTTCTAAAAATTGGCAAACTTTCTCTGCCGAAGCAGAACGCATAGGCTCTAAGATAGGAAATCGTGAATAGTGATCCAATACGATTAGAATATACGCAAACCCATTATAAGTACGAGGATAAGGACCCAAGAAATCGATATACATATATCCTTTGAAAAGGTCTAGTTGTCTCGAAAGGTTTGCCCATCTCGGGTCGGGTTGAGAAGTTTACCGGCTTGCTACTTTTACAAATTTCGCACTTATTCACGAAGTCTCTAACCTCACATGCCATTTTCGGCCAATAAAATTGCCGTCTTAATACTTCCAGTGTTTTTGAAATCCCTTGGTGAGCAGCGGATGGTGGATCGTGTGCTTTCTCGATTAGAGTTTGCGTTATCATTGTCGGAATTACCAATTTCCATGGCGAAACATCCGTGTCGATTTTACCCGGTTCGTTGACTCGAATAAATAATTTTCCATCACAGGCTTTAAAATTACTAGCAACTTTTCGATTTTCAACCAGAGCGGTGACTTTATCCTGATATTCTGGATCCTGGAATGCTGGAGAATTCAAATCTACATGAAGTGGTTCATCCGTCGTTTTGTTTAATTCATCCATGTTTATTCGGGACAGACTATCTGGGACTGTATTTTGTGTACCCTTTCGGTATTCGATAGTGAAGCGGTGCGGTTGTAACTTCAACGCCCATCTCGCCAAACGGCCAGAGAGGTCTTTTTGATCCATAAGCCATTTTAAACTGGCGTGATCAGTTATGATGGTGAATGAGTATCCCTCAATATAAGGCCTAAATTTTTTTATGCTCATCACCGCAGCCAAACACTCTAATTCGGTGATTGTGTAGTTCCGCTGAGCCTTGTTTAACTTCGACGACATATAGGCAATTGGATGTTCTTCCTCCCCATTCTTCTGAAATAAAACACTACCTATTCCGGTCGTGCTTGCATCACATTGTACGTAAAAATGCTTGTTGAAATCTGGATTAACTAATATCGGTGCCGATATTAACGATTGTTTTAGTAAGTCGAAAGCATCCTGTGCTTTTTCATTCCATTTCGGTTTGACACCTTTTTTCAGTAAATCACTGATTGGAGCCGCCAATGTAGAATAACTCGGGATGAACCTTCTGTACCAACCGGCCATCCCAAGGAATCGACGAATTTGTTGAGTAGTGCGAGGCGCGGGATATTCGGCCACTGCCTGGACCTTAGAGGGGTCCACTCTAAGGCATCCATCACCAACCACATAACCTAGGTACTTTGTTTCCCTGAGTAAGAACTTGCTCTTCTCTACATTTATAGTGAGATTTGCTTGTCGCAATAATCTCGCTACTTCAGACAGCAGATTAATATGATCTTCAAAAGTCGCAGATACGATAAGAAGATCATCAAGGTAAACAAAGACCCGATCATGTAGCTGGTGAGGGATAACCTTATGCATAAGTCGACACATCGTTTGGGCTGCATTACACAACCCAAACGGCATGACGACGAACTGGTAAAGTGGACGCCCTGGGACGGTAAAAGCTGTCTTATCCTTCGCCTCTTGATCTAAGGGTATTTGCCAAAAGGCATCTTTCAGGTCGACTGAACTTATATAGCGTGTCTGATCCAGTCGGCTTAACAACCCGTCAATCGAGGGCAAAGGATAAGCATCAGTTACCGTCACCGCGTTTAACTTCCTAGCGTCCAGGCAGAGCCGAACTTTTCCATTGGACTTACTGACGAGGCTCACTGGGGATGACCAAGAACTCTGGCTCTCCTCGATTACTCCTAGCGCTAGCATCCGATCCAGTTCTGTGTAGAGCTCTTGCTGTTTAGCGGGCGATATGGCGTAATATCTTTGTTTCACAGGTGCTGCTTGACCGACATCTATTTTATGTGAAACAAGATGTGTTCGTCCCAAACCCAACTTCTCACAGGAAGGAAATTGATTGATAATTCTGGTTAGAGTGGCTTGCTCATGTTCGTTCAGTTCATGTTTATGCGTTTCTAATGGTATCGTCGGACTGGGATCATATATTTCGCTGACCATTATGGGGGCTAAACCAAACTCATCCCAGAAGTCGATTCCTAAATACAATGGTTGGCTTAGTCCTGGTGAAATGTGAATACGCAAGGTCTTGGTTTTTCCACCGTAAGATACCCGCGCCATGATGTGACCAATCACACGTTGTCTCTGGCCACTTGCGGTCCGTAAATTTGATGGAAGATAGTTTATTTTAATATTATTCATTTCAAGGAACTCTTCTGAGCCATATCCCAAAACCGACACATTTGCACCACTGTCTAAAAGCCCCCTGTATGGTACTCCGTTAATAAGAATTTTGGCGTAAGGCCTAGCGTCACTGGTATCGATAACAGCCTCATTAACCATCTTTTGCACCTGCTTCCTAAACCTAAAATATTCTAACGCTCGATCTAGTCTGGACTTTTTATAAGTTGGCGTTTGGGTGGCTTGGTGCATGATACTTATTACTAGTCCTTTCGCCCGTTTGTCTCCTTCTTCAGGATATAGCGATATAGCTCGGGATCGGTATTCGTCGCCACGTCTTCTTGAACTTGTCTGGGTGTTTGACTGGTTATAGTTGTTCGGGAATTCAGAGTCCCAGGATTTCTGAAATTCCCCACCAAGTTTCCCTTCGGTAAACAATTGCTACATTGAGTTTTTAGTATATTGTGGGCCCCACAGCCAAAACAAAACCGATGTTTTATTGTTAATGGACAATCCTTAAAGAAATGATCTTTAGAAAAGCAATTCCAACAAGCATTAGGTGGCGATGACTTTTGAAGCGATGAGGGAATCCCTTTTGGTACATATGATGTGTTGAAGTGTTTGCGGCCTGAAATTTCACAAACAGAATCAGAGTAATGGGGCTGCTCAGCACTATTAAACCTAAAGGCCATACTGCACTCATCTTCACCAATCACATCCAGCTCGTTGACGTTACGCGATCTCGTTTGATGGAATATTTCAGGAGTCCAGCCTAGTCTGTTCCATGTATCTTCTACCTTCACACATTGTCTCACCATTTCTGCGACATTTGAGAAATGTTGCCCTGCGAAGTTTGCTTGCAATCCACCGCGCATATTTCGTGAAATTAAATTTATCAGCTCGTTATCTGACATTGGTCTCAATAACGACAGCGCCGTGCTCCGGAGAGAATGATAAAAATCGAGGAACGGTTCCTTAAACTTCTGCTTTCTGCGTTCCATCTCTTGTTTCACATCGTCATCCGTTCTTCTGGTTTTAAAGCGCTCGATCATGGCGTCTTTTAACATCTCCCAACTAACTGCTCCGTAGGTTTCTTGATACTCCCAATACCAATTCAGTGCACCTTCTTTGAGTAACACACTAAAATTAGCTGTTAACCTCTCCTTTGCCAAACCGTTCTCGGCTGCCATGCGTTGAACCCGGTACAGGAATCTCTCGATTGGTAACTCGTCCTTCCCGTCACCGTGATACACCAGTTTCCAATTGTTAATATCGAAATATTGTTTTGGTAACCTCATGTTAGTGAATTGTGGTAGTAAACCTGTACTATGCTGTTCTGGCGGAACCCCAAAAACGGGTGGCGGTATCGTCGGGTTAAAAGGATAGGGTATGTGAGCTTGGTTCTTACTTCCTGGAACATAAGGAGTTCCTCCGTCGTTTACTGCCTCCTGACGTTGTTTCTCCTTATAGTTAGTTGATGATGTGCCACTAAAGTTTAGTTTTCTACAAACCTTTTCAACGATCAGTTCCATTCTTTCCTCTTCTGTCAACTCCGAGGCCTGTTTCGGTAGTTCAAAGGCCGGATTAATAACTTGCTGTGAGGTCGAAGGTTGCGGTTTTTCCTTGCAAAAAGCTTCATGATTATCACTGGTGTCGCTTGTCACGTCTTCTTCCATTATAATTCCATTAAAAACCCCTTTAAGCGAATTTTCCATACTGGGAGATACGGTTTGTTCAGTACGAATTTCTAATAGAACACTTAATAATTTTTGACAGGCGTCCAATAGTTGTAAAGAAACTGTCGCCACTGTTTTGGAATGGCTAATGCGACCTAGTCGATCACCGACATGAAGCGCAACCGTAATAAGTTCCGATATTTTGTCTGCTTCGTAATCCCGTGTTTCTGATAGGGTAATGAGTTGACCTTCGATATTTCGCAATTTATTGCTGCATATCTGAATTTCTCTTTTCGGACTTTTCAAAGCCGCTACATGCGCTCGTGTTGGTGGATCAAGTTCTTTTGATTTCTCCTTTTCCAAAATCTCCTGTAATTTGGACAGTTTTGTTGGAATATTTCCCGTTATGCTTCTTATTTGGCACTCAACCGAAAGCTCATCACAATCTAAGTACTTAACTTCCATTTGTGTTTCTGCAAATCTGGCCATATTCGGTTCACGATATTCTAATTGCAGTAATTTCACCAATTATATAACTTTATCACGACACAATTATAAATGTACTAAATATAACAATCTCAAATTTTAATTTTTTTTTCTTTACCTTTTAAATATGAAACGTTCTAATATGTTAAATTATTAGTTCGATAACTACTTTTTTTATTATTTTTTTATGTATAAGTTGGTAGTTGGGCTAATACAACATTCACACGATAAATAGTTAAGAGAGAAAATAGACTGTGACTGTTGAAAATAAAAAAAAATCTTTACAATTAGCGTTCCATGTTTGTTGTAAATGTAAAATATATTGGGAGTACCACAGTTTCCAATGAACACGAAGTCATGAGGAATAAAAGTATTTCTCAACGCTTCTTAGCGGAATTCGTGGTCCATAAAAGGAATAAGCGGTTATAAGACAAAATTATTCGTGAAAGCGGTCAACACAATCTGAACTTCTTGGAGTGAATGTATCACCAAACGAAATAAATTTAATTTTAAACTGAAACTATTTATGTTGAAACCATCGATATAAAAATTTTGCAAAAATCATGGTCAGTAAATTTTAACCAACAATTTTTATCCAAAATTGGAAATTCGCAAGATATATCAATCATTCTTTACCTAGAATTCTGGATCTCATCCTAACACTACCATCAAAACACCTAAGTGGAAAAATAATGCGAAGATCCGAACTCCAAATAGTATAAATGTTAAATTAAATTACTTAAACAACAAATTTAATTATTAGGACACACAAAAATAAAATTAAAGAAAACGCATCTATCTAGGTATGCGAAACCTAATTCACACTCCTTTGAGGATAATTAGGGAATATAAAAAAAAAATATTTACTTAAATTTCGATCCGTTTGGGCACCACTGTAACGGTACGACCTAATGCCAACTAATGTGGGATTTCGCGCAACAGTTTAGTGGGGTGTTTATCATACCGTTAACAGAAAAATTTCTCTGCAGTCCTATACATTGGTGACGTGCAGCACGTTTGCCGGCTAGGAACAGAAGGTGGGCGTAGATGTTGTCACCGACTACAGAGAACAATGTTGTGCTGCAAGATTTGCATACCTAGATGAGCCTGGAACACAAAACAATGCCAATCATGGAACGCTTTGAAAATGCAATTACGTCATTGAGCCGAAACTATGTGTAGTAGAATGATTAAATAGAAGTAGATAACTCATCACGATTGAATTTAACAAAGGAAATAATTTAATATATAACACTACCAAGTCACAGTCATGTTTCTTCTCGATGGTCGGTTTGGTAGACCACGTGTGCGCTCCTCCCTCCACATGGCAATATCATGCACAACATTTTTGATATGCCCCTCAGTGCTGAATGGTGGATTAGCCCATACCACACAGATATATTTAATCACGCATCGCAATGTCCAAGCAAGCAGAAATGTAGAATGTTAAAATCGTGACAGAGAAATAAAAAAAAAACTCTCGAAATTCGTTAAACGGAATAATTATTGGTACATTTTTAACAGTATATAATATATCAGATTAACTTAACATGCAGAGAAAACAAAATGTATAGCAATATGACTTATCGGTTACTTAATATAAGATTTATCTTAATATCAAAGAATTAAGGTTTTAATCGGATTTGCGGTCCATTTTCTTAGCAATATAGTAATATTATTGTACACTCATAAACAACTTAAGGTTGCAAAAAGAAATATAGTATGCAAAAAAAACTGTATATAATAAATTATCATTGGCAAAAAAAAACAAAATGACATATATGATTCAATATAGCTTAAAATATAGAGTTATAGTACATTCATATGTATGAATGAAATATTTATACTAATTAGTACATAAAAATAAATATAAAGTTGCATTTATAATATAATAACATATAAAAATAACACTTAGCTCATATAGCGGTTCCAAAGGTGATGGCCGTGATTTACCGTTTGCGCGCTTCATGCAAATACCCAAAATCAGGAATCGCGTTTGTAAAACAATCTCCCTTTGCTGGAAATTACCAAAGAGAACCGTCCGCATATAAATACAAGGCCGTCTGCAGGTACTATTTTTGTTGGTGTAGTTTAGTTCATAAACGCCGGGGTTTTCACTGGAGAATGAATCAAATGGGCGGCGTCTCGCAAATATATGTATATATATATATATATATATATATATATACAACGGAAAAAAAAATATGTCGCGGAAAAACCCGTTTAGCGTGGCCCCGGGCGTCTGGGTATTAGTTTAGAATATATTTCCCGTTTTATTCGTTATTTCACGTGGCTCTAATAAAAATAAAAGAAAACGGAAAAACTTTAACAAAGCTGTCTGAGAATAGCACGCAGACGTACAAACAAAAAGTTACGTAATCCACAATAAGAAATTGGATTTACACTTTAAGCCCGAAATATAGACATACCTGTTTTCCCGCGACTATGCAAAACAAATGTTAGGCGACGGTTATACACCGCTTCACTGATTAATAATATATAATGTAATTGATAATATATATCAATTAATACCGACTAATTTAATATTTGTTGGCTATAACAACAATTCACTGGCACTTTTATGATATGCGTATTGTCAGTGCACGGCTCCAAAATAAAATGACCGATAAAGCAGTGTTATTATAAAAATGAGATGAACACACAAAAACAAAATTCATCGTCATCCAACGGACATCACCCTCTATGGAACGATATCTAAATTAATTGATTATACCAATAATGATTCGGTTCAACCAGGTACACAAAATAATTATATATTATACCAATTAACGCTTTCATGATAGTATTGTGTAATGTCTTCTATACAACATCTGCTAGCCTATACAAAATTATCATTCAGGTCGCTGGAACGTCAAAACCGTTACACCCGTTCTCTTCCGCCACATGAAGTATCTGCTTTAATTTCTCTATCCCGTCGGAATTACTTGAAACTGGGATAATCACAACGTCGATGTAAACACATATTATCCTCATACGACACATATTTTCGAAAACATTGTTGATGAAACGCATAGAAACAGGCGGAATGTTGCAAAGACCAAATGAAGTTTTGAGAAACTCATGTTGTCCAACCGGTGTAACGAAAGCGGTATATTTAATGGATTCTTCAGCAACCGGAACATGAAAAAATCCATTTCGAAAATCTAGTGTGGAGAATAATTTTGCATTAACCAATTTATCGGTTCGATCATCGATTAAGAGTAATGGATACAGATCTTTAACGATGACACTATTTAATTTTCTATGACGAATTACTTTCTCCTCGCGCCACTCGTCTATTTGATTTTTTACTACCTCCATTTCCAAAGGTAACAAACGTATTGGTCTGAACGCGATTTGTTTTGGATCGACCACTTATATGTGTAATTTGATGTTTATATTTGCTGTACGTTTCTCTGCATTATAGTTGATTATTGCTTTTCAGATCGCATCTGCTGCTGTAAGCATGTCTCTGGAACAATCTTCCTCATTGTGATGCATTCCGGTGTTAGCCCAGTAACGGTTTGGTTGTTCAGGTCTCTACCTAAAATGAAATCAACAGGCAAAACTTCATCTTGAACCACATGAATCTTTGTTTGGTATTTATCACCACCAATTATTAACATTGGCACAAACCACCCTAAAGTGCTTAGATTCCGAGAACCTGCCCTATGAAGTGCAATAGAATCACCAAGCAATCTTGCCACTTCAGAGATTAAACATTTTCTGTGCGACATAATATTGATGTCACTACCTGTGTCTACTAGCGCATAGAACTCTTTGTCATTTAAAGATATCTTTTTCAGCCAAATTCTTGGCATTTGTAGTATCTCGGGTCTTTCGCTTTATTTCTACAGTACCTTCCAACATGGCCAACTCCGCCACAATTGGAACACCTGAAACTCTTACATTGTTGAGAAGTTGTTGGTTTCATCTTTAGTCCTTGACGCTGCTAGTTCACTTTTTTGCACAATCTTCGATTTCTCCTTGATTTCTTCATAGTGTCTTAACTTAGTCTTAAACGTCTCGATTGTATTTGCACCATACAACACCACCTTATTGCATTCAAAATCAATAATACCGTTATCTAATTCGTTTAAGGGCGAAACGTAGAGGGACGGACACTCGGATTACAACAGCGATATGTCAATTTGTTGGAAAACAGAACGGCCGCACCTGCGCCTTCTTCCAATAATAGTTCAACCGAATCCAACCCGATCGTCGGATTTTTGATGTCGTTAGCGCCCTACATACAGGAATTACATATTTTGCCAAGGCTTGTTGCTCAGCAGGACATCCTAAAAATTTTGGCTAATGCTATAAAAAAGCAGAACGATGAAAAACGATAAGTATTGTTCCATATGTTAAAAAAAATTACAAAGATTTTTTAAGGTTTTTTGTTTTTTTCAGGAAATCGGTTTTGCCGCAACGAGTTCCTGTTAATGGGCGTTGCTACACTGGAATATTTGTTTTATATTATTATATTATATGTACAAATTATTATTACTTTTATAATTTTTTTAATGTTGTATATCTTCATATGGTTTTTATGCCTAATTGAGACTTATTTTGAATTTAGAAATCTCAATATGTGCTTTTCCCTAATAATAAAATATGAAATATAAAAAAATTCGATTTGCTTCAATTTATTTTTAAACAAAACATTTTACTCATATAAATATGACTCGTACAGCTTTGATTACTTCAATTGGTGTTTTATTTACGAAGTAATTAAACATACTTGCCGTCCTCTGATTTCATTACTGATTGTGGTTATAAAGCTCGATGTATATAAAATTCATTTTGGTCTGTTCCGTAAAGTTGATCATACAAAATTTAACGACAATGTGAATTGAAACTTGCAAGCTGCAGACGCGGTATTTTGTAAAGTGTATGGAGAAGTAAATGTGAGGATAGGAATTACACGTTTGTGGCGCATCCTCGGGCAGACAAATTAAAGTGTAATTAAATGGGCTTGTTGAGATTTAGGCCGATAAAATTTCCGCGATATATTTTTATTCTATACAACTAAAAATTAAACTATAAGGTCGGATTTTGTAAGGAAATCCTTACAACCACCTTATTCAGGACCGTTTAAAGTTCTCGAAAGAGGAGATAAGTTCTTCACTATTAACGTAAACGGCAGGTCAGGTGTGGTGTCTCTGGATCGCCTCAAACCGTGTTTCGCGGAGAATGCGGACATCGTGAGATCGCTTCCGGCGGCCCCGAGTAACGTCATGATACCACACACATGACTTCACCAACACCGGTGATACCACTCACACCGATATCAAGTTCTCATCAGACATAATAAATATAATCCATCTTAATAATAAATAAAATACTTAGAAATTGTAATCATAAATAAAATACTTGGAAATACTGTAATGTATTATTCAAGCTTGCACTTTTTATTATCTGCATGTAAAGGGTGATTTTTTTGTGGTTAGGATTTTCATGCATTAGTATTTGACAGATCACGCGGGATTTCAGACAAGGTGTCAAAGAGAAAGATGCACAGTATGCTTTGACATTTCATAATGAATAGACTTACTAACGAGCAACGCTTGCAAATAATTGAATTATATTACAAAAATCAGTGTTCGGTTCGAAAAGTGTTTCGCGATTTACGTCCGATTTATGGTCTACATAATCGACCAAGTGAGCAAACAATTAATGCGATTGTGACCAAGTTTCGCACTCAGTTTACTTTATTGGACATTAAACCAACCACACGAATGCGTACAGTGCGTACAGAAGAGAATATTGCGTCTGTTTCTGAGAGTGTTGCTGAAGACCGTGAAATGTCGATTCGTCGCCGTTCGCAGCAATTGGGTTTGTGTTATTCGACGACATGGAAGATTTTACGCAAAGATCTTGGTGTAAAACCGTATAAAATACAGCTCCTGCAAGAACTGAAGCCGAACGATCTGCCACAACGTCGAATTTTTAGTGAATGGGCCCTAGAAAAGTTGGCAGAAAATCCGCTTTTTTATCGACAAATTTTGTTCAGCGATGAGGCTCATTTCTGGTTGAATGGCTACGTAAATAAGCAAAATTGCCGCATTTGGAGTGAAGAGCAACCAGAAGCCGTTCAAGAACTGCCCATGCATCCCGAAAAATGCACTGTTTGGTGTGGTTTGTACGCTGGTGGAATCATTGGACCGTATTTTTTCAAAGATGCTGTTGGACGCAACGTTACGGTGAATGGCGATCGCTATCGTTCGATGCTAACATACTTTTTGTTGCCAAAAATGGAAAAACTGAACTTAGTTGACATGTGGCTTCAACAAGATGGCGCTACATGCCACACAGCTCGCGATTCTATGGCCATTTTGAGGGAAAACTTCGGAGAACAATTCATCTCAAGAAATGGCCCGGTAAGTTGGCCACCAAGATCATGCGATTTGACGCCTTTAGACTATTTTTTGTGGGGCTACGTCAAGTCTAAAGTCTACAGAAATAAGCCAGCAACTATTCCAGTTTTGGAAGACAACATTTCCGAAGAAATTCGGGCTATTCCGGCCGAAATGCTCGAAAAAGTTGCCCAAAATTGGACTTTCCGAATGGACCACCTAAGACGCAGCCGCGGTCAACATTTAAATGAAATTATCTTCAAAAAGTAAATGTCATGGACCAATCTAACGTTTCAAATAAAGAACCGATGAGATTTTGCAAATTTTATGGGTTTTTTTTTAAAAAAAAGTTCTCAAGCTCTTAAAAAATCACCCGTTAGAACACCTTCTCATTTCAACACGGCACAAAAAGTGCACACAACCATTTTCTACGGCATAATAACAATATTATGCTTACTAATTTTATGTTATGTATTCCTCAGAGTAAAGAATCAAATTTTTAAAAGGAAGCCAGTTCCAGCAACATCAGACAACGGCTCAAAAATCTCATTTTGGTCCTTTCTTAGAGGGGAGGAGTTACGTCATGATACCACACACAGGTGGTACCACTCACACCGATATCAAGTTCTCATCAGACATAATAAATATAATCCATCTTAATAATAAATAAAATACTTAGAAATTGTAATCATAAATAAAATACTTGGAAATACTGTAATGTATTATCCAAGCTTGCACTTTTTATTATCTGCATGTATATATGTGCATAACGTTTCATTTGAACAAAATAAAGAAAGTAAGAACAGAATTGTATTAACTGTCTACCAGTTTGGTTGTATAATAAATAACATCTACGAAATAAATGTTGTGTATTAAATAATAATTGCAAAATAAATTTAGTAGTCTTTTTATTTATTTGTGAAATTAAAAAAGCTAAATACGTAATGGCACAGCCGGTAGGATCGGTATTTCAATATCGACCCGTTTGCTTAGAAAAGTAGTGTTAAAGTAAAATCTCGTAAAGTGTTTTAGTGATAATTAATTGTTCAATTGAACTTTGTAAATTTGTGCAGTGAACAGTTAATTAATATCAAAGGAATATTGATATAACGTGAAAAGTGCTATTACCCTCATCGAACATCTTTTGCACGAAATGCTGAGCAGACATACCTACGTTTTGTTATTTGGGTGAGTTATGATATTGGTAAAATCCTTAACCTTTAACATATATTCATTAAACAACTAACATACATTCTCGCAACATCATCTTCACGGCTTATGAAGATTTTCTTCCGCTCAAATTGTAGAAGAATACTAGTTTAAGTTTCTACGCTTAATAGAAAAAATTAGAATAGACAATTCCACGGTTTATGGAATTATAGCATTAATAAGGTTAATAAGTATTTTTTTTTGTGTATTGTGTTTTAAGAAATGAAAAAAGCGAAGAAGTTTAAGAAAATTTTAAATTAAAAGAAACAAATAGATTATATGCAAGCAAAAGTTATCGATACCGACGAAATAAATAATTTGATAAATTTAGTTAACAAAATAGACATAACAGAAGAAATGACGGAACAACAGCTAAACACCCTAGTGAATCATTTAAAATTACCTGATTGGATAAAAGACCTCCCTGTATATATAGGAAATAGGACTGGATTACACGATTTCATTTAGAATGTAGACGAAATCGTAAAATTATGTGAAGAATTAATAGGAAGGGGTAAAATACCATCGACTTACCTCCGAGTGATAAGAAACAAAATCCAAGGAGAAGCAGATGAGGTTCTTACCATGTATGGTACTGAACTTCGCTGGGAAACCATTAAAAACAATTTGGTTAATCACTACTCTGATAAGAGAAATGAAACAAGCCTCATAAAGGACTTTTAGTACTTTATTGATTGGTGTACTATATACCAAATATATCGAGATGATTATTATTATTAAATTAATAAAACAAATGAGTTTTTCACTACTAATAATTATAAGTTTTATTTCTGACAAAATTTATTTATTTAACACCTGTTGTACGTCGAGGTACAGGTACAATTCTGAATTCCAAAAAAACATTTTATTCTATTGTTAATTACATAATGTATAAGATTACCAATGCAAAAGATTATACAATACAAATACTATTTTAGCATTGGAAATTAGTTATCAACAAAACAAAAGATATAATACATACAATAAATATTAACACAAATACAAATACAAGTATTTATATACTGTACGTGCAACTGCAGAGACATTACCGTATGCAATTGCATTTCGATGCAATTGCGTATAAATGTACTACTGTATTGTACAAATACACCACTACGCAACGAGTTGGAATTATCCAATAAAGTTGTATTACACGATACATTTATAATTTATATACACGGAATTATATTAATAGTTTGTGCAGCTACAGACTTGCATTCATTATATCAGGGAAATGACACGATAGAACGATTCTTTTCTAGAACTATAGAAATTCAATCTGCCCTAATCACACATGTAAAATTACATGACGCAGATGAAACAGTTCGAAAAGCAAAAGAAACTCTGTACACTGAGATGTGTTTAAATTCTTTTCTTGCTGGAGTAAAAGAGCCTTTAGGCTCAATGATAAGAGCCAGACAGCCCACAAATATCGCAGATGCTTATAATCTATGCATTGCCGAACAAAATATGTTCTATTTAAAAAATAAAATCATAACAGGTACAACATCTAACAATAACCAATATAAAAAACCTTTACCCCCATTACTTTCAAGAAACATTCATTTGAACCCTCAAATTTTCCAAAATCGTTTCGAGCAGAAACAAAACCAACCAAATTATTATAATCATCAACCCTTTAAACCAAATTACAATACAACGTTTCGACATAATTTCCAACCAAGCCTCCAGCAATATCACCCCCAAAACTATCTAACCTAGAACCTATGGATATCCATCCAAGAACCATACAAATAATATAGCATTTATCCCCCTCAAAATAGATTGCCTAACGTCAATCAACATTCAAATAAATTCAATTTTCAATCAAGTGGGCCGCCAAGGTTTAAGTCAAAAGAAATATATAATAGAGAAATAGATCCTGAAACAACAGAAAGTATTTCGAATCCTGAAGGAATGGCCAGTTTGGAATATCTTTACGAACCGGATCCAAGCTACATTCCACTTGCAGAGGAAGTAGATGATGAGGATTTTCGGGACAACGCCTCTCAAATCCCATTGGGTTCCTGAATAATCATACTTTCACAAAAAACACCTTACCTTATATTACATTAAAAATAAACCAAAAAATTCTCAAACTTTTAATCGACACAGATTCCGATAGGTCTTTCAATAATCCCCAATTCATACATTCTTCACAACGCCTAAAAATCAAACCCATAAAAATAGTAACAGTATTCCAAACGCACCAAATTTCAGAATCAATAATCCTTAAAGGACTTCCTGAATTCAAGACAAAGCTCCCAATCGAATTTTATCTATTTAGGTTTCATGAGTTCTTCGATGGGCTTATAGGCCTAAATATAATGAAGATATAACCAATCTTCATCTTGAAACCAATAGGGTTAAAATGCCCCTCCTTACTACTCCAAAATATTTATCGCCCATTATGAAAATAGAAGGACGATCAAAACAATTAGTGAAAATACCTGTGAATTTAGCTCAAGGAGAATTTTACACCAAGCCAATCATCATTCGTGATCAACTCATTATACCAGAAGGAGTTTATACGTCAAATAATAATTACGCTGTTATGGAAGTGATCAATTTTTCAAATTTAGAACAGATATTTCTATTCGACAAACCTATCGAAGTTCACCCTCTAATTGATTACAGAACTAACGGTTTTTTTAAATATGGTCTACTCAACTCATAATTCTCAAGATAATATCATGAAACTAATTAGAATTGATCACCTTAATTCAGAAGAAAAACTTCTCTAACTAAAGTTTGCGAAAACTTTTCTGATATATTTCAACAGGAAAATGTTCCCTTATCATTCACCAACCAAGTAAAACATGATATTATTCTAAATAACAACAAACCAATATATACAAACAGCTATCGGTACCCTTATGTCCATAAAGAAGAAGTTCAAACACAAATTACCAAAATGTTAGAACAGGGCATAATCCGACCTAGTTTCTCACCTTCGTCTTCCCCTATTTGGATAGTCCCAAAGAAGAAAGACGCAAGTAGTTAAACAAGCTGGCGACTTGTAATTGACTACCGGAAACTTAATGAGCACCATTGAGGACCGATATCCCTTGCCAAATATCACAGATATTTTGGACAAGTTAGAGAAATGTCAATATTTTACCACTCTAGACCTCGCAAACGGATTTCATCAAATCGAAGTCAACCCCCGAGATTCAGAGAAAACGGCATTCACACTGGACTTTGGACACTATGGATTTACGCGTATGCCATTCGGGCTAAAAAACGCTCCATCGACCTTTCAAAGGGTCATGGATAACGTTCTCGGAGAACTCCAAGGCAGCAATTGCCTGTGCTATATGGATGACATAATTATTTACTCCACGTCACTCCAGGAGCACATGGAAAATCTAACACAAGTTTTCAAACGTTTCAGACGTGCTAATCTTAAAATCCAGCTTGACAAGTCAGAATTTCTCAAAAGAGAAGTTGCATTCTTGGGACACATAGTAACCCCAGAAGGCGTTGAACCAAACCCTCAAAAAATCGAGGCAATCCAAAATTTCCCAATCCCTAGAACAGACAAACAGATTAAATCATTCTTGGGGCTACTGGGATATTATAGGAAGTTCATCAGTAATTTCTCTGATCTGACAAAACCATTGACCGCATGTTTACGCAAAGATTGTAAAATAAAATTAACTGATGATTATGTTCAATGTTTCGAAAAATGTAAAAAAACTCTTATGTCAAGAGCCTATCTTACAATACCCAGACTTTGAACGACCCTTTTTAGTAACAACCGATGCTAGCAATGTAGCTATAGGCGGCGTATTATCCCAAGGTATTATTGGTCAAGATCTACCAATCTGCTTTGCTTCTAGGACATTAAATAAAACGGAGGAAAACTACTCTACCATCGAAAAAGAACTCCTAGTCATTGTTTGGACCGTAAAATATTTTCGACCCTATTTATTTGGGCGAAAATTCACGATTATAACGGACCATAAGCCACTTACATGGCTCTTTTCATTGAAAGAGCCAAATTCTAAGTTGGTTAGGTGGCGATTAAAACTAGAAGAATACCATTATAATATCGTTTATAAAAAGGGAGTTAAAAATACAAATGCAGATACATTATCTAGGTCAATTCCGGAAGACAAATTAAACTTAAATACAATGAACTCCGATTCTAGTTCATCGGAAATAACAACATATCCAAACAACCAAAAAGATAAAATCCCAGTCACTGATACGGTCTTGAATGAATTCAAAAGACAACTAGTTTTCAAAATAAACCCTAACGTAAAAAAGATATATAACGTAGATTTTAAGATTCTATTCGAATCTAAAAAACGATATACATTCGAAAAAGACCATTATGACGAAAAAATCCTAACAGAAATATTAAACAATTATACGCAACCAAACATAAACACAGGTTTTATAGCAGACCAAAACACATTTAAAACACTTGATAAACTGATAAAAACTACATTTAAAACCAAACAGACCAAACTAATCCGCTGCAAACATCTCGCAATAGATATACAAGATCTTGATATGCAGCACCGTCTCATTCTAGAAGAACATAACGATAGTAACCACCGTGGAATCTCCAAAAATACTGAACGTATTAAAAGGAAATACTACTTCCCTAAATTAAAAACCCAAATTAATTCCCTGATTAACAGATGCGAGATCTGCCAAACTTTAAAATATAATAGGAACGAAAACCCTATCAAATTACAAATTACAGAAAACCCCACAAGGCCAATGGAAATACTCCATATGGATATTTTTTTCATAGAAAATAAACAATTTCTCACTATATTAGATAAATTCTCCAGATTTGGAACAGCACAAATTCTTAACGAAAATGAAATTACCTCTCAAAAAGTTTTCAACATATTTAGGCAATATGTAATAACCCATGGTCACCCTAATAAATTAATAGTTGATAACGGCAAAGAATTCAAAAATGACAATTTCAAGGAACTGTGTGCACTCCACAAAATAAAACTACATTTTACTACCCCTAGAAATTCGACAGGAAATTCGACTGTAGAGAGATTTCACTCCACAATAATTGAAATCTACAGAGTTTTGAAAGCAAAAAACTCTAAAGATGACCCTGAAACACTGATGACTAATGCAATCATCACGTACAACAACTCGATCCATTCAGTTAGACACATGACGCCTATAGAACTGAAGAACGGCCATTATTTCCAGGGAAATACAATTCCCGAACCTACACCAAAAAATTTTAAACACTTAGGCAAGAAACATAGAAAAGACTATGAACAAATATTAAAATTAATAGAAAATAGAAATATCGAAATAAAACGAAAATTAATAGACAAAGCCAATCAAAGACGGGTAAAACCTCCTAGTTTAAAGATCGGAAATACTATCTACAGAAAAACGAATCGCCGAAATAAAGTTACACCTCGGTTCGATAAATTGACCGTCCTAAAAAATAATAAAGTTACTGTTCAAACAAATCAAGGAAAAGTACACAAGTCCATAATGATGGGCCAGTCAATAACAATAACGAACATAAACGATACAAAGGGAATAATACCAACCCGGATCAGTGATGCAAAAAAGTTTTCACTAAGTATTCAAGGTTACTCCATATTATAAATCTAGATAGATACCAAACAAATATAGACCGAATTAAAAGAAATATTGATCATCAAAACACCTTAATAAATAAAGAAGCAAACTTTATATTCAAACTCAAAATTAAAACAATACACCAAAGACTTAACAAACTGAAAGAAACTTACGAGCATTTACAGCCAATCACTAGAAAAAAACGAGGTTTAATAAATGGTCTAGGGAATGTTATAAACTCAATAACAGATAACTTAGATCAAACAGATTTAGAGCATCTTGAAAAATCAATCGACCAAATTAACAGAAACGAAGATAAAATCATGGACAAATTAAACCAACAAATACAAGTTAACAATATGATGACAGACAGGTTCGCGAAAATACAGAAATACGTGACAGAACAGGCTAGAATTATAGAATTCGATACCAAATGATTAGCTAACTCAACAGAGACGACAGTTACAAAATTATTTAAAATTTATCAACACTTACATCAAATTCTTTTTAATATTGAAACACTACAAAATCATTTCGACGATTTAATAGATTCCATAACATTTGCTAAGCTCAAAATAATCTCTAAACACATTTCAGACAAAAATGAAATCGATATAATTAAAAATATAACGCTTAAACACGGAATTCTTATAGAAACGGAAGAAGATCTTTATAATCTTTTATGGCTTCAGGCTTACATAAATCATACACAACTAATTTTTTCAATCCAAATTCCCGAATATAATCCTTTAAATTTCACATGTTAAAAACTCACGCGAACTCCTATACCATACTTGTTCCTAACCCTAAAATCCTAATCAATTCGCAATTTTACCAATACATCAATAAACCCTGTATTACAACAAAAAACTTCATATCTTGTGAGACCGAAGACATATGCCAGTGGCAAATACATGTGCACCAGCAATTATCAACAATATCCCTGCCCAATGCAACTTGACTTGACAAAAGAAACTACGGGAGAATCAGCACAAGAAATCGACAATGGACTAATCTACGTTTTTACCAAGCAACAAACACCATTTTCATCAACTTGTAACCAACATCAAAAAGGAATAATAGGTCAAAATATTATAAAATTTCAAAATTGCACCATCCAAATCATGAATAAAACATTTACATCCAAACCACAACAAACATATGAGGAGAAGTCATTACAACTACCATATAATGACATAATACCCCGAAAAATCAAAATCCCAATTAACCTAAAAGAATTGGAAATAATAACATTTCAACACGTGCAACAAATAGAACACCTTCTCATTTCAACACGGCACAAAAAGTGCACACAACCATTTTCTACGGCATAATAACAATATTATGTTTACTAATTTTATGTTATGTATTCCTCAGAGTAAAGAATCAAATTTTTAAAAGGAAGCCAGTTCCAGCAACATCAGACAACGGCTCAAAAATCTCATTTTGGTCCTTTCTTAGAGGGGAGGAGTCACGTCATGATACCACACACAGGTGGTACCACTCACACCGATATCAAGTTCTCATCAGACATAATAAATATAATCCATCTTAATAATAAATAAAATACTTAGAAATTGTAATCATAAATAAAATACATGGAAATACTGTAATGTATTATCCAAGCTTGCACTTTTTATTATCTGCATGTATATATGTGCATAACGTTTCATTTGAACAAAATAAAGAAAGTAAGAACAGAATTGTATTAACTGTCTACCAGTTTGGTTGTATAATAAATAACATCTACGAAATAAATGTTGTGTATTAAATAATAATTGCAAAATAAATTTAGTAGTCTTTTTATTTATTTGTGAAATTAAAAAAGCTAAATACGTAATTCCCGCTGGGTGAGAGAACTTCGGATAACGAATCGGCTTTTGATTGTACAAACGTGTTAAAAAGGCTCGCTTCATTCTTCCGCCAAAGGTACCAGTTCAAACCAGGACTGGAAGAAGAATTAGACCACCAACACGTTTTAGCTGAAGCAGCTTTTGGATCACCGTCCGTTCTTTTAATTAGTTTATTTTTGGCCTCGCGTATAGTCTTGCATTTTTTTGAATTCTTCCGAATTCATTAGGGAGGGAGTATTGTGGCGATATTTACAAATCTAGCCATCAAATTTAATTGTCAGTTGTCAAAATTCAATGAGATCTCTAGAATTGTAGAAGAGCCAAAAAACCCGGTCTATCGACGTAGGTTGGGAAAGAAAATAAAAAAAAGTTCAGTTCGATTTTTTTTTTCTTGACTGAAAATAAATAAAAAATAAAAAATCAGTGTTGTATATAAAAAGTCTGTCCATTAAATCTGTTCGTTGTTGGTCATTAAAATACAAACATAGTAAAGTTTAATATTACAATAACAATAGTTCATACGTTGTTTTATTTAATTTACAAGCCATATAAGGTGAATTATATATTAGATACTAAACATAGAAGTTAGCGAAGTTCCGCACGGTTATAGTGAGCACGAAAACACTCCTATAAAACTTTAAAGTTAAATTATCGCGCATAAAATCTTTTAGCTCGACATCATTGGTTTGGGCATCTGCAATTTGCGCATAATCTATACTTTCAGGAACAGAAATTAGATTAATGCGAGAAAGTGTATCTGCGACGACATAATCTAAGCCTGATATGTGTTGGATGTCGGTTGTGAACTGCCCGATGAAATCCAAATGTTGGAATTGACGCGGTGATGCCTTTTCCGGATTCTGACAAAAAGCGTAGACAAGTGGTTTATGGTCCTTAAACAACGTAAACTGTCGTCCTTCCGAAAGATATCTGAAATGCTTGATGCCAGAGTACGCTGCTAACAACTCTCTGTCATAAGCACTATATCTTTGTTTCGTTTCATTAAGACGACACGAGAAGAAGCTGAGTGGTTGCCAAAAATCGCCGACATACTGTTGAACTACTGCGCCAATAGCTGTGTCTGAAGCGTCTACCATGATAGCGAGTTTAGCCGTAGATGAAGGGTGTGCAAGAAGAGTAGCTTTACATAACTTATCCTTATACAATTGTCGAAGGCATCAATGGACTCTGCTGACCAATTAATTGGAATTTTACTATTTTTCGTATAACCTTTAAGAAAATCATTAAGTAAAATTTGATCAGCCGCGGCGTTTAGAATGAAACGTCTGTAGAAATTAATCATCCCCAAAAATCTTTTGAGTTGATTAACCATTAACGGACGTTCAAAATTTTTGATGACTTCAACACGTTCTGGAACAGGTAAAATGCCATTTGCATTAACAAAATGGCCTAAGAATTTAACTTCAGGTGAAGCGAAGACACATTTTCCAGGATTGACTATACCGTTGTCTGATAATTTTTGGAAAACTAGTTCGAGATGCGCGCGATGTTCCTCGAAAGTTTTAGACGATAAGCTTGGACAAGATCAAGAGTCGAAAAAACTGTACATCCTTCAAGATGGTACGAAAAATCTTGAAGATGTGGAATAGGATAATGATCTGGAATTGTAACACGATTCAGATTTCGGTAATCTCCACATGGTCTCCAATCTCCATTTTTCTTCAAGACAAGATGCAAAGGACTAGACCATGCACTATTACTCGGACGGACGACAAATTCCGAGTGCCATCAGATTCTCGAATTCCTGTTTTGCAATCGTTAATTTATCAGGTGCCAAACGTCTAGTTTTACAAGAAACCGGTGGTCCAAAAGTTTCCAGCCGATGAGTGATCATATGCTTAACTGGTTTGACGTTTAGGGAGTTTGTCATAATTTCTGAGAATTTAGAAAGAAGTTGCTGAATTTGATTATTCACCTGAGATTTGTCTAGTTGAGACAGTGGTGACTCGGCTGTGACAGATATAGAACCAACAGTAAACAATGAGGTCGTTGGATCTAGAAGACGATGTTTGCCAAGATCAACTATCAATCCACAACTTTTAACGAAATCATGGGCAGCGAAACATCTGCCACTATAAATTCCCACTTGAAATTACGCCGTAACCCAAAATCTAAATTTAGAACTTTTGTTCCATTCGCAGCGAATAATTGGAAGTAGTTAATGCCTGCGGAATGTGACAAATTTTGAGTGGAACAATCGAAACGTCAGCACCAGTGTCTATTAGAAATGCAACTCTTGAATTACGTATGTGAAGATAGCACGAAAAACCAGCCCGAAAACACCTTTTCAATTTTGGTGTGTTTCTTTGCTAAATTAAATGCTATCCCGAAAAATTTATTGAAAATGCAAGAAAAACGAAAATTTCATCCCGAAATATTTTTGAAGTTGTATTAAATAAATAATTATTAACATCGGTGAAAAGGAATAAATATCACGGTTTTATTTGCTCTATTAAGACTACACATTAAAGTAAAGTATTTGACAACAAACCACCTTACCTGTGCTGTTATCAAACAAAATAAGTTTTTCTTATTATTTAACTACAGAAGACACAAAACATGTAATCATTATATGCATACACGGTGTCGAGATTGCCTACAAAGATTCAAAATTTTAAAAATACTTAAGAATAAGCAAATCAAGCAATTTGTCCTTATGGTTTCGATGTTCTTCATGTTTGATATGACGTAATTTCCCGATGGGGTAATCTCTAGGATTTCCACAAATAATTAATTTAACCAATTTTTCATATCAAACATGAAGAAAATCGAAACCATAAGGACAAATTGCTTAAGATCAGGATCTTATAGTCATGATTCCAAGTTGAGCTTTTGATATGGTTTAGGTGATAGATGGACCTAATTTTTAAACGTAATTTCCCGATGGGGTAATCTCTAGGATTTCCACAAATAATTAATTTATCCGATTTTTCATATCAAACATGAAGAACATCGAAACCATAAGGACAATTTGCTTGATTTGCTTATTCTTAAGTATTTTTAAATTTTTGAATCTTTGTAGGCAATCTCGACACCGTGTATGCATATAATGATTACATGTTTTGTGTCTTCTGTAGTTAAATAATAAGAAAAACTTATTTTGTTTGATAACAGCACAGGTAAGGTGCTTTGTTGTCAAATACTTTACTTTAATGTGTAGTCTTAATAGAGCAAATAAAACCGTGATATTTATTCCTTTTCACCGATGTTAATAATTATTTATTTAATACAACTTCAAAAATATTTCGGGATGAAATTTTCGTTTTGGTAGTACGTTCATCAGTAACGGTCGTCACGTCCTGATGAACATTTAAAAATCCTTCTTGATCGACTGACCTCCGCAGGTTTTATCATAAAATTTACAGTCAAGTTGGCATTTCTGAGACTTTTCACCGAACCGAAAATGATAAAAACACAAATCGAATTTTGGGTTAACCCGACCTCTAGATCTCGAACGAGAATTTGTTTGACTTCTACAATTTGTACGAGATCGAGATGTAGGTTAACCATAGATTTAATTTCAGCTAAAATTTTAATTCTAAAGTCTTTTAATTTAGCGTCTAAATTAGAAGCATCAAAAATGCCACCTGGATTAACATACCCGTTAGATGCTGCAGACGAGGATGAGCAGAAAGGGTTGCATGATTTAACGGCATTTAACCCTAACGGTGGCATCACCTCCATCATATTATCGGCTTGTGCTGCTAAAACATCTAACGTCGCACGTCGTTCTCAAAAGTGGTCAGTATAACCTGAATCTGCGAAGGCAACCTCTTCATCCAAAGTTGTCTGAGCAACTTGTCATTGAAATTACTGCCAGCGTTCAAAAGTATCTGACTTAGTAATTGTGACGGCTTTTTATCACCCAAAATCAGGTTCGTCAGTACATTATTCACGCGTGACATCTCCGACTCGCCCAACACGCGAATCACTTCCTCTTTAAAAACACTATAGGGAAGTGAACCCTTATCGCGGAGAATTAAATCTGCGAAACGATCATGCAGTCTCGCGTCCAACGCCCCCACTGCATGAGAGAACCTGGTGGTCTCCGACCTTGATGTTCGCGACAGCGAACTGCGATTTGAGAATCGTGAACCAAACGGCCGGATTCTGACCGTACAACGGTTGCGGAGGTCAAAATCGAACCGCTCCAATCTTCAAATTTGGATTTTGGACCCCAGTCTCACCAGGTCCTGAACCAGACTGCCCTGACGACTGAGCAACTCCAGGATCCCGGAATAAATTTTGAGATTGCAGAAACAATTGAAATTGTTCTGTGAATAAATTTTGCAGTTACGATGAAGAATTAAGTGGATCTGCATAACTTGAATCTCCATAAACCTCCTCATTGACGCGGGGAGTTAGATGGAGTATCGGACGACATTTACAAATTTACAATAACCCGACAAAAAACGAAAAAAAAAATAATAATCAGAAGGAGAAAATGAATAAAAAACCGAAGTTTAATGAAATTAATTTAAATCGAATTTAATTTTTATTGTCAGAACTCACTAAAATAATGAAAGATCACTCACCCGATCTATCTCCGTTTACAATTTAGTTATTCCAAAAAAAAAATAAAAAAAAATTGTATTGCTGATTGGGTACTTGTCACTGCCGATGAAAAATCCTGTTGTAATAATTTTTGCTGTTGTAACGCTTGTTCACTCGTTGGAACCAACAAACGTCCGTGTTCTGCTGCTGCATCCTAGTGCACAAATTAACGTCGATCTGCAGCCGTATCTTTCCGCACAAATTGACGTTTATGATCACGTCGGGGTCACCAATTTATAGGAGTGTTTTCGTGCTCACTATAAGCGTGCGGAACTTCTATGTTGACTATCTACTATAATTCACCTTATATGGCTTGTAAACAACAACGAACAGATTTAATGGACAGACTTTTTATATACAACACTGATTTTTTAATTTTTCTTTCTTTTCAGTCAAGAAAAAAAATCGAACTGAACATTTTTTTTATTTTGTTTCCCAACCTACGTCGATAGACCGGGTTTCTTGGCTTTTTCATAATTCTAGAGAGCTCATTGAATTTTGACAACTGACAATTAAATTTGATGGTCAGATTTGTAAATATCGCCACAAACTAAATGAAATATTTTATTTATTTATGTAAGGAACAGCACA
Source organism: Nephrotoma appendiculata (assembly GCA_947310385.1). NCBI lineage: Eukaryota > Metazoa > Arthropoda > Insecta > Diptera > Tipulidae > Nephrotoma > Nephrotoma appendiculata. The sequence continues at coordinate 147,190,350 of OX371224.1, forward strand.
TATGAAGACGACATAATAAAATTCAAATTAAAAATTAAGCCTCCATTAGGCAGGCATAAAAACCTTACAGCATGCAAATAAATGTTAACCAAAGAAATTATAATATAGTCTTATAATCTAATCGAACGCAAAAATGTATATCATAATAAAGATAATTATTTCATTCCATGACCGTAAAGGTATATTACCGATATTAAAGTTTTTCTTCGTGAACATCCCCTAAACAAACAAAAAAAAAATTAATGTCCAGGAACTTTTCTTAAAAATATGAAACGATACTTATCTTGTTAAGTTTTTTTTTTTGTTTTAATCTATGCAATCTGTTCTGGAGCCGAAGCATTCCCAAACTCTTTCGCGGTTCGCTTTTCACGTCCTACATTAAGCATTGCTTGCCAACTCGAGGACGTACGGCTATAGGTCCGATTGTATCACCATCTGCACATTTTATAACTCTATATGACTTTCCTTGCGGAAATATTTAGAACAGGGTTTGGACCGATCGATATTGCAACGACAAGTGAGCTATGCCCGTAGTCCAAACCAGCCATTCAATATGAATTTTACCTGCATTGGTAAAATTGTTAATATTCTTCTCGCCACCACTTTATAGGGAAACTGACTGCTGCTATCTGAGTGTCTCCGAATGATTTCCGCAACGACTTGATTGTACATATTTTTGAAGAACATTCATGTCGTCAAATTTTACTATAACATTCAAGAAAACCTCATTCTTCCTGATCACCTTTTGTAGGTCCTTAATCTCGATGAGGACCTAACCTACTTCCTCTAGGCTTCATTACCTAGTATTTCGATCATAGAGGCTTGCAAATTGGTCTATTTTCGGCAGCAGTTCTGTTCTAACTCCAGAAGTAACCTGCTCTTTTCCGTCATGCGCATGTGGGTTACATTTTTAGCAAGCTCTTTATCGCCTGGGTTTTTCGCGTCGCGTTCTGCAAGCGATTTTCAGAACTTAGCATCGCCAGGTGATAAATACGTCTTATAGAGACTAAGCGAGTGAAGACGTTTTTAAAACTAATTTTATTTTATTCTTAATTTTTTCACAGAAACCTGGATTGAATTCTTTAAACTGTCTTCAGCTGCGCGTTAAAAAATTAACATCATTGGATTTAATGGAGGATTCTGCACATGTCGACTACGAAAGCTGTTTAACGCCTGAACCTTCTCGCAAATGGTTTGGCATAATGTTGGAAACGAATCCTGAGGAGGATAATGAAGATGACTCAGCAGATGGTTATATTCCAGTAGTGGATTATGGGAGCGATGAAGATGAGATATCTGACGCAATTTGGGAGAAAAAACCAATAACCAAGGAGGAGGAGAACGCAGAAGTTAAGGTTATGGATATTTTGGTAACGCAATTAGATACGGTTCAAGTTCAGGAAAACCATGATTGGAACGAAGAGGAAATTAAGATGATCGACAGTCTCGTAGAAAATGCAATGGAGGAAATAGGAAAATACGAGGTAAATGAGGGTGCATGCGCTAATATTATTTGTGGCAGCCATGGCTCTTCAACATCAGGTACTTTAAACTCATTTAGTCGAGGTAAATAAATTAATTAGTTTGTTCGATATTGATATTTCTGAAATGTAAGAGGATTATAATATATGAAACTGAAATAAATTGGATTTGAATGTTTCAATTGTGTTGCTTTTTTGGAACTTCTGCACGATACAATTTTATTTTGCATCAATGCTATAGCTAAATTTAAGACAGAGGTAAGCGTATCTCACTATAATACATTTTACTTCAATAATTCATGTGTATGAAAATATTATTAGCTTGGACAATCAAACAATATATTTAATATATATAGATATTTAATAAATAAAAACAATCACAAACATTTAAAAAATTTGGCGATAGACCCAAGCCCATTATTCTTATACGAAAACCTGTAAATTCCTGTAATTGTAACGACGAAGGTAGCGATTACATCGGATTCGTCAAATCCAAACGAGTTAGACGGCTCGGCCACGTTGCAAGATCTCCACAACAACGGATGATTAATAGTGTTCATCCAACAACAAGCCCATGACTGCGCTGGCGTGAGGACGTCGAAGACCTAGGCATAATAGGATGTCGAAACTGGAGGACAGAGTGATGGATCATAACGGATGGGGGCCATAGTGAAGGCGGTAAAATCCCTTCATGGAATGTGAAAGCTAAAGAGATTACTTTAATATGCAGGTACTCCCTAAAAGATCTTTTATGAATTTTCAAGCGATGCTAATAAACATGGACAACTCATCGCGGACCTATTTTCGTTATCAATGTATGGTTTCTTTCTAATGTTCTTACCATTACCTATACATATATTCATTTTGAACCGGAAATTCAACAATATTTTTTTTTAAATTTTGTGCAAAAATCCCTGATGAGCCTTGATGATATGCAGGCAGAAATAAAAGCCCGATTCGCTGCCGCACAACGAGTTTTCTACGCCCAATCAAAATTATTGCGATCTAGACATCTATCGCAATCGTGCAAGCTCGCACTTTATAAAGCACTCATAAGACCTGTGCTGGCTTTCGGAAGCGAGAGCTGGATCATGACCACTAACGATTGTAGATTGTTATCTACAGTCGAAAGGAAGGTCATTCGCTCAATCTTTGGTCCAATTAAAGTCGCGAACAATGAATATCGGATTCGCATGAACCACGAGATAAAGCAAATTCTTGGAGGTTGCGATATTATCGGATTCATCAAATCCAATTAGAGTTAGATGACTCGGCCATGTTTGAAGGTCCCCACAACAGCGGATGACCAATAAAATGTACCATCAACCTCCAGCCGGAGTGCGTCGTAGAGGAAGACCCCAACTGCGCTGGCGTGACGACGTCGAACAAGATTTATATGCACTAGGATGTCGAAACTGGAGGACGAGAGCGATGGATCGAGACTGGATCGTAATTTTGAGTAGACCTATAATCATTTTGAATCAGAATGATTGATGATTGGAGCTAGCTGCAGTCAATATACAACTAGCCACGACCTCTAGCTGACAAGTATTTTAATCCATTATATGCTATTACTACAAGCAATATACGAGTAGCAACTGGATTCGTTCACGATTTTGCAAATAAAACACTCAGCGATTTAAGTTACAAACTTTATTTTCCAACATCTTTTATTTCTGCAGCAATGATTTTACTCGTTCACTGCTCACTAGTTCACTTTAATGGTTCACTTTTAGTGGCCATAACTTTTCGCACTGTTTCCTTTTCACTTTTTAACTTACATTGTTCACTGGTAAAATTACAATTGTCTGCGTTCCACTTTGCTCGCGCTTATATGCTTGTCTATCGCTGTTTGATATTATTCTTTTTGTTAAATCTGGGGATGGTATAGAAATTCTGTATATTCGCGAACATTCTACATCATCAGTTCCCCTCGTTAAAAACTCGATATATTCCTCTCCACTTTGAATGTCTTTTTTAGATCGAATCCCCAATCGGTATTGGAGGAATACTTGATCTTACAACATCGTTGATGGGAAGAATAATATTCGCTTAATAAAATTATAGTCCAACTGGGCTTGAACTCTTGAACTTTGGGTTGATCTTGATAACATTGATCGTGTAAAATTTACCACTCTAGTCGACCATCGAGTGATATGGTTGTGTAGAGTAGAATTCGTAACAATATAATATTTAAATATTTGTTCATAATAATAATAATTGTTTTAATGCTTGATATTGAACAAAAAAGTTTGAATAATAAAGTCGACATCAACCATACAGTTGTGCAACGTTGGGTGCTACAAATCAACAAGAATACCAGTCCTCAAAGTAGACAGGTTCCTGTACCAGCGTCCGAACTAACAACAACAACAACAGCAGATTGAACGCCGTCACAAAAATTGCTATCGCCCACTTTACCAGGTCTTCGACGAAGTACACCCGAATATAAGCGCCATTACGGTTGGACTCGTAATACCAGAATTCAACTGTTTCGGGGACGAATATAATGTAAACTAGCTTAGTATTAGTATACACCCTTTATATATGACAGATTGTAATGCAATACGTTCTCTCTGTACTGCCAAACACGCAACACACATTTTATACGTATTATCTAAATTAAACTAAATACGCCATACCAACATAATGCAGCAACTTATTGTTGACTCATAGTCAACATTCACAATATTGTTTTCGATGTTGTTTTCAGATTGTAATATTACATTTCCCATATAAAACAGTTATCGTTTCCATAGTAAAAATATTTGCTACGTGCATTGACAGTGTACCAAAAACAACGGCGAAAACAACCAAATATGTATACCGTAATAATTTTTTGTTGTTTTCGTAAGAAATTTATCGATATTTAATTTTTGTTTTGTTATTATTAATATTTAGAATTGAAATTGATATTTTTAATAAGTTAAATTGGTTTTTATATGGCTATATATTTAATAGTATTTTGTTGTTTTTAAAAATATAATTGAAAACTTATCGATACATCGATATTTTTTTTTAACTCACCAGCAATCAATCAATTTTTGTTTTTTTTTTTTTGACAAGTTGTACAAAACAAACAGAAAACCAATAATGAACGATACACTTCGAAATTGAATATTTAAACGATTCTTTTGAATACGATATTAATGAGGTAGGTATAAACCGAAAAAATCAAAATCATGCTGTGGTTGGTGTTGCCGAGTCTCCAGCAAAAAGTGTTTGTCACACTTAAATTTTTATATTGATTGACACTTTGAGAGCACAGAATGACAAATAAATAAAAACGATCAGTTTACAATACATAACCAAAAACCAAAATTTAACATTTTGTTGTTGGATCACGATAACTTCAAAACAACATCCAAAACAACGACGAAAACAATACTATGAAAGTAGCCTAATCACTATAAATAGATAAACAAAATTAACTGATGAGTTTTAGGCTGTTTTTCAAGCGAATACTTATTTGTGAAGCCTAACTTATTCAAATAAGTAAGCTAGCGAGGTGACTTATTTCCTGTTCTTTTCTAGCCAAAAAATCTAAATTGGTTGTCAATTTTTTGTTGTTATTTATACAAATTTATGACTTTTAGAAATTGGGTAATAACTATTTCTAGATAACGAATAGATCGTTGTGGATTAAAATAAATGATTATCATAAAGATATATTATATCCTAATTACGTAATGTATGCATGTCTTACACAAATGAATTGAGGTTTGCTACAGAACTAGCAAGACCAAACGGCGTATTAATATATTTTATCTTTACGAAACAATTAATACTGATTAGACAGACATAAAATATATATTTTCTTATTAATTGGAGGCCATTCGAACTTCTTTGATTGTCTAAACGAAAATTGAAATATGAAAAATCCAGCCGAATCGTACCTAAAAATCATACAAACATTTTTGTAAATTTAGGGGTATCTTCTCTATCCGGTCGTATATTATTTAATTGCGATTCGAAATATGGTTACTAGATTTAATTTGCCATGCCAATTGACACATTTTTTTAGCGCTCGCTCTTGCGAGCAAGCTTATACAAAGACTTAGGCCGTCTGTCTGTTGGCACTATCATAGATACTACTCTAAAAAGGTCACATTTAAAATTTGGGAACTCTAGGTCAAGTAGTTTTTGAGATATTTAACTTTTTCTAAAAATAGAGGACACACAGATGCGGCTGCCTACTTTTTTTAAATTTTCAATTATTATTCTATTCCAGAAAAAATATTCTTGTACTATTATTACTTGTTGCTTAGCAACAAATACAATAATTATCTATAATAAAAAGAGTGTTATTTCAAAACTAGTCCGCTTCTACTAGTTTTAATTTAAATTTATTTTGCGATTGTAGAGTAGAATCTACGAAAAGACTGCTACGTATTTTCCGAGGTCGCAATATTTTTATGCATTTATACTTGACAATCACAAAAAAAAATTATATTTCAAAAAGATGTGAGAATTGGCATGGCAAAATAAATCTAGTAACCATATTTCTGATCGCAAATAATTAATTTGCGACCGGATAGAGAATATACCCTTAAACATTATTTGTAAATTTTTCTTTTTTAAATTTTCGTCAATCCTTTTAATTGCACAAATATAATTGTTAATTTATTAAGATAAATAATTAAATTGATGTAAACGAAAATATTATGCCTCAAAAAATTTTGCGATGAAAACTATTAAAGTTTTCATGACGCTGTCAAAATAAGTATGCAAACTCAATTGGAATCGGTTTACTTACTTATTCAAGATGGCCTCAAATAAGTCAATAAGTCTGAAATAATCCGTTTGGAAAGCAGCCTTAGTGACCTTTCTGAATGAATATTATTTAAACTGTGTACGTCCAGTTAGTTGAGCAAAATTCAACTGAAGAACAAAATTTTTTCGAGGGCTCATCATTGGGTGTTCTGTACCTATTTTATCTTTTCTTCAGATTTAAAATGCTTAATTTTATAACTTATTACAGTTGTACCTAAAATGAAGGCCAATTTATTAAAGCCCTTACTTTTTACTACAATAATTTAATAATAAGTTTAATATAGGTAATGGCCCCTATTGCGGTTGTCGTTATTGTGTCGATATCATATCGACAACCAAAATCGGTATTGCTGTTGTCGTTATTAATCGACGTTTGTCGTAAAATCGCCATATTTTTGTCGATGACATTTTTGCTCGCGACTCGCAAGTATTGTGAACCGTTTTTAATACGAAAAATAGTTTAACATAAGTAAAATGATTTTAGTTTTAATAATTATTTATTAAATATCTTAAATTTGTTAAAACCCGCATAAATTTACCGGAATTGAACAAAAAAAAAATTAAATTTCTACAACCACATAGCTAAATTTATTACATGTTTGACCACCGAAATTTGTTACATGTTTGACTATCGGAATTTATATTTATATTCTTTTTGTGGTAAATAAATATTTACACACTGTTTGTCTATTTTCTAATTTTAGACAACTATTTAGATCCTAAATTTGGACAAAATACCTAAATATAAAGTAATTCAGCTTTTCTGACAGGCGGCTGACAGCATTTTTGACAAAATATATCAAAACAACTAGTCACGATTGCTAAGTTAAACGAGAAGTTCACAATAGCATGAATTTTTTCAACGTTAACCTGGCAATACTCATTAGTCGATTCGTGATAGTTACGCAATACAAAATAAAAATCGACACGACAAGACAAAGTCGTGTCGTTTGTCGATCGACACGACAAACACAATAAGGGTCAATAATAATTACGTTTACACATCAAACAAATTATTTTGAAATGTCATGCCTTGCCAATGCCATACGAACACGTTTTTAATTTGTTTATTTACGTGTAAAACCGGCTTGTTGTGTTTCTAGTGGCGAAGACACAAACCATATAAATTTCACAGTACTTTTTTCTTGACCCTTTTTTGCGTCCAGGATAAAATAAAACATCCAATTTTTTTTTGTAAAATTCAATAAATAAATTTCACTAACATATATTTTTCCATTGGTTTTTTTTATTAAATTTTTTTAATTTTTTTTTTAATTATTTCTGTTTTTTTGTTGTTTTTTTATAATTTTTAATTAATTAATTTAACATAAAAGAAAAAAATATTCTTTGTTTTACTTAAATAACATGTTTTGTTGTTTTTTTTTTGTTTGTTAAATTTATATTTATATTATGTATAATCATAATAAAAACAAAAATAAAAATTGATATAACTAAATTAAATCATAAAAAGGTACAAATTATTAAAAATAATATTATGTATATAATATAATAAACAATAAATCGCAATTTAATTTTATTTAATTAAAATATTTTTTTTCTCCTTTTGGTTTTTATTTTTAATTAATTTATTTTAGTTTTTTTTTATATATATATATATAATTTTAGAATTTATTTATTTATTTTTTCGTTTTCATTTTTTTGTTTAATTATGGAAGATTAATATTAATTCTTTAATTCATAACACGGGGATGGGGAGAGAGGAAACAAATTGAAACACTGGCCAATTCAAACGATTATATATATATTATTATATAATTTAAAATAAAAATGTAGCCTCACGTGAGCTCCGAAAAAAATTTAAAATTAAATTTATAATTAAATTATATAAAAATAGTAGTTGTAGTAGTAGTAGTGGTTTTGTAATTTGTACTTTCAAATTAAAAAATAAATTTAAAAATTAAAATAAATAAGAGGTTTTTAATAATTTTACTTAAAAATTATCATTGCCCGCCTAACATCTAAGAATTTATAATTAATAACTTGTCGCTTAATTTTTTTGTTGTTTTATTTTTATTTTTTTTTTTTTTTTTAATAATTATAATTTTTTTTTATTAATTGTGTGCATGTTTTTTTTATTATTTTTCATTTTAATTAATAATATTTTAAATAATAATAATTTATTTATATTTTGTCATTTTTTTGTATATTTTTTATATACGTACTTATTTATTTATATAATTTAAAGTTATGTCGGTATTTTTGTTGTGTGTGTGTGTATTGATTTTTTGTTTGTTAATTTATTTATAATAAATTAGAAGATTTTGGGAATGTTTGTTTTTCATTTATTTTGTGTCGACCATTTTGAAAATGTATCGATAAAGCGTTAGAAAATGGTTTCCAAAGAAGTACACAACGAACACAACAAATAAATTTTAAAGGGGTAAATGTCGGCGTATTAATAACAAACGCTATAATTTAAAATAAATTAATTAATTATTTAATTCGTTTGTGTGTGCCTATATGTATATGAATGTGTATGGTGTGGGTTTGTGTATTCTTTGAAATTTTTTAATTTAATTTATTTATCTGTTTTCATTTTTTAAATTAATTTTATTACTTAATTTTAAATATAAAATTATTTTCGTGATTAATTAATTAATTTTTAATAATTTATATATTGTGGTTTTAGTAGTTATTCATCATTTTTTTTTGTTTCTTGTTTGAGACATTATAATTATATAGATATGATTACGTCATTTAATATTTCTTACCTAAGAAATGAAAATAAAAATTCGTATTTAATTTTTAAAAATGTAAATAGTCTCGTATATAGATGTGAAATTTAATGAATAAATAATTAAAATTATATAATTAAATTACAGCAGTCGTATGTTTTTTTTTGTTTGTTGAAAAAAATGGATATATAGAGTTTTTTGTAGTAACAGGATCGAGAGTCAAGAATTCTTTAGTAGTTTATAATATAATAATAATTAATTGTAATTTTTTTTTGAAAATTTCTAACCGATTTCTTTATTTATTAAATAATTTATTTTACTTTATAATAAAAAATACAACGATTTTAAATAAAAAAATTTAATATTTCTTCTTTTAATTTTCTTATTTTCTTTGCTTATATGATTTAGAACATGAGTTTCAATTATTTATTTAATATTTTTATATATAATTATTATTAATTTTTCATTTGTTTTGTTTTTTAATTAATTTCTTTTGACTATACAATTAATTAATATATTTAATATATATTTTTCTTTTTTAATTTTATTTATATACTTTGTTTAGTTGATCACTGATAAACTATTGACGTGAATGAAAAGTCGTGACCGTCAAAGAACTGAGGATCGGTCGATCGTTCTAGATCGAAAATTCTGACAAATATTATGCGATCCGAATAATTAAGCAAGCCCAACGTTCCATCTATTTTCCGCTAATATATTTATCTGTGACCGCCGATTTTAATATACTTAAATCAAAAATCTCTGAATTATTTTCGTTTCTTAATTAATTATGATAATTTTGTTTATGTTATTCAATTAATTGTTTTATTAAGACTTATTTATTTTTATATTTAAACAATTTTTACCTGAAGTACACATGCGTCGTCATTTTTATTTTTAATTTAATTAATATTAATTTAAAAATCAGGCAGATAATTTATTTGTTTTGTTGATGAAAAATCACAATATTTTTGTTGCATATAATTTTTTTTTTTGACTTTTTTGCGAGTCACATTTATTTATTATATAATCATATATTTTTGTTTATAAATCAAAAATAAAATAATTTAAAAAATTTATCACACTATTTTGTTTTTTTATATTTATTTATGTTAATTAATTTTTAATTTTATTTTATTTGTTTGTATTTTATAAATAAGAACATTTATCGTTGATCCACGCGCACATTTTACTTATTATGTTTATTTATTTATATTTTGTTTATAATTTATATTGACTTATATGACTAAAAATTCAAAAACGTTTTAGTGTTTTGTTAATTAATTAAAATTAAAAATTTTTATTGCACAGTAATAAAAATTTTGTTGTTTTTTTTATAATTAGATTGGAGAGAGAAAGATATAGGGAACTCATAATTCGCGGTGGAAAATTTATTTAAAATTCACTATTATTTGTTTATAACTAATAATATTTTCACTTTTACCGTATTAAATAGTTTTTATTTACTTATACATTTATTAACACGCGCTTTCAAGTTCAATACTATTTAGTGTATCGTCAACAGTGCTTCGACTCGCCTGTCGTTTACGATACTCATAAAATTCTTCTTTCATTGCTTGAACACGTGCATCGATATTATCGTAGCGTGATGTTGAACGTTTTCGATGTAACTGTTGTTGCTGCTGTTGCTCAATAACCAGAAGATCGTCTCGCGGCCCCGTAGGTGTAGAAGCTGTTGGTGTTGGTGTTGACGGATCAAATTCATAATGTCCATCAACGCTACCGACATCAACAGATTTATTTTGTATTTCTTTATCCGATTCAGCATTTAAACGGGTTATTAAATCAAACCAATGTCCCATCGTATACGGTGGCGTTGGCGATTTATAATCGCGTAGATACGTTGGATGGTAGTGATGATAGTGATGATGATGCGATGTCGTTGTTAATTTTGGCTGTAATGTGGATGAGGATGAGGGTGGCGGCGGTGGTGGACGATACGGTGGAAGTTGTTTTTGTACATGATTTTGATAGATCGGTAATAATGATAGGCCCGATTGGGAGCTCTGATTCTGTTGTGATGATGTATTTTTACTGCCAAATCCGCTTGAACTGGAACGTGATTCAGGCGATCGTTCCATTAGTAAAGCAGTGGGCGAACCAAACAGCGAAATACTTTTTAATGCGTTACGCGGCAGAAAACGATATCGTGGCCTGTGATGATTATGATAGTTTCGAATGCCGGGTGAGTATTGCATTGGCACGTGAACTGGAATAAATCCATGATGCATTCGTTGGGTTTCCTCGTGAATGGCACGTAATGTTGGTAGCTCATTATTATATTGGTCATAATACGTTTGTGGCACAGTTATTCCATGTTGCGGTGTTGGAAATGAACGCTCCGCTGAACTGGGCTGTTGCACCGAACTCAAATCACTAAAGTACATTGGAGTCCAAGGCGACGCAATATTTCCAACAATGGCACTGGAGGAGGCAGGTGAACTGGCCTGAAACCGCGATGGCGTATAAGGCGACATGACTAATGGAACACCCGCACTTATCGTATTTATATGTAAATTTTGTGTAACTGGGCGTCTTTGGTGTAAATTTATTTGCGGTATTCTAGGCATTAAACGTAAACCACCTAGTAAACCACTTTGTCCGGAACCATCCGATCGAAAACTCAATTGACTCGGACACGCAACTAGAGGTCGCCGCCACGATGCACGACCCCTTATATTATTGATATTTCTCTTTGGTAAAAATCCACCATCGTCACTACTCGAATACTGCGACCCATTTAAACTTCCCCGTTTAGTGATTTCAATTATTGATCCGCTACCACGCACACCTTCATCGCCAATAATAAATCGTCCGTCGGCTGAACGATGAATTTCATCTAAATTACCGCTATCACGATCTTCTGCTGATATTGTGTATATTGATTGGCAGTTGGTACATCGATCTTTTGGCCATATCCAGTTGAGTATTGTTACTAAAATTGTTACACCTGGTATTCTGCCTTGTTGTTTAGGTCTAAAAATGTAAAATCAAATCTGTATTAGTTAGCGGTGACTGATAAAAAATTCGATACAAACGGAACATGCACACAAAAGCTAACTGTTTTAGCAAGCAAGCATTATTTTACATAATATGAGATGTATTAAGTATCGTCAGTTGAATATTTTTAATTGTGATCAGAATTTGGAATTAGGAAACGTAAAAGGTACATTCAACACACAGGAAAAAAATTAAATTTAGAAAAACAAAAAAAAAAAATTTAAATAAAAGAAAATAGAAAACACACAAAATGGGAAATATAACTCAAATCAAGTAGAAAAATTATATACATAAATGCTATATACGTATTTTAAATTCACCTTTTATCCTTTTTGTGAAAATTCGTTTTTATTGTGTTTAGAATTTAGAATAGAAAAAAATATTGAGTTTTCCAATTCGTTTATAACCCACACACCGGAAGGAGATTCATAAAGGATAGCAACAAATGGAAAATAAAAAAATAAAAATATGAAAAATAAACCTTGAACTATTTAACTTTTAAAACATTGATTAGTTTGATGTTTTTTATCCTTTATGCGCCTGAAAAGCGTGTCTACTGCGCGCGCAACTTTCTTCATTTATTAAACAAGTTTACGGTATAAAAATGTGTTTGTCATAAAATTTATAATCATTTATAATATTTAAACTTACTTTTTCAAAGGCACTTGACTTCTGGAACTACTGGCACGTCCGTTACGGGCGTCCGTTATCCTACAAGCTACCATGTTGTATTCTGTAAACGAATTATTTCTAAAATTAATTTTGGTGGATAGTAAGCCCTGTCCTTATATATATTTGTATTTATTAAAGAATTCACCAAATAAAATCTACATCAATCCATTTCTCAAACTCAAATCGCAACTACTTCAAATATATAATTTTTTAAATTTAATTTAGTTTTTAATTGTGTTAATATTTTAATAGAATATAATATATATATAAAGGATCTTTGGCTGTTATAAAAATGAAGTTGAAGAAGTTTTAGTGTGACGCTTGTAACTTGTTATTTTTTTAATTTGTACTTGTTGCAATATTAAAAATTTTAATAAATTACTTTTTTGTACGAAAACACAAAATTACACATTATGGGACAATGAACATAAAATTAATAAAAATTAAAATAAAACTGAGTGTAATAAAACTTCTTTTCAATTTTAAATTAAAACAGCCAAAATATTGTGTTTTTTTCTACAATTTAGCGTTATAAAATAATTTAGATTCGATGTAACATTTACAGCATATGATTACAAAAAATTGTGTCAACAGTTTGGTGGATATTCATTAAAGTATATAATAAAATCCCAAATAGTAGTTTCATAATACGAAAAAAATCTTTAGGCGATGAAATTCCACATGAAACGTTAATCAAAACCAAGAAATTCATAATTTAACAAAATCACCTAAATGTGTACAAGCGAAACATAAGCCAATGTATTTCAAGACACTGCGAATAAAAAATTTTAAGCGAAAGCATGTCTCTAAATAAACTATCTAACTCTAAATAAACTATCTACCAACATCCCGGTATATACGGTTTAATACTCCTAAACCATCATGATATGGCAAGCGAAATTTCTGTACCGTCGAAAACTTTAAATAGATCAGGTCGGTTACAAGCTTACAACATCTAAGAATTATATCCGGACAAATTTAAAGACCCTATCATTAAATTTAGAGACGACGAACGTTGGATCCGTATGAGTCATAAAATTAAGCAAGAAAACTAATGATAATCAGTCGGTGTTTACTTGGCAAGAAGACCGAGAATGTGGCAAAGTACGACGTCTAATAAAAACCGTGAAGAAAAATATGTTAAAATTGGTGGAAGCAGACGGAAAACCTCTGTATAGAGGAAGATACAGAAGGACAGATATCATTTACATGAATTACTAAACTTGTATTACAATTTCAAATAATTTATTGTTTTTCACACAAAACATGGATTCGGCATAAACGAAAATTTGGTTAATCTAATGTTACACCGTTAGTGTGGAACAGGGGCAACTTCAACATTTTAAATGGGAACGACCATATTTTATTGTAAATTCGGATCTTATCCCTTGAAGTTATTTTAATCGGCCTTTGAAGTTGTAATAATGTTTCCGGCCCTAGCAATTTTTAAGCCTATTATTCATTTTGTTTTCCAATATTATTTTATTTATAATTTTTATTTTATTTATATTACGACTGAGTCTTGTACCCATTTAGTAATTTACATTGCATAATAAAGTATTTTGATTAGTCGGCGTAATCAAGTGATTATCCCCAGTTTCGTGTAATTCTTCCTCAGACTTTTCGCCACAGTAAGTCTACTGACCTCCTGATTGCGATAAGTCCAGTAGTTTGGATCTTTTTAGTCTTCTTGTTGGTGTGGTAGCCAGCATTATGTCCAGATTTTCATGCTGATGCAGACGTTGTAGGTGTTTTGTTGCATGATGCTTAATTTCATCAGTACCACGGTGCATTAACAATACATTGCAGGATTTTATTTTGAACTGTTTGTATGATTTTGAAATTTATCTTCCTGGCACAACCCCAGAGTTGGCTACCATATGTCCATACAGTTTATTCAGGATTTGTTTGTATAGCAGCAGTTTGTTATGGATCGCTAGTTCAGATTGTCTCTCTAGTTCATCTCTCTTATTTTTTATGTGTTCCTTCCATCTAAGTTTAGCATCTAAAGTTATGCCGAGATATTTAGCAATATTTGCATGCGGTACTACTGTCGAGTTTATCATTATTGATATATTAACTTTTAGAATTGTAAAGTGCACTTGGATTGATTATGCTTCAATTAATTTGTTTCCCCATTTCTTTGTCCAATATACATATCTGGTTAGTAGCCTTCTGTAATTTACTAGTGGAGTCATTGATGTTCTTTGCTGTTGCAAGTATTGCCGTATCATCGGCAAAAGTCACCATTGTCGCTTCTGTAATTGGTATATCTCTAGTATATAGGAAATAAAGGATACACTCCCTTGTGGTACCCCTGCTGTTATTCTTTTTAGTTGGGGGTATTCATTCTCATACTTTACTCGAAAGTGCCTCTCTGATATGTATGATTTTAATATTTGAAAAAATTGCTCCGGAAGATCTCGATGAAGTTTGCATTCGAACCCCTGGTGCCATACTTTGTCGAATGCTTGCGCTACATCAAGGAATATAGTTTGTTTGTTTTTTAGTGATGTCTCGATTACATCGGTAATTCGATGTACTTGTTCTACCGTAGAATGTTTTTCCCTAAATCCAAACTGATGTGAGGGGATAAAGGTGCCTAACTTCGATAATTGGTTTTAGTCTTTTAAGAAGAACCTTTTCAAATAGTTTCGATAATGTTGGTAGCAGAGAAATTGGCTGAAAATGAAACTGATGGAAATGAAGCTTTATCATTCGGAGGTTTGTTCGGCTTAAGTATCATAATTACTTCTGCAACTTTCCATTGTCTTGGCACATATCTTAGTCGAAATGCTGCATTAATTCCGTGGTTCCACATTTTAATTCTTTCAGCGCGATTCTTTCCTCGTTTCTTTCCCCTTCGCCTACAAACTAATTTTTTGGCGGGGAAATTTTTGATTCTTTTCTCAGCAACATTTTTTTTTGATTCACTGATTTCTTCGCACGACTACGAAGATAAAATATTTCAAGGCCATTTTATTTACAGGTAACTCTCCAAGAATACGGTATTCGAAGAACACAGTTTTGAACAACACGGATACCCATTTGCTCAAATTACACGGTTTCAAATAACACGATTTTCGTTTTCTGTTTTATTTTGTTTTTTGTATATCTTTTTTGTGTTTTACTAACACAATTGTGCGGGTAGGGCAAAAGTACCATGTCAAAAATTTAGTTTTGTATGTTTTTTGAACCAACTTACACATTTGTGGATTCCTTTTTAACTTATTTTCATCCGGAAAAACACTATCTATACACGCAATTGTGTTGGTTTTACTTCAAATCAAGCGAAATTTTTTATCAACAACGCCATTACATACTATGGTTTTTTACTCACACATTTGTGTGGGTTGGACTAAAATTGAGCCAATCTTTTTATTTTCTTGGTTGAAAAAGGGATATGCACTAATTTCTTCAACCCTTTCTCTGGTAACACTTTTATTATGTGACCCGTTATAAGATCATGTCCTGAAGCCTTATACACATTCAGATTATTCTTCATGTCCTATTTTATTTCTTTCAATGTTACAGGTGTAATTTTTATTTCATCTTGTTTATTTATCAAAGTGATATTTTCCTCTTCCGTTTGTTTGGGATAAGGCTGGAATGTTCCTTCAAGGTGATTTGCAAACAAATCTGCTTTTTGTTTAGCATTTCGAGTCCAATTTTTTTTATTTTTAATTGGAGGAACCTGAAGTTTGGATCTTTTAGGATTCTTAGTTGCTTTCCATAATGAATAATCAGTGTCTTTTTCCCCAGTTAGAGTGCTGAGGTATTTATTAACTGACTGATTTTTAATGTCTTTTATTAGGTATTTTAATTTGTTACACAAATGGTTAAATACCCTCTTATTTTACGGGTTTCGATATTTTTGCCAACTCTTCCGTGCTTTTATTTTATTTTTAAGAAGTTCTCTCATTTCCTCTGGATAGCTAGCATTGCGATTTATTTCCTTACTATTATTAGGAGTGCTTTTTTACACAGCACTGTGGATATTAGGGATGCTTATCTAGTTCGTCTTCTATTTGGGCTGGTCCCTGTATTGGGTTCTGCAGACTAATTCTTTCTGTTAACTGTGTTTAGAAGAGATCCCAATTGGTTTTCAAGCTCGTTAATTTCGGGTTGCTCTCTTTCATAATCATTGTTTGGCTAAGT